>JASDFA010000018.1:130470000-131720000 GCA_035772735.1 Datura wrightii
GTCGGGTAGAACATCAATCTCAAAATCAATCTCCCTCTTGGGAGGAACACCTAGTAGGTCATCTGGAAATACCTCGGGATATTCACGTACCACTGGGACTGATTGAATGGTCAGGATCTCGGATGTGATATCCTTAACCCTAACCAAGTGGTAAATATAGCCCTTGAAAATCATTTTTTGGGCCTTGATATAGGAGATAAAACGACCTACAGGTACCGCTGGACCACCCCTCCATTCTAAAACCGGTTCACCTAGAAACCGACACTCCACTGCCCAAGTTCTACAGTTAACAGAAGCATAACATGCCAACAACCAATCCATGCCTAAGATGATGTCAAAATCAGTCATAGAAAATTCTACTAAGTCTGTTGAGGTAACCTTATGTAATACTGTAATAGGGAAACCTCTATATATCCACCTCGCTACGACTAAATCACCAACTGGGGTCGAGATAGAAGTGATCTTGGGCAGATTTATATGCCCAAGTGATACTCAAACGTATCATTTTTACCTTGTTTGTTGTGCAATGTGTATATAATATCATGTAATTGGTAATAAAATGCGAATTTATACTAACCAACATGATTAGCATTTGTTTTGCAGATAAAGGTGATTTTTAGGAGCTAAAATGCATGTTGAAACTATGTCGGAGTTGGACTTAGATGCGAGCGTGGAAAAGACCTTGGAATGCAGGATTTATAGGGGCTCCACGATGGCTCCGTGCCATGCTACCATCGCGGTAGCACACTGCCTGAGCATGAATTAATTTGGCAATTTCCAGTGTACCTGCGCGTCAGCTCCGTGGCACGGAGATAGGCCTCCGCGATGGCCTCCGTGCCACGTTGAGGTTAAATTACTGGACCCTGGAAATTCCAGTGCGGGTCCGCGTCCATGCCGTGTCACGGAGGCAAGGCTCCGTGTTGGCCTCCGTGATACGTTGCTTGTTATTCTGGGAAAAATTTCCCACTAGTATAAATAGCACACTTAGGTTTATTTTAATTAGAGTTTTTAGTTTTTAGACTGAGTTCAGAAGTGGAGAGCAGGAACGTAGGTTAGTAGCAGTTGAAGATTGGAAAAGCTAAGGGATTTCTTCTCTTCTTTTCTTCTTTCTATCAATTGTAAGTATAATTTACACTCATTTTAGGATGATCAATCCAAGAATGAGTGGCTAATTCTCTTTCTTGCTGAGGTTTTGAACATGTGTAATGAATTTTGATTGTAAATGATATGGTTTTATTCTTCTTCTTTAATGTTGTTCTATTAATTCTTGTTCTTTACTGCATTAGTGATTGGCCAACATTAATGTATATCTAAAAAGTCCAATTTCACTCGAAAGAGCAAGAAATTGGAAAGTTGTGAATTAATAGGGTATTGTTCTTAACTTGATTTGGGAAAATTGGGTTTTGATGTGCTTTCCTGATAGAAATATACTTGAAAGCCGTATTAGTCAATTTAGGAACCTGAATTGTAGTGCTAGGTCATAAATTGCATTTGATCACAGAAATGTAGACGGATGGTTTATGATTCTAAAGTGAAATTAAATACGAGAGTTTTAATTTCTAGGCAAATGTTCTTGGCTAGCAACTTGAAGAAGAGAATTAACCAAAATTATCATGATTATCAAGTTCATTACTTGTTCTTACCCTTGGCATGTTCATATCCATTGTCTGAATTCACAAGTAAATAGTGTTATTAATTGTAGTATATAGTTTAGAAACAAAAACTCAATTAACCCTTGGTTACGTTGTTGTTAGCATAATTAGAAGTTAAATATAAATATAGTAAATTAGGCAATTTTACATATCTTGAGCCTCCTTGGATCGATACTTGGCTACTTAGCCACTTTATTACTTGTTTGACCACGTGCACTTGCGTGTCGATTTTTACCCGTAGCCCAAAGCACCGAGAAAGTTTTTGGCGCCGTTGCCGGGAAGGCTAGGCGATTTGTAAAATTTTGTTTAGTGTAAATTTACTGTATTTGTATTTTTATTTTCTTAAGTGTTAACAACTTGGTCTTAGCCTGTATTTTGCAGATTTTGTTTCTGTGAACACTGGCAAGGGACAAAGATCTGGTGGAATCTTACTTAGAGCCTGAACGGGAATTTCATAGTCAACGTAGAGAAGCTCTTCAAAAGAAGCTGCAGTTGCTTAAACAGTCTATGATGGAGCAACCAAATCCACCAGTTGTTAGGGCAGTTTTAGTGCCCGATGAAGCAGCAGCAACGCCGGTTCGCGAGGTGGCAATCTCACACGCTAATAATGTACATTCTAGCATCCGCAAACCAGAGCCTGGAGGGAGGTTTGAATTAAAGTAGAATATGGTGCAACTTTTGCACACAAGCGGGCAATTTACCGGTCTCCCTCACGAAGATCCACAACAACATCTCCAAAACTTTTTGGAGATAAGTGACACTTATATACCCGCTGGAGTGTCACCCGATTATGTTCGGCTCACCTTATTTCCATTTTCCTTACTTGGTGAAGCCAAGAGGTGGTTAAAAGCTGAACCACCCAACTCTATATCAATGTGGGATGATCTTGCACGGAAGTTTCTAATTAGATTTTTCCCTTCTGGTAAAACAGCCAGACTTAGGAGTCAAATCCTAAGTTTTAAACAGAGGGAGGGAGAAAATCTATATCAAGCCTGGGAAAGATTCAAATCCATGTTGCGGGACTGTCCTCACCATCATCAGTCCAATGAGGTGTTGGTACACACTTTTATTGAGGGTTTGGAACCCCACACTAAAATTCTGTTAGATTCAGCAGCTGGAGGGCAAGCGCTGGAGAAGACCTATGAGGAGCTGTACACTTTGCTCAACCGAATTTCACAAGGCAATCCAGAATGGAATGCAGATTCTTCAAGAGGTGGAGCAAGGAAAGCAGCTGGAGTGCTTGAAGTGGATGGATTCACAGCTATCGCTGCACAGATAGCTGCTTTGCAAAATCAGTTAAACACTCACTTCAGCAATATAAATTTGAACTAGCCTTCAGCTTCAGTCAATGCAGTTCAACAGATGTGGTGTGAAGTGTGTGGTAGTAGTGAGCATTCAGCTGAATGCTGTGGTGCAAATCCTGATTCTGTTAACTTTTTGGGCAATGCACAGAGAAATCAACAGCAGTTTGGTGGTGGCTACAACTCAAATTGGAGGAACCATCCGAATTTTTCGTGGGGTAGCAACAATCAACAAGGCCAGAGTTCAGGGTAGGGTATGCACAGAAACCAAGGAGGGCAACAAAATTATCAAGCTCAATTCAGAAATCATAATGCCCCTCCTCCACCACCATCACCGACTATTGAGGAGATGTTCAAAACCATGATCGCTAATCCGGCACAATTGCAGGCTGACTATGTCAAATTGGCAGCCGAAGTGAAGAACAATCAATTGGCGACCAAGGCTCTTGAATATCAGTTTGGGCAATTTGCTAGTGCCCAAAATACTAGACCCAGAGGAGGACTACCTAGCGACATGGATCCAAATCCAAAGCAGGTAAATGCAGTGACCACGAGGAGTGGTTTACAATTAAAGGAGGTGGAACCGGAAAGACCGCCTCAAAAGTCAGGAGCAGCAGATGTTGAGGGAGAGCAAAGTTCTGATAAGGGGAAGACTAAGGAAGCTGAACCAGAAAGGCCTCCACCCCATTCCCTCAACGACTTAAGAAACACAAGGAGGAGGCGTGTTTCCAGAAATTCATGGAGGTACTTAAACAGGTACATGTTAACTTACCTCTTGTTGATGTCTTGCAGGGAGTGCCGAGATATGCGAAGTATATTAAAGACATCGTGGCTAACAAAAGTCGTTTGACTGAGTATGCCACGGTAGCTTTAACGGAGGAATGCACTTCCCGTATTCAGAATAGGTTGCCCACAAAACTGAAAGACCCTGGAAGTTTCACTATCCAGCTGACTATTGGGCAAAGTATCCGAGCGCTTAGATTATGCGACTTGGGGGCAAGTATAAATCTGATGCCATCTTCAGTATTCAGAAAGTTAGGTCTAGGGAGTCCTAGACCTACAACGGTAATCTTGCAGCTAGCAGACAGGTCTTTGGCTAAGCCGGATGACATTGTTGAGGATGTGTTAGTGCAAGTAGGCTCCCTCATTTTTCCGGTCGATTTTATTGTTCTGGACTTTGAACCAGATGCTGAAGTCCCATTTATTTTGGGACGACCCTTTTTGGCAACCGGAAAGGCATTAATTGATGTAGCTATGGGTCAACTCACGATGCGAGCACATGACAAGGTCGAAGTGTTCGATGTGTACAAGGTACCTAAGCTTCCGACTGTTTATAAGGATCTCTCGGTGATCAACATAATTGATCATGGGAATGCTAATGGATTGAGTGATTCCCGAGAGTAACTAGGTAGGCCACTGGACAAGGTAGAGCACTACTGGGGGGATGATCATGATCGGGACAAATCGTCCATCTCCCTAGTAGATAAATGAGCTTAAAGGACATCGATCCGCGACGGTAAACCAGGCGCTGCACCGGAGGCAACCCGTGAAAATATTTTCTTTCTTTCTTTTTAGTGTGAATAATTTTTATTTTTCTTTTCTTTTTCTTTTCTTAATTAGGGTTAGATTTTCATTTTACTTAATATTTTTTATTTTAGTTAGGGAAATCTATTAATTTAACCAATTTTTGTTTAGTGAGGTGATTTTCAGGTATAACGGAGGAAATATACATGGAATCGAGAAAATGAGGCGAGGTATGAAAAATTAAATGTATGGGTGAAACAGAGCACTGGCGCATTGGCGCCGTGTCACGGAGGCAATGCTCCGCGTTGGCCTCCGTGACACGTTGAAGGCAAATCTGGATTTTTCAAAAATCCAGTAAGCCAACGCGTTGGCTCCGTGTCACGAAGGAGGGCCTCCGCGTTGGCCTCCGTGACACGTTGCCCCTTATCCAGTGCCGGGTCACACCGGGTTTCCGGGTGACCCGCGTGTTTTCTTTAAATGTAACCCCGATTTCGCCCATTTTTTCCCCATTCCCTCTTCCCTCCGCGACCAAACACCCATTTCCCCCTCCCCAAGCAACGTGCCACGTTGATAGGCAAAGAAAAACGTTGAGTTTCTCCGATTCTTCAATTCTAAGGTATGTTTTCATCGTCTAACTCAATTTTTTTGGCAATTTTTGTCAATTTTGGGCATGTAAGGTGAGACATACCACCTTAGGTAGAAATTAAACATGATGGTGAATTATGTTGTGATTGATTATGTTCGGATTGTTGTATTTGGCATTTGAACTTGTCAATTATGTAAATAATTCGAAATTGATTGTCGAACTCTATCCTAGGGCTTGGGTTGTTGAATTTGACTTTGGAAACTTGATTGTTTGGTGAATTCGATGCCGGGGTGTGTTTATTATTTGAGATAAGTCGTGGTAAATAGTGTGTAAATGTTCAAAGACGACTAATTCTCGAATTTTTGTGGGAAATTGCATAATGTGTGAATTGGTTAGATTGTTTAGATTAGCTTGTATATGAAATATTTTTCTAGTTGTTTTTAGTTTGTGGTTGTTTTGTTGCTTGTGCGATGGTTGAATTGCTAGCGATAGTAGGATTGGGTATTAGCTGTATGAAGTCTGAGTAGTACACTAACCGTTATGCTGTCGAAATTTTTTTGTGAACGCACTAAGCAATATGTGTATAGTTGTTTGTGTTTGGGGTTGTAAATAGAGCTATCCTTGCTGAAATTTTGTAAATATTGTTAAGAACTAAGTGTGGGGTAAAATTTGTTTAACCCGACCTTAGCCGAAGCTAACAAGTTTTTAGCTTAACGTTGTGCTTGTTTGTGTAAACTGACAGGTACAATGGCTAGCAGGCAAGACAAAGGCAAGGGTGCTTCTACCTCAGGCACCGGCAGAAAAAGGATGAGACTGGGCACTGCAGTCCCAGCTGCACCTGCTGTTCCGCGCGGCCAACACCGCCGATACGGAACACGATGGGTCACCGATGAAGGGAAGAAATGGTACGCGAAGCACAAAGAAAACAAGTACTTCCCGGAGGAACATATTGCAAGGGAACCACTTGCACAGGAGTTCCCTCGCATTGTACAGAGGATTGAGGCAGCTGGGCTCAGCTTTATTTTTCAGGAGCCCAAGGAGTGCAACCTTCACTTGGTCCGGGAATTTTATGCCAACTGGAACCCGGCCATCAGGAGCCACACTAAAAAAATCAGAGGGCAGATTGTCACTCTGGAACCCCAGCAGCTGAATGCCATCGTTGAAGCGCGGGACACAGACGCCCACGTTCTCCGCCAGCTAAACATCACCCCACCGTATGCCGACATCAGACGTACGTTGTGTGGGGCTCGATCCACAGCCCGATGGAGTAGACACAAAGAGAGGGGGTACCACCAGACTCTGCCCTAATCGCAGATGAACAGGGAGGCCAGAATCTGGCTAAAAATTGTATGTTCGTGCTTGATCCCGGGAGTTCATATGACAGACGTGACCCGGGACCGTGTCTGCTTGGTTTATGCCCTTATGAAAGGGCTTGAGATTAATGTTGGGGCGGTCATAATATCCACCATGAAGAGAGCCAGACTGCACCAGGGCCACAGATACGGGTTTGGCGGACTCATCACCACCTTCCTCCGAGGCCTCGACATTGAGGAAGAAGCCTTGGACTATATTCCACAGCTGGAGCGGAGGGCCCTCGACGTGACAAAGACTAAGGCCCCTGACACTACACACGGACCTGTGCTGACCTTGGGCGAGCGACATGCTCGTGACGATCAATACATGGCCCATATGTTTGGCATGCAGATGCTGCAGCTACAGATAGGTGGGAGACCAGCCACCGAGGAGGAGTTATGGCAGCTGGAGCTGGACTACCCCTTTGGCGAGAACGCCAGAGCCTTATGTAAGGTGGGGCCAACCTTTGTGGAGCCTTACAGATGACGATCTCCCTACTGATGAGGAGACACGTCGTGAGGACTCTGATGTGGAGTCCGATGACGATGATGGAGCTGATTCAGATATGGGCGACGAGGCTGCAGTACCGGACGAGGAAGTCGAATATTTCGACTGAGCAGGGAGTTCCACCACCCAAATTTTGTGCTTTGTATTTTTGTGAACACTGGGGACAGTGTTCGATTTAAGTGTGGGGTGGGGAGTAGTTAGGTGCTAGGTCAAGGCTCTAAATTGCTGTATACTTTTTCCTTGTTGTTTATGTATGTGGTGCTTTCCCTGTTGTGAACTGTTTGCGATGTATGTGTATATATTTGTTGTGTGGTTAAGGATGTGTGTTTTTGAAAGTATGGTTGCCATTGTAAATATTTTGTAAATTTTGTAAATAAAATTTTTTCTCTATCGACATGATCGATATTTTTCAAAATTTTTGCGAAAATATTTTGCACTTGTAAATATTTTCTTTCTATCGAAATGATCGATGTGTTGCAAAAAAATTTTTGATTTTGATTTTTGGGTTTCTCGGAGTTTGTTTTCGGTTCTTTTACCGAGAATAGTCCCATTGAACCGATGTCATAGTTAGTGACCGTTCCCTATGATGGATGGATGACGACCGTCTTAAGGGAAATGTAGTCGGTAGGAGTAGGATTTTTAATTGTTGTTTTAGTTTTCTTTGGTGGATTGCATCAATAAACTGTAGTTGCTTATGGTTGCTAAAATTTCGTTGCATGTTGTAATTGATGTTCAAATTGTGAAAATGATTCGTTTGAAAGCATGCAATTCTGTAAATATGTTGAGTTACCTAGGCTATAGAATTTGGTTCATTATGATTGAGGCTTAATCTTGAATTCATGTAATTGACTAATTAAAGAGTCTGTGAATGCATCTGGATTCGAGCATGTGCATGAAGTGTGAAGTAAGGTTTTGCTATTCCATGTCATCGTGAATTGTCTAGAACTTGCCTGGTGTGTATACAAAGCGAAATGAAGGAGGTGTAGTGTTGGAAAGGATGTAGGCATTTCTTTGTTTTAACCGATAGTTTCCATTTTTTTTTCTTGTCAAATTCTACCCTTTTTATATGTTGTATACCCAAGTCAGCCCGTTGAGCCTTTAGCCGATTTCTTTCTTTTGTCCAAAATTGTATGAACTAAGCTTTATTCCTTCTTTTCATTAGCCTTAAAGTCTTTAAGAAGCTCTTAAGCGCTTACAAAGAACAGAAAATGTTTCCCAAAGTGTTAAAGAGTGAAAAGAGTGAAAAGAAAAAGAAAAGCAAAGTGAGGAAAGAAAAGATGACGTTGAAGAGGCACTTGTTGTAATTAATTGATATTGAGGGTACATGAAAACCCTCTGCTTTGTGTCAAGTGTGGTTGATGAAATGGGTTGTGTGAAAGTAAACCAGCATGAATGGGAGAAAAAGAGAAAAGAGAGGAACAATGTCCATGAGTCGATGGGAATGAGTTGAAAAGGGGCTTAAGGATGCTAGCGATTATTATTGGCTAATCCAATATATGCATACTAGATCCATAGCCCCGTTACAACCCATTAAAGTCCTACGTGATCCTATATTGCATTTCTTTATATTAGTGGAGTAATACACTAAGGGCAAGCCTATGGGTCTTGACATGATGCATGTGAATTCTTTTGGGAGAGAGAGTGAAATTAATTTTTATAGGCCCCTACTTGCATGTTCGTGTGTTGCATGAACATAAAGGGGAAGTTTCTCTCGAGTTGTGAGGGCACATGCTTGATGAAAGATTGATTTTCGTGTCGGATTTCTTGATTAGTTGATTTGCATGAGTTTGCCGATATCAAGAATCAATTCTTAAAAAGTCTAGGCAGCCTTGATGTATTAAAGGTCATTGTATTGTATGACCAAGCATGTTTTCTTGATGATTTACAAAAATTGAATAATCGGTACGACCGTAGCGTAAATTGTTGCACCATAGTGATGAAGGTTGGGATGTAATTTGCATGATTTGTGTATGTGTTGTTCGAGGACGAACAAGGATTTAAGTGTGGGGTAAGTGATCTTGGGCAGATTTATATGCCCAAGTGATACTCAAACGTATCATTTTTACCTTGTTTGTTGTGCAATGTGTATATAATATCATGTAATTGGTAATAAAATGCGAATTTATACTAACCAACATGATTAGCATTTGTTTTGCAGATAAAGGTGATTTTTAGGAGCTAAAATGCATGTTGAAACTATGTCGGAGTTGGACTTGGATGCGAGCGTGGAAAAGACCTTGGAATGCAGGATTTATAGGGGCTCCGCGATGGCTCCGTGCCACGCTACCATCGCGGTAGCACACTGCCTGAGCATGAATTAATTTGGCAATTTCCAGTGTACCTGCGCGTCAGCTCCGTGGCACGGAGATAGGCCTCCGCGATGGCCTCCGTGCCACGTTGAGGTTAAATTACCGGACCCTGGAAATTCCAGTGCGGGTCCGCGTCCACGCCGTGTCACGGAGGCAAGGCTCCGCGTTGGCCTTCGTGATACGTTGCTTGTTATTCCGGGAAAAATTTCCCACTAGTATAAATAGCACACTTAGGTTTATTTTAATTAGAGTTTTTAGTTTTTAGACTGAGTTCAGAAGTGGAGAGCAGGAACGTGGGTTAGTAGCAGTTGAAGATTGGAAAAGCTAAGGGATTTCTTCTCTTCTTTTCTTCTTTCTATCAATTGTAAGTATAATTTACACTCATTTTAGGATGATCAATCCAAGAATGAGTGGCTAATTCTCTTTCTTGCTGAGGTTTTGAACATGTGTAATGAATTTTGATTGTAAATGATATGGTTTTATTCTTCTTCTTTAATGTTGTTCTATTAATTCTTGTTCTTTACTGCATTAGTGATTGGCCAACATTAATGTATATCTAAAAAGTCCAATTTCACTCGAAAGAGCAAGAAATTGGAAAGTTGTGAATTAATAGGGTATTGTTCTTAACTTGATTTGGGAAAATTGGGTTTTGATGTGCTTTCCTGATAGAAATATACTTGAAAGCCGTATTAGTCAATTTAGGAACTTGAATTGTAGTGCTAGGTCATAAATTGCATTTGATCACAGAAATGTAGACGGATGGTTTATGATTCTAAAGTGAAATTAAATACGAGAGTTTTAATTTCTAGGCAAATGTTCTTGGCTAGCAACTTGAAGAAGAGAATTAACCAAAATTATCATGATTATCAAGTTCATTACTTGTTCTTAACCTTGGCATGTTCATATCCATTGTCTGAATTCACAAGTAAATAGTGTTATTAATTGTAGTATATAGTTTAGAAACAAAAACTCAATTAACCCTTGGTTACGTTGTTGTTAGCATAATTAGAAGTTAAATATAAATATAGTAAATTAGGCAATTTTACATATCTTGAGCCTCCTTGGATCGATACTTGGCTACTTAGCCACTTTATTACTTGTTTGACCACGTGCACTTGCGTGTCGGTTTTTACCCGTAGCCCAAAGCACCGAGCAATAGAAAATGGTTCGGACAAGATTTTAGGACTGACTCAAAAGTGACTAGCAATGTAAGGTGTCATAAAAGATAACGTGGCTCCCGGATCTAATAAAGAATAAGCATCATGTGAAAAACTCGCAACATACCCGTAACCACATTGGGGTAAGTCTCTTTCTCCTATCAAGAACCAAGTGCATTAAATCAGTTCTAGCGCTGGCCGCCAACTAAGCAAGTCGGAGCACCTTACTGAGTCTGACATACTACTAGGATGGTTGAACTAGTTGTTGAAGTTCGGGCTCCACTACCCCCTGACCTAACTGCAGGGCAATCCCTAAGTCTGTGTTCGGGTTTGCCACACCCGAAACAAGCGTCTGAGCCCACAAAACATTTCCCTGGGTGGTTCATGCCCCAAGTAGCACAAGATGGGATTGTGCGCTCTGTGCGCATGTTGTTTTGACTCCTAAAACCTAAGGCCCTACTCCTCTGACCATCCTACGGCCTGGATGGAGTACTGGCTGAAGATGGTGCTGGCGCAATGGACCTGGGCTGGGACTGCTGCTAAGATTCACCCCTTGACTTAGGCTGGGTGAATCGGTGGCTGTCAGTTTTGGCCCTCTTGGCCTCCCTCTGCCTCATGTGAGCTGCTTCCATTTGCTGGGCATAGAGGACTATCCGTGGGTAGTCCATATCCTAATGTAGCATGGCTGTACTGCAGTCCTTATCTAGATACTCAGCAACTCCTTGCATAAATCTTCTCACCCATGCCCTCTGATCCATCACTAACTCCGGGGCATATTTTGACGGGCGAGTGAACTCAAGTGAATATTCCATCACTGTCATCTTTCCTTGTTTAAGGTTGACAAACTCAGTTGCTTTCAGTTCCCTCTTCGCCTGAGGGAAGAACCTGTCGAGAAAGGTTATGCAAAACTCATCCCAGCTGATAGGGCCTGCTCCCGCTGCCCTACTATCCCTCCATTTCTTGAACCAAATGTAATCAACTTCCTTCAACTGATAAGAGGCAGAATCAACACATTCCTCACTTTTCACTCCCATGAACTGAGTAACCTTCAAAATTCCTTTGATGAACTCGTGTTGTTCCTCGTCCACCTTTGCCCCTGTGAACTCGGGAGGGTTCATCCTCAAAAAAGTCTCTAATCCGGGCCGCTGTTACATTACCATTCTGAGGAACAGGCGCAAGTGCCTGCTGGTTGAACTGAGCGGTCAAGGCATGCGCTAGCATTTGAATAGCCGCCCTAAACTCAACATGGGCTGCTGGCTCGGGTGCCTGGGGCTCCTAAACATGTGGGGCTTGCTGACGCCCATCATCATTGCCACCCCCGTGGCCTTCATCAATTTTGTTCCTCCTTTTGATTATCTTTCTGAGAGCCATAAATTTTTTGCAATCGCGAAACAAATGAATTAGAAGGATGGAGAGATTTTGACCGCACAACATAGATCATGAAAGAAGGAAATATTTCCTAAAATGTTCAGTAGCCTCTTCGTCATAAGTGTGGCACGCTTCACACCAATGAAAAAAGACTCTACCTAACGTGTATTTCAGACTTTCTAGGATACCTATAAACCTATTGCTCTGATACCAAGTTTGTCACGACCCGAGAGTACACCCAGATCGTAGACATAGGACAAGCAGTTCCGAGAGACCCCAAGTCAACCCATGGCGTGAGCATAACACTAACTCATTCATATACAGAGGAAAACTTAACTTAACAATCATAAACTAACTGAAGATCGTATCATGAATTGTAAGGAACGACAAACCGAAATACATTCATCAATGACAAATACTACACATAAGTCTAAAAGCCTCTACCTCATAAAAAGGACGGGTTGAAGGGACAAGACCCCAACTAACTTAAACAGTCTGATAACATAAGATAAACAAGGTCTGAATATGAAGCCCTCGGATCTTTAGGACTCACCACTGGATATTTAGTGAAACTGAGCACAACTATGGACGATGCTGAGCCTACGAACCATATCCTAAAAATATATGGGTCAGTACTGAGAAAGTACTGAGTATGTAAGGTATGCAAAACAATGCTTACAAACATAAAAGTTATAATAGTGGGGACATCATGATCATAAAACTGAAATCGTAAGTATATCATAAGGCTTAATATTTCCAAAAATATTCATAAACCCATCATAGTCATAACTTGTGGGGAAAACATTTCATAAATCATAAGTTGAGCCAAAAGAACATAATCATGCATATTTCAAAACCATGAGGAACAATGGGAGATTTTTATAACCGACATACTCCACATTAGCACACATGAAGTCCGACTTGTACCCCTAGGCGGGAGGCCGTTCATACCTTTCAAAGGGTATGAACCATGAAAGGCGTGATATCACTCATGAAGGCCCAGTAGGGCATAGGGGACAGTCACTGAGGAGGTCCCAAATAAAATCCTACGGTGGCACGTAGTTTTGAGATTCATGGCGTAACCTAGGCCCCCAACCTACTCAGTGCTAAGTACTACTCCCAAAACATGCAATGTGCTCATAACATTCATAATATGACATGCATGGCTAGTGAAAACATGGGAATCATGACATACTTGAGAATTCATATTACTAGCCATGGAATTGGGCCCATGAGTCGGCCAAAATCATAGTATAATTCATAAGAGACATGTGAGCATTGCCCATAGTTTCAGACATACTTGACATGTTTAAAATCATAAGAAAATGATCATGCTAGCATGGGAAACTTAAACTTGGAGACAAGCTTCAAAATGTAAGAGAAACTTGTTCATGCTTCCGGAATCATCTTGACCATGAAATTCACTAAATATTTCCCCATGATTGGGCATCCATACTTTTAGAGATTTAAATCATGAAATATAGAATAAACAAGTAAAATCAGCCCAAATAAATTCAAAATTCACAAATTTGACATGCTACTATAAGCTCATTTCAAATTTTAAGAAATCATGAAATTTGATAAAGACCCATAAAGTTTTGGTAACTTTAAACATAGAATTACGGAGAAATTGGGCATGGGTAGGGACTAATCTACCCATTCAAAACCCCACATACCTGAAAAATTTCATGATTTCCTACTCCCTCAAAGAACCCTAAGTGAAAGCTTGAGGAACTTGAAGAAAATGGCTTGAAACCCTTCCTACTCCCTTCTCTAACACTTGAAATTGCTAAAAATGAACTTAACAGGAGTTTTCATCCCTTAAATAGCTTGCTTCGACCTCAAAATGACGTGGTTTAGGGCCCAAAAGCATAGAAAAGTCGAAATTTCCCTTACTAAAATTTTCCTGAAAAGCAGTTCTGGCCCTGACCCCGAGTCGGGCCACGAGTCGTACCATCAATTCACGACTAATGGTTACCTCTTGTGATCACTACACCCTTTCTCTCAACTTTTTGAATTTGGCCATGAGTTGCGACCCACGACTAATACCACCATCCCACGGGTCGTACTGTCAACCGTGGTACCATCCACCCAAACCAATACGAGTTAACCACAACTCCTCACAATGACTCATTGCTACATCCTACGAGTCGTACCATGACTCATGAAGACTCACTCTGGCACCACTGAGATAGTCACCACTACTCCTTACCACGAGTTGTACCTTCTCAGCACGGCTCATAGGACTACCCGTGACACAACCTCAGGCTGCCTATTTCATCACGACGCCAGTCACGAGTCGTAGGTCCTCACCACGATGCGTACCTCGAGTCGTACTAGTGCAAGTTCAAGGTTTTCTATAGTTTTCAACTTCAACTCCTGGGTCTATTCGTAGGCCCTCCTAGGGTGTTACAATAAATCATGTATAATAGGCATAATCTTCATAAACATAAATCATGAATTTATAAGTTAATTTAGTGTAAAAGCTACCCTAATAGCCATAAATCATCAATAGAAACATACAGAATTGAACCCATAGAGATATCATGGAACATTATATTGATTTATGTTAAACCCTAGAATTTCATAATTTAGAACTTGATAAGTAGAAATTATGAATTTGGACTTGAGAGGACATGAGGGTGGAGGAATTTCCCCCATTGATGATCCCTTTACCTGACTTGAAGAGCCCAAGAAGATTTGAAGAGGTTTTTAGAAGAACCCTAGTCCCTTTCTTAAGAGAAAATCCCACTATTGATCTTTTGGAGAGGGTAAGGATTTAGGCTAGGTTAATCCCTTTATTCTCACCTAAAGGAAGCCCAAAATGATGTCATTTAGGTGTTAGAAGCATAGGAGTATACTAAAATGCCCCCTAACTATTGGATTAAAACCTGCAACTGGAAGTTACTATGACCAACAATACAGGTCGTGGTTTGATTGTACGACCCGTAATGAGGTTCATACAATGCCTAGTGCTGCTTCAATAAACCACTCATAACTTTTTACTACACAATCTGATTGACGCAAGGTTCAGATGCTTTGAAAAGAAGACTCAATGCATTTCTATTTGATATGCTGAATTACCCAACAACACTTTGTAAAAAAGGAGCTATTGTCATTTGAAGTTGACCCTTATAAGAACTTACACAGAAACTCAATCGTTAAGAAGGCTCCCAACTCAACTTTGTGCTAGAGGTTCCTTATGACCATAATTTGCATCCAATGCACTTATTACACTTAGGAATTGATCTTAACACCTTGTTTCCCTAAATTCATTGGGTTCGGGTCTATCCATATACGTAGAAGGGTTTCAAACATAGCCCGAAAGTCCAAGGCATACAGCATCTCAACTCATGACTAAAATGATAATTCATACCATCATATTACTACTCGTACTGAGTCTTTGTAGCTACTGATCCTTCCCTGAAAATCCTCTAAATATCCTATATATGATGCCTCTTTACGCTGGTACCATCCTGGGATGAATAGTAGGATCTATTCGTTTTTTTCTTGCCACTTTCTGCTAATCTCTCCGAACTCATCCTACAAGTCTTGGTAGGACCCCTACCTCCCTGTCACGAGTTGTAGTGAGACTCATTCTAGGATGTTCCACCTGCCTACTTCCCCTCTAAATTTCTTTCTACAGCTCTTGGTACGACTCATACCATGCTCCCACAAGTCGAACTGAGGGTCGTCTATAGGAAAATTTTGAGTTTCTCTGTTGTTTCGATTTCAGATCTGAGGTCTAGTCATAAGAACTTTAAGGGTGTGACATTATCTCCCCCTTGGGAATATTCATCCTCGAATATAGAATAAGCATACTGAAGGGCTAAGGAAGGAACTGGAATCCAAAACTGAACAATTAAAGTCAAAAATTAACAGAGTGACTGACTCTGGATTAAAATACCTGGCTAAACTAAATTCATGAAACATACATGCATTCTATGACATGAAGGAAACTAATACATGAACTTTACATGAATACTAAATAAAGTACTAAGGATGGAACTTGCACCTTAGGCTGGGACTATGCCGAAAGGGAAAAGATGTAGTATCTAGCCATCATAGCTGCTTCGGCTCCCCAGGTAGCTCCCTCAACAAGATGATTCCTCCACAAAACCTTCACTAAAGCTACTCTCTTGTTTCTGAACTTCCGAACCTGACGATCTAGGATCTCATAGAAATCTCCTCATAGATAAGGCTATCTTTCGCACCTATGCTCTCCATCGAAACAACTAAGGTTGGGTAACCAATGCACTTTTTCAATAGTGATACATTAAAAACTGTTGTACCAAAGCAAACTCCGCTGGTTGCTCTAGCTAATATGCCACTTTTCCAATTCACCTCAAAATCCTGTAAGGACCAACATATCCGGGACTAAGATTTCCTTTCTTTCCGAACCTCATCACCCCCTTCATGGGAGACACCTTCAAAAATACCCTTCCTAACGACTCTAAGTGATTTTTGATCCTTTCTCTAAAAAACTAAACTTCCTCCATGGACTCATGAACTTTATCTGTCCCTATCAATGTATCCTCACCTACCTCAATGTAACACCAAAGTTCCCAAGATTTAAAATCAGGAGTTGGAATGTGCTCAGCAGAAAAAAATCTACAACAGTGCCTTAGAACGACTCATCCAACGAGTCTTTGGCCGCTCTAATGACTCATTAGAGGTAGTCATTGGAAGGGATTTAGAAACTAGTGCCAAGTGTTTTGATGCCACGAGAGGAGGTACGAGTCATTGCGTGAAACAACGACCTATTGTATGCAATTGTGGTAAGCTTGTAGATTTGACTTCCCGGAGGAATGAGTTAGGTGACGACTCATTGGTTTCCATAACAGGTCACCATAAAGAGTCATTAGTTGGATTTTAGGGTTCTGGGTCGGTGATGACGGATGGTTACAATGGACCGTTTAACCTAACAACGACCCGTGGTGTTGGTCATTCAAAGGGACTCAAGGGTTGGTCCAGTGGGGACAACAGAAGGAACTAACGAGTCGTTGGATCAAGTAACGACTCGTCATGTCGGTTATTAGAGGGTTCACAGGTTTAGGAGCCAGTGGAGTCAACGAGAGGTGGTGATGAGTCGTTGGATGAAGTAATAACTCATCCTGTTGGTCGTTGGTTGAGAAAGAAAAAACTGGGAAGCAGACCTCTGAAGAAATGGATGGTCACCACGAGTCATGGTAAGGACCAACAACTCATGATGAGGGTCATGGTTGCAAATTGGGAAGATCTTAAAGTTTTCCCAGGGCTATTTTGGTAAAGTCCTATGCTCCCAGTTCCTAAATGGCGTCGTTTTGGGAATTTTAAGGGACGTTTTTAGGGGTTTTCTAGCCTAACCTCTCACTCCCTCAACTCTTCTTCCTTCCCCTCTCAAGATTAAAGGATTCAACAAGGGTTTCCTCAAGGTTTCAAGGTGCAAGTTCAAGTGGGATTTCTCTTAATCTGGTATGTGGGTTTTTCAACAAGGATATCCTTCCATCCTTTTGCCTCAAATGTCTTATTTAAAAACCCGATTCTCTAGTTCTAGAAAAGCATGATCTAGGGTTTTGATTTATGGATGATTTCTTCTATGTATTCTATGAATTCCAAGACCCATTAAGATTAAAAGTTATTTATGCTCATGGGATTATTTTAATATCTCGAATTATGTGCTTAATGGTGAAAATGCATGATTGTAGAATTTCCTTCATGAGATAGCTTAAAACTTTGATTGGGATTTTGTTATTGATCACTCGATTATATCAAGAACTTATATCCATGTCTAAAATGTGTGAAGATCGTAAGAATTCCCTAAAAAAACTAGACTATATGTTTGATAGATATGTTGAGATGAGATTAGAGCTTATGGGAATGATCAATGGGAAGTATGTATGCGTTTTCATTATGTTTTTGATGTAAATGTTTGGGTATGAGGTGAACCTATGATAACGGCATAATCATCGAATATGCTTCACGAATTGGAGTAAATTTTGAAATGGGTTCCATGAAATAAATATATGCTTCTACCATGATCTCGTTGTACATGTTTAAGGTATGAGTTAAGTATATGGGCTTTGAATAAATCTAAAATATATGAATCAATGTATACATGTTAAAGTGTGAATTTGACCTATGGATCCTACATGACTCTATGTTATACGTCATATGTTATGAACTGGGAATTTGAATATTGTGGAGGTGTGAAAAGTATGATTTGAACCTATAGATGATCATGAATGTAAAATGCACGGATTAAATGATGAATTGGTACCATGATGATATGAATTATGAAGATAAAGCATGATAATGATACTTCAAACTTTTGGGCTTGCTGTTAGTAGAAAGTAGCCTTAATCCCTTCTAAATGAATGCAGTATGATTAAATTAGTAAATGCTCATGTTTCTAATCATCTGTAGTATCATAGACCATATGAATAATGTCAGATCAGTACTTCTGATGTTCTAGTCAGCCAGGGATTCTCCATAGCTGAGAATGTTTTCCTTGGTCAGTCAGGAACTCTCCATAGCTGAGAATGTTTCCCTTCGTCAGTCAGGGACTCTCCATAGCTGAGAATGTTTCCCTTAGTCAGTCAAGGACTCTCCATTGCCGAGAATATTTTCATTAGTTAAGTTGGGACTCTCCATAGCTGAGAACGTTTCCCCTAGTTCGCTTGGGACTCTCCATAGCTGAGAATGACTCCCTTAGATCACATCCTCAGTTTGGCTTAGATCCATATAATTCAGAATTTAGTTTCAAATAGATACAACCTAAAGTAGTCTCAGTTATCAGCAGATATCTAGTACAGTGTATGATAGTAGCTTCAGTTTCAGCTTTCTTTATATGTTCAGTACCTAACCCTTATGCATGGGTTTGAGGACGCTTCAAAATATGAGCTCAAAATAAAAGTTCATGTATACGTGTGTATGTGACTCAAAAGAGGATTGTTTCATTCTAAATCAGTTATAGGTCAATGTACTCAGTTTATTTCTTTCTTGTATACTTACATATTTAGTTTATTTACGTTTCCCCGCATGCTCATTACATTCCAAGTACTGACCGCATACTTTATGTGCTATATTTTTCATGATATAGATTCAGGTATCCAGACTTAGCCCCGCAGATAGAAACGCTCCTTCTTTCATCTCAACAGATTGTGGTGAGTCCTCATATCTCGAGGAAAAGATCTACATGTCTTATTTTAGTTATATTTCAGTGTTTAGACTATAGGAGTTAGCTGGGGACCTGTCCCAGCAACTCATTAGTTTAGTAGAGGCTTTTAGACATAAGAAATCAGATTCATTCTATGTATCAAAGCTTTGTTAGATTATGTCTTTGAGTTTTAAATTTGACTCCTCACAGTTAGCTTCCACTCAGTTATGTTTCTGTTACTTGTTTCTATTGTTAAGTGCTATGCTATGATTATTCCATGGGTCGACTTGGAGCCCTTTCGGGGTTCCTTATCCTGTGTTACGGCTAGGGTGTGAACTCGGGTCGTGACAAACTTGGTATCGGAGAAAAGGTTTAGAGTGTCCTAGGGTGTCTGAAAGCCACGTTAAGTAGAATTTTCTTCATGGGTGTGAAGCGCACCACACTTATGACGAAGAGGCTATGAGACCTTTTAGGATTGTTTCCTTTTTTTCATGATTTTACCGTGCGTAGAGTATGAAACTCAAGCAGTCCCTCTCCTGACTTGTGCTTTACGCGCTCGCAGATAATGTCTCCCAGAAGAGCGAATGGAAGAAAAATGGTAATGGACGCCAGCAAGAACCACCAGCCCCGACGAACCCAATGGATGACCATGTTACTCATGCCGAGTTCCGAGAAACCCTTAATATGTTGACGCAGGCCATGGCCGCCCAATTTAATCAGCAGGTGATGGATCGTGTTACCCAGAATGGGAATGTAGAGGCGACATGGGTGATCTTGGGCAAATTTATATGCCCAAGTGATACTCAAAAGTACCATTTTCGCCTTGTTTATCTACCAATGTGTATACATTCTCATGTAATTGGTAATAAAATGTGAATTTATACTAACCAACATGATTAGCATTGTTTTGCAGGTAAAATGTAATTTCGGGAAGCTAAAATGCATTTTAGAGGATATCAGGGTTGGACTTGGATGCGAGCAAGGGATAAAGCATTAGACAGCATGAAGTAAAGGGGCTCCGCTATGGAGCCGTGTCACGCTACCATCGCGGAGGCCTTCTGCCTTGATAGGGAAAATTCACCCAAATTCCAGAGAGGGTCCGCGTCTAGTCCGTGGCACGGTGGCTTGGCTCCACGCTACACGTCGTGCCACGTTGAGATTTAATTCCTGAACCCCCAGTTCCAGTGAGGGTCCGCGTCCGTAACGTGTCACGGAGGCAGTGCTCCACGATGCACTCCGTGACACGTTGCTCGTTATTCCGGGAAAAATTCCCAGCAGTATAAATAGAACACTTAGGTTCATTTTTCAATATTCTGACTTGGTGGAGCAAGGACGTGGGTTACAGGCAGTTGAGGGACGAAAATATCAGGGTTTTTTCTCTCTTTCTTTCTTCTTCAATTCAATTGCTTGTATAATTAACACTCATTTTAAGATGTTTAATCCACAAATGAGTGGCTAATTCCTCTTCTTGCTGAGGTTATGAACAATTGTGATGAAATTTGATCATTGATTCTTTGGTTTTTCATCTTTTCTTCCATGTTGTTCTATTAATTCTTGTTCTTACTGCATTAATGTGTGGCCTATGTTAATGTACATCTAAAAAGTCCGGTTTCACTTGAGAGAGCAAGAAATTGGAAAGTTGTGAATTAATAGGATATGTTCTTTACTTGGTTTGGGAAAATTGAGTCTTGATTTTCTTTCAGGATAGAAATATACCTGAAAGTCGTATTAGTCAATTTAGGAACCGGATTTGTATGGCTAGAACATGAATTGCATTTAATCACAGAAATGTAGGTGGATGGTTCATGATTCTTAAGTGAGGTTAAATACGAGAGTTTTAATCTCTTGGCAATTATTCTTGGCTAGCAACTGGAGGGAAAGATTAACCAGTTTATGATGATAATTAATTTCATTACATGTTCATTTAACCTCAGCATGCTCTCATTCATAGTTCAGACTCAAAGTAGATAATTGTTTTAGCTTTAGTATAAAAATTATAAAACAAACTATCAAACTTTTGGTTACACTGTTGTCTGCATTTTTAGAAGTAAAATATAGTACACTTGAGCAAATTTCACTTCATCCAAGTCTCTGTGGGATCGATACTTGGCTTACTAAAGCCACTTACTACTTGTTCGACCACGTGCACTTGCGTGTCATTTATTATACCCACAAATCACGCGAACAAGTTCTTGGCGCCGTTGCCGGGGACTTGGCAATTGGTGAATTTGTTTTAAGTGTTAATTTACTATATTTTTATTTTCTTAGTGTTGACAACTTGGTCTTAGCCTGTATTTTGCAGACTTGATTTCTGTTGAACACTGGCAAGAGACAAGGAGCTGGTGGAATCATATATAGAGCCAGAAAGGATATTTCACAGTAAACGGAGAGAAGCTCTACAAAGAAAGCTGCAGTTGCTCAGACAGACGATCATGGAGCAACAACAGAATCCACCAGTAGTACGGGCAGTGTTAGTGCCCGAAGAAGTAGCAGCTCGGTCGGTTCGCGAGGTGGCAATCCCACATGCCAATAATGTTACATCTAGTATCCGCAAACCTAAGCCGGGAGGGAGATTTGAACTTAAACAGAATATGGTGCAGTTGCTGCACACTAGCGGGCAGTTTACCAGTCTCCCTCATGAAGATCCACAGCAGCATCTCCAAAATTTTTTGGAGATAAGTGACACTTACATCCCCGCTGGAGTGTCATCAGACTATGTCCGGCTTACATTGTTCCCATTCTCATTATTGGGAGAAGCCAAGAGGTGGTTGAAAGCTGAGCCACCAAATTCTATTTCTACGTGGGATGATCTTGCACGGAAGTTTTTGATACGGTTTTTTCCCTCTGGTAAAACAGCAAGACTTAGAAGTCAAATTCTAAGTTTCAAATAGAGAGAGGGAGAAAATTTATATCAGGCCTGGGAGAGATTCAAATCTATGTTGCGGGATTGTCCTTATCATCACCAGTCCAATGATGTGCTGGTGCACACTTTTATAGAGGGTTTGGAACCCCACACCAAAATATTGCTAGACTCAGCAGCTGGAGGGAAAGCGCTGGAGAAAACTTATGAGGTGCTGTATACCTTGTTGAACCGTATTTCGCAGGGCAATCCAGAATGGAATGCTGATTCATCAAGAGGCAGGACAAGGAAAGCAGCAGGAGTGCTTGAAGTGGATGGGTTTACAGTTATCGCTGCACAGATAGCTGCATCGCAAAATCAACTTAACACCCACTTCAGCAACATGACATTGAACCAGCCTCAAGCCCCAGTTAATGCAGTACATCAAATGTGGTGTGAAGTGTGTGGAAGCAGTGAGCACTCAGCTGAGTGTTGTGGAGCCAGTCCTGAGTCGATAAACTTTGTGGGTAATGCGCAAAGGAACCACCAACAGTATGGTAGTTGCTACAATTCCAATTGGAGGAATCACCCTAATTTCTCATGGGGTAGCAACAACCATCAGGGGCAAAATTCGGGTCAGGGTGTGCAAAGGAACCAAGGAGGGCAGTAGAATTATCAAGCACAATTCAGAAACAACAATGCACCTCCTCCACCACCATCACCCAGCATTGAGGAGATGTTCAAGACCATGATAGCTAACCAAGCTCAATTGCAGGCTTACTATGTGAAATTGGCAGCCGAAGTGAAAAACAACCAGTTAGCTACCAAGGCACTTGAATATCAATTTGGGCAATTTGCTAGTGCCCAAAACACAAGGCCTAGAGGAGGACTGCCGAGTGACACGGACCCCAATCCCAAGCAGGTAAATGCACTGACCACAAGGAGTGGTTTGCAGCTGAAAGAGGTGGAACCAGAAAGACCACCTCAACAGTCAGGAGCAGCACAAGTTGAGAGGGAGCAAAGTGTTGAAAGGGGGAAGACAAAGGAAGCTGAATCAGAAAGACCTCCACCCCCGTTCCCTCAACGACTAAAGAAACACAAGGAGGAGGCGTGTTTCAAGAAATTCATGGAGGTGCTGAAACAGGTACATATTAACTTACCTCTTGTTGATGTTTTGCAGGGAGTGCCAAAATATGCTAAGTATATAAAGGACATCGTGGCAAACAAAAGTCGGTTGACTAAGTATGCTACAGTGGTTCTAACGGAGGAGTGCACTTCCCGGATTCAAAATAGACTGCCCACAAAGCTCAAAGACCCTGGGAGCTTTACTATCTAGATTACTATTGGGCAGAGTATCCGAGCTTGTGGATTGTGTGATTTGGGAGCGAGCATAAATTTGATGCCATCTTTGGTATTCAGAAAGTTGGGTCTAGGGAGTCCTAGACCCACAACTGTGATCTTGCAGTTGGCGGATCGATCCCTATCCAGACCTGATGGCATTGTAGAGGACATTCTGGTGCAAGTTGGCTCCCTAATTTTCTCGGTAGATTTTGTCGTGCTGGATTTTGAACCAGACACGGAAGTCCCATTTATTTTGGGATGTCCTTTCTTGGCAACCGGGAAAGCACTAATTGACGTAGCTGTGGGGCAGCTAACAATGCGAACACATGACAAGGTGGAGGTGTTCGATGTGTACAAGGCACCCAAGCTCCCGATGGTGCAAGAAGAACTCTCGGTGATCAATGTGATTGATCAAGGCAATGATAAGCAGATTAAGGATTCACGAGAGTTGTTGGGAAAACCACCGGAAAGGTGTAAGCACTACTGGGGGGAGGACGGTGATCGAGAGAAATCGTCCATCACCCTAGCGGACAACTGAGCTTAACGACGTCGAGCCGCGATGGTAAACCAGGCGTGCACCCGTGGGGGTGAAAAACAATTTTCTTTCTTTTTGTAAAGTGTAAATAGATTTTTCTTTTCTTTCTCTTTTTCTTTTTCTTGATTTACTACAAAAAAATTTCGTTTTAGTATTTGTTTTAGTTGTATTTAGAGTGAAACCTATAATTCTAACAAATTTTGTATAGTGAGATGAATTTCAGGTCAAACTGAGAAAAATATGCACGGAATCGCGAAGGAAAAGTCGAGGTATGACAAATTAATAAAAAGTGGCAAACAGTGAGCTGAGGCGACACCTCTGTGTCACGGAGGTGGACCTCCGCGTTACCTCCGTGACACGTTGAGGTATAATCCGGAAATTTTAAAAATTTCCAGAACAGTCTCGCGATGGCTCCGTGTCACGGTGGCAGTGCACCGCGATGCACTCCGTGACACGTTGCCTTGTATATCGCGACGGGTCACACCGGGTCGCCGGGTGACCCGCGCAATTTCCTTACTTTTTAACCCCGAAAACCCTCCCTTTTCCCTCATTTTTTAATCTCTCTGCGACCAAACCCCCCAAAACCCATCCCCTATCAACGTGACACGGGGTAAGGCAAGAAATTCAATGATTTCTCTTCGATTCTTCAAAGACAAGGTATGTTTTTCAATTTCCTCTCAATTCTTGTCGATTTTCTTCAATATTGAGCATGGGAGGTGAGCTAAATTGCCCTAAGTAGAAATTAATCATGAATTTGAGTTAATTGTTGTTGATGAATGTTCGGAATGTCGTTATGATTGATTGAACTCGTCGATTGCATAAATGAATCGAATTTGCTTGATAATATCAATTCTAGGGCTTGTTTTTGAATGTGGAGTTGAAAATGTATTGAACTTGTGAATTTCATGCTGGGATGGATGGGTTGAATGAGATGAGTCAATGTACAAATTGTTAGGATGTTAATAGAACGACAGATTCTCGGGTTAAGGGAATGTTGAAATTTGGAAGAATTTGATTGGTTGTATAGGTTCGTGTAGATAAATTTTTGTTGTTATTTTTGTTTCTTTGTTTTTCTTTGCTAAGTGCGATGGTTAAGATGTTAGCGATGGTAGTGATTGTGATTAGCTGTACGAAGTCTGAGTAGTACGCAGAAGATATACCGTCGAATTTTTCGAATGCACTAAGCATGATTGTATAGTTTGTTATTGTGTGTAAATAAAGATAATCTTACCGTATTGTTGTAACTGTAGCTAAAGACTAAGTGTGGGGTAACCTAGCGTAACCCAACCTTAGCCGAAGTAATATCCGTTAGCTTAACATTGATCTTGTTTACTTGGGTTGACATGTAAAATGGCAAGCCGGCAACAGAAAGGGAAAGGCGCATCAACTTCGGGCGCCGGAAGGAAGCGAATCAGACTGGGCACAGCAGTCCCAGCTACACCAGCAGTTCCACGCGGCCAACGCCGCCAATACGAAACGAGATGGGTGACTGATGAGGGGAAAAAGTGGTACGCAAAGCACAAAGAAAACAAATATTTCCCCGAGGAGCACATAGCACAGGAACCATTGGCACAGGAGTTCCCTAGGATGGTCCACCGAATCGAGGCAGCTGGGCTAAATTTCATCTTTGAAGAGCCCAAGGAATGTAATTTGCACCTGGTTCGGGAGTTCTATGCCAATGGGAACCCGACTATCAGAAGCCACACCATCAAGATCAGAGGGCAAATAGTCATCTTGGAGCCCCACCACCTCAATGCTATCATAGGAGCGTGGGACACAGACGCCCACGTACTCCGACAGCTGAACATTACCCCACCATATGCGGACATCAGATGCACATTGAGTGGGACTCGATCGATAGCTAGATGGAGCAGACACAAAGAGAGGGGCTACCACCAGACTTTGCCATATTCACAAATGAACAGGGAAGCCCGAATCTGGCTGAAGATAGTCTGCTCATGCCTAATCCCGGGGGTACATATGATAGATGTAACCCGGGATCGTGTATGCCTGGTGTACGCCCTGATGAAAGGGCTGGAGATCAACGTGGGGGCGGTAATTATCTCTACCATGAAGAGAGCCCAGTTGCACCAGGGGCACAGGTATGGCTTTGGTGGACTACTCACCACCTTCCTCAAGGGCCTAGATGTCGAGGAGGAGGCCCTTGACTATATCCCACAGATAGAGCGGCGGGCCTTAGATGTTACTAAAACTAAGGCTCCCGACACCACCCACGGGCCAGTGCTTACACTTGGCAAGCGACATGCTCGTGATGACCAGTATATGGCTTGGATGTATGGGATGCAGATGCTTCAGCTAAGGATAGGCGGGAGGCCGGCAACATAGGAGGAGCTATGGAAGCTCGAGCTAGACTACCCTTTCGGCGAAAACGCCAGGGCTCTATGCCGAGTGGGGCCAGCATTTGTAGAGCCCACAGATGATGATGTCCCCACATACGAGGAGACACGTCGGGAGGACTCCGATGTGGAGTCCGATGATGACGACGGGGGCGACTCAGACATGGGAGATGAAGCAGCAGCACCCGACGAAGAAGTGGAATACTTTGACTGATCAGGGAGTTCCACCACCCGATTTTGTGATATTTTAATTTTTGTGAATACTGGGGACAGTGTTCGAGCTAAGTGTGGGGTGGGAGTAGTTAGGTGTTGGGCTGGGCTGGTTTGTATGTATGCTCTATTCTGTTGTCGTGTATGTGAAAATTTGTTTGTCCCTGTGAGTTGTGAATTTGTTGTTCTGTTTGTAAATTTATGTGAAATTGATGTGTGTTGTTGAATGTTGCTAGCTAATTCTGATTCTGTACATATTTTTGTTATCGAAATGATCGATATTTTTTTTAAAAAAAATTTTCCAAATATTTTGTACATAATTTTTTCTATCGAAATGATCGATATTTTCAACATTTTTTACTTCTTGGGTTTCTCGGCGTTTGTTTTCGGTTCTTTTACCGAGAATGGTCCCATTGAACCGAAGTCATAGTAGTGACCGTTCCCTATGATGGATGGATGACGACCGTCTTAAGGGAAATGTAGTCGTTAGGAGTAGATTTTTTCGATTATTTTTCAGTTTTTTTCTTTGGTGGGTTGCATCCCAAAACCTGTAGTTACTGTATGGTTGCGAAATTCTGGTTGCGTGTTGTCCATGATATTTAAATTGCAAAGATGATTCGTATGAAAGCATGCAACTTTGTAAATATGTTGAGATACCTAAGCCATGGAGTTCGATTCAGTGTGATTGAGGCTTAATGTTTGAATTCCTGTAATTAGCTGATTGAAGAGTCTGTGAATACATCTTGAGTTTAGCATGTGCAAAAAGTGTGAAGGAGGTGTTGTTATTTCATGCTATTGTGAAGTGTCTAGAACTTGCCTGGTGTGTGTACAAAACGAAATGAAGGAGGTGTATTGTAGGAAAGGATGTAGGCATTTCTTTGTTTTAACCGAGAGTTTCTATTTTTCCTTGTCGTACACACCTTGATTGTATACCCTAGTCAGCCTGTTGAGCCTTTAGCCTATTATTTTTTTCTTTTGTCATAAAGTGTAAACCGAGCTTAATTCCTTCTTTTCATTAGCCGTAAAGTCTATACAAAACTCTTAAGCGCTTAAGAAGAGAAAATCATTTTCCCGAAGTGTCAAAGAGTGAGAATAGTGAAAAGAAAAAGAAAAGCAGAGTGAGAAAAAAAAAGAAAAGGTTGAAGGTGCACTTGCTATAAATAAACGATAATGAAGGTGCATGAATAATCTTTGTTGTTGTGTCAAGTGTGCTTAATACGATGGGTCATACTAAAGAAAATCATCAAGAATGGGATGATGAGAAAAAAGGAAAAAATGTCCATGAGTTGATGGGATGTGTTGAAAAGGCGCTTAAGGATGCTAGTGGCTGTTATTGGCTAACCCAATATTTACTAGTTCCGTAGCTTCCATTACAACTCGTTAAAGTCCTACATGATCTTACATCGCACTTCTTTATATTAGTGGAGTAATACACTAAGGGCAAGCTTATGGATCATGACATGATGCATGTGAATTCTTTTGGGAGAGAGAGCGAAATTGTTTTTACATGCCCCTGCTTGAATGTTTGTGTGTCATATGAGAAAAAAGGGGAAGATTCTTTTGTGTTGTGAGGGCACATGCTTGATGAAAGATTAATTTTCGTGTCGGATATCTTGATCAGCTGATTTGCATGAGTTTGCCAATATCGAGAGTCGATTCTTAAAGTCTAGGAGGTCTTAATGTATTGAAGGTCATTGCATTGATAAGACCATGCATGTTTTCTTAATGATTTGCTGTATTTAATAATCGGTATGACCGTAGCCTAAATTGTCGAACCAAAGTAGCGAGGTTGGGATGTAAATTTCATGAAGTGTAGGATTTTTGTTCGAGGACGAACAAGGATTTAAGTGTGGGGTAAGTGATCTTGGGCAAACTTATATGCCCAAGTGATACTCAAAAGTACCATTTTCTCCTTGTTTATCTACCAATGTGTATACATTCTCACGTAATTGGTAATAAAATGTGAATTTATACTAACCAACACGATTAGCATTGTTTTGCAGGTAGAATGTAATTTCGGGAAGCTAAAATGCATGTTGGAGGATATCGGGGTTGGACTTGGATGCGAGCAAGGGATAAAGCATTGGACAGCATGAAGTAAAGGGGCTCCGCGATGGAGCCGTGTCACGCTGCCATCGCGGAGGCCTTCTACCTGGATAGGGAAAATTCACCCAAATTCCAGAGAGGGTCCGCGTCTGGTCCGTGGCACGGTGGCTTGGCTCCGCGCTACATGCCGTGCCACGTTGTGGTTTAATTCCTGGACCCCCAGTTCCAGTGATGGTCCGCGTCCGTAGCGTGTCACGGAGGCAGTGCTCCGCGATGCACTCCGTGACACGTTGCTCGTTATTCCGGGAAAAATTCCCAGCAGTATAAATAGAACACTTAGGTTCATTTTTCAATATTCTGACTTGGTGGAGCAAGGACGTGGGTTACAGGCAGTTGAGGGACGAAAATATCAGGGTTTTTTCTCTCTTTCTTTCTTCTTCAATTCAATTGCTTGTATAATTAACACTCATTTTAAGATGTTTAATCCAAAAATGAGTGGCTAACTCCTCTTCTTGCTGAGGTTATGAACAATTGTGATGAAATTTGATCATTGATTCTTTGGTTTTTCATCTTTTCTTCCATGTTGTTCTATTAATTCTTGTTCTTACTGCATTAATGTGTGGCCTACGTTAATGTACATCTAAAAAGTCCGGTTTCACTTGAGAGAGCAAGAAATTGGAAAGTTGTGAATTAATAGGATATGTTCTTTACTTGGTTTGGGAAAATTGAGTCTTGATTTGCTTTCAGGATAGAAATATACCTGAAAGTCATATTAGTCAATTTAGGAACCGAATTTGTATGGCTAGAACATGAATTGCATTTAATCATAGAAATGTAGGTGGATGGTTCATGATTCTTAAGTGAGGTTAAATACGAGAGTTTGAATCTCTTGGCAATTGTTCTTGGCTAGCAACTGGAGGGAAAGATTAACCAATTTATGATGATAATTAATTTTATTACATGTTCATTTAACCTCAGCATGCTCTCATTCATAGTTCAGACTTAAAGTAGATAATTGTTTTAGCTTTAGTATAAAAATTATAAAATAAACTATCAAACTTTTGGTTACACTGTTGTCTGCATTTTTAGAAGTAAAATATAGTACACTTGAGCAAATTGCACTTCATCCAATTCTCTATGGGATCGATACTTGGCTTACTAAAGCCACTTACTACTTGTTTGACCATGTGCACTTGCGTGTCGTTTATTATACCCACAAATCACGCGAACAAAGGGTACAAGATTTCCTTAAAATGAATCCACCCGACTTCTTAGGGTTAAGGTAGACGATGACCCATATGAGTTTTTGGAAGAGATCCAGAAAATTACCCAAATTATGGGGGTGAAGGGAACAAAGAGTGCAGACATAGCCTACTACCAACTAAAAGGAGTCACGTATATATGGTTTTGCCAGTGGAGAGATAGTCAGGGAATTGGAGCAAGCCCCATAAATTGGGATGAATTTATGATTACGTTCTTGGACAAGTTTTTCCTTAGGGAACTGAGAGAGGCAAAGGCGGCAGAATTCATGAACTTGAGACAGAACTACATGACTGTCCAAGAGTACACATTGGAGTTCACCCGGTTATCCAAGTATGCACCGAAGATGGTAGTCGACCACAGGGCCCAAGTGAGCAGGTTCGTGAACGAAGTGTCAGACACCTTAGTTAAAGAGTGGAGGACTACCATGTTGCACAGGGATATAGATTTTTCACGTTTGGTGATATTCGCTCAACAAATGGAAGCAGAATAGGTGAAGGAAAAAAAGAGAGAGGCCAAGAGGGCTAGGATAGGAGATTTAGAGTTTACCCCATAGAGGAAAAGTGGTGGACACCACTCACATTCCCAGCAAAAATCATCAGCCCCAACACTTTCGACAGTCAGTGCTCCATACAAACCTAGGGTAAGGGAGATTACGTATCTGTTGTGTACCAGCTGTAGGAAGCACCATTGGGAGAATGCATGGCCGGATCGGATATTTCTTTTTGGTGCGGAAAGTTGGGCCATAAGCACCGAGATTGCGTAGCGGCTAAGTGGGGTAAGAGTAGATCCTTGGCCACCTCTTCAGTAGCCGATAGCCCGTCCACTTCAGCAGGCTGCATCATCTAGCGCGGGTGGCAGACGACGTCAAAACAGCTCCTATGCCATAGTAGCACACCACGATACGAGAAAGTCTCCAGTAGTAGTCACAAGTATGTTGTGAATTTTATGTTACTCTTTGCATGTTGCTAGCCCCAGAACCCCAGTATTGAATAAGAAGCTTTGTGATGGTTGGTGAGAAGGGATTGCTGATATGTGATGTGAATAGTTGTGAGTCTAAGGCTTGCAGTGAAGGTTAGAGGTGAAAGAGAAGCTAGGAGTTAGTGATTTAGCCCCGACCTTAAGAAAGATTTAGGAGCCTTAGAATGACGGCTTTAAGCTAAGGGGGAGATAATAAATATGTGTGACAAGTCAGATCTTGAGAATGCTAATACGGGAATTCCAACCCTAGCAGTTGCGGTATGTCGATCCCTTCAGGTTCAGATAACTTCTCTTGTATTTTAGTTGAAGCTAAGTTATACCCATCCCTATGTGCATATTCCAAGGATTTCTAGATAACCGCTTCAGACAGCGATGCCAGTCCTACTTTACAAATCCTTAGGGTTCATCCTCATGTTAGGAATCAGCTATGTGTGTCAACTCATTCTTTAGAAGTTGCTTTAGTAGCTCAATAGAATAAGGTTACCTCATGTGTGTGCTCAGTTATAAATGTCATGAATGATTCGTGCTCATGAGTCCTTTACTTTCAACTAGACCAGATATCATGAATTCTAACCCCGTATCAGAAAGCGATTTGAGAGCGAAGGCTCAATCCATATCAGCTCAGTTCCAGTTAGAGGGAAAGAATCCTTCTTAGTTCTCTATCTAGCTCCATGTTAGTTTAATTTCATTCAGTCCCTCTAGTTCCTTAGCATGCATGTATGATTGAGATGTTCAGGTTTAGATATGTAATATCATCCAGAGTCAGATACTCCATTGTTTTCAGCTATAATTGATCAGTTTTGGGATTACAGTTCCATCCCTATCCTTTTAGTATGTTTAGCCAACATTCCAGGACAAATGTTCCCAAGGGGGAGATATTGTAACACCCCAAAAGTTTCCAAGATTTAAAATCAGGAGTTGGAATCTGCTCAGTAGAAAAACATCTGCAACAGTGCCTCAGAAAGACTCGTCCAGTAAGTCGTTGGTCGCTCTAACGACTCATTTGAGGTAGTCTTTGGCAAGGATTTAGAAACTAGTGCCAAGTGTTTTGATTCCACGAGAGGAGGTACGAGTCATTGTGTGAAACAATGACCCGTTGGATGCAATTGTGGTAAGCTTGCAAATTAGACTTCTTAGAGGGAACGAGTCAGGTGACGACTCGTTGGTTGTCGTAACGAGTCATCATGAAGAGTCGTTACTTGGAGTTTAGGGTTTCGGGTCAATGATGACAGATGGTTACAACGAACCAATTAAGCTAACAACAACCTATGGTATTGGTCATAGGAAGGGACTCGAGGGTTGGTCTAGTGGGGATGACGGAAGAAACTAACAAGTCATAGGATCAAGTAACGACTCGTCATGTCGGTCATTGGAGGGGCCAGGGTTGAGGATCCAGTGGAATCAACGTGAGGTGGTGATGAGTCGTTGGATGAAGTAATGACTCGTCCTGTTGGTTGTTGGTTGAGGAAGCAGAAACTGAGAAACAGATCCCTAAAGCAACGGATGGTCACCACGAATCGTGGTGAGGACCAACAACCATGGTGAGGGTCGTGATTGCAGATCAGGCAGATATTAAAGTTTTTCCCTGGGGTATTTTGGTAAAGTCCTATTCTCCCAGTTCCTAAATGGCGTCATTTTGGGAATTTTAAAGGACGTTTTTAGGGGTTTTCTAGCCTAACCTCTCATTCCCTCAACTCTTCTTCCTTCCCCTTTGAAGATTTAGGGATTCAACAAGGGTTTCCTCAAGGTTTCAAGGTGCAAGTTCAAGTGGGATTTCTCTTAAGCAGGTATGTGGGTTTTTCAACAAGGATATTCTTCCATCCTTGTTCCCCAAACGTCTTATTTAAAAACCTGATTCCCTTTTTCTAGAAAATCATGATCTAGGATTTCGATTTATGGATGATTTCTTCTATGTATTCTATAAATTCCAAGACCCATTAGGATTAAAAGTTATTTATGCTCATGAGAATATTTTAATATCTAGAATTATATGCTTAATTGTGAAAATGCATGATTATAGAATTTCCTTCATGGGATAGCTTCAAACTTTGATTGGGATTTTGTTATTGATCATTCGATTATATCAAGAACTTGTATCCATGTCTAAAATGTGTGAAGATCGTAAGAATTCCCTAAAAAAAACTAGAATATACATTTGATATGTTGAGATGAGATTAGAACTTATTGGCTTGATCAATGGGATGTATGTATGCATTTTCATTATGTTTTCGATGTAAATATTTGGGTATGAAGTGAACCTATGATAAAGATATAATTATCGAATCTGCTTCAAGAATTGGAGTAAATTTTGAAATGGGTTCCATAAAATAAATATATTCTTCTACCATGATATCAATGTACATGTTTAAGGTATGAGTTAAGTATATGGGCTTTCTGTAAATCTAAAATATATGAATCAATGTATACATGTTAAAGTGTGAATTGGACCTATGGATCCTACATGACTCTATGTTATACTTCATATGTCATGAACTTGAAATTTGAATGTTGTGGAGGTATGTATAGTATGATTTGAACCTATAGATGATCGTGAATGTAAAACGCACGGATTAAATGATGAATTGGTACATTGATGATATGAATTATGAAGATAAAGCATGAGAATGATACTTCAGACTTTTGGGCTTTTTGTTAGTAGAAAGTAGCCTTAATCCTTTCTAAATGAATGCAGTATGATGAAATCAGTAAGTGCTCATGTTTCTAATCAGCTGCAGTAATATAGACCAGATGAATAACGTCAAATCAATACTTCTCATGTTCTCGTCAGCCAGGGACTCTCCATAACAGAGAGTATTTCCCTTGGTCAGTCGGGGACTCTCCATAGCTGAGAATGTTTCCCTTGGTCAGTCAAGGACTCTCCATAGCTGAGAATGTTTCCCTTAATCAGCCAGGGACTCTCCATTGCTGAGAATGTTTCCCTTAGTAAATCAGGGACTCTCCATACCCGAGAATGTTTCCCTTAGTTCAGTTGGGACTCTACATAGCTGAGAACGTTTCCCTTAGTTTGCTTAGGACTCTCCATAGCAGAGAATGACTCCCTTAGTTCACATCATCAGTTTGGCTTAGATCCATATAATTTAGAATTTAGTTTAAAATAGATACAGCCTAAAGTAGTCTCAGTTATCAGTAGATATCTAGTACAGTGTATGATAGTAGCTTCAGTTTCAGCTTTCTTTATATGTTAAGTACCTGACCCTTATGCATGAGTTTGAGGAAGCTTCAAAATATGAGCTCCAAATAAAAGTTAATGTATACATGTGTATGTGACTCAGAAGAGGATTGTTGCATTCTAAATCAGTTATATGTTAATGTACTCAGTTTATTTCTTTCTTGAATACTTGTATGTTTAGTTTATTTACGTTTCCCGGCATGTTCAGTACATTCCAAGTACTGACCGCATACTTTATGTGCTATATTATTTCATGATATAGATTCAAGTATCTAGACTTTGCCCCGCGGGTAGACACGCTCCTTCTTTCATCTCAGCGGATTGTGGTGAGTCCTTATCTCTCGGGAAAAAGATCTATGTGTCTTATTTCAGTTCTATTTCAATTTTTAGACATTAGGAGTTTTCTGGGGACCAGTCCCAGCAATTCATCAGCTTAGTAGAGGCTTTCAAACATGAGTAATCAGATTCACTCTATGGATCAAAGTTTTGTTAGATTATATCTTTGAGTTTTAAATTTGACTCCTTACAGTTAGCTTCCGCTCAGTTATGTTTCTGTTAGTTGTTTCTATTGTTAAGTGTTATTCTATAATTATGCCATGGGTCGACTTGGAGCCTTTTCGGGGTTCCTTGTCCCATGTTACAGCTAGGATATGAACTCGGCTCGTGACACTCAAACCATCCAATAGGTGATCTATACGTCCGCTCATAAAGAGCCTCAACCGGATCCATCTGAATGCTGGAATAACAACTGTTATTGTAATAAAATTCGATGAAACACAAGTTACTATCCCAACTACCTTAAAATAATCAATCACATGAGCTCTCAACATATCCTCCATGATATGAATTGCCCGCTCATCCCGATCCTCTATGTCACGACCCGATTCTATACCCTGGACGAGACACGGTACTTGGAGTAACAAGTAACCCCAAGCCAACCCATGGTCTATCATAACACTAGTAACTAAGTAATCATAAGCAAAATCTTTAATAAATTAAAATCATTTAAGCAAACTGAGTTGGCAAGAGTCAATACATCTGAAAGAAAAAGAAACAATACTGATGACCTGAGTCTATGTCTGAAATCCATCTACTAATGATGAGTTGCTGGGACAAGCCGCCAGCCAGCTAACTTTAAAGTATGACTGAAATAAAATTAACTAAAAATAAATATGTTCCTCTAAATACGAGAACTCACCAAAAGCTGCTACTGGTATCGTCTGAGGAGAGTCTACTGACAGTGATGGGGCGGAGAACCTGCACTTGTATCATGATACGATATAGCATAGAAGGTATGCGTCAGTACTTTGAATGTTCTGAGTAAGCGAGAGATGTAATAATCATGAAAGAACAAGTAACTAAACTGAGATGACATGAAATGGCCAATTGAAATATTGAAATTGAACAACTGAAATATAACTGATATGGTTAATAATGACCTTGGCTGATCGTCATAGACATGTCCTGATTCTGAGATATTGATCTGATCTAGACTAAACTGAACTAAACTGAAAACTGTACTGACTAGTGGGAGAGTCTATAACTGACATATAACCACGTAGCTAGATGTGGAGTTCAATGTATATGCCCCATCGGTAGTACCCAATATACCTCACCAAGGTATAAAGGCATGGACTGGGTGATCACAAATCTGGGACCATAAGGCTGATAAAGTAATATACGGTGGCAACGAAGTTATGGGAACCTGGGTGCGCTGGAACCCTGGTCCGCTCAATGCTAAGTCCTACTCCCACTGGATAGTCCTAATCTGACTACTAAGCTGATAGCTCAAAACTGGGGTCCAAGTATCTGGAAGTACCTTGAGAGTCTTATTGATACCGGATTCTGTAACTAGTGTTCTAAGACTATCCAGAGCTGCTTATCTGAAAGCATCGTAACCGTCTAAAGAACAAACTAATATCTGATAACTGATAACTGAGTCTGATAACTGATATCTGGAAGGCACTACTGACACCTCAAGAAAAGGCTATAGTCAAACTAATCAGCTAACTTTTCTGAAAATACTGAGTATGCTAATGTTCTGACTAAAACTGGACTAGCATGCAACTGACTGCAATTTCAACTGATATTAGTAACATGGGAATCCCAACACTAATAGAATCCAACAACATGAATAACTGATCAATTATGCAAGACTCTAATTTACTGAATTCAAAGTTAGGGCTAAAACCATCTTTACAAGAACAAGTATCAACATAACAGCTAGATATAGACAAAATCTGGCTGAAAATTTATTCACATTCGAAACTTAGGAACTAGAACTGATAGGAAAATTTAGATGGATTTTGGGGCATAAGGGAAGGAAAATTCTCCTGCTAAATTCCCACATACCTGGTGATGAAAACCTCGTAGAAACCCCTTGAGAATATCTGAGAAGAAAAGTTGAACCCTTGCTTCTGGTCTATGCTTTCTAAAAAAGTTCTACGTTTTGACTTTTGTGAGAATCAGAGTAAAGAAGTATAACCGTTCACTACCCCTCTAAATCCCGTGAATATAATCCAAAATGATGTAGTTTAAGGATTAAAAAGGTGAGAAGTTACAAAAATTCCCCTGAAAGAAAATCTTGAAATCTGCCCGACAGGGACCAACGGGTCACACAACGAGTCGTTAGATGACACCATGACTCGTTGGGACCGGTCGTCTATCCTGGGCTTAAACCTAGGGCTTATTTGACTGGCAACGGGTGGAGACCCTGACGCGTTGGAAGAACCAACGGGTCATTGTTATATCCCATGGCCACTAGCAGGGTCTCGAACAAACACTAGGCCGCCTCCTCTAACGGGTGACACAATGACTTATTGGTTGGGAGAACGAGTTGTTGTCACCTCTCGTCCTATCTACTAGAAATCCTGAAGGATTTTGATACTTTACACCACGGGTGTACATAATGACTCGTTGTGCGATACAATGGGTCATTATTGCCACTCATTATCACTGAAGGAGTTGGTCGAAAATACCTAGGAGCCCCAACTAATGAGTCATGACGTGCCCAATTCGCGCGTCCACAAGTATACGGGCCGTGCAAGTAATATAATGGCTCTTTTAGAGAACCGGTATGTCGAACCCACAAGGACTGGACCCATTCCTCTAACTATCCATTTCAAGTGTGATCTTAACTTTCTAAAGTGTTGGTTATAGAAGTTTTCAAGGGAGATTTAATTAAGTTTGTTTTGGCCAACGAAATATCCTGAATTTACTTTAGGAGCAACATAGAGTTAAAACCAGATAATCATGCAATACTACAATTTGCAATGGTTTAAGCAAGTAACTATCAATTATTATTTCACATAATTAGAATTGCATGTTATGGTCTTTTGAGCCTCTAAACAAGGCAAACTAGCCTCACTGCATCATTGTGAGCGAGGATGCTAATTTCTAGTTCGCGGGCAATTAATTATGCTGTGGTTTACAGTGAAACGATTAGGGACTTTCGTGCGTCTAACCATTTAACTCAACTTAGCCTTACAACTACTTCTTCGAGTGGTGATGTGACAATCCTAAGTTGGTCTTTAATAACCCCCGTTTTATCAACCAAGCAAGGTGTTAGGTATATTTCTATCCTAACACGAAATTATATCGTGAGATACAAACATGCTCCTTACATTCTCATGTCCTGACCTAGGTAATTCTTTCTCAAGCAATTGCCCAAGCTAATGTATATGTTTTAATGGTGATCAATTATAAAAACAACCAACAATCCAGAATGCAAGACGAAAACAACAATCAATAACTTAATTCCAAAACAATTTGATAAAATCACAATCATAATTCTTGGCTTCAACCCTAGAGGAAGGGTTCTTTCCATTCATGTTCGTAAAACTACAACTAACTACTACTAAACTAACATACTTACATGAATTTGGTAGATGAGAAGGGAATTTGCCAAACCCTAGATGAGTTCTCCCTTCACTCCTAGGTAGTTTTCCAGAATAAAATCGTGACAAAATGGAATTAGGAGCTAAGGGACCTATTTATAATAAATGAGAAACGTGCATAATTTAGCCTGTCGTGGAATGGCTCCGTGTCACGGAGTGTATCGCGGAGCACTGCCTCCGTGACACGGAGGTAACGCGGAGGCACACTGGAAATCAACAAATATCGACTCTAGGCAGCCTTCTTGCCGCGTTGGCAGCGTGTCACGCTGCTTGGGAAGCGCAATGGCATGCTGCTGGCGCGGGGCTGGCCTGCCATGGCACATTACTGCCGCATCTGCTCACTTGCCATGCCTACTCCTTGCCGACTTCCACCGATTGCTTCCGACTCCATTCCTTTCCTTCACCAACTTATAAATTAGTTCCTCCAAATCATTGAAACCTACAAAACAAGGACTAATCATGTTGGTTAGCACATATATTCACATTTATATAAAATTACATGAAAATGTATAAAATAAAATAGATAAACAAGAATACATTAAGGTATAAAGCATCACTCGAGCATGCTATTTTATCCAACGATCACCTACCCCACACTTAAAGTCTTGTTCGTCCTCGAACAACCTATTACATTTCATGCATATGGAGACTCACCCATAACTCATTTTGCAAGAATATTCAAGCTACGGCTACAATTATTACATAAGATAACAAGCTACAAATAGAGCATGCATGATTTGATCATCGAAATGGAGTACAACTATGTTAAGACTTCTTAACCTCAAGAATCGACTCTCAATCTTAGCAAACTCCTGTAAATCAACTGATTAAGGAATCCCACATGAACTATATCCTTCATTCAACATGTGCCCTCACGGAAAGAGAGTTACCCAATTTCACACGCAAAAACCATTTTTAAATCAAAACATGTGTGGGTACATGAATAGAATTACGCTCACTCTCCCAAAGAATTCACATGCATCATGTAATGACCCATAAGCTTGCCCTTAGTGTTTTATTCCACTAATTTAAGGATGTGTGAATGTAAGATCAAGTAGGACTTATTGGGTTGTAATGTAAGCTAAGGGACAGACAGGTACTATTCTGGCCAATAATAGTGACTAACTTTCCCAAGCGCTTTTAATACATTACGCCCTCATTACGAACTTCCCTTCCCTTACATTACCTTTTTTTTCCTTTCAGCTTTCTTTTTCCTCTTATGATCCCTCTTTGTTTAGGCACTTTTAGCTTATTAATAAGGAGCTCTATAAAAAAAATTTCATTAATTTATTTTCTTACTCCTTATAATAATCAGCCATTTTCACACAAGTGCACCTTTGTCCTTTTCTCCACTTCTATAACTTGCTACTTTTCCTTTGTTTTCCTTCTTCTCGCTCCTTTACTCTTTCATATATTTTCCTTAAGCACTTAGGAGTTTTGAATCAAGTTCAAGGCTAATGAAAGAAAAAAGGATTAAGCTTATGTTGCAGCTGTCAAAGAATAGGCTCAAGGCTCAATGGGGCTAACTAGGATTAATTTTTCAAGGTAGATAAAATGAGGGATAAAAATTTGGTTCATTTAAAGAAATACCTCAATCATCTCCTACAATTCACATCCTTCATTTCATTTTATAAACACACCAGGCAAGTTCTAGACAATCCACAATAGCACGGAATACTCAAAAACCTTACACTCATGGCACATGCTCAATTCGAGACACATTCAGTAGACTCTTACTCAGCTAATCACAAGAATTCAGAATTAAGCTTCAATCATATTGAGTCAAATTCAAGAGACTAAGTGTCTCACACAAAGTTATACACCTGCATGCTTCACACTGAACATACTTGCATCTTACAATCATGTATAGCACATAACAAGAACATCAAGCACCAATTAGTTATGGTTTCAAAAACCCAAAACCTATCGACTAATTTTCCTCAAGACGGTCGCCATCCATCCATCGTCGGAAACAGTCCCTAACTATGACTAAAAACACTATATACAGACAAAGGAAAGTAAAAGAAAATTTTTATTCTTCGGTTCAAAGAGCCCCCATCGGAAAAGAACCGAAAAGAAAAACCAACGGGTGATGACGTCATGCTTAATTCACAAAAAAATTTCACATTTTTCTTCAAATTTCTCACAAATTCCTCACAAGCATTACATTCACCACAAACTTGTTAAGCATAAAAATTTTAAAATTTTTCTCACCCCACACTTAAATCATGCTATGTCCTCATAGAATCAAATTAACATTTAAAGGATGAGAAATACTCCCTGAGCCTCTATGCCAAGCTAAAAGCATGCTTTCCTTTCAAGTTTTCAGAGGTGGGTGTTTGACCCCACACTTCTTCTATTCCATGCTCTTTAGCTTCCACCTTCTCGGTACGCAGACTTCCCTCCATCTGTAATTAACTTTCCACCAAAAACACAAACAAAATAAACATAACAAAATCAACACAAAATCAAAATTACAAATTGTACCTGAGGTACCCTTGGGTTGCCTCCCAAGCAGCGCCTTATTTTGCGTCGTGGCCCGACGTGGACTATCCTTTTCAGGACCTCCTCATACCTGGGTTCTCTTTCGAGAACCATCTCCTTTTCTTTTGTTGTTTAGAGGAAACAGCCTCCACTTTGTTCCTCTCTTTCTCCAACTTCTTCTCAATTTGAAGTCCTCTATCAGACTCGGGCTGAACACTTGACCTTGCCTTTGGCCGTGCACCTACGGAATCCTCCACCCCACACTCATCCTCTACCAACACACTAACTTGACAAAGGTTAGTGTAGTGTGCGGATGGGTTCATTTCTTGGTAAATGCGGAAGAGTTCTTCTTCATCTTTGACCCTCATTTTCAGGGTCCCTGCTCTCAGATCAATCACCGCTCCACCGGTGGCCAAAAATGGTCGTCCCAAGATTAAGGGTACCTGGTCATCAACCTGAAAATCTATAACAATAAAATCATCAGGTATAATAAACTTACCTACATTGATGAGGAGGTCCTCTATTATTCCATCAGGTGTCACTCGCGACTTGTCAGCCAGCTGCAACATCAACCTTGTCGGTCTCGGTTCTCCCAACCCCAGGGTGTTGAATAAGGATAGGGGCATTAGATTAACTGCTGCCCCTAAGTCACACAAAGCTTGTAGCACCTCAGCTTTACCAATTTGAATGGGGAGGGTAAAACTGCCTGGGTCTTTAAGCTTCTTTGGCATTTTGCTCAATACCCTGTGACTGCACTCCTCAGTCAGTGCTACAGTCTGGACATCCACCAATCTAACTTTGTTTGCCATCACGTCCTTCAAGTATTTAGCATACTTGGGCATTCCCTACAAGACATCAATAAGAGGCAAATTTATGTGAAGTTCTTTGAAGCTCTCAAAGAACTTTTTGAAGCATTCCTCCTCCTTACTCTTTCTAAATTTCTGAGGGAATGGTGGTGGTGGCCTTTGTGATGGCTGCAATGAAAGTTGCGCATTTTGTTGTCCAGCACTCTGATTATCTCCCATGTTGATGGATGGTCCTGGTCTAACCAATTCCGGCTGCACCCCCTTTCTCAGCTCTTTTGGCACTGCATCAGCTAATTGCTTACCGCTTCTCAGACTGATGGCATTGATCTGCTGGGGGTTAGGATCTGCGTTGCTTGGTAATCCCCCTTGTGATCTCATGTTTTGAGCAGCTGCTATCTGACCCACTTGTTTTTCAAGATTGTGGGTGGCTACTTGCTGATTCATTAAGTATGTTGCCATCCTCGCCTGATTTTTCGCTAACTGATTCTGGGTCTCCAAAATTTTCTGCAGTGTTTCCTCAATGCTGCTACTCAATTTCCCCTCATTCTTCCTATTCTGCTGATACCGCTGTTGTTGAGGTTGCATATAATTCTTCTTTTGGTTTCCACCCCATGAAAAATTCGGGTGGCCCTGCCAATTTCTATTGTAGGTTTTCCCAAAATTCTAATTCGTATGCACATTACCAACAAAATTGACTGATTCCGGATTGGCTCCACAAGATTCTGCATTGTGCCCAATATTACCACAAATTTCGCACCAACTCGGAGCTTGTTGAACTGCGTTAACCTGGCCCTGGTGTTGGTTCATACTCAGTTTATTGAACTGAGTCATCATCTGATGCTGGAACGCAGCTAACTGTGCTGCCAAGGCATTCAAACCATCTACTTCTATCAACCCCGATCTGTTTCCTGCCCCCCTCGATGACTCGCTATACCACTCTGGATTTCCTTGTGCAATTCTGTTCAACAAAGTGTACAACTCATCATATGTTTTATCCAAGGCTTGCCCACCTAATGCAGAGTCTAGTAATATTTTTGTGTGGGGGTCTAGACTTTCTACAAAGGTATGAGCCAGCACTTTATTTGATTGCTGGTGATGGGGGCAGTCTCTCAACAATGACTTGAATCTTTCCCAAGCCATATACAAGTTCTCATCAGGCCTCTGCTTGAAACTGAGTATTTCACTTCTCAACTTTACAGTCTTGCCTGAAGGAAAGAATCTGATAAGGAACTTCTTAGCCAAGTCATTCCATGAAGTTATGGAGTTCTGTGGCTCAGTCTTCAGCCACTTTTTCGCCTCTCCCAATAGTGAAAATGGGAATAGGGTCAGTCGGACATAATCTATGGACACGCCGGTGGGGACAAATGTGTTACTAATTTCTAAAAAGCTCTGTAAGTGCTGCTACGGGTCCTCATGTGCCATCCCAGTGAATTGACTACGAGAATGTAATAGCTGCACCATGTTCTGTTTAAGCTCAAAGTTCCTTCCAGGCTCCGATTTACGGATACTGGAGTTCACATTAGTCACTAGTGGGATTGCCACTTCGCGAACTGGTCTAGCTGCCATTGTTGTCGATGACAATTGTGCTTGTCCCGTGGGTGGTTGTTGTTGTACCTTTTCTTGAAGTCTCTTCAGCTTTTGCTCTAGAGCTACTCTTCTTTGCAAATGGATTTGACGTTCAGGTTCAAGCAACGGTTCCACAAGCTCTCTATTTCTAGCCAGCTCGGCAGGACAACCTGTCACCTACAATAATTAGCCTAAGACCAAGTTTCTCAACACTTAAGGAAATTTAAAAATCACAAAAAAATAGATAAATTATCAAAACTTCGTCGATTCCCCGGCAACGGCACCAAAAACTTGACGTGCCCAATTCGCGCGTCCGCAAGTGTACGGGTCGTGCAAGTAATATAGTGGCTCTTTTAGAGAACCGGTATGTCGAACCCACAGGGACTGGACCCATTCCTCTAACTATCCATTTCAAGTGTGATCTTAACTTTCTCAAGTGTTGGTTATAGAAGTTTTCGAGGGAGATTTAATTAAGTTTGTTTTGGTCAACGAAATATCCTGAATTTACTTTAGGAGCAACATAGAGTTAAAAGCAGATAATCATGCAATACTACAATTTGCAATGGTTTAAGCATGTAACTATCAATTATTATTTCACATAATTAGAACTGCATGTTCATGGTCTTTCGAGCCTCTAAACAAGGCAAACTAGCCTCACTGCATCATTGTGAGCGAGGATGCTAATTTCTAGTTCACGGGCAATTAATTATGTTGTGGTTTACAGTGAAACGATTAGGGACTTTCCTGCGTCTAACCATTTAACTCAACTTAGCCTCACAACTACTTCTTCGAGTGGTTATGTGACAATCGTAAGTTGGTCTTTAATAACCCCCGTTTTATCAACCAAGCAAGGTGTTAGGTATATTTCTATCCTAACACGAAATTATATCGTGAGATACAAACATGCTCCTTACATTCTCATGTCCTGACCTAGGTCATTCTTTCTCAAGCAATTGCCCAAGCTAATGTATATGTTTTAATGGTGATCAATCATAAAAACAACCAACAATCCAGAATGCAAGATGAAAACAACAATCAATAACTTAATTCCAAAACAATTTCATAAAATCACAATCATAATTCTTGGCTTCAACCCTAGAGGAAGGGTTCTTGCCATTCATGTTCATAAAAACTACAACTAACTACTACTAAACTAACATACTTACATGAATTTGGTAGATGAGAAGGGAATTTGCCAAACCCTAGATGAGTTCTCCCACTTCTCCCTTCACTCCTAGGTAGTTTTCCAGAATAAAATTGTGACAAAATGGAATTAGGAGCTAAGGGACCTATTTATAATAAATGAGAAACGTGCATAATTTAGCCTGTCGTGGAATGGCTCCGTGCCACGGAGTGTATCTCGGAGCACTGCCTCCGTGACACGGAGGTAACGCGGAGGCACACTGGAAATCAACAAATATCGACTCTAGGCAGCCTTCTTGCCGCATTGGCAGCATGTCACGCTGCTTAGGCAGCGCAATGGCATGCTGCTGGTGCGGGTCTGGCCTACCGTGGCACGCTGCTGCCGCATCTGCTCTCTTGCCATGCCTACTCCTTGCCGACTTCCGCCGATTGCTTCCGACTCCATTCCTTTCCTTTACCAACTTATAAATTAGTTCCTCCAAATCATTGAAACCTACAAAACAAGGACTAATCATGTTGGTTAGCACATATATTCACATTTATATAAAATTACATGAAAATGTATAAAATAAATTAGATAAACAAGAATACATTAAGGTATAAAGCATCACTCGGGCATGCTATTTTAGCCCACGCTCAAGTCACACCACGAGTCATTATATCAAATGATGACTCATCGTTTGAATCGTGGGTTCCTGGAAAGGGATCAACTGGGTTCTGAGTTGGGAATGCAATGAGTGATTGCACGACTCATTCCTCCTCACAACAGGTCGTTCCTTGTCCCGTTAGTTCCCGAGGAACATCTGACAGAGCTGACCATGACACAGACAATGGTTTATTACTGCTGACAATGACTCGTTGTCTCGATCGTTCTGAGAAAAAAATTTTGGTTTTTCATGAAATGACTGAATTTGGCCTAGGAAATTTTTGGGGTGTTACACTCTATTAGTGGGTGGACAGCTGTGCTAAGCTTCACCCGAGTACCAAGACCCTTTTGAATCGATCTTCAATTGAGAGGTGAACGGAGTACCTCTATTTGAAATGATGGATCATGGTACTCCATGCAACTGGACTAACTCCCGAATGTTCAATATAGCACAATTCTCAACTAAATCGGTAGTTTTGACTAGTATGAAATGAGTTTCCTTGGAAACCTGTGCACAACCACCCAAATAGAGTCATATTGCCAAAGGGTACAAAGCAACCCTGTAATGAAATCTACCTTAATCTCCTCCCACTTCCAACTAGCAATATTGATACCCTGTAGAATGCCTCTCAGCCTCTCATGATCCACATCCTCATGGCCTAAACTTCTCTTACGCTTCTATCTATAATAAACATCTGACAGTACACTTTCTATTTTAAACATCTGACAGTACACTTTCTATTATGACCCAAACGGAGGCCCAGATCGCAACACGGGACAAGGAGCCCCAATAGACTCCAAGTCAACCCATGGCATAAGCATTCATCTAACTCAATCAATAGAATAGAAGAATCAACGAGATAATCATAGAGGAAGTCTAAATCAAACATAACATCAGAATAAACAATCCGAAGTTGAATACAACCATATGTCTAAAAGCCTCTAAACATGACGAATTGATGGGACAAGACCACAACTAACTCAACAATCTGAAATTGAAAGTACATAAGAAAATCTGAATAGTCTAGTCCTCGGGAGATGAGGACTCACCAATAATGTACGATGCTATCTCAGAAGACTGACTATGATCGGGGCTGAGCCTAAGAGTCACGTCCTGTATCATGAAACGATACAGCATAGAGTATGTGGTCAGTATATGGAATGTACCAAGTATGGAGGGTAAGTAAAACTCTTAATTAAGTAAATCACTTTAAAACATGCATAATGTAAAACATAAACACTAAGAATCTGAGAGTAGGTCTTACATGCATTCTTTCTGAAATCATGATCTCATCGTTTCGTAATCATAACATCATAACTTTATCGATTGTCGCAAAGCTGAAATTTCATATTTATAAGTAAAACTGAACATTGACTCAAACCTTCTTTAGAACATATATAGATATATAAATCTAATGAGTAATGAATATGCATATCTGAAATCATGAGGAATAATGGGAGACTCGTCTTTTAACTGACAAACCATGATAGAGCTTATGTCGTCCCAACTATCACACTCAAGTAGGTAGAGTCGTCCAAAGGCTTTCCAGGGCTAGGGACGATACCATGATATCTATATCAAGCTTATGGGCCAATAGGGCCGGGGATAGCTCACAAGGGAGGTCCCAAAGTAACATATAAGTATAAACCTATATTGGCGCATAGTTCTAAGGCATAGGGTGATTGACCCTTAGCCTGCTCGGTGCAAGACACTACTCCCACAAACATGCATATGCTCTACATCGTTATTCAACGAAGCTCAACATCATCTATTGACGAGCTCAATTATCAAATACATCTCAAAACTAAAATCATGCATATGAGAAGCTTTAGCTCAAACATATCACAAGCTGAAAATAATTGGGAGTCTTCTCTCCAAAACCATGTGGTCAAAAACTTGTTCGGTGGATTTTGGGTATATAGCTACACGCAAGTGCACATGGTCAAACAAGTAGTAAAGTGGCTCAAGTAAGCCAAGTATCGATCCCACAGGGACAGGGCTAAGGTAGAAATCTAATCAAGTGTCAATAAACTTTAACTCTAAAAATGCAGACAACAGTGTGAAGAAGAGTTTGATATTTTGGTTTCTAATGATATACTAAGTCAAAAATGAATATACAATTTGAGTCTGAACTATAAGTATGAGCATGCTGAGGCTAAATGAACATGTAAAGAAATAAATTATCGATACAATTTGGTTAATCTTTCCTCCGGTTGCTAATCAAGAATTATTGCCTATGGATTAAAACTCTCATATTTAACCCAACTTAAGAATCATGAACCTTCCACCTACATTTCTGTGATAAAACGAAATTCATGTTCTAGCCATACAAAATTGATTCCTTAATTGACTAATACGACTTTCAGGTATATCTCTATCCTGAAGGTAAATCAATTCTCAATTTTCCCAAACTAAGAAAAGATCATATCCTATCAATTCACAACTTTCCAATTTCTTGCTCTCTCGAGTGAAACCGGACTTTTTAGATATACATTTACGTTGGCCACATATTAATGCAGTAAGAACAAGAATCAATAGAACAACCATGGAAGAAAAGATGAAAAACCAATTTATCAATAATTACATTTCAATACAATTGTTCTTAACCTCAGCAAGAAGAGGAATTAGCCACTCATTTGTGGATTAAACATCGTTAAATGAGTGTTAATCATACAAGCAATTGAAATAAAGAAGAAGGAGATAGAGAAAAACCATGAGATTTTTGTCCCCTCAACTGCCTGTAACCCACGTTCTTGCTCCACCCAAGTCAGAATTATTAAAAATAAATCCTAAGTGTTCTATTTATACTAGTGGAAATTTTTCCCGGAATAACAAGCAACGTGTCACGGAGTACATCGCGGAGCACTGCCTCCGTGACACGCCACCAACGCGGACCCTTACTAGAATCCGGACGTCCAGGTATTTAGGCCCAACATGGCACGGCGTGCAACGCGGGGCTAGGCCAACGTTCCACGGCCCCAACGCGCACCTCCACTAGAAATAGGCATAATTTCACCCTCCAGGCAGAGTGCATCCGCGATGGCAGCGTGACACGGCTCCATCATGGAGCCCCTTTAATTCGTGCCTTCAAGTGCTTTTTCCCTTGCTAGCTTCCGAGTCCTATACCGATCTCTCCCAACATGCACTTTAGCTCCATAACTTTATATTTTTCCTGCAAAACAATGCTAATCATGTTGGTTAGTGTAAATTCACATTTTATTACAAATCACATGAGAATGTATAAACATCGATAGATAAACAAGGCAAAATGACACATTTGAGTATCACTTGGGCATATAAATTTGCCCAAGATCACTTACGCCACACTTAAATCCTTGTTCGTTCCCGAACAATAATCTTACACCTCATGTAATTGACACCCCATCCTGGCTCGACAATTCAAGCTACGGTTATACCGATTATTGGATACAGCAAATCAACAAGAAAACATGCATGGTCTTATCAATACAATGACCTTCAACACATTAAGACCTCCTATACTCAAGAATCGACTCTCGATATCGGCAAACTCATGCCAATCAGCTGATCAAGATATCCGACATGAAATTTAGTCTCTCGCCAAGCATGTGCCCTCACAACACAAGAGAATTTTTCCCCCTTTTTAATTTTATGAACTCAAAGACATTACATGCAGGGGAATATAAACACAATTTCACTCTCTCTCCCAAAGGAATTCACATGCTTCTTGTCATGAACCATAGTCTTGCCTTTAGTGTATTACTCCACTAATATAAGGACGTGTGATGTAAGATCACGTAGGACTTAACGGGTTGTAATGTAAGCTACGGAACTAGTAAATACTGGGCTAACCAATAATAACAACTAGCATCCTTAAGCGCTTTTTCAATACATCCCATCAACCTTATGGGCATTGTTTCTTCCTTCATCCTCCCATTCTTGAAGTATGTCTTTATTTTTGACCCCATATCTTTAAGCACACTTGACTCAATAACAAAGATTATTTATACATCTTCATTATATTTAATTTATAACTAGTGCACCTTCAACCTTTTCTTTCCTTTCATCACTCTGCTTTTTCTTTTCTTTTCACCATTCTCACTCCTTGACACTATGGGAAAATTATTTTCTTTTCTTAAGCGCTTAAGAGTTTTGGATGAAATTCATGGATAATGAAAAGAAGGGGTTAAGCTCGGTTTACACCTTTTTGAAAAAAGAAAAATAATAGGCTAAAGGCTCAATGGGCTAACTAGGATGTACATTCAAGGTGGGTACGATAATGAAAAAAAAAAAGAAACTTTCGGTTAAAGCAAAGAAATGCCTACATCCTTTCCTACAATACACATCGTTCATTTTGTTTCACACACACACCAGGCAAGTTCTAGACACTTCACAATAGCATGGAAGAAACGAAACCTCACTATACACTCATTTCACATGCTCAACTCAAGACATATTCACAGACTCTTCAATCAGCTAATTACAAGAATTCAAACATTAAGCCTCAATCACACTGAGTCGAACTCTATGGCCTAGGCATCTCAACATATTTACAAAGTTGCATGCTTTCATATGAATCACCTTTGCATTTCATACAACACACAACTAGAATTTCGCATCCATAAAGTAACTACAGGTTTTGGGATGCAAACCAACAAAAGAAAAAAACTAAAAAAAGAAAAAATGAACAAAGAAATATACTCCTAACGACTACATTTCCCTTAAGACGGTCGTCATCCATCCATCATAGAGAACAGTCACTAATTATGACTTCGGTTCAATAGGACTATTCTCGGTAAAAGAACCGAAAACAAACGCCGAGAAACCCAAAAATTTAAAAATTCAGGAAAAATTTTAAAAATATCAATCATTTTGATAAAACAAAGATATGTACAAAATCAGCTAACAACATTCAACAGCACACAACAGCTTCACCTTGATTTCAATACAGACATGCACACAAAAATCACAAGGCCACAAGTTTATCCAAGCACAACAACAGAACAGAGACATACATTAATAACAACAACAACAAACACCTAACTACTCCCACCCCTCACTTAAATCGAACACTGTCCCTAGTGTTCACAAAATTCAGCATAGCACAAAAGTGGGTGGTGAAACTCCCTGATCAATCAAAATATTCCACTTCTTTGTCAGGTGCTGCTGCCTCATCTCCCATGTCTGAATCGCTCCCATCGTCATCATCTGACTCCACATCGGAGTCATCACGACGTGTCTCCTCATCTGTGGGGACATCATCATCAGTGGGCTCCATAAAAGCTGGCCCCACTTGGCATAGAGCCCTGGCATTTTCGCCAAAAGGGTAGTCTAGCTCGAGCTGCCACAGCTCCTCTTCTGTTGCCGGCCTCCCGCCTATGCGCAGCTGGAGCATCTGTATCCCAAACATGCGAGCCATGTACTGATCATCCCGAGCATGTCGCTCGGCTAGTGAAAGAACTGGCCCGTGAGTGGTGTCGGGTGCCTTAGTTTTGGTGACATCTAAGGCCCGCCTCTCCATCTGCGGGATGTAGTCAAGGGCCTCCTCCTCAACATCTAGGCCCTTCAGAAACGTGGTCAGTAAGCCACCAAACCCGTACCTGTGCCCTTGATACAATTGGGCTCTCTTCATGGAGGAGATAATCACCGCCCCCATATTGATCTCCAGCCCTTTCATCAAGGCGTAGACCAAGCATACACGATCTCGGGTGACATCTGTCATATGCACCCCTAGGATCAGGCAGGAACAAACAATCTTCAGCCATATCCTAGCTTCCCTGTTCATCTGTGAGTAGGGCAAGGTCTGGTGGTAGCCTCTCTCCTTATGCCTGCTCCAACATGCTATAGACCGAGTTCCACACAAAGTGCGTCTGATATCCGCGTATGATGGAGTGATATTCAGCTGTCGAAGCACATGGGCGTCTGTGTCCCGCGCCCCCAAGATGGCATTAAGGTGATGGGGCTCAAAAGTGACTATCTGCCCCCTTATCTTGATGGTGTGACTTTTGAGTGTCGAGTTCCAGTTGGCGTAGAATTCCCGAATCAGGTGCAGGTTGCACTCCTTGCGCTCTTCAAAGATGAAGTTCAGCCCGGCTGCCTCAATCCTGTGGACAATCCGTGGGAATTCCTGTGCCAATGGTTCCTTAGCAATGTGTTCCTCAGGGAAGTATTTGCTTTCCTTATGCTTGGCGTACCATTTCTTCCCCTCCTCTGTCACCCATCTAGTTCCGTATTGATGGCGTTGGCCGTGTGGAACCGCTGGTGCTGCTGGGACTGCTATTCCCAGCCTAATTCTTTTCCTTCTGGCGCCTGATATTGATGCGCCCTTCCCTTTTTCTTGCCTGCTTGCCATCGTTCCTGTCAAACCCAAAAGACAGTCCCAATGTTATTCCAATTAAAATTAGCTTCGACTAAGGTTGGGTTAAGCTAGGCTACCCCACACTTAGTCTTTAGCCACAATCACAACATTACGGCAAGATCATACTTATTTCCAAAAACAAACAACAAAACATAACACATATGCTTAGTGCATTCAGAGAATTCGACGGTATACATTCTATGTACTACTCAGACTTCGTACAGCTAGTCACAACATTACCATCGATAACCTTTCATCACATAGCACTTAGAAAGGAGAAACAAAGAAAAAAAATTTATCTACATGAACCTATACGATTCACCCATTTCTTGCATCTCACAATTTCGTTACCCCAAAAATCCGTCAGTCTTTTACCATATTAACAGTTATCACAACCAACTCATCTCACCCAACATACACAATCTAGCAAGAATTTCAAAGTTCAACTAAATTTTCCCTTTTTAAACTCAAATTCAAGCCCTAACTATCATTTCGCAAAACTTTCAAACAAACATGTATTTATCGAGTTCATCCCATCACAACGATAATAGGAACTTCAATCAACAATAATTTACATGAATTCATGCTCAATTTACACTTAGGGCAAGTTTTCCTCACTTCCTATGCTAAAAATCGGAAAAATAAGGTAAGAAATGAGATGAAGTTAACAAACATACCTTAAATTCGATGATATCGAAGAAAAGTTGATAAAATTGAGCTCCTAGGCCGTGTCACGTTGGGGAAGGGGGGAATTTTGGGTTGTTTGTCGTGGAGGAGGTGAGGAATGTGAAAAAATGAGGGAAAACGGGGTTAAAAAGGGGGGGTTTTCGCACGGGTCACCCGGCAACCCAGTGTGACCCGTCGCGAAATACACTTCAACGTGTCACGGAGGGTAACGCAGAGCATGCCCTCCGTGAGAAGGAGCCATCACGCAGGTGTTCTGGAATTTGTAAAAATTCTAGAATTACCTTCAACGTGTCACGGAGGGTAACGTTGAGGCCCTCCTCCATGACACGGAGCCATCGCGTAGGCTCACTGTTGCCACTTATTTATTATTTTTCATACCTTGATTTTTTCTTTGCGATCCTTTGCATATTTATCCTCCGTTCAACCTGAAATTCATCTCACAACAAGAAATTGGTTAGAATTATAGGTTTCACATAAAATACAAATTTTGTTTTTATTTTTATTTTATATTTTTCTCATTTTTTTCTTCTTTTTTTTCTACGAAATCTAATAAAATATTACAAAAATTTTCACGGGTTGCCTCCCGTGCAGCGCCTGGTTTACCGTCAGGGCTCAACGTCATTCATCTCAGTCATCCTCTAGGGTAACGGACGTTTTCTCTCGACTCCCGTCCTCACCCCAGTAATGCTTACATCGCTCCAGTGGATTCCCCAATAACTCCCGTGACTCAATTCTCTAGACAACATCAGCTCAATTAATCACATTGATCACCGAGAGTTCCTCTTACACAGCCGGGAGCTTGGTGGCCTTGTATACATCAAACACCTCCACCTTGTCGTGTGCTCGCATAGTTAGCTGCCCTGCAGCTACATCAATAATTGCTTTCCCGGTAGCCAAGAAAGGATGTCCCAAAATAAATGGGACTTCCGCGTATGGTCAAAATCCAGCACGACGAAATCTATTGGGAAGATAAGGGAGCCCACTTGCACCAGCACGTCCTCCACAATGCCATCAGATCTGGCTAAGGAACGATCCGCTAGTTGCAATATCACTGTTGTTGGTCTAGGACTCCCTAGCCCCAACTTCTTGAATACCGATGACGGCATCAAGTTAATGCTCTCTCCCAAATCACATAATCTGCGAGCTCGGATACTCTGCCCAATTGTAATTTGTATTGTAAAGCTCCCAGGGTCCTTGAGCTTTGTGGGCAACCTGTTTTGTATTCGGGAAGTGCATTCCTCCGTAAGAGCCACCGTAGCGTACTTAGTTAACCTGCTTTTGTTCACCACGATGTCCTTAATATACTTTGCATACTTCGGCACTCCCTACAAAACATCAACAAGAGGTAAGTTAATATGTACCTGTTTCAGCACCTCCATGAACTTTTTGATACACGCCTCCTCCTTGTGTTTCTTTAATCTTTGAGGGAACAGGGGTGGTGGTCTTTCTGGTTTAGCCTCCTTTTTCTTCCCCCTCTCATCACTTTTCTCCATCTCAATTTCTGCTGCTCCCGATTGTTGAGGTGGTCTTTCTGGTTCCACCTCTTTAAGCTGCAAACTACTCTTTGTGGTCACTGCATTCACTTGCTTGGGGTTGGGATCTGTGTCGCTCGGAAGTCCTCCTCTAGGCCTGGTGTTTTGGGCTCCAGCAAATTGCCCAAACTGGTACTCCAGCGCCTTTGTAGCTAACTGATTGTTCTTTACCTCGGCCGCCAATTTCACGTAGTCAGCCTGCAATTGAGCTTGGTTAGCTATCATATACTTGAACATTTCCTCGATGCTGGGTGATGGTGGTGGAGGAGGTGCGTTGTTGCTTCTATATTGTGCCTGATACTTCTGCTGCCCTCCTTGATTCCTCTACGCCCCCTGACTCGAACTTTGCCCTGATGGTTATTGCTACCCCAAGAGAAATTTGGGTGATTCCTCCAGTTGGAATTGTAGCTGTTGCCATACTGTAGGTGGTTGTTTCTCTGTACATTCCCCATAAAGTTCACCGAATCAGGATTTGCTCTACAACACTCAGCTGAGTGTTCACTACTGCCGCACACTTCACACCAAATCTGTTGCACTACATTCACTGGGGCTTGAGACTGGTTCATGCTCACGTTACTGAAGTGGGTGTTGAGTTGATTCTGTAATGCAGCTATCTGTGTAGCAATAGTTGTAAAACCATCCACTTCTAATACTCTTGCTGCGTTCCTTGTTCCTCCTCTTGACGAGTCTGCATTCCACTCCGGATTTCCCTGCGAAATACGATTCAACAAGGTATACAACTCCTCATAAGTTTTCTCCAATGCTTGTCCCCCAGCTGCTGAGTCTAGTAAGATTTTTGTGTGGGGTTCCAAACCCTCTATGAAAGTATGCACCAACACGTCATTGGATTGGTGATGATGAGGACAATCTCGCAACATAGATTTGAATCTCTCCCAGGCTTGATACAGATTCTCTCCCTCTCTCTTTTTAAAACTTAGAGTTTGACTTCTAAGTCTTGCTGTTTTACCCAATGGAAAAAACTGTATCAAGAATTTCCTTGCAAGATCATCCCACGTAGTGATAGAATTAGGTGGCTCAGCTTTCAACCACCTCTGGGCTTCTCCCAAAAGTGAAAATGGGAACAATGTGAGCCTGACATAATCTGATGACACTCCAGCGGGGATGTAAGTGTCACTTATCTCCAAAAAATTTTGGAGATGTTGTTGTGGATCCTCATGAGGGAGACCTATGAACTGCCCGCTGGTGTGCAGCAATTGCACCATGTTTTGTTTAAGCTCGAACCTCCCTCCTGGCTCAGGTTTGCGGATGCTAGATGTGACATTATTAGCATGTGGGATTGCCACCTCGCGAACCGGCCTAGCTGCCATTTCCTCAGGCACTAACATTGCCCGTACAACTAGTGGATTCTGTTGTTGCTCCAGGATTGTTTGTCTGAGCAACTGCAGCTTTTTCTCTAGAGCTTCTCTCCTTTGAAGATGAAATTGTCTTTTCGGCTCTAAATATGAGTCCACCAGCTCCTTGTCTATTGCCAGTGTTCAACAGAAATTAGTATCTGCAAAATACAGACTAAGACCAAGTTGTCAACACTAAGAAGAAATAGTAAACTAACACTTAAGAAAGATTTACCAATTGCCAGTCCCCGGCAACGGCGCCAAAAATTTGTTCAGTGGCTTTTGGGTATATAGCTACACGCAAGTGCACGTGGTCGAACAAGTAGTAAAGTGGCTCAAATAAGCCAAGTATCGATCCCACAGGGACTTAGCTAAGGTAGCAATCTAATCAAGTGTCAATAAACTTTAACTCTAAAAATGCAGACAACAGTGTGTAGAAGAGTTTGATATTTTGGTTTCTAATTTTATACTAAGTCTAAAACGAATATACAATTTGAGTCTGAACTATAAGTATGAGCATGCTGAGGCTAAATGAACATGTAAAGAAATAAATTATCGATACAATTTGGTTAATCTTTCCTCCGGTTGCTAGTCAAGAATTATTGCCTATGGATTAAAACTCTCGTATTTAACCCAACTTAAGAATCATGAACCTTCCACCTACATTTCTGTGATAAAACGAAATTCATGTTCTAGCCATACAAAACCGATTCCTTAATTGACTAATACGACTTTCAGGTATATCTCAATCCTGAAGGTAAATCAATTCTCAATTTCCCAAACTAAGAAATGATCATATCCTATCAATTCACAACTTTCCAATTTATTGCTCTCTCGAGTGAAATCAGACTTTTTAGATATACATTAACGTTGGCCACACATTAATGCAGTAAGAACAAGAATCAATAGAACAACCATGGAAGAAAAAATGAAAAACAAATTTATCAATAATTACATTTCAATACAATTGTTCTTAACCTCAGCAAGAAGAGGAATTAGCCACTCATTTGTGGATTAAACATCGTTAAATGAGTGTTAATCATACAAGCAATTGAAATAAAGAAGAAGGAGATAGAGAAAAACCCTGAGATTTTCGTCCCCTCAACTGCCTGTAACCCACGTTCTTGCTCCACCCAAGTCAGAATTATTAAAAATAAAACCTAAGTGTTATATTTATACTAGTGGAAATTTTTCCCGGAATAACAAGCAATGTGTCACGGAGTGCATCGCGGAGCACTTCCTCCGTGACACGCCACCAACGCAGACCCTTACTGGAATCCGTACGTCCAGGTATTTAGGCCCAACGTGGCACGGCGTGCAACGCGGGGCTAGGCCAACGTGCCACGGCCCCAACGTGCACCTCTACTGGAAATAGGCATAATTTCACCCTCCAGCCAGAGTGCATCCGCGATGGCAGCGTGACACGGCTCCATCGTGGAGCCCCTTTAATTCGTGCCTTCAAGTGCTTTTTCCCTTGCTAGCTTTCGATTCCAATCCTGATCTCTCCCAACATTCACCTTAGCTCCATAACTTTATATTTTTCCTGCAAAACAACACTAATCATGTTGGTTAGTATAAATTCACATTTTATTACAAATCACATGAGAATGTATAAACATCGATAGATAAACAAGGCAAAATGACACATTTGAGTATCACTTGGGCATATAAATTTTCCCAAGATCAGTAAGGTTAATTCGAGAAATCATAAATCATACTTTGAACATGTGGACATTGCTAGAGGCTTTATCATACTTGAAAATACTCAATTCATATTGAAAACATGATTATAAACATGGGTAGCTTGAAGACATGCTTTTCATCATAATATCTCATCATTATCGTACATTCTTCACAAATGTCATCTTTCATGAACTTTTCATCAATAGGCTTTTAATTCATAAATCTAGAAACATGATTTTTAATTGAAAACATTATAAAAATTGCCCATGATTCATAATTCAGTAGTAGAAACATAATCAAATCATACCCATGTAGAGAATTAGGAAATTCATGCATTTGGGTTAAAACCCCATAGATTAGTCGTGGAACACTCATGATTTAGAGAGGGATTGGGCATGGGTGTGTAAGAAATCACCCATTCATAACCCTACATACCTGTTGGTAGCTGATTCTTACACTTCTTTGGTAGACTAAGAAAAAATTGAAGAGGAATTGAAGAACACTAAGCTTGATCACCCTCTCTCACCTTCTACCTTTCATGTATGAATGTAAATGGCCTAAAATGAACTTAACCCCTTTAAAAGTCATCATTCATAACTCAAAATGACATAATTTAGGCCTTAGGATCTTAGGAATCACGGAAAAGCCCTTACTATATTCACAGAAAATAACTGTCAGATGGTCCCAACGAGGGACCTAACGACTCGTGCTTTGATGCGTGAAGTACACTTCTCATCTGGTCTCCTAGATCAGAATGAAAGACATCACGACTCGTTAGTCGTGGTCACCACTTGTTATGTACACCGCCTCAATACCAATTAATTCATCAACTAGATGGCCACAACCCTCCCCACGAATTATGGGAACTAATCATGACTTGTGGGGTCCTTCCGTCGAGTACACTGCCTCTCTTCTTCTCTTTTCCTTACTCACCCACCCCGCGACTGACCTAACGAATCGTGGGGCCTAACTATGAGTCATGGTCATTCCCGTGGGGATCCTATTTCCCAAACTGCAAACTCATCATTTGGGCCTCCCCACAGGTCACATCACGGCCCATGGGTTGCTCTCACGGGTCTCCTCACAAATCGTTCTGTGCCTGATGCCAGATTTTAGGTTTTTCTATGTTTCAACTCTCGGGTCTGATCGTTGGGCTTCCGGGGTATAACTATATCTCCCCCTTGGGAACATTCATCCTGGAATGTTGGAAAACATACGGAAAAGCAAAGAAATGCAATTATTATATTCATATACTGATCATTTAAATCGAAAACTGACGGTATGACTATCCCCGATTCAAACTACATAGCTGAACTGAATTCAAAAATCATACATACATCCACATACATAAAAGAAACTTGGACACATGAAATGAACATGAAAACCAAATAGAGTTTTAGGTCCAAACTAATACCTCAAGTTGGAACTGAGCCTGTAGAGATAAATGTGGTTATCTAGCCATCATATCTGCTTCAGCTTCCCACATAGCTCCCTCAACATGCTAATTCCTCCATAATACTTTAACTGAAGCTACTTCTTTGTTCCTTAGCCTTCAAACCTGATGATCCAATATTTCTACCAAAACCTCCTCATAACTAAGGTCGTCCTTTACACCAACATTGTCCATCGGCACAACTAGAGCTAGGTCACCCAAACACTTCTTCAAGAGTGACACATTGAATACAGGATGGACGGAAGCTAATTCTAAGGGAAACTCCAATTGTTAAGCCACCTTGCCAACACGTCTCATGATCCGGTATGGGCCGACATAGCGGGGACTGAGTTTCCCCTTCTTTCTGAACCTCATCACTCCCTTCATAAGAGACACCTTTACAAATACCCAATCATCAACTTGAAATTCTAATTCCCTTCTCCTCACATCAGCATAGGACTTTTGGCGACTCTGGGCAGTTTTCAACCTGTCCCTTATCAACTAAACCTTCTCTGTAGCCTCGTGAACCGAATTTGATCCTATCATCACCGTTTCACCAACCTTAAACCATCCAATGGGTGACCTACACCTCCGCCCATAGAGATCCTCGAACGGTGCCATTTGGATACTGGAATGATAGATGTTATTGTATGAAAACTTGATAAGAGGAAAATGGTCATCCCAGCTATCTTTAAAGTCAATTATGCATGCTCTCAACATGTACTCGAGGGTCTGGATTATACATTCCGCTTGACCATCCGTTTGCGGGAGAAACGATATGTTGAGCTTAACCTGAGTACCAAGTCCTTTTTTAAACGACTTCCAAAATTGAGAGGTAAATTAGGTACCCCTGTCTGAAATGATGGATAAGGGCACTCCATGCAATCGAACTAGCTCCTGGATATATAGTTTGGCATGATCTTCTGCCGAATCTGTGGTTTTTTACAGGTAGAAAATGAGCAACCTTGGTCAACCTATCTACCACAACTCAAATGGAGTCATATTGTCGACAAGTGCGAGGTAAGCCTGTGATGAAGTCCATGTTAATTTCTTCCTACGTCCAACTAGAAATGCTGATATCCTGAAGTACGCCTCCCAGTCTCTGATGCTCAACCTTTACTTGTTGACAGTTCAGACACTTAGCCATGAATTTTGTGATATCCTTCTTCATGCCGTTCCACCAATAGATTTCCCGTAAGTCATGGTACATATTGGTGGAACCTGGATGGATAGAATACCTGGATCCATAAGCCTCGTGCAACATCCAGCTCCTCAAATCATCAATATCTGGAACACATAGGCGACCCTGGTACCGAAGCACACCATCTCCCCCTTTGGAGAAGACCTCAACTTTCTTATTTTTAACGGCTTCCTTTAAATTTACCAAAATCGGGTCCTCATCTTGCCTAGCTTCCACATCAGTAACCAAGGACGATTCTGATCCGTTCTGAACAATAACACTGCCATCGACCAAATCAACCAACCTAACTCCCAACCTTGTAAGTCAATGCACCTTCTTCACTAGCTCCTTCTTCCCTTCATCAACATGAGACACACCCTCCATAGAAAGTCAACTAAGTGCGTCCGCTACTACATTAGCCTTTCCCGAATGGTACAGAACATTCATGTCATAGTCCTTGAGTAAATCCAACCACCTCCTTTGCCGAAGATTGAGGTCCCTTTGAGTAAACACATATTGTAAGATCTTATGATCAGTGAACACATCCATGCGGACCCCATACAAGTAATGTCTCCAAATCTTCAAGGAGAATACCACCGCGGCCAATTCAAGATCATTGGTCGGGTAGTTCTTCTCATGAACCTTCAATAGTCTAGAGGTATATGATATAACTTTTCCGCGCTGCATGAATACACACCCAAGTCTGATCCTTAAAGCATCGCAATACACCACGAATCCATCGGTACCCTCGGGTAGGGTCACCACCAGTGCTGAGGTAAGTCGAGTCTTCAACTCTTGGAAGCTCTTCTCACAAGCATCCGGCCATTGAAATTTCACCTTCTTCTGGGTCAATTTGGTCAAAGGTGCTGCAATCTATGAGAAACCTTCAATAAATCTCCAATAGTAGCCGACTAAACCCATAAAGCTCCGAATATCTAAAGGATTCACCGGTCTAGACCAATTCTTCACCGCCTCTATTTAAATCCACCTTTATGCCCTCACTTGATACCACATGGTCCAAAAATGCTACAGAGTTCAACCAAAACTTGCACTTGCTGATTTTAGCATATAATTGATGATCCTTGAGAGTCTACAACACTACCCTCAAATGGGCAGCATGCTCCTCCTCGCTCTGAGATTATATCAGGATGTCATCAATAAACACAATCACGAACATATCCAAGTATGGCTTGAACACCCTGTTCATCAAGTCCATAAAAGTTGCAGGAGCATTCGTTAGTCCAAAAGACATAACTATAAACTCGTAATGACCATACCGCATCCTGAAGGCTGTCTTCAGGATGTCACTCTCCCCGACTCTGAGCTAATGATACCCGGATCTGAGGTCTATCTTTGAGAAACACTTGGCTCCCTGAAGCTAGTCGAATAAATCATTAATCCTGGGTAAAGGATACCTGTTCTTGATAGTGACTTTGTTCAATTGCCGATAGTCAATACACATTCGAAGAGAACCATCTTTCTTTCGGACAAAGAGAACTAGTGCACCCCATGAGGACTTGCTCGGTATAATGAAATCCTTATCTAAAAGGTCCTTCAACTATTCTTTTAACTCTTTTAGCTCGGCTGGAGCCATTCTATAGGGAGGAATAAATATAGGTTGCATGTCAGGAAGAAGGTCAATACCAAAATCAACCTCCCGCTCGGAAGGGATTCCCCGTAAATCATCTGGAAAGACCTCTGGATACTCACATACTACTGGAACTGACTGGATAGTCGGGGTCTTAGACGTCGCATCCTTAACCCTAACTAGATGGTACGCACAACCTTTAGAAATCATGTTTTTGGCCTTAAGGTAGGAAATGAAACTACCTACAGGAATGACTGAACTACCCTTCCATTCTAAGACTGTCTTACCAAGAAATTTGAACTCTACTGCTCGGGTTCTATAGTTAACTGAGGCATAACATGCAAATAGCCAGTCCATGTCGAGGATAACGTCAAAATCGTCCATGTCTAACTCTATCAAATCTGCTGAGGTGACCTTCTGAAAGACTGAGACTGGGAAATTTCTATATACCCGTCGAGCTATAACTGAATCACCGACTCGAGTAGAAACTGAGAAGGGTTCTGAAAATACTTAGGGATTGACTCCAAAGCTACTGGCCACATAAGGTGTCACAAAAGATAAGGTATCCCCCGGATCTAGCAAAGCATATACATCAAGATGGAAAACTCATAACATACCAGTGACTACATCTGGGGAGACTTCCTGATCCTGGTGGGATACTAAGGCATAGAATTTGTTCAGGTGTTAACCGCCACCTGCAGTAGTAGAATCCCCCTGATGTGCTGAGTGTGTGGGAGGGGCTTCTAAACCAAAAGCTAGGCCTAGGCCCCCATCATGATCATGTCCCACTGTTGGGGAATCTTTGAGCATGTGTCCGGGCTTCCCACACCCGAAAAAAGCACCTGTACCTGCTAAGCACTGGCCCGTGTGTCCTTGACCACATCTGCGGCAAGCTGGAATGCTAGAATCTGCGGGTCTTCTGCTCTGACCCATAGAGCTTGATGCTCGCCCCCTTTGTTCGTGCCTCGATCTGGATGGCACACTCAAAGCTGAAGATGCTAGGGTTGATGACCTCTAGTGAGTCTACTGTCAGTGCCCACCACCCGACCTCGGCTATGAGAATCTGTGGTCATTGGTCCTGGCCCTCTTGGCCTCCCTCTCTCTCATATGTGTCGCCTCCATCTGCTGAGCGTATAAGACTATCCGAGGGAAGTCCATGTCCTGGTGAAGCATAGTTGTCCTACAATCCTTATCCAAATAGCCCGCTACACCATGAACGAATCTACTCACTAGTGCCCTCTGATTATCCACTAACTCTGGGGCGTACTTCGATAGGCGGGTGAACTCAAGGGCATACTCCTGCGCTTTCATCCTCCCTTGCTTCTGATTTACGAACTCAGCTGCCTTCATCTCCCACATCTCGCGAGGGAAGAACTGATCTAAGAATGCAACATGGAACTCTACCCAAATGACTGGGCCTACCCCGACGACCCTGCTATCTTTCCATTGGTGAAACCAGATATGCGCGACCCCTTTCAACTGGTACGAGGACAACTCCGTGCACTCCACTTCATTCACCTGCATGATTTGGGTGATCTTCACAATCTCATCTAGGAACTCATGCGTGTCCTCATCTACCTTTGATCCAAGGAACTCTAGTGGTTTCATTCTCAAAAAATATCTGACTCGAGCCATTGCTGCATTGCCATTTTTCGGAACATGCACAACGACCTGTTGATTGACCTGAGTGGTCAAGGCCTACGCAAGCGTTTGAATAGCTGCCCAAAACTCAGCATGGGATATTGCCTCCGGTTCCTAGTGCTCCTGAACTAGTGGGGCCTGCTGATGCCCATTCCCATAGCCATCCTCGTGGCCTTCTCCATTCCCATTCCTTCTACCATTCGTTCGTTGAGGAGCCATGATTCTGCAATCGGGAATTGCACGAATTAGAAGGATGAGGAGACTTTTCATCGCGACGACATGGATCATGAAAGAAGGGAATATTTCCTAAACGTCACGTAGCCTCTTCGTCATAAGTGTGGCGTGCTTCACACCCATGAAAAAGACTCTAGTTAACGCATATTTTAGACACCCTAGAACACTTCAGACCTATGGATGTGATACCAAGTATGTCACATCCCGAACAGAGGCCCGAATTGAAACACAGGATAAGGAGCCCCGAGAGACCCGAAGTCAACCCATGGCATAAGCATTCATCTAACTCAATCAATAGAATAGAAGAATCAACAAGATAATCAAGCAGAAGTCTAAATCAAACACAACATCAGAATACACAAACCGAAGCTAAATACATCCATATGTCTGAAAGCCTCTAAACATGACAAGTTGATGGGACAAAACCCCAACTAACTCAACAATCTAAAACTAAAAGTACATAAGAAAATTTGAATAGTCTAGTCCTCGGGAGATGAGGACTCACCAACAACATACGATGCTATCTCAGAAGACTGACTATGATCGGGACTGAGCTTGAGAGTCGGGTCCTGTATCATGAAATGATACAACATAGAGAATGTGGTCAGTACATGGAATGTACCGAGTATGCAGGGTAAGAAAAACCACTTAATTAAGTAAATCACTTTAAAACATGCATAATGTAAAACATAAACATTAAGAATCTGAGAGTAGGGCTGCATGCATTCTTTCTAAAATCATGATCTCATCGTTTTGTAATCATAACATCATAACTGTATCAATTGACTCAAAGCTAAAGTTTGATATTTCTAAGTAAAACTGAACATTGAGTCAAACCTTCTATCACACCCCGCCTTGGGGGGTATGACTGGCACCTGGTGCCCTACTAGGACCTGAACTGCTGGACTGCTAAACCTGGGCACATCTGGTGCCTGGCTGGCTCTAACTCACATTTCTGGAAACAAAGGGCTATATAACGGCTGTAAACACAGCCCCCGGCCCATTGGCCTATAGCCTTCTGTACCTGTACTAACAGCTGACCAGAAACATATCAATTCAGGGAAACCTATGCGGGCCGACAAGGCCACCATGCTTTCTAGTTATCTGTAACTTAATCATAGAATATTAGGAAGCTATGTGACCGGCAAGGTCACCACTACTGTCAAGCTATGGCCCCACACGGCCAACATGAAAGAAACAGGAGTACAACCAAACAACTGCACAGCCTCACACGACCGGCTCATCTGACCACAGGGAAATATATACAGACTGCAAGCCTCTAGGAATGGCAATAGAAATGATCGGGACAGGGCCCCGACCTACCCGTACTATACAACAAAAGGAAGTGAAATACACCTCTGGAATTTAGTCTCCGGATAACAGGAGCTGAATACTCGATCGCTGATAGGAATCACGTAGTATCGCCTGCTCGTCTATGAGTACCTGCAGGCAAGTAATGCAGCGCCCCACCGGGTGTCAGTACCACTGGTACTGAGTATGTAAAGCAATAACTGAAAACAAAATCTGAAAACAACAATGTAACTGATGAAGTTGAAGTAGGGAGAATAGATTAACTGTCTGATAATGTAAGTCATACCTTCCCTCATTTATACTGGAAGGAATAGGAGTCTTACCTGGAGACGTATCACTCTACTGCTGATCTACTCGTGTTTATCGTACATGGCATAGCATAACATAAAAAAACACACACAAACCTTACCCGGCCCCCATAAGCCGGGAGGTACAACCAGCACAGAATCTATACCCCTACCCCGGTCATCCCATCTCCTATAAACCCTGTAAGCATCCTGCCGGTCCCCTGGGTATGCACTTGGGCTCGCTGGGCCCCTGACTATAACTGCATCTGAGTCCGATGGACTCCTGAATCAACACCCGGGCGTATCCGCTCGACAGGGGTGTGTAAAAGCCGACCAAGGCATAATATGGGGAAAACTGGCATCCCATCTTCATCCCCTGTGGGACGGCATGTCGCTCCATAGAGCGACGTATCCTCATCCTCTAGCGGATGAGTCGATACAGCTATTAACCCTGGGGCAGTCATGGATGCTAAGTAGTCCAACCCCAAACAATACAACGGTCTCAACTAGTAATATTGTCTGCATATCTCACATGCTGAGGCTAATAGTGGTAAAATATTGTATATATTACATGCTGAACTAGCAATAGTAATATGTACGTATTTAATACATGCTGAGGCTGGTAAATATGTATACGTATGAATATAGTCTTCTGCCAAACTGTACTGGGGCAAATGCTATACAAGATATAGTGTTTCTGCTGAAAACTATGATGTATACTGAGTTTCTGTATTAACGTGATTTCCTATTCCTAACATGCTTTCTAAACTTCATTTTATCCTGCTATTCTATTTCTGAAATGTCTTACGGATATTGCATCGCTTTGCAGGGTTTCAACTGAATACAATAATATCTTAACATTTCGTATTACATCACATACTGAGCATGCTGTGCAGTTTCTAACACTTGTATTAAAATCTATGTCGTACTAGTAAGTTCCACGCAAGTTACAACTCGATGCTTCTAATATCGTACCAACATTCGTAATAAGCATAACACATAATTTCTGAACATTCTACTGGCCTTTAGATTACTGTACCGTACCAAGATTACTAACTTGCCGAGGAAACTAACTTTACATACCTTATCCTTGAACTATTCGTCTGTCGAACGAGACTCGGCCAGTACTTCAACTATTTTCTCCCAACTGCATTCATAAATATGTCAATTAATACTAAATACAACTTTATTTTAAAAGGCAACGTCACTTTCGATATAGTTTATAGCCTAAACTTAGGCTTATCGAAAGACGGCCAGAAACTCGCTATTTTTCAGAGGTCCATAAGGGAGAAATATTCACTCCACAGCTAGGAACACATAGACACTAATTTAGAGCAATTCCACTTACCTTAGCTCGGTGGCTCGACGATTCGTCGGCCGTATTTCACGAAACTGAATCCGTAGGAATGCTCTTTGCTGCTAAATACCTCAGTATCTGAAGTTAATTTGAGTTTGGACAACGTTTAGCAGCATAATCGGACGAAAATTATAATATCTCCTTCGTTCTTACCTTCTCTCTGCTACTTACTCTCTATTTTCTGGAAATTAATAAGTGTTTAAATGATTTAAAAACGAAGTGGGCTTTATATACTTGGGCCTGGACAAGGCCAACGTGTCACGGAGCCAACGCGGAGGCCTTTCCTCTGTGACACGCTGCCATCGCGGAGGGGCTCTGCCTCGGCTCCTTCCGCGATGATTCGACAGGTTTCTCGTCCGATCTTTTCCCGGGCCTTTCTCCAGCACGTATGGCCTTCAAATATGCTTAACCAACATGCGAATAGGTCATCTAGGTGCTGGGAATTCTACGGGGCATAACATTCTCCCCCCTTAAGAACATTCATCCTCGAATGTACACTGTTATCTAGAGGACTACTTACTTACTTTCTAGAAAAATTTTGGCAGAGTTTCCCCTGTAATATGGACTATAGCAAAAACCTGAAATGCAGAAAAGTCCAACACAGGCACTGCACGTAATATTTTAGGATCCACTGGATAACTAAGTATCAATCTTTCTCATTCACACACATACAATTATAAGGTACTGCATAAGTAATAATATGGACATACCTGTTGCCTGACTAGGCCTGAAATAGGTGAGGGTATCTGGCTTTCATATCTTCTTCAGCTTCCCACGTCATTTCCTCATGGTTCCTGTTACGCCACAATACTTTGACAGATGCAACATCTTTAGTCCTTAACCTGCGAATCTGTCTGTCTAAGATAACTACGGGAACCTCTTCATATGCTAACTCTTCTGTGACCTAGACATCCTGAACTGGAACTACTGTAGAAGGGTCCCCTACGAACTTTCTTAACATAGAGACATGGAATACTGGGTGAACAGATGCTAACTCTGGAGGCAAGTTCAATTCGTATGCAACTCGGCCTATTCTTCGCCGAATCTGATATGGCCCAATGAATCTCGGGATAAGCTTGCCTTTCTTGCCAAATCTCATTACCCCTTTCATAGGGGACACTTTCAGATATACCCAACCATTTACCGCAAATTCTAGATTTCTGCGCTGCATGTCTGCATAAGACTTCTGGCGGCTCTGAGCAGTCAGTAGACGTTCTCGGATAAGCTTTATCTTTTCCTCTGACTGTCGAACCATGTCAGGGCCAACCAATGCTGATTCCCCCACTTCAAACCAGCCCACTGGCGATCTACATTTCCGCCCATATAATGCTTCAAAGGGCACCATCTGAATAGCTGAATGGTAGCTGTTATTATAAGCAAATTCAATTAACGAAAGATGCTCATCCCAGCTACCCCCAAAATATAGCACACACGCTCGTAGCATATCTTCGAGCGTCTGAATTATACGTTCAGCCTGCCCATCTGTCTGAGGATGGAATGCTGTGCTCAAGTTAATCTGCGTTCCCAAACCTTTCTGAAACGACTGCCAGAATCTAGCTTTGAATTGTGCTCCCCTATCTGAAATGATGGATACCGGCACTCCATGCAATCTAACTATTTCTTTGATATATAATTCGGCATAATCCTCAACTGAGAAGGTAGCCCTCACTGGCAGGAAATGAGCTGATTTTGTCAACCTGTCAACTATTACCCAAATGGAATCATTTCTGCGTCTAGTACAGGGTAACCCTGTTACAAAATCCATGTTTATCGCTTCCCATTTCCACATAGGCACCATTATATCTTGCGTCAAACCGCCCGGTTTCTGGTGCTCTGCTTTCACCTGCTGACAATTAGAACATCTTGATACAAATTCGGCTATCTCAGCTTTCATACATGGCCACCAGTAGATGTCTCTGATGTCGTGGTACATCTTCGTCGCTCCTGGATGAAGGGAATAGCGAGCGTAATGTACCTCGTGCATGATTCGCCCGCGAAGCCCTGAAATATTCGGGACACAGAGGCGGCCCTTACAGCTTAGCACATCATCCTCAGTTATCTGAAAATCTGACTCCTTGCCTCTCTGAATTCTATCTCTGAGTTGGACTAAATCAGGATCCTCGTACTGTCGTTCTTTTACCTCTGTAACTAATGATGACACAGCAGAATTCTGAATTACTGCTTTATTATTTTCTGTTTCCATTACTCGAACGGCTAAACCAGCTAACTAATGAATTTATTTGGCTAACTTTCGCTTCTCAGGTCACAAATACGCCAAACTCCCCATTGACTTACGGCTCAGGGCATCTGCTACCACATTAGCTTTTCCCGGGTGATACAGAATATTCACATCATAATCCTTTAACAGCTCCAACCAGTGGCGTTGCCGTAGATTCAACTCCCTTTGAGTGAAGATGTACTGCAGGCTCTTATGATCTGTGTAAATATCAACATGGACGCCGTACAGGTAATGCCTCCACATCTTTAAGGCGTGGATTACTGCGGCCAATTCCAGGTCGTGGGTAGGGTAATTCTTTTCGTGTTTCCTCAGCTATCTGGAAGCATATGCAATTACTCTACCATGCTGCATCAACACACAACCTAACCCGACGCCTGATGTGTCGCAATAGACTGAATAACCTTCTGTGCCTTCCGGCAATGCCAATACTGGGGCGGAGGTTAATCTGTCTTTCAGTTCCTGGAAGCTCTTCTCACATGCCTCTGTCCATTGAAACTTTGTTGCTTTCTATGTCAATTTGGTCAGAGGTGCTGCAATGGTCGAAAACCCTTCAACAAACCTCCTGTAATATCCTGCCAATCCCAGAAAGCTACGAACTTCAGTCGGAGTGGTAGGCCTAGGCCATGACTTAACTGCTTCTATCTTCTGCTTGTCTACCTGTATACTAGCATCTGAGACGATATTCCCTAAAAAGGCCACTGAGTTAGGCCAAAATTCACACTTAGAAAATTTAGCATACAGCTGACGGTCCTTGAGAATCTGGAGAACTGTCCGCAAGTGAGTCCGATGATCTGCTTCAGAGCGAGAATACACCAGAATGTCATCAATGAATACTATCACGAACAAGTCTAGGAAAGATCTGAAAATACTGTTCATCAGGTCCATGAAGACTGCTGGGGCATTCGTTAACCCGAAGGACATAACTAGGAATTCAAAATGTCCATATCGGGTCCTGAACGCTGTCTTAGGAATATCTCTCTCACGTACTCGGACCTGGTGATATCCGGACCGCAAGTCAATCTTAGAAAAGTATCTGGCTCCCTGTAACTGATCAAATAAGTCGTCAATTCTGGGGAGCGGGTACTTGTTCTTTACTGTAACTTTGTTTAGTTGCCGGTAATCTATGCACTTTCGGAGCGAGCCATCTTTCTTTCTTACAAATAAAACTGGCGCACCCCACGGTGAAGTACTCGGCCTGATGAAACCTTTATCCAACAAATCTTTCAACTGCTCCTTTAATTCTTTGAGTTCTGCAGGAGCCATACGATAGGGAGGAATTGATATCGGCTGAGTGCCTGGTAAAAAGTCAATAGCAAAGTCTATTTCCCTTTCTGGGGGAATACTAGGTAACTCATCAGGAAACACATCAGGGAATTCATTCACCACTGGAACAGATTGGATTGTCGGAGATTCTACTTGGACATCCTGAACTCTGACCAGATGGTAAATACATCCCTTAGATATCAACTTCCTCGCCTGAAGGTAGGAAATAAACCTACCTTTTGGCGTAGCGGTGCTGCCCTTCCACTCCCGCACTGCTTCTCTTGGGAAGTGGAATCGGACCGTCTTGGTCCAACATTCAACGTTGGCAAAACACGGTACTAACCAGTCCATACCCATTATGGCATCGAAGTCTATCATTTCTAACTCGACCAAATCTACTGTGGTCTGACGGTCAGCAACCTCTATTGTACACCCGCGGTAGATTCGGCTAGCTGTGATAGAGTCACCGACGGGCGTGGATACTAAGAAGGGCTGCTGCAATGATTCTGGTGCAATACTAAACTTTCGTGCCACAAATGGAGTAATGTAGGACAAAGTAGACCCTGGATCAATCAACACATAAGCAGGGTGTGAGAAGATAGTTAACAAAGCTGTCACAACATCAGGCGATGCTTCTGAATCTTGCCTCCCTGGTAAGGCATATGTGCACTTGGACCCGCACCTGTACTGGAGGCCCCTGATCTGCCCCGACCCCTACCTGCTGAAACTGAGGGCCTGCGCCCAGTCGAGGATGCTGTGGCTCGTGACCCTGCAGATGCCCTATCCTGTCTATCTCGGTCCTCTCAGCCTCTGGCTGGGGATTCTTACATCAAATGGCCTTCTTGGCCACAAATATAACATGCGGTGGAACCATACCTACATGCTCCAGGATGGCGTCGACTGCATATAGGGCAAAGTGGTAGGGTATACCTACTCTGCTCTGCCCTTCTCTGTAATGGTGAATCTGCCATCTGCGAGCCTCTATCAGTCTCTGACTGCCCCCTGCGGCTGAATCTACCCCCCTGCGACTGTGGCGGAGGTGGGGGCCTGGGCGGCCTATCTAACAATCGTGGCCTGGGTCCTCCCGGGCCTCCCTCTGTAACTCAACTGGCCTGTCCCGGCGACGCTGTTCCTGATTGACCCTTCTGATCTCCCGTTGTCGCTGTCTGATGCCCTCAATATTCTGGGCAAATGCCTGAACTCGAGCAATGTCCATGTCCTCTCACAGTGTGGCTGTAATACAAGTCTCAACATATTCTGGATTCAACCCCATGATGAAGCAATGTACTCTGGATGCCACGGTATCAACAAAGGTCGGTGCATACCGGGCCAAAGAATCAAACCACAAGGAATATTCCCGGACACTCATGGCCCCCTGCTCCAGATGTAGGAACTGGTCTACCCGAGCCTGTCGAATCTCCCGCGGCAAATAGTGATCCAGAAAGGCTCCTGAAAAGCTGGACCAGGTGGGAGGGGAAACATCTCTCCCTCGGGACCCTTCCCAGCTTTCATACCATAACACAGCGATATCCCGTAACCGGAATGCTGCCAACTCAACTTATTCGATAGGCGTGGCATGCATAACCTTGAAGATCCTCTACATTTGATCCAGAAAATCCTGAGGGTCCTCTATCCAATCCGTACCTGTAAACTGTGGGGGATTCAGGGCTAAGAACTCTCGGACCCTCGAACTACCAGGCCCTCCTGATAACTCTGCAACTGTAGACGGCATTGGCTGACGCTGAGCAGCCATCATCTGTGCTAACATGACTACAGCACTCCTAACCTCCTAGTTGGAAGGTGTCGGTATAGGGACTGCTGAAGGTAATGTCGCCCCAAGTGGCTCCTGACGTGGTGGAGACTGCTGAGGAGGCTGGGACGATGCCTCTGTAGTGCCCTCTGATCGAGCTATTTCTAAACGAGGGTGAGGCATCCTGCTGGTGCCTTCCCCTGCTGCAACATCTAAGCTCCGACCTGTGATAGGATGGCGCTGGTCTGACATTATCTGTAACCAAAGATATAGTAAGCTTTTAGGGACTCAACCCTATATTGTACCGCTCTACAGCACGACTGAATAAGAATAAAAGACAACCATCCTATCATGCCTTGCAGCCTCCTACCCATAGTATGTGGTGCACAACACATCCATGGGCAGGACTCTACGTAGCACGGCTTGCAGACTCCCTGGGACACGACCTGCTCTGATACCAAGTTTGTCACACCCCGCCTTGGGGGGTATGACTGGCACCTGGTGCCCTACTAGGACCTGAACTGCTGGACTGCTAAGCCTGGGCACATCTGGTGCCTGGCTGGCTCTAACTCACATTTTTGGAAACAAAGGGCTATATAACGGCTGTAAACACAGCCCCCGGCCCATTGGCCTATAGCCTTCTGTACCTGTACTAACAACTGACCAGAAACATATCAATTCAGGGAAACCTATGCGGGTCGACAAGGCCACCATGCTGTCTAGTTATCTGTAACTTAATCATAGAATATTAGGAAGCTATGTGACCGGCAAGGTCACCACTACTGTCAAGCTATGGCCCCACACGGCCAACATGAAAGAAACAGGAGTACTAACAACCAAACAATTGCACGGCCTCACACGACCGGCTCATCTGACCACAGGAAAATATATACAGACTGCAAGCCTCTAGGAATAGCAATAGAAATGATCGGGACAAGGCCCCGAGCTACCCGTACTATACAACAAAAGGAAGTGAAATACACCTCTGGAATTCAGTCTCCGGATAATAGGAGCTGAATACTCGATCGCTGACAGGAATCACGTAGTATCGCCTGCTCGTCTATGAGTACCTGCAGGCAAGTAATGCAGCGCCCCACCGGGAGGTACAACTAGCACAGAATCTATACCCCTACCCCGATCATCCCATCTCCTATAAACCCTGTAAGCGTCCTTCCGGTCCCTTGGGTATGCACTTGGTCTCGCTGGGCCCCTGACTATAACTGCATCTGAGTCCGATGGACTCCTGAATCAACACCCGGCCGTATCCGCTCGACAGGGGTGTGTAAAAGCCGACCAAGGCATAATATGGGGAAAACTGGCATCCCATCTTCGTCCCCTGTGGGACGGCATGCCACTCTGTAGAGCGACGTATCCTCGTCCTCTGGCGGACGAGTCGATACAGCTATTAACCCTGGGGTGGTCATGGATGCTAAGTAGTCCAACCCCAAACAATACAATGGTCTCAACTAGTAATATTGTCTGCATATCTCACATGTTGAGGCTAATAGTGGTAAAATATTATATATATTACATGTTGAACTAGCAATAGTAATATGTACGTATTTAATACATGCTGAGGCTGGTAAATATGTATATGTATGAATATAGTCTTCTGCCAAACTGTACTGGGGCAAATGCTATACAAGATATAGTGTTTCTGCTGAAAACTATGCTGTATACTGAGTTTCTGTATTAACGTGATTTCCTATTCCTAACATGCTTTCTAAACTTCATTTTAGCCTGTTATTCTATTTCTGAAATGTCTTACGGATATTGCATCGCTTTGCGGGGTTTCAACTGAATACTATAATATCTTAACATTTCGTATTACATCACATACCGAGCATGCTGTGCAGTTTCTAACACTTGTATTAAAATCTATGTCGTACTAGTAAGTTCCACGCAAGTTACAACTCGATGCTTCTAATATCGTACCAACATTCGTAATAAGCGTAACACATGATTTCTGAACATTCTACTGGCCTTTAGATTACTGTACTGTACCAAGATTACTAACTTGCCGAGGAAACTAACTTTACATACCTTATCCTTGAACTATTCGTCTGTCGAACGAGACTCGGCCGGTACTTCACTATTTTCTCCCAACTGCATTCATAAATATGTCAATTAATACTAAATACAACTTTATTCTAAAAGGCAACGTCACTTTCAATATAGTTTATAGCCTAAACTTAGGATTATCGAAAGACGGCCAGAAACTCGCTATTTTTCAGAGGTCCAGAAGGGAGGAATATTCACTCCACAGCTAGGAACACATAGACACTAATTTAGAGCAATTCCACTTACCTTAGCTCGGTGGCTCGACGATTCGTCGGCCGTATTTCACGAAACTGAATCCGTAGGAATGCTCTCTGCTGCTAAATACATCAGTATCTGAAGTTAATTTGAGTTTGGACAACGTTTAGCAGCGTAATCGGATGAAAATTATAATATCTCCTTCGTTCTTACCTTCTCTCTGCTGCTTGCTCTCTGTTTTCTGGAAATTAATAAGTGTTTAAATGATTTAAAACCGAAGTGGGCTTTATATACTTGGGCCTGGACAAGGCCAACGTGTCACGGAGCCAACGCGGAGGCCTCTCCTCCGTGACACGCTGCCATCGCGGAGGGGCTCTGCCTCGGCTCCTTCCGTGATGGTTCGACAGGTTTCTCGTCCGATCTTTTCCCGGGCCTTTCTCCAGCACGTATGGCCTTCGAATATGCTTAACCAACGTGCGAATAGGTCGTCTAGGTGCCGGGAATTCTACGGGGTATAACACCTTCTTTAGAACATATATAGATATATAAATTTCATGAGCAATGAAATGCATATCTAAAATCATGAGGAACAATGAGAGACTCGTCTATTAATCGACATACCACGATAGAGTTTATGTTGTCCCAACTCTCACACTCAAGTGGGTAGAGCCGTCCAAAGCCTTGCCAGGGCTAGGGACGATACGATAATATCCATATCAAGCTCGTGGGCCAATAAGGTCGGGGATAGCTCAGAAGGGAGGTCCCAAAGTGACATATAAATATAAACCTACATTGGAGCGTAGTTCTGAAGCATAGGGTGATCAATCCTTAGCCTGCTCGGTGCTAGACACTACTTCCAAAAATATGCATATGCTCTACATCGTTATTCAGTAAATCTCAACATCATCTATTGATGAAGCTGAATCATCAAAGACAACTCAAAGCTAAAATCATGCATTTGCGAAGCTTTAGCTCAAACATACCACAAGCTGAAAATAATTGGGAGTCTTCGCTCCAAAATCATATGGTAAACTTAATTCGAGAAATCATAAATCATACTTTAAACATGTGGTCATTGACCAAAGTTTTATCATACTTGAAAATACTCAATTCATATCGAAAACATGATTATAAACATGGGTAGCTTGAAAACATGGTTTTCATCATAATATCTCATCATCATACATTCTTAACAAATCTCATCTTTCATGAACTTTTCATCAATACGCTTTTAGTTCATAAAGCTAGAAACATGATTTTTAATTGAAAACATTATAAAAATTGCCCATGCTTCATAATTCAGTAGTAGAAACATAATCAAATCATAACCACGTAGAGAATTAGGAAATTCATGCATCTAGGTTAAAACCCTATAGATTAGTCTAGAACATTCATGATTTAGGGAGGGATTGGGCATGGGTCTGTAAGAAATCACCCATTTATAACCCTACATACCTGTTGGTAGCTAATTCTTACACTTCTTTGATAGGCCAAGAAGAAATTGAAGAACACTAAGCTTGATCTCCCTCTCACCTTATACCTTGTATGCATGAATGCAAATGGCCTAAAATGAACTTAACCCCTTTAAAAGTCATCATTCATAACTCAAAATGACGTAGTTTAGACCTTATGATCTTAGGAATTATGGAAAAGCCTTACTAAATTCACAAAAAATAACTGTCAGATGGTCCCAATGAGGGAGCTAACGACTCATCCTCTATGGCCACGACTCGTTCTTTGATCCGTGAAGTACACTACTCATCAGGTCTCCTGGCTAATAATAGAAGACATCACGACTCGTTACTGGGTGACCACAACTTGTGGTCACCACTCGTTATGTACACTACCTCAATACCAATTAATTCATCAACTAGTTGACCACAACGCTCCCCACGAATCGTGGGAACTGACTACGACTTGTGGGGTCCTTCCCTCAAATACACTGCCTCTCTTTTTCTCTTTTCCTTACTCACCTACCCCACGACTGACCTAACGACTCATGGGGCCTGACCACAAGTCATGGTCACGCTCGTAGGAATCTTGTTTTTCAAACTGCAAACTCATCATCTGGGCCTCCCCACGAGTCACATCAAGACTCATGGGTTGCTCTCACGGGTCTCCTCATGACTCGTTCTGTGCCTGATGCCAGATTTTAGGTTTTTCTCCGTTTCAACTCTCGGGTCTGATTTTTGGGCTTTCGAGGTATAACACTTTCCTTTACTTTCATACCTAGCTCAGCTACACCTCTTGAAATCTAAAGTTATCAACTAAGAACATTACTCCCCCTCCTTAGCAAGAAAGTTGTGCAAGTTCGAGCTCTAATCAAGAGTCACTAGTCACACCATACTATGGTTTACCTGTACCAACACCTTATTCAAGCCTATCACCTATGATTATCCCATGGATCTTTGTAGCTAACACTATTCAAGAATTCCCCTATCTTCTATGCTTGGCTAATAGTTGCGCTCCATGAACTTTTGCATATTTAGCTCCTATGGTAGGAAAAGAGTTATCCTGAATGAACACATTGTAGCCATCAATTCCATCATAGGGAAACTTACATCATGTTTAGAGTAAGGAAATCAAGAGCACGAATTATTCAAGAAATTTGAGTTGGGCATATACTTGATATAGCACAATCTTATGAATCGCTAAGGCGAATCTTAAGGACTGAGTTCATAGAGCTGGCCATGCTGAGAGACATGAGCTTACATACATAACGAGGGTCATGACATGAATTTTAGAATTATAGAATCATGAAGACTGGGACCTCCGTCTGAAGTGGTTACTTCTCATTCTAAGAATCTGAACATGAATACACACAAGGAGTGGTTGGATCTTGGACGTTGGAATAACATGTTTACATACATCATGAATAGAGTATCCTATTGACTGAATACATAAAAAAACGTGTATAAGTATGTATTAATCTCCCATAGATACTTATCTTGGAATTTTATCTTATCATCTCCCCCTTAGCTTAAAGTAATAGTTCTAAGGCTCTTGACCCTCTCTTAAGGCTAGGCTAACATCACTAGCTCTTGACTTTCCACTCGCCCCTAAAGCTACCACTGCAGACTTTATACTTATAACAATCTATTACCCTCCATGGGAAGAATCTTATACAAAAAAAATGTTAAAAGGGAACCTATGCCTTACACTGGGTAAATTCCTGGGCCTAGCAACATGCAAGGATCGACAAGAAAAAAACTCATAACATACTTGTGACTACATTTGAAGTTGGCCACCACCTGCACTAGATAACCCGCCCTACTAAAATGGGTGAGCTGTCGGAGCTACTGATCTAGTGACTAGAGCACTGGCTCTATCCTTTCCCTAACTAGATGATGGCCAATCCCTACGCATGTGCTCGGGCTTACCACACCCAAAACAACCATCTCCACCAACCAAACACTCTTCCAGGGTTTTTTACCGCATTTTAGGTGCCACGCCCCACCTTGGGAGGCATGAGTGGCACCTAATGCCATATTGGGATTTGGGCTGGCCTGGCTGCGCATAGGAACCTCTACTACCTACCACCGACTCAAAATCAAGGAAACAAATTACTATATCTCGGATGTAAAACAGCCTTGGGCCGACAAGGCCATGCTGCACCTGTAAAAAAAATTGCTAATGTAGCCAACATAACAACAAAAGGGATTTTAGGTGGGCCGACAAGAGCACCATACTGCCTAGTTATAACAGAATGAAAACAGGCAACTATACTAGGCCCCACACGGCTAACATTCAAAACATAACTAATCTAGGCCCCACATGGCTAACACGAATCATTAACTGAAGGTTGTAGCCTGCAAGCCTCTAGAGTGGAAATATTGGTCGAGACAGGGCCCTGGCCTACCCAAATGTTGTATAGATAAAAGATAGATAAACCTTTACAACCTGGAAACTCCGAACAAAAGGAGCTGGCTGAACTGCTGACTCTGAATAGCTGCTAGGAGATCTCACAATCTGTCTATCTAAACCTGCAAGCAAGTATGCAGCGCCCCATAGTTGGGCGTCAGTACAATATGTACCAAATATGTAAGGCAGTAACTAAAAATCTGAATAAATGTTGATAAAGAACTAAAAGTGAATAAAAAGAAGGGGCAAAAATTAACCTGTAAGCTTTCTTATCCATAACCTACATCTAGTAAAACATTACACGTATGTGAGCTAAGACTGTACAACTATACACTCATAAGCTATAACTAACTGGAAAAAATACAAACAAGAATCTAACCTGGCCCCCATAAGCCTGGAAGGTACAATCAGCACAAAATAATCGCCCGGGGCCCTCATAATCCCTGGCGAGCACACACCAATCTATATACCCCTAACATGGTCAATATGGGTCAATAGGTAACTATAGCCAACCTACCTGGCCCCTAGGTCTGCAACTGAGCCCGCTGGGCTCCTATAGCTGTGTCTAAGCCCGGAGGGCTCCTGTAACTGCACCCTAGGCACACAAGGCTCGACGAGGGTCAGTGATGCCGATACGGCATAAAGATAGAAGTCCAGCCATGGAAGGATTGTAACATGGGCCTTGGGCCTGAATATAGTCCCTTGGGACAACATAAGCTCCTTAGAGCGATCCATATAGCTTCGAATGTGACGACACAGCTAGTAACCCTGAGGTTGGTCCACGGAAGGCTATGTAGGGTAAGGTTAGTCTCAATCTAAATAGAAAATGTTAATCTCAAACTAACGGTAGCAGCCAACCACAATATACATGCATCTGGTTTCTTACAAGGATTTAGGTCACATTACAAAACAACAAGAATAACTTGTCGAAGGAATTTACCTTAACATACCTCGAATGCCGACTTTTATTCACTCAAACTATATCCAACCTGAAGCCAATAATTCCATTTGATTGCAGTTGCATGCTAAGGAAAAAAGGCTATAACAATATCTTTTGATATTAATATTAACTATAATTCAACTCTATTTAACTCAGCCGAAAACTCACAATTTCTCGAGAGTTTAGAAGGGAGAAATGCTCACCTATTGCCTGTAGCCATTTAGAAATCAATTTTAAGTAATTCCAATAACTTTTACTCGGCAGGATTCCTATACCCCCAGTGAAGTTTTGAGAAATAACTCCGCAGAGATGCTTTGGTAGGCCCAGAACTTGTTACCCTAAGTAAATTTGCGTTTGGACGACGTTTGATGGTGTAATTTGATGAAAATCTATTGAGAGTTACGTGCCTTATCTATTTTGGATGAGATATTATTTGATGAATGAATTAAATTAACCAAGGGAGGCTTATATAGGCATAGGCGGTGGCATAGGGTGGCTCTCTGTGCTGCCCAACGCGCCAAGACGCCTGCCGCGTCGTGCCTCCCAAGGCGCTGAAATGTCTGGCGCACCGCGCTGCCCAATGCACACGCAGGCTAGCACGTCACACTAGCTCCTCGCATCCTGGCCTCGCCCGATCCTACTTCCAAGGCTCTTCCTGCATGTGTCAAGCTCTCTCTACTCGTCACAAGCCCACACGCACGCACACTAACTGCTAACATCTTATGGGGTGTAACATCCTCCCCCCTTAGGAACATTCATCCTCGAATGTCATATTTAGGCTTTAAAAGACTCAACTCTTTTAGCTTAATACCAGAAAAAATTTCAGCAGAGTCTCCCCTGTGATATGGACTATCCGGAAACGTGAAACGCAAAAACACCCCAGCATAGGCGTCTCATAGGACGCTATAAATGGATATTCCACAATAAAGAGGTAACCAACTAAACAGTATGAATAACATAAGCAGGTAAATAACAACTGAACAACAACCTCACCTCACTACATATTCTGGGTCAATCTTGGAATAAGTGAGGATACCTAGACCTCATGTCGTCCTCGGCTTCCCAAGTCACCTCTTCTTTATTCCTATTACTCCATAGAACTTTAATGGAGGCCACGTCTTTAGTCCTTAACCTACAAACTTGCCGATCTAGTATATCAATTGGAACCTCTTTGTAGGCTAACTCCTCTGCAACTTGAACATACTCAACTAGAACAACTCGAGACGGGTCCCCTATACACTTTCGCAACATTGACACTTGAAAGACTGGATGGACAGATTCTAGCTCTGGAGGCAATTCTTGCTCATATGCTACTCGGCCCATCCTTAGATGATCTGATACGGGCCAATGAGTCTAGGGAAAAGCTTGCCCTTCTTACCAAACCTCATCACGCCCTTCATCGGTGAAACTTTGAGGAATACCTAATCTTTAACCTCAAATTCCAAGTCTCTACGCCGCACATCATAATAGGACTTCTGACGACTCTGGGCTATTAGCAAACGTCCTCTGATGAGTTTTACTTTCTCTTCTGACTGGTAGATCATATTCAGCCCGATTAATCCTAACTCCCCTACTTCAAACCATCTAATAGGGGACCTGCATTTTTGCTCATACAAGGCCTCATAAGGCACCATTTGGATTGTAGAATGATAGTTGTTATTGTATGCAAATTCGATAAGGGGTAAATGCTCGTCGCAACTTCCTCTAAAGTCTAGCACACTCGCCTGTAACATATCTTCGACTTTCTGAATGGTGCGCTCTACCTGACCGTCTGTATGGGGATGGAAGTTGTACTCAGATTAACCTATGTCCCCAAGCCTTTCTGAAATGAATACCACAATCTGGCTGTGTATTGTGCCCCTCTGTGAGAAATAATAGATGTGGGACACCATGTAGATGAACTATCTCCTTAATATACAACTCAACATAGTCTTTGGCTAAGAAGGTAGTCCTGACTGGTAAGAAATGAGCTGAGTTCATTAGTCTATCGACAATAACCCAAATATAATTGAATTTATGCCTGGTGTGAGGTAATCCTGTCATAAAGTCTATATTGATTACTTCCCATTTCCATATAGGCACCGCTATCTCCTGAATTGGCCTACTCAGTTCCTACTATCCAGCCTTCCCTGGATGGTCACTGGAGCTCTGTGCTACGACTTAACAATATCTTCCCTCTTCCCATGCCATCAGTAGGTCTCTCTTTACAACCTCATGTGTTTTCGTTAAACTCTGGGTGGAGGAAGTAACAGACATGGTACACCTTTTCTATAGTCTATTGACGAGGTCCTGCCATCTGTGGAATGCGAGGTCGGCCTTTGGGTCTCACGACTCCGCATCTTATTACCTCAAAGGCTGATGACTCCCTGTTGGGCCTTGTCTCTAGGATGTACTAGGTTAGAGTCTCTATGTCCTCACTCCTTCACATCCACAACTAGTGGTAATATTTTGGTATTCTAGATTACAACCTCACTATCCTTTAAATGTCAGCTTGATGCTTATTTCTCGACATTCAGTGGTGATTCCATGCTCTGTCAACCTACTATAGCCTAGAGGTGATTTTGTTTTCCTCCGGAATTAGATACTCGTGCCTTCCCCTTACTTCTATAGGCTGAGACCTGGGATTCGTTCCCCCTGCATTGTACTGACAAGAATACTACTAACCAACTCTACCAACCTGTATCGTTCTAACCCATACTCGGCCAATTTCCCCCATGTAGTCTCTCTATCCTACAACATAATAAACTAGGGCCATGGCTATCATTCTGAAGGTATGTTCTACCGTCATTAGCACACTGCAGCAGAATCAGCTTATTTCTGACCTGAGCTTTGCTATTGGGGGGTTTATCGCTTATGGACTCTCACACGTACTTGAATGCTATTGGGATCTTACTTGCTCTCCTTATTTATTACCATGAGGGTCTAGGTAACTTTGTAAACACTAAGGGTCTTAACCACTTTCTAATCCTTCTCAGGGTCAACAATTCTAGCCCTTCTTTACTATTTATTCTGGGCAACATGGCATTGATACTTACGCTTTCTGTTGTACTGAAAGAACAAACTAGGAAGTGGGAACCGACCCTATCATTCCATAACAGGGCTAGGCCACGAAATTCAACAACCCTAAAGGCTAGAGATACAAACCTCACACAATCCTTCATGTATTTTAGGTAATCCAACATTAACTGTTGTCCATACCTAATTCTAAATGTCTACTAAGTGAGCGAACTCATATATATACTATACTCCTGACCTCCTATTCTGAGGCTAAAGAAGGAACCGAGGATGATGCTGGCATATCTATTACCGTATGAGATTCCTAGTGCCCCAGGAGGATGCCGAGGGAATTAAAAGGACATTTGCTTCCGTTGGTTTTTCTTTTCGTCTCTTTTCCGACGGGGGGTCATTGAACCGAAGAATAAAAAAATTTCTTTTTCTTTCCTTTGTCTGTATATAGTGTTTGTAGTCATAGTTAGGTTCTATTTCCGACGCTGGATGGATGATGACCGTCTTGAGGAAAAATTAGTCGATAGGTTTTGGGTTTTTGAAACCATAACTAATTGGTGGTTGATGTTCTTGTTATGTGTTATACGTGATTGTAAGATGCAAGTATGTTCAGTGTGAAGCACGCAGGTGTACAACTTTGTGTGAGACACTTAGGCTCTTGAATTTGACTCAATATGATTGAAGCTTAATTTTGAATTCTTGTGATTAGCTGAGTAAGAGTCTACTGAATGTGTCTTGATTTGAGCATGTGCCATGAGTGTAAGGTTTTTGAGTATTCTGTGCTATTGCGGATTGTCTAGAAATTGCCTGGTGTGTTTATAAAATGAAATGAAGGATGTGAATTGTAGGAGATGATATAGCATTTCTTTGAATGAACCAAATTTTTATCCCTCATTCTACCTCCTTGAAAAATTAATCCTAGTTAGCCCCATTGAGCCTTGAGCCTATTCTTTGACAGCTGCAACATAAGCTTAGTCCTTTTTCTTTCATTAGCCTTGAACTTGATCCAAAACTCCTAAGTGCTTAAGAAATATATATGAAGGAGTAAAGGAGTGAGAAGAAGGAAAAGAAAGGAAAAGTAGCAAGTTGTAGAAGTGGAGAAAAGGACAAAGGTGCACTTGTGTAAAAATGGTTGATTATTAGTAGGGAGTAAGAAAATAAATGAATGAAAGAAAAATTTTTGCTTAAGTACTCCTTACTACTAAGCTGAGTGTGCTTAAAGGAATGGGAACAAGAAGAGAAAATTCAAGATTGAAAAGAATGAGGAGGAAGTAAGAAAAGAGATGTCCTTAATGAATGTTTGATGTATTAAAAGCGCTTGGGGGAGATAGTCATTATTACTGGCCAGAATAGTACATACCCGCACCTGAGTTACATTACAACCTAAAAAGTCCTACTTGATCTTACATTCATACATCCTTAAATTAGTGGAATAAAACACTAAGGGCAAGCTTATGGGTCATTAAATGATGCATGTGAATTCTTTGTGAGAGTGAGCGTAATTCTATTCATGTACCCACACATGTTGTGATTTAAAATTGTTTTTGCGTGTGAAATTTGGTAACTCTCTTTCCGTGAGGGAACGTGTTGAATGAAGGATATAATTCATGTGGTATTTCTTAATCAGTTGATTTGCATGAGTTTGCTAAGATTGAGAGTCGCTTCTTGAGGTTAAGAAGTCTTAGCGGGGTTGTATTTCATATCAATGATTAAATCGTGCATGCTCTATTTGTAGCTTATTATCTTACGTAATCATCATAGTCGTAGCTTGAATTATCTTACTAAATTAGTTATGTGTGAGTCGCCATATGCATGAGATGTAAAAGGTTTTTCGAGGACGAACAAGACTTTAAGTGTGGGGTAGGAGATCTCGGGCAAAAATAGCATGCCCGAGTGATGCTTTATACCTTAATTTAGTCTTGTTTATCTAAGTTATTTTATACATTTTCATGTGATTCTATATAAATGTGAATATATGTGCTAACCAACATGATTACTCCTTGTTTTGTAGGTTTCAAGGATTTTGAGGAACTAATTCATAAGTTGGTGAAGTAGAGGAATGGAGTTGGGAGCAAATGGCGAAAGCCGGCAAAGAAGCATGCCTTGGCAAGGCTGGTTGCGCCAGGCAACGTGCCACACTGTGCGTGTGCCGCGCCCAGCGCCGTGCCACGCCTATGTCAGGCGCATGAGAGAAGGCAGCATGCAGGCAGGCGAGCTGCGCGCCAGCGCCGTGCCACGCCAGGGGGGCTGCGCACCAGCAGCATGCCATAGCGCCGCTTGAGCAGCGTGCCACGCCGGGCATCGCGGCAAGGGGCTGCCTAGAGTCGATATTTGTTGATTTCCAGTGTGCCTCTGCGTTACACCCATGTCACGGAGGCAGTGCTCTGCGATACACTCCGTGACACGGAGCCATTCCACGACAGGCTAAATTATGCACGTTTCTCATTTATTATAAATAGGTCCCTTAGCTCCTAAAACCATTTGGTCACGATTTTATTCTGGAAAACTACCTAGGAGTGAAGGAAGAAGTGGGAGAACTCATCTAGGGTTTGGAAAATTCCCTTCTCATCTACCAAATTCATGTAAGTATGTTAGTTAAGTAGTAGTTAATTGTAGTTTTATGAACATGAATGGCAAGAACCCTTCCTCTAGGGTTGAAGCCATGAATTATGATTGTGATTTTATGAAATTGTTTTGGAATTAAGTTATTGATTGTTGTTTTCATCTTGCATTCTGGATTGTTGGTTGTTTTTATTATTGATCACCATGAAAACATATATGTTAGCTTGGAAAATTGCTTGAGAAAGAATTACCTAGGTCAGGACATGAGAATGTAAGGAGCATGTTTGTATCTCACGATATAATTTCGTGTTAGGATAGAAATATACCTAACACCTTGCTTGGTTGATAAAACGGGGGTTATTAAGAGACCAACTTAGGATTATCACATCACCACTCGAAGAAGTAGTTGTGAGGCTATGTTGAGTTAAATGGTTAGACGCACGAAAGTCCCTAATCGTTTCCCCGTAAACCACAACATAATTAATTGCCCGCGAACTAGAAATTAGCATCCTCACTCACAATGATGCAGTGAGGCTAGTTTGCCGTGTTTAGAGGCTTGAAAGACCATGAACATGCAATTATAATTATATGAAACAACAATCGATAGTTTCATGCTTAACCCATTGCAAATCATAGTATCGCATGATTATCTGGTTTTAACTCTATGTTGCTCCTTGAGTAAATTCAGGATATATCATTGACCAAAACTAGACTTAATTAAATTTCCCTCGATCTATAACCAACACTTACGAAAGTTAAGATCACACTTGAAATGGGTAGTTTGAGGAATGGGTCCAGTCCCTGTGGGTTCGACATTCCGGTTCTCTAAAAGAGCCACTATATTACTTGCACGACCCGTACACTTGCGGATGCGCGAATAAGGGCACGTCAGCAAGCCTCTAGGAGGGGAAATATTGGTGGGACAGGGCCTCGGCCTACCCAAATGTTGTATAGATAAAGAAAAATGAACCTCTACAACCTGGAAACACCGAACGAAAGGAGCTGGCCGAACTGCTGACTCTGAATAGCTACTAGGAGATCTCACAATCTGTCTGTCTAAACTTGCATGCAAGGGTGCAGCGCCCCATAGTTGGGTGTTACTACAATATGTATCGAATATGTAAGGCAGTAACTAAAAAGCTGAATAAACGTTGGTAAAGAACTAAAAGTGAATAATAAGAAATGGCATAAATTAACGTGTAAGCTTTCTTATCCAGAACCTACAAGTAGTAAAACACTACGCGTATATGAGCTAAGGCTGTACAACTACACACTCATAAGCTATAACTAGTAAGCAAAATAAAAACAAGAACCTAACCTGGCCCCCAAAATCATGGAAGGTACAATCAGCATAGAATAACCCGCCCAGGGCACCCATAACCCCTAGCGAGGATACTCCAATTTATATACCCCTAACATGGTTAATATGGGTCAACAGGTAACAATAGTACACCTATCTGACCCCTGGGTCTGAAAATGAGCCCGCTGGACTCCTGTAGCTGTGTCTGAGCCTGGAGGGCTCCTGCAATGGCACCCTCGGCACACAAGGCTCGACGAGGGTCAGTGATGCCGATACGGCATAAAAATCGAAGTCCAGCTATGGATGGACTATAATATGGCCCTTGGACCTGAAGTCCCTTGGGACAACATATAGCTCCTTGGAGTGATCCATATAGCCTCAAAGGCGACAACACAGCTAGTAACCCTGAGGTTGGTCCACGAAAGGCTATATTGGGTAGGGTTAGTCGCAATCTAAACAGACAACACTAATCTCAAACTAATGGTAGCAGCTAACCACAATATACATGCTTCTGGCTTTCTTACAAGGATTTAGGTCGTATTACAATACGACAGGAATAACTTGCCGAAGGAATTTGCCTTAACATACCTCGAATCTCGACTTTTATTCACTCAAAGTATTTTCGACCTGAAGCCAATAATTCCATTTTATTTCAGTCTCTATGTTGAGGAAACAAGGATATTTCAATAGTAGGAGTTGGTGAATAACAATATCTTTCGATATTAATATTAACTATGATTCAACTTTGTTTAATTCCGCCTAAAACTCACAATTTCTAGAGAGTTTAGAAGGGAGAAATGCTCACATATTGCCTGTGGCCATTTAGGAATCAATTTGAAGTAATTCCGATAACCTTTGCTCAGTGGGGTTCCGATACCCCGAGTGCGTTTTCAAGAAATAACTCTGTGGAGATGCTTCCCATAGGCCCAGAACTTGTTACTCAAAGTTAATTTGCATTTGGATTGTGTTTGATAGCGTAATTTGATGAAAATCTATTGAGAGTTGCATTCCTTCTCTATTTTGGCTTAGAAATTATTTGATGAATGAATAAAATTAACCAAGGGAGGCTTATATAGGCGTAGACGGTGGGAGGGAGTGGCGCCCCACGCTGCCTAATGCGCCAGGTTGCCTACCGTGCCGGTCTGTGCCTCCCAGGGCACTGGAATGCCTGGCGCGCCGCGCTACCTAGCACACAGGCAAGCTGGCACGTCGCGCTGGCCCCTCGCGGTCTGGCCTTGCCTGACCCTAGTTTCGAGGCTCTTTCCATACGCGTCAAGCTCTCTCTACTTGTCACAAGCCCACACACACGCACACTAACTGCTAACATATTATGGGGTATAACATCAGGTAGCCTGGCGACTGGACAGGGCTACCAGAGGGGTGGCAAGGTTACGGCCTCTCTAGCCACTTTACTTGGCTAATGGACGGTCTTTGAGTTTATGGCCAGGCTGGCCACACCAAAAGAAACCACCTAAACCCATCAAGCACTTCTGTGGGTGGTTCTTCCCACATCTTCTGGACACCGAGTATGTAACCTCCCTTACCCTAGCCTTGTTTCTCCGAGTAGAAACTAGAGATCTCTGCTAAAGTTGAAGGTGATTTCCACAACCTGACCCTTGGTGGAAAAACTCAAAGTTCCCTATCCTGGCCCTCCTGTTTCCCTTTCCTCTCTCCTTGAACTCCTTATTTGCTTTCCAACCAAGAAACCTCAGCGGACTCTTTCCCGAGAAGCCCTACACCCTAGTAGTTGATGTCTCTCTAGTGGATCCACAAGTGCAATTTCCTGCTGGTTAAGTTGAGTGGTCGTGGCACGTACCAACACTCTAAAGGAATCCCCGAGCTCTGAATTCGTAACCTGACTGAATAGGGTCCCCGCTGGAGTTTGTGGGGCTAGCTGACCTCCATTGGTTCTTCGGGGAAATATACTTTTGCAAACGTGTATAGCACGAGTTAGGAGAGTAGGAGAGTTAAACTTTATAGCACGAGATAGAATCATGAAAGAAGAAAATTTTCCTAAAATGTTCATAGCCTCTTCGTCATAAGTGTGGCGCGCTTCACACCCATGAAAAAGACTCCACTTAATGCGGCTTCCAGACACCCTAGGACACTCTAAATCTTTTCTCTATTACCAAGTTTGTCACGACCCGAACATAGGTCTGGACTGAGAGACAGAACCTAGAACCGCGAATGGCTCCCAATCGACCCATGGAAACTGGCTAACTAAACATGAATAAGCGAAAGTATGCATACATAATCAGAATATGATAACTGAAATATAAACAAGCGCAAATCAAACACACACTCCAACTATACAGAGTCAATGTTGACAAGCTGAGATTCTACATATTCTCTAAAAAGCCTCTACCATAACTGAAGAGTTAATGGAACAATATCCCCAACTAACTCAATACAAGTCTGAAACAAAAGTAACACAACTCAACAATCTGAAGGTCCTGAAAGGATGAGGACTCACCAATAAGAGAACTGGACTAAGCTGCAGGGCCAAGTCTGAACATTTGAACCTGTATCATGAAATGATACAGCATACAGTATGTGGTAAGTACTTGTAATATACTGGGTATGCAAGGTACGTAAAACAGGCTGAGTAAGTATTAACTGAAATCATGATTTAAATATAAATTAGTAAATCATGAGAGTAAGGACTGCATGATGATATCTGAAAACATGAATAGTCATAAATTGAATCTCATAACTAAATTGAATGACCCAAGGTTGAAACTAAAATCAGAAGTAAAAGCTGATAAATTGATCTCTGGGTCAAACCTGCTAAAAACATAATATCATAAGGTATAAACATGCATAACCGAGATCATGAGGAATAATGAGAGACTCGCCATATAACTGATAGTTTCACAATAGAGCTTATGTGATCCCAACTATTATACACAAGTGGGAAAAGTCGTCCGAAGCCTTGCTAGGGCTAAGGGCGCTACCATGATACTGAATCAAGATGAAGGCACACTCGAGGAAGGGGAAGCTCACAAGGGAGGTCCCAAGGTATTTGTATAATCCTACATTGTCGCATAGTGCTAAGACCCAGAGTTTTCATGAACCCCTAGCCTACTCGATGCTAGACACTACTTCCAAAAACATATAAGGTGCCCATCATTTTTCAACAAAGCTGAAACCATACCATAAGATGAAAAGTGGGAGTAGAGACTACCAAAATCCATATGGTAAGCTGATTTATATAGTTAAACTGAATCATGAAAACGTGTTTAATCTAAGTGGGATTACCCAAAATTTGAAGATCATGCATACTTGAAATAGACTTCACTAGTCAAAATCATGGATTCATATATTTAAGAATTAATAAATATTCATGCCTACTTGATAACTTCTCATACTTGAAATCATGGGCTCATAAGCTTGAAGTTCAAAAATCATGCATAATAGGGCATAATCTTCATAAACTTAAAATCATGAATAAGTAAGTAAATTCAGAATAAAAACAAACCTAATAGCCATAAATCATTAATTAAAACATAATAGAATTGAACCCATAGAGATATCATAGAAGATTACATTAAATTGGGTTAAACCTTAGAATTTCACAATTTCGAACTTGATAAGTAGAAATTATGAATTTGGACTTGAAAGGGCATGAGGCTGGAAGAATTTCCCCCATTCATAACCTTACATACCTGGGTTGATGATCCTTTTACTTGTATTGAAGAGCCCAAGAAAATTTGAAGAGGTTTGAAGAAGAACCCTAGTCCCTTTCTTTAGAGAAAATCCCACTATCGATATTTTGGAGAGGGTAAGGATTTAGGCTAGGTTAATCCCTTTAATCTGACCTAAAGGAAGTCCAAAATGACATCATTTAAGAGTTAGTAGCATACAAGTTTACTAAAATACCACTGAACTATTGAATGAAAACCTGCAACTGGTAGTTACTACAACCAACAGTACGGGTCGTGGTTTGATTGTAGGACCCATACTGAGGTTCGTACAATGCTTGATGTTGCTTCACTAAACCACTAATAACTTTTTACGGAGAACTCCGATTGATGCAACTTCAGATTAGTTGAAAAGAAGACTCATGATCTCGGGCAAAATAGCATGCTCGAGTGACGCTTGAGAACTTAATTTAGTCTTGTTTAGCTAAGTAATTGTATACAATTTCATGTGATTTTATATAAATGTGAATATATGTGCTAACCAACATGATTAGTCCTTGTTTTGTAGGTTTCAATGATTTTGAGGAACTAATTTATAAGTTGGTGAAGTAGCGGAATGGAGTCGGGAGCAGATGCGGCAGGCAGGCAGCACCAGCGCGCTAGCAAAGTGCCACGTTGTGCCAGCTGCACGACAGAGCAAGGCCAAGGCGCTGCCCAAGCAGCGTGACACGCTGCCAACGCAGTGGCACTCGGCAGTTTTGGCTTTCGGAGGCAATTTCCAGAGAGCTTTCGCGTTACCTCCGTGTCACGGAGGCAGTGCTCCGCGATACACTCCGTGACACGGAGCCATTCCACGACAGGCTAAATTGTGCACATTTCTCATTTACTATAAATAGGACCCTTAGCTTCTAAAACCACTTTGTCACGATTTTATTCTGGAAAACTACCTAGGAGTGAAGGGAGAAGTGGGAGAACTCATCTAGGGTTTGGCAAATTCCCTTCTCATCTACCAAATTCATGTAAGTATGTTAGTTTAGTAGTAGTTAGTTGTAGTTTTATGAACATGAATGGAAAGAACCCTTCCTCTAGGGTTGAAGCCATGATTTATGATTGTTATTTTATGAAATTGTTTTGGAATTAAGTTACTGAATGTTGTTTTCATCTTGCATTCTGGATTGTTGGTTGTTTTTATGATTTATCACCATGAGAACATATACGTTAGCTTGGGCAATTGCTTGAGAAAGAATTACCTAGGTCAGGACATGAGAATGTAAGGAGCATGTTTGTATCTCACGATATAATTTCATGTTAGGATAGAAATATACCTAACACCTTCCTTGGTTGATAAAATGGGGGTTATTAAGAGACCAACTTAGGATTATCACATCACCACTCGAAGAAGTAGTTGTGAGGGTAAGTTGAGTTAAATGGTTAGACGCACGAAAGTCCCTAATCATTTCCCTATAAACCACAACATAATTAATTGCCCGCAAACTAGAAATTAGCATCCTCACTCACAATGATGCAGTGAGGCTAGTTTGTCGTGTTTAGAGGCTCGAAAGACCTTGAACATGCAATTATAATTATGTGGAACAACAATCGATAGTTTCATGCTTAACCCATTGCAATTCGTAGTATCGCATGATTATCTAGTTTTAACTCTATGTTTCTCCTAGAGTAAATTCAGGATATTTCGTTGACCAAAACTAGACTTAATTAAATCTCCTTTGAAAACTTCTATAACCAACACTTGCGAAAGTTAAGATCACACTTGAAATGGATAGTTAGAGGAGTGGGTCCAGTCCCTGTGGGTTCGACATTCTGGTTCTCTAAAAGAGCCACTATATTACTTGCACGACCCGTACACTTACGGATGAGCGAATCGGGCACGAACAAGTTTTTGGCGCCGTTGCCGGGGACTCGGCGAAGTTTTGATAATTTATCTGTCTTTGTGTGATTTTTGAAATTTCCTTAAGTGTTGAGAAACTTGGTCTTAGTCTTTTTATTTGCAGGTGATAGGTTGTCCTACCGAGCTGGCTAGAAGTAGAGAGCTTGTGGAACCGTTGCTAGAACCTGAATGTCAAATCCATTTGCAAAGGAGAGTAGCTCTAGAGCAAAAGCAGAAGAGACTTCAAGAAAAGGTACAACAACAACCACCCGCGGGACAAGCACAATTGTCATCAGAAGCAATGGCAGCAAGACCAGTTCGTGAAGTGGCAATCCCACTAGCGACGAATGTGACCTCTAGCATCCATAAACCGGAGCCTGGAAGGCACTTTGAGCTTCAACAGAACATTGTGCAGATGTTACATTCTAGTGGTCAATTCACTGGGATGGCACATGAGGACCCACAGCAGCACCTCCAGAGCTTTTTAGAGATTAGTGACACGTTTGTCCCCACCGGCGTGTCCATAGATTATGTCCAACTGACCCTCTTCCCATTTTCACTATTGGGAGAGGCAAAAAAGTGGCTGAAGGCTGAGCCACCAAACTCCATAACTTCATGGAATGACTTGGCTATGAAGTTCCTTATTAGATTCTTCCCTTCAAGCAAAACTGCAAAGTTGAGAAGTGAAATACTCAGTTTCAAGCAGAGGCCTGATGAGAACTTATATATGGCTTGGGAAAGATTCAAGTCATTGTTGAGAGACTGCCCCCATCACCAGCAATCAAATGAAGTGCTGGCTCATACCTTTGTAGAAAGTCTAGACCCACACACAAAAATATTACTAGACTCTTCATCGGGTGGGCAAGCCTTGGAGAAGACATATGATGAGTTGTACACTTTGTTGAACAGGATTGCACAAGGAAATCCAGAGTGGCACAGCGAGTAATCGAGGGGGGCAGGAAAGAGATCGGGGTTAATAGAAGTAGATGGTTTGAATGCCTTGGCAGTACAGTTAGCTTTGTTCCAACATCAAATGATGACTTAGTTTAATAAACAACCAACACCAGGGCCAGGTTAATGCAGTTCAGCAAGCTCCGAGTTGGCGTGGAATTTGTCGTAATAATGGGCACAATGTAGAATCTTGTGGAGCCAATCCGAAATCAGTCAATTTTGTTGGTAATGTGCATAGGAATCAGAATTTTGGGAACAACTCCAACAGAAATTGGCAGGGCCACCCGAATTTTTCTTAGGGTGGAAACCAAAAGCAGAGTTATATGCACCCTCAACTGTTATACCCCGTAGAAATCCCGGCACTTAGATGACCTAATCGCACGTTGGTTAAGCATATTTGAAAGCCATACGTGCTAGGGAAAGGCCCGGGAAAAGATCGGACGAGAAACCTGTCGAACCATCGCGGGAGGAGCCGAGGCAGAGCCCCTCCGTGATGGCAGCGTGTCACGGAGGTGAGGCCTCCGCTATGGCTCCGTGACACGTTGCCCGTGTCCAGGCCCAAGTATATAAAGCCCCCACTTCAGTTGGAAATCATTCAATACTTATAAAAATTTCCAGAAACGCTGTGAACCGAGGGAAGACGAAGAAAATTAAATATTTTCGTCCGATTACGCTGCCAAATGCTGCCCAAACCCAAATTAATCCTAGATACCAAGGTATTTAGCAGCATAGAGCATTTCTACGGAGTTAGTTTCGCAAAATACGGCCGACAAATCGGCGAGCCGCCGAACTAAAGTAAGTAGAATTGCTCTAAATTAATGTCTATGTGTTCCTAGCTGAGAAGTGAATACTTCTCCCTTCTGAGCCGCTGAAAAATAGCGAGTTTTCGACCGTCTTTCGATAAGCCTAAGTTTAGGCTATAAACTATATCGAAAGTAACGTTGCTCTTTACAATAAAGCTGTATTTAGTATTGATTGACGTATTTATGAATGCAGTTGGGAGAAAATAGTTGAAGTACCGGCCGAGTCTCGTCCGACGGACGAATAGTCGAAGATAAGGTATGTAAAGTTAGTTTCCTTCGGCAAGTTAAGTAATATCAGTGTAGTGTAACAAATTACGGACCAGTAGAATGTTCAGAAGTCAAATGTTGCGTTATTATGAATGTTGGTACGATGTGAGAAACATTGGGTTGTAATGTGTATGAAACCTATCAGTATGATATAGATTCTAACGCAAGCGTTAGAGATTGCCCAGTATATTCAGTGTGTGATGTAATATGCCATGTTAAGATATTGTTGTGTTCAGCTGAAACCCCGCGGAGTAGTACCGTATCCGTAAAGCACTTCAGAAATAGAATAGCAGGCTAAAATGAAGTTCAGAAAGCATGTCAGGAATAGTAAATCAGGTTACTATAGAAAATCAGTATACAGCATAGTTCAGCAGAAAGACTATATTCGTACATATATATATAGTACTTCCAGCCTCAGCATGTATCAAGTGTGTACATATTTCTATCACTAGTCCAGCATATAGTGTATATAGAAACTTAGCAAACAGCAGAGTTTTCAGCAGAAACATTATCTTATATAGCAATTGCCCAGTACAGCCCGGCAGGAGACTATATTCATATTTATATATCTTTACCTGCCTCAGCACGTATTAAATACGTACAGATTACTATAATTAGCCCAGCATGTAATATATATATGATACTTTACCCCTAGTAGCCTCAGCATGTGAGATACACAGATAGTATTACCAGTTGAGACCGTTGTATTGTTTGGGGTTGGATTACCTAGCATCCATGACCGCCCAGGGTTAATAGCTGTATCGACTCGTCCGCCAGAGGACGAGGATACGTCACTCTACGGAGTGGCATGCTGTCCTGCCAGGGGACGAAGATGGGATGCCAGTTTTTCCCCATATTTGTGCCTTGATCGGCCTTACACACCCCAGTCGAGCGGATACGCCCGGGTGCAGATTCAGGAGTCCTCCGGACTTAGATGCAGTTATAGTCAGGGGCTCAGCGAGCCCAAGTGCATACCCAGGGGACCGGCATGATGCTTACAGCCAGTATAGGATATGGGATGACCGGGGTAGGGGTATAGATTCTGTGTTGATTGTACCTTCCGGCTTATGGGGGCCGGGTAAGGTTGTGTATGCCATGTTACGTTATGTATGTTATGTTATATTACAGTAGATACGAGCAGATTAGTAGTAGAATGATACGTCTCCAGGTATGATCCCTACTCCCTTCAGTTTGATTAAGAACAGGTACGATCTACACCATCAGACAGTTATCTACTCCTTCTTGTTTCAGTTTTGACAGTTATGTTATTGATTTCAGATATCCCTTCAGTTCTTACAGATTCAGTTATCTCATACTATTCAGAATTTTTAGTTATATTACTTGTATTCAGCTGTATTCAGTTTGCTTTACATACTCAGTACCAGCGGTACTGACGCCCAGTGGGGCGCTGCATTACTTGCCTGCAGGTACCCATAGCCGAGCAGGCGATATCATGTGATCCCCATCAGCGGTTGAGTATTCAGCTCCTGTCATGCGGAGACTGAATTTCTACAGGTGTAGTTTAGTTTCTTTTGTTGTACAGTACGGGTAGGTCGGGGCCCTGTCCCGACCATTTCTATTATCCTTCCTAGAGGCTTGCAGTCTGTATATATTCCCTGTGGTCAGTTGAGCCGGTCGTGTGGGGCCGAGCAGTTGTATAGTTGCCTTTACTCCTTTCTTTTGTAATGACCGTGTGGGGCCATAGTTTGCCAGTAGTGGTGACCTTGCTGGTCACGTAGCTTTTCAGTATGTTATGCTTGAGTTACAGATAACTAGACAACATGGTGGCCTTGTCAGCCCACATAGGTTCCCCTGAATTACCTTATTTCTGGTCAGCTATAATACAGGTACAGAAGGCTATAGGCCAATGGGCCGGGGGCTGTATTTACAGCCGTTATATAGCCCTTTGTTTCCAGAAATTTGAGTTAGAGCCAGCCAGGCGCCAGATGCGCCCAGGCTTAACAGTTCAGCAGGTCAGGTCTTAGTAGGGCACCAGGTGCCAGTCATACCCCCCAAGGTGGGGCGTGACAAACTTGGTATCAGAGCAGGTCGTATCCCAGGGAGTCTGCAAGCCGCGCTAAGCAGAGTCTTGTCCATGGATGTGTTGTGCACCACATACTATGGATAGGAGGCTGCAAGGCATGATAGGATGGTTGTCTTTTATTCTTATTCAGTCGTGCTGTAGAGCGGTACAGTTTAGGGTTGAGTCCCTAAAAAATCTTACCATACTCTTTGGTTACAGATAATGTCAGACCAGCGCCATCCTATCACAGGTCGGAACTTAGATGTTGCAGCAGGGGAAGGCACCAGCAGGATGCCTCACCCTCCTTTGGAGACAGCCCAACCAGAGGGTACTACAGAGGCATCATCTCAGCCTCCTCAGCAGTCTCCACCACGTCAGGAGTCACTTGGGGCGACATTACCTTCAGCAGCCCCTATATTGACTCCTTCTGATCAGGAGGTTAGGAGTGTTGTAGTTTTGTTAGCACAGATGATGGCTGCTCAGCGTCAGCCAATGCCATCTACAGCTGCAGAATCATCAGAAGGGCCCGGTAGTTCGAGGGTCCGAGAATTCTTAGCCCTGAATCCCCCACAGTTCACAGGTACGGACCGAACAGAGGACCCCCAAGATTTTCTGGATCAGATGCAGAGAATCTTCAGGGTTATGCATGCCACGTCTACCGAGTCAGTTGAGTTGGCCGCATTCCGGTTACGGGATATTGCGGTGTTATGGTACGAAAGCTGGGAAAGGTCCTGAGGGAGAGATGTTTCCCCTCCCACCTGGTCCAGCTTTTCAGGAGCCTTTCTGGATCATTATCTGCCGCGGGAGATTCGACAGGCCCGGGTAGACCAGTTCCTACATCTAGAACAGGGGGCCATGAGTGTTCGGGAATATTCTTTGCAGTTTGATTCTCTAGCCCGATATGCACCGGCCTTCGTCGATACCATGGCATCCAGAGTGCATCGTTTCATTACGGGCTTGAATCCAGAATATGTTGAGATTTGTACCACAGCTACACTGCGAGAGGACATGGATATTGCTCGCATTCAGGCATTTGCTCAAAATATTGAGGGCATCAGACAGCGGCAACGAGAGGTCAGAAGGGTTAATCAGGAACTGTGTCGCCGGGACAGGCCAGTTGAATTACAGGGAGAGGCCCGGGGAGGACCCAGGCCCCGAATGTCAGACAGGCCGCCCAGGCCCCCGCCTCCGCCACAGTCACAGGGGGGTAGATCTGGCCGCAGGGGACAGTCAGGGACTGGTAGAGGCTCGCAGATGGCAGATTCACCATCACAGAGGAGGGCAGAGCAGAGCAGGTATACCCTACCACTTTGCCCTATATGCAGTCGACGCCATCCTGGAGCATGCAGATTTGGCTCCACCGCATGTTATAATTGCGGCCAAGAAGGCCATTTGATGAAAGATTGCCCAGCCAGGGGTCGAGAGGACCGGGATAGACAGGATAGGGCATCAACAGGATCACGAGCTACAGCATCTTCGACTGGGCGCAGGCCCTCAGTTTTAGCAGGCAGGGGTCGGGGCAGATCAGGGGCCTCCAGTACAGGTGCGGGCCCAAGCCGTACATATGCCTTACCAGGGAGGCAAGATTCAGAAGCGTCGCCTGATGTTGTGACAGGTATGCTAACTATCTGTTCACACCCTGCTTATGTGTTAATTGATCCAGGGTCTACTTTGTCCTATATTACTCCATTTGTGGCACGGAAGTTTAGTATTGTACCAGAATCATTACGGCAGCCCTTCTTAGTATCTACGCCCGTCGGTGACTCTATCATAGCTAGTCGAATCTACCGCGGGTGTACAGTAGAGATTGTTGACCGCCAGACCACAGTAGATCTGGTCGAGTTAGAAATGATAGATTTCGATGCCATAATGGGTATGGACTGGTTAGTGCCATGCTTTGCCAATGTTGAATGTTGGACCAAAACGGTTCGATTCCACTTCCCGGGGGAAGCAGTACGGGAGTGGAAGGGCAGCACCGTGACGCCAAAAGGTAGGTTTATTTCCTACCTTCAGGCGAGGAAGTTGATATCTAAGGGGTGCATTTACCATCTTGTCAGAATTCAGGATGTCCGAGCAGAATCTCCGACACTCCAGTCTGTCCCAGTGGTAAATGAATTCCCAGATGTATTTCCTGATGAGTTACCTGGTATTCCCCCAGAAAGGGAAATAGACTTTGCTATCGACTTGCTACCAGGCACTCAGCCAATATCAATACCTCCTTATCGTATGGCTCCTGCAGAACTCAGAGAATTAATGGAGCAGTTGAAAGACTTGTTAGATAAAGGTTTTATCAGGCCGAGTACTTCCCCATGGGGTGCGCCAGTCTTCTTTGTGAGAAAGAAAGATGGCTCGCTCCGAATGTGCATAGATTATCTGCAGCTAAACAAAGTTACAGTAAAGAACAAGTATCCGCTCCCCAGAATTGATGACTTATTTGATCAGTTGCAGGGAGCCAGATACTTTTCTAAGATTGACTTGCGGTCCGGATACCACCAGGTCCGAGTACGTGAAAGAGATATTCCTAAGACAGCATTCAGGACCCGATATGGGCATTTTGAATTTCTGGTTATGTCCTTCGGGCTAACGAACGCCCCAGCAGTTTTTATGGACCTGATGAACGGTATTTTCAGACCTTTCCTGGACTTGTTCGCGATAGTATTCATTGATGACATTCTGGTGTATTCTCGCTCTGAAGCAGATCACCGGACTCATTTGCAGACAGTACTCCAGATTCTCAGGGACCGCCAGTTGTATGCTAAGTTTTCAAAGTGTGATTCTGGCTTAACTCAGTGGCCTTTTTACGGCATATTGTCTCAGACGCTGGTATACAGGTAGATAAGCAGAAGATAGAAGCAGTTAAGTCATGGCCTAGGCCTACCACCCCGACTGAAGTTCGTAGTTTTCTGGGGTTAGCAGGGTATTATCGGAGATTCGTTGAGGGATTCTCAACCATTGCAGCACCTTTAACTAAATTGACACAGAAGGCAGCAAAGTTCCAGTGGACGGAGGCATGCGAGCAGAGTTTCTAGGAACTGAAAGACAGATTAACCTCCGCCCCAGTACTAGTACTGCCGGAAGGCACAGAAGGGTATTCAGTTTATTGTGACGTGTCAGGTGTCGGATTGGGTTGTGTGTTGATGCAGCATGGTAAAGTAATTGCATATGCCTCCAGACAGCTAAGAAAACACGAAAAGAATTACCCTACCCATGACTTGGAATTGGCCGCAGTAATTCATGCCTTGAAGATGTGGAGGCATTATCTGTACGGCGTCCATGTTGATATTTATACAGATCATAAAAGTTTACAGTACATTTTCACCCAGAGGGAGTTGAATCTGCGGCAACGCCGCTGGTTAGAGTTGTTGAAAGACTATGATGTGAATATTTTGTACCACCCCGGAAAAGCTAATGTGGTGGCAGATGCCCTAAGTCGTAAGTCAATGGGGAGTTTGGCGTATTTGCGACCCGAGAAACAGAAATTAGCTAAGGAAATTCATCAGTTAGCTGGGCTAGCCATTCGAGTAATGGAGATAGAAAATAATGAGGCCGTAATTCAGAATTCTGCAGTGTCTTCATTAGTTGCAGAGGTAAAAGAACGACAGTATGAGGACCCCGATTTAGTCCAGCTCAGAGATAGAGTTCAGAAGGGTAAGGAGCCAGATTTTCAGATAACCGAGGATGATGTGCTACATTGTAAGGGCCGCCTTTGTGTCCCGAATGTTGCAGGACTTCGTGGGCAGATCATGCATGAGGTACACTACGCTCGCTATTCCCTTCACCCAGGGGCGACGAAAATGTACCACGACATCAGAGACATCTACTGGTGGCCAGGTATGAAAACTGAGATAGATGAATTTGTATCTAGGTGTGCTAATTGTCAGCAGGTGAAAGCAGAGCACCAGAAACCGGGCGGTTTGACGCAAGAGATAACGATACCCATGTGGAAATGGAAAGCAATAAACATGGATTTTGTAACAGGGTTACCCCGTACTAGATGCGAAAATGATTCCATTTGGGTAATAGTTGACAGGCTGACAAAATCAGCTCATTTCCTACCAGTAAGGGCTACCTTCTCAGCTGAGGATTATGCCAAATTATATATCAGAGAAGTAGTTAGATTACATGGGGTGCCGGTATCTATCATTTCAGACAGGGGAGCACAGTTTACAGCTAGATTCTGGCAGTCGTTTCAGAAAGGTTTGGGGACGCAGATTAATTTGAGCATAGCATTCCATCCTCAGACAGACGGGCAGGCTGAACGTACTATCCAGACGCTCGAAGATATGCTACGAGCGTGTGTGTTAGATTTTGGGGGTAGCTGGGATGAACATCTTTCGTTAATTGAATTTGCTTATAATAACAGCTACCATTCAGCTATTCAGATGGCGCCTTTCGAGGCATTGTACGGGCGAAAATGTAGATCGCCAGTGGGCTGGTTTGAAATAGGAGAATCAGCATTAATTGGCCCAGACATTGTTCGGCAGTCCGAGGAAAAGATAAAGCTTATCCGAGAACGTTTACTGACCGCTCAGAGCCGTCAGAAGTCATATGCAGATAGACGGCGTAGAAATCTAGAATTTTCGGTAAACGACTGGGTATATCTGAAAGTGTCCCCGATGAAAGGGGTAATGAGGTTTGGCAAGAAGGGCAAGCTTAGCCCAAGATTCATTGGGCCGTATCAGGTTCGGCGAAGAATAGGCCGCGTGGCATACGAGTTGAACTTGCCTCCAGAGTTAGCGTCAGTTCACCCAGTATTCCATGTTTCTATGTTAAGGAAGTTCGTAGGGGACCCTTCTACAGTAGTTCCAGTTCAGGATGTCCAGATCATAGAAGAGTTAGCATATGAAGAGGTTCCCGTAGCCATTTTAGACAGACAGATTCGCAGGTTGAGAACTAAAGATGTTGCATCTGTCAAGGTATTGTGGCGTAACAGAAATCGGGAGGAAATGACGTGGGAGGCTGAAGAAGATATGAAAACCAGATACCCTCACTTATTTCAGGCCTAGTCAGACGACAGGTATGTCCGTATCATTATTTACACAGTACTTTATGGTATGTATGTTGTGAATGATAAAGAAAGGAGTGATATTTAGTTGTCCAGTGGATTGTAGAATATTGTGTGCAGTGCCTGTGTTGGACTTTTTCTGCGTTTCAGGTCTTTGCGATAGTCCATGTTACAGGGGAAACTCTGCCAAAATTTTTCCAGAAACTAGAATAAGTAGTCCTCTAGATAGCAGTGTACATTCGAGGATGAATGTTCCTAAGGGGGGGGAGAATGTTATACCCCTAGAATTCCTGGCACTTAGATGACCTATTCGCACGTTGGTTAAGCATATTTGAAAGCCATACGTGCTAGGGAAAGGCCCGGGAAAAGATCGGACGAGAAACCTGTCGAACCATCGCGGGAGGAGCCGAGGCAGAGCCCCTCCGCGATGGCAGCGTGTCACGGAGGTGAGGCCTCCACGACGGCTCCGTGACACGTTGCCCGTGTCCAGGCCCAAGTATATAAAGCCCCCACTTCGGTTGGAAATCATTCAATACTTATAAAAATTTCCAGAAACGCTGTGAACCGAGGGAAGACGAAGAAAATTAAATATTTTCGTCCGATTCGCTGCCAAACGCTGCCCAAACCCAAATTAATCCTAGATACCAAGGTATTTAGCAGCAGAGAGCATTTCTACGGAGTTAGTTTCGCAAAATACGGCCGACAAATCGGCGAGCCGCCGAACTAAAGTAAGTAGAATTGCTCTAAATTAATGTCTATGTGTTCCTAGCTGAGAAGTGAATACTTCTCCCTTCTGGGCCACTGAAAAATAGCGAGTTTTCGACCGTCTTTCGATAAGCCTAAGTTTAGGCTATAAACTATATCGAAAGTAACATTGCTCTTTACAATAAAGCTGTATTTAGTATTGATTGACATATTTATGAATGCAGTTGGGAGAAAATAGTTGAAGTACCGGCCGAGTCTCGTCCGACGGACGAATAGTCGAAGATAAGGTATGTAAAGTTAGTTTCCTTCGGCAAGTTAAGTAATATCAGTGTAGTGTAACAAATTACGGACCAGTAGAATGTTCAGAAGTCAAATGTTGCGTTATTATGAATGTTGGTACGATGTGAGAAACATTAGGTTGTAATGTGTATGAAACCTATCAGTATGATATAGATTCTAACGCAAGCGTTAGAGATTGCCCAGTATATTCAGTGTGTGATGTAATATGCCATGTTATGATATTGTTGTGTTCAGCTGAAACCCCGCGGAGTAGTACCGTATCCGTAAAGCACTTCAGAAATAGAATAGCAGGCTAAAATGAAGTTCAGAAAGCATGTCAGGAATAGTAAATCAGGTTACTATAGAAAATCAGTATACAGCATAGTTCAGCAGAAAGACTATATTCGTACATATATATATAGTACTTCCAGCCTCAGCATGTATCAAGTGTGTACATATTTCTATCACTAGTCCAGCATATAGTGTATACAGAAACTTAGCAAACAACAGAGTTTTCAGTAGAAACATTATCTTATATAGCAATTGCCCAGTACAGCCCGGCAGGAGACTATATTCATATTTATATATCTTTACCTGCCTCAGCACGTATTAAATACGTACAGATTACTATCATTAGCCCAGCATGTAATATATATATGATACTTTACCCCTAGTAGCCTCAACATGTGAGATACACAGATAGTATTACCAGTTGAGACCGTTGTATTGTTTGGGGTTGGATTACCTAGCATCCATGACCGCCCAGGGTTAATAGCTGTATCGACTCGTCCGCCAGAGGACGAGGATACGTCACTCTACGGAGTGGCATGCCGTCCCGCCAGGGAACGAAGATGGGATGCCAGTTTTTCCCCATATTTGTGCCTTGATCGGCCTTACACACCCCAGTCGAGCGGATACGCCCGGGTGCAGATCAGGAGTCCTCCGGACTCAGATGCAGTTATAGTCAGGGGCTCAGCGAGCCCAAGTGCATACCCAGGGGACCGGCATGATGCTTACAGCCAGTATAGGATATGGGATGACCGGGGTAGGGGTATAGATGCTGTGTTGATTGTACCTCCCGGCTTATGGGGGCCGGGTAAGGTTGTGTATGCCATGTTACGTTATGCATGTTATGTTATATTACAGTAGATACGAGCAGATTAGTAGTAGAATGATACGTCTCCAGGTATGATCCTTACTCCCTTCAGTATGATTAAGAACAGGTAAGATCTACACCATCAGACAGTTATCTACTCCTTCTTGTTTCAGTTTTGACAGTTATGTTATTGATTTCAGATATCCCTTCAGTTCTTACAGATTCAGTTATACCATACTATTCAGAATTTTTAGTTATATTACTTGTATTCAGCTGTATTCAGTTTGATTTACATACTCAGTACCAGCGGTACTGACGCCCAGTGGGGCGCTGCATTACTTGCCTGCAGGTACCCATAGCCGAGCAGGCGATATCACGTGATCCCCATCAGCGGTTGAGTATTCAGCTCCTGTCATCCGGAGACTGAATTTCTAGAGGTGTAGTTCAGTTTCTTTTGTTGTACAGTACGGGTAGGTCGGGGCTCTGTCCCGACCATTTCTATTATCCTTCCTAGAGGCTTGCAGTCTGTATATATTCCCTGTGGTCAGTTGAGCCGGTCGTGTGGGGCCGAGCAGTTGTATAGTTGCCTTTACTCCTTTCTTTTGTAATGGCCGTGTGGGGCCATATTTTGCCAGTAGTGGTGACCTTGCCGGTCACGTAGCTTTTCAGTATGTTATGCTTGAGTTACAGATAACTAGACAACATGGTGGCCTTGTCGGCCCGCATAGGTTCCCCTGAATTACCTTGTTTCTGGTCAGCTGTAATACAGGTACAGAAGGCTATAGGCCAATGGGCCGGGGGCTGTATTTACAACCGTTATATAGCCCTTTGTTTCCAGAAATTTGAGTTAGAGCCAGCCAGGCGCCAGATGCGCCCAGGCTTAACAGTTCAGCAGGTCAGGTCTTAGTAGGGCACCAGGTGCCAGTCATACCCCCCAAGGTGGGGCGTGACATCAACAACAACAGTATCAGTAGAATAGGCAGAATGATGGGCAATTGAGCAGCAGCATTGAGGAAACATTGCAGAAAATCATGGAGACCCAGACTCAGTAAGTGGAAAATCAGGTGAGGATGGCAACAGACTTAAAGAATCAGCAAATGGACACCCGCAATCTTGAAAAACAAGTGGGTCGGATAGCAGCTACTCAAAACATGAGATCACAAGGGGGATTACCAAGCGACACAGATCCTAACCCCCGGCAGATCAATGCCATCAGTCTGAGAAGCGATAAGCAATTAGCTGATGCAGTGTCAAAAGAGCTAAGAAAGGGCGTGCAGCCAGAGTTGGTTAGACTAGGACCATCCATCAACATGGGAGATAATCAGAGTGCTGGGCAAAAAAATGCGCAACTCCCATTGCAGCCAACACAAAGACCACCACCACCATTCCCTCAGAAATTCAAAAAGAGCAAGGAGGAGGAATGCTTCAAAAAGTTCTTTGAGAGCTTCAAAGAACTTCACATAAATTTGCCTCTTATTGATGTCTTGCAGGGAATGCCCAAGTATGCTAAATACTTGAAGGAAGTGATGGAGAAAAAAGTTAGATTGGTGGACGTCCAGACTGTAGCACTGACTGAGGAGTGAAGTCACAGGGTATTGAGCAAAATGCCAAAGAAGCTCAAAGACCCAGGGAGTTTTACCCTCCCCATAAAAATTGGTAAAGCTGAGGTGGTACGAGCTTTGTGTGACTTAGGGGCAGCAGTTAATCTAATGCCCCTATCCTTATTCAACACCATGGGGTTGGGAAAACCGAGGCCGACAAGGTTGATGCTGCAGTTGGCTGACAAGTCGCGAGTGACACCTGATGGAATAATAGAGGACCTTCTCATCAAAGTAGGTAAGTTCATTATACCTGCTAATTTTTATTGTCTTAGATTTTCAAGTTGATGAACAGGTACCCTGATCTTGGGACGGCCATTCTTGGCCACTGGAGGAGCGGTGATTGACTTGAAAGCAGGGACCCTGAAAATGAGGGTTGAGGATGAAGAAGAAATCTTCCGCATTTACCAAGAAATGAACCCATCTGCACACTACAGAAACCTTTGTCAGGTTAGTGTGTTGGCAGAGGATGAGTGTGGGGTGGAGGATTCCACAGGTGCAGGGCCAAAGGCAATGACAAGTGTTTAGCCCGAGTCTGATAAAGGGCTTCAAATTAAGAAGAAGTTGGAGAAAGAGAGGAACAGAGTGGAGGTTGTTCCCTCTAAACAGCAAAAAAAAAGGAGATGGTTCTCGAAAGAGAACCCAGGTATGAGGATGTCCTGAAAAGGACAGTCCACGTCGGGCCACGACGTAAAATAAGGCGCTGCTTGGGAGGCAACCCAAGGGTACCTCAGGTACAAATTATTTAATTTTGATTTTGTGTTGATTTTGTTGTTTTCATTATGTTTTTGTTTTGGTGGAAAGTTAAGCACAGATGGAAGGGAAGTCTGAGTATCGAGAAGGAGGAAGCTAAAGACCATGAAATAGAAGAAGTGTGGGGTCAAACACCTACCTCTAAAAACTTGAAACGAAAGCATGCTTTTAGCTTGGCATAGAGACTCAGGGAGTATCTCTCATCCTTTAAATGTTAATTTGATGCTATGAGTACATAGCATGATTTAAGTGTGGGGTGAGAAAAAATTCAAAATTTTTGTGCTTAACAAGTTTTTGGTGGATGTAATGCTTGTGTGAAATTTGAAAATTTTTTTGTGACTTAAGCATGACTTCATCACCCGTTGGCTTTTCTTTTTGGTTCTTTTCCGACGGGGGGCCTTTGAACCGAAGAATAAAGATTTTTCTTTTTCTTTTCTTTTTCTGTATATAGTGTTTTTAGTCTTAGTTAGGTACTATTTCCGACGATGGATGGATGACGACCGTCTTGAGGAAAAATTAGTCGATAGGTTTTGGGTTTTTGAAACCATAACTAATTGGTGCTTGATGTTCTTGTTATATGCTATACATGATTGTAAGATGCAAGTATGTTCAGTGTTGAAGCATGCAAGTGTATAACTTTGTGTGAGACACTTAGGCTCTTGAATTTGACTCAATATGATGGAAGCTTAATCTGAATTCTTGTGATTAGTTGAGTTAAGAGTCTGCTGAATGTGTCTTGAATTGAGCATGTGCCATGAGTGTAAGGTTTTTGAGTATTCTGTGCTATTGTGGAATGTCTAGAACTTGCCTGGTGTGTTTATAAAACCAAATGAAGGATGTGAATTGTAGGAGATGATTTAGGCATTTCATTGAATGAACCAAATTTTTATCCCTCATTTTACCTACCTTGAAAAATTAATCCTAGTTAGCCCCATTGAGCCTTGAGCCTATTCTTTGACAGCTGTAACATAAGCTTAATCCTTTTTCTTTCATTAGCCTTGTGTTTGAACCAAAACTCCTAAGCGCTTGAGTGAAAAAATCTGAAGGAGTAAAGGAGTGAGAAGAATGAAAAGAAAGGAAAAGTAGCAAGTTGTAGAAGTGAGAAAAGGACAAAGGTGCACTTGTGTGAAAATGGTTGATTATTAGTAAGGAGCAAGAAAACAAATTAATGAAAAATTATTTTTAGAACTCCTTACTAATAGCTAAAAGTGCTTAAAAAGGGGGGAACACAAGAGGAAAAAGAAAGATGAAAGGAGAAAAAGGTGAAGTTAGGGAAGGGAAGTTCGTAATGAGGGCGTAATGTATTAAAAGCACTTGGGAAAGACAGTCACTATTATTGGCCAGAATAGTACCTACCCGTCCCTTAGCTTACATTACAACCCATTAAGTCCTACTTGATTTTACATTCACACATCCTTAAATTAGTGGAATAAAACACTAAGGGCAAGCTTATGGGTCATTACATGATGCATGTGAATTCTTTGTGAGAGTGGGCGTAATTCTATTCATGTACCCACACATGTTGTGATTTAAAAATTGTTTTTGCGTGTGAAATTGGGTAACTCTCTTTCCGTGAGGGCACATGTTGATGAAGGATATAATTCATGTGGGATTTCTTAATCAGTTGATTTGCATGAGTTTGCTAAGATTGAGAGTCGATTCTTGAGGTTAAGAAGTCTTAACATAGTTGTACTTCATTTCGACGATCAAGTCGTGCAATCTCTATTTTTAGCTTGTAATCTTACGTAATCATTATAGTCATAGCTTGAATAATCTTGCTAAATGAGTTATGGGTGAGTCTCCATATGCATGAGATGTAAAAGGTTGTTCAAGGACGAACAAGACTTTAAGTGTGGGGTTGTGATCTCGAGCAAAATAGCATGCCCGACTGACGCTTGAGAACTTAATTTAGTCTTGTTTAGCTAAGTAATTGTATACAATTTCATGTGATTTTATATAAATGTGAATATATGTGCTAACCAACATGATTAGTCCTTGTTTTGTAGGTTTCAGTGATTTTGAGGAACTAATTTATAAGTTGGTGAAGTAGCGGAATGGAGTCGGGAGAAGATGCGGCAGGCAGGCAGCACCATTGTGCGAGTAAAGTGCCACATCGTGCCAGCTGCATGACAGAGCAAGGCCAACGCGCTGCCCAAGCAGCGTGACACGCTGCCAACACGGTGGCACTCGGCAGTTTCGGCTTCCGGAGGCAATTTCCAGAGAGCTTTTGTGTTACCTCCGTGTCACAGAGGCAGTGCTCCACGATACACTCTGTGACATGGAGCCATTCCACGACAGGCTAAATTGTGCACGTTTCTCATTTATTATAAATAGGACCCTTAGCTCCTAAAACCACTTTGTCACGATTTTATTCTGGAAAACTACCTAGGAGTGAAGGGAGAAGTGGGAGAACTCATCTAGGGTTTGGCAAATTCCCTTCTCATCTACCAAATTGATGTAAGTATGTTAGTTTAGTAGTAGTTAGTTGTAGTTTTACGAACATGAATGGCAAGAACCCTTCCTCTAGGGTTGAAGCCATGAATTATGATTGTTATTTTATGAAATTATTTTGGAATTAAGTTATTGATTATTGTTTTCATCTTGCATTCTGGATTGTTGGTGGTTTTTATGATTGATCACCATGAAAACATTTTTGTTAGCTTGGGCAATTGCTTGAGAAAGGATTACCTAGGTCAGGACATGAGAATGTAAGGAGCATGTTTGTATCTCATGATATAATTTTGTGTTAGGATAGAAATATACCTAACACCTTGCTTGGTTGATAAAACGGGGGTTATTAAAAGACCAACTTAGGATTATCACATCACCACTCGAAGAAGTAATTATGAGGGTAAGTTGAGTTAAATGGTTAGACGCACGAAAGTCCCTAATCGTTTCCCCGTAAACCACAACATAATTAATTGCCCGCGAACTAGAAATTAGTATCCTCACTCACAATGATGCAGTGAGGCTAGTTTGCTGTGTTTAGAGGCTCGAAAGACCATGAACATGCAATTCTAATTATGTGGAACAACAATCGATAGTTTCATGCTTAACCCATTGCAATTCGTAGTATCGCATGATTATCTGGTTTTAACTCTATGTTGCTCCTAGAGTAAATTCAGGATATTTCGTTGACCAAAACTAGACTTAATTAAATCTCCTTCGAAAACTTCTATAACCAACACTTGCGAAAGTTAAGATCACACCTGAAATAGATAGTTAGAGGAGTGGGTCCAGTCCCTGTGGGTTCGACATCTGGTTCTCTAAAAGAGCCACTATATTACTTGTACGACCCATACACTTGCGGACGCACGAATCAGGCATGAACAACTCAAAGGGATTCTATTTGATATGTTGAATCACCCAAAAAGACTTTGTAAAAATGGATCTATGGTCGTTTGTAGTTGACCCTTATAAGAAGTTATACGGAAACTCAATCGATAAGAAGGCTCCCTACTCAACTTTGTGCTAGAGGTCCCTTATGACATTAATTTGCATTCAATGCACTTCTTAACCTTAGGAATTGATCTTAACACCTTGTTTCCATAAATTCATCAGGTTTGGGTCTATTTGTGTACCTAGAAAGGTTCCAAACTTAGCCCAAGTCTGAGGTGTACAGCATCTTAACTCATGACTGAAACGATGATTCATACCATCATATTACTACTCGTAATGATTCTTTGTAGCTATTTATCCTTCCCTAAAAATCCTCTGAACCTCCTACCTATGATCCTTCCCTATGGCACATACCATCCTGGTACGGATCGTAAGATCTAGTCATGGTTTCCTTGCCACTTTATACTAATCTCTCTGAACTCATACTACAAGTCTTGGTAGGACTCTTACCTCCATGTCATGAGTCATACTGAGACTCATGCTAGGATTTTCCACTTGCCTTCTTCCTCTCTGAACCTCTTGCTACAGCTCTTGGTGCAACTCGTATAATGCTCCCACGAGTTGTACTGAGGGCCGTCCTGAGGAAAATTTTTAGTTTCTCTACTGGTTCCGATTTCATATCTGAGGTCTAGTCTTAAAAACTTTTGGGGTGTTACACTTTTTAGCTAACAAATTCTTTTAGATGTTTTGAGTATGAAACTAAGGAAAAATTACCCAAAAATGGCCCGAGGTGTGAAGAAAGAAGAGTTTGCGAAGATTGGCCTGGACTATAGCTGGCGTGGTGCACCAACACTTGTGTGATAGAAAATGCACCAAAGTGGTTTCTATGGATGGCGTAGGGAACCAAGTTCCCTAGCTTCGGAGATGAGAACTTGACCAACACCTAGGCGAGATGGATGACGTGGAGCCCTAGAAGCATCCCAGGCTTAGGAAATTTTCCTAACATTCTGGTGCTATGGATGAAATTGGGTGCCAAAAGGGTCCTAAAGCTCAAGAATTTGACTAACGCTCTAGTGCTATGGATGAAGTGGGGCGCCCGAGGTGTTAGAGGTGCAGAAATTTGGCGAAGTCCTTGGTGCTATGGCGGGAGTAGGGCGCCCAAAGGCATTCTTCAGAGGAAATTTGACTAACTCCTTGGGGCTATGCATGGGACAGTGTGCCAACCCTCCTGGATGGAATTTTGCTAATTTTTAATCAAAAATACTTGAAGGCTCACCTATAAATATAACATCTAGGGTATTTTTATCATATTAGACTTCATTTTTTTTAATCGTAGAAGGTTGTAAACGCATCTTTTGGAGTAGAGACAAGTTCTAATTATGTTTTTCTTTTCCTTATTTTTTTACTGAGAATGATAATGATTTCTATATTTTTCCTCTTGTCTATAAGTGGCTAAACGCTCATTCTAGGGTTTTGGTCATAGCTAATGGTTGAAGTTCGAAAGACTGATGATTGATAGTGTTGATATTTAATAAAGGTTGTTTATATTTACTTATTTTAATTACTTATTCACTAGACTGATCACCTTGTGGTAAATCTGTTGGCTTTTGGTTAAACTTGACAAAGGAAACCGAAAGGGTTAAAAGAAAATATGAAACAAGAATTCGAAGATCCTTTGGCCCATTGGTTGGAGGTTAGAAGTTTTTGTTGAGGATGGGGATATATCCTTCAAACCTATTTAGTTGAAATACTAGTAGGAATAACCTTCATTTCAAGTTTCTCCTGCTACCATAGGGATATAGGCTTTAGGGTTTATGAGATAGTTCTTGGATGCTCAAGAGAATGGCAAAAAATGGGCTAGTAACTTACACCTAGAAACCCTAGGAAGAATCAATCTAGCGTAATCACATCTTGAGAACTCAACCTAATATGAAAGTGCCAATTCCCTAGATTTTCATCATTGGTTGAAGTACAAACAAGTCTGCAACGATCTTTTAGTTAATTTTAAATTTCAAGTCTTTATTATTTTGATTGTCCAAACCATTCTTAATTTTATCTATTTTTTTAGAATAGAAAAATAAAGTAATAACCTTAAAATGATTGATCCGACTAGTCTCTGAGGGATCAATAATACGGACTTCTAGTCCTATATTACTTGACGACCACATGCCCTTGTGTGCTCTTGGGCGACATCAGAAACACACTGCGAAAATGGATGAGTTCCCAAATCTTCCATCAGTCAGGATTCAGGGAGTAGAGGTGGACATCACCATGCATGCGATTAACTATATTTATTGGGGTGAGGAAATTGAACCAGGAATTGAGTTTGCACAAAAGATAGCAACCAAAGTTGATCAGCATCTATGGGTGGGTCAGACTACCGCAGATGGGCAACCTTTATGGGACACTATGGAAGGAGATATTCCAAGACAAGACCTCTAATTCAAATCCAATTATGTCTTGAGTTCGTGTGTAGTCGTCCCATGCAATCCAAGAATGACCAGTGGGTGAATATTGAAGCTTCCATTCTGATAGCATGCATCATGACTGGTGCATGTCAACTTTGGTGATTCGCCACTTAATTCAAAAGAAAGGCTAGTCTCTCCATGCCCTTCCCCATCCTCATCAGCCAGTTATGTGCTAATGTAGGGGTTCCCTATTTTCCTGATGAAAGGCCTAGCTATTCTATAGGGGTGATTGATGTTGAGAAAAAGAAGATGTGGATTCTCCCAAAAGTAAGAGGAAGTGACTGCAAACATGGGATGCACCAGAAGACTCCGCGGCATATGATGTTGATGAGGAGACCCCTAAACTCAATATTCCTACTCCCAAAATGTCGGGACATACTTTAGAAGAAGTGGCACGATAGGGGTCTATACCACCACCTTCATCTTCGAGGCCAAGTGAGCTGCAAAAGATGGTCGATATGACCCACTCTCATGGAAAACAACTAAAGAAATTAGCCATGAGTCTGTCAACCTTCATCCAAAAGTCTGTGAAGAATGCCATAAAAGATGTTGTTGACAACTTGGATAAGTTGTGCTCCCGAGTTGATGTGGTTGAGAGAGCGGTCTCCTCTCTCTGGGCTGATGTGAGGGAATTGAATAATAGGACACCCATATTCGATCCTGATGTGAGCATCTTAGATGAAGCCATGGTTGCGCCACACAAAGCTTGAGGGCCTATTGATGACTTGCTTGCTGGCCTAGGGGAAGATGATGAGATCGATCATGGGGAGGATGGTGGTGACAATGAGGCAACTGATGATGATGGAGAGGATTAGCTGGTTCAGGGAGTTCTTACCCCTTCTTGTTCTTCATTTATATATTGGGGACAATGTAAAACTTTTAGTTGGGGATGGGGAGTGTCCCCTTTTGTTGTTGGTTATTTTTTATTTCCATTTTGAGTGTTGACTCTTCTTGGTTTGAATTTATGAAAATGCTGGGCCATTTTTTTTCTGATTTGATAATGTGAAGTCTTATTGATGGGTTAGTCTTACATTCCAATTAATTCTTGACCCGTGCTTTGCGATCGCCTTTATAGATAGTAGATAATAATAAACTCCAAGGGTTTTTTATAGCACAGTCCTTTTTCAAGAAGCAAATTTTTGTTTTTCAATTCATGTGTTGAACCGGGTGACATTTCTCTATTATAGATTGAAAGGTGGCTTTATTAAGGTAAAATGCCATGTCTTTGAGTCATTATTGCACTTACTTTGATTGGTACCACCAAATTTGTTTTTACTTTATTAAGGCATAGATGGGTTTTGAAGTTGAAAAGGGGCTTGAAATTGAAAAGAGCACTCTCTTGTCATGAGTTGTACATTCTTTGTTTGGATTTTTAATTTGCAAAACAAGTGTGTAGAACTCGAAATAGCTTGTCTGAAATCATGCTTGTCAATTGATCTTGAGGATAGATGAACTCCTTGGAGTGTGATATCTAGTGTGGTGAGAATTCTTGTGCTTAATTATTGTGTATGCACATCATCTAGAACTTGTTCCGAATATGATTTAAGGCGAAATTCTAGATGTAGCTGCACTTGGAAAATGACCTTAGGTCCTTTTTGGATAGTCACTTCGCCATAAAATAACCTCCTTGAACACAAACCCTTGTTAGAAAATGTTTGATCCTTAAGCCCTTTTTCTTAGAAACCACATTACAAGCCTTACACCCTCTCTAATCCTCTTCTATCATGCCCCGAGCTTACCCCCTAGATGGGACACGATACTTGGAGTCACAAGTAACCCCAAGTCAACACCTGGTCTATCATACACTGGCATTCTGAGTAAACATGAAATATAGCGGAAGCTTTAAAGTAAACTATAAAATATTATGGAATAGAGCTAGATCATAAAGTTTAACAAAAACATCTGAGCAAACTACAAGTCTGAAAAACCAAGTCTGTGTATGAAAGCCACTACAACTGCTGAGTTGTTGGGACAAGCCCCCAGCTAACTCCAAATCTAAATAGAAGAAAGCAAAACTGGGTAAAATAATCCTCATCCTCAAAAGATGAGGACTCACTAATTAGAAAAGCTGAAGTCTTTTGAGAGTGATCGGCTAGCGAGGTTGAGACTGAGATCCTGCAGCTGTATCATAAAACAATACAGCATAAAAGCATGTGTCAGTACTTTGAATGTACTGAATAAGTGAGATAAAGCATAACATAATGGAATAAGTAACTATACTGAACAGACATGAAATGACCACTGAAACTACTAAAGTTGAAATAATTGTAATAAACTGAGGTGGTCTAAATGACCCTGTCTGATGGTTAAAGAAGTGCTCTAACTCTGAGATACTGGTCTGTAAGACTATACTGAACCCATAACTGCACTAATTAGTCTGAAATTATTTTGAACTGAGATAAGCTGAGATTGAGCTGAATTGAGCTACACTGATACTGAACTGACTAGTGGGAGAGTCTATAACCGACATATAACCACGTGAGCTAGACTTGGAGTCCGATGTATACACCCCATGAATAGGACCCAATATACCTTGCCAGGGTATAGAGGCATGAACTGGGTTATCACAAGAGTTTGGGGCCATGAGGCCAATAAAACTGTAACCTACGGTGGCGACGTAGTTCTAGGAACATAGGTGCGCTGGAACCCCAGTCCGCTTGGTGTTAAGTCCTACTCCCACTGAATAGTCCTAGACTGAATACTAAGCTCATAACTCAAAACTGGGGCCCAAGACTAGTCAGGAATACATATCTGAAACCACGCTGAGAGTCTTATCAGACCGGATTCTGGAACTGGTTCTAAGACTAGTCAGAGCTGCTTATCTGGAAGCATCGTAATCGTCTAAAGAACAAGTTGTAATCTGTAATTAGGAGTCCTAAGGCTGATCAGATCTTCTTATCTAAAAGTGTCATGACCACCTAGTGAAACACTAAAACTAAGTTCTGAGTCTGATTTTGATAACTGGGAGGTACTTCTGACACCTCGAGAATTTCTGTAGTCAAACTAATCAACTGACATTTTTGACTGACACTGAGTATTCTAGCATTTTAACTGAACTACATTGACATCAATCTAACTAAATTCTCAGCACCAATTAACAATATGGGAATCCTCAACAGTGAAGGAATCAAGCAAATTTCACTGAAATCGTTATTGCAAGATTCTAGATTTTTCTACATTGAAGGACTAGATTTCACTTCATAGGAATGAACATCATTTTAGTCACAAGCTGGTGGAAAAATATCTGTAATTAACATAAATTAATATTCCACATGAATTAAACAAAGTATGACTGACAATTCCTTAACATTTCATAGTTTCAGGGCTAGAACTGATAAAGGGAAATAGGGAGAGATGTTTGGGACACAAGGGAAGAACTATTCCCTTGTTGACTTCCCACATACCTGGCTAGAATTTCCCCGTAGAAAGAAGCTTTAATGACTACAACTAGTGAGGAACCCTAGGCCTTGCTTGAGAGCTCTTGAGAAGAACTTACACTATTTTTCTCTGAAAATATCAGTGGGAATGAGGGGAGAACCGTTTCCCTCTAATAGGTTAGGAAATTACTGAAACACCCTTAGGAAATTCGCAGGAAAAACTGACTATCAGGACCCAAGAGGGACCCAATGAGTCGTGCCCAGTGACCACGAGTCTTGGTCACCTCTGGTGAGGTACACTATCAGAAATCTCATACTGGTCATCATGGTGTACCCAATGACTCGTGGTGACCCACCCATTGCCAACACTACTTAAAACTTTCTAGACTCACAACGGACAACACCACGACTTGTGGTGTCCCAAATGAGTCGTGCTGAGGACCCATCGCGTAGACTACCTGGCTTCTCCAACTTTCATTCAATTACTAACCACAGGTTACCCCACGGCTCGTGGTGTTGACCACGTCTCGTGATCATCCCACCTTTTCCAAATTTTTCTAACAAGTTTAAAGTCCTCACCACGAGTCACCTAATGAGTGGTCACCCCCACGGTCACAGAACGACTAGTTCTGTGACCTGGTGTAGATTTTCCAGTTTTCTCCGTTTTAACTCCCGGGTATAGTCTTTGAGTTTTTGGGGCATTACATTTTCTTTGGCACCCATCCTCCCTAATTGCTAGTGATAAAAGAAAAGGGGCTTGAAGCCTAAGATTTGGGGAAGGATAAGAAAATGAAATGAAATATAGGCAAAAGCCTAAGTTTGGGTGTGTGTAAAAAGGGAAATGAGATGAGCTTCAATATGAGGTAGCATAAATTTCTTGATGTAAAAAAATTAAATGGTTAGTTGAAAAACCTCTAATAAGAAAATAAAAAAAGAAAAAGTTGAATGGTGTAATCTCTTGTTTAGATGAGGCTTAATGTAGAATCCAAGGTGTTAAAAGTGTGGTTCTTAATGAAAAATATGAATGGTGAATAAAGAGAGATAAGGTGGAGTAGACTCACTAGTGTAGTGGATGTTTGAATGTTTTCAAAAACAAAGACATTAGAGAGGTTCCAGTCACTAGAGTTAAAAGTTGTCCTACCCTTACCCCTAACTTTCATTATGACCCGCAAGTCCTTAGTGATTCCAAGTGTAGAAATTCTACATTAGTGGCAAGTTACATGAAGAGCAAGCCTATGGGTCAATTTGTATGCACTTGAATATCTTTGAGAGAGTGAACGTCTTTGCATTATTCTGTAATCCCTATATGTGAATTTCATGAAGATGAGTAGGATTCTCATTTTTTGTGAGTGGCATCACTTCCTTGGGGTGCATTCTAAAATTGTGTTTTCAATTAAGAGATATGAATAAGACAAGTGATATAGTGAACTTTAAGGCAAACCTTGAATGTTAATTGTTAATGACTTGAGATGCTTAAGGAGCTTGCTTTGATTAAATATGCCCCTTGTTTTGAATTTAAGGAATATGCCAAATGTTTGTGATTAACAATTGAAGTGTGTGCAACATGTTTTGAGTCTTTTTATTTTTCTTCAGTTGATGTGATGTGAGATTTTGGGGTTGTCTTAAGTTAGTAGTCCCTTATACAGCTCTTGTTATGTGGATGCTTAATTCAATTCTTAGTTGTAAGAGAATACCTTGCTTGACGATAAGAAATGGTTCAAGTTTGGGGGTTTGATGAGCTGGTAATTCACTAACTCATTAGGCTTTTAAGCATGAGCTTTTGCTTTGTTTTTACATCAATTAAGAAGATTTTATGCCTTTTCTCTTTAATTTTGCAGGTACTGAACTTTGACAAGGAAAACAGAGAAATTGAACAAAAAGCACTCTACCGAAGGTGAGGAGCATGAGTTCCGCACAATGGCACCTGCGAAACGGAGGTGCAAACGCAGGACACAACTGAAAGATGGTGAAGTACACCTGTGAAGCGCAGGTTTCCACCTATGAAATGTAGGAAATGTAGCCAACACTGGAATAGAGCTTCCCCGACCTGGGAAGTAGTTAGGGCTCGTGAATAGGTACCTATGAAAAGCAAGTGCCTCACAAGTGATCAAAACACTAACAAGGGCAAAATTGTCCAACTGAAGCACAAGTGCACCTTAGAAGCTTCCAAGGGCAAAAGTGGAAAGTTGTGTCAAAGGAAATGTGCAGAATTTACTCCAATTGTATACACCCATGTCATAATACATCATATCTTAGCATTGGATTATAGAGAAAAGTAGTAAGAGAAAGAGTAGAGTACATTGTTCTTCTTCTTCTTCAATATTTTGAGCTAAGTACACCATTGTTGCATGTTTAAAAGCTTGAATTTACTATTTATGATGATGACTATTGATGATTTATCTATAAGTACCACTGATTTATCTTTATTTATGAGTAGCTAATTTGCTAGCTAGGGGTGTGTGCTTGATGAGTGTTTAATTTAATTGGATATTTATCAATTGTTCTTAACTTTAATCTAAATGCATAGATCTATTATTTTCTCTGAATTTTAATTGAAAATTAGTGATTGTATGTTCGGTGTTTCTGGTAACTACACGCAAGTGCACGTGGTCGAACAAGTAGTAAAATGGCTTAAGTAAGCCAAGTATCGATCCCACAGGGACTGAACTACGGTAATAATTAACTTAAGTGTTAATGAACTATATCTTTAAGAATGCAGACAAACAATTAAATAATATTTTGAGAGTTTGAGTTACTAATTAATAAGAATCTAAGGAAAAATTATAAAGTGAGTCTGAACTATAGTAATGAGCATGTTGAGGTTAAAACGAACAGGCAGGGAAGTAATTTATCGATACAATTCAGTTAATCTTTCCTTCGGTTGCTAGTCAAGAATTATTGCCTATGTATTGGAAATTTCGTCTCCTATCCAACTTAAGAATCATGAACCTTCAATCTACATTTCTGTGATAAAAGAATTTCATGTTCTAGCCATACAAAACCGATTCCTTAATTGACTAATAAGACTTTCAGATATACTTCTATTCTGAATGTAAATCAATTCTCAATTTTCCCAAACGAAGAAGAGATCATATCCTACCAATTCACAACTTTCCAATTTCTTTCCTTCTCAAAATCAAAATTGAATTTTTTAGATATACATTAATATTGGCCAAACATTAATGCAGTAAGAACAAGAATTGATAGAACAACCATTGAAGAAAAGATGAAAACTAAAATGATCAACAATTACATTCCACTACAATTTTTCTTAACCTCAGCAAGAAGTGAATTTAGCCACTCATTTGTGGATTAAACATCATCAAATGAGTATAAATCATACAAACAATTGAGATAAAAGAGAAAGAGATAGAGAAGAACCCTAGAATTTCCGTCCCCTCAACTGCTTGTAACCCACGTTCTTGCTCAACCAAGTTAGAATTTTTAAAAATAAACCTAAGTGTGCTATTTATATTATTGAGAATTTTTCCAGAAATAACAAGCAACGTGGCACGGAGTGTATCGCGGAGCACTCCCTCCGTGCCACGGGGGTATCGCGGACCCTCTCTGGAATTTGGCTCCTCAAAATTTTCACCTTGGCGTGCCATGGCCTGCATCGCGGAGCCTGGAAAACGTGCCATGGTGGTATCGCGCACCTACACTGGAAATTGATGTCCCAAGTAATTGTACTCAACATGCCACGGCTTGCATTGCGTGGCATTGCCTCCGTGTCATGGAGGTAACGCGAGGCTTCACTGGAAATGGCCAAAATTAAATCACCCGAGGCAGAATGCCTCCACGATGGCAGCATGACACGGCTCCATCGCGGAGCCCTTATTTTTGCTGCTCTTCCTTGACCTTTTCCACTCCTTGCTTCCAAGTCCATTCCCGATTTTTTCCAACATATATCTTAGCTTCCTGAAATTCCATTTTACCTGCAAAACAACACTAATCATGTTGGTTAGTATATGTTCACATTTTAACTACAAATCACATGAGAATGCACAAATAACGATAGATAACAAAGACGAAATGAAGCATTTGAGTATCACTTGGGCGTATAATTCTGCCCAAGATCACTTACCCCACACTTAAAACCTTGTTCGTCCTCGAACAATACTCTCACATCTCATGCAATTGACACCCACGCATAGCTACTTTGGCTCGACAATTCAAGCTACAGCTATACCGATTATTTAATCTAGCAAATCATCAAGAAAACATGCATGGTCTCATCAACACAATGACATACCCCACATTAAGACCTCCTAGACTCAAGAATCGACTCTTGATCTCGGCAAACTCATGCAAATCACTGATCAAGACATCCGACATGAAATTTAATCTCTCATCAAGTATGTGCCCTCACAACACAAGAGAATCTCCCCATTTGCAATCATACGATTTCCAAAGCATTACATGTAGGGGTATATGAACACGATTTCGCTCTCTCTCCCAAAGAATTCGCATGCATCATGTCATGAACCATAGGCTTGCCTCTAGTGTATTACTCCACTAATATAAGGACGCGTGATGTAAGATCACGTAGGACTTAACGGGTTGTGATATAAGCTAAGGAACTAGTAAATACTGGGCTAACCAATAATAGCAACTAGCTTCCTTAAGCGCTTTTCAATACATCCCACCATCATTATGGGCATTGTTTCTTCCTTCATCCTCTCATTCTTGAAATTTTTGTTTGTTTTTGTTCCCATTTCTTTAAGCACACTTGACTTAATAACCAAGATTAGTTATACATCTTTATTTTATTTAATTTCAGCAAGTGCACCTTTGACCTTTTCTTTAACTTTCACCACTTCCGCTTTTCCTTTCTTTTCACAATTCTCACTCCTTTACACTGTGGGAAATTTATTTTTCTTGAGAGCTTAAGAGTTTTGGATCAAATTCAAGGCTAATGAAAAGAAGGGATTAAGCTCGGTTTGTACCTCTTCAAAGAAAGAAAAAAAAGGCTAAAGTATCAATGGGGCTAACTAGGATGTACATTCAAGGTAGGTAGGATAATGGAAAAACTTTCTATTTAATCAAAGAAATGCCTACATCCTTTCCTACAATACACATCCTTCATTTTGTTTCGTACACACACCAGGCAAGTTCTAGACACTTCACAATAGCATTGAATAATCAAAAACTCACCTCACACTCATTGCACATGCTCAACTCAAGAAATATTCATAGACTCTTCAATCAGCTAATTACAAGAATTCAATATTAAGCCTCGATCACACCGAATCGAACTTTATGGCCTAGGTATCTCAACATGTTTATGCATTTGCATGCTTTCATACAAATCACCTTTGCAACATAATATCATGTACAACATGTAACAAGAATTCCGAACCATGAAGTAGCGACACATTTGGGAAACAAACAAAAGAAAGAAAATAAAGAGAAACTACTCCTATCGACTACATTTCCCTTAAGACGGTCGCCATCCATCCATCATAGGGAACGGTCACTAATTACGACTTCGGTTCAATGGGACTATTCTCGCTAAAAGCACCGAAAACAAAGGCCGAGAAGCCCAAAATAAAAGAAATTTTACAAAAAGATTTTAAAATTTTCGATAATTTTGATAGAAAACAAAAATATTTACACAACAACGATTCAACAACAGCTCACACAACACACAACAGCTTAACACATTACAACACCACTTAATTAAAAACACATAACACAAAGTCATAGGGTCACATTTTTCAGAGGCACAACAACACAACACATACACATAAACAAAAACAACAACGAAACAGCTGGCACCTAACTACTCCCACCCCACACTTAAACCAAACACTGTCCCCAGTGTTCACAGAATTCAACATATCACAAAGGTGGGTGGTGAAACTCCCTAATCAATCGAAGTATTCAACTTCTTCATCAGGTGTCGTTGCCTCGTCTCCCATATCAGAATCGCCCCCACCGTCTTCATCTGACTCAACATCTGAGTCCTCACAGCGTGTCTCCTCATTGGTGGGGACATCATCATCTACCGACTCCACAAATGCTGGCCCCACTCTACATAGAGCCCGAGCATTTTCGCCGAAGGGGTAATCTAAGTCAAGCTGCCAAAGCTCATCTTCTGTTGCTGGCCTCCCGCCTATGCGCAACTGCAGCATCTGCATCCCGTACATGCGGGCCATATACTGATCATCCCGAGCATGTCGCTCGGCTAGTGTGAGAATAGGCCCGTGAGTAGTGTCGGGTGCGTTGGTTTTTGTGAAATCCAAGACACGCCTATCAATTTCTGGGATGTAATCCATGGCCTCCTCCTCGATATCATGGCCCCTCAGGAACGTGGTAAGCAAACCACCAAACCCGCACCTGTGCCCTTGATGTAAGCGGGCTCTCTTCATGGCGGAAATGATTACCGCCCCAACATTTATCTCAAGCCCTTTCATTAGGGAATACACCACACACACTCAATCCTGGGTGACATCTGTCATGTGCACCCCCGGGATCAGGCAGGAACACAATGTTTAGCCAGATCCTGGCTTCCCTGTTCATCTGAGAGTAGGGCAGTGTCTGATGGTAGCCCCTCTCTTTCTGCCTGCTCCACCGTGCTGTCGAACGGGCTCCACATAGAGTGCGTATGATGTCTGCATAAGGTGGAGTTATGTTCAACTGTCGGAGTACATGGGCGTCTGTGTCACGCGCCCCCAATATAGCATTTAAGTGATGGGGCTCAAACGTGACAACTTGCCCTCTTATCTTGACGGTGTGACTGCGGAGGATCGAGTTCCAATTGGCATAGAACTCCCGAATCAGATGGAGATTGCACTCCTTGGGCTCTTCAAAGATGAAGTTTAGCCCAGCGGTGTCAATCCGGTGTACGATCCTCGGGAATTCCTGTGCCAGCGGCTCCCTTAATATATGCTTTTCCGGGAAGTATTTGGTTTCTTTGTGCTTTGCATACCATTTCCTCCCTTCATCAGTCACCGATCGGGTTCCGTATTGTCGGCGTTGGCCTCGCGGAACCGCTGGTGCTGCTGGAACTGCTGTTCCCAACCTTATTCTTTTTCTGCCGGCGCCCGATGTGGATTTAACCCTTTCCCTTGTCTTGTCTGCCCGACATTGTTCCTGCACATATAACCATACAATCCCAATGTTATTCAAATCATAACTAGCTATGACTAAGGTTGGGTTTAATTGAATCACCCCACACTTAGTCTTTAGCCGCAATTAAAACAATTCGGCAAGACATTCATGATTTCACAATCTTTACATTCAACATTCTTAGTGCCTTCATATAATTCAATGGAATAATTACTATGTACTACTCAGACTTCGTACAAAGAATAACAATATCTCCATCGATTCCATTATATCATCATAGCACTTGGCCAAATTTTTATTCTCAACAACCTATGCAATTCACCAATTTCATTTTTTCGAAATTCCCTTGTCTACTTAGCATATTCAACATTAATCATGACATAATTCACATCACCCAACATGCACAACCCAATTTTTTTCACATTTCAAACAAATTTAGTTTTCTTCCTATTCAAATTCCAACCCTAGCTGCCAATTTCGCAAAAATTCATTAAAACATGCATTCATTGAGTTCATATACTCACAACAATACTATCAACATCAATCAATCATAACTTAAATGAATTCAAGCTTAATTTTCACTTACGGCAAGTTTCAATCACTACCCATGCTCAAGAATCAAAAATTCAAGCAAAAATGAGGTTAAGTTCAAGAACATACCTTTAATCCGATGAAATAGAAGAAAACTTGCAGAAAACTTGTGCCTAGGTCTGTGTCATGTTGGGGGAGGAGGGAATTTGGGGTTTTGGTCGCGGAGGGAATGAAAAATGAGAAAAAAATTTAGGGGATTTGGGGTTTTAAAAGTGTTTTTTGGGTGGGTTACCCGGTGACCCGGTGTGACCCGACGCGAAAAGACCCTCAACGTGTCATGGAGGGTAACGTGGAGCACCCCCTATGTGACACAGAGCCATCGCGCCCCTGTTCTGGAATTTTTTTAAAAATCCGGAATAGGCTGCAACGTGTCACGGAGGGTAACGCGGAGCACCTCCTCTGTGTCACGGAGCCATCGTGTAGGCTCACTGTAATGCCAAATTTTATTTTTCTCACCTCGATTTTTTTCCTTTGCGCTTTTTTTGCCTTTTTGTCCTTCGTTCCACCTGAAAATCATTTCACGACAAGAAATTGGTTAGAATTCATAGGTTTCAACGCAACAATAATTTTTTTTTCTATTATTTTTTTTCTTTTTCTCTTTTTTTTTCTTTTTTTTTCAAATATTTCTACTCATCTATTACAACAATTTAACGGGTTGCCTCCCGTGCAGCGCCTAGTTTATCATCACGGCTCGACGTCATTTACGCTCAATCATCCTCTAGAGTGATGGACGTCTTCTCTCTAATAACGTCCTCACCCCAGTAATGCTTACAACGCTGCCCATTAACCAAGAACGTGGCACTTTGATCTTCTTGCCACAACTCCACTGCCTCGTGCGGGGTCATTCTCACTACCTCAAACGGCCCTGACCATTTGGACCGCAATTTTCCTAGAAACAGCCTCAACCTTGAATTGAAAAGCAACACTTTCTGCCCTGGCTCGAATATCTGATGCACCATATGCTTATCGTGCCACCTCTTTGTTTTCTCTTTGTAGCACTTGGCACTTTCATGAGCATGCCAACGAAGCTCATCAAGTTCGCTAAGTTGCATCAGCCTCTTCTTACCCGCTAGCTCTAGATCCATGTTCAATTTCCTCACAGCCCAGAAGGCTCGGTGTTCTAGCTCCACCGGCAGATGACACACCTTTTCATAGACCAATCTGTATGGAGAAGTCCAAATTGGTGTCTTGTAAGCAGTTCTATAAGCCCACAATGCATCGTCGAGTTTGCTTGACCAATCACTACGTTGTGCATTCACTGTTTTCTGGAGAATCTGCTTCACTTCTCTGTTCGACACCTCCACTTGCCCACTAGTTTGGGGATGATATGTTGTTGCCACCTTGTGGCACACCCCATACTTAGCTAGCAAGTTCTTGAAACTTGCATTTACAAAATGAGCCCCTCCATCACTGATAATGGCTCGGGGTGTCCCGAACCTGGTGAAAATGTGCTTTTTCACAAATTGTTTACCACCTTGTTGTCATTCCTGGGGCAAGTTGTTTCTTCAACCCACTTTGATACATAATCAACGGCCATCAAGATGTAACGATTACCAAATGACGATGGGAATGGGCCCATGAAATCAATACCCCATACATCAAAGATCTCCATTTATAATATACGCTGCAGCGACATCTCTTGCCTCCTACCAATTGTGCCTGTCCTTTGACATCTATCACACATTTTGACGTATGCCATAGAGTCTCTGAACAGTGTAAGCCAAAAGAAACCTGACTGTAGCACCTTGTGCGTTGTCCGCTCGCCTCCATGGTGCCCTCCATACAATGAAGAGTGACAACTCCTCAAAACTTCTGCAATCTGGCTCTCCGGGATGCATCTTCTCATAACCTGATCCGGTCCCTTCTTAAACAAGTACGTCTCATCCCAAATAAAATACCGGCAATCATGCATCAATTTTTTTCTCTGCTGAGCCGTAGCCTCCGGTGGATAGACTCCACTCACTAGCAAATTCACTATGTCTGCATACCAAAGGATCTCAGCTTCCCTTATTGCCAAGAGATGCTCATCCGGGAACTCCTCTTTGATGTTGTCACCTTCCTTCACATGGGACCGGCTTTCCAATCGCAATAGGTGATCTGCCACTTGATTCTCGCTCCCCTTTTTGTCCTTAATCTCTAGGTCAAACTCTTTCAACAACAAGATCCATATGATCAACCTGGGCTTTGCATCCTTCTTGTTAAACAGATACTGAATCGCTGCATGATCGGTATACACCACTACTCTAGAACCCACCAAATAGGACATGAATTTGTCAAACACAAATACCAATGCTAGAATCTCCTTTTCTGTGATTGTATAATTAACTTGGGCAGCGTCCAGTGTTTTGCTTGCATAATGAATAGAATGAAAAATTCTAATCCTCCGCTGCCCCAATACAGCTCCCACAGCCACATCGCTTGCATCACACATCAGTTCAAATGGTTGTTCCCAATCTAGAGAAATAAGGATAGGTGCTTCTATCAATTTCTGCTTCAATTCCTCGAATGCTTTGACACAATCTTCATCAAACTCGAACTTCACCTCTTTTTCTAGCAACCTGCATATTGGTCTAGAAATTTGAGAGAAGTCCTTAATGAACCATCTATAGAACCCTGCATGCCCGAGAAAACTGTGAACACCCTTTACTGACACAGGTGATGGTAGCTTTTAAATAACCTCGATCTTAGCACGATCGACCTCCAACCCCTTGCAAGACACTTTATGGACAAGGACGATACCCTCCTTGACTAAGAAATGACATTTCTCCCAGTTGAGTACAAGGTTGGATTCTTCACAGCGAGCTAGCACCTTGTCAAGATTCTGCAAACAAGTAGAAAATGAATTATCGAAAATAGAAAAATCATCCATAAATACCTCGACAAAATCTTCCACCATGTCGTGAAATATCACTATCATGCATCTCTGGAATGTGGCGGGTGCATTGCATAAACCAAATGGCATTCACCTAAAAGCATATATCCCATAAGGACATATGAAAGTAGTCTTCTCCTGGTCCTTCGGTGCTATGGCTATTTGGTTATAGCCAGAGTACCCATCAAGGAAACAATAATACTCTTGTCCAGCCAATCTGTCCAATATCTGATCAATGAACAGGATAGGATAGTGATCTTTCCTTATGGCTTCATTGAGCTTTCTATAGTCCATGCAAATCTGCTAGCCTGTGACGGTGCGTGTAGGGATCAGCTCATTTTTCTCATTGGTGACCACGGTTATCCCTTCTTTCTTTGGGACACTGAACGGGGCTGACCCATTCACTATCCGAAATAGGATAGACCACACCTACATCAAGCCACTTAATTACTTCTTTCCTAACCACATCCTTCATCATCGGATTCAACCTCCGTTGAGGCTGTACAGTTGGCTTTGCTCCTGTCTCCATGAAAATTCTGTGTGTGCAAAAAGTTGGATTGATACCCCGAATATCTAACATTTGCCAGCCCATCACTTTCTTCCTTCTTTTGAGAACCACCAATGCTTCCTTTACCTGTGCCTCCATCAATTATGCAGATATGATGACTGGAAAAGTGTCATCTTCCCCTAAAAAGATATATTTTAAATGTGGAGACAATGTTTTCAACTCCAGTTTTGGTGCTTCCTCAATAGATGGTTTCGGCAATGGTTCCAGGGACCTCATTAAAGGCTGAATGTCATGCTTCCTGAGATACCACTTTGGTTCATTCAACATTTGCACCATCTCATAAGTATCTCTATCTCTGAAATGATCGGAGCTCATCAACGCTCTTTCCAATGGATCTCGAGAATCAACAATCTGAAGAATTTCTGCTTGGTCTAGCACATTGATTGCTGAAAGCTCCTCATATATGGCCGGAAGTTTCATGGCCTTATATACATCAAATACCTCCACTTTTTCATGCGCTCGCATGGTTAGCTACCCTGCAGATACATCAATCAAAGCTCTCCCGGTTGCCAAGAAAGGACGTCCCAAAATAAATGGGACTTCCGCATTCGGCTCAAAATCTAAGACAATGAAATCTACCAGGAAGATAAGGGAGCCCACTTGCACCAGCACGTCCTCCATAATGCCATCTGGTCTGGCCAAAGAGCGGGCCGCTAACTGCAACATTACTGTAGTTGGTCTAGGACTGCCCAGCCCCAACTTCTTGAACACCGATGTCGGCATCAAGTTAATACTCACTCCCAAGTCACACAATCCGCGAGCTCGGATACTTTTCCCAATTGTTATATAAATTGTAAAGCTCCCAGGGTCCTTGAGCTTTGTTGGCAACCTGTTCTATATCCGGGAAGTGCACTCCTCAGTAAGTGCCACCGTAGCATACTCTGTCAATCTGCTTTTATTAGCTATGATGTCCTTGATATACTTTGCATATTTCGGAACTCCCTGCAAACCATCAACCAAAGGTAAATAAATGTGTACCAGTTTAAGCACCTCCATGAACTTTTTGAAACAATCTTCCTCTTTGTGTTTCTTTAATCTTTGAGGGAACGGGGGTGGTGGTCTTTCTACTTCAGCTACCTTCTCCTTCCCCCTCTCATCATCATGTTCCCTATCTTTCTCCACTGCTCCTGACTGCTGAGGTGGTCTTTCTGGTTCCACCTCCTTGAGTTGTAAACCACTCCTTATGGTCACTGCATTAACCTGCTTGGGATTCGGGTCAGTGTCACTCGGTAGTCCTCCTCTTGGCCTGGTGTATTGAGCTCTAGCTATTTGTCCAAACTTGTACTCCAACGCCTTTGTAGCTAACTGGTTGTTTTTTATGTCTGCTGCCAATTTCACATAATCAGCCTGCATTTGAGCTTGGTTAGCTAACATTGTTTTAAACATTTCCTCAATGCTGGTGGGTGGTGGAGGAGGTGCATTGTTTCCTCTGTATTGAGATTGATAATTCTGCTGCCCTCCTTGATTTCTCTACGCACCCTGATTCGAACTCTGCCCTTGATGGTTGTTACTACCCCAAGAGAAATTCGGATGATTCCTCCAATTCGAGTTGTAGTTGTTGCCATACTGCTGGTGATTATTTCTCTGTACATTCCCAACAAAGTTCACTGAATCTGGATTTGCACCACAACACTCAGTTGAGTGTTCATTACTACCGCATACTTCAAACCAAATCTGCTGCACTATATTAACTGGGGCTTGAGGTTGATTCAAGCTCATAGTGCTGAAGTGGGTGTTGAGTTGAGTTTGCAATGCAGCTATCTGTGCAGCGATCGCTGTAAAACCATCCACTTCAAAGACTCCTGCCACTTTCCTTGTTCCTCCTCTAGAAGAGTCCGCATTCCACTCTGTTTTTCCCTGCGAAATACGATTTAACAAAGTATACAGCTCCTCATAAGTCTTTTCTAATGCTTGTCCCCCAGCTGCTGGGTCTAGCAAAATTTTTGTGTGGGGTTCCAAACCCTCTATGAAAGTATGCACCAGCACATCATTGGATTGGTGATGGTGAGGACAATCCCTTAGCAATGATTTGAATCTTTCCCAAGCTTGATACAGATTCTCACCCTCTCTTTGTTTAAAACTTAGAATCTGACTTCTAAGTCTTGCTGTTTTCCCGGATGGAAAGAATCTTATCAAAAACTTTCTTGCAAGATCATCCCACGTGGTGATAGAGTTAGTTGGTTCAGCATTCAACCAATCTTTGCTTCCCCCAATAATGAAAATGGGAACAATGTAAGCCTTACGTAATCGTATGATACTCCAGCGAGGATGTACGTGTCACTTATCTCCAAAAAGTTTTGGAGATGTTGTTGTGGATCTTCGTGAGGGAGACCTATGAATTGGTTGCTGGTGTGCAGCAATTGCACCATGTTCTGTTTAAGCTCAAACCTCCCTCCTGGCTCAGGTCTGCGAATACTTGATGCAACATTATTAGCATGTGGGACTGCCACTTCGCGAACCGGCCTAGCTGCCATTTCCTCGGGCACTAACACTGCCCTCACAAGTGGTGGATTCTGTTGTTGCTCCAGAATTGCCTGTCTGAGCAACTGTAGCTTTTTATCTAGAGCTTCCCTTCTTTGATGATGAAATTGTCTTTCCGGCTCTATGTATGAATCCACCAACTCCTTGTCTCCTGCCAGTGTTCAACAGAATTTAATATCTGCAAAAGACAGGTTAAGATTAAGTTGTCAGCACTTATATAGAAATTGTAAACTAACACTAAGAAAATAATTTTACCAATTGCCAGTCCCCGGCAACGGCGCCAAAAACTTGTTCGGTGTTTCTGGTGACTACACGCAAGTGCACGTGGTCGAACAAGTAGTAAAATGGCTTAAGTAAGCCAAGTATCGATTCCACAGGGACTGAACTATGGTAATAATTAACTTAAGTGTTAATGAACTATATCTTTAAGAATGCAGACAACCAATTAAATAATATTTTGAGAGTTTGACTTACTAAATAATAAGAATCTAAGGAAAAATTATAAAGTGAGTCTGAACTATAGTAATGAGCATGCTGAGGTTAAAACGAACACGTAGGGAAGTAATTTATCGATACAATTCAGTTAATCTTTCCTTCGGTTGCTAGTCAAGAATTATTGCCTATGGATTGGAACTTTCATCTCCTATCCAACTTAAGAATCATGAACCTTCAATCTACATTTCTGTGATAAAAGAATTTCATGTTCTAGCCATACAAAACCGATTCCTTAATTAACTAATAAGACTTTCAGATATATTTCTATTCTGAATGTAAATCAATTCTCAATTTTCCCAAACGAAGAAGAGATCATATCCTACCGATTCACAACTTTCCAATTTCTTTCCTTCTCAAAATCAAAATTGAATTTTTTAGATATACATTAACATTGGCCAAACATTAATGCAGTAAGAACAAGAATTCATAGAACAACCATTGAAGAAAAGATGAAAACTAAAATGATCAACAATTACATTCCACTACAATTGTTCTTAACCTCAGCAAGAAGTGAATTTAGCCACTCATTTGTGGATTAAACATCATCAAATGAGTATAAATCATACAAACAATTGAGATAAAAGAGAAAGAGATAGAGAAGAACCCTAGAATTTTCGTCCCCTCAACTGCCTGTAACCCACGTTCTTTCTCAACCAAGTCAGAATTTTTAAAAATAAACCTAAGTGTGCTATTTATACTATTGAGAATTTTTCCCGAAATAACAAGCAACGTGGCACGGAGTGTATCGCGGAGCACTCCCTCCGTGTCACGGGGATATCGTGGACCCTCTCTGGAATTTGGCTCCTCAGAATTTTCACCTTGGAATGCCACGGCCTGCATCACGGAGCCTGAACAACGTGCCACAGTGCTATCACGCACCTACACTGGAAATTGATGTCCCAGGTAATTGTACTCAACTTGCCACGGCTTGCATCGTGTGGCATTGCCTCCGTGTCACGGAGGTAACGCGAGGCTTCACTGGAAATGGCCAAAATTAAATCACCCGAGGCAGAATGCCTCCGCGATGGCAGCGTGACACAGCTCCATCGCGGAGCCCTTATTTTTGCTGCTCTTCCTTGACCTTTTCCACTCCTTGCTTCCAAGTCCATTCCCGATTTTTACCAACATATATCTTAGCTTCCTAAAATTCCATTTTACCTGCAAAACAACACTAATCATGTTGGTTAGTATAAGTTCACATTTTAACTACAAATCACATGAGAATACACAAATAACAATAGATAACAAAGACGAAATGAAGCATTTGAGTATCACTTGGGCGTATAATTCTACCCAAGATCAGTAAACACTAGTTTAGTTTAGTTATTGTGCTTCATCTTGGGAAAGAAGATTGAGATATGGGTGAGGAAATAATAATGGGGATTTGGAGTGTGGATGTGTGGGGTTGAGCTAGAGATAGTCAAAATCCACATCCTCACTCCGTTAAAGGGTTAATTCCAGAGATAGCTTGACCCTTCCTCAAGCTTGGTGTGGCTGATTTTTGATTGGGACCTTGGGGTTTTAGAAAATCCAAGGAAAAAATATCATTGTGGTTGAAAGCAAGAGGATGTGTGTTGATTCAAGCTATCCATGTTAGAAATTGAAGTTAAGGCAATTGAACCAATCCTTTTTAATTAACACTTCATCTATTGCACATTCTTAGCCCTTTCCTCTTGGTTGCAACAAGCCTTTGTTCAATTTAGTTTTATAAATTTGGATTCAATATTGTCTTCCCCATTTTCCCCCAAATCTTATTTTATACATGTTGACAATGATGCACTCAAATTTGAGTTAGTTTATGGAATTGACCCCATTACTCGTCGGGTATTTTGTTTTTTAACAATGACCACAGCCACTTCCTTTAATCGGGAGAGATGGATGGAGCCTTATAAAACTCTTGCAAACTAATTTTTCTTCTCTTGTGAATAGTGAAATAAGTATTCAAACTGAGACAATTAATTTGGCAAGTCTCTGTGAGACGATATCTAGACTTCTATCCTATATTACTTCACAACCATGTATACTTTTGTGTGTGCTTGGCTGCATCAACTATCTAGTTGTGTGTTTCAATGTGTTTGTGATTGGTTGTACATGCTTATGCCTTACTTGGATTTCTTGTAACCCTATAATGAGTTGATGAGTTAAATGTTTAGGATTTGGTATGTAAAATTGTAATGAATTGATGAATTGATTGTTGATGATTTTGGTATGTAAACTTATAATGAGTTGATGAATTAATTGTTGACCAACTTTACTTGTTCGATTAATTACAAGACCAAACTTGGTATACGAGCATGCTGATTGAGGAGATGATTCTGGGGAATTGATGAGAAATTAAGGTTGTCAGAGTTAGTCGAGCTATTACCTATGCAGAACTGCTGCAACAGTACCTTTACAGCTGCAGCGAGACTGCTGCAGCAATACCTTTACAACTACGGCGAGACCGCTGCCATGGTCCAGTACCCTACAATGAAGCCTAATCCAGTGAGTAGGGCAGATTTCAACCTCGAATTGATTTACATTAAATGATGTTTCGAGAAATGGTTGTATGTTTCTACTGTTGTATGTTTATCGAATTACCGTATATACTTGTTATTATGTAAGGTCGGCCTATGATGCCCACCGGTACATACCAGTTGTATTGATGCTACTCCTGTACTTCTTTTATTAAGTGCAGACTATGACCTAGAAAGTTCCACTCGACCTCATCTCTTGCATGGCAGTTGAAGCTCATTCTGATGGGGAATTGATTCCTACTCAGGCTGCCATAGACCTTCTTTATTTGATGTCTCTTTGGATTCTAAACATTGAATTACTATTTTATTTGTTTTAGTACTCTTAGACCTTTTTCAGTTAGAGTCCATTGTATGATGACTTTCAGTTTTTGGGGTTGTAATAGATAATTTCGTGAATATTTTCTTTTTTATTATAAGACTTCCGCTATCGATTCATGAGTACTTATGTTATTATCTTGAATGTTGCATTTAGATGGATTATTTGGGACACGACGGTTCGCCTACTGGGGAATTAGCGTGGGTGCCAATCAGGACTACTTGGGTTGTAACAACTATCTCACGTGTCCAGAACCTATTGTCTAAATCGATTTAAACATTTGGGGTATCCTTTCCTTTTTAGAAATATTCATCCTCGAATGTTGGATAATATGCACTAACTAGTTCTATGAACTATTACAGAATGACTGAGTGCCCATTACCACAGAATTCTTGGTTCTACCATAAATGACTCCAAACAAGATGATCCTGGACCATGACAAGGCGCAACACACAACTCCAACAATAATCAAGATAAAAGTTCTTACCTACCACCACATTTAGCCACTAGCTAGCTATACTCCATGATATTGTAAGTATTCCCTGCACAATTCAACAAACGTGAGTCTAGACCCAACTCCTACAACTTCAGACTTACCGGACAATTTAAATCAGAAAGAAGGAGATTGTCCTAAATGTCTTGTACCCTCCTACTTATAAGTACGTTATGCAACGCACATATAAACAAGAATACTAGACACAATTCATAGATTCCCTAGGAAACTACCTACTCTGATACCAAGCTTCTCACACGCTAGACCTAGGGATGTGTGACTGACACTCGATGTCAGTCAAAACCAATAACAACAAGCAAGAGTCGATGAGGCTCAACATCACAATTACATAACAAAGAGTAAGAAACAGAGTTACAATGAAATCTAGCTCATATACCAACCAATAGATATACAATACGCTGGCGAGGCCAAAGAATGGATAAAACAACCTGAATAAAGGGCCTTCCAAGCCTACAACAATACTACAACCACAGAGAACATCTAAGAGCCTCTATGAATACAACAATAATCAACTGATCAAGATAAGGATCAAAACTACCTATAACTTAAACAACCATCAAGACCAGAAGAATTGAATCTTACCTGCCCAGCTAGAACTCTACTCAGTGATGAAGAATATGATCAACATGCTATTAACTCCTGAAGGCATGAATGCAACGCCTCGACTAGGGTGTCAATACGTAAATGTATTGAGTATGTAAGGTGAAAAAGAAGATAAGATTTATATTACCACACGACAAATATATAGGATAACATCAAAAAGTGTCCAGGATATTAAGAGAAGGATAATGAGAAAATCAAGTAAAGCAAATAGAATCTACCTAGCCTCCATAAGCCTGGAAAGTCTAACAAATAAATGACACCTGACAATATAACTCACTAGCCACCGCCTACACCATAATAGGATCTATTTGACTGTCCTACCTGACTTAACTCTAGGCCCCTCAATGAACAAGATCATCACCAATTCACATTTCAATCCACAGTTATCCTGAACAATATCAATACAAAGAGCACCAGTAATACCATAATTAATAGCAACGAGAACAACTTACAAGCTTACTTTGTCAGAGAAATAGCCTCACGGTCTTACAGGTCTAATGGCACGTACAAATCAAATGCGTCAGAGCAACTCTGACAACTATACACTTGCCCTATGGTTACTAGTGCATCGGACAACTCTACATCCATACACTAGTATTATCACATGCAGGTGCAAACATCATAACCATATCACCAGCTCAAGAATTCTAGAGCGAACTACATAGGACACTCTGTTTGGCTAAGTCTCAGGTTCTACCCCTATGTTAGAGTAACTCCACAGTCGTGGGTATCATAAACCTCAAGATAATGCAAAGACAACACAATTACAATGACAAACACTTACAACAAAATCATACACTCAAACAGCCTACAACACAAACAATCCAAACCACTAATTGACATATGACTCGACTCAAGTTCCACATAGCCTATATCCCACAGACTTATTACAAGGCAACTAAATGGATCATAACCTAACGACTCGATCGCTATGATTTATAAACAACCCAAAAATGACCATATACCATATAATCCTTCATTAAAATTTGCCAGCACTATCCTAAATTTTTTTCAAAATTAACCCAAGATTGCCAACAAGACGATCACAACTTCCGACACAAGTCTAGCGACAAGACCATCGCACCATCAACTCTAACTAATACCAAATGATTCATTATATATTCCAACACCTATACTTAACCACACAATCTAGCCCATATAGCTGCAAAAGAAATACTAACAACTACAACAACTTAACCATATGAGCAACCATTCCAACCTTGTTGATTAGTACTCCACTCCGACTATTAACCAACCCGAAATCATAGACATACAAAGATTAGTATATCGCAAACACAGGTCCAACACAACAAACAGAACAACAAATCAATAATAACATGATTCAAGGCTTCAAAGACAGCCAACACGCATAAATATATTGATAGAAATGATTTATGAAAATCATGCCGACAAAGGGAGGGACAAGCCTTAACATACCTCAAATCCTGTGAATAGGAACTAAGAAGAAACTCATTCTTTCACACCATGAATTTAATACCTTAGCACAGCCCTTACTACTACCAAAAATCCATCTATAAAGATTCAACAAGATGACAATAGAGCAAAACTTAATCTGCAAGATTTCTATGAATTTTGGATATAGAAACTTTAAATTAATAATATACCGATGTCTATGAGCATATAATAATATATATAAGTAGAGATTAATGAAAAAAAGAAGTTTACCCAACTAATTATCTTGAGACAGCCACAAAAATTCCCTCAGAAAGATGCCACAACATAAGCTAGATGGAAAATCGAGCTCCACGACTTTAGATTCAAGTTTGGATTATGTTTTCTATGTCCCAATACATCAAGAACATGTTGGTATAGGCGGGGAGAGGATTTTCTCCACTACTCAAGTACAGAAGTTATGAATTGAAATGTCCAACCAACATTTGTAACACCTCGAAACTTCTCTAGACCAAACTCAGACCTTGCATGAAAAACCAGGGGAACCCAGAAAATTTTATTGCAGAACAACCCAGACAACGGATTGTGATCACCTCTAATGGTCCGTTGTATGAGTCATTGTTAGCTCAGCAATTTTTCCATTAGGGGAACCAATGAGGCATAAGAAGACTCATTGGAATATGTAACGAGCTGTCCTGTTGTCCATTGGATCCCAAGTTCAGAAACCTACCTAATTTTTCCCAGAAGAAAAAAATGGAACTAATGGCTCGTGGTTCCTACAAACAATCCGTTGCTACCACCCGTAACCAAGTCCCATGCCCTAAAAGTGTTGACCATGAATCGATGCAACGACACGTTGGTTCTACCAATGAGTCGTTGTGTTTCCCTTTGTATTAGGTCCCAGAATATCCCTACCAGAGACAATGAGAGGTACCAATGACCAGTTGGTTATCCCAATGAGGAGTGGTATCCTCTTTGAGAATTTGGTGGGATTCCTGGATCTAGAGGCCGGTGAATCACTGATCAAAGAGCAGATTCTATTCTAGTGACCTTAATTTTTGGACCCAGGACCAACGATTGGTTCCAATAGGTTGTGGTTTCGACCAATGACCCGTTTTGAGGCCCGTTGGTCCCTGTCGGCAGTTTTTCCAGATTTTCCCCCAAAGATTTTTTAGTAATTTCTCACCTTTTTAATCCCTAAACTACATCATTTTGGGTTATTTTCAGGGTATTTAGAGGGGTAATCAACGATTACATCACCCCTCTCATTCCCTCAGAAAAATCAGTTCGTAAGATTTCTCTTAGAAGCCCTCAGAGCAAGAGCTAGGGTAGTCAGTTCCTTCTCAGATTCTCAAGGGATTCTCTTCGGAGTTTCTTCACCAAGGGTGTGGGAACTCAACAAAGGAATTGTTCTTCCCTTGTGTCCCCAAAACCCTCTCTAAATTTTCTATCAGTTATAGCCCTGTGGTTTCAAAATGTAGAAGGTTTTCAAATAGAATTCTATAAACTTCTAGTGAAATATTATTCATGATATTAGTTGCTATATTTTTCCCAATTCCTCGAAATTTTGTGGAAACTAGCATTTTGAAGAATGATTTAGCCCTAGCTTCTTAGTTTAGTAAATTAGATTCTTGCATATCGGACTAGTTATTTCCTATTGCTTGATTCTATTAGTGTTGGGGGATTCCCTTATTATTAGTATATGTTGAAATCTCAGTCAGATGCATGTTAGTCCATTTTCAATCAGAAAATTAGTATACTCAGTATTACTCAGAATTGTTAGTTGATCAGTTTGACTACAGTCATTCCTTGAGGTGTTAGTGGTGCCTCCCAGTTATCAATTATTAGACTCAGATATTAGATATTAGATTTTAGTGGTTATTTAGATGGTTATGACACTTCCAGATTAGCAGCTCGGACCAGTCTTAGAACCCCCAACTTCAGTTTCAGTTCATTCTTTAGACAGTTACAACACTTCCAAACAAGCAGTTCTGACCAGTCTTAGAACACCATTTACAAAATCCGATCTGATAAGACTCTTAGGGTACTTCCAGATAGGTATTCCTGACTTAGTCTTGGACCTCATTTTTTAGCTATCAGCTTAGTAGTCAGTCTAGGACTATCCAGTGGGAGTAGAACTTAGCACCGAGCGGACCAGCGCACCCAGGTTCCCAGAACTACGTTTCCACCATAGGTTATTTTATTGGCCCTATGGCCCCAGACTTGTGATCACCCAGTTCATTCCTTTATACCCTGGCAAGGTATATTGGGTCCTACCAATATGGTATATACATAGGACTCCACATCTCGCTCACGTGGTTATATGTCGGTTATAGACTCTCCCACTAGTCAGTACAGTTTCAGTTTAGCTCAGCTCAGAACAGTTTTAGTTTACTCAATTCAGTTCAGTCCAATACGATTAGCTCATATCAGTATCTCAAATTCAGGGCATGCCCATGACCATCAGATTGGGTCATTTTGACAATTTCAATTATATTTCAGTTTGTTCAATTTCAGTATTTCAGTTGGTCATTTCATGTCATTACAGTTCAGTTATTTATTCTTTATGTTATATTTTCTCCAACTTACTCAGTACATTGAAAGTACTGACGCATACCTTCTATGATGTATTGTATCATGATAAAGGCACAGCAGCCTCAGCACCGCTAGTAGATCTTCTACAGGTGATATCAACTGTACCAGTGGTGAGTCCTCATCTTCCGAGGACGATGTTTATTTCCTTTAGTTATTTTCATTAAGTTAGACTTTAGAGTTAGCTAGGAGCTTGTCCCAGCAACTCATCAGTTGTAGATGGCTTTCAAACATAGATTCAGACTTTCAATTTTGCTTTCAGATGTATAAGCTTTCATTATTTAGTTTTTTTTCATAAATGGTTTTATTATTTAAGCTTTGCTATGATTTCTTAGATTACCAATGTTATGATAGACAATGGGTTGGCTTGGGGTTACTTATGACTCGAAGTACCATGTCTCGTCCAGGGTATAGACTCGGGTCGTGAAAACCTCCCATCTCTTATATATATAGGTTGCCGCCATCAACACCGCGACGCGGCTCGTGTCGCGAAACGCCACTGCCTGGGTCATTCTGGGTTTTGTCTTGTCATTCCATCTCTCGCATGTGACCTTGACCCTCGGCCTTCCATCAATGTACAATACATAGTCAAAAACTAGGCTTGTATATCTAAAATGTATTAATGAAACCAATATAAATGCACGAGGCCTTACAAAGATAATCTAGAATAATTTTTTCTTTGAAAGCTTTGGCCTTTCTTGATCATGTGTTGGAACCTCCGAGTCAGTAGGGCCATATTCTCATCCTCGATCTCAACTTTTTTAGTTGTTATATAAACCAAGTTCTTCTCTTTTCTAGTTTAAGTTATATCTCATTTTTGAGTCCTCTTGAGCTCATAAGTTTTAAAAATTTCCAATTAATTCATCTATTATAAGAATGTCCAGTCATGACTCGGGCTGGGATCCCAGGCTGAGACATGGGACCTAGCACCAAGAATGGCTCTAAGCTAACCCATAGTATATACATAGATATACTTAAAATCATAAATAAGAAAAAATAGCACAAGTACATCATAAGTGGAAATCTGCATCTCAGAAGCACAAAAGCGTAAACACAACTCAACAACATTGAACTTGTCCTTACATGATAATCTAAAAGGCCTCTACTACTATGATGAGATGATGGGACAACATCCCCAACTAGCTCACCAAGTCTGAAACTAAAAGACATGGTAAAAACTTAAAACTGATAAGGTCCCCGTAGAATGAGGACTCACCCAAGCAAGATGGAGATGAATTGAGCAAGTGTGATCTAGTTAAGAGACTTATAGGGATTATGTAACACCCCAAAAGTCACTAAGACTAGACCCAAAACTAGTGAATCGAGATATTTCAATGCCTCGGACTTTTGGGATAAGTTTGGAACCATTCTAGATGTATGGATAGGTCCGAGCCCAATGAATTATATGGATGCTAGGTGTTAATATCAATCCCCAAGTTTTAGAAGTGCAATGGATGCAAATTAAGGTCTAAGGAACTTCTAGCACAAAGTTGAGTTGAGAGCCTTCTTACCGATTGAGTTCTCATACAAGTTCTATCAAGGGTCAACTTCTAACGACTATAGATCCCATTTTACAAAGTGTTTTTGGGTAATTCAATATATCAAATTGAATCCTATTGAGTCTTCTTTCCAACGCATCTGACCTTGCGTCAATCGGAGTTCGGAGTAAATATTTATGAGAAATTTGGTGAAACTGCATCAGCATCACAAAATGATTCATCAGGTGACTCGTTAAGTCACCTAACAACTCGTTAAGTGACCCGTTAAGTGGCCAAAATTGCTGGAAAACGTCAGTTTCATAGGGTACTTCACGACTGGTCAAGTGACCCATCAAGTCACCTCAGGAATCGTTAAGTGGTGAAATTTCATGGAAATCCCAGTAGACTCACGAATTGGACTCATGACTCGTCCAATACCTCACGAGTCATGATTTCCCTCGTGAGGACTGACAGCGTCCTTTTTCTTGCTAAATCTTAGGGGTGTTTTCATAAAATCCTATGTTCCTAACTTCTAAACTATGTCATTCTGAATATTATTTGGGACGTTTTTAAGGGTTTCTTCTAGTCTAATCTCTCATTCTCTCAAGATACCCTCTGAAACCCTTCTTCCTCCTCTCTCTCAAGGTTTAAGGATTCTTTAAGGAATTATTCAAAGACTTTAACGTCAAGTTTAAGTGGGAGATTCATCAAAGTAGGCATGCGAGATTTTTTTTCAACAAGGATATTCTTCCATCATTGTGCCCCAAAATGTTTTATCAAAAGCCCAATTTCGATTTATTTTAGAAAAGCATGACCTAGGGTTTTTAATTGATGGGTGATTTCTCCTATGTTTTCTTTAATTCTAAAACCCACTAGAATAATGAGCTAATTGTGATTACAAACTATTTGAATGACTTGAATTATGTGCTAGATGGTGAAATTGTATGATCTTAGAATGTTCTTCATGAAAGGTCTTGAATGATGATTGGGGTTTTATTATTGTTCAATCAAGTTAATCCATAACTTGAATCCATGTATGAAATATGTGAAGATTTTAAGAATTCCCTAACAATTAGAGTGCCCTATTTTCTAAATATGTCGAGATGAGAATAGACCGTATGTACTTGATTAATTGAATGTAAACTATGTATTCTCCTTACCCTTCCGATCAAACTGATTGGATATGAGGTAAATCTACAATAATGGCTTAATTAATGCATCCTTCTCATGAATTGGAGTAAATCTCAAATGGGTTTAATGAAATGAAAATGTATTCTTCTCCCATGATCTCATTGTAAATGTATAAGTTATGAGTAATGTATATGGCTTTCCGTAAAATCTAGAGTATATGAATCAATGTATGCATGTTAAGGTACGAGTTGGACCTATGGATCATGAATGACTCTATGATACATATCAAAGGAAATGAATCCTGAATATAAATGTTGTGGAAGTATTATGCATGATGTGAATCTAAAGATGCTCACTACTGTAATACGTTTGAAGAAATATTGATGGGTCTCCATGACGATATGAATTATGATGATAAAGCATGAGAATGATTTCAAAATAGCCCTAATTCTTTCAAAATGAATGTTGTATGATGAAAGCGGTGTATGTCCATGCTTCTGACTAGTTGTAGTAGCATAGACCAGATATACTATGACAGATCAGTACTCCTAATGTTCTATCGGCCAGGGACTCTCTATAGTCGAGAATGTTTTCCCTTGGTCAGTAGGGATCCTTCATAGCAGAGAGTGACTCCCTAGTTTAGTCGAGATCCTCCATAGTAGAGAGTGACTCCCTAGTTCAGTAGGGATCCTCCATAGCAGAGAGTGACCTCCCTAGCTAAGTTGGGTTTCTCCCTAGTAAAGAATGACCCCCCCCCCCTTAGTTTAGCTGGGACTCTCTATAGTAGAGAATGACTCCCTTAGTTATGTTATCAGTATGATTCAGTTCTGTATGATTTAGATTTCAGATTATAATAGATTTAATATAATGAGAATCAGACTCAGTTACCAGTAGTGATCTAATATAATGTGTGATGTTAGATTCAGATTCAGCTCTTATTAAATTTTCAGAACTTGGCCCTTATCCATGAGTTCGATTATGTTTCGGAACATGAGATCCAAAAGAAAGTTTCATATATGTATATGTGTGTGTGTGTGTATGTATGTGACTCATAAGAGGATTGTTGCATGTTAAATCAGTTATGTTGATGTACTTTGTTATTTCCTTATCATATATTTGTATATTTAATTATTTATATTATCCCGCATGCTCATTACATTCCAGTACTGACCGCACGCCTTTTTTATGCTATATCGTTTCATGATATAGGTTCAGGTTTCCAGACTCAGCCTCGTGATTAGATACACTTCATTTCCTCTCAGCTGCTAGTGGTGAGTCCTCATCTCCCGAGGACGTGATTTATGTTTACATTTCATTATGTGTCAGTTTTAAGAGTTTAGGAGTTAGCTAGGGGCTTGTCCCAACAACTCATTAGTTTAGTAAAAGGCTTTCAGACTTGTCTAGATAGATGAAGCATTGTATCAAAGTGTTGTTATAATTGTTCTTATGATTCCTTATTAGACTCTTGCAATTAGCTCCCGCTCATTTATGTCGTTAGTTGTTCTATTCTTAAGTGATATGTTATGATTATGCCATGGGTCGACTTGGAACCTTTCAGGATTTCTTGTCCCATGTTACGGCTAGGGTGTGAACTCGGGTCGTGACAAATTGTGTATCAGAGCAATCATTTAAAGTGTCCTAGGGTGTCAGAAATCCGCGTTAAATAGATTCTTTGTCATGGGTGTGAAGCGCGCCACACTTATGACGAGGAGACTATTAGACGTTTTAGGAATATTCCCTTTTCTTCATGATTATGGTCATGCGTAGAGTATGAAACTCTAAACAGTTCCTTCCCTAGCTCGTGTTTTATGCGCTCGCAGATAATGCCTCCTAGACGAGCAAATGGAAGGAGAAATGGTAATGACTGCCAGCAGGTACCACTAGCCCATCGAACCCGATGGACGAACATGTTACTCATGCCGAGTTTCGGGCAACTCTTAATATGTTTGCACAGGCCATGACCGCCTAGATTAATCAGCAAGCAATGGCTCATATTCCCCAGAATGGGAATGTAGCGGCAACAAGGGTGAGGAAACTTGTTGCGCGCGTATCGCTGCTCGGTATATATTAAAAACCGACACGCAAGTGTACGTGGTCAAACAAGTAATAAATTGGCTAAGTAGCCAAGTATCGATCCAAGGAGGCTGCTCTAGATATGCAAAACTGCCTAGTTTACTATATCTCTATTCTATTTCTAACTATGTTAACAACAATCCAACCAAGATTTGAGTGAGTTTTGTTTCTAAACTAATTATATACTGAAATTAATAACTACTATTTACGTTGAATTTAGACAATGGATATGCACATGCCAAGGTTAAGAACGAGTAATGAACTTGATAATCATGATAATTTGGTCATCCTCTTCTTCATATTGCTAGCCAAGAACGTTTGCCTAGAAATTAAAACTTCCGTATTTAATTTCACTTTAGAATCATAAACCATCCGTCTACATTTCTGTGATCAAATGCAATTTATGACCTAACACTCCAATTCCGGTTCCTAAATTGACTAATACGGCTTTCAAGTATATTTCTATCAAGAAAGCACATCAAAACCCAATTTTCCCAAATCAAGTTAAGAACAATACCCTATTAATTCACAACTTTCCAATTTCATGCTCTCTCGAGTGAAATTGGACTTTTTAGATATACATTAATGGTGGCCAATCAATAATGTAATAAATACAAGAATTAATAGAACAACATGCAAGAAGAAGAAGAAACCATATCAATTATTACCAACATTCATTACACAAGTTCAAAACCTCAGCAAGAAAGGAATTAGCCACTCATTCTTGGATTAATCATCCTAGAATGAGTGTTAATCATGCATACAATTGAAGGAAAGAAGAAGGGAAGAGAAGAAAACTCTTATCTTTTCTATTCTTCAACTGCCACAAAACCACGTTCCTGCTCTCCACTTCTGAACTCAGGCTAAAAAAACTAAAACTAAAAAAAACTCCTCTTAAAAATAACCTAAGTGTGCTATTTATACTAGTGGGAAATTTTTCCCGGAATAACAAGCAACGTGTCACGGAGGCCAACGCGGAGCACTGCCTCCGTGACACGGCGTGGACGCGGACCCTCTCTGGAAATTGCAGGGTCCGGATAATTGGCCTCAACGTGGCACGGAGGCCATCGCGGAGGCCTATCTCCGTGCCACGGAGCTGACGCGCAGGCACACTGGAAATTGCCAATTTTATTTCTGCCCAGGCAGTGTGCTACCGCGATGGCAGTGTGGCACGGCTCCATCGCGGAGCCACTGTAAAATGTGCCATCCAAGGCCTTTTCCACGCTCGCATCCCAGTCCAACTCCGACATAGTTCCAACACACATTTTAGCTCCTAAAAATCACATTATCCTGCAAAACAAATGCTAATCATGTTGGTTAGTATAAATTCGCATTTTATTACCAAATACATGATATTATATACACATTGCACAACAAACAAGGTAAAAATGATACGTTTGAGTATCACTTGGGCATATAAATCTGCCCAAGATCAACTCACACACAACAAGAACTGACTGAAGAATCTGGGTCTCGGACATAGCATACTTGACCCGAACTAGATGGTACGCACAGCCCTTAGAGATCATCTTCCTTTCCTTGAGATAGGAAACAAAGTGACCTACAGGCACGACTGAACTACCCTTCCACTCTAGTACTGGTTCACCTGGAAATTAGAACTCTACCGTGCGTTCTACAATTGACTGAGGCATAACAAGCATGTAACCAATCCATACCGAAAATAACATTGATATCGGTTATATCTAACTCCACTAGGTCGGCTGAGGTGACCTTCTAAAGAATCATGACAGGGAAATTTTTGTACACCCATCGAGCGAAAACTAATTCACCGACAAGAGACTAAGAAGGGTTCTGACAGGATTCGAGTTTGACTCTGAAACTAACAACAACATAAGGAGTCACAAAAGGTAAAGTAGCCCATGGATATAACAAGGCATACAAAGATGGAATACTCATAACGTACACGTGACCACATCAAGAGAGACCTTCTGCTCTTAATGAGATAATAATGCATAGATCCTGTTCTGGCGCTAATTGCCACCAGCACTAAAAGACGCGCCCTACTGAGATGGGCGAGCTACTGGTACGACCTCTACTATCGCCCTGTCTAGCTGAAGGACAATCTCTGAGCATAGGTTCGGGATTCTCACACCCACAAAAACCATCATTACCACTAGCCAGGATGCTTCTTGCCATACTTTCTACAAGCCAAAAAAGTGTGCTCCCCTGACATGCTCCTCTATCCCTTGGAGCCTGATGCTCTGCCTTTATGATCTCCTCGAGGTTTGTATGGAATGTTGGTCGATGAGGGAGCTAGGCTGACGACCTCTGGTGAAATTGAGGGCGATGTCCACCATCGAATCTTTGCTGAAAGTGCCCATGACTCCCTGTCCGGGCCCTTTTGGCTTCTCTCTCCTTCTCTTTCATCTTCTTTGCCTCTATCTACTGGGCATATATGTTCAGTCGAGAGAAATTTATATTTTCAATCAACATGGAGGTCATATACTCCTTGACTAGTGAATCTATTTCACAAACTTGCTCATATAAGCCCTAAAATCAGCAACCGTCTCCGGTGCATACTTGGACAAACTGGTAAACTCCAAAGTATACTCTTGGACAGTCTTGTTGTTCTGCTTCAAATTGACGAACTCAGCTGCCTTTGCCGCTCTTAACTCCCTAGGAAAGAACCTATCCAAGAAGGCAATCACAAACTCATCCCGACCCATGAGAATCACACCTACTCCCTTGCTCTCCTTCCACTATCAAACCATATGTGAGCAACCCCCTTCAGCTGATAGGAGGCTAACTCTGCATTCTCCTCTCCAGTGACCCCCATAATCTGGGTGATCTTCTGCATCTCCTTAATAAACTCATGTGGGTCCTCATCCACCTTTAACCCAAGAAACTCAGGTGAGTTCATCCTGAGGAAGTGTCACACTCTTGCCACTGCTGCATTCCCATTCTGGGGAACATGGGTCATTGCCTGCTGGTTGATCTGAGCGGTCATGGCCTGTGCTAACATATGAAATGTTGCCCTAAACTCAACATGAGTAACTTGCTCGGGCAAGGGATCTGCTGGAGCTAGTAGGGTTGACTGATGCCCATCTCCATTGTCATTTCCAATGCCATTTCCGTTGCCATTTCTTCTACCGTTGACTCAGCATGGAGGCATATTTTCGCAGATGCGTATAGCACGAGTTAGAGGAAAAGAGAGATACTTAATTACACGACATGAATCATGAAAGAAAGGAAATTTCCTAAAATGTCTTGTAGCCTCTTCCCCTTAAGTATGGCGCGCTTCACACCCATGAAAAAGACTCTACTCAACGTGTCTTTCAGACACCCTAGGACACACCTAAATCTAGCTCTGCTACCAATTTTGTCACGATCCGAGCTAGGGCCCTAGGCCGAGACATGGGACCTAGAACCAAGAATGGCTCTAAGATAACCCATAATACATACATAGCATGACTTAAGAGCATAAAAAAGCAAAAATTAAAGCATAAATAAGTCATAAACGAAAATCTGCATCTCATAAGGATGAAATCGTAAACACAACTCAACAATATTGAACTTGCCTATACATGATAGTCTGAAAGGCCTCTACTACTATGACGAGCTGATGGAACAACACCTCCAACTAGCTCACTAGTTCTGAAACTAAAAGACATGGTAAAAAAATAAAACTAATAAGGTCCCCGGAGAATGAGGACTCACCCAAGCGGGATGGAGATGAAATGAGTGAGTGTGAGCTATTGATGAGACTGGGAGGGATCACCCGAACCTATGTCATGAGATAGAGTATGCGTCAATACTTTGAATGTACTGAGTATGCAAGGTAAGTAAAACATGCTAGTAAAATGTTAGTCTAAAATCATGAATACAAATCAAGATAGAATATGAGAGTAAGGGCTGCATGTTAAAAGCCATAAATCCGTCGTAAACATATTCATAAGACATTCATCGTAATCTGAATATAAAGACCCAAAGTTTAGAAATAGAAATCATATAACTTGTCATTCTTGAAATCGTAAATGAAAGCTCATAGGCTGATAAATGTATCAAATGCTCTATAAAACATAATATCATGAGTCCTGGACATGAGTAAGTAAAATCATGAGGAAAATGGGAGATTTATCATAATCAACAACCATCATGTATGAACACATGATAATCCGACGTCTTGTCCACGTGGAGGAGAGCCATCCTAAGCCTTGCCATGGCAAAGTACGAATGATGTGTGATATCACGGGTATGTCCTCGAGCGGGGGAAGCACTCTCTTGAGAGATCCCAATAAAATATATCCTACGTTGGCGCGTAGTTCAGAGATTAAGGTTATCGGAATCTTGGCTTACTCAGTGCTAGACACTACTCCCGAAACATGCATATTTCTCATATAAGTATATTCTCAAAATATAGCTTAAATCTGAATATTAGGAGTCTTGACACCGAAATATTTCATAAATTGATCTTGTATGCCTTGGCTAAAATCATGATAAGCATATTTAACTTGCATGGGTTTGCCCAAATCATAGAGTCATATATACTTGAAATAAGCTTCGTAATTCGAAGTCATGAAATCATAAAATAAGAATTCATACACACTCATGCATACTAGATAATTTATTATACTTGAAATCATAGACTCATAAGCTTGAATTTCATAAATCATGCATAATAGAGCATAATTCTCATAAACTTGAAATCATGTTTTAATAATTAAAGAAAGAGTAAAATCTTCCCCAATAATCTTAAATCATCAATCAAAACATGAAGGTATTGGACCCATAGACATAGCATGAATATTTGCATGGAATTGGGTTAAACCCTAGAATTATTATACACTTGATTAGAGACTTATATTCATGAATTAGAGAAGTAATTGGGTATAAGGGTGGAAGAAATCCCCCATTCATGGCCCTACATACCCGGGTAAACTGATTTCTAAGCTGGTCTTGAGAATCCAAGAGGATTGAGAGAGAAATTGATGAGCAATAACTTGATCTTGGAGGAGGATTTTAATTCAATGCATGCATGAGAGCATAATGACTTAGGCTAGGTTAAACCCTCTTAAATTACTCTTCAGGAAGCTTAAAACGATGTTATTAAGGAGTTAGGAGCTTAGAAATTTATAAAAATACCTCTGGGAACACGTAACCCAAAGCTGACTGGCAGGCACCACGGGACGTACAACGGGTCGTACCCACAAACAACCACTCATGGTTTTCTCTCCTTGCTAGAAAATTACATTTTCCAGGCTTCCTGTTTCTCAATCCACAGGCCTTACAATAACTTGTTATTTCCTGCCACGAGTCATACCATGGCTCGTGGTTAGGGATCCTCACCCCCATATTATCATTCCACAACTACATACAATGACTCATTATTACCTACCATGAGTTGTATCATGGCCCGTTATTTCCCCCAAGTCTGCCACTTAATCAGATACCATGACTCTTGCCGAACGACCCGTCACACCAAACAACAAGTCGTACCTTGACTTGTAGGTCCAAAATCTGACATCCAGTAGCTCACAAGGACTCCTTACATCAACCTATGACTCATATCATGAGTCGCTCTGAGAACAAAATGCAGATTTTTATGTTGAATCTGCTACATGTCTAGGGTTTGGTCGTAGGGACTTTGGAGGTGTTACATGTGCGGATCATGGGATTCTAATATAAGCCTCTATTTTGCTTTCCCATGCATCTGGTTGCACACTGAATAGCTTCGAACAACCTTGCTTGTGGGTACAGTTTCACCCAAGAGAGTACATTTTATTTATGATAGAAGAGAACCTGGTGTGCATATCTTATATGGTTTCTTCCTTTTTCATTTGAAAGAGTTCGTATTTTTTGTTCAACATCTCTATCTTTGATTTATTCACGTGGTTGATTCCTTTATGGCAGTATCTAATGCATCTTAGATTTCTTTTACACTTGAGCACGAGGCAATTCCATTGTATTTTTCTGGTCCAATACCACACACAAGTATTTTCTTTGCCTTAACATTTCTTTCAATGACCACCTTGTCTTATGCGTTGCACTCCAATCTCCCTTTAGGAACTTGGTTCTTTCCATAATCTCTTGTATTCATGGCAATGAAATGTCCATCAAGAACATAATATCTTGTCTTCATGGCAATGACATGTCCATCAAGAACATAATATCTTGTCTTCATGGGAATGACATGTCCATCAAGCACAGCATTCCACTGGTTGTAGTCTTTTTCAATGAGATACTTTTGCATTATGTTCTTCGACCACCCATAGTGTTTTTTGTTGAAAGCAGTGACCTGGTAGTGGATTGTCCTTCTTGTGTAGTTGGCGGTGCTGCTATTTGAGACCTTTTCAAGAAATTATCCTTATAATGAAAAACTTGTTCTGATACCAACTACAATAATAACCTTAATTGTTTCAAGTTATTACTGGCTTAGTGAACTAGGTTCATTGAACAAGAGAATTATAGTAATAACATTAACAATAACAACGAAAGTATTTACCACAGAAAACCTCCCTGCTCAAGAGAGCAATAAACACGACCTACGATGGGTAGGATTCCAAGCAAACTCACTAATGTTAAAGAGCAGTTTCATATTATAATTATAATTCAAGGGACTAACTTTAGTACCTTAACTCCTAAAATTTACTCTAACTATATACCACTTTAAATACAAAACATGTCAAAATTTAAAGAACAAGAACAAATAGCTATCACAACTGACTTGACTAGAATAGCAAAGAAACTTACAACTAAAAAAAAAACACCAATTACGGACTTGATCACAACTAGACAAATCTCGAAAGCCAATTATTCACTCGTTCTAACTTGATGTATGGAATTCTACTTCTTGTCGATATGAATATTGCTTCAGAGAAACTTCTTTAATGGAGTATTCAATAGGTGATCCTTCTCATTTTTTAATGACCCCTTTGTATTAGTGAAAGAGGTCAAGAAATAATTAGGTTCTTTCCCTGCAACCTAAAATCATTCGGGTAAGGAACCAGATCCCAATAGGACACTCTTTCCTTAAGAAAATGTTCTCCTTGTGAAACTTTTTCCTTATGGGGGTCCAACTTGTTATTTCACAAGATCTCTATATCTTTACTTGTCATAAGTAACGTGCTGAAATGTGCTTCTTTTATGATGTGAGAATACCTACAAACGGAGGCACTTGGTTCACCTATAAGTGAACATAAACTGACATAACATGAATTGTACTCGGTTCTCATAATCACTTTGTCAATCATCAAAATGCTTTCAAGGCATCGACCATAACCTTCCAACAAGAACTCTCATGTACAGAAGATAAAAGTTACAAAATGAGGTTGTTGAGATGGGTGTGTGGATAGTACGAGAGATAATGTTAGGAATGAAGATATCTAGAATAAGGTAAGAGTGACCTCCGTTGTGGATAAGATAAGAGAAGTGAGACTGATATGGTTTGGTGTGAAGAGGAGATGCATAAATGCCCCAATGAGGAGGTGTAAGAGGTTGACAATGGTGGATGTGGGGAGAGATAGAGGCAGGCCAAAGAAGTATATGTGGGTGGTAATTAGACGGACATGGCGCATCTTCAACTTACCGTGTACATGGTCGTATATAAGAGGGTATGATGGGTGGGAGGTTAGTAGTTAGTCAAGCATTGTCAGTGGAATAGGCTTGGTGGTAGTTTGGAACACCATAACTACCATAGTTGTTTTCAATTTCTTACAGTATTATAGCATTATTCCCGTAGTTTATTGTTCTTTAATTTCTATTACCACCTATTTCTTGTGCTTTAGTTATTGCATTATTTAGTTGTTATTGTCTGAATGTTATGTACTGCTTTGAAATCGAGGACTTATCAGAACAACCTCTCTACCTCAACGAAGTAGAGTAAGATCTGCATAAGCCCTAACCTTTTTAGATTCTACCCATTGTATTACATTGAGTATATTATTTTTGTATTATTTCGAATAATACATTTGATTTGCTCCATAGGCTCTTAAAATTAAAGAACATCATAGTTCATGTGTTGTTTTGAATGTCAATACTGTTTACTAGTAAGTAGTACGTACCAATATACAAGATGGAGTAATTTAGTTCCATCTTATTCTCACTATAAATATCCCAAAGCTTGCTGGGCAAATCCACGTAGTTTGCAGCACAAGAGAAGCACAGCAAGAACAAGAAAGAAATGTGAACTTTTCCACGTAGATAATCGTCACTCTCCAACCAATGACCATGCTTAAGCAATAATCAGGTACATTTAGCCACATCATTCTCTAGCCTACGATACTGTAGGGGGCATGCTTATCGCGCTCTCTCTCTCTCTCCTACTCTCTCATCCTCATCTACCTTTTTGGCCCACAGGCGTTTCACGATTCTGGATATTACACCAGAAAAGCCCCTTTAGATCTCGCAATTATCCTCATTCATTCTGTTTTATCTTTTCTGTTGGTTCAATTTATCAAGAAACTGGACTTGGACTGATTTTCTTTTAATTTCTGATTGATTTTGGATCCTATTTTTCTTTCACCTTAGTCAGTCTTACTGATTCATTGGACAGTCTCTTACTCTCTGGCGAGTTTCTGGATCCTACATTATCCGAAAGACATAAGCTTTTCTTTTCTTTTTTTTTTAATTATTATTATTATTTATAATCTGATAGAAAGAGGGAGAAATACAAGTTGCAAATAGAGTTTATGGCAGGGATATGTGCAGAATAGAGGGAGAAATGGAAGAGAAGGAAAGGAGGAGAAGGAGGTGGGGATTGGGTGTAATGGGGTTAAAAGGCACAGCTTTAGGAGATAGTCGTGTGGAGAAACTGAAGAATTGTTTAGTTTTCCCGCGGTCCAGAATGAAGCTATGGATGATAAGGGCTACAACAATGGTGCTGTTGTGGACTTTCTTGGTCCAATTGACGACATTGGGGGAGCTTTGGGGGCCTAGTGTTTTGAAAGGATGGCCTTCTTGCTTTTCCCAGGAGTCTGCTGCATCATTGGTTTTTAAATCGGTCCCTGCTAGAGCTCTTCCACCAAAGAGTGAGCAGCTTGACTTCTTTCCTTTTTAACTACTGTAATGTGTATATATTTTGTGTTCAATTCTTGTGCATATATTTTCCCTAATACCCTGTCCCAAACATATGAGGAGGGTGGCATTTGGTAAAATCTGCTTGAAAGCAATCTACGATGAGACCCTAATTTACTAATTTGGGAATTAAGACATAATTGATAGATTGCATCTTTTTTCTACTATTGTACTTGTAGTACGTCAGGATGATGAACAAAAGGGAAACACCCGTGGAAATTGCATTATGGAAAAGAGAATAATGGTTTTTCCTAAGTGAAAATATAAAACTATTGATGCAAATAGATTAATGTTATGTATGCGCATTGTTGAAGAAGGACTTGTTAATGAAGGGATCTTTCTCCAATCATGGGATTTTTGTGGCATGATACTGATTATAGTATTAGAATCTTGAAGCCTGTAGTTAAGATGTTTGAGTAGAGTGCTAGGATATCTTAGTTGAATAACTAAAAGTGGTACATATTCAAGTTGGTGTCAGCAGTCGTTCTATACAAACAAAAAAAATTGTTGGGCATTTCTCTGCACATATGTTTTATTTTTGCTCTGTTGCAGATCTCCCATGGATTTACAGTTATGACTTCTAATCCAAACAATTAGCGAGACTGATCGTTCTGATGATTCTTTCTGAATTCAGGGGTTTACCAGAATAATGGTTATCTCATGGTTTCATGTAATGGAGGTCTTAATCAAATGCGAGCAGCGGTGAGTTACTTTAGATTATTATATCAGTTCATTCGCTCATGTGGATGTAATAAGACAAGATTACACCATTCTGATGTTGACTTTCCCCTTTTTCTTTGCCTTGTGCTGTTCCAGATATGTGATATGGTTGCTATAGCAAGATATTTGAATGTGACTCTTATAGTGCCCGAGCTGGATAAAACCTCCTTTTGGGCTGATCCGAGGTGTGTGTCCTTGAGTATCTTGTAATTTTTTTGGTGGTCTTATGAATCACTAGCTTCTTTAAAAAAAGTATGATGATCTGTCGTACAATTTAAAAATGCAATTTTGAGTTGCAGTGAATTTCAAGACATTTTTGATGTTGATCATTTTATAACATCCTTGAGAGATGAAGTTCGAATGTTGAAAGAGCTACCCCCAAGAGTGAAGAGGAGAGTAGTGCTAGGAATGATTTATACCATGCCTCCTGTTAGTTGGTCTGATATTTCATACTACCAAAATCAGGTGTGAACTTTCATGCCAAGATGCTTTGTACTTGATACATGCAGCCTCTTTCCTTGTAATGATGGTCAACATTTGCTGAATACAGGTCCTTCCGTTGATTCGGAAATATAAAGTTGTTCACTTGAATAGAACTGATGCTCGGCTTGCCAATAATGGTCAACCATTTGAAATTCAGAAGCTGCGCTGCCGCGTCAATTTTAGTGCCTTAAAATTTACCCCTCAGATAGAAGAGTTGGGTAAAAAGGTTATTCGACTTCTCAGGCAAAAGGGTCCTTTTATGGTGCTGCACCTGAGGTATGAAATGGATATGCTAGCTTTCTCTGGCTGTACTCGGGGCTGCAACAAGGAGGAGGATGAAGAGTTGACAAGAATGAGGTGAAGTAATATCTTGTATTTAGTGGTGGCCTCAAGTTATCCCTCTTTCTTTTTCTGATCTAATCCTTTTACAGATACGCTTATCCGTGGTGGAAAGAGAAAATCATAAACTCTGAGTTGAAAAGGAGAGATGGTCTCTGTCCTTTGACACCCGAGGAGACTTCCCTTACTTTAAGGGCATTGGACATTGATCCTAACATCCAAGTTTATATTGCTGCTGGGGAGATATATGGTGGGACAAGGAGAATGGCGAGTCTTGCGGCAGCTTATCCAAATTTGGTAGTCAGAAAGTGCCAAGTTTTTCTTTAAGCTTTGGAATATGTTTTCCTGAATTGGCTGACTTCGCCTTTTGTGCTGGGTCTTGTTATGAGCAGGTGAGGAAGGAGACACTTCTAGAGCCTTCTGAGCTTAGGTTCTTTCTAAATCACTCTTCACAGATGGCAGCACTAGATTATCTTGTTTCACTGGAGAGTGATATCTTTGTTCCAACATATGATGGAAACATGGCTAAAGTTGTTGAAGGACATCGCCGGTATTTTCTGCCGATAAAAATTCTCTATTTATGCAAACTATTTGGAGCCGTGGAAGAAATTAATTGGGTGTCATTATGCCATGCATGGTTTATAAGTAGCCTTTCATTAAAGATGCACATTATTGCATAATATTCTACCTGTTACTGATCTTAATTCAACTTTAGCTTCTGTTGTAGAGAAAGTACTTTATAAGTAGCTTTTGATAAGGAACTTTTATGTAAAAGGCTCCCATTCTATGCAGACATCTTGGATTCAAGAAAACAATTTTGCTGGACAGAAAGCTCCTCGTAGATTTGATAGACCAGTATAATGCTGGATCATTTACATGGAATGAGTTTTCTACTGCTGTTAAGAAAGCTCATGCTGAACGCATGGGAAACCGTACTAAGAGATTGGTTATTCCTGACCGACCTAAGGAAGAGGATTATTTCTACTCCAACCCGTGGGAATGCTTAGAACCATCTAATGAGGATGAAACATCAAGTAGCATCTAAATCATGGTGCTGGTGAGAGTTGGGTATTAGAAGAAAAGACTGCCATGCAGTTGTATGACATGCTTAGAGAATACTCCTCAATATTGCATGACAGTTGAGAAGCAGGATATCGTGTGGAGGCAGCTGTTGAAGTTGAGGGAGAGGTGCAACTTCAGAGCCCCAGAAGACCTTGGTAGCAGCACCCGAGGGCAGGCGGGTACATTAGAATGTCTTAGGTAAGTTAATAATTGATTTCATGTATAGAAGCTGCCCGGCCGTTACTGGATTTACATCACCGAAGTGTGCACAAGAGGGGTGAAATGTAGATTTGTATTACTGGAACTAAAGATTCACCAATTTTAATGCTCCATCCCCTCCCATACCTTAGTTGGGGGTTCCATTCCCCCTTTAAAACACTTTGGCTGATTATTCTTCATACTTCATGTTAGTTGTAACATGACAAACATTTGAGCAGTCTCAGATGGGAGTTTATCTTGCTTTGTTGGTATAAATGCTGATCATTTTTGAGGTTTAGTTTGCTGATAGAACTTCTATATCCATTTAGCTACTCAAGTTCATTGGTGGGTGTATAAATCAACTTAGTTTTTATTTTTTTTAAATGACCTTAGTATTCCAAAAAAAAAAAAAAAAGACTTGTAATTACATTAATTTTTCATCGATCAGCCCAAAAAATATAATGAAAGAAAAAGATTCATATAACTTATTTCTTAGTGGGGAGTATAATTTAGTTGATATTTACTAGTGGGGAGCATATTTAACTTATTTCTCTCACTTTTACTTTTATATATTTAGTATGACAATTATTATATGAGCTGAGTTTAAATAGAGAAGTAAGGATTCGTGAACGTTCTATCTGATTGCTCTGAACATTTAATTAAATCTATAAATATTTGTATATGCTCTAATTTTAAAATTACTCAGAGAAGAGTATATGAATTCTTCATATTCATTCAGCTCTATTAAGATTTTGAAGGCTATTTCCAAAGTGTTTACTATCAAACAATATCTGCAGCTAAATTATTTATATGCTGGCGTATAACGATTGCAATTCTCTTTATCTTATCCATACTTTGAGATCAATTATAATTGAATCTAATAAATCCAAAAACAGAGAGTTGTTAAGACATGCTTTTTGAAAGATTATGGCCATGAAGATCATGTGGATATATTCCACAGGGGATAAAGCACATATTATGGTGGTTGTATAATTGGTAGGTAAGAAGCGATAATTATGCGGATTACTGTATGAGCCCGTTTGGGTTGATTTTTTGAGGTGTTTTTTAAGTCAAAATAGTTTTTAAATACTTTTTAGAATTTAGGTGAGTGTTAAAAATGCTTTTTAAGCATTTATTTTTAAGTCAAAATAACAAAAATAAGTCATAAAACATAAGCCAAACCAAACAGGCCTTTAGTCATTAGGCTAAAAACCCTCATCACGATATATATTCCTTCCTTCTTTCATTCGCTATTTGAAGAAGAATTAGAAATATGATTAAGCATATGAATGTGATTCACTTAATTATAACTCATTTATAATTTATAGTTCATATATATATGTATGTATGTATATATATATATTCTTAAATATTTAAAATGTCCCACATCGACTAATACAAAGAAAAATTAAAAGTTGAATGACTATAAAATCACGTCAAAGAAAAATAGATGTATCCAATAATGCCAATATGTAGCAGTTTGCGTTCTCATGACCCCTTACCCAAGTTAATACTATGAGTATAATTGTCATTTAATTACTTTTTAATATTTCAAAATTTAAAATCAACTAAAATTTAACTTGTTAAATCTTTCCTTACTCGAATATGTAGGAAATTATGATATTAAGGACTTTAAATTCAATTAAAATTTTACTTTTAATAGATAAATTTCTTATATGTATATAATAATAAATATTTTACATTACTTTTCCTAAATAAATTGTAATACCCCACATATTTTAAAATGATTAAAGATATACGAGTGGAATTATTTTTATTTCTTTTGCTTTACGTCGTCCAATGATAAGATGTCGGGAGGATAAGATTGCAAATGGATGTTCATACCAAGGAATGGTTATATGAAGCTGGTTAAAGAATTATATCAATGTTTTAGGCCAAAGGGAGGCGGGTAACAAAAATTCTAGTTGCGGGTTTTATTGTAGGAAAATATTTCAATTAATCTCATGTGTGGTCTGACTTGGGACGATCATATCTATCAATATATAAAGAGTTACAACGTATTACCAATTAAATTAAAGGTCTTTGAGTCTTGTCTTTAGAATATTAAACCACTCATTAATCTGACACCAGAGTAAAAAGTTATGATCATTTTACCATAAACTGTCCTAGAAAAAAAGGGTTCACGAGTTGCCAGCTAGGTCGGATTCAATTGGGTCTGGTTTGGGTGTCTTTATAAGGCAAAAACTTGCCCAAAGTATCATAAACTTACTATAATTTCAAGAACTACCCAGCTCATCCCTCTCCCTTTTTTCTTAGGGTTCATGAGCTAATTGAAAAGAAAATAAGATCAAATCTTCTCCAAGTTACAATCCAACCTAGGAACAAGTTTCTAAGATCGTAAGCATCATTGTAGTGAAGTTAGTCTGTCGATTTTCATGTGGATTGGACATAGTATCAAAGTGAGAATTTTGAAAATAATTTCTCATGGTAGCAAGTCTGCAACAGTGAGACCCATCTCGCGACAACGAGAACTCGCTAACTAGGATGCAGTTTCCAGACCATTGGTCTGCCAAAACGCTATTGTTGCTCGTTTATTATTTATTATCATATACCACTATCATATCATACTGCACAAGAATCTATACCTTTATATACCAATTAAAATCGCATAGATACCAATTGAGCCTATTGAGATACCAATTAGAATTCTCCAGATACCAATTGAACTCAGCCCAGGCGAATAACATACTCGGACTGCATTATAAGAAAGAAATAAAGTAAAAACTTCCTAGATGTCTTGCAGCCTTCCGAAAATTAGATGTGGACGTCTACACACCAATCCGCAGAACTCTACTTGATATTGCTCTTGTACTTGTGAGGCTAGTAAGATAGACTCTCTGATTTCAACTTGACATGATCCAAATAGGTGGGCCGTGCGCACACCTACATTGACTCTACTTTGATAGAAGAACTCCTTTTTTAGCAACATATAAAAGCATTAAAAATTATCATTAAATCACATCATTCCATAATTTCTTAAAACTTACAATAAAATCCCTTCAGAAACCATGACTCTCCCAAGATCTAGTCTAGACAGGTACAAGAGGTCTATTCAAAAATACTGGACAACAAAGAGAAGACACAACTTCGCTTGCGGAGAGAGTGTAGAAGCTAATATTGAGTATCGCCACATCAACCATAAAACTGCAAATCACCTGCCACAACCTACAGCCGAAAAGGTGTGCAAGGTAGTGTCGATACACTACACGTACCGGTAAGTATCATCGCCTAACTAAAATTAGTTCACGCAACAACATAAAATTATGCAACCAATAAATCAGTTTTCACAACATCACAATTAATCCATCAAATTGCTTAATCTCTAATTACATAAGTCATTTAGCAATACATCCATCTTTCACTACCGAGCTTAGCACAAGGTCTGGCCTGCATTCTGTTTAGACCTCACTGCAGTGATAACTTGACTGCTGTAGCGCTCTTGCTGCAGGGGAAATACGTAGCAATAAGGGAAAACGACCAAATATTGATAATTTTTCACTGAAAAGACGCGCTTCAATAAATGACCAAAATGAGTCTCTAATGGCTAATGTATCGTTGATACTTGTTTTACCATTCTCCACCTACCCACCCCTTTATCATATTGTACTTGTACCTTTATATGAAACTATATTACAACCTAATTTTTTGCACCGATAAGATACGTAGGCAGCCTCTATTGGGTGCAGTCTCTTTATTTCAAAAAAATTCTTTTTTTTCTCGAAGCTTGAAATACGTTCTGACCTGATTCTTATTCTGGGATATGTAGGCAGCCTAAGTCAGGCTCAGTCACGTCAATAAAAATTCCTTTCAAAATGCTTTATGACCTGACTCCTATTCTTGGGTACATGGATAACCTATGCAAGGAAAATATGTAGAATATCCTGATCATTCTTTACCAAAACAGAACATTCTCCCATCTCAATCGAAATGAGAAGCGAGCTCAAATGGCCTCCGACGTCTCACAATTACAACCTTACCCTGCAAGACGATGTTAGACTCGTCATCACATTATGAGTTTGTCATAAGGAACAAGAGACACAGATCCAAAGATATGGTTATATTGTGATGTACAAGTCAGCCGCCACCTTTAAACTAAATATTTTCTTTGAGAGCAGGAACTAAAGCGTCGATGGGACCTATCGCATCAACAACAAGGACAGTCGTTTTTTCAAAGTCATCATTCGGCCCCTCATGACCTTGTCATCTCAAACCAAATCGCTAAATCTTATCTCTCTTTTTGTTTCATCATTTACATATACTATGTGATGTTAAGAAATCTCTCTAAATTTTGCAGAATTGCATAGCAAAGGCTCCACTGATAAAAAGTAAGGAAATCGAGAGCACGAATTATTCAAGAAATTTGAGTTGGGCGTATACTTGATATGGCACAATCTTATGAGCAGCTAAGCCAAATCTTAAGGACTGAGCTGGGCATGCTGAGAGACATGAGTTAGGAAACATATCAAACACGCTACCAACAAATGGATCAATACACCAACACTTCATCTAAACGGAGAACAAGGTAACAGTATTAATGTATAGTCTTACCTATACCTAAGTCAAGCTCGGTCACATCAATAAAGGGATGTCTATTCATTGTAATGCATCCCTCAAGAGAAATATGAGATCTTCTCTTTTGTTTCTTTCTCTACCATATTCTTCTTCTTCCTTTATTATTTTATAATACAATAGAGTTTTTTCGAATAGATTTAAGAGGTAATTTATGAATTTTCCCCTTTTAACATATATGAGAATATGTGTATACTGGGTGCAAGTAAATGTAACATAACATGCAAATTAATGCAAGAAAATTGATCATGTAATTTAGCTCTTGCACATTTGGCGTGTCCGAGATCAGTGACTCATGTAGGATGGTGAATCCACGCACTATATAGTCATAGACTCGAACAAATTATTTTTGGATTTACTAAGACTAATATAACCAATGCTTATTGCTAAGACTAATGTGTATTAATTGCCTTTTAAGTGACTTTTCATTGTACAAAGTTTTGATGCAACCCCTTTTAACAATATGACACACATCCAAAGGCTGGAAAAACTTTTAGTCAAGCCAGTTCACCTTTTGCCTTTGCATGTAAATGTGGTACAGCGTATACGGAATGACAATAAGATAAACACTTTGTAATTATTCAAGTGAAATTTAGAAATGACAAATCTTTATCTTTCACATTACCCAAATGTAGTAATGCATAATGATTAGAAAGAATTCATATAAACTACCTCAAGTTTGGCCTCTAAAGATGAAGAAATTCCACATTAATATTCGAAGTAGGAACATGGTGTTCACTTTTCTCCCGGGAGTTCCATTATTGCAATTACCTTTCTAAAATTCTTGGAGTCAGTATATAACAATGTCAAATATGAACTCTGCCAACGAGGGAATATTTACTTCATCTTCAGCTATATTGAAGAAGTTCTCCTCAAGGAATGATAAAGTAGTAGTAAATGTTTATTCAACAAGCTTCTGGAGATGAAGATAGCTGATCTTTCTAAAGATTGAGCTAAGAAAATTCCTCCTATTTTTCTCAGTACGGAAGAAATAAAGAGCTCAGCTCAAAAAGTTTGAAAAAGAGGCAGTGCGGCTAGTAAAAAGGAACACTGAGCATAAAAATGAGCTTGCAGAACCAGCCAAAGCAAAATTTTCCTTTGGACAAGGGAACAAAAATATAGATTGTTCAACATTAAATTATTTTTAAAAGTAGATAAATGACAACTGCCAAAACCTCTTTCCTCAGGTATAATGAATTACTGAGTCTTCTATCATATTTTGAAAAGAAAAAAAATGAAAAATAAGGTAACAGTAACTTATGGCGGCTTCTGTAATATGCTAAGATGTTTATATGGATGGTGCATACATATGTGAACTAACCCAACATGCCCCCTCCCATCACTTTAATGGGAATACTTTGAGATCAACTTGTCAACATGAATTACGATATCATCTATGCGGGGTCGGACTGTCGGTTGAGGCTGAAGCATCCATGTCACGAACTGGTTAAGGTCGTTGGGATATGGAGCATTAGGCTCTGTTGGCCACTTTATTTGTGCATTTGCAATAGCCAATTGTGGACTTTCATCAGATTCCTCAAGTGCATACTCGAAAGGAGATACTCCATACCTGGAGATAAAATCCAGGATGTTAAAATTTTAATCATCTTTCATGCAAACAGACCTGCTCGAAAACCATTTCCACAGTTAAAATAATATCCGCAATCGGTTCAAATATGCATGCCATACCAATTTTTTTAATATGCATGCCATACCAATTTTTTTTAAAAACATTTACCGTAAATAACAACAGAGCAATTCAGCGCCAGATGACACTTCAGTGTGCTCACCAATGTACTTAAGCACGTACAAATCAAATGCAGGAAGTTTCACACTTGAATTGACTTAACTTGTGACTTGATCGAACTGAATATCAATTTATTTGACAATCTTGATGAAACTAACAGATTTGTCAACAACAGAATAAAGATATTTCTTTTAGCACAGCAAGAGCTACAAAAAATATCTGTCAAAGAGTAGAAAGAAGTCTTACATTATTGCAAATAAGGTACAACCTAATGACCAGATATCAGTTCTTTCATCGATATCACATTGACTTGGGCAATCCCACAATTCAGGTGCACGGAAAGGTGCTGAAACATGCTCAGATGCCCATTCCTGGATAACCAACAGCACAGACAAATGCAGATTAAACCAAAGAAAAGATGCATCAGAATGGGGTAAGGTGTGAACTGTAAGTAATAGGGCCAACAAAGAGAGCAACATCCATATGTTAATACAGTACTGGTGATAACATTCTCCCTGGTCAGGTTCACAAGAAGGGAAAGATGAGAAGCTTGCACGCACAGAAACAGCAGAAGATACGTCTATATAATAGAAGAACCATAAGTACCTGCAACTGTAGGGCCTCTGAACGAGAACGAATTTGCCTTCTTGCGGGACGGGTATTTCCAAAATCCATTAATTTGGCAAGAGGTGCCTGTCCTTTTTTGTGTGTTAAAAGGACATTTCCAGGGTTGACATCATTATGTGCATAGGGAGGATCAAAGTTATGCATATGCTTGAGACCTGCACAAAGCTGCATATAAAACTTTTTTTCAGTACATTTTTTAGCTTCGCAATTTCATGTGCACCTGACCCTTTCTTTTTTCCTCTCAGGAAATGATTAGATGCTCTTGTGCAGAACATACTGATTCTTGTTCACCTGATGAAATATTTGAAGCACCTCCAAAGTGGAAAAGAACTCCTTTGCTTTCATGGTTTTAGCACTATCCAGTAATGTCCCATCCAAATGGACTGGAAATAGCAAGTAAGCCTCCTGCTTCTTGGACTGATCTTGTGAGGCCTACCAAAAATCCAATTAAAATAAGATCTTTAGAGAAAATACCGCGGCAACTGAATATATATCATAGGGTAAAGGCAACAAAGAAGATATGAAATTGGCATGTCTATTGCATTCAGCAAAAGTAGAGCATGTCTTTTCATAAATGACAAATGACAGCTTGCTCAAACATAGTTCTCATTCCCAAAAGCAGAAACTGCTGGAAGAGTATCATATCTCAGTGAGACATGTGAACCCTCTGTGATTGTGAGCAACTTCCCTACCCCCTTTCCTATGCCTTTTGTGAAATAAAGGAACTACAGGATACACTTCCTTGACCATTCGCATGCATGTTTAAACTTCTTCATATTTAGCATTTCAACTTCATCTTAAGAAAAAGTGAGGGAAATACATCTAGTATGATGGGAATGAGTTTCTTGAAGCACATCTAAGACTCCTGAATGGAAAAAGATCAATATTGCGCAAGTGTTCACCTGCTTTGCATGATATGCACTCTCAACTTAATACGTTCGCGAATTAATTGTGAAAAGACCTCTTGCTCAGAGATAGCTTAGATGTGGAGCTGAGTGAATTACTAAATGAAGAAATTAGGGACCACTGGAATAATTTTCTATTTCATGTGCAGATCAAAGAAGTACACGAGGTTGAGCTATTACCTTCACAGAAATGATAGCATGATCCAGGAGAGGAAGCAGATTGGGATGGCTAAACAGAGACGAAACCCGGATCTCTTCTTTCACCAACTCTAAATGTTCCTTGCTCTGAATAAGAACTTTCTTCATGGAATAAGTTCCATCATCTAAAAATTCAGAGACAATGCTTTGTGAAGTCTATAATGTTAAGATGACAATTTACAAATACTTAATAAGAACAAGTGAATTATGAATATACAACATTGTACAAAAGTTTGCACTATGCTTTTCCAAGAGAAAGAATCATAAATCTGACTGTGCCAGCCACCAGGTGGTTCAGGTCCATAAGCAAACAATATCTAACCTGCTAACTGGGAAAATTGGTGCAGAACTAACTTTGCCATTTTGAGCAATGAAAAGAAGGTCATCCAGAGGCAAAAGGAGAACATAAAAAGCAAGGGATAAGATTCCATAGGACTTTCTTCTTTTGAATATCAAACAGTAAAAATATGTTTAAAAAGAGTTCATGCATACCTGCAGTAAGCTGTGACCAAGTCAAGAAACGGATATCTTATTACACAAAATATAAACAAATTCAGGAGTTAATATGCCTGATGCCTCTAATGGATAAAGGGGACAAACAATATCTGTCTAATCATTCTAACATCAGCTTATGCATCAGAAGTGCAAATATCAAGATGATCACCTTATAGAAACACTAATACCCAGGCAAAATCGCAGTTTTTAGCAGGCAAAGGAAAGAAAACATGGATAGTAGCAAACATATCAGTTCTTCAAAAGTTCCAGACTACAAATTGGAACCGCAGAGACATAAAAGGATCATATCCGAAGAGCCCAATTGATACAAAACTTCCCACGAGATCATTGACAACTACAACCAAAAGAAATCGTATACAAATAGAAACAAGGCAAGAAACCTTTTAATTCGATGATAAATCTGATCTAACTGTCAACAACAACAACTGCCTAGACGCCTCTATCCAAGCTAGCTGGTGTCAGCTATAAGAATTCCCAGCGTCCATTATGCTCAGTCTAGACACGTTTACAAATCTGACCCAATTGTCAGATCATAAGGAGAAAAACAAAAATGTCCACAAATGGAACTTTCTAATATTAAAAGAAAATGTCGATCAATGTAACCTCCTGTGATTCAAAAATCTGACCCAATTGTCAGATCACAAGAGAAACGTAAAATGGACCTCCTACTCCCACAAATTTGACCCAATCCTCACCTACTACTATTCCTTTATCCAAAACGACGCCTCAATATCTATTTGGACCCATCAAATGTGAAAAGAAGACAGATGGAAAGTCCTATGATTCACGAATCAGAGCCAACAGTCAGATAATAAGTTGAGTAATGCGTACCAGAGACGTGAGAGGGGTCCTTGAATCTCTTTGAAATTCCAGGGTTAGAAGGGTCAGAGGGGACTTCCTTGACGAGGAAGACATTGGCGAAAGCACCTTCGCCGATAGGCTTGAGGATCCTGAACCGATTCTCATTGATCCAAACATCTCCTCCGCCATTAGCAGTGTCATACAAAGCATTCAGTCCCGAGAACGAGCATCCCATTTTATCTTTCTCTCTTGTTAATCAATGGGTCAGCTCCTTCTCGATCGTTCTGTTTCTCTCTTTGACTTTTGAGAGAGAGAGAGTGTGTGTGTGTGTGTGTTTCTTCCTACCTATTTACCTGGATCTCACAAGTTCCTATGTCTTAAAATGCTCTAGAGTACTAATTTTTTTTCCTTTGAGATTTGCCGCACATTAATGTGATGCTTGTAGTAGAAGTAGTACAACTGTACAAATTATCTTCTTTCTCGGATCAACCACATCTCTGTAATCTGTATGCCTAAGTCGTTGATTTTCACTTTCAGTGCCAACCGCCACACCCTTCCGTTCCCGTTGGCCTGCAAGGTAATTTACTAGTTTGTCGTGTATATTTTTAGTTATTCAGTACAAAATTTTAAATAACCATATAAGATTTTCATATATATTTTTTATCAATAACAAAAGATTAACTAAAGAATAGAATATAAATTGTTGAAAGCAATTAATGTGACACTTTCATTTTTAGTAATTAGCAGATAGGAATGGCAATAGGCTGGGTTAGGGCGAGGAAAGATTTGACCTATTTAGATTTTGATTCGTCCTGTCCTACCCGCCCTATTTAGCATTTTTCAAAAAAGTGTCCTGCCCCGCGCTGCTCCGCTAAGCCCTGTCCCGCTCTGCCCCAATTGCAACTTACTGATTTTGTTTAGTTAGTTTAATTCCCTATCTATGTATGTTATTTTCAAAGTAAGAAAAAGGCAATGGAAACTCACCGATTTACCTTCTTTTTTTTTCTGTGATAGATAGATGCCTAATGTCACGGGCTTAGTTTTTCAAAGGCCGTGAGACAACTTAAGTTGGCTAACTTCCACTCAAGCTTCAGTCCTCTTGTTGCTTATGAGGCACAAAATGTGCTAAGGATCGGATGACAAGTTAAAGGCAAGAAGTAAAGCAAGGAAGACAAGATGTTGAGGCCAAAGAGCCCTTTTTACTTCAATTAGTATTAACAAATCTGAAAGTATGAAGATTGGAAGTTGATTACAATTGCTGCCCCTTGAGGCCTATTTATACTACATACAAGTCCCTACACTACGTGCCAAATGGCTGTGGCAGGCAAGTCAGGCATGCTGGCATGATTGGTGTGGCAGGTACGTCAGGCATGCTTGCTGTGGCAGACAGTGTCAGGCGGTTGTGGCAGGCAATGTCAGGCACACTGTGCCAGTCCTGCAGGCAGAGTCAGGCATGCTGCGTCAAGCGTGCAGGCAGGCCATGTCAGGCGCAGGCATGCGTTTTGGGCAGCTCCAAGGTGCTGTGTTGCCCTGCCTTTGGCTCTTGCAATGGGCAGCTTGTTGGTCTGAATACTTGGGCTCGGCTCATCCGTTGAGTTGGAAAAATGCGGCAAATTTAATGGATTTGCTGGCGGGGCGGTACACTCTCCCCCACCTGAGTTGGCGACGACCGCGGTGCCACACATCTGCAGGTACTTGTGGACCTCGTCCTTAAACTGCCACAAGTCTTCGAATTTTTCCCATGAGGCCTCTTCCGGTGATTGCCCCTTCCAGTGCACAAGAAATTGGGCACTTGAGTTGCCCCAACCTTTGCCCCGAATCAGCTGGTGGTCAAGAATGGCCTCAATCTGTTTTTCAGTGGCTACTGGAGTGATAAAAATCTGCTGACGACCCGTCCGGCCCAGTTCCACGTCTTCCTTGTCCTCATGATATGGTTTTAGTTGACTGGCATGGAAGACTGGATATATTTTCAAGTGAGGCGGCATGTTTAGCTTATAAGAAATCTTGCCCACCTTGGCAACAATCTCGAACGGACCCTCATAGCGCCTAATAAGATTCTGGTTGACGCCTCGCAGGGACTTAAACTGCCGCGGGTTAAGTTTGACCATCACCTTGTCCCCGATCCGGTAGGGCACTGGATGACGCTTCCTATCGGCGAACTTTTTCATTTTCGGGCTGCCTTGTCCAAGTAGGACCTTGCCATATCTACCTGTTCTTCCCACGCCTTGGCCAAGTGATAGGCGCCGGGATTCCTCAGTCCGGCATTGACAGGCAGGGACTGTGGAGTATTAGGCTGCTGTCCTGTTGCAAGTTCGAATGGGCTCTTACCTGTGGTTTCACTTCTCTGCAAATTGTATGAGAATTGGGCTGTATCAAGAAGCTTTGCCCAATCCTTTTGGTTGGCGCTGACAAAGTGCCTCAGATAACACTCAAGAAGGCAGTTGACCCGCTCCGTCTGGCCATCAGTTTGCGGGTGAAAGCTGGTGGAAAAGTACAATTCAGACCCCAATAATTTGAACAACTCTTTCCAGAAAGCTCCTGTGAATCGAGGGTCTCGATCGCGGATGATGTGCTTCGGCACTCCCCAATACTTGACTACATCCCGCAAGAATAGCCTTGTTGCCTCTCGGGCTTTACAACTAGCTGTGGCTGCCGTGAAAGTAGCGTATTCGGAAAACCTGTCCACTACAACCATGATGGTGTCAAACCCCTCGAAATTTGGCAAGCATGTAATGAAGTCCATGGTCACGCTGTCCCATGGCCGTTCAGCTACAGGCAGTGGCTCTAGTAACCCACCCGGCACCTTGCTTTCTGTCTTGTCTTGCTGGAAAATGAGGCAGGTGCGGACATAACTTTCAACGCCGTCCCGCATGTGCGGCCAGTAGTAGGCTGCCTCCAGTAGCGCCAAGGTCCTCTTCTGTCCTGGATGTCCTGCCTAGGCAGTATCATGTCCCTCCTTAATTAGGAGGCGCCTCAAATTGGCCCACTTCGGCACATAGACCCGCCTTCCTGTAGTATACAGCAGGCCGTCTTCCTCCCAAAAATTCTTTTGTTTTGCCTTGACTAGCCAAGGCAAGAAGCTGCTTTTCCACTGGGTCGTGCTGCATTCCCTCCTTGATTGTGCCCAAAATGTTGCTGCTGCTTGTGCTAACAAGGGGCGCTAGGACTGCCTTCTGGCTTAGAGCATCTGCAACAATGTTGGTTCGGCCAGGCTTGTACTCCAAAGTGAAGTCAAACTCGGCCAGAAAATCTTGCCAACGGGCCTGTTTGGGGGTCAGCTTCGGTTGTGACTGAAAATAGCTTGTGGCCACGTTGTCAGTCTTGACGGTGAAGTGGGAGCCCAGCAAATAGTGACGCCAAGTCCTTAGACAGTGGACTATGGCATTCATCTCCTTCTCATGGACAGTATACCGCCGCTCAGCTTTGTTCAGCTTTCGACTCTCGAAAGTAATAGGGTGGCCCTCTTGCATCAGGACACCACCAATAGCATAATCCGAAGCGTCTGCATGGCCTCAAAAGCTTTGCTGAAGTCGGGCGGAGAAAGGACTGGTTCCTTTGTGATGGTAGTTTTTAGCTCCTCAAAAGCCTCTTGGCATGAACTGCCCCATTTTCATTCCCGTCCCTTCTTCAATAGGTCGGTGAGAGGTGCAGCTATCTTTGAGTAACCTGTAATGAACCGCCGGTAATAGTTGGTGAGACCAAGAAATGATCGAAGTTCGATTACTCGGGTTGGTGCCTCCCAGTCCCTTATCGCATCCACCTTATCGTGGTCCATTCTGATTTCTCCCTGCGAGATGGTTTGGCCAAGGAACTGCACGCAGGGCTGAGCGAACGTACACTTGTCCCTCTTGAAGTACAGTTCGTTTTCCCTCAATATTTGGAAAACCTGCCGTAGGTGCTCTACATGCTCCTCCATGTTGTTGCTGTAAACCACAATGTCTTCAAGATAAATGACCACAAACCTGTCCAAGAAGGGATGGAATTGTTATACCCCGTAGGATTCCCGGCACCTAGATGACCTATTCGCACGTTGGTTAAGCATATTTGAAGGTCATACGTGCTAGAGAAAGGCCCGGGAAAAGATCGGACGAGAAACCTGTCGAACCATCGCGGAAGGAGCCGAGGCAGAACCCCTCCGCGATGGCAGCGTGTCATGGAGGTGAAGCCTCCGCGTTGGCTTCGTGACACGTTGGCCTTGTCCAGGCCCAAGTATATAAAGCCCCACTTCGGTTTAATTTCATTATAACCTTTTAAAATTTCCAGAAAACGCAGGAGAACAGGGAGAGAACGAAGAAGTAATATAATTTCCGTTCGATTACGCTGCTAAACGTTGCCCAAACTCAAATTAACCCCAGATACTGAGGTATTTAGCAGCAGAGAGCATTCCTACGGATTTAGTTTCATGAAATACGGCCGACGAATCATCGAGCTACCGAGCTAAGGTAAGTAGAATTGCTCCAAACTAGTGTCTATGTGTTCCTAGCTGAGAAGTGAATAGTTCTCCCTTCTGAACCTCTAAAAAATAGCGAGTTTTCGACCGTCTTTCGATAAGCCTAAGTTTAGGCTATAAACTATATCGAAAGTGACGTTGCTCTTTAAGATAAAGCTGTATTTAGTATTAATTGACATATTTATGAATGCAGTTGGGAGAAAATAGTTGAAGTACCGACCCAGCCTCGTCCGACAGACGGATAGTTCGAGGATAAGGTATGTAAAGCTAGTTTCCTCGGCAAGTTAAGTTATCTCGGTACAGTACAATAATTTAAAGACCAGTAGAACGTTCAGAAGTCATGTGTTATGTTTATTACGAATGTTGGTACGATATTAGAAGCATCAAGCTATAACTTGCGTGCAACTTGCTATCATGATGTAGATTCTAATATAAGTATTAGGAATTCCACAGCATGCTCAGTATGTGATGTGACACAGAATGTTAGGATATCATTGTATTTAGTTGAAACCCAGTAAAGCGATGTAATATCTGTAAGACATCTAATAAATAGAATGATAAGTTAAAATGAAGTTAGAAAGCATATTAGGAATAGTAAATCATGTTACTATAGAAACTCAGTAAACAACATAGTTTCAGCAGAAAGACTATATCTTGTTCAGCATTAGCCCCAGTACAGTCTGGCAGAAGACTATATTTATACATATATACTATTACCAGTCTCAGCATGTATTAAGTACGCACATATTACTATCGCTAGCCCAGCATATAGTATATACAAATACCTTACCACTATTAGCTTCAGTATGTGGGGCATGCAGATAGTATTACTAGTTGAGACCGTTGTATTGTTTGGGGTTGGACAACCTAGCATCCATGACCGCCCCAGGGTTGATAGCTGTATCGACTCGTCCGCCAGAGGATGAGGATACGTCGCTCTACGGAGTGGCATGCCGTCCCACAGGGGACGAAGATGGGATGCCAGTTTTCCCCAAATTTGTGCCTTGATCGGCCCTTACACACCCCTGTCGAGCGGATACGCCCGGGTGTTGATTCAGGAGTCCTCCGGACTCAGATGCAGTTATAGTCAGGGGCTCAGCGAGCCCAAGTGCATACCCAGGGGACCGGCGGGATGCTTATAGCTATTGTAGGAGATGGGACGACCGGGGTAGGGGTATAGATTCTGTGCTGGTTGTACCCCCCGGCTTATGGGGGCCTGGTAAGGTTTGTGTGTGCTATGTTATGTTGTGATATGTTATGCCGTGTTACAGTAGATATGAGTAGATCGACAGTAGAACGATAAACCCTCAGGTATGACTCCTACTCCTTCCAGTATAATTAAGAGAAGGTATGATTTACATTATCAGACAGTTAATCTATTCCTTCCTACTTCAGTTTCATCTGTTATGTCGTTGTTTTCAGATATTTCTTTCAGTTATTGTTTTACATACTCAGTACTAGCGGTACTGACGCCCGGTGGGGCACTGCATTACTTGCCTGCAGGTACTCGTAGACGAGCAGGCGATACAACGTGATTCCTGTCAGCGGTTGAGTATTCAGCTCCTGTCATCCGGAGACTGAATTTCAGAGGTGTATTTCGCTTTCTTTTGTTGTATAGTACGGGTAGGTCGGGGCCCTGTCCCGATCATTTTTATGGTTATTCCTAGAGGCTTGCAGTCTGTATATATTTCCTGTGGTCAGATGAGCCGATCGTGTGAGGCCGTGCAGTTGTATAGCTATTAGTACTTGTGTTTCCTTTATGTTGGCTGTGTGGGGCCATAGTTCGACAGTAGTGGTGACCTTACCGGTCACGTAGCTATCCAGTATTTCATGGTTAAGTTATAGATAACTAGACAGCATGGTGGCCTTGTCGGTCCGCATTGGTTTCCCTATATTGATATGTTTCTGGTCAGCTGTTAGTACAGGTACAGGAGGCTATAGGCCAATGGGCCGGGGGCTGTGTTTACAGCCGTTATATAGCCCTTTGTTTCCAGAAATGTGAGTCAGAGCCAGCCAGGCACCAGATGTGCCCAGGCTTAGCAGTCCAGCAGTTCAGGTCCTAGTAGGGCACCAGGTGCCAGTCATACCCCCCAAGGCGGGGTGTGACAAACTTGGTATCAGAGCCGGTCGTATCCCAAGGAGTCTGCAAGCCGTACTAAGTAGAGTCCTGTCCATGGATGTGTTGTGCACCACATACTATGGGTAGGAGGCTGCAAGGCATGATAGGATGGTTGTCTTTTATTCTTATTCAGTCGTGCTGTAGAGCGGTACAATATGGGGTTGAGTCCCTAAAAGCTTACTATATTCTTTGGTTACAGACAATGTCAGACCAGCGACATCCTATCACAGGCCGGAGCTTAGATATTGCAGCAGGGGAAGGCACCAGTAGGATGCCTCACCCTCGTTTAGAAACAGCCTGATCAGAGGGCACTACAGAGGCATCGTCTCAGCCTTCTCAGCAGTCTCCACCATGTCAGGAGCCATTAGGGGCGACACTACCTCTAGCAGTCCCTATACCGACCCCTTCCAACCAGGAAGTTAGGAGTGCGGTAGTCATGTTAGCACAAATGATGGCTGCTCAGCGGCAGCAGATGCCGTCTACAATTGAGGAGTCGTCAGGAGGGCCCGGTAGTTCGAGGGTCCGAGAGTTCTTAGCTCTGAATCCCCCACAGTTTATAGGTACGGACCGGACAGAGGACCCTCAGGATTTTCTGGATCAAATGCAGAGAATCTTCAGGGTTATGCATGCCACGCCTACAGAATCAGTTGAGTTGGCAGCATTTCGGTTACGGGACATCGCTGTGTTGTGGTATGAAAGCTGGGAAAGGTCCCGAGGGAGAGATGTTTCCCCTCCCACCTGGTCTAGCTTCTCAGGAGCTTTTCTGGATCACTATTTGCCGCGGGAGATTTGACAGGCTCGGGTAGACCAGTTCCTGCATCTGGAGCAGGGGGCCATGAGTGTTCGGGAATATTCCTTGTGGTTTGATTCTTTGGCCCGGTATGCACCGGCCTTTGTTGATACCATGGCATCCAGAGTACACTGCTTCATCATGGGGTTGAATCCAGAATATGTTGAGACTTGCATTACGGCCACACTGCGAGAGGACATGGACATTGCTCGAGTTCAGGCATTTGCCCAGAATATTGAGGGCATCAGACAGCGACATCGGGAGATTAGAAGGGTCAATCAGGAGCAGCGTCGTCGGGACAAGCCAGTTGAGTTATAGAGGGAGGCCCGGGGAGGACCCAGGCCACGATTGTTAGACAGGCCGCCCAGGCCCCCGCCTCCGCCACAGCTGCAGGGGGGTAGATTCAGCTGCAGGGGGCAGACAGAGACTGGCAGAGGCTCGCAGATGGTAGATTCACCATTACAGAGGAGGGCGGAGCAGAGTAGGTATACCCTACCACTTTGCCCTATATACAGTCGACGCCATCCTGAAGCATGCAGATATGGCTCCACCGCATGTTATAATTGTAGCCAAGAAGGCCATTTGATGAAAGATTGCCCAGCCAGAGGCCGAGAGGACCGGGATAGACAGGATAGGGCATCTGCAGGGTCACGAGCCACAGCATCCTCGGCAGGGCACAGGCCCTCAGTTTCAGCAGGCAGGGGTCGGGGCAGATTAGAGACCTCCAGTACAGGTGCGGGTCCAAGCCGCACATATGCCTTACCCGGGAGGCAAGATTCAGAAGCATCACCTGATGTTGTGACAGGTATGTTAACTATCTGCTCACACCCTGCTTATGTGTTGATTGATCCAGGGTCTACTTTGTCCTACATTACTCCATTTGTGGCACGAAAGTTTAGTATTGCACCAGAATTATTGCAGCAGCCCTTTTTAGTATCCACGCCCATCGGTGACTCTATTGTGGCTAGCAAAATTTACCGAGGGTGTACAGTAGAGGTTGCTGACCGTCAGACCATAGTAGATCTGGTCGAGTTAGAAATGATAGACTTCGATGCCATAATGGGTATGGATTGGTTAGTACCGTGTTTTGCCAATGTTGAATGTTGGACCAAGACGGTCCGATTCCACTTCCCAGGAGAAGCAATGCGAGAGTGGAAGGGTAGCACCGCTACGCCAAAAGGTAGGTTTATTTCCTACCTTCAGGCGAGAAAGTTGATATCTAAGGGATGTACTTACCATCTGGTCAGAGTTCAGGATGTCCGAGCATAATCTCTGATGCTCCAGTCTGTTCCAGTGGTGAATGAATTCCCTGATGTGTTTCCGGATGAGTTACCCAGTATTCCCCCAGAAAGGGAGATAGATTTTGCTATTGACTTGTTACCAGGCACTCAGCCGATATCAATTCCTCCCTATCGTATGGCTCTTGCAGAACTCGGAGAATTAAAAGAGCAGTTGAAAGATTTATTGGATAAGGGTTTCATCAGGCCGAGTACTTCACCATGGGGTGCGCCAGTTTTATTTGTGAGGAAGAAAGATGGCTCACTCCGAATATGCATAGATTATCGGCAATTAAACAAAGTTACAGTAAAGAACAAGTACCCGCTCCCCAAAATTGATGACTGATTTGATCAGTTGCAGGGAGCCAGATACTTTTCTAAGATTGACTTGCGGTCCGGATATCACCAGGTCCGAGTACGTGAGAGAGATATTCCTAAGACAGCGTTCAGGACCCGATATGGACATTTTGAATTTCTAGTCATGTCCTTCGGGTTAACGAATGCCCCGGCAGTCTTCATGGACTTGATGAACAATATTTTCAGACCTTTCCTGGACTTGTTCGTGATAGTATTCATTGATGACATTCTGGTGTATTCTTGCTCTGAAGTAGATCACCGGACTCATTTGCGGACAGTGCTCCAGATCCTCAGGGACCGCCAGTTGTATGCTAAGTTTTCTAAGTGTGAATTCTGGCTTAACTCAGTGGCCTTTTTAGGGCATATCGTCTCAGATGCTGGTATACAAGTTGACAAACAGAAAATAGAAGCAGTTAAGTCATGGCCTAGGCCTACCACTCCGGCTGAAGTTCGTAGCTTTCTGGGGTTGGCAGGATATTACAGGAGGTTCGTTGAAGGGTTCTCGACCATTGCGGCACCTCTAACCAAATTGACACAGAAAGCAGCAAAGTTTCAATGGACAGAGGCATGCGAGCAGAGCTTCCAGGAACTGAAAGACAGATTAACCTCCGCCCCAGTATTAGCATTGCCGGAAGGCACAGAAGGTTATTCAGTCTATAGCGACGCATCAGGTGTCGGGTTAGGTTGTATATTGATGCAGCATGGTAGAGCAATTGCATATGCTTCCAGACAGCTGAGGAAACACGAAAAGAATTACCCTACCCACGACCTGGAATTGGCCGCAGTAATCCACGCCTTAAAGATGTGGAGGCATTACCTGTACGGCGTCCATGTTGATATTTACACAGATCATAAGAGCCTACAGTACATCTTCACTCAGAGGGAGTTGAATCTACGGCAACGCCACTGGTTGGAGCTGTTAAAAGATTATGATGTGAATATTCTATACCACCCCGGAAAAGCTAATGTTGTAGCAGATGCCCTGAGCCGTAAGTCAATGGGGAGTTTGGCATATTTGCGACCTGAGAAGCGAGAGTTAGCCAAAGAAATTCATCAGTTAGCTGGTTTAGCTATTCGAGTAATGGAAACAAAAAATAATAGAGCAGTAATTCAGAATTCTGCTGTGTCATCATTAATTACAGAGGTAAAAGAACGACAGTACGAGGACCCTGATTTAGTCCAGCTCAGAGATAGAATTCAGAAAGGTAAGGAGTCAGATTTCCAAATGACTGAGGATGGTGTGCTACGCTGTAAGGGCCGCCTCTGTGTCTCGAATGTTTCAGGGCTTCGCGGGCGGATCTTGCATGAGGTGCATTACGCTTGCTATTCCCTCCATCCAGGAGCGACGAAAATGTACCACGACATCAGAGACATTTACTGGTGGCCAGGTATGAAAGCTGAGATAGCTGAATTTGTATCAAGATGTTCTAACTGTCAGCAGGTGAAAGCGGAGCACCAGAAGTCAGGCGGTTTGACGCAAGATATAACGGTGCCTACGTGGAAATTGGGAAACGATAAACATGGATTTTGTAACAGGGTTACCCCGTACCAGACGCAGAAATGATTCCATTTGGGTTATAGTTGACAGGCTGATAAAATCAGCTCATTTCCTGCCAATGAGGGCTACCTTCTCAGTTGAGGATTATGCCGAATTATATATCATAGAGATAGTTAGATTGCATGGAGTGCCAGTATCCATTATTTCAGATAGGGGAGCACAGTTCACAGCTAGATTTTGGCAGTCGTTTCAGAAAGGTTTGGGAACGCAGATTAACTTGAGCACAACATTCCATCCTCAGACAGATGGGCAGGCTGAATGTACAATTCAGACGCTCGAAGATATGTTACGAGCATGTGTACTAGATTTTGGGGGTAGCTGGGATGAGCATCTTTCGTTAATTGAATTTTCTTATAATAATAGTTATCATTCAGCTATCCAGATGGCGCCTTTCGAGGCATTATACGGGCGAAAATGTAGATCACCGGTGGGCTGGTTTGAAGTGGGGGAATCAGCATTGGTTGGCCCAGACATTGTTCGGCAGTCAGAGGAAAAGATAAAGCTTATCCGAGAACGTTTACTGACTGCTCAGAGCCGCCAAAAGTCTTATGCAGATATGCGGCGCAGAAATCTAGAATTTGCGGTAAATGATTGGGTATATCTGAAAGTGTCTCTGATGAAAGGGGTGATAAGATTCGGCGAGAAAGGCAAGCTTAGCCCGAGATTTATTGGGCCATATCAGATTCAGCGAAGAATAGGCCGAGTTGCATACGAATTGAACTTGCCTCCGGAGTTAGCGTCTGTTCACCCAGTATTCCATGTCTCTATGTTAAGGAAGTTCGTAGGGGACCCTTCTACAGTAGTTCCAGTTCAGGATGTCCAGGTCATGGAAGAGTTAGCATATGAAGAGGTTCCCGTAGCTATTTTAGACAGACAGATTCGCAGGTTGAGGACTAAAGATGTTGCGTCTGTTAAAGTATTGTGGCATAACAGGAATCGTGAGGAATTGACGTGGGAAGCTGAAGAAGATATGAAAGCCAGATACCCTCACCTATTTCAGGCCTAGTCAGGCGACAGGTATGTCCGTATTATTACTTATGCAGTACCTTATAGTTGTATGTGTGTGAATGAGAAAGATTGATACTTAGTTATCCAGTGGATCTTAAAATATTGCGTGCAGTACCTGTGTTGGACTTTTCTGCATTTCAGGTTTTTGCTATAGTCCATATTACAGGGGAAACTCTGCCCAAATTTTTCTAGAAAATAAGTTAAGTAGTCCTCTAGATAGCAGTATACATTCGAGGACGAATGTTCTTATGGGGGGGAGAATGTTATACCCCGTAGGATTCCCGGCACCTAGATGACCTATTCGCACGTTGGTTAAGCATATTTGAAGGCCATACGTGCTAGAGAAAGGCCCGGGAAAAGATCGGACGAGAAACCTGTCGAACCATCGCGGAAGGAGCCGAGGCAGAACCCCTCCGCGATGGCAGCGTGTCACGGAGGTGAAGCCTCCGCGTTGGCTCCGTGACACGTTGGCCTTGTCCAGGCCCAAGTATATAAAGCCCCACTTCAGTTTAATTTCATTATAACCTCTTAAAATTTCCAGAAAACGCAGGAGAACAGGGAGAGAACGAAGAAGTAATATAATTTCCGTCCGATTACGCTGCTAAACGTTGCCCAAACTCAAATTAACCCCAGATACTGAGGTATTTAGCAGCAGAGAGCATTCCTACGGATTTAGTTTCGTGAAATACGGCCGACGAATCGTCAAGCTACCGAGCTAAGGTAAGTAGAATTGCTCCAAACTAGTGTCTATGTGTTCCTAGCTGAGAAGTGAATAGTTCTCCCTTCTAGACCTCTGAAAAATAGCGAGTTTTCAACCGTCTTTCGATAAGCCTAAGTTTAGGCTATAAACTATATCGAAAGTGACGTTGCTCTTTAAAATAAAGCTGTATTTAGTATTAATTGACATATTTATGAATGCAGTTGGGAGAAAATAGTTGAAGTACCAGCCGAGCCTCGTCCGACAGACGGATAGTTCGAGGATAAGGTATGTAAAGCTAGTTTCCTCGGCAAGTTAAGTTATCTCGGTACAGTACAGTAATTTAAAGACCAGTAGAACGTTCAGAAGTCATGTGTTATGTTTATTACGAATGTTGGTACGATATTAGAAGCATCAAGCTATAACTTGCGTGCAACTTGCTATCATGATGTAGATTCTAATATAAGTATTAGGAATTCCACAGCATGCTCAGTATGTGATGTGACACAGAATGTTAGGATATCATTGTATTTAGTTGAAACCCAGTAAAGCGATGTAATATCTGTAAGACATCTCATAAATAGAATGATAAGTTAAAATGAAGTTAGAAAGCATATTAGGAATAGTAAATCATGTTACTATAGAAACTCAGTAAACAACATAGTTTCAGCGGAAAGACTATATCTTGTTCAGCATTAGCCCCAGTACAGTCTGGCAGAAGACTATATTTATACATATATACTATTACCAGTCTCAGCATGTATTAAGTACGCACATATTACTATCGCTAGCCCAGCATATAGTATATACAAATACCTTACCACTATTAGCTTCAGTATGTGGGGCATGCAGATAGTATTACTAGTTGAGACCGTTGTATTGTTTGGGGTTGGACAACCTAGCATCCATGACCGCCCCAGGGTTGATAGCTGTATCGACTCGTCCGCCAGAGGACGAGGATACGTCGCTCTACGGAGTGGCATGCCGTCCCACAGGGGACGAAGATGGGATGCCAGTTTTCCCCAAATTTGTGCCTTGATCGACCCTTACACACCCCTGTCGAGCGGATACGCCCGGGTGTTGATTCAGGAGTCCTCCGGACTCAGATGCAGTTATAGTCAGGGGCTCAGCGAGCCCAAGTGCATACCCAGGGGACCGGCGGGATGCTTATAACTATTGTAGGAGATGGGACGACCGGGGTAGGGGTATAGATTCTGTGCTGGTTGTACCCCCCGGCTTATGGGGGCCTGGTAAGGTTTGTGTGTGCTATGTTATGTTGTGATATGTTATGCCGTGTTACAGTAGATACGAGTAGATCGACAGTAGAATGATAAACCCTCAGGTATGACTCCTACTCCTTCCAGTATAATTAAGAGAAGGTATGATTTACATTATCAGACAGTCAATCTATTCCTTCCTACTTCAGTTTCATCTGTTATGTCGTTGTTTTCAGATATTTCTTTCAGTTATTGTTTTACATACTCAGTACTAGCGGTACTGACGCCCGGTGGGGCACTGCATTACTTGCCTGCAGGTACTCGTAGACGAGCAGGCGATACCACGTGATTCCTGTCAGCGGTCGAGTATTCAGCTCCTGTCATCCGGAGACTGAATTTCAGAGGTGTATTTCGCTTTCTTTTGTTGTATAGTACGGGTAGGTCGGGGCCCTGTCCCGATCATTTTTATGGTTATTCCTAGAGGCTTGCAGTCTGTATATATTTCCTGTGGTCAGATGAGCCGATCGTGTGAGGCCGTGCAGTTGTATAGCTGTTAGTACTTGTGTTTCCTTTATGTTGGCCGTGTGGGGCCAAAGTTCGACAGTAGTGGTGACCTTACCAGTCACGTAGCTATCCAGTACATCATGGTTAAGTTATAGATAACTAGACAGCATGGTGGCCTTGTTGGCCCGCATAGGTTTCCCTATATTGATATGTTTCTGGTCAGCTGTTAGTGCAGGTACAGGAGGATATAGGCCAATGGGCCGGGGGCTGTGTGTACAACCGTTATATAGCCCTTTGTTTCCAGAAATGTGAGTCAGAGCCAGCCAGGCACCAGATGTGCCCAGGCTTAGCAGTCCAGCAGTTCAGGTCCTAGTAGGGCACCAGGTGCCAGTCATACCCCCCAAGGCGGGGTGTGACACGAATATCCGGTTCATGAGAGTGCAGAAAGCGGCAGGGGCATTAGTAAGTCCGAACGGCATGACAAGCCATTTGAAGGCCCCATATCGAGTGATGCAGGTGGTCTTTGGCTCGTCTCCTTCGACGATGCGGACCTGATAGTAGCCCTTCCTCAGGTCCATTTTCGAGAATACCTTGGCCTGCCCCAAGCGATCAAATAAGTCTGCAATCAAGGATATTGGGTACTTGTTTTTCACTGTCACCTTATTGAGAGCCCGATAGTCAATGCACAACCGCAATGTCCCTTCTTTCTTCTTCTGGAACAATACCGGGGCGCCAAAAGGTGCCTTGGAGGGGCGAATATGCCCTGCCTCTAGAAGTTCAGTCAGCTGCCTCCTCAGCTCTTCCAGCTCTGGGGGTGCCATGCGGTAGGGGGACATGGAAGGTGGCTTGGCTCCTGGAATAAGCTCGATCTGGTGGTCAACCTCCCGGCAGGGAGGCAGTCTCCTTGGGAGTTCTGTCGGCATGATGTCCTCGTGCTCTGTTAGGACATGTTGAATGCATGCCGGGATAGGTTCTGCCCCAGGGCTTGCTGGTACTTCCACAACAGTGGCAAGGAAGGTTGGCTCTCCTTTCTTGAATCTCTTGCACAGTTGCATGGCCGACAATTGCATGCCTTTTTGGGGCACACGGATGAGCGGCACTATACAGGCGCCACCTTGGTCACGGATGTGCAGCTGGTTTAGATGGGGTGAAATGAAGGAATTTATTTCATACCAGAAATCTAACCCCAGCACGATGTCGAACACGTCCATGGGTGCCACAGTGAAGTTGGTCTTGCTATGCCAAGCTCCTAGAGAAATGGGGACATTGGGAGCAAATCCGCTTACCTGAGTGGGGAGGGCATTGACCGTTTTCAGCAGCGTGTCGCTAGAGCTGAAAGTGAGCTCTAGCTCCCTAGCCTTTGCCTCCGTCACGAAATTATGAGTTGCTCCGGTGTCCACCATGATGCGGACAAGCTTGTTGTTCACCCAAGCGTCTATGAATAGTGATTCCCATGGCCTCACACGAGGTGGCTGGGCTGATAGAGCTGCAAGGGCCATGTGGTTGAACAAGGTCATATGATTGAACAAGCCCAATGCCTTGTCTTTTCCTTGAGCAGCTTCGCCCCCTTATTCCTTCTGTCTGCTGGTCCTGGCCGTGGCTGACGGACATATGGGAGCTGATTGCTTGTCTGCTGTTATCATGGCCCCAGGTCTTCCTAATTTTGGGCAGTTTCTGTACATGTGAGAGGATTCACCGCACAAATAACACCCATCACGGTGGTTGACTCCCTTTTTCCGCTCCTCATAGTCTTTGCAGAATTGAGATGATCGGTTGCGGTCACCTTTGCCGTCACGACCCCGATTGGCGACAGACTTGCCTCTTTGCCTCTCTCCTCATTCTGTTTTGGCAGCAACCTGCCGGCGGGCGCCCTCTTTAGCCCTGGTGCTTTCCGAGCAGAAATATGTCAAAGACTCGGCCGCTACAATGGCCTCATCTACGTCTTTAACCTGGCGCCGGTGCAACTCTTGTTTGGCCCAATTCTGGAGGCCATCTAAGAAATAGAACAACAAATCCTCACTGGTCAAATTCGGTATTTGGAGGGTGATCTTGGTGAATTCTTTCACATATTCACGGATGGTAGATGCTTGCTTGAGTTCCCTCAGTTTCCGACGGGCCTCATGCACAACATTTTGTGGGTAAAACTGTCGTTTGAGCTCCTCCTTGAACTGTGCCTAGTCGGCTATAACACAAGCCCCTTGGTCTATGTCTGCCTTCTTTCGCCGCCACCATAACGTGGCAGTATCGGTCAGGTACATGGCCACTGTCCAGACCTTGGAAGATTCACTTTCAATGCCAACATTCTCGAAGTAGCTTTCCAGTTGCCAAATGAAGTTTTCAACGTCTTGAGCACTACGTTCACCTTTGAACTCCTTGGGCTTAGGAGCATCTATGTGGGTTTCCCGCACTGTGGCTGGTCTGGCGCCTCCCCCGACGCCTCTGGCCGCCTCTACTTGCTGCCTAAGGGTGTCCACCTGCCCTTGCAGCACGGCCAGAGCCTCCATGAGCCTCTGCTCTAGGCTTGTCAGTCCCTCCTTGTGCTCCTCTACCTGCTCCAAGATGTTGTCTTTAACTTCATCTAGCCCCTCAAGGGCTACGTTCTCCAGGGAAGAGAAGTTGCGTTCAAGAACCTCTATACGTCGGTTCAAGGCCGCCATGCCCGCCTCTGCATGAGTGATTCGCTTATCAAGCTGGCCGGTGCCTGAACCTTCAGCTTCCTCATGTGTGAGTCCTTCACTGACTGGTGTAGCGGAGGGATCCCTGCCTCGGCTCTTGTCCCTCCGGCTAGATTTGGACTCCTTTTGGGGCTCAATCCCCTGGTTGTCTCCTTGAAATGTAGCTTCTTCCTCTTTGCGGTTTGCCATTAGCGAGGCTCTGATACCACTTTGTCATAGGCTTAGTTTTTCAAAGGCCGTGGGACAGCTTAAGTTGGCTAACTTCCACTCAAGCTTCAGTCCTCTTGTTGCTTATGAGGCACAAAATGTTCTAAGGATCGGATGGCAAGTTAAAGGTAAGAAGTAAAGCAAGGAAGACAAGATGTTGAGGCCAAAGAGCCCTTTTTACTTCAATAAGTATTAACAAATTTGAAAGTATGAAGATTGGAAGCTGATTACAATGGCTGCCCCTTGAGGCCTATTTATACTACATACAAGTCCCTACACTACGTGCCAAATGGCTTTGTTAATGTGGCTGTGGCAGGCAAGTCAGGCATGCTGGCATGATTGGTGTGGCAGGTACGTCACGCATGCTTGCTGTGGCAGACAGTGTCAGGCGGCTGTGGCAGGCAATGTCAGGCACGCTGTGTCAGTCCTGCAGGCAGAGTCAGGCATGCTGCGTCAGGCGTGCAGGCAGGTCATGTCAGGCACACATGCATGCTTTTGTAGGCGTGTCAGGCATGCGTTTTAGGCAGCTCCAAGGTGCTGTGTTGCCCTGCCTTTGGCTATCGCTATGGGCAGCTTGTTGGTCTGAATACTTGAGCTCGGCTCATCCGTTGAGTTGGAAAAATGCGATAAATTTAATAGGTTTGCTGGCGGAGGGGTACATTAAGCTACATTATCATTCTTTGATTCTTAGCTGGTTTATACCCACCTTTTCTTTTATGTAATTTAGGGAATCCAAACACAAGGAAAAAGTAGGCAAAACAGCACAAACAAAGTTTAAGTCTAATAGTTACACACAGATGACAAACTCAATCACTATATAATATTTCAATAATAATCTACTGAAACTTTGAAGCGATAGATGACAAACTTAATCACTATATAATATAATAATTAACATAATCTTGAAATTTGTCCCCCATATTAGCATCAAGCAGTATTGTGCAATTTAATAAGTGAGTTTGAGAATAACATAATTTTGAATTTTTTGCCAAAAGCAGCAGCAACTGCTGCAACAGTGCTGCCGTTACATTCCAAAATCACCCATTTTGATCTATGGTGGACATGAAACTTGACTCCAGCTCTCCCTTTTCATCAATCAATGATGGGCATGAAACTTGACTCCGACTCTTCCTCTTCATCAATCAACGTTGGACATGAAACTTTATCGATTGTTGAAGTCAAACCTAAAAAGAAAATTATAATAGTTTAATGTATCGATATACTATTTAAAAATTGAACAACTAATCAACTATTAATATTATTGAACAACTATAATAGTATTGAAAACATATATTCTTATAGCTGGATCTTGGCTTTAACTATCTTAGCTTTAGTTGTTCTTGTCACTATATATGTTGACAAACTATAACAACAGAGAAGATTACATACCATTTATTACATTCCATAACCAAGTGCGAGCACACATTAAAGCTTCCAAAGTAGTAGGATGTAGTCTACTGCGATGCGGACTAATCAACCTCCCGCTAGTGCTAAATGTTGATTCAAAAGCAACGGTAGACACAGGTATGGCTAAGAGATCACGAGCCATCTTTTGCAAAATAGGAAATTTCAATTCATTTGTCTTCCACCAACTCAAATTGTCAAATGATGGAGTCCGAGGTAGCAAGTTTTCTTCTAAATACAAATTCAACTTGGATCTTGTCTCCACCGTAGCTCTACTCAAAGAAACATATCTATCAAAGTTCGATAATCAATCACCTTCAATAAAATCAGTGACTTCACTAGAACTAGATGCTTCAAATGACTCTCGTGGAGTAGATAATCTATTCTTATAATCTTGAAAGAGATCATAACAATGAGACTAAATTTCTTGAATTTTAGTTGAAGCTTCTTCACCATAAATTTGTGGAAGAAAATACTCTACCAACTTCATCTTACATCTTGGATCAAAGGTTGCAGCCACACTCATCAAAACATGCTTATCATCCCAATATCTTTTAAATTTCAACAACATTGTAGATGCCATAGAGCTAATCAAAGGATTAAAGCTCTTCGTCCAATCTTCCAACTCTATCTTAATTTCACAAACTTTTGTAAAGTATTGACTGGAAGTTGGATATTGAGTTCCTGAAAATTGTTCAGTGATATAGTAAAAGAGTTTGAGCTTACCACATACATCTTCTGCATCACTCCATTATTGTTCAGTTGAATAAGACTTATAATTTGTATCAGTTAGACTTAACTTCTTTGTAATCCAGGGCAGTTCTCAACATTAGATAAGTTGAGTTCCAACGAGTAGGACAATCATACTCCAACTTCTTTCTACAATAACAACATAGTAAACGTGCAGCTTCTTCAAATTTCTCAATTCTGTCAGCTGACCCAATCCAATACAAGACACTATCACGTACTTTACCAATACTATCTCCTATTACCTTCAATCCTTCTTGCACAATTAAATTTAAGATGTGTGCGGCACAACGGACATGAAACAATCGACCAGCCAATAACAAATCTATTTTATTAAGTTTCTCATCCAATAAAGATCTTATCATTGCATTGTTGGTATTAGAATTATCAACTGTGATAGTTGATATTCTTCGTTCAAGATTCCAATCAAACAAACAATCAATCAAAGCACCACAAAAAGTATCTTTATCATATTGAGTGGGAACATAAATAAATCTCAAAATATGACTTTGAAGCCTCCATGAATCATTAATAAAATGCCCAGTAATAGCCATGAATCCTTTTTTGTTGCTATTTGAAGTCCACATATCGGTTGTTATTGCAATTCTACTTGTGACTCTTTCCAAGAAATTAGAAGTTTTCGATTTCAAATTGTCAAAAATTTTCATCATGTCATTTTTTATTGTATTTCTTGAAACCATCTTAAACATAGGTTGGAGACTCGCAACAAAGTTTCTAAATCCCACATGATCAACTATAAAGAGTGGATACTCGTGTAAAATAAAGGCATGTGCAAGTTGTTTACGTGAAACATCTTGATCAAATATATTTATTGAATAGTATTGAAAACATATATTCTTAATCAACTATTAATAGTATTGAACAACTATAATAGTATTGAAAATATATATTCTTATTGAATGTCATATATAAGTTATAAATATAACTCCAAAATAATCAAAAGTCATTTTGATTTTGGATCATTAAAAGAAGTTAATACACAATATACAATCATTCTTTTGCACAATCTTTTTTTTATTGCATTACTAAATGCACAACCAAAAATTGGAATTGAGAATGAGAATACTGAAAAAATTGATACAAAATTCTCAAAATTAAAAAATAGCAGAAGCATACATAATTTAATATAATAATTTTAACACCTCATATATACGATATTGGAAAGAATTTAAATAAAAAATTAATGTGAAAAAAATCTCAGACTCGTGTGAGATAGATAGAGCTTTTAATTATTTGTTAGACATATTTTTTGATTTTATATTTTTTTTATATGGAGCAGGTAATAAGACAAGGAAAAAATGAAATTAGAAAAAAGAGAGGAGGAGGAAAGAAAATGTTATTATGCTTGCTAACATCAAAGTTCCAACAGGTTGGGTGTATCTGCACTTCCCATAATATATATATATATATATATATATATATATAAGAACTGAGGTGTGATTAAGAGGACTAAAAAAGTGGATTTTGGGATTTGTAACGTAACATAAAATAAATAAAAATAAAATAAAATCTCACAAGACCAAAGGTTGAGAAAATAGAAAGAGAGGAAAAAGGTTAAAATAAATTTGTTCGCACTTCGTACGGTCATAAAAAATATCAATAATTTATTAAATATAATATCGGTAGAAGAGGTATTTATAATATAAAGAATTTTCAATATTACAGTGACAAATTTCATACTTCAAGCAATATTATATATTAGAAGTTACTCACAAAAGTGTACAGATGACCCACCCTTTATAAATAGACTATATTTGTATAATGATCCGTATGTCGCTACGAGGAGAACAAACTTAGAACACTTGAAAAAGGATAGACATGAATAGAAAATATTGTGAAATGAGCTAAGCGTAAAATTGATGATTTTTCAAGAGCTACTAGTTAGGGGGACCACTGCAACGATAGATTTTTTGTTGCAGCAAGACTGTGGTGGCGATCGGAGTCTACCGTAATGGACCGGAGAAATAACCGCCGGATCTGTTGTAGCTGCTTTCTGGCCACCATAGCAGGTTCGCTGCAACGGGAAAGTGATTGCTGCAGCGAATGCTGGGAATCAGAAAGTGGGTCTTAAGTGGAAGTTTAGGGGTTATACCCCATTTATTCTAAGTTACTGAACTAGAGGCAATCTTCCCAAGAACTGAGTGATTTCCCTTCCCAAGGTAAGAGTTTGCTTTGTATTTTTGTTATTTCGATTCCTCTAGCCCCATAGAATCGGGGGGGGGGGGGGGGGACCTTTAATTGATGAAATGCTATCAAGAGAACCCTTATTGATAGAAGTAGGGCTGAAAATCATGAGGAAGTTATGAATGTTGATTCTAAGTTCAATAGATGGTAATGATCGTTTCCCGAATGTGTTGTTCCGTAGAATCTAATTCCTATGGGAATTAAAACCTAGAACGAAATGGAATGGATTCTTTAGCCCTAAATTACCTAAAAAGGGTTAAGGGAGTTAATGATAAGAATTGAACCATGGGAAATGAGGTGGTTACGATAATGGGCAGATGGGGGAGGATGTGAATCCTCGAAACAATTGTCTAGATAGTAGATGTAAAAGGTTTGTTCGAGGATGAACAAGGCTTTAAGTGTGGGGTAGGTGATCGTGGATAAAATAGCATGCCCGAGTGATGCTTTATTACTTAGTTTTGTCTTGTTTATCGAATTAATTATATGCATTCTCATGTGATTTTATGTAAATGTGAATATATACTAACCAAGATGATTAGTCCTTATTTTTGAAGGTTAATAATGCATTTGAGGAACTAATTCATGATTTGGTGAAGTGGAGGAATAGAATCAAGAGCAAAACGTGAAAGTCAACAAGAAAACATGCAATAACTGGCACCCTGCGCGATAGGGGCCGTGGCACGCTGCCAACGCGGCAACACTTGGCCAAAAATTGCATTTTTTGGAACATTCCAGTGAGGGTACGCGTTACCTCCGTGTCACGGAGGTCAAGTAGGGCGTTCAGCTCCGTGACACGTTGCTGTTCCACCACAGGCCAAATTTTGCATTTTTTCAGCATAGTATAAATTGAACCCTTAGCTCCTAAAATCAGATTGTCACGATTTTATTCTAGAAAACTACCTAGGAGTGAAGGGAGAAGTGGGAGAACTCATCTAGGGTTTGTCAAATTCCCTTCTCATCTACCAAATTCATGTAAGTATGTTAGTTTAGTAGTAGTTAGTTGTAGTTTTACGAACATGAATGGCAAGAACCCTTTCTCTAGGGTTGAAGCCATGAATTATGATTGTTATTTTATGAAATTGTTTTGGAATTAAGTTATTGATTGTTGTTTTCGTCTTGCATTCTAGATTGTTGGTTATTTTTATGATTGATCACCATGAAAACATATACGTTAGCTTGGGCAATTGCTTGAGAAAGAATTACCTAGGTCAGGACATGTGAATGTAAGGAGCATGTTTGTATCTCACAATATAATTTCGTGTTAGGATAGAAATATACCTAACACCTTGCTTGGTTGATAAAACGGGGGTTATTAAGAGACCAACTTAGGATTATCACATCACCACTCGAAGAAGTAGTTGTGAGGGTAAGTTGAGTTAAATGGTTAGACGTACGAAAGTCCCTAATCGTTTCCCCGTAAACCACAACATAATTAATTGCCCGCGAACTAGAAATTAGCATCCTCGCTCACAATGATGCAGTGAGGCTAGTTTGCCGTGTTTAGAGGCTCGAAAGACCATGAACATGCAATTCTAATTATATGAAATAATAATCGATATTTGCATACTTAACCCATTGCAAATCGTAGCATCGCATGATTATCTGGTTTTAACTCTATGTTGCTCCTAGAGTGCATTCAGAATATTTTGTTGACCAATTTAGACTTAATTAAAAATCTCCCTCGAAAACTTCTATAACCAACATTTTTTGGTATTTAAGATAACACTTGTAATGGATAGTTAGAGGAATGGGTCCAGTCCCTGTGGGTTCGAGATTCCTCTTCTTAAAAAGAGCCACTATATTACTTGCACGACCCGTACACTTGCGGGCACGTCAAGTTTTTGGCGCCGTTGCCGGGGACTCGGTGAATTTTTGATAATTTATCTGTTTTTGTGTGATTTTTAAATTTCTTTATGTGTTGAGAAACTTGGTCTTAGTCTGCTTATTGCAGGTGATAGGTTGTCCTGCCGAGATTGCTAGAAATAGAGAGCTTGTGGAACCGTTGCTTGAACCTGAACGTCAAATCCATTTTCGAAGGAGAGTAGCTCTAGAGCAAAAGCTGAAGAGACTTCAAGAAAAGGTAGAACAACAACCACCCACGGGACAAGCACAATTGTCATCGACAGCAATGGCAGCTAGACCAGTTCGCGAAGTGGCAATCCCACTAGTGACTAATGTGAACTCCAGTATCCGTAAACCGGAGCCAGAGGGAACTTTGAGCTTAAACAGAACATGATGCAGCTGTTACATTCTAGTAGTAAATTCACTGGGATGGCACATAAGGAGCCGCAGCAGCACTTACAGAGCTTTTTAGAGATTAGTGACACGTTTGTCCCCACCGGCGTGTCCACAGATTATGTCCGACTGACCCTCTTCCCATTTTCACTATTAGGAGAGGCGAAAACGTGGCTGAAGGCTGAGCCACCAAACTCCATAACTTCATGGAATGACTTGGCTAAGAAGTTCCTTATCAGATTCTTTCCTTCAGGCAAGACTGCAAAGTTGAGAAGTGAAATACTCAGTTTCAAGCAGAGGCCTGATGAGAACTTGTATATGGCTTGGGAAAGATTCAAGTCATTGTTGAGAGACTGCCCCCATCACCAGCAATCAAATGAAGTGCTGGCTCATACCTTTGTAGAAAGTCTAGACCCACACACAAAAATATTACTAGACTCTGCATCGGGTGGGCAAGCCTTGGATAAAACATATGATGAGTTGTACACTTTGTTGAACAGAATTGCACAAGGAAATCCAGAGTGGCACAGCGAGTCATCGAGGGGGGCAGGAAACAGATCGGGGTTGGTAGAAGTAGATGGTTTGAATGCCTTGGCAGCTCAGTTAGCTGCGTTCCAGCATCAGATGATGACTCAATTCAATAAACTGAGTATGAACCAACACCAGGGCCAGGTTAACGCAGTTCAGCAAGCTCCGAGTTGGTGCGAAATTTGTGGTAATACTGGGCACAATGTAGAATCTTATGGAGCCAATCCGGAATTAGTCAATTTTGTTGGTAATGTGCATAGGAATCAGAATTTTGGGAACAACTCCAACAGAAATTGGCAGGGCCACCCGAATTTTTCTCAAGGTGGAAACCAAAAGCAGAATTATATGCAACCTCAACAACAGCAGTATCAGCAGAATAGGCAGAATGAGGGGAAATTGAGTAGCAGCATTGAGGAAACACTGCAGAAAATTTTGGAGACCCAGAATCAGTTAGCGGAAAATCAGGCGAGGATGGCAACAGACTTAATGAATCAGCAAGTAGCCACCCGCAATCTTGAAAAACAAGTGGGTCAGATAGCAGCTGCTCAAAACATGAGATCACAAGGGGGATTACCAAGCTACACAGATCCTAACCCCCGGCAGATCAATGCCATCAGTTTGAGAAGCGGTAAGCAATTAGCTGATGCAGTGCCAAAAGAGCTGAGAAAGAGGGTGCAGACGGAATTGGTTAGACCAGGACCATCCATCAACATGGGAGATAATCAGAGTGCTGGACAACAAAATGCGCAACTTTCATTGCAGCCAGCACAAAGACCACCACCACCATTCTCTTAGAAATTCAGAAAGAGCAAGGAGGAAGAATGCTTCAAAAAGTTCTTTGAGAGCTTCCAAGAACTTCACATAAATTTGCCTCTTATTGATGTCTTGCAGGGAATGACCAAGTATGCTAAATACTTGAAGGACGTGATGGCGAACAAAGTTAGATTGGTGGACGTCCAGACTGTAGCACTGACTGAGGAGTGCAGTCACAGGGTATTGAGCAAAATGCCAAAGAAGCTCAAAGACCCAGGGAGTTTTACCCTCCCCATACAAATTGGTAAAGCTGAGGTGCTACGAGCTTTGTGTGACTTAGGGGCAGCAGTTAATCTAATGGCCCTATCCTTATTTAACACCCTGGGGTTAGGAGAACCGAGGCCGACAAGGTTGATGCTGCAGCTGGCTGAAAAGTCGCGAGTGACACCTGATGGAATAATAGAGGACCTCCTCATCAAAGTAGGTAAGTTTATTATACCTGCTGATTTTATTATTCTAGATTTTCAGGTTGATGACCAGGTACCCTTAATCTTGGGACGACCATTCTTGGCCACTGATGGAGCGGTGATTGATCTGAGAGCAGGGACCCTGAAAATGAGGGTCGAAGATGAAGAAGAACTCTTCCAAATTTACCAAGAAATGAACCCATCCGCACACTACACTAACCTTTGTCAGGTTAGTGTGTTGGCAGAGGATGAGTGTGGGGTGGAGGATTCCACAGGTGCACGGCCAAAGGCAAGGTCAAGTGGTCAGCCCTAGTCTGATAGAGGACTTCAAATTGAGAAGAAGTTGGAGAAAGAGAGGAACAGAGTGGAGGCTGTTTCCTCTAAACAGCAAAAGAACAGGAGATAGTTCTCGAAAGAGAACCCAGGTATGAGGTTGTCCTGAAAAGGATAGTCCACGTCGGGCCACGATGTAAAATAAGGCGCTGCTTGGGAGGCAACCCAAGGGTACCTCAGGTACAATTTGTAATTTTGATTTTGTGTTGATTTTGTTATGTTTATTTTGTTTGTGTTTTTGGTGGAAAGTTAAGCACAGATGGAGGGAAGTCTGAGTACCGAGAAGGTGGAAGCTAAAGAGCATGGAATAGAAGAAGTGTGGGGTCGAACGCCCACCTCTGAAAACTTGAAAGGAAAGCATGCTTTTAGCTTGGCATAGAGGCTCAGGGAGTATTTCTCATCCTTTATATGTTAATTTGATGCTATGAGGATAGGATGATTTAAGTGTGGGGTGAGGGAAATTTCAAGAAAATTTCAATTTTTTTGTGCTTAACGATTTTTGGTGAATGTAATGCTTGTGAGAAGAATTTTGAAAATTGTTTTATGAGTCAAGCATGACTTCATCACCCATCGATTTTTTTTTCCGGTTCTTTTCCGACGGGGGGTATTTGAACCGAAGAATAAATTTTTTTTTCTTTCCTTTGTCTGTATATAATGTTTTAGTCATAGTTAGGGACTCTTTCCAATGATGGATGGATGACGACCGTCTTGAGGAAAAATTAGTCGATAGGTTTTGGGTTTTTGAAACCATAACTAATTGGTGCTTGATGTTCTTGTTATGTGCTATACGTGATTGTAAGAGGCAAGTATGTTCAGTGTGAAGCATGCAGGTGTATAACTTTGTGTGAGACACTTAGGCTCTTGAATTTGACTCAATATGATTGAAGCTTAATTTTGAATTCTTGTGATTAGCTGAGTAAGAGTCTGATGAATGTGTCTTGAGTTGAGCATGTGCCATGAGTGTAAGGTTTTTGAGTATTCTGTGCTATTGTGGATTGTCTATAACTTGCCTGGAGTGTTTATAAAATGAAATGAAGGATGTGAAGTGTAGGAGATGATCTAGGCATTTCTTTGAATGAACCAAATTTTTATCCCTCATTTTACCTACCTTGAGAAATTAATCCTAGTTAGCCCCATTGAGCCTTGAGCCTATTCTTTAACAGCTGCAACATAAGCTTAATCCTTTTTCTTTCATTAGCCTTGAATTTGATCCAAAACTCCTAAGCGCTTAAGGGAAAAATATGAAAGAGTAAAGGAGTGAAAAGAAAGGAAAAGTAGCAAGTTGTAGAAGTGGAGAAAAGGACAAAGGCGCACTTGTGTGAAAATGGTTGATTATTATTAAGGAGTTAGAAAACAAATTAATGAAATTTTTTTTATAGAGCTCCTTACTAAAAGCTAAAAGTGCCTAAATAAAGAGGGTACATAAGAGGAAAAAGAAAGTTGAAAGGAGAAAAAGGTGAAGTAAGGGAAGGGAAGTTCGTAATGAGGCCGTAATGTATTAAAAGCGCTTGGGAAAGTTAGTCACTATTATTAGCCAGAATAGTACCTTCCTGTCCCTTAGCTTACATTACAACCCATTAAGTCCTACTTGATCTTACATTCACACATCCTTAAATTAGTGTAATAAAACACTAAGGGCAAGCTTATGAGTCATTACATGATGCATGTGAATTCTTTGTGAGAGTGAGCGTAATTCTATTCATGTACCCACACATGTTGTGATTTAAAAATTATTTTTGCATGTGAAATTGGGTAACTCTCTTTCTGTGAGGGCGCATGTTGAATGAAGGATATAATTCATGTGGGATTTCTTAATCAGTTGATTTGCATGAGTCGCTAAGATTGAGAGTCGATTCTCGAGGTTAAGAAGTCTTAACATAGTGATATTTCATTTCAATGATCAAATCGTGCATGCTCTATTTTTAGCTTGTTATCTTACGTAATCATTATAGCCGTAGCTTGAATATTCTTGCTAAATGAGTTATGGGTGAGTCTCCATAGGCATGAGATGTAAAAGGTTTGTTCGAGGACGAACAAGGTTTTAAGTGTGGGGTAGGTGATCGTGGGTAAAATAACATGCCTGAGTGATGCTTTATAACTTAGTTTTATCTTGTTTATCGAATTAATTATATGCATTCTCATTTGATTTTATGTAAATGTGAATATATACTAACCAACATGATTAGTCCTTGTTTTTGAAGGTTAATAATGCATTTGAGGAACTAATTCATGATTTGGTGAAGTGGAGGAATAGAATCAAGAGCAAAACGTGAAAGTCAACAAGAAAACATGTAATAACTGGCACCCTGCGCGATAGGGGCCGTGGCACGCTGCCAACGCGGCAACACTTGGCCAAAAATTGCATTTTTGGCACATTCTAGTGAGGGTACACTTCACCTCCGTGTCACGGAGGTCAAGTAGGGCGTTCAGCTCCGTGACACGTTGCTGTTCCACCACAGGCCAAATTTTGCATTTTTTCAGCATAGTATAAATTGAACCCTTAGCTCCTAAAATCAGATTGTCACGATTTTATTCTGGAAAACTACCTAGGAGTAAAGGGAGAAGTGGGAGAACTCATCTAGGGTTTGTCAAATTCCCTTCTCATCTACCAAATTCATGTAAGTATGTTAGTTTAGTAGTAGTTAGTTGTAGTTTTACGAACATGAATGGCAAGAACCCTTCCTCTAGGGTTGAAGCCATGAATTATGATTGTGATTTTATGAAATTGTTTTGGAATTAAGTTATTGATTGTTGTTTTCTTCTTGTATTCTGGATTGTTGGTTGTTTTTATGATTGATCACCATGAAAACATATACGTTAGCTTGGGCAATTGCTTGAGAAAGAATTACCTAGGTCAGGACATGTGAATGTAAGGAGCATGTTTGTATCTCACGATCTAATTTCGTGTTAGGATAGAAATATACCTAACACCTTGCTTGGTTGATAAAACGGGGGTTATTAAGAGACCAACTTAGGATTATCACATCACCACTCAAAGAAGTAGTTGTGAGGGTAAGTTGAGTTAAATGGTTAGACGCACGAAAGTCCCTAATCGTTTCCCCGTAAACCACAACATAATTAATTGCCTGCGAACTAGAAATTAGCATCCTCGCTCACAATGATGCAGTGAGGCTAGTTTGCCGTGTTTAGAGGCTCGAAAGACCATTAACATGCAATTCTAATTATGTGAAATAATAATCGATAGTTGCATACTTAACCCATTGCAAATCGTAGCATCGCATGATTATCTGGTTTTAACTCTATATTGCTCCTAGAGTGCATTCAGAATATTTCGTTGACCAAATTTAGACTTAATTAAAAATCTCCCTCAAAAACTTCTATAACCAACATTTTTTGGTATTTAAGATCACACTTGTAATGGATAGTTAGAGGAATGGGTCCAGTCCCTATGGGTTCGACATTTCGGTTCTTACAAAGAGCCACTATATTACTTGCACGACCCGTACACTTGATGACTGAAGTAAACTAAGGTGGTCAAGATGACCCTGTCTAATGGTCAAAGACATGCCCTAAGTTTGAAATTCTGAGTCTGAGATACTATACGAACTGATCTGAACTAACTAATCTAAGACTAACTAAGTTGACTAGTGGGAGAGTCTATAACCGAAATATAACCACGTGAGCTAGACGTGGAGTCCAATGTATATGCCCCACCAGTAGGACCCAATATACGTTGCCAGAGTATAAAGGCATGAACTGGGTGATCACAAAAGTTTGGGGCCAATCAGGCCAATAAATACTATAACCTACGCTGGAGACGTAGTTTTGAGAACTTGGGTGCGTTGGAACCTCGGTCCGGTCGGTGCTAAGTTCTACTCCCACTGGATAGTCCTATACTGATTACTAGGCTAATAGCTCGAAACTGGGGCCCAAGACTAGTCAGGTATACATATTTGAAAGCACCCTGAGAGTTTTATCGGACCAGATTCTGAAACTGGGTTCTAGACTGGTTAGAGCTGCTAATCTAGAAGCGTCGTAACCATCTAAGAAAATACTATAGTATGAAACTGGGGTCTTAAGGCTAGTCAGATCTATATATCTAAAGTGTCATGACCGCCTAGTGGACTAATAAATTGAATTCTAAATCTGATGCTGGTAACTGGGAGGTATCACAGACACCTCAAGAGTTTCTGTAGTCAACTGATCAGTTGACAAATTCTGAATAACACTGCAGATTCCTACATTCATACTGAACTGAACTACTAAGAAGCTAACAGAGATTTCAACTTATTCTAACAATACGGAAATCCATAATATGACTAAAATCAAGCAATAAAAAAGTCCAATCCAACTAGTGCATTATAGGTATTCTTATTCAACAATAGGGCTAAAATCATTCTTACTAGGAGAGAAATCACATGATATCTAAATAATGAAAAAAATATCTAACAATAATATTAAGGCTTACTTCACAAGCTAAAAGGTATCTAACACATAATTCAACCTTATTCGAAAGCTCAGAGCTAGAATTCACTTTTACGGGAATAGGACTAATTTAATCATGAACTAATAGGAATCATGTCTAAAATAATCATGGATATCATTCTATGTGAATTCAAAGCAAACTGACATATATTCTCTTCACATTCGAAAGCTTAGGGATAGAATTTTTAGAGATACTAGAGAAGGGTTTTGGGGTACACAAGGGAAGAACTATCCTCTTGTTGAATTCTCACATACTTGATTTAGAATTTCATCAGAGAAGGAAGCTTGGACTGCTGCAATGGAGGAAAAACTCTAGTCTTGCTTGAGAGCTTCTTGAGAGGAAATCTTATGATATTTTTTTCTGAAGATGAGTGGGAATAGGGGAAAACCGTTTTGACCCTCTAAATCCCCTCAAAATAACCCAAAATGACTTAATTTAGGATCTAGGAGGTTAGGAAATTATCGAAGCACCCTTAGGAAATTCGCAGGAAAAACTGACCGCTAGTCCCCACGGGGAACCCTACGACTCGTGCCCAGTAATCACGACTCGTGGTCACACTCGTTGAGTCCACTGTCCAAAATCCCCTATTGGTCACCATGAGGGAAACCACGACTTGTGGTGTACCCTATGACTCGTGGTTACCCACTCGTCAACTACACTACCAACATCATTACTCTCCCAACTATTTTGAACCATGGGTCACCTAATGAATCGTTGCTTGGACCATGACTGGTGGTGACTAATTATGAAGTACACTGCCAAATTTCCTTCTGGTCTTCAATCAACTAGTGGACACGGGTCACTTAACGGATCGTGGTATTCGTGGTCACTCCATTTTTCCCAAATTTTTCTACCAAGTCCGGACCCTTCCCCATGAGTCACTCCACGACTCGTGGCCTACCCCCATGAGTCACGGGATGACTCGTTCTATGACCCAGTGCAGAAATTTCTATTTTCTCTATTTCAACTCCCGAGTCTGGTTTTTGAGTTTTCGGGGCATTACATTTTGGTTAGGGGAGTTAGACTCTACATAATGGTTAGTATAATTGTGTACGATGATGTGTTGCTTGAGTTTGTGAATTCTAATTGTGGTGATGATTACCCTATTAAAAATTAGCTGTTGAAATAACTTGTCATGTTGATGTCACCAAACCGACATGAAATTGTGTTGAAAACTATTAAGTATATTCCTTGATATTACTATTGATTGATGATGAATCGTTAAACCTGGGAGTATGAGAGGTAGATTGTAACTTCCTAAATGTTATGATGATAAACCCTCTATGATATGATATCGTTAGAAAGAATAGGGATAATGAGAATATCCTGAGATGAGAGGCTCATACCCAAGGAGAGCATCCGGGTGAGCATATATGTGTTGAGTGGCTCGTGTCCGAGGGGAGCATCTGGATGAGCATATGAGTGGGAGTGGGTACCACACCGGTACAGTACATGGATTTCTAGATTCCTCTGTAGGTCATGGATAGAAGGGTAGAAATAAGACCCTCTAGCATGTGTGTACATCGATGGTTAAGTGCTAAAGTGTTCATAGTGATATGATGAAGGCGTGTGCCCTACAAATCCCTATTTAGTTTACTTGTTCTATTTTACGATGCATTGTAATTGTGTTGGAATTTGGAATGAATAAGTGTTATTTGGCTAAACTGAAATTGAATTTGTGTTTTGTGATCGTATTGTGGGAAAGTTTCAGACTTGATGTCAATACAGATAAATGAGAACTGGAATTTGAGCGTGCCAATGTTGTTATGAACTATTGTATATCGTATGTGGTTATATAGTAATTCGTGTGTAGAATGTAATGGCTTTTGGGTTCCTGAATGAATTGGATGATGTGTCGTGTGGCAAAGAGTTGGTGAAATAATTTAAGTACAGCTAAGTCGAGCTACTACCCAGGGCAGTACCGCTGCAGTGGGGTATTCTCCACTACAGCGAGACCGCGGCAACGGTTAAGTGACCGCTGCAACAAAGAGCCTATTCCAGTGCGCACGGTTAAGTGTTCTGGACTAGTTTCATGTTGTCGTTTATATTTTTATATATATTATTATGTACACTCAGTCGATGATGCCTACCAGTACTATGTTTCGTATTGACGCTACTCCTGCACTTATTTTCTGAGTGCAGAAACCAATCCCAGAAGCTCATCACGACCGCACCTCTAAGGCAGACTCATACTCTAAAAGGTGAGTGACGCGGAATGGGTTGTTCTACTCCTCCTTCGAAGATGTCTCTCCTCCGAACATTGTAGCATTTTTTTAAGTTTAAATATTTCTAGACTTGTAGTTAGACATTGAAGTGCAATGACTTTTGGATCTTGGAGAGTATTGTTTGTTTTGGTTCAGAAGGTTATTATAGTTTTCAGATATTTTTTTTCATTTTATTATAAGTGTTATTTCATTCTAAATGATTAATGTCGGGATAGTTATTGGAAAGCGTTGGTTCGCCCACCGGGAGGTTAGTGTAGGTGTCAATCACGACCATTTGGATTAGACAATTTGTAAAGTTCATATATACTTCTCAATCAATTACTCCTTAGTTTATCAAAATATTGAAGTTTGAAGTAAATTTATGTTCTTATTATATAAATAATAATTTCTTTATATAAAACATATTTGATATATGTGTTCACCTTACATAAAAAAAGTTAAATAGAAAAATAGAAAAAAAAAACTTACACATACTTGATCATTTCTACATAAATACCCAAACGTACAATTGATTATGTAGAGAAAAATAATTGGTTAGTAGCTAGCAGATCTTATACAAAGTCATAAGTTACTATTTTGAACCAATGAAATTGTAGAATTACGACAATCAGATATTGATATAAAAATCAAACTAAAGAGAATATATAAAGTAAATAAATAAAGAAAAATAATATAATAAATGCATTATTCTTATGACCTTAAGCATTAAAAAAATAAGGAGAAAAACTGAAACCATTCATAATTTCAAGCTCATGTCGATATCCACTCCCACAAGCTAATCATCATTCAAGAGTCTTCTTCTTCAAATCAAATCAAAGTATGAATATAATACAACAGTAAATATAACTACAATACTATTTCAAATATACAATGAAAGGATAACCTTAGGTAGGATCTCACTAAACAAAAAATATCAATTTATAATAGCTGATGCTCATGAAGGGAGGTATTCTTTTACTAATACGATCATTATTTGTCGCAACAATGCCTTGCGCTATCTTTATTTATAGGACTATACTATGAAAGATCAAATAATGCCATGAACATGACTATTAAATATTTAGAAGTTATAACAATGAAAAGTTGTTGGGAGAAATGAAATAAAGTCATTAAATATTTACATTGAAGAATATGAATAAATGGTTAATTGACATATTTATTCTTGTACAATAAGAATTACAAAAATAGGGGGAAAAATTTTAAAAGAAAAAAAAATCTTTGGCCAAAGAAAGGCATGACACCATCCTTCTTTTGCAACATAAATTCTTTCTATATGACATGTTTGAGAGAAAAAATAATATAAAATAAAAAAAATCCACATCATAATCATTCAAATTAGAGTGAATTGAATGAATATAAATAAAGTGAGAAGTGTGAGGACTTTCCATGTCATCATGCCACGTAGGAGCCATTTGGCATATATCTTTGCCATGTGGAGGCTTACATAAGCAAAAATCCTACACTTGGTGGAGTATTCTAGAAAACTATAGAGATTTCCCATTGAAGACCTTGGAGTCTTATGGAATTTCTAGGAAAGTCCTTGGAAAACTCTAGACATGTAGAGAATTCTTGAAAGGGACTTATTTGTAAATATGTAGGGACTTGTACAATAATTATTATTTGCATATTAGTCCCTAAGTGAGTAGTATAAATAGGAGACCATTCATTTGTATAATCATCAAGAAAAATTAATCAAATTCTCTACATTACTAAAAGCTTCTCTTACCAAATTTCTCTTATCTTCCTTATCCAACATTCTCTTAGCGATCTAGAGTTGAAAGGGCTTCTTGAACTTGCAAGATCGTGAAAGATTCGTGAGCAAGTTGTCAAGTGCCGCACGGTGTGCTTAGTCGAAGTCTAAGTCCGTGACAATGTGGTATCATAGCCAAGGTTAATACTGAGGGAATGGCAAACGAGGGAGACATCAACGCTACTAGCACCACCAATGTTCGACAGGATGCTGGAAAAAGGCATCGAAAGGGGACAAATATTCATAAGACGAATGAGGAACTGCTGTCCGACCATACATCAAGCGAAATGCTGACATCCCACTCACCTTCGACCACTGAGACGAGTGATGATGAACATAATGGGCTTCCTACAGACGTCACGCCTGGATTAAAGTGGATCGCAAGGGTTGACATGACAAGGCAGGCTGTGGAGATATTCGGCAAACATTTGAACGAGGTTGATGACAAGTTCAAGACTCTTGAAGACTTCACCCTTGAGGAGAATGATGACATTCGAAAGGAGTTGGAGGGGTGCAAGCATGCAGAATTGGAGATGAGAGAAACTATCACTTCCACGGGGTGCAGGCTCATGGAAGCGTTAAGCACAATTGAGACCATGAAGGCCAAGATAGAGACATTTGAGGGAGAGATTGAAACTGGAGGGTCTGTGGCATCCGACAAAGAGAAAGAGGCCAAGGTTGAGGCCCCTAAACCACTAATGTTCAAAGGTACTCATGATGCATAAGAGGGGAGAATTTCCGTTGGCATTTGGAAAATTATTTCAAATGCAATAGGGTGAAGAGAGACGAGAGAAAGATTAACACCATTGTATTGTACCTCTCGGAGATGGCCATTCTATGGTGGAAATGGAAGGAGTCCGAGATGGAGAAGGGGCTTTGCGCAATCGACACATGGGAGAAGTTCCTAGTTGAGTTCAAGAGGGCTTTCTTCCCCAATAATGTCACCTATGAGGCGAAACACAAGTTTCGGGAGTTAAAGCAGACGGGAAGTATATGTGCATACATGAAGGAGTTCACCACTCTTACGCTTCAAATTCCCAACTTCACAGATGAAGATATGTTATTCCACTTCATGGACGGGCTGCAAAATTAGGCCAAGACGGAGCTGTAACACCGACAGGTTAGTACTATTGATGAAGCCATCATACAGGCCGAAGCTTTGTCTGACTTTAGGCATGACAAAGGCAAAGGCGAGGAGACAAGAAGTAGTCATGCCAAAGGTGGGGGAGATTGTGGAAAAAGCAAGGAGCAGCAGCCGCATCCCAAGTATCATGACACCCACAAGTCCGATGGCAAAAAGCTTGGATGTCAAGGCTATGCTGAGAGGAAGGTGCAAGCCACTAAAGGAGACGGTTGCTACATATGCGGAGGACCACATGGCTTCAAGAATTGTCCCGATTTAAAGAGTCTTAGTGCCATAGCAAGTGAACGGAAGGAACATCCCCAAGGAGAGAGTTCGAGCGAAGCACAATTGGGTATGATAGGATTATGTGGTGCTGTAAGAAACGAGCTATCCAACCCGATGAAAATAACAATCAGTACGTGGACCTCATTATCAACAACAAGCCTGCTCGTGCACTGGTTGCCACAGGAGCGACCCACAATTTTATGACTAAGGCCGCAGTAAAAAGACTAGAGTTGAAGCTCGCTCCAACTAAATCTCGTGTCAAGACCGTAAATGCTGAAGCTCAAAGTGCTCGTGGTATATACGATGGCGTCGGTGTCAAATTGGGAAATTGGGAAGGTACGAAAAACTTTACAGCCACAAAGATGGATATCTTTGATATTGTTCTACGGAAAGAGTTCTTTAGATGATGTCATACCTTGATCAATCCATACCTCCAACATCTCGTGGTCATGGAGCGATAAGGAGCTTGCATGGTTCCCACAATAACAATAGCACAAGGACATAGCCAAACACAACTATCGGCTATGCTACTTATAAAAGGGCTCACGAAGGGGGAGCCCACATTCATGGAAACCATTGCAAGTTTGGAGGAAGACAAGGGTTCCCAAGAGATGCTACCGCTTGCATAGAAAGCTACTCGAAGAGAATAAAGATATTATGCCCGACGAGTTGCCAAGGCACTTGCCTCCTAGGTGTGAGGTGGATCATAAGATCGAGTTGGAGCCTGGAACCAAACCACCCGCATACTCCCCATACCGCATGGCTCCAACCGAGTTGGAAGAGCTAAGGAAGTAATTGAAGGAGTTGCTCGAAGCCGGTCATATCCGCCCGTCCAAAGCACCCTATGGAGCGCCAATCTTGTTTCAAAAGAAGAAAGATAGATCATTACGCTTGTGTATAGACTATCGAGCACTCAGCAAAGTGACAATAAAGAACAAATATCCTATCTCGCTTGTAGCTGACTTGTTCGATAGACTTGGACAAGCCAAGTACTTCATTAAGGTGGACCTTTGAAAGGGTTACTACCAAGTGCATATAGTAGAAGCAGATAAACCAAAGACAACATGCGTGACGAGATATGGAGCCTATGTGTGGTTGGTGATTCCCTTCGCTTGACCAATGCAACTGCTACATTTTGCACACTAATAAATAAGATTTTTCATCCCTATCTTGATCAGTTCATGGTAGTCTACTTGGACGATATAGTCATCTATAACAACACCTTAGAGGAGCATGTAGAGCACTTAAGGAAGGTTTTCCAGGTCTTGCGGGAGAATGAGCTTTACACCAAACGGGAGAAGTGCGAGTTCGCCCAGCCTAAAGTACATTTCTTGGGACATGTCATTAGCCAGGTCCGATTGCGCATGGACGAGGCCAAAGTGCGAGCTATCTAAGAGCGGGAGGCGCCCACAAAGGTGACCGAGCTTAGATCATTTCTTTTGGACTCGCTAACTATTATCGCAAGTTCATTAGCAGCTATTCAATCAAGGCAACACCTTTGACCGAGTTGCTAAAGAAGAACAACTCGTGGGTTTGGACGGAACATTGTCAAAAGGCGTTTGAAGGCCTTAAGGCAGCTGTGATAGAGGAGCCAGTCATGTCATTACCTGACTTTACCAAGACATTCGAGGTGCATACAGATGCATCTGATTTTTCCATTGGGGGTGTCTTAATGCAAGATAATCATCCCATAGCATTTGAGAGTCGCAAGTTGAATGAGACAGAATGACGTTACACAATGCAAGAGAAAGAGATGACTGCTATTTTTCATTGCCTTCGCACATGGAGACATTACCTACTCGGGTCAAAGTTCATGGTCAAAACTGAAAATGTGGCCACTAGCTACTTTCAAACACAGAAGAAACTTACACCAAAGTAGGATAGGTGGCAAGATTTCTTAGCCGTGTTTGATTGCGAGTTAGAGTACAAGCCAAGCAAGGGTAACGTCGTAGCCGATGCCTTGAGCCGAAAGACCGAGCTAGCTGCCATCACTTCAGCAAGTTGTGATATTCGTGAAGCCATAAAAGAGGGCATGCAACATGACCTAGAAGCAAAGGAGCTTATGGAGTTAGCCACCCAAGGAAACACAAGACGTTTTTGGGTGGAAGATGGACTATTACTCACCACAGGACGGAGGGTCTACGTGCCCAAGTTTGGAAACATCAAGCGGCAGATTATGAAAGAAAGCCATGACACATTATGGGCTGGACACCCGGGCCAGCGTTGCACAGGGGCCTTGATTGAGTCAATCTACTATTGGCTGTGCATGCGTGATGATTTTGAATGTTATGTGCAGACCTGTCTAGTGTGCCAACAAGATAAAGTGGAGCAACAGCAACCCGGAGGACTTTTGAAACCACTACCAGTTGTAGAGTGTCCATGGGAGAGCGTAACCATGGACTTCATCACTTGCTTACCAATGTCTGAAGGATATGGGATGATTATGGTCGTGGTGGATAGGTTTTCGAAGTATGCTTGCTTCATGCCAGCCACAACAGGTTGCACCGCTAAAGAGGCTGCCAAACTATTCTTAAGAATGTGGTGAAGTATTGGGTCTTGCCAAGGCACATAATTAGTGATCTAGATCCACGTTTTACCGAAAAGTTTTGGAGAGAGTTGTTCGATATGCTTGACACGGAGCTACATTTCTCCACTAGTTTTCACCCACAAACCGATGGACAGACAGAACGGGTCAATGCCTTGTTGGAGTGCTACTTGAGGCACTTTGTGAGTTCACATCAGAAGGATTGGGCAAGGCTCCTAGACATAGCCCAATTCTCCTATAACTTACAACGGAGCGAGTCTACCGGACGAACACCATTTGAGTTAGCCACTGGCCAACAGCCACAAACTCCACATGCACTACCAGCCGCGTTCAAGGGAAAAAGTTTGGGGTCTTATCATATGGCTAAGGTGTTTAAGGAGCAGCTTGACACTGCTAAGTCCTACTTGAACAAGGCAGCAAAGAAGATGAAGAAGTTTGCTGACCGCAAGCGTCGTCCCACGGATTATAAAGTTAGGGACATAGTTTTGGTGAATTTTAACCTAAGGCAGTTTAAGACACTATGAGGCATGCACCAGAACTTGGTACGGAAGTATGAAGGGCCATTTAGGATTTTTGCCAAGGTCGGAAAGATCTCATATAAGTTGGAGTTACCAGGTCATCTCAAGGTTCATCCTGTCTTCCATGCCAGCGTGCTCAAGACATACCATGAAGACCAGGATGACCCTACTCGAGGTCGGTCAAGTAGGGCACCGATTACCATCACCGCCTCACATGATTGGGAGATTGAGGCTATCATTGACTATCAAGCAGGCGAAAACAAGGGTAAAAGGCTACGGCCATGTTCCTCATCCATTGGAAAGGGCAATCACCGGAGGAAGCCACGTGGGAACGATATGAAGACTTATGGCAATTCAAGGACAAGATTCGAGAGTTTATGTAGTAACATTGCGTCGCGGTCATCGCAACATCAGGTGGGGGAGAGTGTGAGGACTTTCCATGTCATCATGACACGCAGGAGCCATTTGGCATATATCTTTCCCATGTGGAGGCTTACATAAGCAAAAATCCTACACTTAGTGGAGTATTCTAGAAAACTGTAGAGATTTCCCATGGAAGATCTTGGAGTCTTATGGAATTTCTAAGAAAGTCCTTGGAAAACTCTAGACATGTAGAGAATTCTAGAAAGGGACTTATTTGTAAATATGTAGGTACTTGTACAATAATTATTATTTACATATTAGTCCCTAAGTGAGTAGTATAAATAGGAGGTCATTCATTTATACAATCATCAATAAAAATTAATCAAGTTCTCTACATTACTAAAAGCTTCTCTTACCAAATTTCTCTTATCTTCCTTAACCAACATTCTCTTAGCGATCTAGAGTTGAAATGGCTTACTTGAACTTGCAAGATCGTGAAAGATTCGTGAGCAAGTTGTCAAGTGTCACACGGTGTGCTTAGTCGAAGTCTAAGTCCGTGACAGAAGGGCCAAAAAAATGAATACTTGACCAAAGAACTATGTCACACCATCTTGCTATATACCATAATTACAAAATATATATATGTGTGTGTGTGTGTGTGTGCGTGTGCGTGTAGGTGTGTGTGTGTGTGTATATATAGATATAAATAGATAGATATAGATATAACTATAGATATAAATTATAATTATACCACAATTATAATGCACACACATACACGCACACACTCCATTTTAACATATTTTCATTCTTCATGAAGAAAATAAAAAGTTAGAGTAGTAAATATTTTGGATTTTAAATATTACGATAAAGATTAAAAATAAGTGAAGTAGTAAGTTTTGAGACATTTAATTTTTTACAATAAAAAATAAAAATGATCAATGGAGGGAATAGTAATGGGTGAAAATCGTTCTCATCCCCCAAGTTTGCTTTAAAAATCAAACTCCCCCAAGTTTGCTTTAAAAATCAAACTCCCCCTTCAACTTTGAACAATAAACAATCTCCCCCCTTTATCCTAATTAACTTTTTAAAATATCTGTTTTACCCTTGTTATATTTAATCATCCATATATATAATATTTATTTTTAACCTAGATATTTATAATCTCTTATTTAAATTTACTAATATTATAAATAGAATAATACTTCTATGAGTTTGTCACAAAATCTAATGCTATTTAGTATTATTTTTATTATTATTGTTATTAAAATATTTTATGCGTTAAATATGTATATATGTATGTGCATGCATGTGCGTGTATTTATGTTGCTCCTCTTTCTTAGTTTCTTATTCTCTATTGTCTATATAAATATATAAAATTTGATTGTTATTAATAGAACATTTGATAAATTATAATTTTAAATTAATTTATATTATAAATAAATATGATTTAAATTTGTCTGTATTTTTTTTATATTTCATGCATTGAAATATATTTATAAAAATATTATCACCTTTTATTTTCACTTGTATAAATAAATATTAGAATTTTGATTATTATTAATAAAATTATTTTTTTCTGCTAATTTAATTTATTATAGAATGTCATTAACTTGTATACCCAATTAGTAATTATTTTATTTTATTTTATTCCAAAAGCTAATTTTTATTTTTTTTATTAAAAATATGGTTACCTAGATTAATTTTTTTTTAATGATTTAATGAAGTAAAAAAGAAGAAGACACATTTGATAATGTAAGGATAAAATAGATACTTTAAAAAATTAATTAGAATAAAGAGAGAAAAATATGTATTATTTAAAGTTGGGGGGTGGGAGGTGGGGGGCTTGATTTTCAACTCAAACTTGGGAGTAGAATTTTAGCATGAATTTATGCCGTACAAAAAAATATAATATTTAATATAATGAACATTTTATTTTTAGTTTTTTAAAAAAATAATTAAATTTTAAAATCTTTATCCAGCAATTATTTGTCAACATTCATGACCTGTTAAAAAAGCAAATATCGAGTTCTTAAATGAATGAGTAAGGTATTTTTCCCTCTTCTATTATTCTTTCATTTTATATATCACACCATTTGAATTGCTATTTAGTATTATTTTTATTATTATTTTTATTAAAATATTTTATGCATTAAATATGTATATATGTATGTGCATGCATATGTGTGTATTTATATTGCTCCTCTTTCTTAGTTTCTTATCCTCTATTGTCTATATAAATATATAAAATTTGATTGTTATTAATAGAATATTTGATAAATTATAATTTTAAATTAATTTATATTATAAATAAATATGATTTAAATTTGTCTGTATATTTTTTTTATATTTCATGCATTGAAATATATTTATAAGACTATTATCACCTTTTATTTTCTCTTGTATAAATAAATATTAGAATTTTGATTATTATTAATAAAATTATTTTTATTCTGCTAATTTAATTTATTATAGAATGTCATTAACTTGTATACTCAATTAGTAATTATTTTATTTTATTTTATTCCAAAAGCTAATTTTTATTTTTTTATTAAAAATATGGTCACCTAGATTAATTTTTTTTAATGATTTAATGAAGTAAAAAAGAAGAAGACACATTTGATAGTGTAAGGGTAAAATAGATACTTTAAAAAATTAATTAGGATAAAGGGAAAAAAATGTCTATTATTCAAAATTGGGGATGGGGGTGGGGGGTTTGATTTTCAACTCAAACTTGGGAGTAGAATTTTAGCATGAATTTATGCAGTGCAAAAAAATATAATATTTAATATAATGAACATTTTATTTTTATTTTTTTAAAAAAATAATTAAATTTTAAAATCTTTATCCAGCAATTATTTGTCAACCTTCATGACCTGTTAAAAAAGCAAATATCGAGTTCTTAAATGAATGAGTAAGGTATTTTTCCCTCTTCTAAAAAAATAATTAAATTTTAAAATCTTTATCCAGCAATTATTTGTCAACCTTCATGACCTGTTAAAAAAGCAAATATCGAGTTCTTAAATGAATGAGTAAGGTATTTTTCCCTCTTCTATTATTCTTTCGTTTTATATATCACACCATTTGAATTGCTCATAAAACTAATAAATTTGATTTTTTATATACACATACACACACACTTTTATTCTTTATGATAAATTTTTTTATTTATTTTAAATATAATTTTTCCATCTTATATATGCCGGGAACTTCATTTTTAATTTTATTTTTAAAATTTATTATCTTGAAAATATAACTAAAGTAGAGATGGGTGCAATTTATATATATTAGTTTATGTGTACGCATTTCGCGCGTGTCCCTCATACTAATAAGAATAAATTTATAAAAAAAACATTTTTGAAAGATGTGTTTATGTAACAATATAAGAATTTTAGAAAGAAAATTATGAGTTTCAAATTGATAAATGATTATATTTAGAAGTTTGATCTAATCTAGTAGTTGTTTTTTCTGTTTGTTCTAATACTTGTTTCAATGAACAAAAAGGTCATAGAAATAGCGTTTGATTGAAAGGTAAAAGAAATTGTTCGTTTTTACATGAGCACTGAAATGCATTATATATATATATATATATTTGTTTTTTTCAAATAAGGAAAAATTTAATAAATAAATTTAGTTTTTTAAAATCATAAATATTAGAAAAATAATTAAATAACTATTCTGTCAAGTGTGAACTCTTTTTTTAAGAGGTTAAAAAGATGAATGATATTTTGCTATGAGGTTTCGTACTTTAAATATTTAACAATAACTTAAGTTTAAACTTTTTATTTACCCTTCATGAGATGATTTCAACTCAATATTTTTCTCTTTTTATCTTAATCTACGTGTTTAGTCAAACACTTCACATAAATTGAAATAAAAAAAATAGTGTGGTACTCTATTAGTTGAAACAACTTAAAGTATGTTATGTTTCTATAATTTTTTTTTGATTATACAATTTTTTAAAAGAAGAAAAAGAAGGAATTCAATTATAATACATAATAAAATTACACTCTTTAATTTATTTTTTTCGTATTGAAATATTGTGTTGCACAATTAGTTAGTTTAATAAATAATGAATTCATATATAAGTTAACAGAATTGTAATTGAAAGTCTTAAATGTTAAGACTTTTAATATAGTTCAAATAAAGAAAGATTTAAGAAGCAAAATTCAGTTAATTTTAAAATACTAAATATTAGGAGTTTTACCTTTGACAAATTAGTAAATACATATAATAATTAAATAACAACTAATTGAGAAAAATAGTAAATGACAATTTTATCAATTGTAGAATCTTTTAATGAAGGACAAAAAGTTCAGTCAACATTTACAAGGACCTTTATGCTTATATCTACAAAGAATATTTTGTTAAGTAAATAAGAGTAAAATATTATGCATATATAGAATGTTAGATTAGTTGATGAAATCTGTAGAAATTATCAAAGATTGTTCCATCGGAAGATTCTGTTGCCGCAATACTATTATGTGTTCAAACAAAACAAAATTATTTAAAAAAGTAACATTGGAAAAGTGATTGTTGCATTCCCGGACTATAGTGTTGTCAATTAAATCCAACCACAATCTCCTTGTTTACTGATACAAAATTAGGATTAACATTATTAATGCATCCCTTTATGTAATAGATCTTTGTTTTGTTATAAATATTTTTTCACTTTTCAATATAATTATTGAAAAGTATAGTATGAACTTTTGTGCCCTGCAAAAAATTAAATTTTAATGGTCAAAAAACACATATATAAAAATATAAAATATATAAATATAACAAAAATACATATGAGCTCAAACATATTGTCATGCCCCACCTTGGGAGGCACGACTGACACCTAATGCCATACTAGAATCTGGGCTGACCTGGCTGGGCACATACACCTCTGGTGCCTACCAATGACTTAAACTCAATAAAACAAACTGCTAATATCTCAGTTGTAAACACAACCTCGGGCCGCCAAGGCCACGCAACACCTGTAAAAGAAAATAGCTAACCCAACCAACATACATCAATAGGGATCCTATATGGGCCGACAAGACCTCCATGCTGTCTAGTTATAACAGAAAGGAAAATAAGCAGCTATAATAGTCCCCACACGGTCAATATCTAAAATAAGACATACATGAGCCCCACACGGCCAACAACAGCTAACTAACTGGATACAGTAATCTGCAAGCCTCTAAGAATACAAATAATGGCCGGGACAGGGCCTGTGCCTACCCAAATGCTATATAAATGAAAAACTGTAGTCTCTATAACCTAGCAACTTCGAATGAAAGGAGTTGGCCAAACTGCTGACTTTGAACAACTGCTACGGAAGATCCTGAACTCTGTCTGTCTAAACCTGCAGGCAAGTATGCAGCGCCCCATAGTTGGGCGTCAGTACAATATGTACTGAATATGTAAGGCAATAATAAAAGCTGAGTAGAAGCTGTTAAATACTGAAAGTAAGTAGAAAGAAAGGGCAGAAGTTAACCTGGAAGTCTACTTATTCATAACCTGCATCTAGTAAAATACTACACATATATGAGCTACGACTGTACAATCATATATTCATAAGCTATAGGTAGCAGAAAAGAATACAAACAAGAACCTAACCTAGCCCTCATAAGTCTGAAGATACAATCAACACAGAATAACTCGCTCGGGGGCCCCATAAGCCCTGATGAGCACAGTTCAATCTATATACCCCTTATAAGGTTCCTATGACTCCACTGATGCTATAGCCAACCTACCTGTTCCCTGGATCTGCAATTGAGCCCGCTTGGCTCCTGATTTGTAGCTGCGTTTGAGTTCGGTGGACTCCTGATAACTGCACCCTGGGCACCAGGCTACGAGGGTTAGTGATGCCGATACGACATAAGAATAATAGTCCAGCCATGGAATGGACTATCATATGGCCCTCTTCATCGTCCCTTGGGGAGGAAGCTTATACGCATTGGCCCACAGGGTGCCCCAATAAGGCCCGAATGAAAGACCCAAGCCTACATGAATGACATGAACCATCAAAGTCCTACAAATGAAGACTTGGCCCTATCAAGCCTGCATATCGCTCCTTAGATCAACATCATATAGCCTCTGTAGGCGATGACAGAGCTAGTAACCCCGGGGTGGTCACGGAAGGCTCCTAGGTGAGGGCAATCCCAACCGATGTGCTATACTGAAGTCTCAATCTAGCCACTCAAAAGACACATCTCGCCTTTTGGGGGCAATGCGACCGCTGCTCACCCCTAGAATAATCTGTATAGCTGCTAGCAGGCATACCCCGTGTACCTGCATCTGATCAGAGGATCCTGATAGTGATCATAATCTCTAATGGTCTAGACCAGATAGGGCGAGGTCTGGAGTGGCCTAATAATATTATGAATGTCCTGCTCGGACAACTATAACTCATAAGCAATTGTAGGGTTGCAGACGACCAATTAGTTAGTTTCTTTGCTTAGAACGACTGTAGGGCTGCTACTGACCGAACATGCTTTTGCGCGGTCAGCCCCTAATCCTCCACAAATAGCCTACTGAAATTCTTAGTCTGAGGGTAATATTGTGCTATCATGGTTCTAGTCATTTATCCCTTAACTTGGTCTGTACGGATCTTATATGATTCTTCTGGATAATTTCTAATCTTGTAGGTAAGTTTACATGGACTTAGCCATTCACAACAACCTGTACTTGAGCATCTTATAGGAGCAGGCTGGGGCGTTGGCCCCACCTCTACTGTTAATAAAGTCCCCTTCCTTAGGGTACCCACGGTCTATCTGTCCTAGACGACTGGGATGGCTTCCTGAGTGACCTGTATGACGAATACTAAGGCAACTGAAATTGATAGTCACTGGTAGTAGCTAACTAGGTGGCAGGCTGTCACTCAGTTCACTAGACAACCCTAGTACCGCTGACTCTAAAGTATGGCCATCCTATCTAAATTTCTAGCCCTAGGGCGTGAGGGTACGCCAATGGCCTCTGGACGTGCTTCACTGGCAATACAGGTGCCAAACTGGTACTTATATCGCCTAACTGCGCCTATGCTGTTCAACTTACTAACTTAGGCCCAATAACTATCCACAAGCTTCTATGGTCTAGACCTAACAATAAAACATCCAATTCTACTAACATAACAAACTGGAGAACAGAGGAGTTCCCACGATGCTTCTAGCGTGTGTCACACTTAACATGTCCGTTCCCGACAAGGGATACTACAATGTAATCTTTATACGTTTTCTAGCAGCTAACCACAACATATGTAACCGTAATATACTAATAACAGCTAATCACAACATATAGGGTTATTATCAACGTTCAATACATAGGTCGTATCACTGTACGACAAAAGTAACTTACTGAAGGAATAAGCCTTAACATACCTCGAATGTCGATTCTCGTTTAACTGGCGAGTTTCAACTTGCAAACAACGGTTCCTCCCAACTGCAACTCCTATTCTGAGAGAATAAAAGTAATTTCAATACTAAACTCAGCAAATATCTGTATCTTTCAATAATAGAATTAACTATAATCCAACTTTGAAAAAATCGGCCGAAAATCTATAATTTTCCGAGAGTTCAGAAAGGAGAAGTTCTTACCTAATGCCTGTGGCCAGGTAGGAATCAATTTGGAGCAATTTTGATAAACTTTACTCAGCGAATTTCCGATTTTCCGACAAATTTTTTAGAAATAACTCTGTAATAATGCTTCCCGTAGGCCTAGAACTCATTATCCGAAGTTAATTTGCGATTGGACGGTGATTGGCGGCATAATTTGATGAAAATTATATGAAAACCCACGTTACCCTCTATTTTAGTCGAGAAAAACTTGGAACAAATGATTTAAATCAATAAGAGGGGATTTATATAGTACAAGGGTGGTGAAAGGGGGGTGTGCAGCGCGCCCACCATCGCGCAGCACCAGGGCGTAGTGCGCCACTCAAGGCACCAGGGTAGGGGCATGATGTGCCGCTCCATGCGCCCTGCCTCGGGCCTTAGCCTCCTGTTCGCTTGATTCCGTGCTCGTCCATTTATTCCCCAAGCCTTTTTCTGTATGCGTCGTACTTTAAAACTCGCAACATACGTACGCACGCATTCGTCACATGATAGAAACTTACGTGGTGTAACATCATCCTTCCCTAGGAACATCCATCCTCGAATGTAATCTACAATCTCGAGAGACTCAATTTGTTGAACTACTGTTAGAAAAGTTTCGGCAGAGTCTCCTCTGTAACATGGACTATCTGGAAACTTGAAACGCAGAAACGCCCAACACAGGCGTCTTACAGGACACTACTTGAAAATGAAGCATAGCTCTATCACATATAGTATAATCAGCTGGTAATAATAGCAACAAGGTCAACTGCATAACATCAGAAACTATTTTGCCATAACTTAAATCATCTGGGTCTATATACTATCTTCATAGAACCTAACTAAAAATGTTTAGACTTCGCATAATTCGTACTTTTTGAATCCATTTCTTCTATATTTCTGTTCCCCTATGATACTGCAATGAGCTACAACTCTGGTTCTCAAGATGGCTCCTGTAACCATTAGAGTCCCTCTGTCGAACGGTGCTTCTGTACCTGGAATATCCTCGATTAAATTATCTGAAATAGGGCTTTCTATACGCTTGCGTAGTGTTGATAAATAGATCCTAGCCCCGAAGGAAACTTTATCTCATAGGCCTCTTGGTCGTTCTTTCGAACGGTCCGGTATAACTTAACGAATGTAGGGCTATATTTGACCTACTTGTCAGATCTCATAACTCCCTTCATTGGCGAAGTATTTTTTTTGAACCTCCTACCATTGCTTCAATTTCTAACTTCTCCATATGCTAAAGTAAGACTTCGGGTGGCCCTGGGCTGCCGGTACATATCTCTGAATTAGTTTAACTGTTTCCCTCCGAATGATGCAGTATGTTCAGTTCAATTATCCTTGAATCATCTGCTTCAGGCCATCATATAGGGGATCTACATTTCCACCCATAACAGATCTCCGGGCGTCTGAATCGTGTGCTCTACTCGGCTATTTGCTTGGTGACGTGAAGCCGTACTTAAATTAACATGCGCCCCAATCTGTTCTAACAGCTTCCTAGATCCTAGCGGTGCATTGTGCCCCTCTGTCAGAATTTATTAGATGCTTGGGCTCCACACAACCAAACTACTTCTTAAGCGTTTAACTCGGCATAGCCTTTAGCTGAAATATAATTTCATCCAGCGAGACATGAATTGATCTTGTGAGCCTTTCTATATTGACTCAAATGAGGTTAACTTATACTTGATACGAGGTAATCCTATAACTATATTCATTTCAATTACTTTCCACTTCCTTGCAGGCACGACCGTTTCCTGAATTGGCCTATTTTGTTCTTGCTATCCAGCCTCCCTTGGCTGGTCATTAGAGTTGTATGCTATGACTCAACGGTATCTTCCCTCTTCCCATGCCATCAGTAGGTATCTCTTTATGACCTGATGTATTTTTATTAACCTCTAGGTGGAGGGAGTAACGAACATGGTGCACCTTGGCCATAGTGTTCTAACAAAGTCCTGTCACCTTGGAACGCAGAGTTGACCTCCGGGTCTCATGACTTCGTCCCTTATTATCTTAAGGCCAATAATCCCCTACTGTGCTTTGTCTCTAGGTTGTCCTAGGTTAGAGCCTCTATGTCGCCATTCCTTTACCTTCACACAGGTGGTGATTATGCAGCATTCTAGATTACAACCTCACTAATTGTTAACTGTCGGTCCGATACTTATTTCTCGACATTCAGCGGTGGTCCCATGCTCTGTCAATCTACTTCAACCTGGAGGTGATTCTATTTTGCTACAGAGTTATATACTCATTCCTTTTCCCTTGCTTCCTTGGACTGAGATTTGAGGTTCGTGCCGTCTGCCTTATACTGTCAAATATACTACTAACCAAGTCTACCGACCTTTATCTTTCTGACCCACACTCGGGCCTATTTTGTTCATTTGATCTCTTTGTCCTTTGACATAATAAACTAGGGTCATAACCAACATATTGTAGGTATGTCCTACCGTCATTAGCACTCTGCGCCAGAATTGGCCTATTTCTTACCTAAACTTTACTATTACGAGGGCTTATCGCTTATGGACTCTCCCACATGCACCTAAGTGTTACTGGCAACCTTATTTGCCCTCTTGATTTACTACTGTAGGGTCTAGATAACTTTGTAAACGCTAAGGGTCTCAACCATTCTCTAATCTTTCTCGGAGGCAGCAATTCTAACCCTCCTTTACTATTTATTCTGGAAAATATGGCATTGATACTTGCACTTTCTATTGTACTTGCACGATTCTTCGTGTATTTTAGGTAATTCAACATTAACTGTTGCCCCTACCTAATTCTTCATGTCTACTAAGGAAGCCAACTCATATATATATATATATATATATATATGTATACTATACTTCCTGATCTCCCACTCTGAGGCTGCAAAAAGAACTGGGAACAATGCTGGCATATTTATCACCTTGTAAGGTTCCTGATGCCCCGGGAGAATGATGGGGGAAATTTAAAAGACATCTGCTTCTGCCCTTAGGCTGATTGTTCCCCAACCGTTGCACCTCACTGGTACTTCCCCTACTGCTGTAGTTATCTGGCGGCTGGCTGGAGTCTATCTTATATCACATGTCACTCTAGACAGACATAGCAAGGAAAACTTAGGGACTCAACCTTGTACAACTCGGCTCTATGACACAATTTGAGAAGAAGAAAGGGTAACCATACTATCATGCCTCATAGCCTCCTGCCTATGGAATGTGGTGAGCAACACACCCACAGACAAGACTCTACTAGACACGGCTTGCAGACTCCCTAGGATACGACCGACTCTGATACCAAGTTTGTCACGCCCCATCTTGGGAGGCACGACTAGCACCTAATGCCATACTAGAATCTGGGCTGACCTGGCTGGGCACATACATCTCTGGTGCCTACCAATGACTTAAACACAAGAGAATAAACTGCTATATCTTGGTTATAAACATAGCTCGGGCCGACAAGGCCACGCAACACCTATAAAAAATAGCTAATCCAACCAACATACATCAATAGGGATCCTATTCGGGCCGACAAGACCACCATGCTGTCTAGTTATAACAGAAAGGAAAATAAGCAGCTATACTAGGCTCCACACGGCCAACACCTAAAATAAGACATACATGGGCCCCACACTGCCAACAACAACTAACTAACTGGATACAGTAGTCTGCAAGCCTCTAAGAATGCAAATAATGGTCGGGACAGGGCCTCGGCCTACCCAAATGCTATATAAATGAAAAACTGTAGTCTCTACAACTTGGAAACTCCGAATGAAAGGAACTGGCCAAACTGCTGACTCTGAACATCTACTACTGAAGATCCTGAACTCTATCTGTCTAAATCTGTAGGCAAGTATGCAGTGCCCCATAGTTGGGAGTCAGTACAACATGCATTGAATCTGTAAGGCAATAATAAAAGCTGAGTAGAAGCTGTTAAAGACTGAAAGTAAGTAGAAAGAAAGGGCAGAAGTTAACCTGGAAGTCTTTTTATTCATAACCTGCATCTAGTAAAACACTACACGTATATGAGCTATGACTGTACAATCATATATTCATAAGCTATAGCTAGCAGACAAGAATACAAACAAGAACCTAGCCTGGCCCCCATAAGCCTGAAAGGTACAATCAACACAGAATAACTCGCTCGGGGCCCCCATAAGCCCTGGAGAGCACAGTTGAATCTATATACCCCTAATAAGGTTCCTTGACTCCACTGATGCTACAACCAACCTACCTGTCCCCTGGGTTTGCAACTGAGCTCGCTTGGATCCTGATCTGTAGCTGTGTCTGAGTCCGGTGGACTTCTAATAACTGCACCCTAGGCACCAGGCTCGGCGATGGTCAATGATGCCGATACGACATAAGAATAATAGTCCAGCCATGCAATGGACTGTCATATGGCCCTTGGTCTTCTGCATCATCCCTTGGGATGACATATCGCTCGTTGGAGCCATGGCATATAGCCTCTATAAGCAACGACACAGCTAGTAATCCTGGGGTGGTCAAGGAAGCCTCCTAGGTGAGGGCAATCCCAACCAATGTGCTATACTGAAGTCTCAATCTACCTACTCAAAAGGCGTATCTCGCCTTCTGGGCCTAACCCGACCACTGCTCGCCGCTAAAATAATCTGTATAGCTGCTAGTAGGCACACCCCGTGTACCTATATCTGATCAGAGGATCCTAATAGTGATCATAATCTCTAATGGTCTAGATCGGATAGGGCGAGGTTTGGAGTGGCCTAACAATACTCTAAATGTCTTGCTCAGACAACTATAACTCATAAGCAACTGATGGGTCACAGACGACTAATTTACTTAGTTCCTTTTCTTAGAACGACTGTAGGGCTGCTACTGACCGAACATGCTTTTGAGTGGTTAGCCCCGAATCCTCCACAAATAGCCCATTGAAATTCTTAGCCTGTGGTTAATACTGTGCTAACATGGTTCTAGTCCTTTAGCCCTTAACTTGGTCTGTACAGATCTTATACGACTCTTCTAGATTATTTCTAACCTTGTAGGTAAGTTTACATGGACTTAGCCACTCATGATAACCTGTATCTGAGCATCTTATAGGAGCAGGCTGGGGCGTTAGCCCTGCCTCTAACTGCTAATAAGGTCCCCTTCCTTAGGGTATTAGCGGTCTATCTGGCCAGGACGACTGGGATGGCTTCCTGAGCAACCTATATGACGAATACTAAAGCAACTGGAACTGACAGTCACTGGTAGTAGCTAACTAGATGGAGCAGGCTGTATCTGAGCATCTTATAGGAGCAGGCTGGGGCGTTGGCCCCGCCTCTAACTGCTAATAAGGTTCCCTTCCTTAGGGCACCCACGGTTTATCTATCCTGGATGATTGGGATGGCTTCCTGAGTGACCTGTATGACGAATACTAAGGCAACTGAAACAGATAGTCACTGGTAGTAGCTAACTAGGTGGCAGGCTGTCACTCAGTTCACTAGACAACCCTAGTACTGCTGACTCTAAAGTATGGCCATCCTATCTAAATTTCTGGCCGTAGGGCGTGAGGGTATGCCAATGGCCTCTGGACGTGCTTCACTGACAATACAGGTGCCAAATTGGTACTTATATCGCCTAACTGCGCCTATGCTATTCAACTTACTAACTTAGGTCCAATAACTATCCACGAGCTTCTAAGGTCTAGACCTAACAATAAAACATCCAATTCTACTAACATAACGATTTGGAGAATAGAGGAGTTCCCACAATGCTTCTAGCGTGTGTCACACTTAACATGTCCGTTCCTGACAAGGGACACTATAATGTAATCTTTATACGTTTTCTAGCTGCTAACCATAACATATGTAACCGTAATCTACTGATAGCAGCTAATCACAACATATAGGATTATTATCAACGTTCAATACATAGGTCGTATCACTGTACGAAAAAAGTAACTTACTGAAGGAATAAGCCTTAACATACCTCGAATGTCGATTCTTGTTTAACTGGCGAGTTTCAACTTGCAAATGACGTTCCCTCCCAACTGCAACCCCTGTGCTGAGAGAATAGAACTAATTTCAATATTAAACTCGTCAAATATCTGTAACTTTCAATAATAGAATTAACTATAATCCAACTTTGAAAAAATTGGCTGAAAATCTATAATTTCACGAGAGTTCAGAAGGGAGAAGTGCTTACCTAATGCCTATCTAGGTAGGAATCAATTTGGAGCAATTCTGACAACTTTTACTCAACAGGGTTCCAATTTGCCGAGCGAATTTTTTAGAAATAATTCTGTAATAATGCTTTCCATAGGCCTAGAACTCATTACCCGAAGTTAATTTGCGATTGGACGGCGTTTGGCGGCATAATTTGATGAAAATTAGATGAAAACCCACGTTACCCTCTCTTTTAGTCGAGAAAAACTTGGAACAAATGATTTAAATCAATAAGAGGGGCTTTATATAGTACTAGGGTCGTGGAAGGGGGTGTGCAGCATGCCCCCCATCGCGCTGCACTAGGGACATGGCGCACCACTCAAGGCACCGGGGCAGGGGCGCGATGCACTGCTCCATGCGCCCTGCCTCATGCCTCGGCCTCCTGCTCGCTCGGTTACGTTCTCGTCCGTTCACTCCCCGAGCCTTTTTCTGTGTGCGTTGTACTCTAACACTCTCAGCATACGTACGCACACGTTCGTCACATGATAGAAACATACGGGATGTAACACATATATGTGAAAATATATAATGTAAATATAGAATATAATCTAAAAAGAATTATTATCTCTCCGTCAACTAATATTATAGTCATTCGTGTGCCTTCCTTTGATCCTTTTTTATACTCTTTTCTAATCCAACTCCAATTAATAAGACTTTTATTATCCAATGACAATCATATCGCCTTAACTTTCAATTGGCACAGTTTTATTTACAAAATCCTTTTCAGATTTCATTACAATACTATCTAAAATAAATTGTGCCTAATAATTATAATTATAATAATTTATTAAAAAATTTATTTATGAGATGAAGAGATTACTTTACTTGAATAGATGAAACTAGTAAATGTATGAGTAGATAAAGAATGTCAGTTATAAATAACACAAAATCTAAATCACATAATTTTAATATAAGACTCAATTAAAAGAGATAACATAGTATCAATATTAGACTTAAGTAAAGGAGATAATCTAAGTTAAATTATTTTGAATACAAATAATTTGGGCTGCCATAATTATTATTGTGTTTGTCAAATCCATAACATAAAAAAAATTCATAACATGAAAAGGAAGTAAATATATTAACATGAAAGAATACAAGGTTGGAGATTGAATCAAAACCATTTATATAGAAGAGTTGATGAATTAAATTATGCAAATATAAAATATTTTATAAAAGTGAAAGAATTTATAAATAATTTTTTTAAAGTATAAGAATATTAGGACATTATTATTAAAAAGGAATTTTTTTAATCAAAAAGGAAAAAAGAAACGTTTCATGACTATCAAAAAAGGCAAAAAAAACTCGGCGAAAATCTTTTATTTTTTATTTTAGATTTACACAAAAAATAGAATTATGCAATAAATAGAAAACCTAATATGACAAAATAAAGTGATGAAAATAATTTAAAATAATAATTTTAAATAATATTCTATAAAATAGTAAATGATAATTTTTCTATTGCGATGTCTTTTAATGAAGGGCAAAGAGTTCAATCAATATTTTTAAAGGTCTTCACACATTTAATATACGTATAAAAGAGGGCCTTCAACCCGGTGATGTGACACTCTTCTAGGTCAGAATTGCTATTTATCTAATTTACTAGATTTTTATATTTTTTTCCTTCTCAATCAGTTATACGAGGGCCTTCAGCCCGGTGATGTGACACTCTTCTAGGTTAGAATTGCTATTTATCTAATTTACTAGATTTTTATGTTTTTTTCCTTCTCAATCAGTTATTTATTGCACCTTTTGAAAAAAGTAAGCATAATTTAAACAGTTACAATTTTTAGTCTATATATTCTCAAACATTTGCATTAATATATTTTCAACAATAGTAACTTCTTGATTTCTTGTGATTACATCAATTCCTAAAACAATAGTCTTGGACTTCAGGTTCTTTCTTCTCCCCTTTTTGCTCTATCCTCTTCCATTTTCTTATTTTCTTTATTTTAAAAAGTTCACAAGCATTAAATATTTTGGTTCTTTTCTCTTTTCATGCCTTTACATATTTTTATATTAAATGATGGAAAAATTCTTTGATTCTTTCACGTTATGCCAGTACTTTTCCCTATCTAAGGACAAATTAATATCTCATGTCAATAAAAATGATGAAGAAAAACTTTGCATATCTTATGTTAGATCTCTCATTTTGTTCATATTATCACTCTACACCAACGCTTATACTAAATCTTACCCTCTAAACTAAGTTCACAATTAAATGAAAAGAAAGTATTTTTTTTTATAAATATCAAATATTTTTCAATATTTTTTCCCCATACTACAAGAAATTATTTTTTGAGAATTTAGGGTTCAGGTTCTTCTTCTTCTTTGTGCAGCGTTGAATATAATTTTTCTACAGTACAATATTAACTATTCTAAATGTGCATTCTAAGTTTTTTTCTTAATACTAATTTTCTTTATGTAGGAATGAGTTTCTATTTTACAATCCATTAGTATAATATTTTGGTGAACTTGGATATATTAGATTCATCAAGTTGCTATAAAATTTAAAACTTTCTGTAATATTCATAATTGGATTAATATCCTATGTCAATAGAAAAGATGAAAAAAAACTTTGCATTCCTAATGTTAGATCACTCATTTTCTTCATATTTTCCCTCTATTTTAAACTAAATCTTACCCTCTAAACTCAAGTTCAGAATTAAACCAAAAAAACGTATGTATACATACATACATACATACATACATACATATACATATACACACACGCACACACACACGCACACACACACACACAGATATGTATGTATGTATTGAATATCAAATATTTTTTTCGTGCCACGAGAAATTATTTTTTGAGAACTGAGGCTCCTTTCCAGTTGAAGGCTTGAAACACTTGTGACATGAATTTTGTTTTCTTCTTCTTTTTTCATAGCATTGGATATACTTTTAGACAGTGTAATATTAACTATTCTAAATGCGCATTCTATGATTTTTTTATGTAGTAATGAGTTTATATTTTACAATCCATTAGTATAATTTTTTTGGTGAACTTGAATATTATTAGATTTATCAAGTTGCTATAAAATGAAAGCTTTCTGTAATTTTATAATTAGATCATATGTTAAATTGTGCTTTATGCGTTTATGCATAATTATTTTATTTATCTTGTTTGATATTTTATTGTATTATCTAAATTTATTTTTGTTAGTTTAGTTAAAATAACATCACAATTACTCCAAGATTTTTCTCTTTTTGAATCTCGACTCTCATGTGTTCCTAAAGCTCCTCTTCCTTTTCATGAATTTAATAGGTGTTCATACCATATATTCCTTCAGTAACTTCTTGAGAATTAAAAGTCATAGTAAGTAATTAAATTATTTTCTCTCTCCTTGACCTTTTTCATAAAAAATAGAGAATATAAACATTTATTGAAAGGGAAACTAAGGAAGGGTCAAGAAGATGGCATGAGAAAGTGAAAGTGTAACTTTTAAAACTAAATAGACGGATTTTAAAAAAAAAAATATTTGCTTTGCAAATATTTGGCTCTTCTATTTTTTAATACCAAAGACATGAATAGTATTATAAGCAGTAATAACATACACCACTTAATAATAATACTATCACTTAATAATAATACTATCTTAGATAATATTAATCTAATCATTTATTTAACACTATATATATAAAATATTTATATCTCCTTTAACAACTGGAGACAGATTCTTTGTTCTTTCCATAAAAATGAATGGAAAAAATATTGTTTATGAATATTGCAATTTCTTTTATAAAATGCATTTATAGATTTTTCACATTTTAGAGGTCCTTTTTTTAAATTTTTAAAAATACACTATCTTGGTAAACTTCTTTAAGGAGTGCGATTTTCTATCTGTTCGATAATTTTAAAAATTTGTAAGAAATCTTATGTAATGACTCATATGTCATTACGAGGGAAATAAGTTTGGAATATCTTAACTGACCTAAGTTGTGGGTAGAAAGGTATTGGTAGTGAAAATTCTGTGTTGGGGAGTAGTTTGAGAATATGTTTGGGAGTTATTGGTTACAGGGGACCGTTGTAGCGGTGGGATTTCCACTCAGCAAGACCGTCATCATGATGGGAGTCTGCTGTAACAGACCAGGAGAATAACCGTTGGATCCGCCATAGCGGGTCCACTGCAACGGAAAAATGATCATTGCAGCGGATGATAGAAATCAATAAGTGGATTTTAAGTGGGATTTCAAGGGTTATGCCCCATTATTTTTAAAGCACGAACTCCCAAGAGTTAGAGGTGATTTTCCCCTAGAGCAGCACAATTTTCCTTCTCAAGGTAAGAAACTTGACTTACTTCTTTTATGTTCGATTCTTCAACACCTATGAATCAAGGGGGGGGGGGATCCCTAATGGTGGAATTGCTAGCAAACTAACCTTAAGTAGGTAGAACTAAGGCTGAATAAAGGGGAACTAATGGGTATTTATCCCTAAGTTTAGAAGGGAGTGATGATCATTCCCATGGCGAAGTGCTGGTAGAACACGGTTCATGTGAAAGTTAAGACCTAGAACAAGGTGAAATTGGGACTTTACTCTTATAAATTGCCTTAAACAGGGTTTGAGGGAGTAATGTTAAGAAATTAAAGCCATGAGAAACGAAGTGGATTGTGATAATGGGTAGAATAAGGTGGTTTGAATTCTCAAAATCCTTGATTTCAGAAGTAGACTATTGAATTATCTCAATCTATTGTTTTTGGACTTAGAATGTTCGGAGGCATTGAGGAAATGCAAGGCTCCAATGGAGTCATTGACATTCGAACCCTCCAAATCGAGGTAGGTTATGGTTTAGAAGGAGTTAGATGTTTCATAATGACATGTATAAATGTGGAATGATAATGTGTATATTGGTCTCTAGACCTTACGTGTTAAAACATTTCTTGTTGAATTCCCTGATTGATTGATCCTAATGTAATGTTGTTACCTGTGTAATGTGAATGTGAATGTGTATGATTTGTTCATGCCTTTTGTAATTGTTGAGGATGATCTCGAATTATTTAAATGTTTAAGTTAATGGAGGTAAGATGAGGCCTCCTAAAAGTCATGTCAATGGACCTAATGATAATATATTGATTATGAGAATGAATGTGGATATGATGAATATCTTGAGATGAGTGACTCGTGCCCTAGGGGAGCATCCGGGTGAGAAATGATGATTGAGTAGCTCGTTTCTGAGGGAAGCATATGAGTGGGAGCAGGTACCACGCCGGTACAGTGCATGGATTTCTAAAGTCCCTTGCAGGTCATGACTGAAAGGGAAGAAATAAGAGCCTCTGGCATGTGTATATATCAACGTTCAGTGATTTAGCATTCATGGTGATGTAGCGGAGGCGTGTGCCCTGCATGTCACCATTCATTGTATCATTTGATGTGTTGTAGGAATTTGAGAATCGGAATGAGTATGTGGTATCTGACTAAACTGAACTTGTGGTCATGTGTTTGCTATCTGAATTGTTGAGGCGTTACAATGACTTGATAGATGGAATAGTTAAATGAGAACTAGTGATTGAGTTGTGCAATTTTTTTGAATGATTAATTATATATTTTATGTGGTTATGTGGTATCAATGGTCTATTTATGACTATGAATAACGTGGATGATTATAATGATTGAAAGTTGTAAAGAGTTAATAAAATATTGAGTGTGCAGCTAAGTCGAGCTACTGCCAAAGTGATATCACTGCAGCAGGATTTGTTCCACCACGGCGAGACCCTGGTAGCCGTCAAGCAACCGCTTCAGTGATGGCCCAATCTAGTGAGCAGGCCAGTTAGCACTTGAGTAGAAGTAATCCATGAAATTTGTATTATCTATATAGGAGTGATGTTCTGATCTAATTTCATATTGTTGTTTGCATATATGTATGTTATTATGTAAGGTCGACCGATGATGCCTACCAATATTGTGTTTCATACTGACACTACTCCTGCACTTCTTTTCTATGTGCAAAATTGAATCCATTAAGCTCATCTCAACCTTACCTCTAGAGCAGCAGCTAAATAACGAAAAGGTGAGCGGTGCAAGATGTGCAATTTTACTCCTCCTCCAAAGATGTCTCTAGTCCAGACATTGATAGCTTCGTATTCAGTTCTGTTTTGATACAATCTTAGACAATATTAAGAAGACGTCTTCATGTGCAATTACAATTAGATTTTGGAAGTGTTATTGTAGTGGATGATTTTTTATTTCTAGTTATAACGATGTTTCAAATTAATTTATTTTGTGATGTGGTTTATTCCTTCTAAATATCAATGGTTTTGGGGTAAAGAGATGAGAAATGTTGGTTCACCATCAGGGGGGGGGGGTTTAGTGTGGGTTCCAATTAGGGCCTTTTGAGTCGTGAAAAAGTTTGAGTCAGAGCCAGGTTTCATTGGTCTCATTGCACGGAGACGAGTCTAGTAGAGTCTCGCGGATCAGTGCGGAGATGTCAGTAACTTATCTTCAAGATGCTGTTGGACTTTAGGAAAAGTCCTTTCTTTCCTTTTTGCATGATTACTTGATTTCAATTGGTATCTGGTGATCCAAATTTGTATCTAACAATTCTTCTTTATTTCTCTCACAGACGGTGAGAACACATACATGAGAGAATAGAGAGGAAGCATCCGAGCCGGCAGCAGCAGCCGTAGTTCGCGGCAAAGGATAGGGCAGAGGTCATGGATAGAATCCTTCCGCTGCCAAAGAAAGGCCCACACTCCTGCTCTGGTTCGAGAGAGATCAGCATCTCCCATACCACTGGCAGTGCAAGAGAGGTTGGCTGTGGAGGTGGAGGTTCCAACTCAAGGAGAGACTGCAGTTGCTCCAGTATCCTCTAAGATCCTGGCTCAGGTTTTTAACCTTCTGAGTGGCCTCGTGGGTAATGGTTAGCGCCAGCGACTCCTGTAGGGCAGTAGTTGAGGAGACAACATGCAACTGCTGTGGCTCTTCATATTGATGATATGTCAGAGGCTGTGACGTTCTCAAGGCGGATAGTTGGATCGGTAATGAATGGAGAGGAATATGATTGTAACACCCCAAAACTTTTCTAGACCAAACTCAGACCTTGAAAGAAAAATCTAGAAGAAACCAAAAAATGACTCAGAATGACCGAGACAACGAGTCATGGTCAGCTCCAATGACCCGGTGTCTCAGTCGTGGTCAGCCCTGCATTGGTCCTTCGAGAACCAATGGGACATGGAATGACCCATTGTGACAAACAACGAATGATCCTGTCACTCGTTGGTCCCCAGCTCAGAATTTCCTTTTCTAGGAACCCACGACTCAACCAACTAGTCGTCGTGTGGTACAATGACTCATGGTGTGAGTCGTTGGTTGGGATTCCCGGAAACCTCCTTCAATAGCAATGAGTGGCAAACAACGACCCGTTGTATCTCACAATGAGTCATTGTGACCACCCGTGGTGCCAAGTTTAGGGATTTTAGGGACCTTTCCAGTGGAGGTAACGACTAGACACAACGACCCATTGGGTCTACCAATGATTCATTGTGTTTCCCATTGTCAGGCCTCCCAGAATATTCATCCAGTGACTATGGGAGGAACCAATGACCCGTTGGTTCATCCAACGAGTCATGGTCCCTCTTGCTGCCAGTTCCATTGAACCTAAAACCCAGGCCTCAGGACCAACGGCTAGTCCCAACGAGTCGTGGTCTCAACCAGTGACTCGTTGAGTGACCCCTTGGTCCCTATCGACAGTTTTTCTAGATTTTTATCCAAGGATATTTTTGTAATTTCCCACGTTTTAATCCCCAAATTACGTCGTTTTGGGTTATTTTCAAGGAATTTAGAGGGGGTGATCGATTATTACTTCACCCCTCTCACTCCCTCAGAAAATCAGTTTGTAAAATTTCTCTCAGTAGCACTCAGAGGAGGAGCTAGGGCAGCTAGTTTCTTCTCAGATTCTCAAGGGATTTTCTTCGGTATTTCTTCACCAGGTATGTGGGAATTCAACAAGGGAATTGTTCTTCCATTGTGTCCCCAAAACCCTTCCCTAATCTTCTATCAGTTATAGCCCCGTGGGTTTGTAATTTATAAAGTCTTTAGATAGAATTCTATAAATATAATGCGGAACATTATCCCTGTTATTAGTTGCTACATTTTTCCTAAATTCTTAGAAATTATGTGGAAACTAGCTTATTGTGAAATGATTTAGCCCTAGCTTTTGAATGTAGTATTTTAGGGTCTAGCATAATTGAGTAGTTAATCATGTTGCTTGACTCTATTAGTGTTGGGACTCCCATATTGTTTAAATAGTTGAAATCTCAGTCAATTGCATGCTAGTCCAGTTTCAGTCAGACTGTTAACATATTCAGTATTATTCAGAAATATCAGCATATTAGTTTGACTATAGTCTTTTCTTGAGGTATTAGTGGTGCCTCCCAGTTATCAGTTATTAGACCCAGATGTCAGATATCATATTTTAGTTTGTTATTTAGATGGTTACGGCGCTTCCAGATAAGCAGATCTGACCAATCTTAGAACACCAGTTACAGAATCTGGTTTGATAAGACTCTAATGGTACTTCCAAATAGGTATCCCTGACTTAGACTTGGACCCCAATTTCAAGCTATCAGCTTAGAATTCAGTCTAGGACTATCCAGTGGGAGTAGGACTTAGCACCGAGCATACCTAGATTCCAGCGCACCTAGATTCCCAAAACTACGTTGCCATCATAGGTTATTTTACTAGCCCTATGGCCCTAGATTTGTGATCACCCAGTTCATGCCTTTATACCATGAAAAGGTATATTGGGTCCTATCGATGGGGTGTATACATCGGACTCCACGCCTAGTTCACGTGGTTATATGTCGGTTATAGCCTCTCCCACTAGTCAGTATAGTTTCAATTTAGCTCAACTCAGAACAATTTTAATTTACTCAGTTCAGTTCAGTTCAGTATAGTTAGCTCAAATCAGTATCTCAGATTCAGGGCATGTCTATGACCATCAAACAGGGTCATTTTGACCATTTCAGTTATAGTTTAGTTTGTTCAGTTTTAGTATTTTTAGTTGGTTATTACCTATCATTACAGTTCAGTTATTTATTCTTTATGTTGTTTTTTTCCTCCCACTTACTCAGTACATTCAAAGTACTGACGCATACCTTCTGTGTTGTATCGTATTATGATACAGATGCAGATTCTCAGCCTCAACACCGTTAGTAGATCTTCTCTAGATGATATCAGTAGTACCAATGGTGAATCCTCATCTTTCAAGGATTATATTTACTTTTCCAGTTATTTTCATTTAGTTAGACTCTAGAATTAGCTGGGGGCTTATCCCAGTAACTCATCTTTTATAGATGGCTTTCATACATAGATTCAGACATTTAGATTTTCTTTCAAATGTATAAACTTTTTATCATTTAGCTCTTTTAAATGGTTTTATTATTTAATCTTCTGCTATGATTATTCAGATTACTAGTGTTAGTATAGACCATGGGTTGGCTTGGGATTACCTGTGACTCTAAGTATCGTGTCCCACCCAGGGTATAGACTCGGGTCATGACAATGACTTGTTCTGGAGGTTCACCAAGGTGAAGCCTCCCACCTTCTATGGTACTGAGGTAGGGGAAGCGTACGAGTTCATAATTGACTGTCATGAGAGGCTCCACAAAATTCGGGCAATGGAGAAGTATGTGGCAGAGTTTGTCACCTTCTAGCTGATGGGTGATGCTAAGCTCTGGTGGAGGGCTTTTGTGGAGTGCAGGCCGGTAGGGTCACCATCATTGACCTAGACCTAGTTCTACTCCACTTTTTTAGAGAAGTACATACCCCATACCCTGAGAGATAGAGGCGGGATGAGTTCACCACCATTGAGCAGGGGAGCTCTTTAGTCATAGCATACGAGGCCCGATTTCACTTAATGTCCAGGTATGCTCTTCCCTTTCTACCCACAAAGAAGGAGAAGATTAGGCAGATTGTTAAAGGCCTAAATGTGGGTCTCCAGTTGTCAACCCTTCAGATGGTCTCTGTTGGTAACACCTTTCAGAAAATAGTGGAATATATGAAAATTGTGGAGGGGGTGAAACATGATGGTTACATGAAAAATTGTCAAGAAGAAGGCTTGGAAGGTGGGTTCTTACAATGGATCTTTTGCTAGAACTCTGGTATCTCAGGGCTAAACGGGACGCCCTATTTAGTCAGCCATACAAGTGTCCGCCAGGGACAACTTCATGACTAGCAGGTACAGTCAAGAGTAACCAGATAGTGCACTCGGATATTAGGGCTCATCCTATCTCCTCTATTCTGACTCAAAGACCAATGATTAAGAAGGTGTTCCACGAGTGTAGAGAGTATGGCCATATTGATAGGTGGTGTCCTTGATTTGGTCAAGGCGGAAAATTATTCCTCACCCAGCTGTTCGAGCTCCGGCCCCTGTCGGAAGAGAAGGGAGTGCTTTCAACAGGGATCGCCCTCAGTTAGGGAGGGATAGTCAGCCAGTGGTTAGAAGTGGCACCTAGATAGGTAGGGGAGGTGCTCATACCAGAAGGGGTGGTAATCAGTCTAGTAGAGGGGTTGCACAACCCAATAGGGATGGGTCTCAGACAAGTAATCAGGCCTACTCCTATGCACTTTCGGGTAGGCTCGAGGCAGAGGATTCCGATGCCGTTATCAAAAGTATGATTTTTTGTGTTTGACAAAATGGCTTCTACCTTGTTGATCCTGGTTCTAATTCTTACTATCTGTCTATTTATTTTGCTTTGGGATTGGACCTTACTTGTGATGTACTTGATACTCCTATTCATGTGTCAACTCCTATTGGGGATTCTATGGTGGTGGATAGGGTCTGTCATGATTGTATTGTTGACTTTATGGGGTTTGATACTCTGGTATATTTGGTGATCTTAGACATGGTAGATTTTGATTTGATTTTAGGGATGAGCTGGTTGTCTCCTTACCATGCCATTCTGGATTGCCATGCTAAGAGAATTACCATATCGGGCCCAAGGTCGTCTAGGTTGGAGCGAAAAGAGAATTGTAGCACTGCTCATATGAAACTCATTTCTTATATTCATGCACGAAAATTAATAGAGCGGGGCTGTTCATCGTATCTAGCTCATATTTGGGATACCAGTTCCGAAGGTCCTTCCATAGAGTCGGTCCCAATACTTTGTGAATTCTTAGAGGTATTTTCCATGGATCTGCCTGACATGATGCCAGACAACGATATTGGTTTCTGTATAGATTTAGAGCCAGGGACCCGACCTTTCTCTATACTACTGTATAGAATGACACCAGCTGAGTTGAGAGAACTCAAGGAACAGTTACAAGAACTACTTAGTAAGGGGTTTATTAGGCCGAGTGTCCCTCCATGGGGTGCTCCGGTCTTGTTTGTGAAAAAGGACAGTAGTATGCTATAATACCTCGAAAACTCTAAGATCAGACCCGAGAGTTGAAATAGAGAAAACAAGAGTTCCTGCACCAGGTCATAGGACGAGTCATCCAGTGACTCGTTGGGTGCGCCACGAGTCGTTAAGTGACTCGTGGGGAGGAGGTTGGACATGGATGAGATTTTGAGTTTGAGGTTGACCACGGGTGGGACCACGAGTCTTCAGGTGGTCCGTGGTCAAGGGTTGAATGAAGGATGAAGGATTTGGGGTGCACTTAACAACCAGTCACCATGAGTTGTCGGGCACACCATGAGTCGTGGTGTCCCTTGTGGTGACCAATGAAGATGGAATTCCAGTTCTGGCAACATGAGGTGACCACGAGTCGTGGTCACTGATGACAATCCGTCCAGTCCCTCATGAGGACTGGCAATGTGTTTTTCCCTGTGAATTTATTAAGGGTTTTTCTGTAATTCCTAAGTTTCTAAGGCCTAAACTACGGCATTTTAAGCTCAAAATAGACTATTTTAAGAGGGGTAAGTTCATTCTAGGCCTATTCACCTCCATGCATGCAAGTCTAGAAGCTCCTAAGGGTGATCAAGCCTAAATTCCTCAAGTTCTTCCCCAGATTCCCATTGGAAATCAAGAAAGTTGTGAAATCAGATTTCTACAGGTATGTAGGGTTATGAATGGGTGTAATTATCCACACCCATGCCCAATCCCCTCTTAATTCATGAAAATTCTAGTAGATGAATCTATGGGGTTTTATCCCAATATGTGAATTCTCTAATTATCAAACATGGGTATGATTTAAGCATGTTTCTAATGTTGAATTATGATTAATGGGCATATTTTACAATGTTTTCAAATATAAACTATGTTTTCAAGTTTTATAAATTATGACGCCCATTCATGAAAGTTTATGAAAGTTGAGACCTATGAAATATGTATTCAAGCATGATGAGATGTATATGAAAAAAGTATGACTTCAAATTACCCATGTCTATGTTCATGTTTTCAAATGATCAAGTCTATGTCAAGCATGTTGAAATATTGGCCAAGCCCATATGATCAAGTACGTTTCATGAATTTATCTAAACTTCATGTATTAGCTGACCACATGGATTTTAGAGTCTAGACTCCTACTATTTTCAGCTTGTTGTATGGTTTGAGCCCAAGACTCCTCATGTTATGATTTTAGATTTATGTATGTATGTTATGAGTCAGCTTCATTGAAAAATGAAGGATAACATATGCATATTTTTGGGAGTAGTGTGTACCACTGAGTAGGCAAGGGCCAGTCAACCCTATGCCTTAGAACTACACGCCAACATAGGTATGTTCAGATTATTTGGGACCTCTCTTGTGAGCTTCGCCTACCCCCAAGTGGCCTTCAGCTTGATATAGATATCATGGTAGCGTCCTTAGCCCTGGCAAAGCTTTGGACGGCTCTGCCCACTTGAGTGTGATAGTCGAAACCATATAAGCTCTATCGTGATAATGTCAGTTATATGATGAGTCTCCCATTGTTCCTCATGATTTCAGTTATGCATGTTCATCAGTCATGATATTATGTTTTCAGAAGGTTTGACCTAATGTTTAGTTTTACTTATGATTATCAGTTTTCAGCTTTGGGTCATTCGATTCAGTCATGATGTTCAGTTATGTTCAGATCATGATTTTAGAAAATAACATGCAAGCCCAACTCTCAGAATCTTATCTTGATTATGTTTTCATGATATGCATTTATGATTTTACTTAGGGATTTTACTTACCTTACATACTCAGTATATTCCACATACTGACTACATATTCTATGCTGTATCGTTTCATGATACAGGCTTGGATATTTAGTCTCAGTTTCATCATTAGCCAGACCTGCAACTTTAGCACTTATCATCCAGAGTGGTGAGTCCTCATCTTTCGAGAGCCCTTCCTTTCATTTGTATCTAGTACTTTCAGTTTCAGACTTTATTGAGTAATTGGGGTCCTGTCCTATCAACTTGTTAGTAGTATAGAGGCTTTTTAGACATAGAATGTCATCAGCTTTGGACTTGAATTATGTATCCTGATATTATGAGATTATCATATTTCCACTATATTAATTATGTTGATCTTACACTTTATTATGATTGAGTTAGATGTTATGATCATTCCATGGGTCGACTTGGAGCCTCTCGAGGTTCCTTGTTCCAAGTCTGGATCAGTACCTAGGTTCGGGTCATGAAAAACTTAGTATCAGAGCATTAGGTTTTGTAGTGTCCTAGGGTGTCTGAAAGCCATATTAAGTAGAGTTTTTTTCATGGGTGTGAAGAACGCCACACTTTTGATGAAGAGGCTATGAGACATTTAGGCAATGTTTCCTTCTTTCATGATCAATATCATGCAATGAAATGTCTCCTATCCTTCTAACTCGTGCTATATGCATTTGTAGAATCATGCCTCCTCGTCGAGTTAACAAAAGAAGAAATGAAAATGGAAATGGCCACGAGAATAGCAATGGAGATGGGCACTAGTAGACCCCACTAGCCCATGAGGAGCATGTACCCGAGCAGGTTGCCAACACAGAGTTTAGGGTAGCCATACAGATGCTAGCCCAAGCCTTGGCCGCCCAGGTCAATCAACAGGCGGCAGCGCATGTCTCTTAGAATGGGAATTCGGTAGCGGAAAGAGTCAGAGACTTTCTGAGGATGAATCCTCCGTAGTTTCTTGGGTCAAAGGTGGACGAGGATCCACATGAGTTTATTGACGAGGTTCTGAAGATCACCCAGATCATGGGGTGTTCGAAGAGAAGTGCGTCGATCTAGCCCCGTATCAGTTGAAAGAGGTTGTGCACATCAGGTTCAAGCAATGTAAGGATAGAATGGCAGTTGGAGCAGGCCCTATTGGTTGGGATGAGTTTCATGCCGCATTTCTGGATTGGTTCTTCCTTTGTGAGATGAGGGAGATTAAAGCAGCCGAGTTTGTGAACCTTAAACAAAGGAAAATGACAGTTCAGGAGTATGCCTTGGAGTTCACTTGTCTGTCCAAGTATGCATCTGAGATGGTGGTGGATCAGAGAGCCCGAGTGAGCCGGTTCATGGGATAGCAGACTACTTGGTTAGGATTGCCGGACCGCAATGCTTTTTTAGGACATTGACTTTGCTTGGATAGTACAGTGTGCCCAGCAGATGGAGGCTGTGCAGATGAGTGAATGAGAGAGAGAGGCAAAGAGGTCCAGGATTGATAGCTTCGGATTCTCCTAATAGACCTAGTGGGCACCGTCAGCAGTTCTACCAGAGATATTCAGCCCTAGTGCCTTCGGCTATGAGTGTGCCATCCAGATCCAAGCACAATCAGAGGGGACAAACATCAGGCTCTAGAGGTCAGAGTAGCAGACCCGTAGACGTCGGTACTCCAGAGTGTATTAGATGTGGCCGGAGACACATGGGTCAGTGCTTAGTACGTTCAGGTGCTTGTTTCTGGTGCGGAAGCCCTGACAAATGCTTAGGGATTGCCCAGCAGCTAGACAGGGTCATGACAGGGGTCGAGGCCCAGCTTCCAGTTCTGTAGCTCCACTAGCATGCCCAGCTTAGCAAGGGGCATCTACTAGTGTGGGTGGTGGTCAGCGTCAAAATAGATTCTATTCTCTAGCATCCCGTTAAGAGTAGGAGGCCTCCCTAGATGTAGTCACTGGTATGTTACGAGTATTCCACCTTAATGAATATGCATTGTTAGATCTAGGGGCTACTTTGTCTTTTGTGATGCCCTATGTTACTGGTAGTTTCAGAGTCAGTCCCAAAATATTATCAGAACCCTTCTCAGTCTCTACTCCAGTTGGTGATTCAGTTATAGCTAGATGAGTATATAGAAATTTCTTTGTCACAGTCCTTCAGAAAGTCACCTCAGCAGATTTAGTAGAGTTAGCCATGACCGATTTTGATATTATCTTTGGCATGGACTGGTTACATGCATGTTATGCCTCAGGAAATCATAGAACCCGTGCAGTAGAGTTCAGATTTCTGGGTGAACCAGTCTTAGAGTGGAATGGCAGTTCAGCTGTGCTTGTAGGTGGTTTCATTTCCTACCATAAGGCTAGAAAGATGATTTTTAAGGGTTGCGTGTACCATCTAGTTAGGGTTAAGGATGCTACGTCCAAAACCCTGACTATCCCATCAGTTCCTGTAGTGTGTAAGTATCTAGAGGTATTTCCAAATGATTTTACTAAGAATTCCTCCCGAGCGGGAGATCAATTTTGGTATTGACCTTCTTCCCGATACGCAACCTATATCTATTCCTCCTTATAGAATGGCTACAATTGAGCGAAAGGAGTTGAAGGAATAGTTGAAAGATCCCCTAGACAAGGGTTTCATTAGACCTAGCAAATCCCCATGGGGTGCACCGATTCTCTTTGTCTGAAAGAAGGATGGTTCTCTTTGTATGTGTATTCATTATTGGCAATTGAACAAGGTCACAATCAAGAACAGGTATCCTCTCCCTAGTATTGATGGTTTGTTGGACCAGTTTCAGGGTGCCAAGGGAATTTCAAATATAGAGCTCAGTTCAGGATATCATCAATTCAGAGTTAGGGAGAGTAATATCCCAAAGACAGCCTTCAGGACTCGGTATGGTCACTATGAGTTTGTAGTTATGTCTTTTGGAATAATGAATGCTCCTGCAACTAATATGGATTTGATGAACAGGGTGTTCAAGCCATATTTGGATATGTTCATGATTGTGTTCATAGATAACATCATGATATACTCTCGTAGCGAAGAGGAGCATGCCGCTCATCTGAGGGTGGTGCTACAAACCCTTAAGGATCGTCAGTTATATGCTAAGTTTAGCAAATGTGATTTTTGGTTGAACTTAGTGACATTTTTGGGCCATGAGGTGTCAAATGAGGGTGTTTAGGTGGACTCTCAAAAGATAGAAGCGGTGAAGAATTGGCATAGACCGGTGAATCCTTCGGATATCAAGAGTTTCTTGGATTTAGCTGGTTATTATCAGAGGTTTGTTGAGGGGTTTTCATCCATTGTAGCCCCGTTGACTAAGTTGACCTAGAAGAAATTGACGTTTCAATGGTCAGAGGCTTGTGAGAAGAGCTTCCAAGAGTTGAAGACTCGACTCACCTCAGCACCAGTGTTGACCCTACCTGAGGGTATCGATGGGTTTGTGGTATGTTGTGACGCTTCGAGGATCGACCTTGGTTGTGTATTGATGCAGCACGGTAAGGTTATAACATATGCTTCTAGGCAGCTGAAGGTCCATGAAAAGAACTACCTGACTCATGATCGCGAATTGGCGGCAGTAGTATTTTCCTTGAAGATTTGGACACACTATTTGTACGGGGTCCATGTGGATATGTTTACGGACCACAAAATCCTACAATATGTGTTTACCTAGAAGGATCTGAATTTGCACCAGAGGAGGTGATTGGAGCTGTTGAAGGACTATGATATGAGTCTCCTATATCATCAGGGCAAGGACAATGTGGTGGAAAACATTCTTAGAAGGCTTTCCAGGAAGAGTGTATCTCATGTAGATGAGGAGAGGAAAGAGTTAGTAAAGGATGTGCATCGACTTGCACGACTAGGAGTTTGTCTGGTTGACGTGACGGATGGTGGTGTCATTGTTCAGAATAGGTCAGAATCATCTTTAGTGACCAAAGTTAAAGTTATACAAGACGTGGATCCTATTTTGGTAAAGTTGAAAGAAGCCATTCAAAATTAGAAGTTAGAGGTCTTTTTCCAAAAGGGGAGATGGGGTGCTTCGATATCAAGATCGCTTGTGTGTTTTGGGTGTTGATGATTTGAGAGAGCGGATATTGCACGAAGCTCATGGTTCCAGATACTCTATATATCCAGGTGCCACCAATATGTACCGTGACCTACAGGAAGTCTATTGGTGGAATGGCATGAAGAAGGACATAACAGAGTTTATAGCTAAGTGTCCGAATTGTCAACAGGTGAAGATTTAGCATTAGAGACCTGGAGGTGTGCTTCAATACATTAGTATCCCTACCTGGGAGTGGAAGGAGATCAATATAGACTTCATTATAGGGTTTCCTTGCACTCATCGATAGTATGACTCTATTTGGGTGGTTGTAGACAGGTTGACTAAGGCAGCTCATTTTCTACTGGTTAAAACCACCAACTCAGCGGAGGATTATGCCAAATTGTACATTCGGGAGTTAGTTTAGTTGCATGGAGTGCCCTTGTCCATCATATCAGATAGAGGTACTTAGTTTACTTCCCAATTTCAGAGATCGTTTCAGAAGGGACTTTGTACTTAGTTCTAGCTTAGCGCAACATTTCCCTTGCAAACAGATGGTCAGGCGGAGAAGACCATTTAGACCCTCAAGGATATGTTGAGAGCATGTGTGATAGATTTCAAGGGTAATTGGGATGATCATTTGCCTCTCATTGAGTTTGCATATAACAACAACTACCATTCCAACATTCAGATGGCGCTGTTTGAGGCTCTTTATGGGCGGAGGTGTAGATCGCCTATTAGTTGATTTGAAGTCGGTGAAGCTGCAATGATATGACCGGATTCAATCCATGAGGCTATGGAGAAAGTTCAGCTTATAAGGGACAGGTTGAAAATAGCTTAGAGTCGCCAAAAGTCCTATCCAGATGTGAGGAGGAGGGAGCCTGAGTTTGAAGTCGATGATTGGGTGTTTCTAAAGGTGTCTCCCATGAAGAGAGTGATGAGGTTCAGAAAGAAAGGGAAACTCAGCCCTCGTTATGTTTGTCATTACCAGATTGTGAAATGGGTTGGTAAGGTAGCATATGAGTTGGAGTTTCCCTTAGAATTAGCTTCAGTCCATCTAGTTTTCCATGTGTCACTCTTAAAGAAGTGTTTGGGTGATCTAGCTCTGGTTGTTTCGGTAGACAGTGTTGGTTTGAAAGATAGCCTTAGTTATGAGGAGGTTCCGGTAGAAATACTTGACCATCAGGTTCGAAAGATAAGAAACAAAGAAGTAGCTTTAGTCAAGGTTTTGTGGAGGAACCAGCATGTTGAGGGAGCTACTTGGGAAGCTGAAGCTGATATGATGGCTAGATACCCACATCTATTCCCTTCCAGCTCAGTTTCAGCTTGAAGTATCAGTTTCCTCCCTAATACAATATTCAGGTTCATGTTCAGTTCATGTTCCCCAGTTTCTTTCATGTCAATGAATGTATGTGTGATTCCGAAATTCAGTTCATTCATGTAGTTCAATTCGGAGTCAGTCATTCCGTTAGTTTTCAGCATGTATGTTCAATACTTGAGTATGATGATTACATTTCTTTGCTTTTCAATATGTTTTCCCACATTCGAGGATGAATGTTCCCAAGGGGGAGATATTATAATAACCCAAAAACCCTCAGATCAGACTCAGGAGTTGAAACAGAGAAAATAGGATTTCCTACACCAGGTCACAGGACGAGTAGTCCAGTGACCTGTTGGGTTCCACGAGTCATTAAGTGACTTATGGGGAGGAGGTTGGACATTGTTGAGATTTTGAGTTTGAGGCCGACCACGGGTGGGACCACGAGTCGTTGTCACCACCATTAGTCGTCACATGGTCCGTGGTCAAGGGTTGAATGAAGGATGAAGGATTTGGGCAGTGCACCTAATGACTAGTCACCACAAGTTGTCGGACACACCACGGGTCGTGGTGTCTCTCATGGTGACCAGTGAAGATGGAATTCTAGTTCTTGAAACGGGAGGTGACCACGAGTGACCAGTAAAGATGGATGTCTAGTTCTGGCAACGGGAGGTGACCGCGAGTCGTGGTCACTGATGACGATCCGTCCAGTCCCTCGTGCGGACTGGTAGTGTGTTTTATCCTGCGAATTTATTAAGGGTTTTTATGTAATTCCTAAGTCCCTAAGGCCTAAACTACGTCATTTTAAGCTCAAAATAGATTATTTTAAGAGGGGTAAGTTCATTCTATGCCTACTCATCTCCATGCATGCAAGTCTAGAAGCTCCTAAGGGTGATCAAGCCTAAATTCCTCAAGTTCTTCCCCAGATTCCCATTGGGAAATCAAGAAAGTTGTGAAATCAAATTTCTACAGGTATGTAGGGTTATGAATGGGTGTAATTGTCTACACCCATGCCCAATCCCCTCTCAATTCATGAAAATTCTAGTAGATGAATCTATGGGATTTTAACCCAACATGTGAAATTCTCTAAGTATCAATCATGGGTATGATCTAAGCACGTTTCTAATGTTGAATTATAATTAATGGGCATATTTTACAGTGTTTGCAATTATAAATTATGTTTTCAAGTTTTATAAATTATGACGCCCATCCATGAAAGTTCATGAAAGTTGAGATCTATGAAATATGTATTCAAGCATGATGAGATGTATATGAAGAAAGTATGATTTCAAATTACCCATGTCTATGTTCATGTTTTCGAATGATCAAGTCTATGCCAAGTATTTTTAAGTATTGGGTAAGCCCATATGATCAAGTATGTTTCATGAATTTATCTAAACTTCATGTATTTGCTGACCACATGGATTTTGGAGTCTAGACTCCCTCTATTTTCAGCTTGTGGTGTGGTTTGAGCCCAAGGCTCCTCATGTTATGATTTCAGATTTATGTATGTATGTTATGAGTCAGCTTCATCATTAGATGATGGTTCAGCTTCGTTGAAAAACGATGGAGAGCATATGCATGTTTTGGGGAGTAGTGTCTAGCATCGAGTAGGATAAGGGTTAGTCAGCCCTATGCCTTAGAACTACGCGCCAATGTAGGTATGTTCAGATTATTTAGTACCTCCCTTGTGAGCTTCCCCTGCCCCCAAGGGGCCTTTAGCTTGAAATGATATCATGGTAGCAACCATAGCCCTGACAAAGCTTTGGACGGCTCTGCCCACTTGATGCCGAGTCTCTTGTAGTTCCTCATGATTTCAGTTATGCATGTGTCATGACCCGAACATAGGCTCGGATAGAGACACGAGATAAGGAACCTCGAGGGACTCTAAGTCAACCAATGGCATAAATATTCAAATAACCCAATCAATAAAACGGAAGATTCAACATACATAATATAGCGGAAGTCTAAACATGGCATAAGATCTGAAATACATCACATGCGTTTAAAGATGAATATAAACTATGCTCGAGAAAGCCTCTATCACTGATGAGTTAATGGGACAAGACCCCAGCTAACTTTCTAAACTAAAACTAAAATACACCAACATATCTAAATCAAAGAGGGTCCCTCAACAGATGAGGACTCACCAATAGAGACTGATGCTACTCCAAAAGCTAGCTAGGGTCGAGACTGAATTTGAGTATCAGAGCTTGTATCATGGAACAGTACAGCATAGTATGTGGTCATTACATGGAATGTACCGAGTATGCAAGGAAAGTAAAACAGACGTTTAAAATACGTAAAAGTGCATAAGAGTAGAACAACATGATTATAACATAAGTATCATAATGTAACATAAAGCTCAAGATTTTAAAACATTCGTAAATCAGTCAAAATCAAACTCTTGAGAGAAAAGTTTTATTAAACATAACTTAAGACAAAGTATATAATCATAGTCATACATAAATCATGAGGAACAGTGGAAGATTCTTATTGTCACACCCCACCTTGGGGGGTATGACGGGCACCTGGTGCCTGCTAGACTCTAGACTGCTAAATGGTCCAGCCTGAGCACATCTGGTGCTTTGGCTGGCTTTGGCTCTATTTCAAGAAACAAATCGGCTATATAACGGCTGTAAACACAGCCTCCGGCCCACTGGTCTGCAGCCATCTATACCTGTAATAACAGCTAACCAGAAACATGTCGATATAAGGGAGCCTATGCGGGCCGACAAGGCCACCATGCTGTCTAGTTATCTGTAACTCAACACAAGCCTACTGTAAGACTACGTGACCGGCAAGGTCACCACTACTGTCAAACTAAGGCCCCACACGGCCAACATAAACTGAAATACTAAACAGCTACAGCAGACTGCACGGCCTCACACGACCGGCCTAACTGACCACAGGGAAATATATACAGACTGCAAGCCTCTACGAATACTGTAAGAAAATAGTGGAAATGCTCGGGGCAGGGCCCCGACCTACCCATACTGTACAACAAAATAAAAGGAGCTACACCTCGGGGAATCAGACTCCGGAAGACAGGAGCTGATGACTCACTCGCTGGCTGGAATCACGAGGGATCGGCTCCTCATCCGTGAGTACCTGCAGGAAAGCAATGCAGCGCCCTGCTGGGCATCAGTACCATAGGTACTGAGCATGTAAAGCAAACTGAAATATGCACTGAAATGAATGGCAACAATAACATGACATATAAGCAAGAAGTAGCTGAGTCTATCTAGCTGAGGATAACTGGGGAGAGTTTGTTCATTCTGTAACTAATTGAGCGTACCTGATGATGTGTCATCCTACTGTCTATCAGTATCTAATAGCACATATCAATATACATAATAGTACATACAATACCTGACCAACCCCCACAAGCCGGAAGGTGCCAACCAAGCAAGCAATCTATATACCCCTACCCGGGTCTAAACCAACAAAAAATAAGTCACTCTACTAATCTGATACTGTGAGATCCTCCTACCGGTCCCCTTGGGTACGTAGCTCAGGCCTTGGCCTCTGACAATAAACTGTGTCTGAGTCTGAAGACTCCTGCCTCTGGGCGCAGGTGCGCACGGGGTAATCTGCTGCTGTATCTGTGACTGAAACTGCCCCTGGGTGCAAGCACGCAACAGGGTGATTTTATAAAAATTTGTATATAAAACTGCCCCCGGCCACAAGCGCACACAAAGTGGTCTGCCCCTGTAAACAGGGTGTACTGGCTCTGCGCAGAGTAAACTGAACTACCCCTGCAAGCAGGGTGGTCTGGACCGTATTATCATGGTGGTCAGCCATCATCGTCCTTTAGGCGGACGGCATCGCCCAGCTGGTGGCGGTATCTGAATCTGGTATCGACACAGCTATAACCCAGGGGCGGTGGGGATGCTAAAAGGGTGCCCACATGCCACAATAAGTCTCAACATACAAAACACATACACAGCAAGCATGCTCAATGAAAAATACTAACCATATTCTCTTCTTTTATCTCAAGGTCAGTCTGTATTAAATAACTGATACTATATTCTGTTTTACACTGTTTCTGATTGCTGGACTAATTGCTACCTGGCCTTTATTTGTCTATCTGATCATATCTGGATATAGCTCAATAATATAAAATGTACCATCTACTACTGGATACAATCTCAACAGATATAATACGTATTGCCTGAATATCTATTATTCTGATTATCGCATGATACGTAATTAATATACTAGCATGCTTGTTGGAAATTGTACTAAAATCGTTCCTGTATGCTGGGTATCAGTTAATAGCCTTTATTCTATTTACTTTCTAAACTGTACTTCCTGGCTTGCTGAAAGAATAACTTTACATACCTGGTTTCTGAGTACCCGATTGACCAATGTGATTTTTGTCGGTACTTCTGCTGTTTCTCCCAACTACATTCATATTCATGTCAATTAGAACTAAATACATTAATATTCGGGTTAAATTATCACTTTTGATATATATATATTTATCCCAAACTTCAACCTTTCAAAAAACGGTCGAAAACTCGTTATTTCTCGATAGTCCAGAAGGGATAAATGCTCACTGCAATGCTAGGAACACATTGGTACTAATTTAAAGCAATTATATTTACTTTACCTCGGTAGCACGACATTTTGCTGGCCAAATTTCAGGAAACCAACTCCGTAGGATTGCTCTCTGTATCTAAGCTGGAACGGAGTTTAGACCGCGTTTCGTCGCGTAATTGGAAGGAAATATATATATATTGTCGTGGGTTTGCCTTAAAAATGGCTACCCTCTGTTTTCTTTGGTTTTTATGGATGAAAACAGCAAGGGCCGACTTTTCTATTTATTCTTTTTTTTTTTTAATTTTTGTTTAAATTTTTTTTACCTTCTAAATCCCTTAACCAACATGACATTAGGCTATTTGTTTATTTAAAATTTACAGGGTGTAACATCCTCCCCCCCTTAAGAACATTCGTCCTCGAATGACATTCTGTCTAGAGGACTGCTCAACTTACTCAACTTGTTTCTAGAAAATTTTTTGCAGAGTTGCCCCTATATTATGGACTATCTCAAAATTCCTGAAAAGCAGAAAAGCCCAATACAGGTACTCTACACGATATAATAACATTCATGTATAAAACTGTCTATAATCAATCGCCTGCTTTCATATATGAAGTATAAGCATTAATAAGGAAAACAGTTCTAACATACCTCCTGTTTGCCTATGCCTGGAATAAGTGGGGATATCTGGCTTTCATGTCCTCCTCGGCTTCCCAGGTCATTTCTTTTCGGTTCCTGTTACGCCATAATACTTTGACAGACGCAATATCTTTAGTTCTCAATCTACGGATCTGTTTGTCTAAGATAGCTACTGGAACCTCTTCATATGCTAACTCTTTTGTGACCTGGACATCCTGAACCGGAACAACTGTGGAAGGGTCTCCTACAAATTTCCTCAACATAGATACATGGAATACTGGGTGAACAGATGCTAACTCCGGAGGCAAGTTCAATTCATATGCAACTCGGCCTATTCTCCGCCGAATCTGATATGGCCCAATGAATCTCGGGCTAAGCTTGGCTTTCTTGCCAAATCTCATCACCCCTTTCATTGGAGACACTTTCAGATATACCCAGTCATTTATATTGAACTCCAAGTCTCTGCGCCGTACATCTGCATATGATTTCTGGCGGCTCTGAGCAGTCAGTAGGCATTCTCTGATAAGCTTTATCTTCTCCTCTGACTGTTGAATGATGTCTGGCCCAATCAACGCTGATTCCCCCACTTCAATCCAGCCAACCGGCGATCTACATTTTCGTCCATATAATGCTTCAAAGGGCACCATCTGGATAGCCGAATGATAACTGTTATTATAGGCAAATTCAATCAGCGACAGATGTTCATCCCAGCTACCCCCAAAATCTAGTACACACGCTCGTAGCATATCTTCGAGCGTTTGGATAGTTCGCTCAGCCTGTCCATCTGTCTGAGGGTGGAATGCTGTGCTCAAATTAATCTGCGTTCCCAGACCCCTCTGGAACGACTGCCAAAATCTAGCTGTGAACTGTGCTCCCCTGTCTGAAATAATAGATACCGGCACTCCATGTAGTCTAACTATTTCTCTGATGTATAACTTGGCATAATCCTCGGCTGAGAAGGTAGCCTTCACTGGCAGGAAATGAGCTGATTTTGTCAGCCTGTCAATTATTACCCAAATGGAATCATTTCTGCGTCTGGTACGGGGTAACCCTGTTATAAAATCCATATTTATCGCTTCCCATTTCCACATAGGCACAACTATATCCTGCGTCAGACCGCCCGGTTTCTGGTGCTCCGCTTTCACCTGCTGGCAGTTAGGACATCTAGATACAAATTCAGCTATTTTAGATTTCATACCTGGCCACCAGTAAATGTCTCTGATATCGTGGTACATTTTTGTTGCTCCTGGATGGAGGGAATAGAGAGCGTAATGTACCTCATGCATGATCTGCTGGCGAAGCCCTGGTACGTTCGGGACACATAGACGGCCCTTACAACGTAGCACTTCATTTTCAGTCACTTGGAAATCTGACTCCTTACCTTTCTGAACTCTATCTCTGAGCTGGACTAAGTCAGGGTCCTCGTACTGCCGTTCTTTTACCTCTGTACCTAGTGATGACTCGGCAGAATTCTGAATTACCGCTCTGTTATTTTCTGTCTCCACTACTCGAACGGCTAAACCAGCTAGTTGATGATTTTCCTTGGCTAATTCCCGCTTCTCGGGTCGCAAATACGCCAAACTCCCCATTGACTTACGGCTCAGGGCATCTGCTACTACATTAGCTTTCCCCGGGTGATAGAGAATATTTACATCATAATCTTTCTACAATTCTAACCAGCGACGTTGCCGCAAATTTAACTCCCTCTGTGTGAAAATGTACTGCAGGCTTTTGTGATCTGTAAAAATGTCTACATGGACGCCATACAGATAATGCCTCCAAATTTTCAGAGCGTGGATCACTGCGGCCAGTCCCAGGTCATGGGTCGGATAGTTCTTTTCGTGTTTCCTCAGCTGTCTGGAAGCATAAGAAATCACCTTACCATGCTGCATCAACACACAACCCAGTCCCAAACCTGAAGCATCGCAATACACCGCATACCCATCTGTTCCCTCTGGCAATGCTAGTACTGGGGCAGAGGTCAATCTGTCTTTCAACTCTTGAAAACTCTGCTCACATGCCTCCGTCCACTGAAATTTCGCTGCTTTCTGTGTCAGCTTTGTCAGAGGTGCTGCTATAGTGGAAAATCCTTCAACAAATCTCCGGTAATACCCTGCTAAACCCAGGAAACTGCGAACCTCGGTCGGAGTGGTAGGTCTGGGCCATGTCTTGACCGCCTCTACTTTCTGTGTGTCTACCTGTATACCAGCATCCGACACGATATGCCCCAAAAAGGCAACTGAGTTCATCCAGAACTCACACTTAGAAAACTTGGCATACAGCTGATGGTCTCTAAGGGTCTGGAGTACTGTTCGTAAATGGTTCTGGTGATCTGTCTCTGAACGAGAATATACCAGAATATCATCGATAAATACTATCACAAACAGATCCAAATACGGTCTGAATATGCTGTTCATCAGGTCCATAAACACTGCGGGAGCATTCGTTAGCCCAAAAGACATAACTAGAAATTCAAAGTGACCATACCTGGTCCTGAAAGTAGTCTTTGGAATGTCCCTCTCACGAACCCGAACCTGGTGGTATCCAGACCTCAGATCTATCTTAGAGAAACATTTGGCCCCTGCAACTGGTCAAACAAATCATCTATTCTAGGGAGCGGGTATTTGTTTTTAACCGTTACCTTATTTAGCTGCCGGTAGTCTACACACATACGAAGTGAGCCATCTTTCTTTCTTAAAAATAGAACTGGCGCACCCCACGGGGAAGTACTAGGCCTGATAAAGCCTTTGTCGAGCAAATCTTTTAGCTGCTCTTTTAACTCTCTAAGCTCAGCTGGTGCCATGCGATACGGGGGAATGGATATAGGTTGAGTCCCTGGCAACAAGTCAATCGCAAAATCTATCTCCCTTTTGGGAGGGATACCAGGAAACTCATCTGGAAATACGTCAGGGAATTCATTGACCACTGGAACAGACTGAAGAGTCGGGGTTCCACCCGAACGTCCTGGACTCTAACTAGGTGGTAAATACATCCCTTTGCTATTAATTTTCTTGCCTGAAGGTAGGAAATAAACCTACCTTTCGGCGTAGCTGTGCTCCCTTTCCACTCTCGCACTACTTCCCCCGGAAAGTGAAATCGGACCGTCTTGGTCCAGCATTCTAAGTTGGCATAGCATGGCACTAACCAGTCCATACCCATAATGGCATCGAAGTCGACCATCTCAAGTTCTACTAGATCTACTGTGGTTTGGCGATCAGCAATCTCTACCGTACACCCTCAGTAAACTCTTTTAGCTATAATCGAGTCACCGACTGGTGTAAGCACTGAAAAGGGCTGCTGAAGCAATTCTGGTTCGATGCCCAACTTTTGGGTCACAAATGGTGTAATATATGACAAGGTAGACCCTGGATCAATCAATACATAAACAGGGTATGAGCAGATAATCAATATACCTGTGACCACATTGGGAGATGCCTCTGAATCCTGCCTCCCTGGTAATGCATAGGTACGACTGGGGCCTGCACCTGAGCCAGAGGCTCCTGATCTACCTCGGCCCCTATTTCCTGAACCTGAGGGTCTGCGCCCTGCTGAGGCTGCTGGAACTCGTGGCCCTGCTGATGCTCTATCCAGATCATCCTGACTACCCTGTCCCTTGGATGGACAATCTCTCATTAAATGCCCTTCCTGTCCGCAGTAATAACACCCTGGGAAGCCTTGCCTGCAGGCTCCGGAATGTAGTCGGTGGCATATAGGACAAGTGGTAGATGCAAATCTACTCTGTTCTACCCTCCGCTGTTGAGGTGAGGCTACTGTCCGTGAACTGCTATCGGACTCTGACTGACTCTGGCGAATAAATCTGCCCCTCTGCTGCTGTACCGGCGGTAAAGATCTGGGTGGCCTATTTGAAAACCGTGGTCTCGGCCCCCTAGGAATTTCCCTCTGAATCTCAGCGGGTCTACTTCTACGGCGCTGCTCTGAAGTCGCCTGTCTGTCACCCCGCTGCCGCTGCCTCAGACCTTCAATTGTTTGTGTGAAGGCCTGTACCCTGGCTATGTCCATGTCCTCTCTCAAAGTAGCCATCATGCACGTCTCTATGTACTCTGGATTCAGGCCCATAATAAAGCGGTGGACTCTGGACGACATGGTGTCCACAAATGCTGGAGCATAACGGGCTAAGGAGTCGAATTGTAAGAAATATTCACGGACGCTCTTAGCCCCCTGCTCTAAATGTAAGAACTGGTCCATCCGGGCCTGTCTGACCTCCTGGGGTAAGTAGTGGTCCAGGAAGGCCTCTGAAAAGCTGGACCAAGTAGGAGGGGCTGCATCTCTTCCCCGAGACCTCTCCCAACTTTCATACCACAAAACAACAATATCCCTTAACCGGAACACTGCTAACTCAACTGATTCTGCTGGGGTTACGTGCATGACTCTAAAGATCCTCTTCATCTGGTCCAAAAAATCCTGAGGGTCCTCCACTGAATCCGACCCTATAAACTGAGGGGGTCCCAACGCCAAGAATTCTCTAACCCTGGAACTACCTGGCCCACCTAGGGATTCTGCTGCTGTAGGTGGTGCTGGCTGACGCTGAGCAGCTAGCATCTGATTCAACATAACCACCGCACTATGTATCTCCTGATTAGATGAAGTGGGTGCAGGAGCTGTGGGAGGCGGTGCTACCTCAAATGGTGTTTGGCGAGGCGGAGACTGCTGGAAGGGCCGAGATGACGCCTCCGTATTACTCTCAGACCGGGCGGAATCTGGCTATAACTGAGGCATCCTACTGGTGCCTTCGCCCGCTGTTGTATCCAATCTCCTACCTGTAGCTGGGTGCCACTGGTCTGCCATAATATCTATAAGCAAAGAGGGTGGTGAGTTTCAAAAGTCAACTCTATATTGTACCGCTCTATAGCACAACTGAATAAGAAAGAAGAGTGACAATCCTAACATGCCTCGCAGCCTCCTGCCTATAGTATGTGGTGCACAACACATCCATAGACAAGACTCTACTTAGCACGGCTTGCAGACTCCCTGGGACACGACCTTCTCTGATACCAAGTTTGTCACACCCCACCTTCGGGGGTATGACGGGCACCTGGTGCCTGCTAGACTCTAGACTGCTAAATGGTCCAGCCTGAGCACATCTGGTGCTTTGGCTGGCTTTGACTCTATTTCAAGAAACAAATCGGCTATATAACGGCTGTAAACACAACCTCCGGCCCACAGGCCTGTAGCCATCTGTACCTGTAATAACAGCTAACCAGAAACATGTCGATATAAGGGAGCCTATGCAGGCCGACAAGGCCACCATGCTGTCTAGTTATCTGTAACTCAACACAAGCCTACTGTAAGACTACGTGACCGGCAAGGTCACCACTACTGTCAAACTAAGGCCCCACACGGCCAACATAAACTGAAATACTAAACAGCTACAGCAGACTGCACGGCCTCACACGACCGACCCAACTGACCACAGGGAAATATATACAGACTGCAAGCCTCTACGAATACTGTAAGAAAATAGTGGAAATGATCAGGACAGGGCCCCGACCTACCCATACTGTACAACAAAAGAAAAGGAGCTACACCTCGGGGAATCAGACTCCGGAAGACAGGAGCTGATGACTCACTCGCTGGCTGGAATCACGAGGGATCGGCTCCTCGTCCGTGAGTACCTGTAGGCAAGCAATGCAGCGCCCCGCTGGGCGTCAGTACCATAGGTACTGAGCATGTAAAGCAAATTGAAATATGCACTGAAATGAATGGCAACAATAACATGACATATAAAGGAAGAAGTAGCTGAGTCTATCTAGTTGAGGATAACTGGGGAGAGTTTGTTCATTCTGTAACTAATTGAGCGTACCTGATGACATGTCGTCCTACTGTCTATCAGTATCTAATAGCACATATCAATATACATAATAGTACACACCATACGTGACCGACCCCCACAAGCCGGAAGGTGCCAACCAAGCAAGCAATCTATACACCCCTACCCGGGTCTAAACCAACCAAAAATAAGTCACTCTACTCATTTGATACTGTGAGCTCCTCCTACCGGTCCCCTTGGGTACGTAGCTCAGGCCTTGGCCTCTGACAATAAACTGTGTCTGAGTTCGAAGACTCCTGCCTCTGGGCGCAGGTGCGCACGGGGTGATCTGCTGCTGTATCTGTGACTGAAACTGCCCCTGGGGGCAAGCACGCAACAGGGTGATTTTATAAAAATCTATATATAAAACTGCCCCCGGCCACAAGCGCACACAAAGTGGTCTGCCCCTGTAAACAGGGTGTACTGGCTCTGCGCAGAGTAAACTGAACTACCCCTGCAAGCAGGGTGGTCTGGACCGTATTATCATGGTGGTCAGCCATCATCGTCCTTTAGGCGGACGGCATCGCCCAGCTGGTGGCGGTATCTGAATCTGGTATCAACACAGCTATAACCCAGGGGCGGTGGGGATGCTAAAAGGGTGCCCACATGCCACAACAAGTCTCAACATACAAAACACATACACAACAAGCATGCTCAATGAAATATACTAACCATATTCTCTTCTTTTATCTCAAGGCCAGTCTGTATTAAATAACTGATACTATATTCTGTTTTACACTATTTCTGATTGCTGGACTAATTGCTACCTGGCCTTTATCTATCTATCTGATCATATCTGGATATAGCTCAATAATATAAAATGTACCATCTACTACTGGATACAATCTCAACAGATATAATACGTATTGCCTGAATATCTATTATTCTGATTATCGCATGATACGTAATTAATATACTAGCATGCTTGCTGGAAATTGTACTAAAATCGTTCCTGTACGCTGGGTATCGGTTAATAGCCTTTATTCTATTTAATTTCTAAACTGTACTTCCTGGCTTGCCGAAAGAATAATTTTACATACCTGGTTTCTAAGTACCCGACTGACCGATGTGATTTCCGTCGGTACTTCTGCTGTTTCTCCCAACTACATTCATATTCATGTCAATTAGAACTAAATACATTAATATTTGGGTTAAATTATCACTTTTGATATATATATTTATCCCAAACTTCAACCTTTCGAAAAACGGTCGAAAACTCGTTATTTCTCGATAGTCCAGAAGGGATAAATGCTCACTGCAATGCTAGGAACACATTGGTACTAATTTAAAGCAATTATATTTACTTTACCTCGGTAGCACGACATTTCGCCGGCCAAATTTCACGAAACCAACTCCGTAGGATTGCTCTCTGTAGCTTTATACCTCTGTATCTAAGCCGGAACGGAGTTTAGACCGCGTTTCGTCGTGTAATTGGAAGGAAATATATATATATTGTCGTGGGTTTGCCTTAAAAATGGCTACCCTCTGTTTTCTTTAGTTTTTATGGATGAAAACAGCAAGGGCCGACTTTGCTATTTATTCTTTTTTTTTTTTGAGTTTTTTTTTAAATTTATTTTACCTTCTAAATACCTTAACCAACATGCCATTAGACTATTTATTTATTTAAAATTTACGGGGTGTAACACTTATAACCTACATACCCCATATGAGCACACATGGAGCGCAAACTGTAAACCCCTAGTCGGGAGGGTGTTCGTACCTTGACAAGGGTAAAACCATGAAAGGCGTGATATCACTCATAAAAGATCCATTTGGGGCAAAAAAAGGGGAGAGTCTCAAGGGAGGTCCCATCATGACCTATGGTGGCACGTAGTTCTAAGATTCAGGGCAAAACCTGGGCCTTGAACCTGCCGGTATTAAATACTACTCCCAAAACATATATAGTGCTCATAGGATAATATACATGAGATTCATGGGCCAGTTAAATCATGATAATCATAAGAATGCTTGTAAATACGTGAACTAGCCATGAAGATAACGCCCATGAGTTGGTCAAAATCATAAATCATAAATCATGAGGTTCGTGCATACTTGTAAAACATGTATATCCTTGGAAATCATAAATTCATGATGAGATTTTGGGTAAATTCATATCATAAATCATAAATCATAAATCATGATGGGTTAAAGAACATCAAGATCAAGGTAAAAGCATAACTCAAATTACCATAGAACATGCATGATTGGGCATAATTTAATAGAAATTTAAACCAATAAATTTATAATCGAATTAGTTGGAAAATCTATCCATATTCATAAAATATGACATAAAACATGAGAGATATTAACTCATAGATAGATCATAAGGATTTCATAAGATTTGGGATAAAACCCCATAGAATTATCAATAGAATTTTATGAATAGAGAGAGATTAGGCATGGGTGTGAACAGATTCACCCATTCATAACCCTACATACCTGAGAGACCTGGATTCTATCACTCTCTTACTTGCCCAAGATGAATTGAAGAACAATTGATGATGAACCTTGGGGTTTTATGCTTGATCACCCTCTATACTCTTGAACTTTGCATGCATGAGTATTGAATAAGTTAGAATGATTTAATCTATCTTAACACACCTTGAAAATAGCTTAAGACGACGTAGTATAGGACCCTAGGGATTAAGGATGATGATAATATCCTTAATAAATTCACAATTAAAAACTGATTGCCAGTCCCAACGAGGGACTGGATGAGTCGTCATCCCAGGGGACGAGTTGTGGTATCTGTCATCGAGTGCACTATCCGAAAATCATCTGGGGCTCGCCATGGGGGACCCTATGAATCGTTACGGGTGACCACGAATCATGGTCACCACTCGTCATCCTCACTGCTTAGATTTCAGATCATACCCAACCTGCTACCCATGACCCATCCCATAAATCATGGTGACTGACCACGACTTGTGGGACCTTTCATAGGGTACACTGCCAGGTCTCCTTTACTCCCCTTAAACCCTTGCCTATGACTGACTAAACGAGTCGTGGGGATTGACTGCGACTCGTGGTCAGGTCCGTGGGGACCTCAAATTCCAAAATTCATCCCAAGCCTTGAACCCCACCATGAGTCTCCTCACGACTCTTAGTCTACCACACAGGTAATAGAACGACTCATTTTGTGACCTGGTGCTAGTTTTCCAATTTTCTCCTTTTCAACTCTCGGGTCTGATCTTTGGGCCTTCGGGGTATTACAACATGTTCATCAATCATGATATTATGTTTTCAGCAGTTTTGACCGATTATTCAGTTTTTACATATGATTATCAGTTTTCAGCTTTGGGTCATTCCATTAAGTTATGATGTTCAGTTATGTTCAGATCATGATTTCAAAAAATAGCATGCAAGCCGTACTCTTAGAATCTTATCTTGATTATGTTTTCATGATATGCATGATTTATGATTTTACTTACTTAGCAATTTACTTACCTTTTATACTCGGTACATTCCACTTACTGACCGCATACTCTATGTTGTATTGTTTCATAATACAGGCTTAATTTCGTCATTAGCCAAACCTGTATTTTTGGCCCTTATCAGCTAGAGTGGTGAGTCCTCATCTTTCAAGGACCCTTCCTTTCAGTTGTATCTAGTACTTTTAGTTTCAGACTTTATTGAGTTAGTTAGGCTCCTGTCCCCTCAACTCGTCAATAGTAGAGGGTTTTCAGATATAGAATATAATCATCTTCGGACTTGAGTTATGTATTTCGATGTTATGATATTATCAGATTTTTGCTATATTAATTATGTTGATCTTACGCTTTATTATGATTGAGTTAGATGTTATGTTCATACCATGGGTCGACTTGGAGCGTCTCGGAGTTCCTTGTCCCATGTCTCGATCCGGGCTATGTTCGCGTCGTGACATATGCAGATGCACATTGATTATCGTTAGTTGAATAAGGTAACCATATGGAATAAATACCCTCTTCCTCAAATAGATGACCAGTTTGATTAGTTACAGGGTGTAGAAATGTTCTCGAAGATTGACATGAGATCAGGCTATCATCAGCTAAAAATTCATGCTGAGGATATTCCCAAGACAGCTTTTTGGACTAGGTATGGACATGATGAGTTTCTAGTCATGTACTTCAAACTCAATAATGCTCCAGCAACTTTCATAAGCTTGGCGAATGGTGTCTTCAAACCCTATCTATATTCATTTATAATCGTGTTCATTGATTATATCTTGATATACTCTAAAATTAAACAGGAACATGAGAATCATCTGAGTATTGTGCTGGGGTTGCTGAAGGAGGAACAGTTGTATGCAAAGTTCACCAAATATGAATTTTGCCTGGAATCGGTATCTCTTCTAGGACATGTAGTCTCCAAGGAAGGGATTAAGGTAGATCTACAAAAGGTGGAGGTGGTCCGAAGCTGGGCTAAACCTACTATAGTGACAGAGATTTGGAGTTTTGTGGGGCTGGCCAGTTACTACCATCAGTTTGTGAAGGGATTTACATCCATTTCTTCGGTGTTGACAAGGTTGACTCAGAAGGATGTGCCTTGTCAATGGTCCGAGGAATGTGAAGAGATTTTTCAGAAGCTCAAAACCCTACTAACCATGATGCCAATCTTGAGCCTATCGGTGGAAGTTAAAGATCTTATAGTTTATTGTGATGCCTCATGGTCAGGGTTGGGTGTTGTGTTAATGTAGGAACGACAGGTTCATTGCTTATGCTTCAAGGTAGTTGAAGGTGTATGAGAAGAATTACCCCACACATGACCTGGAGTTGGCACGGGTGGTGTTCGCTTTGAAAATTTAGAGGCACTACCTACACGGCGCTCGTTGTGAGGTGTTTACAGACCATCGTAGCCTGCAGTATGTTTTCTCCAAGAAAAATATCAATCTGAGATAGAGGAGATTGATGGAACTTCTCAAGGATTATGATGTGACAATCCTGTATCATCCACGGAAGGCAAACAAGGTGGCTGATGCCTTGAGTCGGAAGGCTGTAAGTATGGGTAGCCTAGCTTTCTTGGAAGCTACTCAGCAGCCAATGCTCAGAGAAGTCCAAACACTGGAGAATAACCTGATGAGACTTTCACTGACAAAAATAGGTGGGATACTAGCCAGCATGGAGGCTCAGTTATCTCTGTTAGAAAAGATAAAAGTCAGGCAGTTTGAGGATGCGAAGCTGAGTAAGATTCGAGACAAGGTTTTGTAGGGGGAAGCTAAGGAAGTAGTGCTAGATGACAAAGGGAACCTGAGGATAAAGGGACGTGTGTGTGTTCCTCGGGTTGATGAGCCAATTAAAACCATCTTGGCAGAAGCTGACAACTCGAGGTACTCCCTTCATCCTGGGTTACTAAAATGTACCATGAATTGAAGTGACATTATTTGTGGGGAAGGATGAAGAGGGACATTGTTAAGTACATTTCCCAGTGTTTGAAATGTCAGCAGGTGAAGTATGAGCACTAAAAGCCTGGGGGAGTACATCAGAGGATGCCCATCCCAGAGTGGAAATGAGAAAGGATAGCGATGGACTTTGTGGTTGGTCTTCCAAAGACATTGGGGAGGTTTGACTCCTGGGGTGCCAATTTTGATCGTATCGGATAGGGGGTACTCAGTTCACCTCCTATTTTTGGAGGACTTTGCAGCAGAATTATATATCAGGTTGGATTTGAGAACAGCCTTCCATCCGCAGATAGACGGACAGCCGGAGAGGACCATTCAGGTGTTAGAGGATATGCTCCAGGCCTGTGTGATAGATTTTGGTGGCCATTGGGATAAATTTTTACCCTTGCCAGAGTTTGCTTACAATAATAATTATCATTCGAGTATTGACATGGCACTATTTGAAGCTTTGTATAGGAGGAAATGCAGATCTCCAATTGGATGGTTCGATGATTTAAGGTGAGACCTTGGGGTACCAATTTTCTTAAAGAGTCCTTAGAAAAAGTTTGGGTAATTCCAAAACATCTGGTAGCTTCTCAAAGTAGGTAGAATCATTATGCAGACAGGAAAAGTGAGATATATGGAGTTCATGATAGGAGAGCAAATGTTGCTCAAGGTATCCCCCATGAAGAGGGTAATGCGGTTTGGGAAGCGGGGCAAGCTTATCCCGAGGTACATTGTGCCGTTTGAGATTCTCCAACGTGTGGGGGGGAAGTAGCTTATGAATTAGTATTTCCTCCAGGACTATCAGGAATACATCCGGCCTTCCATGTTTTCATATTGAAGAAATACCATAGAGATGGATCATATATAATTAAATGGGACTCAGTGTTGCTGGACGAGAATTAGTCCTATGAGGAGGAGCCAGTGACAATAGTAGATAGAGAAGTTTGCAAGTTGAAATCGAAGGAGATTACAACGGTAAAGGTCTAATGGAAGAATCGTCCCATTTAGGAAGCCACTTGGGAGACCGGGGCCGACATGTGGAACAAATATCCTTAACTATTTGTGGAATCCGGTATGCTATCTTTCTTGCCTTTGTAAGCCGTTCGGGGATGAATGATATTTTAATTTTGATGTAACAATACGTACGTCATATAAGGGAAATAATTGGAACACTCCTAACTGGCCTAAGTTGTGGGTAGAAAAGTGTTGGTGGAGTGGTTGTGAAAATTCTGAGTTGGATAGTAGTTTGTGAACAGGTTTGGGAGTTACTGGTTATGGGGTATCGCTGCAGTGGTTGAATTTCTACAGCAGTGAGACTATCATCATGGTCGGAGTCCGCTGTAACAGACTAGGAGAATAACTATTGGATTTGCCGTAGTGGTGTCTTGGCCACCATAGCGGGTCCCCTGCAGCAAAAAAGTGACTGTTGCAGTGGATGACAGAAATCAATAAATAGGTCTTAAGTGGGACTTCAGGAGTTGTGCCCCATTATTTCCAAAACATGAACTCCCAAGAGCTAGAGGAGTTTTTCTCCTAGAGTAGTACAATTTCCCTTCTCAACGTAAGAAACTTGACTTACTTCTTTTACGTTTGATTTTTCAGCACCTATGAATCAAGGGGGGATCCCTAATGGTGGAATTTCTAGCAAAAGTACCCTAGGTTGGTAGAACTAGGGCTGAATAATGGGAAACTAATAAGTGTTGACCCCTATGTTTAGAAGGGAGCGATGATCATCCCCTATGCCGAAGTGCTGGTAGAACGCGGTTCATGTGAAAGTTAAGACCTAGAAATGGTGAAAGTGGAACTTTACCCTTATAAAATGCCTTAAACAGGATTTGAGGGAGTAATGTTAAAGAATTAAAGCCATGAAAAATGAAGTGGATTGTGATAATGGGTAGAATAAGGTGGGTTTGAATTCTCAAAACCCTTGGTTTCAGAAGAAGAGTATTGAATTGTCTTAATATCTTGTTTTTAGACTTTGAACGTTTGGAGGCATTGAAGAAAAGCAAGGCTCCAATAGAGTAATTAACATTCGAACCCTCCAAATAAAGGTAGGTTATAGTTTAGAAGGAGTTACACATTTCATAATGAAATGTATAGATGTGGACTGATAATGTGTATATTGGTCTCTAAACCTTGAGTCTTAAAACATTCCTTGTTGATTTTCTTGATTGATTGATCCTAATGCAATGTTGTTACCTGCATAATGTGTAAGTGAATGTGTATGATTTGTTCATGCCTTTTGTAATTGTTGAGAATGATCTCGAATTGCTTAAATGTTTAAGTTAGTGGAGGTAAGAAGAGGCCTCCTAAAAGTCATGTCAGTGGACCTAATAATAATATATTTATTATGAGAACGAATGTGGATACAATGAATATCTTGAGATGAGTGGCTCATGCTCGAGGTAAGCTTCCGGGCGAGCAATGATGATTGAGCTCGTGTCCGAGGAAAACATATGGACGAGCATACAAGTGGGAGTAGGTGCAACACCAGTACAGTACATGAATTTCTAGAGTCCCCTGCAGTTCATGACTAGAAGGGCAGAAATAAGACCCTCTGACATGTGTGTACGTCGATGTTCAGTGATCTAGTATTAATGGTGATGTGATGGAGGTGTGTGTCTGGCATGTCACCATCCGTTGTATTATTTGATAATGCTGTAAGAATGTGAGAATCGGACTGAGTATGTGGTATCTAACTAAATTGAACTTGTAGTCATGTGCTTGCTGTAAGAATTGTTAAGGCGTTGCAATGACTTGATGGATGGAGTAATTAAATGAGAACTAGTGATTGAGTTGTGTAATCATTGTGAATGATTCATTCTATATTTTATGTGGTTATATGGTATCAATGGTCTATTGCTGACTGTGAATAACATGGATGATTATAATGATTGTTAGTTGTAAAGAGTTAATAAAATATTTGGTGTGCAACTAAGTCGAGCTACTGCCAAAGCGATACCGCTGCAACGGGACTTGTATCGCCATGGTGAGACCATAGTTGTGGTCAAGCAGCCGCTGCAGCGATGGCCAAATCCAGTGAGCAGGCCGGTTAGCACCTGAGCAGAAGTAATCCCTGAAATGTGTATTGTCTATATAGGAGTGATGTTCTGAGATATTTTCATATTTTTGTTTGCATGTATGTATGTTATTATGTAAGGTTGGCTAATTATGCCTACCAATACTGTACTTCATACCGACGCTACTCTTTCACTTTTTTGAATGCAGAATCTAATCCCGGAAGCTCATCTCTGTCACACCCCGCCTTAGGGGGTATGACTGGCACCTGGTTCCCTACTAGGACCTGAACTGCTAGACTGCTGAGCCTGGGCACATCTGGTGCCTGGCTGGCTCTAACTCAGATTCAGGGAAACAACGGGCTATATGACGGCTGTAAACACAGCCCCCGGCCCATTGGCCTATAGCCTCCTGTACCTGTACTAACAGCTGACCAGAAACATGTCAATATAGGGAAACCTATGCGGGCCGACAAGGCCACCATGCTGTCTAGTTGTCTATAACTTAACCATGAAGCACTGGATAGCTACGTGACCGGCAAGGTCACCACTACTGTCGAACTATGGCCCCACACGGCCAACATAAAGGAAACACAAGTTCTAACAGCTATACAACTGCACGGCCTCACACGACCGGCTCATCTGACCACAGAGAAATATATACAGACTGCAAGCCTCTAGGAATAACCATAAAAATGATCGGGACAGGGCCCCGACCTACCCGTACTACACAACACAAAAAAAAGAAATACACCTCTGGGATTCAGTCTCCGGATGACAGGAGCTGAATACTCGATCGCTGACAGGAATCACGTGGTATCGCCTGCTCGTCTATGAGTACCTGCAGGCAAGTAATGCAGCGCCCCACCGGGCGTCAGTACCGCTGGTACTGAGTATGTAAAGCAATAACTGAAAGAAAGATCTAAAAACAACAATATAACTGATGAAACTGAAGTAGAGAGAAATAGATTAACTGTCTGATAATGTAAGTCATACCTTCTCTCAATTATACTGGAAGGAGTAGGAGTCATACCTGAGGATTTATCGTTCTACTATCGATCTACTCGTATCTACTGTAACACAGCGTGACATATCATAACATAACATAGCACACTCAAACCTTATCCGGCCCCCATAAGCCGGGAGGTACAACCAACACAGAATCTATAAACCCTGGAAGCATCCTATAAACCCTGGAAGCATCCTGCCGGTCCCCTGGGTATGCACTTGGGCTCGCTGAGCCCCTGACTATAACTGCATCTGAGTCCGGAGGACTCCTTAATCAACACCCCGGGCATATCCGCTCGACGGGGGTGTATAAGGGCCGACCAAGGCACAATATGGGGAAAACTTGCATCCCATCTTCGTCCCCTATGGGACGGCATGCCACTCCATAGAGCAACGTATCCTCGTCCTCTGGCAGACGAGTCGATACAGCTATTAACCCTGGGCGGTCATGGATGCTTGGTAATCCAACCCCAAACAATACAATGGTCTCAACTAGTAATACTATCTGCATGTCCCACATTCTGAAGCTAGTGATAATAAAGAGTTTGTACATACTGCATGCTGAACTAGTGATAGTGATATGGACGTATTTAATACATGCTGGGACTGATAATAGTATATATATATAAATATACTCTTCTGCCATACTGTACTGAGTCTAATGCTGAACATAATATAGTATTTCTGCTGGAAACTATGTTGTATGCTGAGTTTCTATAGTAACATGATTTACTATTCCTAACATGCTTTCTAACTTCATTTTAACTTATCATTCTATTTCTGAAACGTCTTACAGATATTACATTGCTTTACTGAGTTTCAACTGAATACGATAATATCCTAACATTCTGTACTACATCACATACTGAGCATGTTGTGCAGTTTCTAACACTTGTATTAGAATCTATATCGTGCTAGCAAGTCTCGCGCTGATCATAACATGATGTTTCTAGTATCGTACCATCATTCGTAGTAAACATCAAACATGGATTCTGAATATTCTACTGGCCTTTAAATTACTGTACTGTACCAAGATTTCTAACTTGCCGAGGGAACTAGCTTTACATACCTTATCCTCGAACTATCCGTCTGTCGGACGAGGCTCGGCCAGTACTTCAACTATTTTCTCCCAACTGCATTCATAAATATGTCAATCAATACTAGATACAGCTTTATTGTAAAGAGCAACGTCACTTTCGATATAGTTTATAGCCTAAACTTAGGCTTATCGAAAGGCGGTCGAAAACTCGCTATTTTTCAACGGTCCAGAAGGGAGAAATATTCACTTCACAGCTAGGAACACATAGACACTAATTTAGAGCAATTCCACTTACCTTAGCTCGGTAGCTCGATGATTCGTCGGCCGTATTTCACGAAACTAAATCCGTAGGAATGCTCTCTGCTGCTAAATACCTCGGTATCTGAGGTTAATTTGAGTTTGGACAACGTTTAGCAGCGTAATCGGACGAAAATTATATTACTACTTCGTTCCTTTTTCCTTCTCTGCCGATTTGCTTTGTTTTCTGGAAATTTACAAGTGTTTAAATCATTTAAAACCGAAGTGGGTCTTTATATACTTGGTCCTGGACAAGGCCAACGTGTCACGGAGCCAACACGGAGGCTCCACCTCCGTGACACGCTGCCATCGCGGAGGGGCTCTGCCTCGGGTCCTTCCGCGATGGTTCGACAATTTTCTCGTCCGATCTTTTTCCCAGGCCTTTCTTTAGCATGTATGGCCTTCAAATATGCCTAACCATCGTGCGAATAGGTCATTTAGGTACCGGAAATTCTACGGGGTATAACATTCTCCCCCCCTTAAGAACATTCGTCCTCGAATGTACACTGCTATCTGGAGGACTACTTAACTTACTTTCTAGAAAAATTTCGGCAGGGTTTCCCCTGTAATATGGACTATAGAAAAAACCTGAAATGCAGGAAAAGTCCAACACAGGCACTGCACGTAATATTTTAAGATTTACTGGATAACTAAGTATCAATCTTTCTCATTCGCACACATACAACTATAAGGTACTGCATAAGTAATAATACGGGCATACCTGTCGCCTGACTAGGCCTGAAATAGGTGAGGATATTTGGTCCTCATATCTTCCTCCGCTTCCCAAGTCATCTCCTCTCGGTTCCTGTTACGCCTCGATACCTTAATAGACGTAATATCTTTAGTCCTTAATCTGCGAATCTGCCTATTTAAGATAGTTATTGGAACCTCTTCATAGGCCAGCTTTTGCGTAACCTGGATATTCTGGACTGGGACTGCTCTGGACGGGTCTCCTATGCATTTCCTCAGCATAGATACATGAAAGACTGGATGAATGGATTCTAATTCTGGAGGCAAATTCAACTCATATGCTACTTGACCTGTCCTTCGACGAATCCGATAAGGCCCAACAAACCTCGGGCTGCCGGACCTCATTACCTCTTTCATTGGGGATACTTCAGAAATATCCAGTCATACACATCAAACTCCAATTTTCTGCGTCGCACATCTGCATATGATTTCTGGCTGCTCTGTGCAGTCAGTAAGCATTCTTCGGATAAGCTTTACCTTTTCCTTTGACTGCTGAACAATGTCTGGGCCAACCAATGCTGCTTCTCCGATTTCAAACCAACCATTCGGCGATCTGCATTTTCGCTCGTATAATGCCTCAAAAGGCACAATCTGGATGGCTGAATGATAGTTATTATTGTAGGTAAATTAAATTAACGGTAAATGCTCACTTTGGCTACTACCGAAATCTAGCACATACGCTCGCAACATGTCTTCGAGCGTCTGAATTGTGCGCTCAGCCTGCTCATCTGTCTGAGGATAGAATGCTGTGCTTAAATTAATCTGCGTTTCCAAACCCCTCTGGAACGACTGCCATAATCTGGCTGTAAACTGTGCTCCCCTATCAGAAATGATAGATACCGGCACTTCGTGCAATCTAACTATTTCTCTGATATATAATTCGGCATAATCTTCAGTCGAGAAGGTAGCTTTCACTGGCAGGAAATGAGCTGATTTTGTCAGCCTATCAACTATCACCCATATAGAGTCATGTTTGTGTTTAGTACGGGGTAATCCTGCTACAAAATCTATATTTACTGCTTCCCATTTCCAGAGAGGCACAACTATGTCGTGGGTCAAACCGTCTGATTTCTAATGTTCTACTTTCATCTGTTGGCAGTTAGGACACTGAGCTACAAATTCAGTAATTTCTTTTTTTCATACCTAGCCACCATTAGTTTTCTTTGATATTAGGGTACATTTTCGTCGCGCCTGGGTGGAGAGAATAGCGGGCGTAATGCGCCTCGCTCATAATCTGCTGGCGATGCCCCAAAAATATCTGGAACACAAATGCAGCCTTTATATCGCAACACTTCATCCCCGGTTATCTGAAAATATGTCACCTCTCCTTACTGAACCTTGTGTTCAAGTTGAACCTGGCTAGGGTCTCCATACTGCCGTTCCTTTACTTCCACCACTAACGACAACACTGCGACATTCTGTATTATCGCTCTGTTATCCTTTATTTCTGCTATGTGAACGGCTAAACCGGCTAACTAGTGTAATTCTCGGGTCTATTCTTGCTGTTCAGGCTGCAAGTATGCCAACTCCCCATAGATTTACGGCTAAGGGCATCTGCTACCATATTAGCCTTTCCTGGGTGATACAAAATTTTCACTCTTTAAGGCATAAACTACTGCAGCTAACTCAAGGTCATGGGTAAGATAATTCTTTTCACGTTTCTTCAACTGCCTGAAAGCATAAGCTATTACTTTACCATGCTGCATCAACCCTCTGTACCTCCTAGCGATACTAACACTGGAGCTGATGTTAACCTGGCTTTTAACTCTTGGAAGTTCTGCTCACACGCCTCAGTCTACTGGAACTTTGCTGCCTTCTGTGTCAATTTAGTCAGAGGTGCTGCTAAGGTGGAAAATCCTTCCACAAACCCTCTGCAGTACCCGGCTAATCGCAGGGATTGCGTACTTCGATCGGAGTGGTAGGTCTAGGCTATGTCTTCACTACTTCGATTTTCTGTGTATCTATCTGTACACCAGCCTCCGACACGATGTGACCAAAAAGGCTACTAAACTCAACCAAAATTCACATTTACAAAAATTGACATATAACTAACGGTCATACTGGTTTATTATACCAGAAAATCTGACAAGGAATCTACCGGTATAGCTAGAGCTCATCTGGCCTTCTGGCCGCATGCTAAGGCTACTTGTTGCTAAGGTAACCTTGAACGACTATCTGCACACCATGTGCCCGTATCTGATCAGGGGGTCCTGATATTGACCATGACCTCTAATGATCTGGCTGCATAACCTTAAATAACTGAATAGTCGGGTTGAATGACCCGAATGTGGCAGTAGTCTAACAATGCTCTAACCGTTCTACTAGAGTGCTTATAGTTCGTGCATAACCGCAGACTTGTGGGCATCTAATTTCTCTGTTATTTTTCTTAAACCACTATAAGGCTGGGCTTAATCAACTTACTCCCAGGCGATCAATCTCTGGATCTTCATGGGGAGTCTACTGATCCCCTGGTCTTAATAAACACTGTGCTAGCAGGGTACTATCAATTTCTTACGCCTTGTGTGTATCCACTTGGATTTATACTGCTATTCTGGGGAATTCTCGGTCTTATGAGCTATTTTGTAAATACTAGCCCTCTGCTAGGGCTCTGTATCTAAATATCTTACAAGAACCAGCTGGAGTACTAGTCTGTCACTGACTACTGATGTGGACCCTTCCTTGGGGTACCCACGGGTATTGTGACTGGGACGGCCGGTTGACTTATGGGGTGTTCCACATAATAACTGCTAGGTTGACTAAGGCCGACTCTCACCTACAAGGCTGGGAAAATAATGTACGACCACTTAACATACTAGAACAATTCTGGTATTGCTAATCTCTAAAATTTGCCTATTCGGCCTCTAATCCTGGTTCTAGCACATACACTACTGTTACCGATCTTCAGGGATGCTTCCCTGCTAATACAGGCGCCAGCTGGTCGGTAGACCGTCTAACTGCGCGCTTCTCATCTAGCCTTCTGGTTTAGGCCAATAACTCTGGTAAGCTCCTAGAGCCTAGATCTGACAACAACACATAAGTCTATTAACCTAATAATTGAAAACTGAGATAATTTCTATGACTTCATACGTAATTCACACTTAATCCGCCCTTTCTCTTCTCCTTTCCCTTTCTCCTTTCTTCTCTCCTTTTCTTTCTTTCTTCTCCCCCCCCCTTTTTTTTTTGGCAAGGGGGGGGGGTCCTACAATGCAATCTGTACATGCTTTCTATTACTAATCAGCATCTGTGATTGCACCCCTTATAGGCAGCTACTCACAGCATATCTATTATCTATATATATATATATATATATATATATATATATCAATAGCTACGTACAATATGTACTGAATTCTGCGGTAATACATAATCTCTGACATGCTCTGCTGAGTCTCATACCGTACATGATACACCGCTTTTACGGCCTAATAATATCTCCTGCCCTGACTTATCATTTCATTGCATTGTCACCCCATTCTGAAAGTAACAAACATAAACACTTTAGTTATTGTCTGCTGTTTGAAATTCCGCCACTCTTGCGATGTGGGGTCGACGTTCGAATCTTGTAGCCTTACTAGGCATATATTGAGAGCCCATGACTGTCTGCTGGGCCTTATCTCTAGGCTACACTAGATTAGAATTGCTGTATCGGTAACTTCTTAACTTTTCCATAGCGGACATACTGCGGTATTCTGAACCGCAATCTTACTGTCAGCCCGAGGCTTAATCCTTAATACGATATTTTATCAATCCGAGGGGTAATTCTGATTTCCCCACAAGATCTGACATTCCTGCTTCTTTCCCTTATCTTACTTAAGCTGAACTCTGGGATTCAAGGTACCTGCTCTTCATTGTTAACAAGATTGTTAGTCCTGTATCAGTTCATACTTCCCTTGACTTGCAGTTAGACCTATCTGATTCACATGACCCCTCACCCTTTTGATATCCCAACTGGATCATAACCACAATCTTACAGGTATGTCTTGCTATCTGTTAGCATATGTGGCGGACTTGGCCTTTTTCTGACTCGAACTTGACTATTACCCGACATTCATCACTAACAGGTCTTTTACCCCTGCTTCGAGTAAGCTAATGGTCTTACTTCCTCTACTAGCTTATTATCATAAGGGTCTGCACAACTTACGGAATCATAGGGGCTCTTTATACTTTCCAATACTTACTAGGATCAATCAGCCCATCTTTACTTACTGCTTGATTTGGCAGCCCCATCTCAAGTCTTATGCCCCTTTACTATACTAGCATCAAAATCAAGAGGTAGGAATAGCCCTTTTCTCATTGCAATAAGTAAAAGCATTTAACTGTACCATATCCAAAAGATGTATTTGGGATTCCTGCATTTCCCTCTCTTTCTTATACTTACCTGGTGGTCTGACCTTGTTCGTAATCTTAATCAGATCTTATATAACTAATAAATAAATCAACTCATATGCACATTACACTCCTGACTTCCTATTCTGACGTTATCAACGTATACTGGGGATAGTACCGATAAAGGTATCATGCTGGGAGGTCTCGGGTACCTCCTCCTGCTATTGTAGTTATCATGTAACTGGCTGATGTCTTCTTCTATTGCTATATCTGATCTTCTGCCTATAATAGGGTAATGCTGATCTGCCTTTGTATCTATAATCAAAGAATACGGTAAGTTTTTAGAGACTCCACCCTATACTGTACCACTCTAAAGCACGACTGACTGAGAAGGAAGGGTAACCATCCTATCATGCCTCGCAGCCTCCTGCCTATAGTATGTGGTGCACAACACATCCATAGACAAGACTCTACTTAGCACGGCTTGCAGACTCCCTGGGACACGACCTGCTTTGATACCAAGTTTGTCATACCCCGCCTTGGGGGGTATGACTGGCACTTGGTGCCCTACTAGGACCTGAACTTCTAGACTGCTGAGCCTGGGCACATCTGGTGCCTGGCTGGCTCTAACTCAGATTCAGGGAAACAACGGGCTATATGACGACTGTAAACACAGCCCCCGGCCCATTGGCCTATAGCCTCCTGTACCTGTACTAACAGTTGACCAGAAACATGTCAATATAGGGAGACCTATACGGGCTGACAAGGCCACCATGCTGTCTAGTTGTCTATAACTTAACCATGAAGCACTGGATAGCTACGTGACCGGCAAGGTCACCACTACTGTCGAACTATGGCCCCACATGGCCAACATAAAGGAAACACAAGTTCTAACAGCTATACAACTGCACGGCCTCACACGACTGACTCATCTGACCACAAGGAAATATATACAGACTGCAAGTCTCTAGGAATAACCATAAAAATGATCGGGACAGGGCCCCGACCTACCCGTACTGCACAACACAAAAAAAAGAAATACACCTCTGGGATTCAGTCTCCGGATGATAGGAGCTGAATACTCGATCGCTGACAGGAATCACATGGTATCGCCTGCTCATCTATGAGTACCTGCAGGCAAGTAATGCAGTGCCCCACCGGGCGTCAGTACCATTGGTACTGAGTATGTAAAGCAATAACTGAAAGAAAGATCTGAAAACAATAATATAACTGATGAAACTGCAGTAGAGAGAAATAGATTAACTGTCTGATAATGTAAGTCATACCTTCTCTCAATTATACTGGAAGGAGTAGGAGTCATACCTGAGGATTTATCGTTCTACTGTCGATCTACTCGTATCTACTGTAACACAGCGTGACATATCATAACATAACATAGCACACTCAAACCTTACCCGGCCCCCATAAGCCGGGAGGTACAACCAGCACAGAATCTATACCCCTACCCCGGTCATCCCATCTCCTATAAACCCTGGAAGCATCCTGCCGGTCCCCTGGGTATGAACTTGGGCTCGCTGAGCCCCTGACTATAACTGCATCTGAGTCTGGAGGACTCCTGAATCAACACCCCGGGCGTATCCGCTCGACGGGGGTGTATAAGGGCCGACCAAGGCACAATATGGGGAAAACTGGCATCCCATCTTCGTCCCCTGTGGGATGGCATGCCACTCCGTAGAGCGACGTATCCTCGTCCTCTGGCAGATGAGTTGATACAGCTATTAACCCTGGGCGGTCATGGATGCTAGGTAATCCAACCCCAAACAATACAACGGTCTCAACTAGTAATACTATCTGCATGTCCCACATTCTGAAGCTAGTGATAATAAAGAGTTTGTACATACTGCATGCTGAACTAGTGATAGTGATATGGACGTATTTAATACATGCTGGGACTGATAATAGTATATATATATATAAATATACTCTTCTGCCATACTGTACTGAGTCTAATGCTGAACATAATATAGTATTTCTGCTGGAAACTATGCTGTATGCTGAGTTTCTATAGTAACATGATTTACTATTCCTAACATGCTTTCTAACTTCATTTTAACTTATCATTCTATTTTTGAAACGTCTTACAGATATTACATTGCTTTACTGAGTTTCAACTGAATACGATAATATCCTAACATTCTGTACTACATCACATACTGAGCATGTTGTGCAGTTTCTAACACTTGTATTAGAATCTATATCGTGCTAGCAAGTCTCACGCTGATCATAACATGATGTTTCTAGTATCGTACCATCATTCGTAGTAAACATCAAACATGGCTTCTGAATATTCTACTGGCCTTTAAATTACTATACTGTACCAAGATGTCTAACTTGCCGAGGGAACTAGCTTTACATACCTTATCCTCGAACTATTTGTCTGTCGGACGAGGCTCGGCCAGTACTTCAACTATTTTCTCCCAACTGCATTCATAAATATGTCAATCAATACTAGATACAGCTTTATTGTAAAGAGCAACGTCACTTTCGATATAGTTTATAGCCTAAACTTAGGCTTATCGAAAGACGGTCGAAAACTCGCTAATTTTCAGCGGTCCAGAAGGGAGAAATATTCACTTCATATCTAGGAACACATAGACACTAATTTAGAGCAATTCCACTTACCTTAGCTCGGTAGCTCGACGATTCGTCGGCCGTATTTCACGAAACTAAATCCGTAGGAATGCTCTCTGCTGCTAAATACCTCGGTATCTGAGGTTAATTTGAGTTTGAACAACGTTTAACAGCGTAATCGGATGAAAATTATATTACTACTTCATTCCTTTTTCCTTCTCTGCCGATTTGCTCTGTTTTCTGGAAATTTACAAGTGTTTAAATCATTTAAAACCGAAGTGGGGCTTTATATACTTGGGCCTGGACAAGGCCAACGTGTCACGGAGCCAACGCGGAGGCTCCACCTCCGTGACACGCTGCCATCGCGGAGGGGCTCTGCCTCGGCTCCTTCCGCGATGGTTCGACAGGTTTCTCGTCCGATCTTTTTCCCGGGCCTTTCTTTAGCACGTATGGCCTTCAAATATGCTTAACCAACGTACGAATAGGTCATTTAGGTACCGGAAATTCTACGGGGTATAACAATCTCGGCCTCACGTCTAGAGCAACAACAGATTAATGGAAATGTGAGGGTGCAAGATGTGCAGTTCTACTCTTCCTCCAAAGATGTCTCTTGTCTAGACATTGATAGCTTCTTATTCAGTTATGTTTTTTTATATAATCTTAGACAATGTTAAGTAGACGTCTTCATGTGCAATAACAATTAGATTTTGGTAGTGTTATTGCAGTGGATGATATTTGGTTTCTTTAGTTATAACGATGTTCTGTTATTTTATTTCATGATGTGGTTTATTCCTTATGAGTATCGACGGTTTTGAGGTAAAGAGTTGGGAGTTCGCCCACCGAGGGATTAGTGTGGGTGCCAATCATGACCATTTAGATCGTGACATCTTAGATTTAAAAAAATTGAAAAATTGACATCAAGTTTTCTGGATTTGATAGTATGAAACTTTAGATGATGATAACATCCGATGACTTTAGGAGGGCATCTCTGAGAAAAAGGATGAGACTTTACCACAAAAATACGATAACCAAAGAAATCATGTTGCCTTAAAGTTAAAATAACATATAAAAAATTTCTAAACCGTAAACAACTCTTAGTAGAAATTTATGTAAATATTTATTTTAATTTGATTTTTGTACATTAAATATTTTTTTAATTAGATAAAATTTAAATACTTTATACATTACAAATAAGTATCTATGAGTACTATTACCTATCCATTAAACAAATTTTATAGTTTGAATACCAAATAATTAGCTTCAAAAGGAGAAAATTAAAAAGCAAACATCAAATTTTTTTTTGAATTTGATATTATGGAGATTTAGATGATAATAAAACCATATGACTTTAGGAACAAAGACAAAACTCTTGACAAGTTATATAATATTTCTGAGAAAAAGGGTGAGACTGCACCACATGAATATGACAATCAAAGAAATCATGTTGTCTTAAGGTTACAAACGACATACAAATATTTCTATATCAGCGACAAGATATTAGTAGGACCTTATTTATTATTTTATTTTAATTTGAAATTTGTACATTTTAATACTCTTTAAATATTACTTAATAAGATAAAACTTAAAATACATTATGAATAAGTATTTGCAAATAAAAAAGTTATTAATTAACTCAAATATGTGCTATTTATAAATATTTTCTTTCTCATAAAAAGAAGAATAGTTTCTAAATAATTATTACCATGTTAACTTTTTAATAAATTGATTAACTTTTTTTAAGATAGCATGAAGTGTGGACAAATTTACTAATTAAATTATTATTATAGTATTTGTTTTTTTCTTTAGTTTACATGTATTTTTGTCTTTTGCGCTCCACGAGTTTGTATTTTTGTCTTCATGTCCATGGTGTATTAATACAAAAAATAATTAATATTATTTATATTGAACTAAAACAAAAAGAAGGAAAAAAAATAGTTCACCCTATTTTAATATTCACTTATTGTCACTTTTATTTTATTTTTAAAAGAAAATTCAAATATCTCAAATAAAAGAAAGGATATTTTCCTTCCTAAATACTGAACACATCATTAATATGAAAATTATATGATGAGATGAGCAAGAATAAAGTGTGATTGAGAATTATATGAAAAGTTACATTAAAAAATAAACAATATTCATGCAATATAAATTTTTAGATCATCTCAAATAATGGAATTTATCATGTATCCATTGAAACATATCTTAAAACTCATATGTAAATTTTCAGATTTAATTTTGTGTTGTATTTCTAAAAGAAAAAAAATCATTTAAAAATTACTGCTAAAATCCAGAATTAAAAATCAAATTCAACTATAGTAAAACTAGAAGCAAATCAGCAATATATGATGAAAACATAAACTTATAAGAAAAACATACATCACAAGTTCTTTACTCTGAACAAAATATACAACATCATCAGTTACTTTTTTCTAAAAAAATTTCTAAAGTAATGAAATTTATTGATAGAAGTTTCTAGAGCAATCAAATAGTTCTTGAAAAATAGCATTGTCATTAAATAAAAACTCTAGATAAAAGGTTTAAAAGGAGAAGAAAAAGATTACATGAACTTAAAAATATGAATTTTTTTTTTTGACCTTTTGTCATCCCTTTGCTTCACTTCTAACAACAACAACATCAATGTACTCGGTGTCATTCCATAAGTGAAATTTAGAAAGGATAAAATGTATGCAGATTTTATCTTTATTCATAGAAGATAGATCATTTGTTTTAGATAGACCCTCGACTCTTTTACTTTATTTCTCAGTTTTGAATTATTTTTATCTCAACAGGTACTGTGAAAGCTTTGAATCATGAACTTCATCATTGTTTTCTCTTTCAATATTAAAGAGGTTGCTATATCCGGTTCTTATAATTTTGGTGAACATAATTATTTTGTTACCTCAATTAATAACACGGGAAAAATTTATATTTATTTTCTTAGAATTTCAAGAATCACCAAATAGCTTTAAGTTTGTCTTAATAAATTGTATCTAGATTTTCTTTATTTCTAACTTCTAAGGAGTCATTTACCTATTTGTATTCTTCAATTTTCTCATTGGTAAAAAATATAAGTTTACGAGAGAATTAAATTAATTACAAGAGCAGTGTATGTTAGCCCATATTATTGTTAGCCCATATTATTGTTAGCCATATAATTGTTAGTAGATGAGCCTTAGGGTTTTAGGTAGTCTTATGCCTATATATAGGCACCCCCTTCCTCATTCTAGGTTGTTGTCTATGTAACTTTGTAGTTAGCCTTTTGATTCTTTCTTTTCTTGTTCTTCAATAAAGCCCTTATTATATATCAACATGGTATCAGAGCCAGGTCCATTCCCGTTTGGGCTCCCAGTCCACACTCCAGTCGCGCCTGGATGTGAAGGGGGGTGTTAGTCGGTTAAAGTCCCACATTGGTTGGGGAATGGACTGATGGTTTGTTTATATGGACTTGGGAAATCCTCCCCTCATGAGAAAGCTTTTGAGGTTGAGTTAGGCCCAGGTGTTATATCTTTACATGGTATTAGAGCCGAATAAATTGATCCTTCCCTAGTTATAGCAACTACCACGTGCGCGGATCGAACTGATGTTCGCTTGGGTTTGTTGCTCCCGCTAGATCCGTTTAGATCTATCGTTCCTGCTGTTGTTGGTTTGGTTTGCTTCGGACTAGGGTATTTTGTTCTTATCGTTGTTTTGGGGCTGCTTATCTTGCTGTATTCCCTTTGATTTTGTCAATATGGCTGGAAAGGATGATTCTCTCCAATCCATTAACACTCAATTAGATAGCAAAAATTATGTGTATTGGAGTTATGTCATGAAGAATTTTCTTCGTGGCAAGAATATGTGGGGCTATGTTACTGGGGTTAAATCCAAACCTAAGGATGAGAAGACTATGGATTTTGTATTGTCATTGGATTTATGGGAAACTGCTAACTCCAAGGTTATCACTTGGATTAACAACTCTGTAACTCAGTCAATTGGTATGCAATTGGATAAATATGACACAACAAAAGAAATCTGGGATCACTTGGAGAGACTGTACACTCAGTCTAATTTTGTGAAGCAGTACCAATTAGAATACGATATTTGTGCTCTTCAACAGAATACTATGAGCATTCAAGATTTTTATACTGCTATGTATGATTTGTGGGATCAATTGGCTCTTACTGAATCTGCAGAATTGAAAGGTTTTACACCGTATATTGCTAGGAGGGAAGAAAAATGTTTGGTTCAATTTTTGATGGCATTGCATTCTGATTTTGAAGGACTACGTGGAACAATCCTTCATCGATCTCCCCTCCCCACAGTTGATTCAGTTGTCTATGAACTAATTGCAGAAGAGACTCGTATCAAGTCTCAATTGGATAAAGGGTCGAAAACACCTACTACTCCTGCTGTGTTTTCTACTTCACCGGATCAGTCTAGACCACACCGTTCTCAGACTTCCAATCAATCGCGACGATCTCCTAAAGTTGCGTTTGATGAGTGTGCATTTTGCAAGCAGAAAAATCATTGGAAGGCTCAGTGCCCGTTGTTACTCAACAAGGCTAAGTCTGGTCAGCAACAGAAGAATGGACAATCACACTCCTTTGGTACTCCTCCACTTCCTCCACAGTTCGCTGTTGCTGCACCATCAGTAGATGCTGAGTCCGTTAGCACTGTGCCTCCTTCGGCGTTGGAACCTCGGGTGTTCAAACAGTTCAGACAGTTTTTGGCCTCCAATCCTACTGCCATGTCAGCATCCAGCTCAAGCCCAACTTCCTCTAGTACATCAGGTATTCCCTCATCCTTGTGGATTCTGGATTCTGGTGCGGCCCAACATATGTCACATTGTCTGTCATCGTTTGGTTCCTTGTCACCCATTTCACCACTCTCTGTTATGTCTGCTAGTGCTACGTCTATGCCAGTCGAGGGTGTCGGTTCTGTTACTACTTCTCATGTTGTTCTGTCTGATGTCTATTATATTCCTAAACTTGCTTTTAATCTTGCTTCTGTCAGTCAGTTGTGTAGGACTGATCATTGGGTATTCTTTTCTGATTCTGTTTGTGTTGTACAGGACCAACACACTCAGAAGGTGATTGGGATTGGCCGTAGGCTGGGGGAACTCTATGTCCTGGAGAGTCTCAAAGTGTCTGTTGTTGCCGCTTCTAGCATTGATTTGTCTTCTTTTCATTTGAGTCCTTTGTCTTTGCAGTTTTATCTTTGGCATTCTCGCTTGGGACATGTATCAGTGTCACGTTTACGTTTTTTAGCCTCTACTGGTGCTTTGGGTCATTTAAACACTTCTGATATTTCAGATTGTAGTGGTTGTAAACTGTCAAAATTTTCTGCCTTACCTTTTAATAAAAATATGTCTTATTCAGTTGCTCTTTTTGACATTATTCATTCTGATGTATGGGGACCATCACCAGTATCCACTAAGGGTGGTTCAAACTATTATGTTTCATTCATAGATGACTATACTCGGTATACTTGGGTTTATCTTATGAAGCGCAGGTCTGACTTCTTTGGCATTTACAGCAACTTTAGAGCCCTTGTTAAAACGCAACATTCGGCTGTGATAAAGTGTTTCAGGTGTGACTTATGGGGTGAATATACCTCCAGTGATTTCACTCAGTTACTTGCCTCTGATGGTACCATACACCAGTCATCTTGTACAGATACTCCTGAGCAGAACGGTGTTGCCGAAAGGAAACACCGTCATATTATTGAGATAACACTCTCCTTACTATTATCTGCAGAGGTTCCTAGTAATTTTTGGGGAGAAGCAGTCCTAACTGTTGTATATGTGATCAATCGTATTCCTACTGCATTGACTTCAGGGATGTCAAGAATGCATTTCTGAATGGTGATCTCCATGAGGAAGTGTATATGACTCCTCCACCGGGTATTGATCACCAGCCGGGTGAAGTTTGTCGGCTTCGAAAAGCTCTATATGATCTCAAGCAAGCCCCTCGTGCTTGGTTTGAGAAATTCTCCACTGTGATTACTTCACTTGGCTTTGTCCCGAGTAACCATGATTCAGCGTTGTTTGTTAGAAGTACAAGTGCAGGGCGAATCCTTTTTTCCCTATATGTAGATGATATGATTATAACTGGTGAAGATCATGATGGTATTGAGTCATTGAAGCATGATTTGGCTCATCGGTTTGCCATGAAGGACTTGGGCCTGCTACGTTATTTTTTGGGTATTAGGGTGGCTCAGTCTAAGAAAGGATATCTTCTCTCTCAGACTAAGTATATATTTGACTTATTTAAACGGGCGCGCGTTTCTGACAACAGGACTGCAGATACTCCACTTGAAACTAATGCACGGTACTCTCCTAATGATGGTGTTTTGTCAACAGATCCAAGTCTTTATCGGACTGTTGTAGGTAGCTTGGTGTATCTTACCGTTACTCGCCCGTATATAGCTCATGCAATTCATGTTGTTAGCCAGTTTGTTACTGCTCCTACTTCAGTTCTCTGGGGAGTTGTACTTCGTATTTTGAGATATCTTCGTGGCACCCAGTTTCAGAACCTCTTGTTTCCCTCGACGTCATCTCTCGAGTTGCGAGCCTATAGTGATGCTGATTGGGATGGCGATCGCAATGATCGCAAATCCACCATTGGTTTTTGTGTGTTCCTTGGAGATTCTTTGATATCATGGAAGAGCAAGAAACAAGATGTTGTCTCTGGATCTTCCACAGAGGCTGGGTATCGTGCTATGGCAGTGACTACATGTGAGATTATTTGGTTACGCTGGCTTCTTGCAGATATGGGGGTTCACATTTCTCTGCCTACTCCTCTACATTGTGATAACAAGAGTGCGATACAAATTGCAAAGAACACTGTTTTCCATGAGTGGACGAAGCACATTGAGATTGATTGTCACTTCACTCATCATCATCTCCAGCTCGGGACCATATCGCTTCCTTTCGTTCCATCGGCCTTGCAGAATGCTGACCTTTTTACGAAGGCTCAGTCGGCGTCTCGATTTCATTTCTTGTGTGACAAACTCTCAATGCTTATTACTGTCACATTATGAGTTTGAGGGGGAATGTTAGCCCATATTATTGTTAGCCCATATAATTGTTAGTAGATGGGCCTTAGGGTTTTAGGTAGTCTTATGCCTATATATAGGCACCCCCTTCCCCATTCTAGGTTGTTGTCTTCTATTCTCTTATGTAACTTTGTAGTTATCCTTTTGATTCTTTCTTTTCTTGTTCTTCAATAAAGCCCTTGTTATATATCAACAGTGTATAGATATCATTTGATAAGATTTTTATTAATTACATTAATTTATCTAATTAAAATTTAACACTTAATAGGGGTTATTATATATATATTTTTAATGATGAAGGGAAATATGATTTTTCAACTTCTAAAGGATATTTTTGTAAATCAACTTTCAATTATAGGGCTTCTCACTTTTAGAATATTATAAATATAGATAGATTAGTACAATTTAAGCTAAACTAAATGTTTTTTACAAATTTAATAAATAAATCTTTTAAAAGCACATTTTAAAATTTTGATTAGTTTAGATTACTTTTCATAGATTGAAAAACTTTCTCTTTTAGTTAGTTTTAAAAATTTGATAATTGTTTAATTTTGATGTCTCACATATCAGCTTTAACATCATAAAAATTAAAATAATATTTTAATATATTATAATTTTTTAAAATTTAAATCATAAAATTCAAAAGTAATTCTTTAATTTCGTATTAAGTTAGACTATGATTATAATTGTTTGCACTTTATGAAGGTCTGAAACTGAGGTCTGAATGTTAGATTCAGATTCAGACCTTAGATCATTAAAATGTATTTATTTTTATTAAGATTTAAAATACTTATTTTATTTGAATAAGTCTTAATCATGAAGACCTGAAAATAAAGTCTTAATATTATTAAGATGTATATATGTGTAAATAATTTCACCATGATTTTGTTCATAACCACCAGCAATCACCATTATTACCACCGGCAACCATCAATCACCAGCATAACCAACTACCTTTGTCACTATTATCAACCACTAATACTGCCGTCAACACTCTTGACATCACAACAACTACTGACAACCACTATTATCGCCAACCACTACTATCTTTCATTACTACCTATGCAACCTCCATCATTATAATTATATTAATCTTTAAAAACGTATGTTATATGTTTATCCCCCTATCATTATTATGATAGAAAATTATCGATTACACAACAAATTAATAGAAAATTATTCTTGAAAGAAGTTGCGAGAAATTGTGACAAAGGAAAAAAATCATGTCAGAAAGGCATGTCGCCTAATGCATTTGTACTGGCACAATTCCAATCAAACTTTTATATAAGTGTCTGCAAAACAATCACGTGGTCAATTATTTTTCTTGAAATAAGAAAATTATCTCATAAGTTATTGAACAAAATTTCAGCAGTTTATTTTCATGTGAGAGATCAAACTCTTCAACATCAATTAAATAACATGATTTATATGATGAATAAAAAGCAAAAATAATGCTTAAAACAACACAACATTGGACAAGAGCTTTATAATCTTTAAACCAAATTTAAGTACATAGTATTATCATTAGAAGAGAAAGTGAATCAGAATTGGAGAAATATGAATCACTGGGAAATGCAAGAGTAGTTTCTTTTATAACATTATTAAAATTATTTGTCTTTTCATTTTCTTTCGTACTTACATGATCAAATTTATCTTGGAAATTACATTACATAAAAGAGTATATTAATGAGTAATCGAAGAGAGATATAAGTAGGATATATTTTCCGTGTAAGCTTTGAGTTAATTCTCAATCAGAGAGCAATATAAACTTTCTATTAATTTATTTAGCTGTTTTGTATGTTTTACATTTTGCCAAAAAATCGAAGGTCTTGTTAATAATTGACCATCTGAAATGGGTTTCACATTTGATCTTTTTTTATTCAAAGAGGCCTAAACGACCATTTTATTAAGAGAAAAGGTAAAACACAAGTCTGGCTAAATCGGCCTAAAATAAAAGCAAACAAATAAACAAAAACGGAAAGTAAAGCTACCAAAAGGGAAAGTGGAAGCTGAAGTGGTCCTTCTTCCTCCCAGAAAGTTCTAGGCTCTTCATTTCTCTTCTACTTCAGAACCAAGTCGCCAATTATGAGCTCGGACCTCTCCAGAGCTCTCCGCCGATGATCATCTTCTTCAATCCCTCTTTGACCGAGTAAGAATCTTTTATATTGACACAGGTAGATTAGGATATTTGTGATTAGATTTGTGATTTGTTCATTCCAAGGATGCCTCAAGCTCTCACACATGCTCCATGAACATTTTCCACTGAAGATTTTCTTCAATCTAATCTCTATACTCCATTTCTTCCTAGTTCGTACAAACAACTTTCATTCTCTGTCTTTGAAGCTGACTATCTGCAGGTCCTTCACTATGATGGTGCTTCAATAAATTTTGACAAGCTGTGCATCCTGCATACTCTATTCATCTGAGAAAGTGAATACATGCGCTTCCTAGAAGTTTAATGAGGATCTTCTAGTAGTTTGAACCCTAACAGGTTAATACCACACACCATATATTTTTCCGTTAGATTTTCAGTCTGTAAATGTATGAATCTTGTAGCAAACCTTTGTAATAATTTTATTTACCCCTCTCGATATGATTATCTACTTCCTATGTAATATTTGCTGAATCGCAATGTTGGTATTTGTTGTTTGTCTTTGTTAAGTAATTTCCTTTCTTTTGTTAGTATTTCATGAAAAAGTGATATTATTTTATACTGTAAAAAAGAAAACATTGTTAGTAAAAAAATTTGCCATCTGGTTTCCTTCTCTCTTGGTGTGGGTCAGCTGAATCTCCCTCATCCACATTAAGTCTCTAACTCTCCTAACCTCCATGTTGACTCTCCATGGAATTTTCCATTCCTTATTTAATATGTGAAACATTACTTGTGAGTTAGTTTCATGATGACTAGTAGGAGCTCCTGACACACATAGTATTCACTTTCCTCCTCTATTGCCTTGCCTTGGCACATAGACTGGTGGTAAAAGTGATAGCTTTAACTCTAACATGAATAAATTCCCCCCTCCAATCCCTAACATAGAATGCCCATGATCTAATCCATGAATCCTTAACAGATCTATCTGTGTTGTGTTTATATAGTCTCTATGGAGGAGGTTTCCAAGAAATGCCTTCACACCTTCTCTGATAATGCTTTCCTTCCACAAACTAGACCATTTGGGGCCATGAGCTAGGTAAATTTGTTAGTCCTGGTTTATCTTAGTAAGCATCTGCAGGTTGGAATCAAGTCATGTATGACTCTAAGCTATGATATAGTTCCCCTATGTATCAAAGTATTTCTTCATCTCCACATGTGCCATAATATCATTACTAGAACAACATGAATTATAGGGTTTAGCATTGGGCCATAGTCAGCTTTCCACCATTCAACAATGGTCCCTACTGCTGATTTATATCTATTCCAAATGGATTCTACTACTTCCCTTTTTAGAAATATGTGCTCTACTGTCTCTTATTGTGGGATTCCTACAACATTTGCACATAGATACTATAGCTATTCCACTATTGGCTAGAACCTCATCTACAGGTATCTCCTTCTTCCAGATTCTCCATAGGAAGAATGTCATTTTGAAAGGTGTATCCTTCTTCCATATGTTACTTTTATACCAGGACTTTTCCTGTTTCAACCTCCTCTTCTCCCAATCACTTTTCACAGTGAACTGACAATTTGCATCCAATAACCACCAAGGTTTATCACTATCATTAGTCCTACATCCCACTTATAGATTTTCTAGCACATGATCCTTAAGATTTTGTGGAAGATTCCTCTCTAGGAAGTCCAGGTTCCATTGCCCTTCTTTTAAGCCTTTCCCCACTTCAACTATGTTCATGTTTCTTAGGAAATTAGTAGGAAATAATGCAAATAAGGGGCCCAATCTGGTAGTTATCATGCCAAAAGGTAGCATTTTCACTTTTTGGTTCCCACCAAATCTCATTTTCTATATCATCTCTAACTTCTAATATCAGTTTCCACAATTGGGATCCACCCTTCCATTTAACTATGGTAGGAATCTGTTTCTTAGAATACTTATTCCACATGAAGTTTGACCCTCTTCATTTGAAAATAATTCTCAATGTGAAAACATAGAGCCAGGTGGCTGATCTTTGAATAGGAAAAAGAGTGGCACAAAGAGTTTGTGGTCCTAAATTTTCACCATAATTTAGAAAATATTTCTTTTGATACATCAAATAGTGATCTAAACCCCAAGCCACCCTCTTTTTTTGGCACACACATCTTCAACCATGAAGCACAGTGTCTACTTCTGCTTTCCTCTTTGCTATTCCAGAAGAACTTAGCAAAGATTCTGTGGATCTCATTTAAGGTGTACTTTGCAGGAGCTATAGCAGAGAGCAGATATAGGGGCATACTTTGTAGGACATTAGTAATAAGAACTGATTTCCCCCCAAAATATAGTTGTTTGCTCTTCCAGCACATTAGCCTATCTTTAATCCTCTTAATTAAATCATTATAGTAAGACTTTTTCTTTCTACTATGGAAAATTGGGCACCCATGTACTTAAAAGGAAAATTACCTTTCCAAAGATGATAATGTCAGCCACCTCCTATTCCACACTCCCAGGTGTCTTTCTATATATGTAGAAAGAGCTCTTTTCCTTATTGATGAGTTGTCTTGATGTTTGCTCATACTTTATGATGATTTTCATAATTTTTTTAAGAGACTGACTTTATGTTGAAGCAAAAATTATGGTGTCATCTGCATAAGCTAGATGATTTATCCTAGGGCTCTATTTAGGTAGGCCAAAGCTGTGGAAGTTCTCATCATCCAAAAGTGAGTTTAACACTCTAGAGAGAACTTCTGTTGTGCTGATAGCATAAAAAGAGTTGGGGATAGAGGGTCACCCTGCTTTATACCTCTAGTAGAGTGGAAGAACCCAAAATATTGACCATTAAACAAGATAGTATACAAATTATTGGCTAGCAATCTCCAGATAATATCAATGAAAATTTCAGCAAATCCCGTTTTACTTAGCACTCTGATTAGATATAGCCATGACACTCTATCATAGGCTTTGGCCATATCTAACTTTATTACCACATTTGCAGGCTTGTCTATATTCCTTATATCTTTCACAATCTCCTAAGTTAGGAGAACATTCTCTATTATACACCTCCTTTTAACAAAACCTGATTTATTCGCCGAGATCGCTTTAGGGATGATGTCTTCCAATCTTTCATGGACCACCTGCGAAATAACTTTATTGATGAAGTTACTCAAAATTATTGGTCTCAAATCCATAAAAGTCTGAATTTGGAGTTTCTGGGAATGAGTACCAAATTCGTATGAGTAATTACTTTAGGTAGTGTCTGGCCGTCACAAAAGGCTTTAACTACATTGTAAACATCTGTTCCTACTATATCTCAACAAGTTTGATAAAATACACTTGATAACCAATCTGGTCCACATGAGCTGTCTCCTTTCAAATTGAAGATTGCTCTTTTCACCTCTTTAGTAGTTGGAATCTGGTACAACTTGTGATTCTCCTCCTCAGTAAACATCTTAGGTATATGGTCTAGCAATTCAAAATTTGTTGCCTCTGCTTCTTTCCTGAATTGTTTCTGATAGAATAGAATTGCTTCTTCTACCATCAGTGCCTCCTCCTCCAACAATGCTCCTATGTCGTTTTGAATCCTCTTCACCTAGAGTTTGTGTCTTCTTCCCTTCACCAAGTTATGAAAAAAGGCAGTATTTCTATCCCCTTCTAAGAACCAATTTAAACCTGCTTTTTGTTTCCAAAATTCCTCCTTATAGTGAAGGTATCTTTTCATTTCTGCATGTGCTAGTTGTAGTACTGTCCTGTTCTCTACTGTAGGATTCTCCTCAAATAGCTTTTCTTTAATCGTAACAACCTCTTCTTTGATAATTAGCTGATTAAATATATCACTAGAAGTATCTTTGCTCCATACTGTTAGTGCAGCTTGACCTTTTAAATCTTCTAATTGAATCTGTAGAAACAATTTTCTTCCACTTGAATCTACCTGTTATCTCTCACCAGATTCAAAAATCTCCCATGCTCTATCCAAAACTTGAGAAATTTAAAAAGATTTAAAGTCTTTCCTTTCCTATCCTACCATAGTAATAATTAATGGAGCATATTCTTATCCAGTTCTAGCCAAATGCTCAACTTCTATTTGTGGAAACCATTCTAACATAATATTTTTAGCAAGGGCTTTATCTAGTCTCTCAAAGATACAATCCTCCCTCACTCTCCCATTCCACCATGTGTAAGGGCTACACTTGAAGTTAATCTCAGCTAGCTCACATGCAAAATCCTCCCATTCTTGGGGTTGCACTGGTAGATCTCCTTGCTTTTCCTCATCATTTTAAACAACATTAAAGTCTCCTCCAACCAGCCAAGGTGTATCTATTGTTTCAACTAGTTGATACAAACTATCCCACAACATCAAACTTTCCTATTTTGAACATTTTGAATAGACAATGGTGAAGTGACAGTGCTTATTACAGTCTTTAATGAACAACTTTAGTGTCACCTAATGTTCAATATCCATAACTATCTCCACTTCAATGTTGTCCTCTACAAAAAACTAGATCTTCTCATTATAATTTGTGCCTGCTGTAGTCATCCCCAATTTTCTTTTATATTGTTGTATGTGTCTTCCTTGTTGAAATGACTCCATCAAAGCTATTAGAAAGAATTTTTGATGTCTATGTAACATTTGAAGCCTGTGGAAGGCTTTGTAATGCCCTAGAAACTCAAAGACTAGACCCGAAACTTAAAATATAGAAAACTAAAAAATCTGCACCAGATCACATAACAAGTCATTCTGTGACCCATGAGGAGTGACCATTAGTTGATAAGTGACTCGTGGTGAGGACATGGAAATTGAAAAATATGGTGACCACAAGTCATGATGTGACCCGTGGTCAAGATCAAATTAGGGCCAAGAAGAAGTTAGTCAGTGAACCTAACAAATAGTCACCACGAGTCGCGGTCCATGCCACGACCCGTTAGGTGACTCATGGTTTAGGACAGTTTGAGGAATTAAGATTTGGGCAATGAGTTTTACAGGAGCTAACCACGAATCATTGGTCTCCTGATGACTCGTAAGGTTAGTCGTTGGCAAATGGTTGAATTTGGGGAGAAACCTTCCAGTGCACATCACGATTGGACCCCACTAGTCATTCCTCACCTCACGACTCATGGAGTCCCTCGTGGTGACCAATAGGAGGTTCTAGGAAGTGTACCTTATGAGCGTGACCACGAGTTGTGGTCACTGGGCATGATCCGTTAGGTCCCTCGTGGGGGGGCTTGATAGTCAGTTTTCATGCGAATTTCCTAAGGGTGCTTTAGTAATTTTCTAACCTCCTAGACTCTAAACTATGTTGTTTTAGTATATTTTGAAGGAAATTTAGAGAGGCTAAACGGTTTCTCCCTTATTCCCCACGCAGATTCTCAGAAAAACATCAAAGAGTTTCTCTCAGAAACTTTCAGAGCAAGAACTAGGGCAGTCTATTTCTCAAGGAAATTCTTCAGGTTTCTTCACAAGGTATGTTGGAATTCAACAAGGAATAGTTCTTCCCTTGTGTCCCCAAAATCCTTCTTTGTTTTCTCTATCAGTTCTAGCCTTGTGACTTTCAGATGTGATGAAATTATTTGTCAAGACCTCGCTTAAATCATGTGAAATATCTTTTATATTAATTGTTGATTTTTTTCCACTAGTTTATGACTATGTTGTTGCTTATTCTTGTAATGTGAAATCTAGCCCTAGTTCTTGAGCACAAAAAATCTTGAATCTTGCAATAATGTTTGAATATCACAATCTTGCGTGATTTTATCAATATTGGGGACTCCCATGTTGTTAGTAGCATTGAAACTCAATCATATTATTGTCAGTTCAGTTTTAGCCAAAGTATTAGAATTCTCAGTGTCAGTCAGAAATGCCAGCTGATTAGTTTGATTATAGAGATTCTCGAGGTGTCAGTAGTACCTCCCAGCTATTAGAATTAGATTCAGAACTCAGTTTTAGTGGTATACTATACTGTCATCTCTCTTTTAGATAAGCAGCTCAGACTAGCCTCAGGACCCCAGCTTTAGATTTTAGTTTGTTCTTTAGACGGTTACAATGCTTCCAGATAAGCAGCTTCGACCAGTCTTAGAATCCAGTTCCAGAATTCAGTCTGCTAAGACTCTCAGGGTGCTTTCAGATATGTATCCCTAACTTTATTGAGCCCCAGTTTTAAGCTATCAGCTTAATATTCAGTCTAGGACTATCCAGTGGGAGCAGGACTTAGCACCGAGCAGACCGGGGTTTCAGTGCACCCAGGTTCCCAAAACTACGTTGCCACCGTAGGTTATAGTTTTATGGGCCTCATGGACCTAGACCCTTGTGATCACCCAGTTCATGCTTTTATACCCTGGAAAGGTATATTGGGTCCTACTAATGGGGTGTATACATCGGACTCCACGTCTAGCTCACGTGGTTATATGTCGATTATAGACTCTCCCACTAGTCATTCAGTTCAGTCTCATATTAGTTAGTTCAGACCAGTTCAATTCAATATCTCATATTTAGGGCATGTCCTTAACCATTAGACAGGGTCTTCCAGACCATCTCAGCTTATTACAGTTATTCAGTTTCAGCAGTTTAGTTGGTCATTGTATGTCTTTTCAGTTCAGTTATGTCATTTCTTATGTATGGTTTCTCTCACTTACTCAGTACATTTAAAGTACTTGTGTATACTTTTTTTCTATATCCTTGTGATACAACTACTGAAGGTTTGTAAACATACTGTAACTTAGGAATACTCATTCTCTTAAACTGTATCTAAGCCAAATAGGCTCCTGTAGCTGTATCTATGACTGAACTGTTTGGGCTGTGTAACTGGGCCCCGAGCCTTGGCTCGAATATGGGACATAATGTAATCTCTGATAAATGGACCCCGGGCCTTGGCCCAACTATAGGTCGTAATATGACTGCTGTAACTAGATCCCGAGACTTGGCTTGACTACAGATCATACTGTAGCTGCTATAGCTGAGCCCCGAGCTTTGGCTCGACTATGGAATATAATATAACTACTGTAGATGTACCTCGAGCCTTGGCTCAACTATGGGTCATAATAGAAGCTCTGAAAATTGGATACGACCCTTATGGCCTCACTCTGGTCCCTCCGCACATCATACTGATCCTGCCAGCATAACCCTATAGGAGATAACATACAAACCCCAAATATCATATACAACAACGAAACTGGCTGGGGTTAACTCTGACGAGGGTTACTATATCATTGATATCATCTCAATTCAATTCATAATAGTTGACCACAATAGGTTTACTCTGCAGTACTACAGATATACAAGTCGTACTATCTTTATGACGAACGTAACTTGCCAAAAAGGATAGCCTTACATACCTCAAGTGCTGACCTTCTATTTAACTGGCGAGTTTTAACTTGCAACCGACGGTTCTATCCAACTGAAGCCCTAATACTGAGAGAATAAGGACAATTTCACTACTAAATTCGGCAAATAATGATAACTTTCGATAATAATAGCAACTATAATTCACTTCGAGTAACTCAGCAGAAAACCTCTAATTTCCCTAGAGTTCAAAAGGGAGAAGTGCTTACCTAATGCCTGTGGCTGATTAGGATTCAATTTGAAAAAATTCTGACAAATTTTACCTGGCGAAGCTCCAGCTTGACGAGCGAATTTTTGAGAAATAACTCCATAATAATGCTCCCCGTAGGCCTAGAACTCTTTACCCAAAGTTAATTTGCATTTGGACGGTATTTGGTAGCATACTCAGACGAAATTTGGTTGAAAGTTGCGTGCTCTCTCTACCTTAGCCGTGGGAATCAATCAAGAATAAAGTGAAACGAGAAAAGGATTATATATAAAATGATACAACATAAAAGTATGCGTCAATACTTCAAATGTACTAAGTAAGTGAGAGAAAGCATAACACAAGGGAATAAATAACTGTACTGAACAGACACGCAATGACCAACTAAAAGTGCTGAAACTAAAATAACTGTAATAAACTGAGATGGTCTAAATGACCCTGTTTGATGGTCAAAGACATTCTCTAAATCTGAGATACTGGTCTGTGAGACTATACTGAACTTATAACTGTACTGAGTAGTCTAAAACTGTTCTGAATTGAGCTAAATTGAGACTGAACTGACTAGTGGGATAGCTAGAACCGACATATAACTATGTGAGCTAGACATGGAATCCGATGTATACACCCATTGATAGGACCTAATATACCTTTCCAGGATATAGAGGCATGAACTGTGTAATCAAAAGAGTCTGGGTCCATGAGGCCAATAAAACTATAACCTACAGTGGCGACGTAGTTCTGGGAACTTGGGTACACTGGAACCCCGGTTCACTCGGTGTTAAGTCCTACTCCCACTGGATAGTGCTAGACTGAATACTAAGCTGATAGCTAGAAATTGGGGCCCAAGAATAGTCAAAAATACCTATTTGGAAGCACCCTGAGAGTCTTATTGGATCGGATTTTGGAACTTGGTTCTAAGACTAGTCAGAGCTGCTTATCTGGAAGCGTCGTAACCGTCTAAGAACAAGTTGTAATCTGTAATAGGGGTCTTAAGGCTGGTTAGAGATGCTTATCTGAAAGTGTCATAATCGCCTAGTGAACCACTAAAAATGAGTTCTGAGTCTGATTCTGATAACTGGGAGGTACTACTGACACCTTGAGAATTTCTGTAGTTAAACAAATCAGCTGACATTTCTGACTGGCGCTGAATATTCTAATATTTTAACTAAACTGCATTGACATCAATCTAGCTAAATTTTCAGCACCAAATAACAATATGAGAATCCTCAACACTGAAGGAATTAAGCAAATTTCACTGTTTAATCACTATGGCAAGATTCTAGATTTTTCTACATTCAAGGACTATGGATAAATTTCACTTCACAAGAACAAACATCATTTCAGTCAAAATCTAGTGGAAAACATTTATAATTAACATAAAATAATGTTCCACATGAATTAAACGAAGTATGACTGACAATTTCTTCATATTCGATAGTTTCAGCGCTAGAACTGATAAAGAGAAATAGGGAGAAATTTTAGGGACACAAGGGAAGAACTATTCCCTTATTGAATTCCCACATACCTGGAGATGGAAAACTCAAGATAATTCCTTGAAAAGAATGAGATGAATCAAACACCCTAACTTCTGCTCTAAACCTGCCTGAGAGAACTCTACGTTGAACTGATAAAGAGATAAGAAAAGAATGAGAGAAACTGTTGGTTCACCCCTCTAAAAACCCTTCTTAAACCCAATATGAAGTAGTTTAGGGACTAATTAGATGGAAAATTACAAAATTAACCCTAGAATTAAAATCTGAAACTTGGTCGACAGGGTCCCAACAGGTCACTCAACGAGTTATTGGTTGAGACCGCGACTCGTTAGGACCTCATGTTGGTTCCACTGCCTGGGGTGAGAAGTCACTAGCTCTAGCAATGGGGGTCACCATGACTCATTGGATGAACCAACGGGTCGTTGGTTCCTCCTGTGGTCACTAGGCAAGGAAAACTGAGAGACCAAGCAACGGGTGACACAACGACTTGTTGGTTGAACCAACGGGTAGTCATATCCAATCGTTAGGTTCATTGGGGAGATTTTTCTGAAAATGCATAAGTTGAAACAACGGTGCTAACAATGATTCGTTGGGGGAAACAACGAGTCGTTATTTTCTCTCGTGTTCACTGGAAGGGGGATTTCAGAGATCTCACATGACGACTCTCACAATAGGTCATTGTTTTTGACAATGACTCATTGGTTGAGTCATGGGGTCCTGGGAAGGGTTTCTGGGCTAGGGAAAACCATGACCAACAGGACAACTCGTTGTTTTTCACAACGGGTCATTCTTTGTCTCATTGGTTCCCAAGTGGCCAAGACCTGGTGACCACAACTAACACCACGAGTCATTGGAGCTAACCACAACTCGTTGTCTCAATCATTCTGAGAAATTTTTTTTCTTGTTTTTCTTCTGCATTTTTCTTAGAATATCTAAGTCCGGTCTAGAGAAGTTTTGGGTTGTTACATTCCAACTCAGTTTCAACTTAAGGTATCAATTTCCTCTTTAGTACCCTATTTAATTTCATGTTCAGATCATGTACCCCAGTTTCTTTCATGTCAATGAATGTAAGTATGATTTAGGAATTCAGTTCAGTCATGTAGTTCAAATCGGAGTCAGTCACTCTGCCAGTTTTCAGCACGTATGTTCAGTATTTGAGTATGATGATTGCATTTCTCTACTTTTCAGTATGTTTTCCACTTTCGAGGACGATGTTCCCCAATGAGGAGATATTGTAATATCCCAAAAACTATAAGATCAGACCCAGGAGTTGAAATGGAGAAAATAGGATTATCTACACTAGGTCACAGGACGAGTCATCTAGTGACCCGCCAGGAACACCATGAGTCATTAAGTGACTCGTGGGGAGGGGTCTGACTATGTTTGGAAATTTCAGGTTTGCGTGACCATGGGTGTGAATGACTGATGGTCAGCCCCATAACTTGTTAGGTCAAAGGTGGTTGAAGGATTAAGGGAAGCAGGCAGTGTTGTTAACGGGTCATCACCATGATTCATCAGGTACACCACGAGTCATGGTGTCCCTCATGGTGAACCTCAGAAGAAATTGGGTAGTGTAAGTAAAGACAGGTGACCTTGAGTCGTGGTCAAGGTGACAAGTCATCCAGTCCCTCGTTGGGACTGATAGTGTGTATTTTCTGCAAATTTAATAAGGGCTTTTTCATAATTTTCTAAGTTTCTAGTGCCTAAACTACATCATTTTAAGCTCAGAATAGTAAGTTTTAAGAAGGGTTAAGTCATTCTAAGCCTATTCTAATTCATGCATGCAAGTTTAGAGGGTTGAGAAGTTGATCAAACTTAGTTTCTTCAAAGTTCTTCCTCAATTCTCTTTGGGCAATCAAGGAAGTGGTAAAAATCAGATCTCTTCAGGTATGTAAGGTTATGAATGGGTGTAATTGTCAACACCCATGCCAATACCTCTCTATTTCTTGAAATCCTTATTGATGAATCTATGGGGTTTTAACCCAAATATGTAAATTCTCTAAGTTTTTATCATGGTATGATCTAAACATGTTTCAAATGTTTAAATATGATTCATGGGCAAGTATTACAAGGTTTTCAATTACAAATTTATATTTTCAAGTTTTACAATTTATTTTGCCCATTCATGGAAGTTCATGAAAAGTTGAGATTATGATATGTATGTTTAAATATGATGAGATGTATATGAGAAAAACATGTTTTCAAATGACCCATGTCTATGCTCATGTTTTCAAGAGAATCAAGTTGATTTCAAGCATGTTATGTATTGAGCAAGCCCATATAATCAAGTATGTTTTTACGATTTCATGTAATTAGCTTACCATAAGGTTTTGGAGTCTAGACTCCCAATTATGTTCATCTTGTGGAATGACTTGAGCCAAGGCTCCTCATGTTATAATTTTAGATGCATGTATGTTATTATTCAGCTTCGTCACTAGACAATGGTCAGCATCATTGAAAAATAATGAAGAGCATATGCATGTTTTTGGGAGTAGTGTCTAGCATCGAGTAGGATAAAGGTCAATCAACCCTATGACTCAGAACTATGCGCCAACATAGGTTTATTTCTATACTTTGGGACCTCCCTTGGAGCTTTCCCTGCACCCAAGGGGCCTTGAGATTGATATTGATATCATGGTAACATCCTTAGCCCTGGCAAAGCTTTGGACGGCCCTGCCCACTTGACTGTGATAGTCGGGACAACGTAAGCTCTATCGTGATAATGTCGATTATATGATGAATCTCCCATTGTTCCTCATCATTTCAGCTATGCATATTCTTCAGTCATGCTATTATGTTTTCAGTAGATTTGACCCAATATTTAATTTTACTTATGATTATCAATTTTCAACTTTGGGTCATTCAATTCAGTTATTATGTACAGTTATGTTCAGATCATGATTTCAAAAAATAACATGCAAGCCCTACTCTCAGAATCTTATCTTAATTATGTTTTGTAATATGCATGATTTACGATTTTTAATTACTTAGCGGTTTTACTTACCTTGCATACTCGATACATTCCACGTACTGACCACATACTCTACGTTGTATCATTTTATGATACAAGCTCTGATATCCAGACTCAATCCCACCGCTAGTCAGATTTTCAGAGTTAGCATTTTCCAATCAGAGTTGGTGAATTCTCTTCTTTCGAGAGCCTTTCTATTCCAATATGTTCAGTATTTTCAGTTTTCAAACTACAGTGAGTTAGTTGGGGTCTTATCCCATCAACTCGTCAGTATTAGATGCTTTTCGGACATAGATGTATTCAGCTTTAGACTCATGTCATGTATTCGGATGCTATGTTATGTTTAGACTTCCGCTATGTTATTTATGATGATCTTCCATATTATTTGAATGAGTTACATGTTACGTTCATGCCATGGGTTGACTTGGAGCCTCTCAGGGTTCTTGGTCCCGTGTCTCGATCCAGGCCTATGCAGGTCGTGATATTCTTCTTCATTATATTTCATCCTCAAGAGAAATAAAAATTCTTCTCTCTTATACTTTTCTCTACAATATTCTTCTTCCTACTTTACTATTTTGTAACACGCTATCAATACAAGTTTCTAACTTTTTATTATAGTTTACTCCACATTAATATTACCACCCTCAAAAGCTTGATAGTGTCAAACGTGGCTTACTAAAAATCAAGTGGGAAGCAATAGTAAAACCTCTTTGTGGAGGAGAATGGTTCAAGTGTATGAAATTAAGATATGTTTACAATTTTTCATGAGGAATAGTATAATAGATTTTTGCAAACAATTGTAGTGGCCATCTTCAGGTAAAGTAATTTGAGTTGTCTGCTCATTGTTGTTGGTTTAATATTTTTGTTTTACTTGTAAGATTACATGTTATATTTATGTATTAGTATGCAGTATTTACGTGGTACTTGTCTTCAGAATGACCACTAGAAATGACATTAACATTTTAATATGTTTATTATAATTACAGCTGAAAATATAATAGAGAAAATCTTTATATTCTATCATATCTTAATTTGCTTTCGAAGTAGCAATATCTTAAAAGAAGTTTTAAGCTATCAATATGTAATATGACGTGATTATGTTGTATCCTGAAGAATAAAAACTTTTTATAAATGTTATAAATACAGATTCATTCGAGGAAGTGAATGTGACAATATTTAGTAAAACTTATAAATACGAATATGCACTTGATTTTGAAGATATCACAACTTAACTGTGGGAGAGGGAAAATAATTGAAAAGATTATTCTCAATATTTTATGTTTTACTCCTAAAGTAGTAAACTAAGATTCTTAAATCTACTCCTGAAGTAGTTGATCTTTGATATCTGCTCTTGAAGTAGAAAAACTTGTAAGATATCTGAAACGATATCTTCTTGTGGTTGGAACAAAATAATGACCTATTGATGAATGTTATATTTCTATCTCATTTAAATGACTATGTTTCATTTCCTAAAGTGAATGATAAAGATACCTCTCCTAGAGAGATAAAATTACAATGAATTAGACATATTATTTTATGATATAAAAGTCAATATAAAATGTATTTGTTGTACGCAGAAGCCTCTTAAATAATTTTATTAAAGTATCATTTTAAGGCCAAAAAAGGCAAAGTATAATATTTTCTACTACAATTATATTGATACATTTTAGTTGTTATTGATTTTCTTGAAAGGAATATTAATTAATGTACTTTTTTTTCTGAAAAAGGTCATTGTTATGTGCTTGCCGCTTTGATATAAAATATTTAGATTTTAATGAAAAATCTCGCTAAAGGAGATATTTTATTGAAGTCTCTCAAAGAACATATATATGATTGAACCATTCATCCTAGATCATAATATATGAAATTATTTTGACCAAAACACAAATTGTAGTAAACTCGAAGTTTATTAGCAATAAAAATGCTTATCATAGTAAGACTACAAATAATTGAAAAATTGAATATCTCTAAATTACTATGGGTAACAAATATGTATATGAAAAGTTATCGATTGAATAGAAAATATAAGCATGATGAAATTACATGTTATAGCAATCAGAAGTTTATTGATGTGAAATTCATGACATAGTAAACCTGAAAGTTACTAAAAGAAAGAGCACATGTCATAATAAACTTGAAATTCACTAGCAAATAATTTATCAATTCACATGTCCATTTTGGTTTTCTTGATTTAAATACGGATTGCTAATTAAATATCAGAATATATTGAAGAGATGAAAGATTCTTTAAAGAATTCCTTTATATTTCTTGTTCTTATGATAAGTTGATTATACCGGCTAATGATAGACAAAATTTTCTGAATTCTAAAATATATAAAAGGTGAATATGGGCCCGTTCACCTATTATGTGATATCTTAAATAAATGCGTCTATATCTTATAGATGGTCACATATGTGTCTATTTTCAATCTGCAGTTTGATATTCAAAAAATTACTTGCTCAATATTAATTGAGTTAAGAGCATAATTTTCAGATTGTGTAATCAAGATAATTCATCTTGATAATGTTGGTTTATATCCAAGTTGGTTTGACATTGAATGCTTTCTATATATAGCAGAACCATTGCATATAAGAACAAAGTTTCATGTATTGATTTGAGATATGATATATTTCATACAATAACACTTATATACAACTGATTAATGAATTATATATGATGTTCCCCTCTCAATTGATTCAGAGTCAGAAATAGATGTTTTTCATCAAATGATGTATGTTATATGATTACTAAATATACCATGACACACAAAGATGGATTCTCCAATAAAGATTGGGCATATATGTTAGTTTTTCTAACATAAAGGGGGGGGGGGGAGAGAGAGAGAATAAGAAGCTTAGATATATGTTAGAATTATCATTAGTATGATCTTGATTCAAAGATAATTCAAGTCAAATGCTATAAGCATTTTCTAATCCAAAATTATTTTTATATTTCTACAACAAAAACTCCTATTAAATTAATATCAAGTATGGGGATTTACCCAATTGCATGATTCTTCAATTTTTATACATGGGTATGATTAGATTTATGAGGTTTGGGCGGATCTAAATCATTTTCCGTTATAAAAATTATTTTTAAAATTTGAATCTAAAACGCCCATGGGTGAAGAGTTCAGAAAGGAAGAGATTTATGATAAATGTGTGATGATGACGAAGTTGATGATGAAAGACATGTTTCTGAAACTATCCATGACTATGTTGATGTTTTCAAAAATGAATTGATTAGATCCAAGTATGATAAAGCTTTGGGTGATGCCCACATATTGATTTAAAGTGATGATTTTCCTGACATAAGCTTACCACATGGTTTGAAGTGAATTTTCCTCAATTTGTATTATAAATTCTAGCTTGTGGTATGTTGAGTAAATATTTCTACGTGTAGCTTACCACATGATTTGGAGTATATGCTCCCACCTTTTGATCTTGTGGTATATTTTCAAAATAAAGTCTCCTAAATGCATGAATTCATAATTGATATGTATGTCAATTTTGAGCTTCATATTCATATGATGTCTAGTCTATGCATGATTTCATTATGAGCTTTGTTAATAGATAATGTTGAGCTTTATTTCATATGATGTTGAGTTATGCATGATTTCATCATGAGCTTCGTCAAAGGACGATGTTCAGCTTTGTCGATAGATAATGTTGAGCTTCGTCAATAGGCGATGTTGAGCTTCGTTATATACGATGTAGAGAATTGCATGTTTTTGGAAGAAGAGTCTAGCACCGAGCGGGTTAAGGGTCGAATAACCTATGCCCCAGAACTACGCACCAACATAGGTTGATACTATTATATTTTTGGGACCTCCCTCGTGAGGTATCCCCAGCCGGATTGGCCCTTTAGCTTGATATCGATATCATGGTATCGTCCATCACTCTAGCAAGGTTATGGACAGCTCTACTCACTTGAGTATGATAGTTGGGACCACGTAAGTTCTATTGTGGAATGTCGGTTAAGTGACAAGTCTCCCACTGTCTATATCATTCGAATTTGCATATTCATTACTCATGATGATTACTTATGTATGCATGTTCAAAAAGCAAGTTTTGACTCATTGTTTAGGTTTTGATATAAATGTTACATTTCAGTTTTGAGTCATTCGAGTTAGTCATGATGTTCTAAAGCTATGCATGATCACGTAATGATAAGAGCACGATTTCAGAATGAATGCATGTAGCCTCCTACTTACACTTAAAAGCTTATGATATGCATGAGTTTCTTAAAATGATTTATTTACTTAAGAATTTTTACTTATCTTGCATACTCGGTATATTTCACATACTGATCGCATACTTTCTATGCTGTATTATTTCATGATGCAGGATCCGGTTCTCAAATTCATCCCTAATCGTAGTCGCTTATCAAAGTTAGCACCTGCTTGATTGGTGAATCCTCATCTTTCGAGGACTAGACTTTCAGTTATCTTGGATGTATTTTCAGTTTCAGTTGTTGAGCTAGTTGGGGGTGTTGTCCCATCAACTCGTCCAGATTAGAGGCTTATCAGACTTAGATGTGTATTCAACTTCGGATGTGATTCTGTTTTTATATTAAGTTCGACTTCCGCGGAGTTTATAATTATGTTTTATTCATGTTTATTGAATGATTTAGTTGAATGCATATGCCATGGGTTGACATGGGGTCTCTCGGGGTCCCTTATCCCGTATCTACGGTCCGGTCTATGCTCGGATCGTGATAATGCCTCATATTTATTCTAGAAGAATAATATTGTGAAATAGATTATGATATCAATTTCATATTCATTAGTAGGTAATAATGAGTATTATCAAAAAATATATGATCATTAAAAGTGATAATATTTTCATAGGCTTGTTATAATTTCAACTGAAAATATGTTCGAGAAATCCTCTATGGTATATGCATATCTCAATTTGCTTCCGAAGTAAAAACATTTTAAGAGTTTATAATTATTGTAATTTAATATGGTTAAGACATGTTTAGATGATTATGTTTCATTCTTGAAAAATGAGAACTTTTGATAAATATTACCAATACATATCCAGTCCCTGAAGTGAATGTGACAGTAACTAGTAAAGTTTATAAATATGAATGTGCACTTGATTGTGAAGTTATCATGACTCACCTCTAGAAGAGGTAGAACAATTGAAAACAAATATTTTGAATATTCTATGTTTTACTCCTGAAGTAGTAAAGTTGACTTTTTTGGGTAAATAAATGTAATATTTATTATCAAGTAAAGATATTTACAGCTCTATATAAAAAAATTGCTTTGCACTACTTGACTGGAAGCAGTAACAGTCGAGTGTTCTTACCTCTGCTATATATCTTCCTAACTTTCATACCATTATCTAATATTTAGCATTTACAAGGGATAGAAATTTAGCTGGTCAATATAGTGTGCAAGATGTGGAACTAGACTAAGCCCGAATAAAACTCTTGGATAATCAGCTCAACTATAGTATTTGTGGTTCTTCTCATTCTCTGGAAGATCACACCATTTCTCTCAATTCACAATTGATATATAGTAGCTGCTAGTACCATTATGTCAACTACAACATCTTTGCTTTGTCTACCATCATGCTTCACAACCCAAAATATTTCATTTTTTTAGGATAAACAATCCTTATGAATGACTCGCAACGTGAGTAGTCTTTTTCATACCGCCCCAAAGGAACTATATTTGAAGAATAAGTGACTTAGAGATTCCTTCTCCAGGTCACAAAAAGGGGCTAGTATATTCGGTAACACTCCCCATTTTCTAATCTTCCCTTTTGTAGCCAATCTTTCAAGTATAGACAACTTTAAGATGAAAATCCATTTAGAACAGCCTTGTTATTACAAATTATCTTCCTCCAAGACACCTTTAGGAATTCACCTTGTATCTTCTTGTAGATTTCTTTGATAGAAAAATTTTCAGCTAGACGCATATCATTATCACTATAACCAGCTGATAGCAAGTACCTTTTATCCTTAAAAATCTATTATATAGCCCAAGATGCATTCTTTAGGATAATATTCAAACTGTTTGCCTTTTTATATAGTAAACATGGACCCATTTGTAATGCCCCAGAAACTCAAGGACTAGACCCGGGACTTAAAATAGAGAAAACTAGAGAATTTGCACCAGGTCACAGAATGAGTCATTTTGTGACCCATGGATGGTGACTATGAGTTGTTAAATGACTCGTGGTTGGGACTTTGGACCTAGTTGGAAAATTTTAGAAGGGGGTGACCATGAGTCGTGGTCAACACTATGAGTCGTGGGGTGACCCGTGATCAGGAGTTGACTGGGGAGTTGGGCAGTCATGCAATGTATCTAACAAGTGCTCACCACGACTCGTTTAGGACACCACGAATCGTGGTGTCGCCCGTGGTGATTCTAGGGAAGTTGGGGAAGTGGTGACCACGAGTCATGGTCACCAACCACGACCCGTTAGGTAACCCATGGTGACCAATGCGAGAATTAGGCAGTGCACTCGACAACTGGGACCATGAGTCATGGTCACTGGCCACGACTCGTTAGGTCCGCCATGGGGACTATCAATCAGTTTTCCCCTGCGAGTCTTTCAGGGGTTTTTCCGTAACTTCCTACCCTCCTATAATTTAAGCTACGCCATTTTAAGAATATTTTCAGACTATTAGAGGGGTTAAATGGTTTCCTTCCTCATTTTTCCCTATCCAGACTTTCACAAAACAACATAGAACTTCTCTTAGAGCATTTCAGAGCAAGAACTAGGGCAGTCCATTTATCCTCGGGTTCTCAAGGACATTCTTCGGACTTCTTCACCAGGTATGTGGGAATTCAACAAGGGAAAAGTTCTTCCCTTGTGTCCCTAAAATCCTTCTATGTTTTCTCTATCAGTTCTAGCCCTGAGCTTTCAACTGTGATAAAATTATCTGTCAAACCTCGCTTAAATCATGTGAAATATCATTTGTGTTAATTGTTGATGTTTTCCCACCAGTTTGTGACTATGTTGTTTCTTATTCCTGTAATGTGAAATTTAGCCCTAGACTTGAAGATAGAGAAACTAGAAGCTTGCAGTAGTGTTTACATATCAAAATTTTTGCTTGATTCTATCAGTGTTGGAGACTCCCATGTTGTTGATTGTATTGAAAATCAATCAGACTATTGTCAGTTCAGTTTGAGTCAAAATGCTAGAATATCCAGTGTTAGTCAGAAATGTCAGCTAATCAGTTTGACTACAGAAATTCCCGAGGTGTCAGTAATACCTCCCAGTTATCAGAATCATATTTAGAACTCAGTTTTAGTGGTCCACTAGGCGGTCATGACACTTTAGATAAGCAACTCTAACTAGCCTTAGGACCCTAGCTTTAGATTATAGTTTATTTTTTAGACGGTTACGATGCTCTTAGATAAGCAACTCTTACCAGTCTTAGAACACAGTTCTAGAATCCGGTCCGATAAGACTCTCAGGGTGCTTTCAGATATGTATCCCTAACTAGTCTTAGGCCTAGTTTTGAGCTATCAACTTAGTATTCAATCTAGGACTATCTAGTGGGAGTAGGACTTAGCGCCAAGCGGACCTTTCTAGTGCACCCAGGTTCCTAGAACTATATTGCTACCGTAGGTCAGAGTTTTATTGGCTTCATGGCCCCAGACTCTTGTGATCACCCAGTTCATGCCTTTATACCCTTGTAAGGTATATTGGATCCTACCGATGGGGTGTATACATCGGACTCTACGTCTAGCTCACGTGGTTATATGTCGGTTATAGACTCTCCCACTAGTCAGCTCAGTTTAGTCTCAAATTAGACAGTTCAAACTAGTTCAGTTCACTATCTCAAATTTAGGACATGTTCTTGACCGTTAGACAGGGTCTTTTAGACCATCTCAGCATATTACAGTTATTCAGTTTCAGCAGTTCGGTTGGTCATTACATATCTTTTTAGTTCAGTTATTTAATTTCTTGTGTATGGTTTCTCTCACATACTCAATACATTCAAAGTACTGATGCATACTTTTATGTTGTATTGTTTCATGATACAGCTGCAGGACTCAGTCTCAGCTTCGCTAGCCGACCGCTATCAGAAGACTTCAGCTATCCTATTTGGTGAGTCCTCATCTTTCGAGGAAGAAGATTACTATATTCAGTTTTAGTTTCTTCTATTTAGATTTGGAGTTAGATGGGGGCTTCTCCCAATAACTTATCAGTTATAGTGGCTTTCAGACACAAACTTCAATTTTCAGACTTGTAGTTTTGTTTAGATGTTTTCTTTTAAATTTATGATCCATCTCTATTTCATAAATGTTTTATAAGTTTACTCTAAAGCTTTCGCTATATTTTTGCGTTTACTCAGATGCCAATGTATGATAGACCAGGGGTTGACTTGGGGTTGCTTGTCACCTCAAGTACCGTGTTCCGTCCAGGGTGTAAGCTTTGGGCATGACAAACTTGGTATCAAAGCACTAGGTTTAGATTATCCTCGAATGTCTAAAAGCCACATCGAATAGAGTCCTTTTCATTGGTGTGAAGTGCCCGAGACTTATAACGGGGAGGCTACGAGATGTTCTAGGAAAACTCTCTTTTATTCATACTCTTTATCGTGCGTTGAAATTCAATTCCAGAATCATTCTCTTAACTCGTGCTCTATTTCATTTTAGTTAATCATGCCTCCACGATGTGGTAACTGAAGAAGGGCCGGTAATGCTCACCAATCTGCCCCACCAGCCCCAGCAGCCCCTCAGGACGACTCAATGTCTACCGCAGAGTTCAGGGCGGCTATCCAACTGCTCGCTCAAATGGTTACCAACCAGGTGAACCAGTAGGTGGTTCCAGTCAATAACAATGAGTCTGTAGAAGATGCCTGAGTCTGGGATTTCACTCGGATAAACCCTCTACATTTTCAGGGATCTAAGGTGTAAGAGAACCCATAGGAGTTTGTGGATGAGATTAGAAAGATCACTCGGATTATGGGTGTCAGCTCCTCAAAGAGTGCCGACTTGGCTGCCTACCAATTAAAAGGGGTAGCCCAGATCTGGTACGAGCAATTGGAGGATGGGAGGCCAGCAACAAAAGGACCGATAGAATGGGAGGAGTTCACTACAGCCTTCCTGGATAGCTTCTTCCCTCGGGAGCTCAGGAAGGCAAAAGTAGCGGAATTCATGAATCTGAGATAGAGAAACCGGAAAATAGAAGCATATGCTATGGAGTTCACCAGGTTTTCCAAATACTCTCCAGAGATGGTGGCCGAGCCAAGGGCTCGCATGCTGAAGTTTGTTAATGGGGTGTCAAACCTGGTCCTCAAAGAGTGTAGGACAATGATGCTGATTAAGGATATTGAGCTCTCCGGCTTTATTGTCTATGCCTAGCAGATTGAGGAAGAAAAACTGAGGGACATGGAATGAAAGAACAAGCAGGTAAGGTTTGGCCAATCAGATTATGGCCACCAGAAGTCTGGCGGTAGCAGCAACAGCAGCAGCAGAGGGATACAACACCCAGCTCAGCCAGCGCCCCTATCTTTCAGTCCCACCAGGATAGTAGGGGTGGAGCATCTGACTCTCAGTCCCAGAGCTATAGTTCCAGCAAAAGGTATCCAACTTGCCCCAAGTGTGGCAAGAACCACCCAGGTGAGTGTCTTTAGGGTCGAGAGGGCTGTTTTGGTTGTGGATAGCTTGGTCATCGGCTTAAGAAGTGTCCGTCAGCAGGACGGGGAAGGTCATAATCCACTACCTCAGCAGCTCCAGTAGGCCAACCAGCTCAGCAGGCTAATACATCAGGTACGGAGGGCATTCAGCGCCAAAACCGTTTCTATGCATTATCATCTTGTCAAGATCAGGAGAGCTCACCCGATGTGGTCATGGGTATGTTACGTCTTTTCTATCTAGACGTATATGTCCTACTAGATCCAGGGGCCACACTATCATTCGTGACTCCTTATGTAGCATTACTGTTCAATATCAGTCCGCAGGTCCTCTCAGAACCATTTTCAGTCTCCACCCCAGTTGGAGAGTCAGTTAGACCCAGTCGGGTGCATAGAAATTGCCTAGTCTTAGTCTTCAATAAGGTCATTCCAGCTGACCTTGTAGAGTTAGACATGGTCGACTTCGATCTCATTTTTGGCATGGATTGGTTACACTTCGGTTATGCCTCAGTCGACTGTAGAACTAGGGTCGTCAAGTTTCAGTTCTCTAATGAGCCAGCTCTAGAATGGATAGGCAGTAGTTCAGCGCCTAAGGGTAGGTTTATTTCCTACCTTAAGGCCAGAAAGCTTATTTCTAAGGGATGTATCTACGGGTCAAAGATTCAAACTCTAAGACATGATCTTGGACACATTTACATGCCCGAATACTATTTTATCCCACGTTTTACCCATTTTGTACCTTAATTTAAGAATAATCTCATGTAATTTGTTTAATTTGTGGACATGGACTAACAAATATGATTAGCTCTCTTTATAGGTTGAAATTTCCAATGTATAGAGCTCAATGTGAAGATAATGGTCCTAATCTTGAAGATAAATGTTAAGGGACAGATTATGAATGATGAGACAAGTTAAAAAGGACATTTAAAGTCAATTCCGTGCCACAGAGAAGCATTAGGGGCATTCAACAACGTGCCACAGAGAAAAGAATTAATTTATATGAGCAGGGGGTGCCAAACAGTGAGCATCCACAATAGCAGAGTGTAAAGGAGGCAAATCTCAGCGATAGCTAGCGTGACACGGAGCTGTTTCACCATAGGCTGAATTTTGCATTTTTCCAACTTATTATAAATTGAATCCTTAGCTTCTAATTTCATTATCATGAAGTATTTTGGGAACACCGGAAAGGAGAGAAAGGAGAAGTGAAGAACTCTACCTATGGTTCGTTATTTTTCATTCTCTTTTAACTCTCTTGTAAGTACCGTACTCTAATTATGTTTTTGAGTATTTGTACGAACATGAGTGGCTAAAACCTTTCCTCTAGGATAGAGGCCACATGGTATGAATGTAATTGCATGAATTCTTCTTTGGTTCGAGTTGTTAGTTATTGTTTTGTCTTACATTCTTCCTTATTGTTATTTTTATGCTTGATCACCATGAAAACAAACTCGTTAAGCTTAGGTAATAGCTCAAAAGAGTAACCCTAGGCTAGAACACAAGAATGTAGGGAGAAAGTTCTTATCTTTACTATAGAATTCGTGGTTAGGATAGAAATTGTACCTAATTTGCCTTGCTTAGTTAGTAAAATGGGATGATAGCTAGACACTGACTTAGAATTGTCACATCATCGCTTGTAGAAGTAGTTGTGAAGCTAAGTTGGGTTAGATGATTAGAGGTACGAAAGTTCATAATCAAGGGCACAAACCCCATAAACCACATCCACGTAGTTAAATTGCTCACGAAAAAGGACGTCACATCCCCGCTCGACAATGTAGGTGTGAGACTAGTTTTTCGTGTTTAGAGGCTCGAGAGACCGTGAACATCGCATTTTAACTATGTGAGACAACAACTAAAGTTTTCATACTTGAACCATTATGAATTGTAGCATTGCATGATTATCAGGCCTTAACTCTAGTTGCTTCTTGATTGTTTTGTGATCACCGCTAGATCTAACTAGAATTTTCTATAATTTCTATAATCAGCACTTGTGAAGGTTAAATTAGCACTTGAACTTGATAATTCACTGAATTAGTCCAGTTCCTGTGGGTTCGACATCCGGATCTTAAAAAGGGCCACTGTATTACTTGTACGACCGCGTATACTTGCACGTGCACTGGGGCACAACAAGTTTTTGGCGCCGTTGCCGGGGACTAGTGAAATTGGTGAATTTCTTGTTTTTTGTGTTGATGTAGAATTTTCTAAGTGTTGAAATATTCTTTTTTATTTTGTAGATTCCATTATTTTTATTTTTGAGCTTAATACCTTTCTTGACATGACATCATGGAGTACAAATGGGTTGAATGGTGGATACTCCTATGTCAATGATTCTTGTCTAAATTGTGGAGGACCCCACTTGTGGCAACATTGTGCGACTTGCAGTATATGTGGTGGTTAGGATGGCCATTGGAATGGTTGTCAAAATTCATATTCCCCTACCCCAAGCCCCTACTATGATCCTTCTGTTGTTTTTTATGAGTACAAGAATGATGCAGAGGAGGAGAACACCAAGTTCAGATAGAAAATATGTTAAAACAGGTCCTTGAGCAAACAAAAGTGATGAGGGAGCAGATGGAAGTATTGGGAGTTCATACCAAGGAAAATGAAGAGGCATTAAAAATGATAAGCATAAAGTTCATGGAGATGATGGCTGAGGCTAAAGCTTGCTTTGATTTTCAAGTGACGGTCTTACCCAATACTCAAGAGGGACTGCAAGGAGAAGAAAATGGTGAGTTCTTGGAACAAACTTAACAGTTAGAAGCTCCTGAGAGTCTCCGTGATGGTCTCACACATATGGACAATCCATTCATGAAAGGAGAGATAGAGTTCCAACCATTTTCCATTCATGTGGAGTCAGATGTTGATGTGGAGAAGGTGTACACGAGCAAGGAGGTCAAGCACAATGCAGTTTTAGAGTTGAGGTGTATTGTACCCCACTCGAGGCATTTCTCAATATTAAGTTTGGTTGAAAACTTAGAAATAGAGTCTTCCAAGCTTGTAGACAATGGTCTGGAGGAGGAACAAGCCCCGTATATTATGAAATTTGCTTATTCCGAGAGACAAAATGACTTCACTTACATAAGGGCCAATAAGTGCTAGAGGCAACATCTACTGCTTGGTGCTTTCATTTTTTCACCACACCCCTGGAGCAGGAGAGGAAACTGGCGAAGAAATTAGGGGTGAGATTCATATCCTCAAAGTGGAGGAAGAAGTGGTGAAACTTGATGCATCATGCCGCAACGTAAAATAAGGCGTTGCTTGGGAGGCAACCTAAGAGTACCACAGGTACACTTTCTTTTCAGTTTTTTCGTAATTTTGGTTATTTTTCACTTGTTGTTTGTTTTGGTTTTTAAGCACAGATTCAGGGGAAGTCTAAGTACCCATGAAAGTGAAAGCTAAGGAGCATGACAAAAAGATGAGTGTGGGATCGATGACCCATGTGTTATAAAATGGAAAAAACATGTTGTTAGCTTGGCCTAGAGGCCTCAGGAAGTATCTCTCACTCTTGTTTTAATTGTAATTGAAGCTTTGGGGACATAGAATATTTTAAGTGTGGGGTAAGGGAAATTTTAGAATTTCGTGCTAAGTTAAGTGAATGTGGTGCTGGGCATGATGTTTTTTTTTTGAAAAAAATTGAATTGAGCACAGTTCACCCACCCTTTGGTTTTTCTTTTCGGTTCTTTTCTGAAAGGGGGCACTTTGAACTAAGAAAAATTTTCATTTGTTTGTACATAACTTTTCAGTCATAGTTAGGGACTTTTCCCAACGATGGATGGATGACGACCGTCTTGAGGAAATATTAGTCAATAGGTTTTTATTTGTGAACCCTTAGTTGATTGATGGCTTGACGTTCTTGTTATGTGCCATACATGATTGTGAGATGCAAGTGTTGTAAATTTTGAAGCATGTTAGCAAGTGTATAACTTTGTTTGAGACACCTAGGCTCTTGAATATGACTCGGTGTGCTTGAAATATTAATCTTGAATTCTTGTGATTAGCTGAGTTAAGAAGTCTACTGAATCTGTCTTGAATTGAGCATGTGTGATGTGTGTAAAGTTTTTGAATGATCCATGCTATTGTGTAGTGTCTAGAACTTTCCTTGTGTGTATACAAAACAAAATGAGGGATGTAGATTGTAGGAGATGATTTAGGCATTTCTTTGAATGAGCCTAATTTTTTATCCCTCGCTTTACCTACCTTGGATGTGTAATCCTAGTTAGCCCCACTGTGCCTTAAGCCTATTCTTTGATATCTGCAACATAAGCTTAATCCTTTTCTTTCAATAGCCTTAAAGTTGATCCAAAGCTCCTAAGCGCTTAAGTGAAAAATCCAAAAGAGTAAAGGAGTGAGAATCGTGAAAAAGAAGGAAAAATAACGGTTGTGGGAGTTGAGGAAAAGATTAGAGGTGCACTTGTTTGAAAACACATGAGTATTGTTAGGGAGTAAGAGAACAAAAGAATGAAAAATTTGCTTAAGTACTCCTTATTAATAAGCTAAGTGTGCTTAAAGAAATGGGGAAACAAAAGAGAAAATTTATGAGTGAAAAGAATAAAGGTAAATTAAGAGAAGAGATGTCCGTAATGAAACTGTGATGTATTAAAAGTGCTTGGGGAAGATAGCCACTATTACTGGCCAGAATAGTACCTACCCGTCCCTTAGCTTACATCACAACCTGATAATTCCTACTTGATCTTACTTTCAAACATTTCTAAATTAGCGGAGCAATACACTAAAGGCAAGCTTATGGGTCAATACATGATGCATGTGAATTCTTTGTGAGAGTGAGCTGAATTCTTATTCGTATACCCATACATGCTATAATTGGAAAACTTGCGAGTGAAAAATGGGTATCTCTCTTGTTGTGAGGGCACATGTTTGAGGAAAGATAGAATTCATGTTGGACGTCTTGATTGGCTAATGTGCATGAGTTTGCTATGGTTGTAGAGTCGATTCTTGAGGCTAGGAGGTCTTAACTTGGTTGTGTTGGATTGAATTATGTTATATATATATATATTATATATTTAGCATGCTTTATTTGAACTTGCCATCTAAATCAGTCATTATAGCCTTAATTTGAGTCGTCTTGCGTCAATTGGTAATTTGTGAGTCTTCCTTGTGCATGAGATATAAAGGATCCGTTCCACAGAGAAGCATTGGGGCGTTCAAAAATGTGCCACGGAGCAAAGAATTAATTTATATAAGCAGGGGCTGCCAAACAGTGAGCATTCACGATAGCAAAGTGTGACGGAGGCAAATCTCCGCGATAGCCAGCATGACACGGAGCTGTTTCACCACAGGACAAATTTTGCATTTTTCCAACTTATTATAAATTGAACCCTTAGCTTCTAATTTCATTATTACAGAATATTTTGAGAACACTGGAAAGGAGCGAAGGGAGAAGTGAAGAACTCTGCCTAGGGTTCATTATTTTTCATTCTCTTTTAACTACTCTTATAAGTATCATACTCTAATTATGTTTTTGAGTATTTGTACGAACATGAGTGGATAAAAACCTTCCACTAGGGTTGAGGCCACATGGTATGAATGTACTTGCAATGAATTCTTGTATTGTTTCTCGATTGTTTTGTGATCACCTCTAGATTTAATTAGAATTTTCTGAAATTTCTACAATCAGCTTTTATGAAGGTTAAATTAGCACTTGAACTTGATAATTCACTGAATTAGTCTAGTCCCTGTGGGTTCGACATCCGGCTCTTAAAAAGGGCCACTGTATTACGTGTATGACCGCATATGCTTGTGCGTGTGCTGTTTGGTGTTTTTCACAACTACACGCAAGTGCACGTGGTCGAACAAGTAGTAAAATGGCTAAGGTAAGCCAAGTATCGATCCCACAGGGACTGGACCAAGGTAATAATTGAATTAAGCGTTAATAATTTCTAACTCTAATAATGAAGACAACAGTTTCAAGAAGATTTTGGGAGTTTGTTTCCTAATTTATACTAATCTAAAACAAATGTATAATTTGAGTCTGAACTATAGTAATGAGCATGCTGAGACTAAAACAAACATGTAGGGAAGCAATCTATTGATACAAATTGGTTAATCTTTCCTTCGATTGCTAGTCAAGCAATGGATTAAAACTCTCGTATTTACCCCAACTTAAGAATCATGAACCTTCCACCTACATTTCCGTGATAAGAAGAAATTCATGTTCTAGCCATACGAAAGCGATTCCTTAATTGACTAATACGACTTTTAGATATATTTCTATTCTGAAGGTAAATCAATTCTCAATTTTCCCAAACCAAGAAGAGATCATATCCTATTAATTCACAACTTTCCAATTTCTTTCTCTTTTGAGCGCAAACCGTTTTTTTTAGATATACATTAATATTGGCCGAACATTAATGCAGTAAGAACAAGAATTAATAGAACAACCATGGAAGAAAAGATGAAAATCCAAGATGATCAATAATTACATTCCACTATAAATGTTCTTAACCTCAGCAAGAAGTGAATTTAGCCACTCATTTGTGGATTAAACATCATCAAATGAGTGTTAATCATACAAACAATTGAAATAAAGAAGAAAGAGATAGAGAAGAACCCTAAGATTTTCGTCCCCTCAACTGCCTGTAACCCACGTTCTTGCTCAACCAAGTCAGAATAATTAAAAATAAACCTAAGTGTGCTATTTATACTAATGAGAATTTTTCTCGGAATAACAAGCAACGTGTCACGGAGTGCATCGCGGAGCACTGCCTCCGTGACACGCCACAAACGTGGACCCTCATTGGAATCCGGTCCTCCAGGTAATTATGCCCAACGTGCCACGACGTGCAACATGGGGCTTGGCCAACGTGCTACGGCCCCGACGCAGACCTTCACTGTAACTTGGCCTATTTTTATCATCCGGGGCAGAATGCATCTGCAATGGCAGCGTGACACAACTCCATCGCGGAGCCCCTTAATTTGCTGCATAACCTGGGCCTTTTCGACTGCTCGCTTCCGAGTCTATTCCCGATTTCTCCCAACATGCATCTTAGCTTCCTAAAATTCCATTTTTCCTGCAAAACAACACTAATCATGTTGGTTAGTATAAATTCACATTTTAACTACAAATCACATGAGAATGTACAATTATCAATGTATAAACAAGACGAACTGAAGCATTTGAGTATCACTTGGGCATACAATTCTGCCCAAGATCACTTACCCCACACTTAAAACTTTGTTCGTCCTCGAACAATAATCTCACATCTCATGCAATTGACACCCAATCATAGCTACTTTGGCTCGACAATTCAAGCTACGGTTATAACGATTATTTACATAGCAAATCATAAAGAAAACATGCATAACCTCATCGATACAATGACATTTAGCACATTAAAACCTCCTAGACCCACAAGTTGACTCTCGATCTCGGCAAACTCATGCAAATCAGCTGATCAAGACATCCGACACGAAATTAAATCTGTCGTCAAACATGTGCCGTCACAACACCAGAGAATTTCCCCCTTTACAATCATATGATCTCAAAAGCATTATATGCAGGGGCATATGAACACAATTTCGCTCTCTCTCCCAAAGAATTCACATGCATCATGTCATGACCCATAGGCTTGCCTCTAGTGTATTACTCCACTAATATAAGGATGAGTGATGTAAGATCACGTAGGACTTAACGGGTTGTAATGTAAGCTAAGGAACTAGTACATACTGGGCTAACCAATAATAACAACAAGCACCCTTAAGCGCTTTTCCGTAAATCCCACCACATTATGGGCATTGTTTCTTCCTTCATCCTCTCCTCTCTTGAAGCCTTTCTGTTTTTTTGTTCCCGTTTCTTTAAGCACACTTGACTTAATAACAAAGATTAGTTATACATCTTCATTTTATTAACTTCGTCAAGTGCACCTTTGACCTTTTCTTTACTTTCACCACTTCCGCTTTCCCTTTCTTTTCCCAATTACCACTCTTCGACTCTGTGGGAAAATTTCTTTTCTTGAGCACTTAAGAGTTTTGGATCAAATTCAAGGATAATGAAAAGAAGGGGTTAAGCTCGGTTTGCCCCTTTTCGACAAAAGAAAAAAATAGGCTAAAGGCTCAATGGGCTAACTAGGATGTACATTCAAGGTAGGTATGATAATGAAAAAAAACTTTCGGTTAAAGCAAAGAAATGCCTACATCCTTTCCTACCATACTCATCCTTCATTTCGTTTCGTACACACACCAGGAAAGTTCTAGACACTTCACAATAGCATGGAAGAATCAAAACCTCACAACACTCTCATTGCACATGCTCAACTCAAGACATATTCACAGACTCTTCAATCATCTAATCACAAGAATTCAAACACTAAGCCTCAATCACACCGAATCGAACTCTACGGTCTAGGTATCTCAACATGTTCACAAAGTTGCATGCTTTCATACGAATCACCTTTGCATTCTAATTATCCTGTACGACACACAACCTGAATTCCGAACCAGAAAGTAACGACACGTTTGGGATACAAACAAAAAAAAAGAAAAAAAAATTAAAAACAACAAAAGAAATCTACTCCTATCGACTACATTTCCCTTAAGACGGTCGTCATCCATCCATCATAGGGAACGGTCACTATTTATGACTTCGGTTCAATGGGACTATTCTCGATAAAAGCACCGAAAACAAACGCCGAGAAACCACAAAAAAAAGTTTCACGAATTTTTTTTTAAAATATTGATAATTTCGATAAAACAAAAATATTTACACAACCAGCTAACAACAACTCCATACAGCACACAACAACTTCACATTAATTACAATAGAAAACATAAAAATCAAAATTACAAGGTCACAATTTTTCACAGGCACAACAACAAAACAGAAACATAAACAACAAAAAAACATCCAGCACCTAACTACTCCCACCCCACACTTAAATCAAACACTGTCCCAGCATAGGACAAGAGTAGGTGGTGAAACTCCCTGATCAATCGAAGTATTCCACTTCTTCGTCAGGTGCGGTTGCCTCGTCCCCCATATCCGAATCACCCCCGCTATCCTCATCTGACTCAACATCTGCGTCATCACAGCGTGTCTCCTCGTCTGTGGGGATATCACCATCAATGGGCTCCACAAAAGCTGGCCCCACTCGGCATAGAGCCCTGGCATTTTCGCCGAAGGGGTAGTCCAACTCTAGTTGCCACACCTCATCTTCTGTTGCTGGCCTCCCGCCTATGCACAACTGTAGCATCTACATCCCGAACATGCGGGCCATATACTGATCATCCCCAGCATGTCGCTCGGCTAATGTGAGAACTGGCCCGTGAGTGGTGTCGGGTGCCTTAGTTTTGGTGATGTCCAAGGCACGCCTCTCCATCTGCGGGATGTAGTCAAGGGCCTCCTCCTCAACATCTAGGCCCCTCAGGAAAGTGGTCAGCAAGCCACCAAACCCGTACCTGTGCCCTTGATGCAAATGGGTTCTCTTCATGGCGGAGATGATCACCGCCCCAACATTAATCTCCATCCCTTTCATCAGGGCATATACCAAGCACACACGATCCCGGGTGACATCTGTCATGTGTACCCCCGGGATCAGGCAGGAACACATGATCTTAAGCCAAATTTTGGCTTCCCTGTTCATTTGAGAATAGGGCAGCGTCTGATGGTAGCCCCTCTCCTTATGCCTGCTCCACCGTGCTGTAGAACGGGCTCCACACAGAGTGCGTCTGATGTCTACATATGGTGGAGTGATGTTCAGCTGCCAGAGTACATGGGCGTCTGTGTCCCACGCCCCCAAGATGGCATTAAGGTGATGGGGCTCAAAAGTGACTACCTGCCCCCTTATTTTTACAGTGTGACTTCGGAGTGTCGGGTTCCAGTTGGCATAGGATTCCCGAATTAGGTGGATATTGTACTCCTTGGGCTTTTCAAAAATGAAGTTCAGCCTGGCAGCGTCAATCCGGTGTAATATTCTGGGGAACTCCTATGCCAACGACTCCCTTGCAATATGCTCCTCGGGGAAGTATTTGCTTTCCTTATGCTTTGTATACCATTTCTTCCCTTCCTCTGTCACCCATCGGGTTCCGTATTGACGGCGTTGGCCGCGCGGAACCGCTGGTGCTGCTGTTCCCTATCTAATTCTTTTCCTTCCGACACCCGATGTAGATGCACCTTTTCCTTTGTCTTGCCTGCTTGCCATTGTTCCTGTCAAATCAAATAGAAAGTCCCCATGTTATTTAAATTAAAATTAGCTTCAACTAAGGTTGGGTTAAGCTAGGCCACCCCACACTTAGTCTTTAGCCACAATCACGACATTACGGCAAGACAACTCTCACTTTCCAATTTGCAAGAAGAAACAACAACATGCCTCGTGCATTCAGAAAATTTGATGGACTAAATTCTACGTACTACTCAGACTTCGTACAGCTAATCCAAATATCACCATCGATACCATTTCATCACATAGCACTTAGCAAAAACAAAAAAAAACTTCTCTTAACACAACCTATGCAATTCACCAAGTTCTATGCGATTCAACAATTTCATTTTCCCAAAAATCCATCCTCTACTTAGCATATTCACAACAAGCACAACACAATTCACTTTACCCAACATGCCCGACCCATAATTTCCACATTTTCAATCACATTTCATTTCTTCGCAATCAAATTATTACCCTAGCTACATATTTCACCAAAATTCAATCAAGCATGTATTTTTCGAGTTCATACAATCAAAATGATACTACGAACTTCAATCAACATTAACTTAAAGGAATTCAAGCTGAATTTACAATTAGGGCAAGTTTTACTCACTTTACATGCTCAAACTCGGCCAATTTGACAAGAATTGAGAAGAAAATAGAGAACACACCTTTAGTTTGATGAAATCGAAGAAAAGTCGAAGAAAATTTGTGCCTAAGTCCGTGTCACATTGGGGAAGGCGGAGTTTTTGGGTTTTTGTCGCGGAGGGGGTGAGAAATGAGGGAAAATAGAGGGAATTCAGGGTTAAAAAGGGTTAATTTCACGCGGGTCACCCGGCGACCCGGTGTGACCCGTCGCGGTTAACACCTCAACGTGTCACGGAGGGTAACGCGGAGCACCCCCTCCGTGACACGGAGCCAATGCAGAGGTGTTCTGGAATTTTAGAAATTCCAGAATTACACCTCAATGTGTCACGGAGGTCAACGCGGAGGCCCTCCTCCATGACGCGGAGCCATCGCGTAGGCTCACTGTTTTGGCACTTTTTATTATTTTTCTCACCTCGAATTTTCCTTTGTGATCCTTTGCATTTTTGCCCTCCGTTCAACCTGAAATTCATCTCACAACAAGAAATTGGTTAGAATTCATAGATTTCAACATAAAACACAATTTTTGTTTTTATTTTTATTTTTCTATTTTTTTTCTTTTCTACTAATTCTACTCAATTATTACAACAATTTCATGGGTTGCCTCCCGTGCAGTGCCTGGTTTACCATCGCGGCTCGACGTCATTGAAGCTTAGTCATCCTCTAGGGTGACGGATGTCTTCTATCGACTACCGTCCTCACCCCAGTAATGCTTACATTGCTGCCATTGACTAAGAATGTGGCACTTCGATCTTTTTGCCTCGATTCCACTTTTGGGGGGTCCTTCACCGGTGGTTTTCCCACTGTCTCTCGCGAATCAACACTCTGAGCAATATTTGCTCAATTAAGAACGTTGATCACTGAGAGTTCCTCATACACGGCCAGAAGCTTCATAGCCTTGTACAGATAAATACCTCCACCTTGTCATGTGCCCGCATGGTTAGCTACCCTGCAGCTACATCAATCAGTGCTTTCCCAGTTGCCAAGAAAGGACGTTCCAAAATAAATGGGACTTTCGCATCCGGCTCAAAATCCAGCACAATGAAGTCAACCGGGAAGATAAGGGAGCCCACTTGCACCAACACGTCCTCCACAATGCCATATGGTCTGGCCAAGGAACGATCCGCTAGTTGCAAGATCACTGTTGTCGGTCTAGGACTGCCTAGCCCTAATTTCTTGAATATCGATGTCGGCATCAACTTAATGCTCGCTCCCAAATCATTAAATCCACGAGCTCGGATACTCTGCCCGATTGTAAGTTGAGTTGTAAAGCTCCCAGGGTCTTTGAGCTTTGTGGGCAACCGATTTTGTATCCGAGAAGTGCTCTCCTCCGTAAGTGCCACCGTAGCGTACTCCGTCAACCTGCTTTTGTTCGCCATGATGTCCTTGATATATTTTGCGTACTTTGGCACTCCCTGCAGAACATCAATAAGAGGTAAATTAATGTGTACCTGTTTAAGCACCTCCATGAACTTTTTGAAACACGCTTCCTCCTTGTGTTTCCTTAGTCTTTGAGGGAACGGGGGTGGTGGTCTTTCTGGTTCAGCTTCCTTCTCCTTCCCCCTATCATCATTGTGTTCCCTCTCCTTCTCTAATGCTCCCGACTGTTGTGGTGGTCTTTCTGGTTCCACCTCCTTGAGTTGCAAACCACTCCTTGTGGTCACTGCATTCACTTGCTTGGGGTTGGGGTCAGTGTCACTTGGAAGTCCTCCTCTCGGCCTGGTGTTCTGAGCTCCAGCTAGTTGCCCAAATTGGTACTCCAATGCCTTTGTAGCTAACTGATTGTTCTTTACATCGGCTGCCAATTTCACTTAGTCAGCCTGCAATTGAGCTTGGTTATACTGGGTGATGGTGGTGGAGGAGGTGCATTGTTGCTTCTGTATTGAGATTGATAGTGCTGCTGCCCTCCTTGATTTCTCTGTGCTCCCTGACTCGAATTCTGCCCTTGATGTTTGTTACTACCCCAAGAGAAATTCGGGTGACTTCTCCAATTAGAGTTGTAGTTGTTGCTATACTGTTGGTGATTATTTCTCGGTACATTCCCAACAAAGTTTACTGAATCAACATTCGCACCACAACACTCAGCTGAGTGTTCATTACTGCCGCACACTTCACACCAAATCTGCTGCACTACATTCACTGGGGATTGAGAATGATTCATGCTCATATTACTAAAGTGGGTATTGAGTTGATTCTGTAATGCAGCTATCTATGCAGCGATAGCTGTAAAACTATCCACTTCCAAGACTCCTGCCGCTTTCCTTGTTCCTCCTCTAGAAGAGTCCGCATTCCACTCTGGATTTCCCTGCGAAATACTATTCAACAAAGTATACAGCTCCTCATAAGTTTTTTCTAATGCTTGTCCCCCAGCTGCTGAGTCTAGCAAGATTTTTGTGTGGGGTTCCAAACCCTCTATGAAAGTATGCACCAACACATCATTGGATTGGTGATGATGAGGACAATCCCGCAACATAGATTTGAATCTTTCCCAGGCTTGATACAGATTCTCTTCCTCTCTCTGTTTAAAACTTAGAATTTGACTTCTAAGTCTTGCTGTTTTACCGGATGGAAAGAACCTTATCAAGAATTTCTTTGCAAGATCATCCCAAGTAGTGATGGAATTAGGTGGCTCAGCTTTTAGCCATCTCTTTGCTTCTCCCAAAAGTCAAAATGGGAACAATGTAAGCCTGACATAATCGGGTGACACTCCAGCGGGGATGTAAGTGTCACTTATCTCCAAAAAGTTTTGGAGATGTTGTTGTGGATCCTCGTGATGGAGACCTGTGAATTGCCCGCTGGTGTGCAGTAATTGCACCATGTTCTGTTTAAGCTCGAACCTCCCTCCTGGCTCAAGTTTGCGAATGCTCGATGTAACGTTTTTAGCATGTGGGATTGCCACTTCGCCAACTGGCCTAGCTGCCATTTCTTCGGGCGCTAACACTGCCCTTACAATGGGTGGATTCTGTTGTTGCTCCAGGATTGTCTGTCTGAGCAACTGCAACTTTCTTTCTAGAGCTTCTCTCCTTTGACGATGGAATTGTCTTTCCGGCTCTAAGTGTGAATCCACCAGCTCCTTGTCCCTTGCCAGTGTTCAACAGAATTCAATATCTGCAAAAGACAAGCTAATACCAAGTTGTCAACACTAATAAGAAATCGTAAACTAACACTTAAGACAATAATTTTACCAATTGCCAGTCCCCGGCAATGGCGCCAAAAACTTGTTCAGTGTTTTTCACAACTACACGCAAGTGCATGTGGTCGAACAAGTAGTTAAATGGCTAAAGTAAGCCAAGTATCGATCCCACAGGGACTGGACCAAGGTAATAATCGAATTAAGCGTTAATAATCTCTAACTCTAATAATGAAGACAACAGTTTCAAGAAGATTTTGGGAGTTTGTTTCCTAATTTATACTAATCTAAAACAAATGTATAATTTGAGTCTGAACTATAGTAATGAGCATGCTGAGACTAAAACAAACATGTAGGGAAGCAATCTATTGATACAAATTGGTTAATCTTTCCTTCGATTGCTAGTCAAGCAATGGATTAAAACTCTCGTATTTACCCCAACTTAAGAATCATGAACCTTCCACCTACATTTCCGTGATAAGAAGAAATTCATGTTCTAGCCATACGAAAGCGATTCCTTAATTGACTAATACGACTTTTAGATATATTTCTATTCTGAAGGTAAATCAATTCTCAATTTCCCCAAACCAAGAAGAGATCATATCCTATTAATTCACAACTTTCCAATTTCTTTCTCTTTCGAGTGCAAACCGGATTTTTTAGATATACATTAATATTGGCCGAACATTAATGCAGTAAGAACAAGAATTAATAGAACAACCATGGAAGAAAAGATGAAAATCCAAGATGATCAATTATTACATTCCACTATAGATGTTCTTAACCTCAGCAAGAAGTGAATTTAGCCACTCATTTGTGGATTAAACATCATCAAATGAGTGTTAATCATACAAACAATTGAAATAAAGAAGAAAGAGATAGAGAAGAACCCTAAGATTTACGTCCCCTCAATTGCCTGTAACCCACGTTCTTGCTCAACCAAGTCAGAATAATTAAAAATAAACCTAAGTGTGCTATTTATACTAATGAGAATTTTTCTCGGAATAACAAGCAACGTGTCACGGAGTGCATCGCGGAGCACTGCCTCCGTGACATGCCACAAATGCGGACCCTCATTGGAATCCGGTCCTCCAGGTAATTATGCCCAACGTGCCACGACGTGCAACGCGGGGCTTGGCCAACGTGCTACGGCCCCGACGTAGACCTTCACTGTAACTTGGCCTATTTTTATCATCCGGGGCAGAATGCATCTGCAATGGCAGCGTGACACAACTCCATCGCGGAGCCCCTTAATTTGCTGCATAACCTGGGCCTTTTCGACTGCTCGCTTCCGAGTCTATTCCCGATTTCTCCCAACATGCATCTTAGCTTCCTAAAATTCCATTTTTCCTGCAAAACAACACTAATCATGTTGGTTAGTATAAATTCACATTTTAACTACAAATCACATGAGAATGTACAATTATCAATGTATAAATAAGACGAACTGAAGCATTTGAGTATCACTTGGGCATACAATTCTGCCCAAGATCATGTGCTGGGGCGCAGCAATACCCCAACTATCCAGTCAGTCCCTATTGTCAGCAAATTTCCAGATGTGTTCCCCGAAGATCTTCCTAGAGTTCCTCCTGAATGGGAAATCGACTTCGGTATAGACTTTCTCCTAGATACTCAGCCCATCTCCATCCCTCCTTATGGAATGGCTCCAGCTGAACTTAAAGAGTTAAAGGAGAAGCTAAAGGACCTTCTTGATATGGGTTTTATCAGACGCAACATCTCTCTCTGGGGTGCTATAGTACTTTCGTGTAAAAGAAAGACAATACTCTCAGAATGTGCATCGATTACTGGCAGTTAAATAAGGTCACAGTCAAGTACAGGTATCCCCTACCCAAAATTGATGACTTGTTTAACCAACTTCAAGGAGCTAGTTTTTTCTCCAAAAAAGATCTCAGGTCGGGGTATCATCAGCTAAGAATCAGAGAGTACGACATACTGAAAACAACTTTTAGGACTCAGTATGGTCACTACGAGTTTGTGGTTATGTCCTTCGGACTAACAAATGCCCCTATAGCCTTTATGGACCTAATGAATAGAGTCTTTAAACAATATCTCGATATGTTCATCATTGTATTTATCGATGACATCATGGTATACTCTAGAAACAAGGAAGAGCATGCTAATCACTTGAGGATAGTGCTCTAGATACTCAGAGACCGCCAGTTGTTCTCCAAGTTCAGCAAATGCGAATTCTGGTTGAAGTCCATGACTTTCCTTTGTCATGTGGTCTCGAGTAAGGATATTCAGGTTGATCCTCAAAATATATCAGCGGTGAAAGACTGGCCCAGAACTACCTCCCCAACGGAAATTCAAAGTTTCTTGTGTCTAGCTGGGTATTATCTATGCTTTGTGGAAGGTTTTTCTTCTATAGCATCCCCTCTATCTAAGCTGACTCAGAAGAAGGTGAAATTCGAATGGTCAGATACGTGTGAGAAGAGTTTCCAGGAGTTAAAAACTTGACTCACTACTACTCCAGTGTTGACCCTACCGGAAGCATCAGATGGGTTTTTAGTTTATTATGACGCTTCCAAAGTTGGACTCGGTTGCATTCTGATGCAGTGGGGCAAGGTGATAGCCTACGCCTCTAGACAGCTCAAGGTTCATGAAAAGAATTATCCAACTCATGAACTAGAGTTGGCAGCGGCGGTGTTTGCATTGAAAATATGGAGACACTACCTATACTGGGCTCACGTGGATGTTTTCAATAATAATAAGAGCCTCCCGTACGTGTTCAGTCAAAAAGATCTGAATCTTCGTCAAAGAAGGTGGTTGGAGATACTGAAGGACTATGACATGAGCGTGCTATATCACCCAGGTAAGGCCAATTAGTGGTTGATGCCCTGAGCAGAGTGTCTATAGGGAGCGTGACTCATTTTGAGGAAGGAAAAAAGGAACTGACAAAAGATATTCACCGACTAGCTCTGTTAGGAATCCAGTTGGTTGACTCAGCTGAGGGTGGAATGGTAATGCAAAGTGGGTTAGATTCATCTTTGGTTGTTGAAATTAAGTCCAAACAGGATGAAGATCCCATCTTACTTAAACTTAAGGAAGCGGTTCTTAGAAAAGAGGTTGTGGCTTTCTCCAAAGGGGGAAGATGGTGTGCTCCATTACAAGCGCAGATTGTGTGTACCAGACGTCGGTGATTTCAGACAGCAGATACTGGCTGAAGAACACAACTCGAGATGCTCTATCCACCCTAGTGACACTAAAATGTACCATGATTTAAGGGATATTTACTGGTGGAATGGCATGAAGAGAGACATCGCCGAGTTTGTAGCTAAGTGTCCGAATTGCCAGCAATTCAAAGTAGAGAACTAGAAACCGAGAGGTATGACTCAAGATATCAGCATACCCACCTGGAAGTGGGAAGAAGTGAATGTGGATTTTATTACGGGTCTGCATCGAACTCGTCGACAACATGATTCTATCTAGGTGGTAGTAGACCGGATGACTAAGTCAACACACTTCCTCCCAGTTAAAACTAAAAATTCAGTTAAGAACCATGCTAGGCTTTATATCCAGGAGTTGGTCAGACTTCATGCCGTTCCATTATCCATTATCTCAGATAGAGGTACCCAGTTCACCTCGCATTTTTGGAAGTCTTTTCAGAAGGGACTTGGTACCCAGGTCAAGCTCAACACAACTTTTAACCCGCAGACAGATGGGCAAGCTGAGCGAACTATTCAGACCTTCGAAGATATGTTGAGAGAGTGTGTGATTGATTTCAAGGGAAGTTGGGATGAAAACATGCCTCTTATTGAGTTTGCGTACAACAACAACTACCACTCCAGTATCCAGATGGCCCCGTTTGAGGCATTGTATGGTAGGAGTTGCAGATCTCCTATTGGGTGTTTGAGGTTGGTGAAACTACTTTAATCAAGCAAGACTCGATTCATGAAGCTATGTAGAAGGTACAACTCATTAAATAAAGATTGAAAACAGTTCAGAGTCGTCAGAAATCTTATGCTGATGTGGGGAGAAGAGAATTGGAGTTTGTTGTGAATGACTGGGCTTATCTAAAAATTTCACCCCTGAAAGGGATGATGAGATTTGTAGAAGGGAAAGCTCAGTCCCAGATATGTGGGACCCTATAGAATTCTAAGGCGAATTGGCAAGGTAGCTTAAGAGCTGGAATTACCTTCAGAGTTGACATCTGTGCACCAAGTATTCCATGTGTCACTATTGAAGAAGTGCATTGATGATCCAACTTCAATTGTGCTATTGGATAGTGTAGGAGTGAAAGATAGTCTCTCATACAAGGAGGTCCCAATCTAGATCCTTGACCGTCAGGTTCGTAAGCTGAGAAACAAGGAGGTAGCTTCGGTCAAAGCCTTGTGGAGGAATTAGCAGGTTAAGGGAGATACGTGGGAATTCAAAGCGGATATAATGGCTAGATACGCCCATTTGTTCCCTTCCAACTCAGTTTTAGTTCAAGGTATCAATGTCTTCCCTAAAATTGCTCTTAGTTCGTATGTTTCAGTTTCTTTCATGTAAACGAATATGTGTATGATTAGTGAATTCAGTTCAGACTTGTGATTCAGTTCAGAGGTAGTCATCCGCTAGTTTTCAGCTTTCATGATCAGTATTTGTGTTTAAAGATTGCCATTCTCTACTTTCTTGTGTGTTTTCCAACATTCGGGGATGAATGTTCCCAAGGGGGAGATATTGTAATGCCTAAGAAACTCAAGAATAGACCCGGGACTTAAATAGAGAAAACTGAAGAATTTGCACCAGGCAGAACGAGTAGTTCTGTGACCCATGGGAGGTGACCACGAGTCGTTAAGTGACTCGTAGTGGGGACTTTGGACTTAGTTAGAAAATTTTAGAAGGGGGTGACCACGGGTGTGACCATGAGTCATGGTCAACACCACAAGTCATGAGATGACCCGTGGTCAGAAGTTAACTAGGGAGTTGGGTAGTTAGGCAATGTATCTGATGGATCCTCACCACGACTCGTTTGAGACACCACGAGTCGTGGTGTTGCCCATGGTGATTCTAGGGAAGTTGGGGCAGTGGTGACCAGGGGAGGTGACCACGAGTCGTGGTCACCAACCACGACCCGTTAGGTCACCCGTGGTGACCAATGCAAGAATTTGGCAGTGCACTCGACGACTAGGACCACGAGTCGTGGCCACTGGCCATGACCCATTAGGTCCCTTGTGGGGACTGTCGATCAATTTTCCCCTGCGAGTTTTTAGGGGTATTTTCATAACTTCCTACCCCCTAGACTCTAAGCTATGTCGTTTTAAGCATATTTTTTCAGACTATTAGAGGGCTTACACGGTTTCCTTCCTCATTCTTCCCTATGTACACTTTTAAAAAACAATGTAGAACTTCTCTCAGAGCATTTTAGAGAAAGAACTAGGGAAGTCCGTTTCTCCTCGGGTTTTCAAGGAAATTCTTCGGGATTCTTCACCAGGTATGTGAATTCAACAAGGAATAGTTTTGTCTCCCCAAAATCCTTCTGTGTTTTCTCTATCAGTTCTAGCCCTAAGACTTTCGAATGTGATGAAAGTATCTGTCAGACGTCTCTTAAATCATGTGAAATATCAAATATGTTAATTGTTGATGTTTTTCCACCAGTTTGTGACTATGTTGTTGCTTATTCCTGTAATGTGAAATCTAGCCCTAGACTTGAATACAGAGAAACTAGAATCTTGCAATAGTGTTTACATATCAAAAATTTTTCTTGATTATATCAATGTTGGAGACTCTCATGTTGTTGATTGTATTGAAAAGCAGTCAGACTATTGTCAGTTTGGTTTTAGTCAAAATGCTAGAATATCCACTGTTAGTCAGAAATGTCAGCTGATCAGTTTGACTATAGAAATTCCCAAGGTGTCAATAGTACGTCCCAGTTATCAGATCAGATTTAGAACTCAGTTTTAGTGGTCCACTAGGCAGTCATGATACTTTAGATAAGCATCTCTAACTAGCCTTAGGACCCTAGGTTCAGATTACAGTTTGTTCTTTAGACAGTTACAACACTCCCAGATAAGCAACTCTTATCAATCTTAGAACCTAGTTCCAGAATCTGATCCGATAAGACTCTCAGGGTGCTTTCAAATATGTATCCCTGACTAGTCTTAGGCCTAGTTTTGAGCTATCAACTTAGTATTCAATCTAGGACAATCTAGTGGGAGTAGGACTTAGCACCGAGAGGACCGGGGTTCTAGGGCACCCAGGTTCCTAGAACTACGTTGCCACCATAGGTTAGAGTTTTATTGGCCTCATGGCCCTAGACTCTTGTGATCACCCTGTTCATGCCTTTATACCTTGACAAAGTATATTAGGTCCTACCGAAGGGGTGTATACATCGGACTCCACATCTAGCTCACGTGGTTATATATCGTTTACAAACTGTCCCACTAGTAAGCCCGGTTTAGTGTCATTAGACAGTTTAGACCAATTAGGTTCAGTATCTCAGATTTGGGACATGTTCTGGACCATTAGACCGGGTCTTTCAGACCATCTCAACTTATTACAGTTATTCAGTTTCAGCAGTTCTGTTGGTCATTACATGTCTTTTCAGTTCAATTATTTAATTTCTTGTGTATGGTTTCTCTCACTTACTCAGTACATTCAAAGTACTGATGCATACTTTTATGTTGTATCGTTACATGATAGAGCTGCAGGATCTCAGTCTCAACCTCACTTGCCGACTGCTCTCAGAAGACTTCAGCTGTCCTATTTGGTGAATCCTCATCTTTCGAGGACAAAGATTACTATATTCAGTTTTACTTCCTTCTATTTAGATTTGGAGTTAGTTGGGGGCTCAGCAACTTATCAGTTATAGTGGCTTTCAGACACAAACTTGGGTTTTCAGACTTGTAGTTTTATTCAGATTTTTTTTAAAATTTATGATCCAACTCTATTTCATAAATATTTTACAAGTTTACTCTACAGCTTCCGCTATATTTTTGCGTTTACTCAGATGCCAGTGTATGATAGACCAGGGGTTGACTTGAGGTTACTTGTGACTTCAAGTACCGTGTTTTGTCCAAGGTGTAAGCTCAGGGCATGACACCATTCGACCCATAGTTTCTCTTTATTTCTTTATAAATGTCATAGTAGTTTATAAATTATTGCTCTATTCCATGCAGGCACATTAATCAAGTTGATTCCACCAGCTACCAAGGGGCAACATAATTTTTTTTCATGCTATGAGAACATTTTTAGGAAGTTCAACAATGTCTGTCCATAGAAATCTCCTACAGATAACTTAAACGAACTAAGTAATCATTTTTGATAGTACAAACACATGCGACCAGAAGGTCTGGATAGAAAAAAGTACACTTTTAAATAGTTATGTTCTTCCAACATAAGACAACAATTTTGAAGTCTAGGAGGTAACTTTGCATAACATTTTCTCAATAAATGGTTGGTATTATAGTGTTGTAAGTCTTCTAGTTCTCAAAAGGACACCTAGATACCTTTAAGGTAACTCACCCTTACCATGGCTAAGAAAATCTAAGATCTATTGTTGGACATTCAGAGACACCCCACCAAAAAACAAAGAACTCTTCTCTGAATTAGCTATTAAATTAGGAGCAGCTAAGAATGTTTCAAACTGCTTGTATAAAGCAGTCACTGTATACACATCTCTTCCTGTAGAATAAAAGCAAGTCATTTGCAGACCCTAAATATATCAAATTGACTTTTTCATATCTAGGATGATATTTCAATTTCTTCAGGTGTTTCAAAGGTTTTAGAAGCATTCTTAAGTACTCCATGACTAGTACAAATAAGAAGGGAGAGATAGAATCATCTTGTCTCAACCCTTTCTTTACAAAGGGCGCTGTGCTTTCCATTCACAATAATTGAATAAGAAACAATAGTCATGCATTCCATTATCCAGTGTGTGAATATATCAGGGAAATTTATAAGTCTAAAAATCTATTTCATATAGGTCCATTCAATAGAGTCATATGCCTTTTGCAATTCACCTCCTGTTCTAATTGAAGTAGGATGACATCCTTTTTAATAAGTCCTCGAATTTGATTATGTGCTATCTATATTACAAAATACTCATGAAAGTATGTTTTATTGGTATCCCCTATTTTTATCCTTTGGACTGTAGATGTCTGGTGTGCAATGCTCTCTTCTATCTTCAACCATTTTTCAAACTGTTGTTTGGCATCTCTCTCATTCTGTATTAACTCTACAAATCTGGTATGATCCCTTAATTGTTCTTGGACATTCTTTAAAGTTGCTCTATAATTTTCAAGTTTAGAATCTATCCCTCGGTACTCATTTTGTGTTAGTAGTTTCAAACCTATTTGAACCTATTTTAGCCTTTGCCGAACTCCCAACATTAATACCCCCAACAAGATTTTCTCCTGTATTCATCAACAATGTGCAAGAAATTCTTATGGCTAGCTAGATAATTAAAGAACTGAAAAGAGCTATATCTCTTTTCTAGTGTACTTTCAAATACCACACTTAAAGGACAAATTTTGATCTAGTTTGTGGCCTATTAGAAGAAAATGAGCTTCACAAACGACTCCCTTTAAGTGAAGCCACTTTGGCATCCAACTTGCAATAACCAAGATCATATCAATCTTACTCAGTATTTGATTATTAGATAAGATGAAATGCCTTCCACATTTTTCATTTCAATTAGACCAGTGGTGTGAATAAACTCTTCAAAGTCTTTAACTTCAACTTCCTAAACTGGGTTCCCATTAATTTTGTCCCCAACTATTAAAATTGTATTAAAATCTCCTATGATCATCTCAGGACAATTTAGGGTAGTGGTTATGTCCTATAAGTCACCTTACAAACTCATTCTATTAGGTATAGTATGTAGTTGTAATGACCCATTTGGCCGTTAGAAGGTCTTAACGATATTAGTGTAGAAATTTAAATTTTTGAGGGTCTAAAATTAATATCCTTGAATAAAAGAATTGGCTACTTAATGATTTAAAAAGTGGCTGAGTAAAAATTTTTTATAGGCCCAAATGTGACAAGACTTCTACGACGAGCACCTCGTCGCCATGGTGGAACCACTACAGTGGAACAAACATCGTTGAAGCGGAAGATGCGGACTAGAACTTCATATTTTTCTACTTTTAAAATTCAGATCCTCTTAGAATAAGAATTAGTCATTAAAAATGCACTGGAACAAATTTTTGTTTTTCTAGCAAGGAAAAAAATAGGGTGGCTAGAAAAGGGCAAGATTTCACCTTTCTCCTCGATGAATTTCTTCAAGAAATGTTAGATTTAGTACAAGAATGAAACTCTATCGCTTTCTTTGGAGTAGCTTGGCGTCCAGGTAGGTTATGACTTACCTACGTGTTAGACATCGATTAGTAACTCATATATGTGTGTATGATTGTTACGTTATTTGAAACAAAGAATTATAATTCTAAGAACAACGGTATAAACCATAATGAATAACTGTAAAGATGGGGGGAATAGCCTGAGTAACAAAGAAAGAAAGGAGTGATAAATACTATGTCGTAATTGCTGAGTATGGGTAGAATCTTGTTGGTAGATGGTTGATTTCATGTTCTAGGTAGCATATTGTAGATGGTTATTTCGAACGGTATATTCACCTGACTGTGTATTCTTAAAATTATATGTGTGTGTGTGTATATATATGTATGTATATGTGTGTGTGTGTGTGTATATATATGTATGTATGTATCTGTGTGCGCGTGTGTGTGTATAGATATATAATTGATTACTGTAGAAGAAAAGATGGGTACTAGCATGAAATTGTAGTAATGAATTTTAGAATTAAAAGTAGTGTTGGAATAGACTGAATATCGTGTGATTATGAAACTAAGAACAAATTAGTAACTACGACGAAGGCGAAAAATTTAACCTAAGGAGTGGAATCCCGAAATGAAGATGGTATGATAGTTGGGATATTCATGATGAATACTAGGATAGTGAAGTCTCATGAAATTGAACTAATAAATATTTGAAAGAGGGATGATGTACGTACATATAAATATAAGTACAAATGTAATTAATATCCTTACGTGTCTACGTGAGTATATCTAATTTCCTATGCCTCCATTTAATTATAATATGGAATTATGAAAAATTGAATTGTGACTAATGTCTTCCATGAATTGAGAATTGATGTACATGCTTGAATGTCACGCCCCACCTTGGGAGGCATGACTGGCACCTGGTGCCCTACTAGGACCTGAACTGCTGAGCTAACTAAGCCTAAGCACCTCTGGTGCAGGGCTGACTCTAACTCTAGAATCAAGAAAACAACGGGCTATATAGCGGCTGTAAATACAACCCCGGACCGAAAAGGCCTATAGGCACCTGTGAAAATAAATAGCTAACCAGAGACAAACAATCATAGGGAAACAGGAAAGTAAAATCATATGCTAAACTGAACTATGACCAACAAGGCCACCAATTAACAACTAAACAGGGCCCCACACGGCCAACACACATAATCTAAAACACAAATGGGCTCCACTCGGCCGATATCATCTAACCACAGGGAAGTAACACAATCTTCAAGCCTCTAGGAGTAATAAGATAGTCGGGACAGGGCCCCGACCTACCCATACTGTACAAACAAAAGAAGTAAACCTCTATCACACAAGCTCCGGAAGAAGGGAGCTGACGGCTCTGTACGACTGACTAGAACTACGAGGGACCTGCTCCTCGTCTATCTGCACCTGCAGGTAAGTAATGCAGCGCCCCATAAAGGGCGACAGTACCATAGGTACTAAATATGTAAAGCAATAACTTTAAATGACTGAAAATAAGAAATGAACTGACAGTAACTGGAGTAAAGAAAACGGACAAAAGATGACTGAAGTAGTAAGATCAGGGCTAAATATAACTGTAATAAAGTGGGTAGGGGTCATACCTGACAAGTGAGGCATCTTACTATCTAACTATCAATAGCTAAAGCAAACATAAACCTTACCTGGCCCCCATAAGCCGGAAGGTACAATCAACACAGAATAACCCACCTGGGCCCCCATTAGCCCTAGTGAGTACACCTCAATTTATATACCCCTATCCAGGTCATACTGAGTCAACTACCAGCTATAAGCGTCCTGCCAATCCCCTGGGTCTGCAACTGGGCCCGCTTGGCCCCTGACTGTAGTTGTGTCTGAGTCCGGAGGACTCCTGATATCTACACCCCGGGCTAAGCGCTCGGCGGGAGTGTGTATAAGGCCAACCACGGCATATGAGGATTTAGATCCCCATCTTTGTCCCTTGCGGACGACATGCCGCTCCGTAGAGCGACGTATCCTCGCCCCTGGTTGGCGGCGACATAGCTATTAACCCTGGGGTGGTCAGGGAAGCTATAAAGGTGTAATCCAGCCCAAACAATACAAATTACGAGCCTCGACTGACAACAACAACTAGACATGATAACATACTCTTGGCATGCTTTAATGGGATTCATACTGGACTACTATGCTGAAGAAACTAACTTGCCGAAATAAAATGCCTTAACATACCTCGTTTGCTGTTTACCGATTAACTGGCGAGTTTCGGCTCGTGTTCCACTGCCCTTCTCAACTGTAATCATATTAACGGAAGAATAGGGCTACTTTATTACTATATTTGAAGAAAACAATAACTTATATATATATATATATATACTGACATACTTCAACTTATCGAAAGATGATAAAAAACTCGTAATTTCTCATGAATTTAGAAGGGAGAAATACTTACTTTAGGCACGTGATCTTATTGAGACTAGTTTGAAATAATTCCACCAACTTAGGCTCAGCGGGATGACGATTTGCCAGGCGTATCTTACAAAAATAAATCCGCAGCGATGCTCTCTGCAGCCTTATACCTCACTACCCGGAGTTAATTTAGATTTGTACAGCGTTTAGCGGCGTAATCAGATGATTTCCATATGTTTTCCCTCATTCTTACCTCTGCTGGCCAAAGTTATTTGAGAAATGAAATAACATCTAAGTTTGAGGCCTTTATATACTTGAGGCGGCAGATAAGGCAACGTGGCACTCTGGTAGTCACGCCAATTCTGCTCCGTGCCACATTGGGTAACGCGGAGGGGGCTGATCCATGCCGCTTTGCCCCTCTGGGCAACTTGGTTCGGCCTCCTCCCGTGAAATCCCGACTTTGCATTCATTCAGCCTTTCCCCAGGCCCTTTCCTCGTACATATGGAACTCTAAAACTCTTAACCAATATATGAATAGGCTGACTAAACATTAGAAACTTACGGGGTGTAACATCCTCCTCCCCTTAAGAACATTCATCCTCAAATGTTAACTTCTACTTGCAAGAATCTTAACCTTGCAATTACTTATTCTGGAAAAATTTCGGCAGAGTCCCCCCTTTAATATGGACTATCCAAAAATCCTGAAATGCAGAAAAGTCCAACACAGGTACTCCACACAATACTATGGCATTCATTTCAAAATAGACTAAAATCAATTATCTCACATATACGTGTATATAATGTAACTTATGAAACAACAACAACATACCTCTAGCTGCATAAACTGACTAAGTATGGAATGACTAAGGATATCTGGTTCTCATATCAGCTTCTGCCTCCCAGGTTATCTCCTCTCGATTGTTATTCCGCGATAACACTTTAACGGAAGAAACATCTTTAGTTCTTAGTCTGCGGATCTGCCGATCTAGTATGGCTACTGGAGCTTCTTCATAAACTAACTCCTCAGTGATTTGGACTTCTTTAACTGGAATAATACGGGAGGGATCTCCTATGCACTTCCTCAGCATTGATACATGAAAAACTGGGTGAACGCATCCTAATTCTGGAGGTAAATCCAATTCATAAGACACCAGGCCTATCCTTCAGCAAATCTGATAAGGTCCAATAAACCTCAGGCTGAGCTTGCCTTTCTTACCAAATCTCGTCACACCCTTCATTGGTGAAACCTTTAGGAATACCCAGTCACCCACATTAAACTCTAGGTTTCTTCGCCACACATCAACATAAGATTTCTGGTGGCTCTAAGCATTCAGCAAACGTTCCCTGATAAGCTTTACTTTCTCTTTTGACTAATGAATAATATCTCGCCCAATCAATGTCGATTCTCTTACCTCAAACCAACCAGCTGGAGACCTGCACTTCCGCCCATATAACGCTTCATAAGGCGCCATCTGAATTGCTGAATGATAACTGTTATTATAGGAAAATTCAATAAGCGGTAGATGTTCATCCCAGCTGCCTCCAAAATCTAGCACACACGGCCGTAACATATCCTCGAGCGTTTGGATTTTACGTTCTGCCTGCCCGTCTATCTGAGGATGGAAGGCTGTGCTCAAGTTAACCTGCATCCCCAGGCCCCTCTGAAAAGACTTCCAAAATTTAGCTGTAAACTGCGCCCCTCGTTCAGAGATAATTAACACGGAACGCCATGCAATCGGACTATTTCTCTAATATATAGCTCAGCATAATCTTCGGCTAGAAAGGTAACCCTTACTGACAAAAAGTGAGCTGATTTTTTCAACTTGTTAACAATTACCCAGATAGAATCATATTTACGCCTGGTACGAGGTAACCATACTATGAAATCCCTATTAACTGCCTCCCATTTCCATAAAGGTACCGCTATATCCTGTGTCAGTCTGCCTGGTTTATCATGTTCAGCTTTCACCTGTTGGCAATTGGGACATTGAACTACGAATTTTGCTATCCCCTTTTTCATTCCCGGCCACCAGTAAATCTCTTTTATGTCTTGGTACATTTTTGTCGAACCTGGATGGAGAGAGTAACGGGCATAGTGCACTTCGCCCATAATTTGCTGGCGAAGCCCTGCCACCTCTGGAACACAGAGGCGATCCCTATATCTCAAAACTCCACCCTCGGTTACCTGTAAATATGTCACTTCCCCTCGCTGGACCCTATTTCTGAGCTTAACCAGGCTAGGATCTTCATACTATCGTCCTTTCACTTCCACCACCAATGATGACAATGCGGTATTTTAGATTACTTCTCTATTGTCTCCTGATTCTACTATACGAACGGCTAAACTGGCTAACGCTCGTGAACTCTCGACGGGACCTGATTATCCACAATGATCTAATCTTCTACCCTGTTGCTATTGAAATGGAGGCCTGGGTGGCCGACCTAACAAACGAGGCCTAGGCCCACCTTGGAGCTCTATTTGGCAGTCGGCAGGTCTATCCTCGACGTTGCTCCTGACCTACCCTATCAATCTCAAACTGACGCTGCCTGATTCCCTTGTATGTTTTGAGCAAAGGACTGAATCTGTGAGATATCCATATCCTTTTGTAATGTGGCTGTGATACAAGATTCCACATACTCTGGTGCAAGCCCCATAATAAACTGATGTACCTTGGTTGGCATGGTATCAGCAAATGCTGGCACATATCTAGCCAAGGAATCAAATCTCAATGCGTATTCTCTAACGCTCATTTTGCCCTGCTCCAAATGTAAGAACTTCTTTACTCTAGCCTGTTGGATCTCTCCGGGTAAATAGTGGTCTATGAAGGTTTCAAAGAGGCTAGGCCATGTAGATGGAGCTGTATCTCTTCCTCTGGTCCTTTCCCAACTTTCATACCAAAAAACTGCTATCTCTCGTGATCGGAACACTGCTAACTCATTTTGTGGATGAAGCATGCATAACCCTAAATATCCTCTATAGTTGATCTATAAAATTCTGAGGGTCCTCTCTATGGTTCATCCTTGTAAACTGCAGAGGACTCATGACAAGGAACTCATGAACTCTCAAACTCTTGGGCCCCTCAATAAGCTCAGCAATAACTGGTACTACTGACTGAGGCTGACACTGAGCAGCCATCATCTGAACCAACATACATACTGCACTTCTAAACTCTGGATCTGAGGGTATAGGAGGAATTTGAAGTGATGTTGATGCTTTTATTACCCTCGGAGGCTCCTGGTACCCTGGGGAATGCTAGGGAGACCGAGAGGATGTCTCTCTCTCATCCTCAAGCTGGGCAGTCCCCAACAAGGTCTCTCTCTAATCCTCAAGCTGGGCTGTCCCCAACCGTGGCACCTTGCTGGTACCCTTTCCTGCTGTGATGTCTAGCTCATGACTAGTTATAGTCTTCCTTATATCTGACATCTCTGTAGACAAACATAAGAACATATGCTTAGGGACTCAACCCTATATAACTCGGCTCTATAGCACGATTTGAAAAGAAGGAGGGGTAATCATACTATCATGCCTCATAACTTCCTGCTTATAAGATGTGGTGCATAACACATTTATAAACAAGACCCTACCAGAAATGGCTTGCAGACTCCCTAGGATACAACGTTGCTCTGATACCAAGTTTGTCATTCCCCACCATGGGAGGCCTGACTGGCACCTCATACCCAAAAACTATACGTCAATAGGTAGCCAAACCTTAAATGTCTGGCAACTCCGGAAGAAAAGGAGCTAGCTAATTTATTGGATCTGAATAGCTACCGACACAGTCTCGAACCCGGTCTATCTAGACCTGTAGGCAAGTATGCAGCGCCCCGTGCATGGGCATCAGTACGATATATACTGAATATGCAAGACAGTAAATAATAACTGAATGAATGTTGATAAGGTGCTGAAAGTAATTAGTAATAAGGGCCAGAAGTTAACCTTATAGTATGGACTATAGCTAACTGGTAATGTACACACAAGAACCTAACCTGGCCTCTATAAGCCTTCAAGGTACAAACAACACAAAATAACCTACCTGGGCTCCCATAAGCCCTTTCAAGTGCAAGCTATCCATACCTTTCCTCTCTATACCACTATAGGCCCATAGGAAAGCTATAGCTAAGGTATACTTGACCTTTGAAGCTGTGACTGAGCCTTCTAGGCTCCTGTAACTATGTTTGAGCCGTCTGGGCTCCTGTAGCTGTATTCGAGCCATCTAGGTTCTTGTAACCGTGTCTGAGCCATTTGGGCTCCTATACTTTTATTTGAGCAGTTTGGGATCGTATAACTATGCCATCTGGGCTCTTGTAATTGTATCTGAGTCATCTGGGCTCCTATAGCTATATCTGAGCTATCTAATCTCCTATAACTGTATCTGAGCTGTCTGGACTCCTGCAGCTATATTCATAAGTGGGAGGAAGCTATACTATCACTAACAATAGGTAGTTCACCTAGAAAGTTACCACCCGATTCGTTTGGCAATCTTGGTTCCAATGACTGGAAGGTAAGGCTATTCTATCATGATTCTAGCCCTGTAGGCGTCAAGATACACCAATGGTTCGTAAGTGAGCTTTACTATATATATATATATATATAGGTGTAGAACAGTACATTGTATCGCACAACTATGCCCTATGCTGCTTGACTTAACAAAGTATGCTAACAACTACCCTCTCTTCGGCCATAATATGGCGACAAAACACTTACTAGTTCCCTTAACTTGTAAATAGCTGAATAGGGAATCCCTTCACCGTCTCTGGCATTAATCAACCGTTATACTGAGAGAATTAGAGTAATTTCAATACCAAACTTGGAAAAAATGATAACTTTCGATACTAATAGTGACTATAATTCAACATCACCAAAAACCTATATTTTCTTGAGAGCTTAGAAGGGAGAAGTGCTTATCTAATGCATGTGGCCGAGTAGGAATCAATTTGGAACAATTATTATAACTTGTACTCGACGGAGTTCCGATTTGTCGGGCAAATTTTTGAGAAATAACTTTGTAGTAATGCTTCTCGCAGGCCTAAAACTCATTATCCGAAGTTAATTTGAATTTTGACAGAGTTTGGTACTGTAATCGGATGAAAACCAATAAACAGTGCATGCTCTCTTTATTTTAGGTCGAGGGTTCTTTGGAAATGATTTGAAAACAAGTGAGGGGCATATATGGCTGGTGGCACAGGGGTGCTTCCCGCCAGCCATAGCGCTAACCCTTGTGTCGTGTCGTGCCTCTAAAGGCGGCATTAGGCCTGGCGTGCTGCACCTGGCCAATGCACTAGCCGGCTGGCGCATCGCTCTGGCCCCTCGCGGCCTAGCCTCTCCCGACCCTACTTCTAAGGCTTTTCCCACAAGTGTCGAGCTCTCCTTACTCGCCACCAATCAACGGGTACGCCTACTAATTATTAACATTTCATGGGGTGTAACAGATTGGGCATGGGTGTGAATGAATTCACCCATTCATAACCCCACATACCTGGGGAAGAACTAATTTTACCACTCATTTATTGACCAATGAAGAATTGAAGAAAACTTAAAGGAAAATGAGCTTCATCACCTCTCTAGCTCTCTAACTTTGCATACATGAGTAAGAATGGCCTAAAATGAACTTACCCCTATTAAAATTCATCATTAATAGCTTAAAACGACATAGTATATGCCTTAGGATCATACAAATTACGGAAAAGCCCTTACTAAATTTGGAGAAAATAACTGACTGCCAGTCCCCACGAGGGACTAGACGAATTGTTACCCAAGACAACGACTCATGGCATCGGTCATCATGTGAACTGTCCAATTATTCATCTGGGGATCACCACGGGGAACCCTACAAATCGGTACTGGTGAACTCGTAGTCACCACTCATCACCTTCACTGCCCAAAATCTCAAATCTTCAACAACCGGCTGACCATGACTCATCCCACGAATGGTGGTGTCAGACCACGATTCGTCGTGACCAACCGTAGGGTACACTGCCAACTTCTCTTCTCCTTCCCATATCCCTTGACAACGACTCGTGGTCAGGTCCGTGGCAACTTCAAAACACAAAATTTCAACTGAAGTCCTGCACCTTACTACGAGTCTCTTCACGACTCATTGTCTACCCCATGGGTCACAGAACGACTTGTTCTGTGACCTGGTGCTAGATTTTCCAGTTTTCTCCATTTCAACTCTCGGGTCTGATCTTTGGTCTTTCGGGGTATAACAATATCTCCCCCTTGGAAACATTCATCCTCAAATGTTGAAAATCATGCAGAAAAGCAGAGAAATGCAGTCATCATACTCAAATACTGATCATAAAATCTGAAAACTAACGGAATGACTAACTCCAATTCAAACTACATGGTTGAACTGAATACACGAACCATATATACATACTTTGACATAAAATAAACTTGGGCACATGAACTGAATATGAAACTGAATAGGGTTTTAAGGTGAGAACTGATACCTCAAGATGGGACAGAGTCGGTAGAGAATAAATGGGGGTATCTAGCCATCATGTCTGCTTTAGCTTCCGATGTATCTCCCTCAACATGCCAATTCCTTTATAAAACCTTTATCGGAGCTACTTCCTTGTTCTTTAGCTTCCGAACCTGTCAATCTAGTATTTCCATCGGAACTTCCTCATAACTAAGGTTGTCCCTCACACCGACGTTGTCCACTGGGACAACTAGAGCTGGGTCACCCAAACACTTCCTCAAGAGCGATATATGGAAGACGGAATGAACTGAAGCTAATTCCGAGGGTAACACTAACTCATAAGCCACTTTGCCAACACATCTCAAATCCATTTTGGGCCAACATAGCGGGGACTGAGTTTTCCTTTCTTTTCGATCCTCATCACTCCCTTCATGGGAGACACCTTCAGAAACACCCAATCATCAACTTCAAACTCAAGTTCCATCCTCCTTACATTCGCATATGACTTCTGGTGACTTTGACCTATTTTCAACCTTTCCCTTACCAACTAAACTTTCTCCATAGCCTCATGGATTGAATCCAGATCTATCAATGTAGCCTCACCGACCACAAACCAACCAATAGGCGATCTATAAAACCACCCATAAAGAGCCTCGAATGGAGCCATCTGAATGCTAGAATGGTAGTTATTGTTGTATGCAAACTCAATGAGAGGAGAATGATCATTTCAACTACCATTGAAATCGATAAAACAGGCTCTCAACATATCCTCAAGAGTCTGAATAGTCCGCTCCGCCTAACCATCTTTTTTACGGGTGAAATGCTACGCTAAGCTTGACTTGAGTCCCAAGCCCCTTTTGAAACGATCTCTAAAACTGGGAGGTAACTGAGAACCTCTATCTGATATGATGGAAAAGGGAACTCCACCTAAACGAACCACCTTCCGAATGTATAACTTAGCATAATCCTCTGCGGAATCAATAGTTTTGACTTGTAGAAATGAGCTGCTTTGGTCAACCTGTCCATAACAACCCAAATGGCGTCATAATGTCTGCGAGTGTGAGGCAAACCTGTAATGAAGTCCATGCTGATCTCTTCCCACTTCCAAGTAGGGATGCTAATATCTTGGAGCACACCTCCAAGACTTTGATCATCTATCTTCACCTGTTGATAGTTTGAACTTTTAGCCATAAAATCTGGTATGTCCTTCTTCATGCCATTCCACCAATAGACTTCCCGTAGGTCACGGTACATATTTGTGGCACCTGGATGTATATAATACCTAGATCCATGAGCCTCGTGCAACATTCGATTACTCAAATCATCAACATCCGGAACACAAAAGTGACCCTGGTATCAAAGCACATCTTCTCCCCCTTTGGAGAAGACCTCTACCTTCTAATCCTGAACAACTTCCTTTAAGTTTACCAAAATATGATCCTCGTCATGTCTAGCTTTTACATCAGTCACCAATGACGATTCTAATTCGTTCTAAAAAATTACACTGCCATTAGTCGATCCAACTAACCAAACTCCCAACCTTGCAAGTCGATGCACATCCTTCACCAGCTTTCTTTCTCTCCCCATCCACATGGGACACACTTTCCATAGAGAGTCTACTAAGTGTGTCTGCTACTACATTGGCCTTTCCAGGATGGTAAAGAATACTCATGTCGTAATCCATAAGTAGTTCCAACCACCTCCTTCGCCGTAGATTTAAATCCTTCTAGGTAAACACATATTGAAGAATCTTATGGTTATACCTCGAGAACCCAAGGATCTGTTCTAAAAGTGAATCAGGGAAAAACTGAAAAATATTGTAGTAGTTGCAGAACAGGTCTCTTAACGACTCGTGAGGAGGACAAACGAGTCGTCAAGTGACTCATGGGGAAGGCCATGCCCATATGTTGTGTATGATTTATGAACTATGTCTTTGACCGACTCATGGGCCCAAATTTCATGGCTAGTATTATGAAATTTTAAGCATGATATGATTTTCATGATTAAAATAGTCGTGCATGTTATGTATGGATTACTATGAGCACATTACATGTTTTGGGAGTAGTACTTAACACCGAGTAGGTTCGGGGCCCAGGTTACATGCCACCGTAGGATTGTGTTTGGGACCTCCTCAGTGACTTTTCCTTATGCCCTATGGAGCCTTTATGAGTGATATCATGCCTTTCATGGTTCATACCCTTGGCAAGGTATGAACGGCCTCCCGACTAGGCGTAGAATTCGAACTTCATGTGTGCTCATGTGGAGTGTGTCGGTTATGGAAATCTTCCATTGTTCCTCATGGTTTTGAAATAAGCATGATTATTTTCTTTTGGCTCAATTTATGATTTATTAAATGTTTTCCCCGCATGTTATGACTTGATGGGCTTATGAATATTTTTGGAAATATTGATCCTTACGATATACTTACGATTTCAGTTTCATGATCATGATGTCCCCACTCCTATAACTTTTATGTTTTGAAGAATTATTTTGCATACATTACATACTCAGTACTTTTTGAGTACTGACCCATATATTTTCAGGATCTGGTTCGCAAGCTCAACATCGTCCCTAGTTTGTGCTCAGTTTCGCTAAAACTCCAGTGGTGAGTCCTCATGATCCGAGGGCTTCATGTTCGGACCTTATTTATCTTATGTTTTCAGAATGTTTGGGTTACTTGGGGTCTTGTCCATTCAGCCCGTCCTTTATGATTAGAGGCTTTCAGACTTATATGTAGTATTTTGTCATTTATGAATGTATTTTTGGTTTGTCGTTCCTTACAATTCATAATATGATTTTTTCAGTTAGTTTATTATTGTTAAGTTAAGTTTTCCATTGTATATGAATGAATTAATGGTATGCTCACGCCATGGGTTAACTTGGGGTCTCTGGGGACTCCTTGTCCCGTGTCTACAATTCAGATGTACTCTCGGGTCGTGACAAACTTGGTAACAGAGCAATAGGTTTTAGAGGTGTCCTCGAGAGTCTGAAAGCCGCATTAGGTAGAGTCTTTTTCATGGGTGTGAAGCGACCCACACTTATGACGAAGAGGCTACTGAATGTTTTAGGAAATGTTCCCTTCTTTCATGATCTATGTCGTGCAGTCAAAATCTATCCATCCTTCTAATTCGTGTGTTTCACGATTGCAAAAAATTTATGGCTACCAGAATGAGAAACAGAAGGCGGAACAGAAATGATGAAGGCCACGAGGGTGGCAATGATGATGGGCGTCAGCAAGCCCCACCAGTTTAGGAGCCCTAGGCACTCGAGCCAGCTGCCCATGCTGAGTTTCGGGCGACTATTCAAATGCTGGTGCATGCCCTGACCGCTCAAGTCAACCAGCAGGCTATTGTGCCTGTTCCTTAGAACAGAAATGCAGTGGCGGCCCAGATCAGGGTCTTTCTAAGGATGAACCCTCCCGAGTTCACAGGAGCAAAGGTGGGCGAGGATCCACACGAGTTCATCAAAGGGATTTTGAAGGTCGCTCAGGTCATGGGGGTGACAAGCAAGGAATATGTTGATTTGGCCTCTTATAATCTGAAGGAGGTCTCTTACATTTAGTTCATGTAATGGAGGGATAGCAGGGAAGCGAGAGCAGGCCCTATCAACTGGGAAGAGTTCCAAATAGCCTTTCTAGACAGGTTCTTCCCTTAGGAGATGAGGGAACTGAAACCACGAAGGTAAGCCATGGGGTGAGAGAGATGGAAAAAATAGAAGAGGACGACCAGTATACTTAATGGGTGGAGGCCATGACTCATCATGTCAGGCAATGAGTCATGATGTGCGTCGTTGGATGAAATACAAGTAAATTGGTACAAGGGAGGCAGTATACTTGATGATTGGTGACCATGAGTCGTGGTCACCACTAACGTTGTGTCAATAGTTACGAGCCCCAGGATTCGACAAGCAGTGTACCTGATGATCCTTGTAACGAATCGTTTGGGCACATAACGAGTTGTCAGGTCACCCATTAGGGTCACCTGGCAGTTATTTCATGCAATTTAGTAAGGGTCTTTTCGTAATTTCCTAAGATCCTAAGGCCTAAACTACGATGTTTTGGGTCATGAATAGGGAGATTTAAAGGGCGCTAAGTTCAGTTTTCACTTCATTCATTCATGCATGCAAGGTAGAGGAATTGAGGGAGTGATTCAAGCTTAGTATTCATCAATCCATTGCAATTTCTTCTTGGGTTATCAAGAGAGGTTAAGAACTAGTAATCCCAGGTATGTAAGGCTATCAATGGGTGATTTCTTCCACACCCATGCCCCTCCTATGTGATTTTTACAAAGATTTCAACAAAAACTCATGGGGTTTGAATTTGATTTACTAAAAATCTAATGATTTGATTATGTGTTTTGTGATTTTAAAATCCTATCACAATCTATGGGTTTTAATCAGCTTTTGTGATTTAAATTAATTATAATATTATATATTTGGAAGTTCTAAGTATTTGAGCCTAATTATGCATGCCCCATGATAAATCAATTTATGATCTAATTACCCATTCATGATATCTATAAGCCCAGCATGAATTATGATTTAAATAATGAATTTATTATGTTACCCCTTTATGTTTTTATGAAATTCAACCTATATGCATGATCTACAAGTATGTATGAACCTTATGAATCATGAATTATGTTTTTGGCCGACTCACGGGCCTTATGTCATGGCGGTTCAAGTATGTGCAAGCATGATTATGATTATCATGATTTAACTAGCCCATGAATTCATGCATATTATACTATGAGCACTATATATGTTTTGGGAGTAGTATCGAACACCGAGTAGGTTTAGGGCCTAGGTTCTGGCCCGAATCTCATAAACTACATGCCACCATAGGTATGTTGGGACCTTCTATGGGGCTATCCCCAGCCCAAACGGCCCTTTTCATAGTGATATCATGCTTTCATGGTTCTACCTTTTACATGGTATGAACACCCTCCCGACTAGGGTTACAAGTCGGGCTTCATGTGTGCTCATATGGGGCATATCGATTAAGAGAATCTCCCACTGTGCCTCATGATTTATGAATGTTTATGCTTATGTTTATTTGATCAAGTAATGTTAAATAAGGCTTTTCTCTTATGATTATGAGTACGAATTGCATTACAAATGTTTTTGAAAACCTTGAGCCTTACAGTATGTTCTGATGTTTATGATATAAGCATGATGTCCTACTCTTATGATTATTTATGTTTTAAATCTTTTAAATTCCCGTTTTACTTACTTTGCATACTCAGTACATTTCATGTATTGGCCGCATACTTTCTATGATGTATCATTTCATGATACAGGACCCAGCTCTTAGGCTCACCCTCCTCAGTTGCTTCTCAGAGTTTGCTATTAGTTTATTTGGTGAGTACTCATGTTCTGAGGGCCATATGTTTAGACTCTGTTGTTTCTCTTTCAGTTTCAGTATCGTTAGGGTTAGTTGGGGAGTTGTCCCATCAATCCGTCTTTCATGATTAGAGGGTTGTCAAACTACCAGTTATATTCAGTTGTTAAGTATGGATTATGTATTGTCATTTCTCCTTATTTATGACGTGTTAGATTTTCTTATGTTAAGTATTCCACTTACGTGATTGAATTAGATGTATGCTCATGCCATGGGTTGACATGGGGTCTCTCGGGACTCCTTGTCCCGTCTCTACAATCTGGGTGTACATTCGGGTCATGACAAACTTGGTTTCAGAGCAATAGGTTTGAAATATCCTAGGGTGTCTTAAAGCCGCGTTAAGTAGAGTCTTTTTCATGGGTGTGAAGTGCGCCAGACTTATGACGAAGAGGCTACGAGAAGTTTAGGAAATGTTCCCTTCATTCATGATCTATGTCGTGCGGTGAAAGTCCTCTACCCTTCTAATTCATCCTATTCACGTTTGCAGAATCATGCCTCCACGCAGAGTGAACACCAGAAGAAATGGTAATGGCAATGATCATGAGGATGTCCATGATGGTGAGTATCAGTCAGCCCCACCCATTTCGGGGAATACACACCAGAGCCAGCTGCCCACGCTGAGTTTAGGGCAGCGATTCAGATGTTGGCACATGCCATGACTGCCCAGGTTCATAATTAGATGGTGGCGCATTTCCCGCAAAATGGGAACGCAGCAACAACTAGGGTGAGGGATTTCTTGAGGATGAGCCCTCATGAGTTCACGGGGTCAAAGGTGGACGAGGATCCACATGATTTCATTGAGGAGATTTTGAAGATCACCCAGGTTATGGGGGTGAACAATGTAGAGTGCGTTGACTTGACCTCCTAACAGCTAAAGGGGGTCGCTCACATATGGTTTAAGCAATGGAGAGATGCCAAGGTAGTGGGTGCCAACCCGATAGGTTGGGAGGAGTTCTGATCTTGGGCAAATTTATATGCCCAACTGATACTCAAATGTGTCATTTTACCTTGTTTATCTATCGTTGTTTGTACATTCTCATGTGAATAGTAATAAAATGTGAATTTATACTAACCAACATGATTAGCGTTGTTTTGCAGGCAAAAAAAAGTTATGGAGCTAAGATGCATGTTGGGAGAGATCGGGATTAGACTCGGAAGCTAGCAAGGGAAAAAGCACAAGGAAGGCATGAATTAAAGAGGCTCCGCGATGGAGCCGTGTCAAGCTGCCATCGCGGATGCACTCTGCTTGAATGGTGAAATTATGTCTAATTCCAGTGAAGGTGCGCATTGGGGTCGTGGCACGTTGGCCTAGCCCCGCATTGCACCTCGTGCCACATTGGGCCTTAATACCTGGATGACCGGATTCCAGTGAGGGTCCGCGTTGGTGGCGTGTCATGGAGGCAGTGCTTCGCGATGCACTCCGTGACACATTGCTTGTTATTCCGGGAAAAATTCCCACTAGTATAAATAGAAAACTTAGGTTCATTTTTAATAATTCTGACTTGGTGGAGCAAGAACGTGGGTTACAGGCAGTTGAGGGGACGAAAATCTCAGGGTTTTTCTCTATCTCCTTCTTCTTTATTTCAATTGCTTGTATGATTAACACTCATTTAACGATGTTTAATCCATAAATGAGTGGCTAAATCCCCTTCTTGCTGAGGTTAAGAACAACTGTATTGAAATGTGATTATTGATAAATTGGTTTTTCATCTTTTCTTCCATGGTTGTTCTATTGATTCTTGTTCTTACTGCATTAATGTGTGGCCAATGTTAATGAACATCCAAAAAGTCCGGTTTCACTCAAGAGAGCAAGAAATTGGAAAGTTGTGAATTGATAGGATATGATCTTTTCTTAGTTTGGGAAAATTGAAAATTGATTTACCTTCAGGATAGAGATATACCTTAAAGTCGTATTAGTCACTTAAGGAATCGGTTTTGTATGGCTAGAACATGAATTTAGTTTTATCACAGAAATTTAGGTGGAAGGTTCATGATTCTTAAGTTGGGTTAAATACGAGAGTTTTAATCCATAGGCAATAATTCCTAACTAGGAACCGGAGGCAAGATTAATCAAATTGTATCGATAATGTATTTCTCTACATGTTCATTTAACCTCAGCATGCTCATACTTATAGTTCAGACTCAAATTATATATTCGTTTTAGACTTAGTATAAAATTAGGAAACAAAATATCAACCTTTTCTTCACATTGTTGTCTGCAATTTAGAATTAAAGTTTATTGACACTTGAGTCGATTGTTACTTTAGTCCAGTCTCTGTGGGATCGATACTTGGCTTACTTGAGCCACTTTACTACTTGTTCGACCACGTGCACTTGCGTGTAGTTATACCCAACAAGCCGAACAAGTTTTTGGCGCCGTTGCCGGGGATTGGCAATTGGTAAATTTTTCTTAAGTGTTAGTTCACTATTTCTTCTGAGTGTTGACAACTTGGTCTTAGCCTGTATTTTGCAGATACTAATTTCTGTTGAACATTGGCAAGAGACAAAGGGCTGGTGGACTCATATTTAGAGCCGGAAAGACAATTTCATCGTCAAAGGAGAGAAGCTCTAGAGAAAAAGCTACAGTTGCTCAAACAAACAATCCTGGAGCAACAACAGAATCCACCAGTTGTAAGGGAAATGTTAGTGCCCAAGGACATGGAAGCTAGGCCGGTTCGCGAGGTGGAAATCCCACATGCTAACAATGTCACATCTAGCATCCGCAAACCTAAGCCAGGAGTGAGGTTTGAGCTTAAACAAGACATGGTGTAATTGCTGCACACCAGCGGGCAATTCACAGGTCTCCCTCATGAGGATCCACAGCAGCATCTCCAAAATTTTTTAGAGATAAGTGACACTTACATCCCCACTGGAGTGTCATCAGATTATGTCAGGCTTACATTGTTCCCATTCTCACTTTTGGGAGAAGCTAAGAGGTGATTGAAAGCGGAGCCACCTAATTCCATCACCACATGGGATGATCTTGTAAAGAAATTCTTGATTCGGTTCTTCCCATCCGGTAAAATAGAAAGACTTAGAAGTCAAATTCTGAGTTTTAAACAGAGAGAGGGAGAGAATCTGTATCAGGCCTGGGAGAGATTCAAATCTATGTTGCAGGATTGTCCTCATCATCACCAATCTAATGATGTGCTGGTGCATACTTTCATAGAGGGTTTGGAACCCCACACAAAAATCTTGCTACACTCAGCAACTGGGGGACAAGCATTGGAGAAAACTTATGAGGAGTTGTATACCTTGTTAAATCGTATTTCGCAGGGAAATCCGGAGTGGAATGCGGATTCGTCAAGAGAAGGAACGAGGAAAGCGGAAGGAGTCTTAGAAGTGGATGGTTTTATAGCTATTGCTGCACAGATAACTGCGTTACAGAACCAACTCAACACCCACTTCAGTAACATGAGCATGAACTAGTCTCAAGCCCCAGTGAATGTAGTGCAGCAGATTTGGTGTGAAGTGTGCGGGAGTAGTGAACACTCAGCTGAGTGTTGTGGAGCAAATCCTGATTCGGTGAACTTTGTTGGTAATGTACAGAGAAACAACCACCTACAGTATGGCAACAGCTACAATTCCAACTGGAGGAATCACCTGAATTTCTCTTGGGGTAGCAATAACCATCAAGGGAAAAGTTCGAGTCAGAGGGCGCAGAGAAATCAAGGAGGGAAGTAGAATTATCAGTCACAATACAGAAGCAACAATGCACCTCCTCCACCACCATCACCCAGCATAGAGGAAATGTTCAAGACAATGATAGCTAACCAAGCTCAATTGCAGGCTGACTACGTGAAATTGGCAGCCGAGGTAAAGAACAATCAGTTAGCTACAAAGGCGCTGGGGTACCTGTTTGGGCAATTTGCTGGAGCCCAAAACACCAGGCCTAGAGGAGGACTTCCGAGTGACACTGATCCCAACCCCAAGAAAGTGAATGCAGTGACCACAAGGAGTGGTTTACAGCTTAAAGAGGTGGAAACAGAAAGACCACCTCAACAGTCGGGAGCAGCAAAAACTGAGAGGGAGCAAAGTGATGAGAGGGGGAAGAAAAAGGATGCTGAACCAGAAATACCACCACCCCCATTCCCTCAACGATTAAAGAAACACAAGGAGGAGGCGTGTTTCAAAAAGTTTATGGAGGTGCTGAAACAGTTACACATTAACTTACCTCTTATTGATGTTTTGCAGGGAGTGCCGAAGTACGCAAAGTATATTAAGGACATCGTGGCGAACAAAAGCAGGTTGACTGAGTACGCTACGGTGGCTCTTACGGAGGAGTGCACTTCCCGGAAACAAAACAGGTTGCCCACAAAGCTCAAGGACACTGGGAGCTTTACTATACAAATTACAATTGGGCAGAGTATCCGAGCTCGCGGATTATGTGATTTGGGAGCGAGCATTAACTTGATGCCATTATTGGTATTTAAGAAGTTGGGTCTAGGGAGTCCTAGACCAACAACAGTGATCTTGCAACTAGCAGATCGTTCCTTGGCAAGACCTGATGGCATTGTGGAAGACGTGCTGGTGCAAGTGGGCTCCCTCATCTTACCGGTAGACTTCGTTGTGCTGGACTTCGAGCCAGACGTGGAAGTCCTATTTATTTTGGGACGTCCTTTCTTGGAGACCGAGAAAGCACTGATTGATGTAGCTGCAGGGCAGCTAACCATGCGAGCACACGATAAGGTGGAGGTGTTTGATGTGTACAAGGCCACCAAGCTCCCGGTCGTGTACGAGGAACTCTCGGTGATAAACGTGATTAATCGAGCTGATGTTGTCCAGAGCGTTAAGTCACGGGAGTTGTTTGGGAAACCACCGGAGTGATGTAAGCATTACTGGGGTGAGGATGGTGGTTGAGAGAAAACGTCTGTCACCCTAGAGGATGATTGAGCTTAATGACATCGAGCCGCGACGGTAAACCAGGCGCTACACGGGAGGCAACAAAATTTGTATTTTATGTGAAACCTATAAATTCTAACCAATTTCTTGTTGTGAGATGAATTTCAGGTTGAACGGAGGATAAATGTGCAAAGGATCGAAAAGGAAAAATCGAGGTAAGAAAAATCATAAAAAGTGGCAAAATAGTGAGCCCACGCGATGGCTCCGTGTCACGGAGGAGGGCCTCCGCGTTACCCTCCATGACACGTTGAAGGTAATTCTGGAATTTTTACAAATTCCAGAAAACCTGTGCGATGGCTCCGTGTCACGGAGGGCATGCTCTGCGTTACATTATGTGACACGTTGAAATGTATTTCGCGACGGGTCACACCGGGTCGCCGGGTGACCCACGCGAAAAACCCCCATTTTAACCCCGTTTTCCCTAATTGTTTCCCCGTTCCTCACCTCCTCCGCGACAAACACCCCAAAATCCCCCCTTCCCCAACGTGACACGGACCTAGGAGCTAAATTTCTTCAACTTTTCTTCGATATCATCGAATTGAAGGTATGTTCGCTAACTTCATCTCATTTCTTGCCTAATGTTTCCGATTTTGAGCATAGGAAGTGAGAAAAACTTGCCCTAAGTGTAAATTGAGCATGAATTCATGTAAATTATTGTTGATTGATGTTCATAGTATCGTTGTGATGGTATGAACTCAATAAATACATGTGTGATTGAAATTCTTGCAAAATTGTAGCTAGGGTTAGAATTCAAAGATAAAGAAGTTAAAAATTGACTTGAAATGTGAAATTCTTCTTAGTGTGTGCATGTTGAATGATGTATATGATGTCGTGCTTAATGTAAGACAATTAAGGCGCGACGGATTGTCGGGTTAATGAAATTGTTGAAATTGCATAGAAATTGGGGGAATTGTATCGGTTTTTTTGATAGAAATGTTTGCTAAGTTCTATGTGATGAAATGTTATCGATGGTAATGTCATGACTAGCTATACGAAGTCTGAGTAGTACATAGAATTTATACCGTCGAATTCTCTAAATGCACTAGGGATATTTGTTATGTTTTGTTGTTTGTTTTTCTTTTATTGGAAATAAGTATGATCTTGCCGTAATGTTGTGATTGTGGCTAAAGACTAAGTGTGGGGTAGCCTAGCTTAACCCAACCTTAGTCGAAGCTAATATTAATTGAATAACAGTGGACCTGTCTGTTTGGTTTGACAGAAACAATGGCAAGCAGGCAAGATAAAGGGAAGGGCGCATCTACATCGGGCGCCGGAAGGAAAAGAATTAGACGGGGAACAGCTGTCCCAGTAGCACCATCGGTTCCACGCGGCCAACACCGTCAATATGGAACCCGATGGGTGACAGAGGAGGGGAAGAAATGGTACGCAAAGCATAAGAAAAGCGAATACTTCCCCGAAGAACACATTGCTAGGGAACCGTTGGCACAGGAGTTTCCCAGGATTGTCCACAGGATTGAGGCAGCCGGGATGAACTTCATCTTTGAAGAGCCCAAGGAGTGCAACCTGCACCTGATTCGGGAATTCTATGCCAACTGGAACCCGACACTCAGAAGTCACACCATAAAGATAAGGGGGCAGATAGTCACTTTTGAGCCCCATCACCTTAATGCCATCTTGGGGACGCGGGACACAGACACCCATGTGCTTCGGTAGCTGAATATCACTCCACCATACGCGGACATCAGACGCACTTTGTGTGGAGCCCGGTCTACGGCACGGTGGAGCAGGCATAAGGAGAGGGGCTACCATCAGACTTTGCCTTACTCATAGATGAACAGGGAAGCCAGGATATGGCTTAAGATTGTTTGTTCCTACCTGATCCCGGGGGTGCATATGACAGATGTCACCCGAGATCGTGTGTGCTTGGTATACGCCTTGATGAAGGGGTTGGAGATCAATGTTGGGGCGGTGATTATCTTCGCCATGAAGAGAGCCCATTTGCATCAAGGGCACAGGTACAGGCTTGGTGGCTTACTGACCACGTTCCTGAGGGGCCTGGATATTGAGGAGGAGGCCCTTGACTACATCCCGCAGATGGAGAGGCGGACCTTAGATGTCACCAAAATTAAGGCACCCGACACCACTCACGGGCCAGTTCTCACATTAGCCGAGCGACATGCTCGGGATGATCAGTACATGGCTAGCATGTTTGGGATGCAGATGCTCCAGCTGCGTATAGGCGGGAGGCCGGCAACAAAAGATGAGTTGTGGAAGCTCAAGCTAGACTACCCTTTTGGCGAAAATGCCAGAGCTCTATGCCGAGTGGGGCTATCTTTTGTGGAGCCCACTTATGATGATGTCCCCACAGATGAGGAGACACGTCGTGATGACTCTGATGTGGAGTCAGATGATGACGATGGGGGCGATTCAGACATGGGAAATGAGGCAGCGACACCTGACGAAGAAGTGGAATACTTTGATTGATCAGGGAGTTTCACCACCTACTTTCGTACTATGCTAAATTTTGTGAACACTGGGGACAGTGTTCGATTTAAGTGTGGGGTGGGAGTAATTAGGTGTTGGTTGCTATTGTTATTATTAATGTCTCTGTTCTGTTGTTGTGCTTGGATAAACTTGTGACCTTGAGATTTTTGTGTGTATGTCTGTATTGTACTTAAGGTGAAGCTGTTGTGTGTTGTTGAATGTTAATAGCTGGTTTTGTACATATCTTTGTTTTATCGAAATTATCGATATTTTTTTTAAAATTTTGGTGAAATTTTTATTTTTGGGTTTCTCGGCGTTCATTTTTGGTTCTTTTACCGAGAATAGTCCCATTGAACCGAAGTCTTAGTTAGTGACCGTTCCCTATGATGGATGGATGACGAATGTCTTAAGGGAAATGTAGTCGTTAGGAGTAGATTTCTTTTGTTCATTTTTTCTTTTAGTTTTTTCTTTTATTGGTTTGCATCCCAAAACCTGTCGTTACTTTATGGTTGTGAAATTATGGTTGCGTGTTGTACATGATGTTTGAAATGCAAAGGTGATTCGTATGAAAGCATGCAACTTTGTAAATATGTTGAGATACCTAGGCCATAGAGTTCGATTCGGTGTGATTGAGGCTTAATGCATGAATTCTTGTAATTAGTTGATTGAAGAGTCTGTGAATATGTCTTGAGTTGAGCATGTGAAATGAGTGTATGGTGAGGTTTCGTTTCTTCCATGCTATTGTGAAATGTCTAGAACTTTCCTGGTGTGTGTACAAAACGAAATGAAGGATGTGTATTGTAGGAAAGGATGTAGGCATTGCTTTGCTTTAACCGAAAGTTTTTTTTCATTATCGTACCTACCTTGAATGTACACCCTAGTTAGCCCATTGAGCCTTTAGCCTATTTCTTTCTTTTGTCAAAAAGGTGTAAACCGAGCTTAACCCCTTCTTTTCATTATCCGTGAATTTGATACAAAACTCTTAAGCGCTCAAGAAAAAAAAATAATTAAATAATTTTCCTACAGCGCCAGGGAGTGAGAATGTTGAAAAGAAAAGAAAAAGCAGAGTGATGAAAGGAAAGAAAAGGTCGAAGGTGCACTTGGTATAAATTAAATATAATGAAGATGTATAAATGATCTTTGTTATTAAGTCAAGTGTGCTCAAAGATATGGGGTCGAAAATTAAGACAAACTTCAAGAATGGGATGATGAAGGAAGAAACAATGTCCATAAGGTTGATGGGATGGATTGAAAAAGCGCTTAAGGAGGCTAGTTGTTATTATTGGTTAGCCCAGTATTTGCTAGTTCCGTAGCTTACATTACAACCCGTTAAGTCCTACGTGATCTTACATCATGTGTCCTTATATTAGTGGAGTAATACACTAAAGGCAAGCCTATGGTTCATGACATAACGCATGTGAATTCTTTTGGGAGAGAGAGCGAAATCTTGTTTATATGCCCCTGCATGTAATGTTTTGAGTTCATGTGATTAAAAAGGGAAAATTCTCTTGTGTGGTGAGGGCACATGCTCGATGAGAGATTAAAATTCGTGTCGGATATCTTGATCAGCTGACTTGCATGAGTTTGCTGATATCGAGAGTCGATTCTTGAGTCTAGGAGGTCTTAATGTGTTGAAGGTCATTGTATTGATAAGACTATGCACGTTTTCTTGATGATTTGCTGTATTACATAATCGGTATAACCTTAGCTTGAATTGTCGAGCCAAAGTAGCCAGGATGGGGTGTCAATTGCATGAGGTGTAAGATTATTGTTCGGGGACGAACAAGGATTTAAGTGTGGGGTAAGTGATCTTGGGCAAATTTATATGCCCTAGTGATACTCAAATGTGTCATTTTACCTTGTTTATCTATCGATGTTTGTACATTCTCATGTGAATAGTAATAAAATGTGAATTTATACTAACCAACATGATTAGCGATGTTTTGCAGGAAAAATATAAAGTTATGGAGCTAAGATGCATGTTGGGAGAGATCGGGATTAGACTCGGAAGCTAGCAAGGGAAAAAGCACAAGGAAGGCATGAATTAAAGGGGCTCCGTGATGGAGCCGTGTCACGCTGCCATCGCGGATGCACTTTGCCTGGATGGTAAAATTAGGTCTAATTCCAGTGAAGGTGCGCGTTGGGGCAGTGGCACATTGGCCTAGCCCCACGTTGCACGCCGTGCCACGTTGGGCCTTAATACCTGGATGACCGGATTCCAGTGAGGGTCCGCGTTGGTGGCGTCTCACGGAGGCAGTTCTCTGCGGTGCATTCCGTGACACGTTGCTTGTTATTTCGGGAAATATTCCCACTAGTATAAATAGAACACTTAGGTTCATTTTTAATAATTCTGACTTGGTGGAGCAAGAACGTGGGTTACAAGCAGTTGAGGGGACGAAAATCTCAGGGTTTTTCTCTATCTCCTTCTTTATTTCAATTGCTTGTATGATTAACACTCATTTAATGATGTTTAATCCACAAATGAGTGGCTAAATCCCCTTCTTGCTGAGGTTAAGAACAACTGTATTGAAATGTGATTTTTGATAAATTGGTTTTTCATCTTTTCTTCCATGGTTGTTCTATTGATTCTTGTTCTTACTGCATTAATGTGTGGCCAACGTTAATGTACATCCAAAAAGTCCGGTTTCACTCGAGAGAGCAAGAAATTGGAAAGTTGTGAATTGATAGGATATGATCTTTTCTTAGTTTGGGAAAATTGAGAATTGATTTACCTTCAGGATAGAGATATACCTGAAAGTCGTATTAGTCACTTAAGGAATCAGTTTTGTATGGCTAGAACATGAATTTCGTTTTATCACAGAAATTTAGGTGGAAGGTTCATGATTCTTAAGTTGGGTTAAATACGAGAGTTTTAATCCATAGGCAATAATTCCTGACTAGCAACCGGAGGCAAGATTAATCAAATTGTATCGATAATGTATTTCTCCACATGTTCATTTAACCTCAGCATGCTCATACTTATAGTTCAGACTCAAATTATATATTCGTTTTAGACTTAGTATAAAATTAGGAAACAAAATATCAACCTTTTCTTCACATTGTTGTCTGCAATTTAGAATTAAAGTTTATTGACACTTGAGTAGATTGTTACTTTAGTCCAGTCTCTGTGGGATCGATACTGTGCTTACTTGAGCCACTTTACTACTTGTTCGACCATGTGCACTTGCGTGTAGTTATACCCAACAAGCCAAACAAGTTCCACACGGCATTTTTTGATCGATTCTTCCCTCGGGAGATGAGGGAGCTCAAAGAGACTCAGTTTGTTAATTTGAAGTAGGGAAACATGACCGTTCAGGAGTACACATGGGAGTTCACCCCATTATCCACATATGCTCAGAGTTGGTGGCAAACTAGAGGGCTCGGGTGAGCCATTTTTTACATGGGGTGGAGGATTACTTGGACAAGGATTGCAGGATCTCTATGCTTCATCGAGATATTGACTTTTCCCATATTGTATTGCATGCACAACAGATGAAGTCGGTCTACCAGAGGTAGAGGGAGGCAAAGAGGGCCAGGACCGATAGCTATGGGGTTTCTCAAGTCAGGTCAGGGGTTGGATAGCGTAAGTAGTCCCAGCACAGATCTATCGCTCTAGATCCATCATCGGCCAGCACACCATCTAGGTTTAGAGGAGATTAGAGGAGCGGGGCTTCAGGCTCAAGGGATTAGGGTAGCATGAAGGTGGAGCGCACTTTTCCAGCTTGTGTGATGTGCGGGCGAGAATCATCTCGGGAGTTCTTAGTTGGCTCAGATGCGTGTTTCGGCTGTGGCCAACCTAGGCACAGACTTAGGGATTTCCCCTAAGCCAGATTAGGGGTCAGTGGGACCCGTGTGACAGCAGCCAGTTCTACTTCTATAGCAGCACGTCCCCCTCAATAGGGTTCCTCTACTAGTTCAGCAGGCGGTTAGCGCCAAAACACGTTTTATGCTTTAGTACCCCGCCGGGAGCAGGAGGCTTCACCAGATATGATCACTGGTATGTTGCAAGTCTTCCATATTAATTCTTATGCCTTGTTAGATCTAGGAGCTACTTTGTCTTTTGTGACCCCTGGTATTGCTAGTAGTTTTGGAGTTAGCCTTGAAATTCTGTCGGAACCATTCTCGGTCTCTACTACAATCGGTCATTCGGTGGTAGCTAGACGTGTATAGAGGTTGACCCATTATAGTTTTACATAAGGTGACCTCCGTAGACTTAGTAGAGTTAGATATGACTGACTTTGACCTCATTCTGGGCATGGATTGGTTGTTTTCATGTTACACATTGATAAATTGTAGGCCCCATGCGGTGGAATTTCGATTTCCGGGTGAGTTAGTTTTAGAGTCGAAGGGTAACTCAGTTGTACCAGCCGGTTGGTTTATTTCATATCTTAAGGCTAGGAAAATGATTTGTAAGGGCTGCATGTATCACTTAGTTAGGGTTAAGGACGTTGAGTCCGAGACCCCAACTATTCAGTCAGTTCTTGTAGTGTGTGAGCATCCAGAGGTTTTTCCCAATGATTTGCCAGGTGTTCCTTCAGAAAGGTAATTTGATTTTGACATTGACCTCTTACTTAATATGTATCGCATCTCTATTCCTACACACAGGATGGCTCCAGCCAAGCTAAAGGAGTTGAAGGATCAATTGAAGGACTTGTTAGATAAGGGCTTTATCAGGCCGAGCAAGTCTCTATGGGGTGCACCGGTGTTATTTGTTTGGAAGAAAGATGGTTCCCTTAGCATGTGTATTGATTACTAACAATTGAACATGGTCACCATCACGAATAGGTACCTTTTACCCAGGATTGATGGCTTGTTTGACCAGCTCCAGGGTGCTAGATGCTTCTCAAAGATAGATCTCAGGTCCGGGTATCATCATCTCAGGGTTCGGGAGAATGACATCCCGAAAACCACTTTCAAGACTCGGTATAGTCACTATGAAGTTGTTGCTATGTCTTTTGGACTAACCAATGCCCCTAAAGCTTTCATGGACTTGATGAACATGGTTTTCAAGCGATATCTAGACATGTTCGTGATCATGTTCATCGATGATATTTTTATATATTCTCAGAGTGAGGAGGAGCATTCCACTCACTTGAGAATAGTGCTTCAGACCCTTAGGGATTGTCAGTTGTATGCAAAGTTCAGCAAGTGTGAATTGTGGTTGGACTCTGTGGTATTCTAAGGCCATGTGGTATCGAGTAAGGGCATAAGGGTAGATTCTCAAAAGATTGAAGCGGTAAAGAATTGGACCAAACCGGTGAATCCTTCAAAAATTCAGAGTTTCTTGGGCCTAGCCGGCTACTACCAGAGATTCATAGAGGATTGTTTTGTAGCACCATTGACCAGGTTGACCCAGAAAAAGGTAAAGTTCCAATGGTCAGAGGCTTGTGAGAAAAGATTCCAAGAGTTGAAGACTCGACTCACTTCAGCACCAATATTGACCCTACCTGAGGGTACAGATAGTTTTGTAGTATATTTTGATGCTCGAGAATCGGACTAGGGTGTGTGTTGATGGAGCATGGGAAAGTGATAGCATATGCCTCAAGACAGTTGAAAATCCATGAGAAGGATTACCCGACCCATGATCTTGAGTTGGCTACGGTGATGTTTGCATTGAAGATATGGCGGCATTACTTGCATGGGGTCTATGTGGAGTATTTACGGACCACAAGATCTTGCAATATGTGTTTACGCAGAAAGATCTCAATCTTTGACAGAGGTGGTTGGAGCTACTTAAGGACTATGATATGAGTGTTCTTTATCACCCGGGTAAGACTAATATAGTGGAGGACACACTTAGTAGGCTCTCTATGGAGAGTGTATCCCACGTGGATGAGGGGAAGAAAGAGTTGGTGAAAGATGTCCATCGACTTGCAAGGTTGGGAGTTAGATTGGTCGGCTTAACTGATGGCAGTGTTGGTATGCAAAACGGATCAGAATCGTCCTTAGTAGTGTGTGTGAAATCTAGGAAAGATAAGGATCCGATGTTGGTAAAGTTGAAGGAAGCCGTTCGGAGTCAAAAGGTGGAGGTCTTCTCCCAAGGGGAAGATGGGGTGCAGCGGTACCAGGGTCATCTATGTGTCCCAGATGTCGAAAATTTGCGGTACCGGATATTGCATGAGGCACATGGCTCTAGGTATTCCATCCATCCGGGTGCCACCAAGATGTATCATGACTTGCGGGATACATATTGGTGGAACAACATGAAGAAGGATATTGCAGAATTTGTAGCCAAGTGCCCGAACTGTCAGCAAGTGAAAGTCGAGCTTCAAAGGACGAGAGGCGTACTTCAGGATATTAGTATTCCCACATAGAAGTGGGAAGAGATTAATATGGATTTCATTATAGGCCTACCTTGTATGCGCCAACAATATTACTCCATTTGGGCGGTGGCCTAAAGGTTGGCTAAGGTTGCACACTTCCTACAGGTCAAAACCACAGACTCAGTGGATTATTATGCCAAATAGTATATTCGGGAGTTGGTTCGACTTGATCGAGTTCCCTTGTCTATTATTTCGGACCGAAGTACTCAGTTTACCTCTCAGTTTTGGTGGTCTTTTCAAAATGGGCTAGGGACTCAGGTTAAGCTTAGCATAACATTTCACCCGCAAATGGATGGTCAGGCGGAGTGGACAATCCATACTCTCGAGGACATGTTGAGAGCTTGTGTGATGGACTTTAAAGGTAGTTGGGATGATCACTTGCCCTTGATCGAGTTTTCTTATAATAACAGCTACCACTCCAGCATCCAAATGGCATTGTTCGAGGCTCTCTTGGGCAGAGTTATAGATCTCCCATCGGATGGTTTGAGGTTGGTGAGGAAGCTATGGTAGGGCCAGATTCGGTTCACGAGGCTATGGTAAAGGTTTCGTTAATAAAGGACAGGCTGAAAACTGCTCAGAGTCGTCAAAAGTCATATACTGATGTAAGGAGGAGAGAGTTGGAGTTTGAGGTGGACGATTGGGTATTTCTGAAGGTGTCTCCGATGAAGGGAGTCATACGGTTCAGAAAGAAAGGAAAACTCAGTCCCCGCTATGTTGGTCCCTAACGGGTTATGAGAAGAATTGTTAAGGTATGTATGAGTTGGATTTGCCATCAGAGTTATCTTCTATGCACCCCCTGTTTCATGTCTCTCTCTTGAAAAAGTGCTGGGGTATCCAGCTTTAGTAGTCTCGGTGGATAGCGTTGATGTAAAGGATAGCCTCAGCTATGAAGAAATTCCGGTGGAAATTTTGGATTGCCAGGTTTGAAGGCTGAGGAACAAAGAAGTATCTTAGGTGATGGTGTTATGGAGAAACCAGCATGTTGAGGGAGCTACGTGGGAAGGCGAAGCGACTATGATGGCTAAATACCCTCACCTGTTCCCTACCGGCTCAGTTTCAGTTTGAGGTATCAATTTTTGCCCTAATTCTCTAATCAGTTTCCATGTTCAGTTCATGTGCACAAGTTTGAATTATGTTATGATAGATGTATGCGATGTCTGAATTTAGTTCAGCTACGTAGTCCTTTTCGGAGGTAGTCATTTCGCTAGTTTTCGGTTTAAATAATCAATATTTGCATATGATGATTGCACGTTTCTAAGTTTTATGTGCGTTTCTAACATTCAAGGACAAATTTACCTAAGGGGGAGATATTGTTATACCCTGAGAACTCAAAGATCGGACCCATGAGTTGAAATAGGGAAAAGCTGAAAATTCCAGTTGCAGGCACAGAACGAGTCGTTGGATGACTCGTGAGACCGGCCAACGAGTCGTCAGGTGGCTCGTGGGGAAGGCTAGTGAAGGGAAGGAGGATTGAATGATAAAGGGGTCCCCACGGGCGAGGGGACGACTCATCGTCAAACACCATGAGTCGTTAGGTCAGCCATGGGGTGGGAGAGAAGGAATAAATAGAAAAGATCGACCAGTGTACTTAACGGGAGGAGGCCACAACTCGTCATGTCAGGAAATGAGTTTTGATATGCGTTGTTGGATAAAACACAAGTAAATTGGTACAAGGGGGGAAGTATACTTGACGATTGGTGACCACGAGTCGTGGTCACCACTAATAAGTCGTTATGTCCATTGTTACGATCCCCAGGAGTTCGATAAGCAGTGTACCCGATGAGCCTAGTAACAAATCATTTGGGAATGTAACGAGTCGTCAGGTCACATGTTAAGGTCACCTAGCATTTATTTCCTGCCATTTAGTAAGGGTCTTTTCATTATATCCTAAGATCCTAAGGCCTAAACTACAATGTATTGGGTTATGAATAGGGAGATTTAAAGAAGGTTAAGTTCAATTTTCACTTCATTCATTCATGCATGCAAGGTAGGGGAATTGAGGGAGCGATTCAAGCTTAGTATTCATCAATCCATTGCAATTTCTTCTTGGATTATCAAGAGACGTTAAGAACTAGTAATCCCAGGTATATTAGGCTATCAATGGGTGATTTCTTCCACACCCATGCCCCTCCTGTATGATTTTTACAAAGATTTCAACAAAAACTCATGGGGTTTGAATTTGATTTACTTAAAATCTAATGATTTGATTATGGGTTTTTGATTTTAAAATCTTATCATAATCTATGGGTTGTAATCAACTCTTTTGATTTAAATTAATTATAATATTATTGATTTGGAAGTTCTATGTATTTGAGCCTAATTATGCATACCCCATGATGAATCGATTTATGATCTAATTACCCTTTGATGATATCTATATGCCCAGCATGAATTATGATTTAAATCATGAATTTATTATGTTACCCCTTTGTGTTTTTATGAAATTCAAGCTATATGCATGATCTACAAGTATATATGAACCTTATGAATCATGAATTATGTTTTTGGCCGACTCACGGGCCTTATGTCATGGATAGTTCAAGTATATACAAGCATTTTTATGATTATCATGATTTAACTAGCCCATGAATTCATTCATATTATACTATGAGCACTATATATGTTTTAGGAGTAGTATCGAACACCGAGTAGGTTCAGGGCCAAGGTTCTACACCAGATCTCATAAGCTACGTGCCACTGTAAGTATGTTGGGACCTCCTATGGGACTGTCCCCAGCCCAAAGAGCCCTTTTCATGGTGATATCACACTTTCATGGTTCTACCCTTGGCAAGGTACGAACACCCTCCCAACTAGGGTTACAAGTCGGGCTTCATGTGTGCTCATATGGGTATGTCGGTTAAGAGAATCTCCCATTGTTTCTCATGATTTATGAACGTTTATAATTATATTTATTGGCTCAATTCATGTTAAATAAGTCTTTTATCTTATGATTATGAGTACGATTGCATTACGAATGTTTTTGAAATCCTTGAGCCTTACACTCTGTTCTGATGCTTATGATATAAGCATGACGTCCTACTCTTATGATCATTTATGAGTTTTGAATCTTTTAAAATCCGTTTTACTTACCTTGCATACTCAGTACATTTCAAGTACTGACCGCACACTTCCTATGTTGTATCGTTTCATGATAGAGGACCCGGTTCTCAGGCTCACCCTCCTCAGTAGCTTCGCAAAGTTTGCTATCTGTTTATTTGATAAGTCCTCATGTTCCGAGGGCCATATGTTTAGACTCCATTGTTTCTCTTTCAGTTTCAGTATCATAGGGCTAGTTGGGGAGTTGTCCCATCAATTCGTCTTTCATGATTACTGGCTTTCCAGAATACTAGTTATATTCAGCCATCATGTATGGATTATGTATTGTCCTTTCTCCGTATTTGTGACATGTATACATTTTCTTATGTTAAGTCTTCCACTTATGTGATTGAATTAGATGTATCCCGTGTCTACGATCTGGGTGTACGTTCGGGTTATGATAGCATGAGTTAAAAAAATGAATTTTGAGAGGGAAAAGGGTAGTTGAATTTGAAAGCTAAGAACTCTTTTGTCATGAGTTACACATTCTTTGTTTCTCTTCTTGATTCACATGATATCTTGTTTTATGACCCTTGATGTGGTGATGAAAATGGAGTGAACCCCTTCGAGGGTGATGCTTTGTGGGAAAGGTTTTAGTTTAATTCTCGTGCATGAACGATTGTCTAGAGCTTTCCCTAAGTGTGACTCAAGGAGAAATTTTAGATGTAGTTGCACTTGAAAGATGATTTTAGGCTTTCTTTTGATATCTACTTTACCCTTATGACCTCCTTGAGCATGAATCCTTGCTAGCCAAGTTGAGCCTTTAAGCCTTTTCCTTGAAAACCACATTACAAGCCCATTACCCCTTTTGTAATCCCTCTTTCACACCCATCCTCCCTAGTGCTAGTTGTGAGAAGAAATACAAAAATGATTCTTGGTCACAAAAGTGTGGAAATAGAAAAGGGAAAGATGAGGCAAAATCCTAAGTTTGGGGGTTGCAAAAAGGAAAATGCAAAAAATGATGCGAACTTCAATGTGAGGTAGCACCATATTATGAAAAGATTAATGAATTGTTTGGGTAAAAAGAACCAAATTGGAAAGGTGCTACCTCTTGCTTAAATGAAATGAAGAGTGATTACTAAGGAGATATAAGGAGGGCTCTTGTTTCAAAAGTGAAAATGTTGTTCAAGGAGAGATAAGGTGAGAGTGATCTCAAAAGAAATTGGAATATGCAATAAGAAAAGGGCACTAGGGAGGTTCTAGCCGCTAGAAAATAAAAGTCATCCTACCTTTACCTCTAGCGTTCGTCATGACCTCTAAGTCCTAATTGATTTTAAGTGTAGCAACTCTACATTAGTAGCGAGTTACACGAAGGGCAAGCGTATGGGTCAACTTTTGTGCAGGAGAATTTCTTTGTAAGAGTAAATGTGTTTGTTTTATTCTATAATCTCTTGAGTGTGAATTGCTTGACAATTAAATAGGATCTCTCTTGGTGGTGAGTAGCATCATCTCCTTGGGGAGCATGCTTGCACGTGCAAAAATATATGATTGAGACAAGAATGTAGTGAGCTTGAAGGAAATCTTTGAATGTGAACTTTTAATGGCTTAAGAGGCTATATAAGCTTGTTGTGATCAACAATGCCCCTTGTATTGAATGAAGGAATCAACTGTGAATCATGCCAATTGATTGTGGTCATCTCTTGACGAATTTGCATATAGTGTTGAGTCTCCTCCTTTCCTTTGAGTTGGTAAGTGATCTTTGGGTTGTCTCGATCGAAGTGGTCCCTTGTTCATAATCTCATGTAGAGTGATATGCATACTCCTATAGTTCAGCTGTAAAGAATTGCATTGCTTGAGGACAAGCAATGGTTCTTGTTTGGGTGTTTTACGAGTTGGTAATTTACCAACTCATTGGGCTTTTAAAAATGATTTTTGCTTGATTTTTCATGTCATTTAGAAGGATTTTATGCTCTTTCTCTTTTGTTTTTTCAAGCATTTAAAGAGAGAAGGCAAGGAATTGGACAAAAATATGGTATTAAAGAAGAGGAACGGAGCTCTACTGGATGGGATCGGCGCTCTACTAGATAGGACTAGAGAAACACTGGCTGAAACACATGAGAATACTGGCAATAAGTGGAAGGTGCACCGGTGGAACGTGGGTCAGCACCTACAAATCGCCAATGCCGGCGCTAGTCGTATCCCAAAGTCACTGACTCCACCTGTGACAAAGAGACGCCCTGCAGATGGGCACTGGCGAAATGCCAGTGACTCACAAGTGAGGCCATTTTCAGGAGGGAAAAAGCATCCATCACGAGATTTGAGGAGCATTTTATATCCTATTTCTATACATTCTCTAGAAAGAACAAAGTAGACATTCCAGATTTGTAAAATTAGAGAGAGAAATATTGAATAGCTTTTCTTCTTTTTCTCCCTCAAGGTACAAACCACCATTAAAGACAGTTTTGAGCTTGCTATTTACTCTTAATGATAAATTTTATGAAATTTTTTGTCAATATTTGTTTTTGTATTATTCATCTATGAGTAGCTAGATATTTTGCTAGGGGTATATGCATGATAGGGATAGATTGGATTGGGTATGGCTATATTAATCTTGTAATTACTCATTTTGTATAAATTTGTTGTTTTCTCCCAAATTATAACTGAATTGCCCATAGATGCAAATGTGGGTTATGTCTACTTATTCTATTTTTTCTTGAAAAAGGAAAATTGAATATGGGCGAGAAAGCAATGGTAAGCAATTGGGTCTTGAGTGTGTGGGGTTGGGCTAGTGATAGCCAAAACCCACTGTCATACACCCATTATAAATTTGAGGCTAGAGATAGCTCATATCATGCCTAAGCTATAGTGGGTTAATTAATAAATGCATTGGGATTTGAGAAAACTCTAGGAAAAGATCACCCAAGTGGTTGAAAAACATCAACTGTCACTTTATCCATGTTTCTTTGTGCTTATGAGTAAATTATTTAATTTTCTAGTTAAACTGAATCCAATCGAACCCCCATCAATAGCACACCCCTAGCCCTTGCTCACAATTTTTAATTCAATTTGGTTTCCTTGTTCTCTTGATAGTTGATTTTAATTCAAATTGTTACTTCACTTTTTCCCCCAACATTTTTATTTTTATGCATGGATGCAATTTTAATTCAAGTCAATAGACAACTTTTGCATTATTCAATTGCTATTCCCTGTGGATTCGACCCCAACTCTTAGTTGGGTATTTATATTGCGATGATTGTTTACACTTCCTCCTCATAAGGAGTGGATTTGAACATCATCAATGAGACAAAGTTTCATGCCTAGAAGAGGAAGCTCGATTAGCTAAAGTAGCTAGGAGAGTGGAGGCTATGAATTTGGCTGCCGCTCTAGCAGAAAGGAATCGACAAAACCCCCTCGTCATCATGGATGTAATGCAGTACATAACGTACTCTTTGAGGGGGAGTTTGAGCAAGAGGAAGTTGGTTACACGGGAGCCATTAATCCACTCCCACTGCCTACGAATGTTATGTTCGATATGGCTAGTACGATGATACAGTTGCTGAGCATGAAAGGGTTGTTCAATGGTCTGTCTGACGAAGATCCAAACCAGCATCTGATAAATATCATCGGTATCTGCAATGCTTACAGACTTCCTGGAGTTTCTCAAGAAGCTATTAGTCTGCGATTACTTCCGTTCTCACTAGCATGGGAAGCTACTCTATGGCTGAATGAGCTTCTAGATGAGTATATTACTAATTGGGCAGAGCTGACTGCAGCTTCCTTGGAGAGGTTCTTCCCACCCTCACAGATGATTCAGTTGATGGAAGAAATTAATAATTCAGAGAATTACCTGGTGAAGCTCTACATGAGGCATGGTTAAGATTCAAGATGAAATTAAATTAGTTTCCTAATTACAAGCTTCCTGAGGAGGTCCTTTTGGAAGTATCCTATAGTTCATTGAGTAGCTCAAACAAAGTTGTAGCAGTGGGGTAGCTGACGGGTCCATGATGGCCCACACTTTTGCAGAAGCAAGTGAAATATTGGATAAGATGACGAAGATCAATACGGAATGGCACCCTCGAGAATCCGAGGCTGCTGTAGTGAACTATTCAAGAGGGATGATAGCAGAGCAGTGGAAAAAAGAAGAAGAATAAGACCAAAAAATGGACTATCTCAAGACCAATTGGAATTGATCACAAAGCACCTAACCACACTGAATACATAGAGGGTGCATGCGGTGAATGCGCAAGACAAGCAGCCTAGGTATGAGCATCACTACCCTAATGTAGAAGAGGAGCAAACTTTGTGAACAATTAAGCTTATTTTCAGGCCAACACCCAAGCGTCTAACCAAGACTCTTGACATCAAGGCCTAGGAAATAAAGGTCGGAACTACTATGGGAACAATTATGAAAGGTTTTGGGATAGAGATAGGGACCAAAGTTAATGAAGGAACAAATATTTCCCCAAGAATGATAGGAATGGAGTGTATGTTCCTCCAAGAGCAAGAGAGCCTACTGGGATTGTCTAGAAATGCAAGGTTAAAGGATATGATGAGTCTTAAGATATAAAAGGTTGATTCCACTGACGTTGGAGTCAAAGAGATGATAGGAGAGCTTTCAATCTTGAGTTAGTTGGTGGACTCACATTCGACCTCCATCAAGTAATCAGAGTAGTAGGTGGGGCGAATCTCGACAACACTAAATCATAGGCAAAAGGGCACTTTGCGTAGTGACACCATTCCCAACCCTCGGAATGAGGGTCATTTCATGTGACCATGAGCCCAACAGGCATCTTGATTAAGTCTGAGTATTCAAGATACCTGCATCGTGCCATGATATCAAATCAAGTGCTACTTAGGAGGCAAACCAAGATAATTTTGATTTTTTTAGAGATGATGTGTTTGTGCAAGTGTGCAGAAGTTAAGTCATAGATCACAATTTTTTAGCATGAATGTTTAAAATGTGGTGCAAGAAAAACTGGCCCCATAGTACACCTGGTAGCATGGTGCATTAAGAACTGTAGTGGATGGACTAGCATGAAACGCAGGTTAGCCCACGCATGCAGTGTTGTGATGTGGTGCCAATTTAATGCACGGAGCAGCACGCCACAGAACATGTTCCCAGCCCAAAATATTTGGTGGGTCAAACCCAACCCATGGAGTGCATTTAAAACCAAAAACCTAATTTTTCTTCTCACTTTTCATCCTAGGCGCGCAACACACCCCTCTTTTCTCTCAAATTTTCTCCAGAAACTTCATTTTTCTCACAAATATATTCAAACATCTTCACCCAAATCATAAAAGGCAGCATTTTTCTTGAAATTTTACCAACAATGGCACCAAAAGCTAGTAGGGGCAAGGGAGTGGCTTCTTCAAGCCATGAAAACAAGAGGTCTAAATTGGTTCAAGAAGCTCCTAGTGAGGATGCAAGAATTCAACCACAACCACCAAAATGTTATGGGCTCCATTCGGTCATGGAACAAGAAGGTAAGAAGTGGTTTAAAGATCACAAAGAGTCAAAATATTCACATGAATAATTTATTGACAACAATAGCTTGGCATCTAAATTTCCTCATATTGTTGATAGATTGTATACTCTTGGGTTGGGCTTTGTGTTTAATGATCCAGGTGAATGTAATTTGAACATGGTGAGGGAATTTCTAGCAAACTGGAATCCTAAGGAGAGGCCAAACCAAGATAAAATAAGAGAGCAAATTGTGACTTTTTAACCCGCCGTGTTGAATAGATTACTTGGTTAACCTACCATTGACCCACAGCCATTCAGGGACCTTATTTTGAGAACCCCCTATAGAGAAATTCGATATACTCTTAATGGCCCAATCTCGGTCTCAAGGTGGGCCCATCACCAATAGTATGGGTATCATTTGTCTTTCCCTTATACACATATGAGTAGAGAAGCTAAGATTTGACTAAAAATTATTTGTGCTTGTTTGATGATTGGGAAGCACGTGACTCATGTTCTGAGAGAGAGAGGGAGAGAGAGAGAGCATGTCTTGTGTATGCTTTAATGACTAGGATGCCAGTTAATGTTGGTGTAATTATTAAGAAGGTGTTGAGAAGGACAAGGGTGAAAAAAAGGAAAAGATTGAGTTTTGGGGGTTTCATGACCCAATTTTTGAGAGGGCATCAAATAGATGAAGAAGTGGTTAATTATAGACCACAAAATGACCCAAAGGTGATTGATGTGAAGAAGACAAAGAAACCTGAGGGCATACATTGTTTGTGTTGTCTATCAGTGAGTGCTTTGCATAAATTGATTATGTTCTGAGTCATCTATATGGCATAAAAATGTTGCAGTTGTGAAAGAATGGAGTGACAGAGGAGCAAATTCAGCAACTCAACATGGACTATCGCTTGAGCGAGCATTCGAGAGCTCTCCACAGAGTTGGGCCAGGAATTAAGGAGCCCTTAGATGATTATGATGCCACAGATGAGGAGAAGGCTAGAGTTGACTCTAACTTAGAGTCTAAAGATGATGCAGATGATTCTGAGAAGGGGGAAGTTGTTTTTTCCCCTACAGATGATGAGGATTAGAGGCCCAGGGACTTCTTCTTTCACTCTTTTACTTATACTTTATTGTTTTAACTCTGAGGACAGTGCTACCGATTAAATGTGGAGTAGGAGAAGTAAAACATCATTATACCATGCATGCATTCATTTCTTTATTATCTTGTTAGCTTGTAGTTATTTTTTGTTTCGTGTGATACTTTATTTTTATTTTGGTTCCCCCATTTTTTTGTTTTCGGTATTTTTTCGATGGAAAGTCCCTTAGAACCGAGTATAGAGTCTACATTTTTTAGTCATAGAGTTATGACTTTTTCCGTTGATGGATGGACGACGACAATTTTAAGGGAAAATTTATCATCTGGAGATAAAGAACTTGAGACCTTACAACTGCTAGGTGCTTCACTTAGGTATCAATGAGACATGGTGTAATTCACTAAAAAATGCATGAAAAGGTAGAAACACTTAGACTTTTGGAACTTGACTCCTATGCTTGAAAAATTGGGCTTAATAATTTGAAACATTCAATATAGATATATGTGTTTATGTAATCTCGATTTACATTATTGAACCATATGTGCCATTGTGAGAGTGAGATGTTTATAGTATACTCCATGCTTGCAACTTGATGTCTAGAACTTGCCTGGTGTGTGTGCAAAATAAAATGAGGATGTTGAATCTAGGATGTGATATAGGCATTTTTGGTAGCCTATTTGTATCCCAATTTTACCTACCTTAATTGTAATTATCCTAGTTAGTCATTTTGAGTCTTAGCCTATTCTTTTAATAGCCATGTTACAAGGTTAATCCCTTTTTGTGCTATTGACTTTTATTTGATCCAAATGACTCCTAGAGACGTTTAATTAAAAATTTTGCATAAAAGGAGCATAAGTGAAAAAAAAGAAGGAAAAAGTTAAAGTGTGGAAATTAGAAAAAATGAAAAGGATGAAAAGATTGCTAAACAAGGGAGGTCATGTTAGTAGGGAAAGAAAAAGAAGAAAAATCTTTGAAGATTGAAGAAAATGAATCAAGAAAAAAATTTTGAATGAACTTAATGTTAAAAACTCCCTACTAGTAGCCTAAATGCAAAATTGAAAAATAAAAGGAGGTATAAGGAGAAAATAGAAGATTGAAGAATGTACTAAAAATTGAAAAAGTTGTGAAGTATTAAAGCGCTTTGGGAGATTAGTCACTATCTTGGACAAATAGTTCCTACCCATTTCTTAGCCTACATTATAACCATCATAAGACCTAATTAATCTCATATTCGATGTTCTATATTAGTAGAGTATTATACTAACGACAAGCTAATGGGCCGTCTTCTGCATGCATGTTGAGTTCTTTGGAAAAGTGAGTGATAATGTTCTATTTATGCCTAAGTTCAAAATTGCTATATACCACGTGAGTGATAGGGCATCTCAAAATAGTGAGGGACACATAATGGTAAGATTTTTCTATATCTTAATTGCTAATTTCCATATGATTCATGTAGTCCCACATATATCTTGTTGAGTTAGTTTTAAGATCTAAGTGATTTCAAATTTTTTACCTTTGAATTATGATCTTATATGCATATGAGTGAGTTGTTAGAGCTTGAGTTATTTGTATAATGATCTTAAGTGTACGTAGACCTATTTGTAGGGTGAATTTGGGATTAAATGTGAGAAGGGAAGTAGTAGATTGTTATAGGACGACCAATAGTTTAAGTGAGGGGTGGTGATGTAGGACATATTTACGCATTTATTAATCATATTTTACACATATTTAGCTATATTTTGAGAGAAAATTGAGTGTGTTTTCTTTTGTTTTATGTGATTTATATGAAAAAGAGCTAACACATGTGATTAGATATTAAAGTGATGAATTCGGGCTTAATTGTGGCTAAAAAGAGCAAGTATGAAAAAATGGGCTTGACGAAACAAGTGTGATAGAAGTTGGCATTGAACAGGCATAGCTCTGCTATGGCCTGTGTGACGTGTAGGCAGAGGAAGTGCATAGAGAAGCATAGCACACCAAGGCTCTAGTGCTATGAGCAGCATGAGGCATAGGGCCTGGTGGGCAGACAACTGTCTAATCCTAGTTCGACTAGGAATAAAAGCTACAAAACCCAATTCCAATCCAGCCAAGAATGATGAAGGATTAATCTACTATTGTATATACCCTTCCATAACATGTTTTAGGCATCCAAGTTTAGTCAAAAAGTCAAATATTGTGCACTTTTGGAGATAGTGGAATTACTATCCAATAATGAATTTATGTAATCACTTAGTCGAATATTTGTTGGAGATTCATCAAGTTCTTGTGATTCAACTTAGCATTGGAGATTTTTTATACAATTTCATATTATTGAAGTATTTCAGTGTGATTTCTTTTACATCTTATGTTATTTTTCATAAATATGAGCAGCTAAATCTCTTAAGCTTGGATTGTGGGAACCATAATTGATTAACAAAGTAGGCAAAAAAAAATAGTGATTCTTGAATGGTAAATTGAGTGGATTATTATTCTCTTTGTTTTAATATTTAATAGCTCTTATCTTCAACTTGCTCGACCAAAGAGGTTGAAGTTAGGAGAAGAGAATAATAGCTGTAATTTGAGGCTACCAACCCTCATCTAGTTAACTTGAGCTCTAACCGAGGATAGTTAATCCAAGACTTATGGCGAGGGAAAAATATTCACACCTAAAGTCTGAGAGGAATTATGTGAAATTCATCTATGTAGGCCGAGAGACGTTAGATGAACTTAATCGTCAGCCTTACATAAAATTCACCAAGATAGATCATTAATAAAATAAGCCTGCTATGTTATGAAATCACGGAGAGCACAATTCTAATTTTGTCGAAATAATTTGATAACAAATCTATCACAGTTTAAGAGTACTTTTTTCTTTTTATTTGCATCCCCTTCCAATATATTGACTATAGGTTAATTTAATCATCATTGACATATTATTTCTACCCTATTCCCTATGGTATCGATCCCAACCAAGATGGGTTACTATATTTGACAATTGCAGCTTTATACTCTATTGCAGGGTGTAATTTGGGTGTGATCAATAGTTGTCAAGTTGAGGGATCGCATTAGCAAGTTTTTGTCAAGGGTTTCCGATTCGTTGGTAAAGGAGTGCGGGACCACTATGCTCACCAACGACATGGATATCACCCAATTGATGATTTATGCTCAGCAAATAGAGGAGGAACAAATGAAAGATATAGAGGGAGACCAAGAGGTATAGGATAGGGAACTTTGAGTAGTTCCAATAGAGGTCCAATGATGGACATCGCTCACAGTCCCAATAGAGGCCTTCAGATTTAGCTCCATCATTTCACGACCCGAACATTGGCGCGGATCGAGACATGGGACAAAGAACCCCAAGAGGCTCCAAGTGGATCCACGACATGAACATGATATCTAAAATTCAACATAATAGTGCGGAAGTCTAACATACATAATAGTGGAAGTCTAAAAATATAGTAACATCTGAACATCTGAATACATAACACAATTCTAAAGCTAAATACACACTATGTCTGATAAGCCTCTACATACTGACGAGTTGATGGGACAATTGAAGCTGAAAATACCGAACATAAGTTGATAAAAGGGTCCTCGAAGGATGAGGACTCACCAACTCTGGTTGAGGGATGCAAACTCTGATGATCAGGCTAACGGCGGGACTGAACCTGAATGTCCGAGCCTATATCATGAAATGATAGAACATAGAGTATGCGGTCAATAATTGAAATATACTGAGTATGCAAGGTAAGTAAAAATGGAAAGTTAAAAATACATAAGAGTTCATAGGAGTAGGGCAGCATGATCATAAAGTAAATTTCATAATGTAAACATAAGGGCTCAAGGTTTTCAAACCATTTGTAATTCAGTCATAATCATAGTCATAAGAGAAAACTTTACAAAATATAACTTGAGCCAAAGTAACATAAAATAACCATGCATAAATCATGAGGAACAATGGGAGGATTCGTCTTAACTAATACCATCATGATAGAGCCTTATATGATGCCCACTATTTCGCCCAAGTGGTCAGGACCGTCCCCGACTTGCCAAGCAGGGGGACATGTGTGCATGGTGATATCATAGGGATCCAATAATATATACACACACACACACACACTAACGGTGGCAAGTAGTTTTGAGACCACGGAATTTACCTGAACGCCGGGTCTACTCGGTGCTAGACATTGCTCCCAAAAACATGCACGTGAGGGTTCAGGTAGTAACTATAAAATCATTCATGAAATTTATGGCCAAATAAATAATAACAGGATGGATCCCACTTGAAATACATGATTAGCCATGAATAAAGGCCCATGAATTGGCCGAGAGTCATAAATCCATAAATAATGAAAATCATGCATACTTGTAAAATATTTTTATACTTGATATTCATAAATCCATTATGAGTACTTGAAGAGAAATCATAACATGAATCCTAGATCATAATTTAGGGCTTAAGAAGATCAAGATCATAATGGAATCATAACTTGACTTTTCATGAAGCATACATAATTGGGCATAATTTAATTAAAATTTGAAATTATAAATTAATAATTAAAATAGCTATAAAAGCTTCCCATAGATCATAAAATATGGTTTGATACATGATGGGAATTGACTCATAGATAGATCATAGAGAATTTCATAAGAATTGGAATAAACCCCATAAGATCATGAAATCTAAATCTAGAATTGAAATCCGTGGAATTGAAAAGAATCTAGAGCATGAGAGTGAAAGGAACACTCATTCATAGCCTCACCTACCTAGGTCAATCTAAATTACACTACCTCTTGAAAGCCCAAAGGAAATTAAGGAGAAATTGGGGAAATTCATCAAGCATGATCTCCAAGGAAGAGCTCTAATTTTGCATGCATGTAATGGTAAGGCTTAGAATAGGTTTAAAACCCTTAAAACCCTACTAACTAAGCTTAAAACAATGGAGTTTAGGACCTTAAAGATTAGGAATTATGAAAATACCCTTAATGAAAAGTCTGGAATTTCTGCATTGCCAGTGAAAACGACTGATACCACAGGTCGTGTCTTGATATCATGACTCGTGGTATCCATTTGTTACTTCCTCCTCATTTCTTAACTTCTCAAATCCTTATATCACGACTCGACAGGACGGGTCGTTACTTCAAACAATGATCTATTGTATCCTCCCTTTACTTCCTCTGATGAACTTGCATCTGGACTTCCCATGAGTCACAGCACAACTTGTACCTTCATCCAACGAGTCATGGGTTCCATCCATTACCTCTACTGGGGATTTCCTGCTCCTTACCATGGGCACAAACCACAACTTGTTGTTTATCACGACGAGTCATACTATGACTCATACCATCTAATCCTGGTACCCTGGTGACAACCAACTACCCCAACGTACGACTCGTTATATCATCCTACGGGTCTTACCATGGACCCATTACCTCTGAGTCTACTTATGCAGAACCTAACAATGGGTGCCTCCCACGGGTCGTTAGACCTTTCAATGACTCGTACCTCGAGTCGTCTAAAGTAAAATCTCAGATTTTTCTTTTGCTTCTCATTTCAAATTCCAGAGTCTAGTCTTAGGCACTTCTGGGGTATTACAATATCTCCCCATTAGGAACATTCCTCCTCGAATGTGAATGAACATAGTGGAGGTTGGGGAAAAATGACTGAAAGCTCAAATATTGAACATCTAAAGCTGAAAACTGACAGAATGACTGACTCCGGACTGGAATACATGAGCGAACTAAATTCATGAATCAATCATACATACAATAACATGAAAGAAACTGGGACACATAAACTGAACATGAAGCCGAATAGAATATTAAGGAGGAACTGGTACCTCAAGCGGAAACTGAGTCGGAAGGGAATAGATACGGGTATTTAGCCATCATATCTGCTTCGGCCTCCTATGTAGCTCCCTCAACATACTTATTTCGCCACAAAACGTTTACCAAAACTATTTCCTTATTCCTTAGCTTCCAAACCTAGCGATTAAGTATTTCCACCGGGACCTCTTCATAGATGAGGATATCCTTCACACCTACGATCTCCACCGGAACAACCAAAGCTGGATCACCAATGCACTTCTTCAAAAGAGACACATGCAACACCGGATGCACTGAAGCCAATTCTGACGGAAACTCCAACTCATATGCTACCTTTCCAACCCGCTTCACAATTTGTGATAAGCCAACATAATGGGGATTGAGTTTCCCTTTCTTTTCAATCTCAGCACTCCCTTAATGGGAGATACCTTCAGAAACACCCAATCATCAACTTCAAACTCAAGTTCTCTCCTCCTCACATCCACATAGGACTTTTAATGACTCTGGGTTGTTTTCAACCTTTCCTTATAAGTTGAACCTTCTCCATTGCCTCATGGACTAAATCTAGTCCTATCATTGCAGCTTCACGGACTTGAACCAACCAATAGGAAATCTACATCTCTGCCCATAAAGTGCCTCAAACGGAGCCATCCGGATGCTGGATGGTAGGTGTTGTTATATTCAAATTCAATGAGGGGCAACTGATCATCCCAACTACCCTTGAGATCAATCACACACTCCCTCAACATATCCTCAAGAATCTAAATGGTCCATTCGGTCTGACCATCTATTTGCAAGTGAAATGTTGTGCTAAGCTTGACCTGAGTACCAATCCCCCTCTGAAATGATCTCCAAAACTGGGAGGTAAACTGAGTACCTCTATCTGATATAATGGACAAAGGCACTCCGTGCAACTGAACTAACTCTCAGATATACAATTTAGCATAATCCTTCACTGAATCAGTAGTTTTGACTAGTAGGAAATGAGCTTCTTTAGTCAATCTATCTACAACCACCCAAATAGAGTCATACTGTCGATGACTACGAGAAAATCCCGTAATAAAGTCCACATCGATTTCCTTCACTCCACTCGTGAGAGCACATTATTATAAGAGAGCAGCCCACGAGTCATGGCCCAATAAACCAGGGGATAGCTCATAAGGGAGGTCCCAAAGTCATAATGTATCAACCTACGTTGGCGCGTAGTTCTGAGGCATAGGGTGATGACCCTTAGCCTGCTCAGTGCTAGACACTACTCCCAAAAACATGCATATGCTCTATATCGTTATTCAACGAAGCTCAACATCGTCTATTGAGGAAGCTCATAAATCAAATACTTCTCAAAGCTAAAATCATTCATATGAGAAGCTTTAAGTCAAACCATACCACAAGCTGAAAATACAAGTGGGAGTCTTCACTCCAAAACCATTATGTAAGCTTAATTCGGGAAATCATCAATTGAACTTACACGTGTGGGCATTTCCCAAAGCTTTATCATACTTGAAAAATAATCATATTGAAAAACATGATTATAAACATGGGTAGCTTGAAAACATAATTTTCATCAAAATACCTTATCATCATCATGCATTCATCATGAGTCTCATCTTTCATTAACTTTTCAACAATAGGCTTTTTAATTAATAAACCTAAAAACAAACTTTTTAATCGAAAACCTTATAAAACTTGCGCATTCTTCTTATTTCAATAATAGAAACGTATTTAAATCATACCCATGTAAAGAATTAGGAAATTCATGCATTGGGTTAAACCCCATAGATTAGTCATAGATCATTCATGATTTAGAGAGGGATTGGGCATGGGTGTGAAAGGGATCACACATTCATGACCCTACATACCTGTTAGTAGCTGATTCTTACACATCTTTGAATGCCCAATAGGAAATTGAAGAGGAATTGATGAATGCTAGGCTTGATCACCCTCTCTAGTCTTCTACCTTGTATGCATGAATGCATAAGGCCTAAAATGAACTTAACCCCTTTAAAAGTCACTATTCATAACTCAAAACGGCATTTTTAGGCCTTAGCACCTTATGAATTATTAAATAGCCCTTACTAAATTCACAGAAAATAACTGTCAGGTTGTCCCAACGAGGGACCTAACAATTCATCGTCAAGGGTCATGATTTGTGGCTTGATCCGTGAAGTACACTACTTCTCAATCTGTTGGGCTCATGACGGACAACTTAACGACTCATGACCTAGTGACCATGACTCGTGGTCACCATCCGTGAAGTGCACTACCTTAACTTCAATAAAAACAATCCCTGCTTAGCCACGACCCTCCCAACTAATCATGGGGACTAACCACGACTCATGGGGTCCTTCCATTGAGTACAATGCCCTTCTTCCTTCTCTTTTCCTTCTCACCCAGCCCACGACTGACCTAACAACTCATGAGGCCTGACCACGAGTTGTGGTCATGCCCGTGGGGTCTCACTTCTCAATTTTAACATTAAATCCCTCGGCCTCCCACAAGTCTCATCACGACTCGTGGGCTGCTCTCACGAGTATCCTCATGACTAGTTCTGTGTCAGATGTCAAATATTAGGTTTTTCTCCGTTTCAACTCTCAAGTCTGATCCTTGGGCTTCCTGGGTATAACATCGTGTGAGTCGATGCACATCCCTTACTAACTCTCTCATCTCCTTATCTACATGGTTCACACTCTCAATAGAAAGCCTATTAAGAGCGTCTTCCACCATATTAGCCTTGCTGAGATGATAAAGGACACTCATATCATAATCTTTAAGAAGCTCCAACCACCTCCTTTGATGTAGATTTAGATCCTTTTTGGTAAACATGTACTGTAGGCTTTTGTGGTCCATAACACTTCCATGTGGACCTCGTACAGATAATGCCTCCGAATCTTCAAGGAAAATACTACCGCCACCAACTCGAGGTCATGATTTGGATAGTTCTTTTCATGGCCTTTCAGGTGCCTAGAAGCATAGGCTATAATATTACCATGCTGCATCAATACACAACCAACGCTGATCCTCGAGGCATGGAAATATACCAAAAACACATTGGTACCCACGGGTAGGGTCATGGTGTTGAGGTCAGTCGAGTCTTCAACTCTTGGAAGCTCTTCTCACAGGGTTACAACCATTAAAACTTCACTTTCTTCTGCAACTTTGTAAACGACACTGTAATGGATGAAAGCCCTTCAACGAACCTTCGATAGTAATCAGCTAAACCTAAGAAACTCCTAATATCCGACGGACTCACTGGTCTAGGCCAATTCTTCATAGCTTCTATCTTTTGAGAGTCCACTTGTACGCCCTCACTTGACACCAAAAATTCTACTGGGTTTAACCAAAACTCAGACTTGTTGAACATAGCATACAACTAGCGATCCTTAAAAGTCTGTAGCACCACCCTCAAATGTGCCGCATGCTCCTCTTCACTCCGAGAGTATATGAGAAGGTCATCTATGAACACAATCACGAACATTTGCAAATACGGCTTGAACACCCTGTACATCAAATCCATAAAAGTTGCAAGAGCATTACACATCGTCAGCCAGTGTTTCATCTAGGACTAGTCTAATCAGAGGGTAGAGCATCAGGCTCTAAGACTCAAAGTAGCATGTCAGTAGGGTGTACATTCCTGACTTGCCAGAAGTGTGGTAAGAACCATCCTGGAGAGTGCTTAGTTCGTTCAGATGCTTGCTTCGAGTGCGGGAAACCTTGGCACATGCTCAGGGATTGTCTTTCAACTAGATAGGGTAATGGTAGAGGCCATGATCCAACCACCACTTTAGCAGTTCTAGCAGCTCACCCATCCCATCACAGTGCATCATCTAGTGTCTATGGAGGATAGCGCTAGAATTGCTTCTATACACTTTTATCCTTTCAGGATCAAGTGAGCTTACCAAATATGGTCATGGCTATATTACGAGTTTTCCATCTTTAAGTTTATGTATTGCTATATTTGCGGGCCCATATTATCCTTCGTGACTCCTTATGTTGCTATCAATTTTAGTGTAAGTCCCGAAATTATCTCAGAACCCTTCTCAGTCTCTACTCTCATCGATGAGTCAGTCCTAGAACAGAAGGTATACAGAGATTTCCCTATGATAGTCCTTCAGAAATTTACCTCAACTGAATTAGTAGAGTTAGACATGACCAACTTCAATGTTATCTTCGACATAGATTGGTTGTATGCTTTCTATGCTTCAGTCAATATTAGAACCTGTATAATAGAGTTCCAACATCTGAGTAAGTTATTCCTTTAGTGGAAGAGTAGTTTAGCAGTGACTATAGGTCACTTTATCTCCTACCTTAAGGACAGGAAGATGATCTCCAAGTGTTGTGTATGTCATCTAGTTCAGGTTAAGGATTCTATGTCAGGCTAAGGATTGTACATCCGAGCTCCAGACTCTTTAGTCAATTCCTATTGTATGTGAGTATCTAGAGGTATTACCAGATGATCTACCAGGAGTCCCTCCCGAGCGGGAGATTGATTTTGGGATAGACCTCTTCCCTGATACGCAACCCATATTCATTCCTCCTTACACAATAGCTCCAGCTGAGCATATGGAGTTGAAACAACAGTTGAAGGATCTCCTAGATAAGTGTTTCATCAGGTCTAGTAAGTCCCTCTGGGGTTCTCAGTCCTTTTTGTGTGAAAGAAATATTGTTCTCTTAGGATGTACATCGATTACCACTAGTTAAACATGGTCACAATCAAGAATATGTAATTCCCCAGAAACTCAAAGACTAGACCTGGGACTTAAATCAGAGAAAACTATAAATTTTGCACTAGGTCATAGAATGAGTCGTTCTGTGACCTATGGGGAGTGACCACGAGTCGTTAAGTGACTCATGGTGAGGCTTGTGGACTTAGTGAAGTTTTTGGAGATTGAGGTGACCACGGGTGTGACCAGGAGTCATGGTCAACACCATGAGTGATGATATGACCCATGGTCTAGGATAAATGTAAGGCGAGGAAAAGTTAGGCAATGCACCAAACGAGTCCTGACGCCCATACGTGGGGTGCTGCATACTTTCCTGCAGGTTAAGATAGATAGGTTTCGAGACCTCCTTTGTTGTTGTTCAGATCCAGTAGATTGGCTAGCTCCTTTCTTTTGGAGTTGCTAGATATTAGAGGTTTTCCTATCTTTGATGTATAGCTTTTGGGTAGGTCGGTGTCACACCCCTCCTTGGGGGGTATGACTGGCACCTGGTGCCCTAATAGGACCTGAACTACTGGACTGCTAGGCCTAGGCACATCTGGTGCCTGGCTGGCTCTAACTCACATTTCTGGAAACAAAGGGCTATATAACGGCTGTAAACACAGCCCCCGGCTCATTGGCCTATAGCCTCATGTACCTGTACTAACAGCTGACCAGAAACATGTCAATGTAGGGAAACCTATGCGGGCCGACAAGGGCACCATGTTGTCTAGTTATCTATAACTTAACCATGAAGTACTGGATAGCTACGTGACCGGCAAGGTCACCACTACTGTCGAACTATGGCCCCACACGACCAACATAAAGGAAACACAAGTTCTAACAGCTATACAACTGCACGGCCTCACACGACCAGCTCATCTGACCATAGGGAAATATATACAGACTGCAAGCCTCTAAGAATAACAATAGAAATGATCGGGAAAGGGCCCCGACCTACCCGTACTGGACAACAAAAGAAAACGGAATACACCTCTGGGATTCAGTCTCCGGATGATAGGAGCTGAATGCTCGATCGCTGACAAGAATCACGTGGTATCGCCTGCTCGTCTATGAGTACCTGCAGGGAAGTAATGCAGCGCCCCACCGGGCGTCAGTACCGCTGGTACTGAGCATGTAAAGACATAACTAAAAGAAATAGCTGAAAATAACAATACAACTGATGAAACTGAAATAGAAAGGAAAAGATTAACTGTTTGATAATGTAAAACCATGCCTACTCTTAACTATACTGGAAGGAGTACGAGTCATACCTGGAGATGTATCGTTCTACTGTTGATCTACTCGTATCTAATGTGACATGGCATAACATAACATAACATAACATAGCACACACACAAGCCTTACCCGGCCCCATAAGCCGGGAGGTACAACCAACACGCAATCTATACCCCTACCTCGGTCGTCCCGTCTCCTATAATAACTGTAAGCATCCTGTCGGTCCCCTGGGTATGCACTTGGGCTCGCTGAGCCCCTGACTATAACTGTACCTGAGTCCGGAGGACTCCTAAATCAACACCCCGGGCGTATCCGCTCGACGGGGGTGTATAAGGGCCGACCAAGGCACAATATGGGGAAAACTGGCATCCCATCTTCGTCCCCTGTGGGACGGCATGCCACTTCATAGAGCGACGTATCCTCGTCCTCTGGTGGACGAGTCGATACAGCCATTAACCCTGGGGCGGTCATGGATGCTAGGTAGTCCAACCCCAAACAATACAACAGTCTCAACTAGTAATACTATCTACATGTCCCACATACTGAAGCTAATAGTGGTAAAGTATTTGTATATACTATATGCTGAGCTAGCGATAGTAATATGTACGTACTTAACGCACGCTGAGGCTGGTAATAGTATATATGTACAAATATAGTCTTCTGCCATACTGTACTGGGCTAATGCTGAACAAGATATAGTCTTTCTGCTGAAACTATGTTGTATACTGAGTTTCTATAGTAACATGATTCCTAATATGCTTTCTAACTTCGCTTTAACTTATCGTTCTATTTCTGAGATGTCTTACAGATATTGCATTGCTTTACTGGGTTTCAACTAAATACAATGATATCCTAACATTCTGCGTCACATCACATACTGAGCATGCTGTGCAATTCTTAACACTTATATTAGAATCTGTATCGTGCTAGCAAGTCTCGCGCTGATCATAATATGATGTTTCTAATATCGTACCATCATTCGTATTAAACATCATACATGGCTTCTGAATATTCTACTGGCCATTAAATTACTGTACTGTACCAAGATTACTAACTTGCCGAGGAAACTAACTTTACATACCTTATCCTCGAACTATCCTTCTGTCGGACGAGGCTCGGCCGGTGCTTCAACTATTTCCTCTCAACTGCATTCATAAATATGTCAATTAATACTAGATACAGCTTTATTTTAAAGAGCAACGTCACTTTCGATATAGTTTATAGCCTAAACTTAGGCTTATCGAAAGACGGTCGAAAACTCGCTATTTTTCAGCGGTCCAGAAGGGAGAAATATTCACTTCACAGCTAGAAACACATAGACACTAATTTAGAGCAATTCCACTTACCTTAGCTTGGTAGCTCGACGATTCGTCGGCCGTATTTCACGAAACTAAATCCGTAGAAATGCTCTCTGTTGCTAAATACCTCGGTATCTGAGGTTAATTTGAGTTTGGACAACGTTTAGCAGCGTAATCGGACGAAAATTATATTACCTCCTTCGTTCTTATCTTCTCTCTGCTGTTTGCTCTCTGTTTCACTGCAAATTATAAGTTTTTACTGATTTAAAACCGAAGTGGGACTTTATATACTTGGGCCTGAACAAGGCCTACGTGTCACGGAGCCAACGCGGAGGCCTCACCTCTGTGACACGCTGCCATCGCGGAGGGGCTCTGCCTCGGCTCCTTCCGTGATGGTTTGACAGGTTTCTCGTCTGATCTTTTCCCGGGCCCTTCTCTAGCACGTATGGCCTTCAAATATGCTTAACCAACGTGCGAATAGGTCATCTAGGTGTCGGGAATCCTACGAGGTATAACATTCTCCCCCCCTTAAGAACATTCGTCCTCGAATGTATACTGCTATCTAGAGGACTACTTAACTTACTTGCTTAGAAAAATTTCGCTAGAGTCTCCCCTGTAATATGGACTATACCAAAAACCTGAAATGCAGAAAAGTCCAATACAGGAATTGCACACAATACTTTAGGATCCACTGGATGGCTAAGTATCAATCTTTCTCACTTATACATATACAACCATAAGATACTACATAGCAATAATACGGACATACCTGTCGTCCGACTAGGCCTGGAATAGGTGAAGATATCTAGCTTTCATATCTTCTTCAGCCTCCCACATCATCTCCTCTCGGTTCCTGTTATGTCACAGTACATTGACAGATGCAATATCCTTAGTTCTCAATCTACGAATATGTCTGTCTAGAATAGTTACTGGAATCTCTTCATAGGCCAGCTCTTCGGTAACCTAGATATCCTGGACTGGAACTGCTCTGGATGGGTCTCCCATGCATTTCCTCAATATGGACACATGAAAGATGGGATGAACGGATTCTAGCTCTGGAGGCAAGTTCAACTCATATGCTACTCGGCCTATCCTCCGACGAATCTGATAGGGTCCAACGGATCTTGGACTGAGCTTACTCTTCTTGCTGAATCTCATCACCCATTTCATCGGAGATACTTTCAGAAATACCCAGTCATTCACATTAAACTCCAGATCTCTGCGCCTTACATCTGCATATAATTTCTGACGACTCTGTGCAGTCAATAGGCGTTCTCTGATAAGCTCTACTCTCCCTCCTGACTGCTGAACAAGGTCTGGCCTAATCATCGCTGATTCTCCTACTTCAAACCAGTCAACCAGCGATCTGCACTTTCGCCCGTATAAGGCCTCAAAAGATGCCATCTGAATAGCCGAGTGATAGCTATTACTATAAGCAAATTCTATCAGCGGCAAAGGCTCGTCCCAGCTACTACCATAGTCTAGCACACATGCTCGCAACATATCCTCGAGCGTCTGAATAGTGAGCTTAGCCTATCCGTCTGTATGAGGGTGGGAAATTGTGCTTAGATTAATCTGCGTCCCCAGCCCCTTCTAGAATGATTTCCAAAACCTGGCCGTGAACTGCGCTCCTCTGTCTGAAATAACGGATACTGGCACTCCATGCAATCTGACTATCTCTCGGATATATAACTTCGCATAATCTTCAGCCGAAAAAGTAGTTCTAGCTGGTAGGAAATGAGCTGATTTAGTCAATTTGTCAACTATTACCCATATAGAGTCATGTCTGTGTCTGGTACGGGGTGATCCTGCCACAAAATCCCTATTCACTACTTCCCATTTCCAGAGAGGCACAACTATGTCCTGAGTTAACCCGCCTGGTTTCTGATGTTCTGCTTTCACCTGTTGGCAGTTAGGACACTGGGCTACAAATTCAGCAATTTCTCTTTTCATACCTGGCCACCAGTAGTTTTCTTTGATGTCATGGTACATTTTTGTCGTACCAGGGTGAAGAGAATAACGAGCGTAATGTACCTCGTTCATAATCTGCTGGTGGAGCTCTGAAACATCTGGAACATATAGACGGCCTTTACAACGCAGCACTCCACCCTCTGTTACCTGAAAACCTGGCGTCTTCCCCTGCTAACCAAGTCAGGATTCTTATACTACCGTTCTTTTTGTTTTCACAACTGATGACGACACGGCGGTGTTTTCGATCACCGCTCTGTTGTCCTTCATTTTTGTTACACGAACGGCTAAATTGACCATTTGATGTATCTTTCTGACCAACTCCCGTTGCTCGGGCTGCCCATATACCACACTTCTAATAGATCTATAGCTAAGAGCGGTTGCTGCTCCATTACCTCTTCTTGGCTGATATAACATTTTCATACTTAGAGAGCTCGACATATAATTGACGGTCATACTAACTTGTCTTGCCGAAAAGATCGACAGGTAGTTTACAGGCGTAGCTAGAGCTTAGCTGGCCCTCCGGCCACATGCTAAGGCTACTTGTTGCTGGGATAACCTGAACGACCGTCTGCGCACCTTGTGCCTTTATCTGATCAGAGGATCCTGATATTGACCATGACCTCTAATGATCTGGCTGCATAACCTTAAATAACTGAATAGTCGGGTTGAATGACCCGAATGTGGTAGTAGTCTAACAATGCTCTAACTGTTCTACTTGAGTGCTTATAGTTCATGCATAACTGCAGACTTGTGGGCATCTAATTGCTCTGTTATTTTGCTTAAACCACTGTAAGGCTGGGCTTAACCAAACTTACTCCAAGGCGATCAATCTCTGGATCTTCACGGGGAGTCTACTGATCCCCTAGTCTTAATAAACACCGTGCTAGCAGGGTACTATCAATTTCTTACGCCTTGTGTGTATCCACTTGGATTTATACTGCTATTCTGGGGAATTCTCGGTCTTATGAGCTATTCTGTCAATACTGGCCTTCTGCTAGGGCTTTGTATCTAAATATCTTACGAGAACCAGCTGAAGTACTAGTCTGTCGCTGACTACTGATGTGGACCCTTCCTTGGGGTACCCACGGGTATTCTGACTGGGGCGGTCGGCTGACTTATGGGGTGTTCCACATAATAACTGCTAGGTTGACTAAGGCCGACTCTCACCTACAAGGCTGGGAAAATGACGTACGACCACTTAACATACTAGAACAATTCTGGTATTGCTAATCTCTGAAATTTGCCTACTCGGCCTCTAATCCTGGTTCTAGCACACGCACTAATGTTACCGATCTTCAGGGATGCTTCTCTGCTAATGCAGGCGCCAGCTGGTTGGTAGACCGTCTAACTGCGCCCTTATCATCTAGCCATCTGTTTTAGGTCATTAACTCTGGTAAGCTCCTAGAGCCTAGATCTGGCAACAACACATAAGTTTATTAACTTAATAACTGAGAACTGAGATAGTTTCTATGACTTCATATGAAATTCACACTTAATTTGCCCTTTCTCTTCTCCTTTCCCTTTCTCCTTTCTTCTCTCCTTTTCTTTCTTTTTTTTTTTGGCAAGGGGGGGGGGGTGTCCTGCAATGCAATTTGTACATGCCTTCTATTACTAATTAGCATCTGTGATTGTACCCCTTATAGGCAGCCACTCACAGCATATCTATTATCTGTATACTTATATATATCAATAGTTACGTACAATATGTACTGAGTTCTGCGGTAATACATAATCTCTGACATGCTCTGCTGAGTCTCATACCGTACATGATACACCGCTTCTACGACCTAACAATATTTCCTGCCCTCTCGTATCATTACATGGAATTTTTTTTTCATCCCAATCTGAAAGCAACACACACATGCACTTTAGCTATGATCTGCTATTTGAAATTTCGCCACTCTTACAATGTGGGGTCAACATCCGAACCTTGTGGCCTTACTTGGCATTATATTAAGGCCTGTGACTGTCTGTTGGGCCTTATCTCTAGGCTACACTAGATTAGAATTGCTGTATCGGTAACTTCTTAACTTTTCCATAGCGGACATACTGCAGTATTCTGAACCGCAATCCTACTGTCAGCCCGAGGCTTAATGCTTAATACGATATTTTATCAATCCGGGGGTAATTCTAATTTTGCCACAAAATCTGACATTCCTGCTTCTTTCCCTCATCTTACTTAAGCTGAACTCTGGGGTTCAAGGTGCTCGGTGCTTTGGTAGGGGTTAAAAACCGACACGCAAGTGCACGTGGTCAAACAAGTAATAAAGTGGCTAAGTAAGCCAAGTATCGATCCAAGGAGACTCTGGATAAGTAAAATTGCTTAAGTATACTATATTCTAGTTTACTTCAAATTATGTTGACAACAATGTAACCAAAAGTTAAATAATTTTTGTTTCTAAACTATATACTACAATTAATACAAACTATTTACTTTTGAATTCAGACAATGGATATGAACATGCCAAGGTTAAGAACAAGTAATGAACTGGATAATCATGATAATTTTGGTTAATTCTCTTCTTCATGTTGCTAGCCAAGAATATTAGCCTAGAGATTAAAACTCTCGTATTTAATCTCACTTTAGAATCATAAACCATTCGTCTACATTTCTGTGATCAAATGCAATTTATGACCTAGCAATACAATTCCGGTTCCTAAATTGACTAATACGGCTTTCAAGTATATTTCTATCAGGAAAGCACATCAAAACCCAATTTTCCCAAATCAAGTTAAGAACAATACCCTATTAATTCACAACTTTCCAATTTCTTGCTCTCTCGAGTGAAATTGGACTTTTTAGATGTACATTAATGTTGGCCACACACTGATGCAGTAAGAACAAGAATTAATAGAACAACATGAAAGAAGAAGATGAAAAACCATATAATTCACAATCAAAATTCAATACACATGTTCAAAACCTTAGCAAGGAAGAGAATTAGCCACTCATTTGTGGATTGATCATCCTCAAATGAGTGTAAATCATACGTACAATTGATTGAAAGAAGAAAGAAAGAGAGAAAAACCCTTAGCTTTTTCGTCCCTCAACTGCTGCTAACCCACGTCCTAGCTCCACCAAGTCTTCATTATGAAATATAAACCTAAGTGTGCTATTTATATTAGTAGGAATCTTTCCCGGATTAACAAGCAACGTGTCACGGAGTGCATCGCGGAGCACAGCCTCCGTGACACGCTACGAACGCGGAGGCTCTCTGGAAAATCACCCGAAATCGGCCCAGGCAGCACCTTGCCGCGTTGGCAACGTGTCACGCTGCCTGGGCAGCGCGTTGTAGCCCCATGGTCGCGGAGTCCACCTGTCGTGGCACGTTGCCAACGCGCAGGTGGGCTGTTTTGAGCGGCCTGCCTGCCGTGGCACCTTGTCGACGCACCGGTGGGCTGTTTTGTGCCTCTTCCTTGCCGACGTTCGCGTGTTAATTCCGTTTCCAAGCTTCTACTTCACCGACTCATGGATTAGTAACTCAAACATCATCAAAACCTACAAAACAAAGGCTAATCATGTTGGTAAGCACATATCTCCACAATATATAAAATTACATGAAAATGTATACAATAACTTAGATAAACAAGACTAATTGAAGTAATAAAGAGTATCTCGGGCATATATTTTTGCCCGTTATCACAACCCCACACTTAAAGCCTTGTTAGTCCTCGAACAACCTTTTACATATCACGCAAATGGAGACTCCTACATAACTAATTTAGCAAGATAATTTAGGTTACGGCTATAATGATTACGTAAGATACAAGCTAAAAATAGAGCATGCCTGATTTGATCATTGAAATGAAGTACAACCATGTTAAGACTTCTTAACCTCAAGAATCGACTCTCAATTTTAGCAAACTCATGCAAATCATCTGATTAAGAAATCCCACATGAAATATATCCTTCTTTCAACATGTGCCCCTCACGGAAAGAGAGTTACCCAATCACACGCAAAAACAATTTTTTACATCACAACATGTGTGGGTACATGAATAGAATTACGCTCACTCTCACAAAGAATTCACATGCATTATGTAATGACCCATAAGCTTGCCCTTAGTGTTTTATTCCACTAATATAAGGATGTGTGAATGTAAGATCAAGTAGGACTTTTTAGGTTGTAATGTAACTCAGGTGCGGGTAGGTACTATTATGATCAGTAATAGTGACTATCTTTCCTAAGCGCTTTTAATACATCACGCCTTCATTACAAACTTCCCTTCCCTCACTTCACCTTTTTTCTCCTTTTAGTTTTCTTTTTCCTCTTTTGTTCCCCCATTTCTTTCGACACTTTTAGCTTATTAGTAAGGAGTACTTAAGCAATATGTTTCATTCATTCCTTTTCTTACTCCCTACTAATAACCAACCATTTTCACACAAATGCACCTTTTTCCTTTTATCAACTATTTACAACTTGCTATTTTTCCTTCTTTTCCATTCTTCTCACTCCTTTACCCTTTCGGATTTTCCCTTTAAGCGCTTCGGAGTTTTGGTTCAATTTCAAGGCTAATGAAAGAAAAAGGATTAAGCTTATGTTGCAGCTGTCAAAGAATAGGCTCAAGGCTCAATGGGGTTAACTAGGATTAATTTTTCAAGGTAGGTATAATGAGGGATAAAAAGTTGGTTCATTCAAAGAAATGCCTATATCATTTCCTCCAATTCACATCCTTCATATCGTTTTATAAACACACCAGGAACGTTCTAGACAATCCACAATAGCACGGAATAATCAAAAACCTTACACTCATGGCACATGCTCAAATCAAGACACAATCAGTAGACTCTTACTCAGCTAATCACAAGAATTCAGAATTAAGCTTCCATCATATTGTGTCAAATTCAAGAGCCTAAGTGTCTCAAACAAAGTTATACACTTGAATGCTTCACACTGAACATACTTGCATCTTACAAACATTTATAGCACATAACAAGAACATCCAGCACCAATTAGTTATGGTTTCAAAACCCAAAACCTATCGAGTAATTTTCCTCAAGACGGTCGTCATCTATCCATCGTCGGAAACAGTCCCTAGCTATGACTAAAAAACTTTATATACAGACCAAGGAAAGAAAGAAAAAAGAAAAGAAAAAAAAAATTTATTCTTCGGTTCAAATACCCCCCGTCGGAAAAGAACCGAAAAGAAAAACCAACGGGTGATGAAGTCATGCTTAATTCACAAAAAATTTTCAAAATTTTCAAATTTTCAAATTTCTCACCAACTTTTGTACAAGCATTACATTCACCAAAAATCATTAAACACAGAAATTTTGAAATTTCCTAGAAATTTCCCTCACCCCACACTTAAATCATGCTATGTCCGCATAGCATCAAACTAAAGGTTACAAAGGGTGAGAAATACTCCCTGAGGCCTTTAGGCCTAGCTGACAGCATGGTTTTCTTCAACTATGGACAAGTGGGTGTTCGACCCCACACTTTTTCTTTTCCATGCTTGTTAGCTTCCTCCTCCACGGGTACTCAGACTTCCCCTCCATCTGTGCTTAACTTTCCACCAAAACAACACAAGATGAAAAATAAATAAAATAAAAATAAATGCAAGAAATTAAAATGGTACCCATGGTACCCTTAGGTTGTCTCCCAAGCAGCGCCTAATTTTACGTCGCGGCACGACGTACCAAGTTTCACCACTTTTTCCTCCACCTTGAGGATATGAATCTCACCCCTAATTTCTTCTCTAATTTCCTCTTATGCTCCAGGGGTGGTGGTGAAAAATTGTAAGGACCAAACAGTAGATGTTGCCTTTTGCATTTATTGGTCCTTAAGTAAGCGAAGTCATTTTGTCTTTCTGAGTTAGCAAATTTCAAAATATATGGTGCTTGGTCCTCCTCTAGACATTTCTTTACAAACTTGGAAGACTCTATTTCTATGTTGTCAACCAAATTTAATGTTGAAAAATGCATAGAGTGTGGTCCAATACACCTCAACTCTGAAACTGCATTTTGCTTGACCTCCTTAATTGTATATACCTTCTCGACATCGACATCTATCTCACCATTAAAGTCGACTGGGGGATACGCTAACTCTTCTTCCAAGAATGGATTTTCCATAAGTGTGAGCCCATCACGGGGACACTCAAGAGATTCGAATTGTTGGGCTTCATCCAAAAATTCACCCTTGTCGTCCTCTTGTAGTTCCTCTTGAATATCGGCTAAAACTGTTGTCTGTGATTTATCACACGCTTCAGCTTCAGCGATCATCTCCGTGAATTTGATGGTCATCCTTTCTAGAGCCTCTGCATTCTCTTCTTGCTGATTTCTCAATACTGCCATCGCCTCCTTCATTGCTTCTGATTGCTCCAAGAGTTGTTACAACATGTCTTCTATTCGAGCTTGGCGTCCCAAGTCCTCATTTTCAGCATGCCTATATTCAGAAAAAACAACAGAAGGATCATAGTAGGGGCTTGGGGGAGGGGAATATGCCTTTGGACAATCACCCCAATGGCCATATTGACACCCACATATATTGCACGTATTACAGTTTTGCCACAAGTGGGGTCCTCCACAGTTCAGACAAGATTCACTAAAATATGAGTATCCACCATTGAAACCATTTATATTCCACGATGTCATGTCAATAAGGGTATACGAACAAGCAGAAAAATAAAATAAAATAAAGAAGAATTAAAACAAACACTAGACCAAGTTGTCAACACTTAAGAAAATAAAACAAAAATACAGTAAATTTATACTTAAAACAATTTCACCAATTGCCAAGTCTCCCCGGCAACGGCGCCAAAAACTTGCTCGGTGCTTTGGTAGGGGTTAAAAACCGACACGTAAGTGCACGTGGTCAAACAAGTAATAAAGTGGCTAAGTAAGCCAAGTATCGATCCAAGGAGACTCTGGATAAGTAAAATTGCTTAAGTATACTATATTCTAGTTTACTTCTAATTATGTTGACAACAATGTAACCAAAAGTTAAATATTTTTGTTTCTAAACTATATACTACAATTAATACAAACTATTTACTTTTGAATTCAGACAATGGATATGAACATGCCAAGGTTAAGAACAAGTAATGAACTGGATAATCATGATAATTTTGGTTAATTCTCTTCTTCATGTTGCTAGCCAAGAACATTAGCCTAGAGATTAAAACTCTCGTATTTAATCTCACTTTAGAATCATAAACCATTCGTCTACATTTCTGTGATCAAATGCAATTTACAACCTAGCAATACAATTCCGGTTCCTAAATTGACTAATACGGCTTTCAAGTATATTTCTATCAGGAAAGCACATCAAAACCCAATTTTCCCAAATCAAGTTAAGAACAATACCCTATTAATTCACAACTTTCTAATTTCTTGCTCTCTCGAGTGAAATTGGACTTTTTAGATGTACATTAATGTTGGCCACACACTAATGCAGTAAAAACAAGAATTAATAGAACAACATGAAAGAAGAAGATGAAAAACCATATAATTCACAATCAAAATTCAATACACATGTTCAAAACCTTAGCAAGGAAGAGAATTAGCCACTCATTTGTGGATTGATCATCCTCAAATGAGTGTAAATCATACGTACAATTGATTGAAAGAAGAAAGAAAGAGAGAAAAACCCTTAGCTTTTTCGTCCCTCAACTGCTGCTAACCCACGTCCTAGCTCCACCAAGTCTTCATTATGAAAAATAAACCTAAGTGTGCTATTTATATTAGTAGGAATCTTTCCCGGATTAACAAGCAATGTGTCACGGAGTGCATCGCGGAGCACGGCCTCCGTGACACGCTACGAACGCGGAGGCTCTCTGGAAAATCACTCGAAATCGGCCCAGGCAGCACCTTGCCGCATTGGCAACGTGTCACGCTGCCTGGGCAGCGCGTTGTAGCCCCATGGTCGCGGAGTCCACCTGCCGTGGCACGTTGCCAACGTGCAGGTGGGCTGTTTTGAGCGGCCTGCCTGCCGTGGCACCTTGTCAACGCACCGGTGGGCTGTTTTGTGCCTCTTCCTTGCCGACGTTCGCGTGTTAATTCCGTTTCCAAGCTTCTACTTCACCAACTCATGGATTAGTTACTCAAACATCATCAAAACCTACAAAACAAAGGCTAATCATGTTGGTAAGCACATATCTCCACATTATATAAAATTACATGAAAATGTATACAATAACTTAGATAAACAAGACTAATTGAAGTAATAAAGAGTATCTCGGGCATATATTTTTGCCCGTTATCACAAGGTACCTGCTCTTCATTGTTAACAAGATTGTTGGTCCTGTATCAGTTCATACTTCCCCTGACTTGCAGTCAGACCTATCTAATTCACATGATCCCTCACCCTTTTGATGTCACAACTGGATCATAACCACAATCTTACAGGTATGTCTTGCTATCTGTTAGCATATGTGGCGGACTTGGCCTTTTTCTGACTCAAACTTGACTATTACCCGACATTCATCACTAACAGGTCTTTTACCCCTGCTTCGAGTAAGCTAACCGTCTTACTTCCTCTACTGGCTTATTATCATAAGGGTCTGCACAACTTACGGAATCATAGGGGCTCTTTATACTTTTCCAATACTTACTAGGATCAATCAGCCCATCTTTACTTACTGCTTGATTTGGCAGCCCCATCTCAAGTCTTATGCCCCTTTACTATACTGGCATCAAAATCAAGAGGTAGGAATAGCCCTTTTCTTATTGCAACAAGTAAAAGCATTTAACGGTACCATATCCAAAAGATGTATTTGGGATTCCTGCATTTCCCTCTCTTTCTTATACTTACCTGGTGGTCTGACCTTGTCTGTAATCTTAATCAGATCTTATATAGCTAATAAATAAATCAACTCATATGCACATTACACTCCTGACTTCCTATTCTGACGTTATCGACATATATTGGGGACAGTACCAATAAAAGAGATAACATTGGGAGGTCCCTGTTACCTCCTCCTGCTGCTGTAGTTACCTTGTAACTGGCTAATGCCCTCTTCTGTTGTTATATCTGATCTTCTGCCTGTAGTAGGGTAATGCTGATCTACCTTTGTATCTGTAATCAAAGAATACGGTAAGTTTTTAGGGACTCAACCCTATACTGTACCGCTCTAAAGCACGACTGACTGAGAAGGAAGGGTAACCATCCTATCATACCTCGCAGCCTCCTACCTATAGTATGTGGTGCACAACACATCCATAGACAAGACTCTACTTAGCACGGCTTGCAGACTCCCTGGGACACGACCTACTCTGATACCAAGTTTGTCATACCCCGCCTTGGGGGGTATGACTGGCAGCTGGTGCACTACTAGAACCTGAACTACTGGACTGCTAGGCCTAAGCACATCTGGTGCCTGGCTGGCTCTAACTCACATTTCTGGAAACAAAGGGATATATAACGGTTGTAAACACAGCCCCCGGCCCATTGGCCTATAGCCTCCTGTACCTGTACTAACAGCTGACCAGAAACATGTCAATATAGGGAAACCTATGCGGGCCGACAAGGCCACCATGCTGTCTAGTTATCTATAACTTAACCATGAAGTACTGGATAGCTACGTGACCGGCAAGGTCACCACTACTGTCGAACTATGGCCCCACACGGCCAACATAAAGGAAACACAAGTTCTAACAGCTATACAACTGCACGGCCTCACACGACCGGCTCATCTGACCACAGGGAATATATACAGACTACAAGCCTCTAAGAATAACAATAGAAATGATCGGAACAGGGCCCCGACCTACCCGTACTGTACAACAAAAGAAAACGGAATACACCTCTGGGATTCAGTCTCCGGATGACAGGAGCTGAATGCTCGATCGCTGACAGGAATCACGTGGTATCGCCTGCTTGTCTATGAGTACCTGCAGGCAAGTAATGCAGTGCCCCACCGGGCGTCAGTACCGCTGGTACTGAGCATGTAAAGTCATAACTGAAAGAAATATCTGAAAATAACAATACAACTGATGAAACTGAAATAGGAAGGAAAAGATTAACTGTCTGATAATGTAAAACCATGCCTACTCTTAACTATACTGGAAGGAGTAGGAATCATACCTGGAGATGTATCGTTCTACTGTCGATCTACTCGTATCTAATGTGACATGGCATAACATAACATAACATAACATAGCACACACACAAACCTTACCCGGCCCCCATAAGCCGGGAGGTACAACCAACACGCAATCTATACCCCTACCCCGGTCGTCCCGTCTCCTATAATAACTGTAAGCATCCTGCCGGTCCCCTGGATATGCACTTGGGCTCGCTGAGCCCCTGACTATAACTGTACCTGAGTCTGGAGGACTCCTGAATCAACACCTTGGGCGTATCCGCTCGACGGGGGTGTATAAGGGCCGACCAAGGCACAATATGGGGAAAACTGGCATCCCATCTTAGTCCCCTATGGGACGGCATGCCACTCCGTAGAGCGACGTATCCTCGTCCTCTGGAAAACGAGTCGATATAGCCATTAACCCTGGGGCGGTCATGGATGCTAGGTAGTCCAACCCCAAACAATACAACAGTCTCAACTAGTAATACTATCTGCATGTCCCACATACTAAAGCTAATAGTGGTAAAGTATTTGTATATACTATATGCTGAGCTAGCGATACTAATATGTACGTACTTAACGCATACTGAGGCTGGTAATAGTATATATGTACAAATATAGTCTTCTGCCAGACTGTACTGGGGCTAATGCTGAACAAGATATAGTCTTTCTGCTGAAACTATGTTGTATACTGAGTTTCTATAGTAACATGATTCCTAATATGCTTTCTAACTTCGCTTTAACTTATCGTTCTATTTTTGAGATGTCTTACAGATATTGCATTGCTTTACTGGGTTTCAACTAAGTACAATGATATCCTAACATTCTGCGTCACATCACATACTGAGCATGCTGTGCAATTCTTAACACTTATATTAGAATCTGTATCGTGCTAGCAAGTCTCGCGCTGATCATAATATGATGTTTCTAATATCGTACCATCATTCGTATTAAACATCATACATGGCTTCTGAATATTCTACTGGCCATTAAATTACTGTATTGTACCAAGATTACTAACTTGCCGAGGAAACTAACTTTACATACCTTATCCTCGAACTATCCTTCTGTCGGACGAGGCTCGGCCGGTGCTTCAACTATTTCCTCTCAACTGCATTCATAAATATGTCAATTAATACTAGATACAGCTTTATTTTAAAAAGCAACGTCACTTTCGATATAGTTTATAGCCTAAACTTAGGCTTATCGAAAGACGGTCGAAAACATGCTATTTTTCAGCGGTCCAGAAGGGAGAAATATTCACTTCATAGCTAGAAACACATAGACACTAATTTAGAGCAATTCCACTTACCTTAGCTCGGTAGCTCGACGATTCGTCGGCCGTATTTCACGAAACTAAATCCATAGAAATGCTCTCTGCTGCTAAATACCTCGGTATCTGAGGTTAATTTGAGTTTGGACAACGTTTAGCAGCGTAATCGGACGAAAATTATATTACCTCCTTCGTTCTTATCTTCTCTCTGCTGTTTGCTCTCTGTTTCACTGCAAATTATAAGTTTTTACTGATTTAAAACCGAAGTGGGACTTTATATACTTGGGTCTGAACAAGGCCAATGTGTCACGGAGCCAACGCGGAGGCCTCACCTCCGTGACACGCTGCCATCGCGGAGGGGCTCTGCCTCGGCTCCTTCCGCGATGGTTCGACAGGTTTCTCGTCCGATCTTTTCCCGGGCCTTTCTCTAGCATGTAGGGCCTTCAAATATGCTTAACCAACGTGCGAATAGGTCATCTAGGTGCCGGGAATCCTACAGGGTATAACAGTCGGGGCCCTATCCTAACGAATATTTTGCTCTTTAGAGGCTTGCATACTACAGTTCTTCTTAGACATGTGTTGTTGTCCATGTGGGGCCTACTTACTTTATCTGTTAGCAGCCTTGTCGGCTTATATATGTGTATAAGGGCTCCTTCTTTCCTTTCTGTATGGTTTAGACAGCATGGTGGTCTTGTCGGCCTGCATAGGATGATATATTATTGCAATTGTTGGGTTAGCTGTTTTTTAGCAGGTTTATATCGCGGCCTTGTCGTCCTAAGGCTATGTTTTGAGCCGAGATATATCTAATCATTTTCTTAATTATATGACGCTGGCTTGCATCAGAGGTGTATGTGTTCAGTCAGGTTGGCTCCAATTCTAGAATGGTATTAGGTGCTAGTCGCGCCTCCCAATATGAGGTGTAACAAACTTGGTATCAGAGCCATGTAGTATCCTAGGGAGTCTGCAAGTCGTGTCTAGTAGAGTCTTTTTTATAAATGTGTTGTGCACCACATTTTATAAGTAGGGAGCTACGAGGCATGATAGTATGGTTACCCCTCCTTTTTCCCATGATTGTGCTATAGAGCTGAGTTGTATAGGGTTGAGTCCCTAAGCTTACATTGTTATGTCTTCCTACAGTGATGTCTGAGATAAGACAAACTACAGCCAGCCGTGAGCGGGATACATCAGTAAGAGTGGGTACTAGCAGGGTGCCATAGTTAGGGACAGCCCAACCTAAGGGCGAAAGGGAGACATCTTCTCAATCTCCCCAGCATTCTCCAGGGCAGCAGGAACCTCATAGGGTAACAGATATGCTAGCACCACTGCCAGTTCTTCCTACAGCCTTGGATAGGATGTCAGGGGTGTAGTATATATGTTGACTTACCTAGTAGCTACCTAGTATCAGACAGGGGAAACAACTAATGTTGAATTACCTGAAAGGTACGAAAGGTTGTGAGATTGTGAGATTATTACTTCTAGCCCATTCGAGTTTGGCAAGTTTCATACCTTAGCCCCACTACAGAATGATATAATTATTTCCCGTCTCCTAGCCTTTTCTTAGTTTAGGATAGAGTGTAGGTGTTGACGGTATGTCACTAAGAGTAAATAGCAAAGGAGGGCTAGACCAGTTGATTCCTGGGGGTGTTATAAATGTGGTCAAGAACCCTAGTACTTAAATGGGTCACCTAGGCCGTCACTACTGTAAAGTAAGAATAGAAGGTAAGATTGCTAGGAGCAACCAAGTAAATGTGAGGGTCCATAAGCAATAGACTCCTAGAAATAGCAAAGATTAGGTTTGAAATAGACAATTCCCACCACAGTATGTTGAGGGCAGTAGGGAATACCTAGAAAATAATGGCTATCGCCCCCAATTTATAGAGAGATTATATGATGGGAACTAGCCTGAGTGCGGGTCAAGATGAAATAGGTTAGTAGAATTGGCAAGTAGTATCCTTGCTAGTATGGTACATGGGGCACGAACCCCGGACTTCAGCATATAGAAGTAAGGGCAAGACATTATAATCTAGCTCGGGTAGAGATTAGAACACCTAGACTGTAGCAGGCTGATAGAAGTCGGAATAGTCACTAAATGTCGAGATATGAGCATTAGGTTGGCACGTAGAAGGTAGAGGAAGCCGGGAAGAATTACCCTAACCATGATTTAGAGCTAATTGCAGTTGTTCATGCTCTAGAGATGTGGAGGCATTATTTATATGGTGTATATCCAGACATCATTACTAATCACAAGAGCCTCTAGTATATCTTAAGCAGAAAGAGGTGAGCTTGCAATGATGTTGTTGGTTTGAGTTGCTAAAGGACTATGGCGTAAAATATCTTGTATCATCTAGGAAAGGCTAACATTGTAGCCGATGCCCTTAATTGTAGATCCATGAGAAATTTTCATACATGAGGCTAGAAAAGAGAGAATTGGCTCTAGAGTTGTACCAGCCTGCCTGTTTAGGGGTCCAACTGATGGACTCAGATGGTAGTGTGACCTAGAATGCTGCAGTATCACCTCTAATTGCGAAGGCGAAGGAGAGACAATACGAAGGCTATAGTCTAGTACAGTCCAGAGGCAAAGCTCAGTAGGAAGACTTATTGGCTTTTGCAATAACAGGAGATGAATTCTCAAAATCCAAGGGACGACTCTATGCTCCAAGTGTGGTATAGAAGAAGGGATGAACAAGATATAGCCTAGTTGATAGCGCAGTGTCCCAATTGCCAGCAAAATGTTGAACATCAAAAACCTGGCGGGCTAACTCAGGAGATAGTCGTGCCTATATGGACATGGGAAGTAATTGATATGCCATGATTTTACGGCACTTTCGACGCTTAAAACAAAGAAATTATGCACATTCCGGTTGTGTTTATGTAGGTACGATACGTTGTGTCTTTAATGTTGCAGGAAACATGTTCGGAAGTGAACTGGGCTTATTAATGCTTAAAACAACTGAATAGGTGAATGCTAGGAAAAGGTTGAGTTTTGAAGATACAAGACTAGTGTACCTGACAAGTTAGGAGAACGACTCGTTACACCTGGTAACGAGTCCTTAAGACTGGGAGAGGAATTATTGAAGAGTTAGCCAGTGAAGTTGACGGACAATGTAATGAATCGTTTTCTGACCAAATGACTCGTTGTATCCCCACTGGAAATTTGAGTAGGTAGGACCACGAGAGGCCTAACGACTCATGCCCAGGCACAACGAGTCATTGGGTGACCCGTTGCCACAACTGGGTTCGATGCTGGGGATGATTGATTTTAGCAAGGCATGACTCTTCAAAGGTCCTAACGAATTGTTACCAAGCCTGTGGCCACTGACGACATACTTTCTAATTTTAGTTAGGAAAAGGTTTTCTTGGAACTATAAATATATTGTTCAGTTTTATTTTCGATATACTGTTTATTATTACTACTTTTTCATATAGATTTTAGGATGTACAATTTTTCGTACCTCAAGAAACAAGGTTTACGATTTTGTTCTTGAATTTGAGGATCAAAAGCAACATTGGAATTTATTCATGAAGTTTGGAGTTTTATTCAATTATGTGGTTTTCTTCTATGATATTTTGTAAGTTGCAATTATGATTTATTCAATATTTTGTGATTGTGATCATTCAAACATGAGTAGCTAAACCCATAACTAGGGTTGTGGGAACCAAGATGAATTAACTCATAACATAGGTGAAACACTTAGTGATTCTTGAACGGGGTTTAATACATGTAGTGTTTTTCCCTTCGTTTTAATTGATCCTTGATGGTTGCAAACATTGGGACTTGCCTTATTCTTACTTACCAGACCAAGGAGGTAGTGAATGGGAAAAGAGATTAACAATGGAGATTTGAGGCTATCAACCCTCATCTAATAGCTTGAACTTGTCCGGGGATAGCTAATCCGATATTAAGGGTAAGGGTTAATTAAGCATACACCTATATACGGACCAAGTTGCGTAGTGATAATCATCTAGATAGGGGAAAAACTATTTAGGTGAACCTAAATTACCTATACTGCATGTTAAACACCGAAATAGATCACTAATGTAAAAGTCTTTTGGTTATGAAGTCTTGGGGAACACAATCCTAGTCAAGTCGTTAATTGAATACAAACCGAATTTGACTTAAGCATTTAGTAGTTCTTATTCATATTTAGTAGTTTATTTCTTTCCCCCTTAGGAAATAAGTAACCCCTTAGTAACAGCTACTCGGATTAACTCAAGTTCTTTCCATATTCCCTGTGGGATCGACCCCAACATCTAGTTGGGTTCTATATTTGACATCGACCGCTTTACATCTCAATTAGGAGGTGTAATTTGGGTGACATCAGTAATCAATATGAATATTGTTACAGGTTTACCTCATATCAGGCATAAATTTGACTTGACTTGGGTAATTTTTGAAAGGTTCCGAACCCAGCCCATTTCTTGCCAGTCAGGACTACGTTGTCAGTTGAAGATTATGTTGAGTTGTACATTAAAGAGATAGTCTGACTGCATGGTATTCGTACCTATCATCTCTGATAGAGGGGCACAATTCTCATCTAGACTGTAAAAGTCGTTTCAGAAAGGATTGGAGATGCAGATTAACTTGAGTACAGGTTCTTATCCCCAAATAGATGGCTAAGCAAGGCACACCATTCAAATGCTCGAGGATATGTTATCAATGTGTGTGCTAGACTTCAAGGAAGTTGGAACGATCACCTACCTTTTATTGAGTCTTCATATAATAATAGATGCCATTTTACCATCAATATGGCGCCTTATGAGGTTGTATATAGGCAGAAATTCAGGTCGCCCATAGGATGATTTGAAGTAGGTGAGTCAGGATGGATCAGACCTGACATGATACACCAATAAAAAGAGAAAGTTAAACTCATTTGAGAGCGTTTACTGATAGTCCAGAGTCATCAAAAGTCTTATTCTAATGTATGGTGTAGGGACTTAGAATTTGATGTCAACAACTGGGTATTCTTGAAAATCTCGCCATTGAAGAGCGTTGATATTTTGCAAGAAGGGCAAGCTTAGCCCAAGATCCATTTGGGGCTATATCAGATCCTCTGAAAGATAGGCCAAGTGGACTATGAGTTAGAATTGCCTTCGGGGCTAAAATCTATTCATCCAGTCTTTCATGTATTGATGTTACACAAGCACGTAGGAGATCCTTCTCGAGTTATCCCAGTCGAGGATGTCTAGGTCACAGAAGAGCTGTTCTACGAGGAGACTTCAATAGCTATATTAGATCGGTAGGTTCGCAAACTCAGGAGAAAAAATGTAGCCTCTGTTAAAGTTTTATCAAGAAGCAGAAATGTAAAAGAGATGACTTAGGAAGCTAAGGACAACATGAGGTCTAGATATCCTCAATTTTCTAGGCCTGATGACAATAGTATACAGACTCAGACAGTTACAATTTTGAGGTAGTTCTTGGATATTGTGTTGTTTCTTTTGTTGATATTGTTGTTAGTTGCTTACCTATATATTGTAGAACTACATTATTCAATTGTTATAGTATCCTATGAAGCTCCTGTGTTGGACTTTTCTGCATTTTAGGTTTTCGGATAGTATATGTTACATGGGAGAATATGCTAAATTTTTGGGCAAAGCTTAAGAGTTGAGTCTCTTGAGGTAAAATTACATTTGAGGACGAATGCTCCTAAGGGGGTAAATATGTTACACCTTGTAAGTTTTTTTTGTTTAACCGATGTGTACTTGTGCATGTCGGGAGTTCTTAGAGCACGACATGTGGGAGAAGGCTCGGGGGTGGAACGAGTAGGCGCGTTGATGAGTGAGCAAGTGGAAGGATGCCAGATGCAGGCCGCATGGGCACTGCGCCACGAACCTCCCTCCGACGCACGGAATGGTGCGCCACACCCACTGCGGTGGAGGGCGTGCCGTGAAATTCCCTCCACCATCTCTCTATATATATGTTTAAGTGTGAAGTGTTTTCATTTCATTAATTTCCCCAAAGGAGCAGTCGACCCTAGGCGATTTGTTTTTGAGGTTTTCGTTAATTTAAGGTCAAATTACGCCTATAAATCGTGTCTAAATACAAATTCTTCATGGATGAACTAGTCATTTGGATGAAACCTAGTTATCAGTTCTACAAGTAAGCACTAGGATTGATCACGAGTGTAAACCCAAAGTAGTTATGAACCCATGGGGAACTCTTACCCTAGTTAATTACAAATCTTAATTAACAACACTTGATTTTTTTATGCTTGTTTTCTAATTGTTTTTTCTATAAACCCCCCCAATTTTTGAGATAACCCACCAAAAAGCTTAAATAAGGAATTAGTCTAGATCATACCATATTCTCTACGGGTTCAAGCCCAACCTCTTTGTTGGGTTCTTTATTGATAACATCCTCTTCATACTTTGTCAGGAGTTTGAGTTTGAACATTATCAGTCCTACCAAGTGGAAGTCATAGGAATCACTTATAATTAAGTCCTAAACATCTACAAGTGTTAAGTAAGTACTTCCATCATTCTAATTTATAAGAATTTGTAAGGTTTAGCCGAATTGGATTCGGTTTGACATGTTGTTGTTATGTTTTGTGGGTTATGGATGCTGGCCAAATTCTTGAACCATAAAGTCCCTATTCCCTTGACGTAAAAGCTAGAATATGGAGGGATCATGAGTTCTTGCTGAAAGTAGGATTGATTGAGCATAACAGCTATTGAGGTATGTTAAGGCTAATCTTTTTCCGCAAGTATTCTCATACTATAGTTGATACAACTTGTTCCTTTGTAGTAGCGTATGATTATATGTGTTGTGGTTAGATGCTATGAGAAGAATTTAGGTTTTAATATAGTATACCTTTTTGAGAAAGAGTATATTTAGTTTGACTATCACTAGGAGCGTCATAGAGATTTCCCGGTTCACTTACTTACTGTCTAGAGGGACTACTGATGTCTTGTTGTTGTACCAAGGCCTTAGATTCTTGTAGTTAGTTGTTAAGCATAATTTGTTAGGTTGGGAAGCATAGGCACAATGGGGCGATATAACTTTTTGTTTGACACTTATATTGACAGCAAAGCTAGCCTACAAGCGCTTGCGTACCTTGATGCCTACAGGGCTAAAAGCTTGATAGTACAGTCTTACCCTATGAGCCAGTAGCACCAGGTTGGCCTAATGAACTGAGTGATAGCCTGCTAGGTGATTGGCCTACTGTTAGTGATCGTATAGTTTCAGTCGACTTACCTCTTGTCGTATAGGTCGCTCAGAAAATCACCCTAGTTGTTAGAAGTCTATCAGACTATGTGATACCCTATGTAGGGACCTTATCAGTGGTTAGATGTGGGGCCAATGCCTTTGCCTATTCATACAGATGCCCAAATATAGGCCGCATAGAAGAGCTAAAGTCCAGATATACCTGCCTATAGGGCTACAGATTACTCACAAGAGCTATATGCTATGTGGATAGATTGGGTTGACACCTAGAGGACTAGGACCTCAGTATCACAACATTACCTTCAGTTTAATAATTGTAGAGGCTGCCTATAGGATATTATGGCTGACTGCTTAGAATTATATCTAGTTAGTAGCAGCCTTGTAGCCATTCTAGATGAGGAACCATATGGATGGTCACCTACGACCTTACTGTTCACTTATGAACTACCATTGTATTAGTATGACCTTCAGACTATCGCCTAGGTCACCTTAGACCTCGCTCTTTTCTTTCTAATTTGAGGTTGTAATTGCTGCCATGTCCATCTGGTCAGCTATGGGCACATGGAATGTGCCTGTTGGCTGCTACATAGAGTGTTTTAGGGGCGAGTCGAGATTATGTTAGGCTTGAGGGGCTATGTGTGCTTACTGAGCAATGTGTAGTAATAAGTTAGGCCTATCAGATTCTACAAAGGCTTCTCGAGGAGTGATATATGATCATACAGTGCCTATGGGGCTATATTATGCTCACAGAGCAATATGAAGTCGCAAGCAACTATATTGAGTCCTGTAGAGCCATTTAAAGTCTGCTGCCCTTACCAGTTTCCAATATGCCTGAGTTGGCATCACTGACCCTCAGTAGAGCCTTGTGTGCTCAGCGTGTAGTTACAGGAGCCCAGAAGGCTCAAATATAAATACAGGAGCCCAGATGACTCAGACACAGTCACGGGAGCCCAAAAGGCTCGATCACAGTTCCAGAGATTGGTTATACCTTATTTACAGATTATCCACAAGTTTGCAATGACACGGATAGGAAGAGTATATAGATTGCTTGCACTTGTCAGGCTTATGGGGGCCCAGGTAGGTTGTTTTTGTGTTGCTTGTACGTTCCAGGCTTATAAGGGCAAGGTTAGGTTCTTGTTTTTATATTTTCTTGCTAGATACAGTTTATGTTTGTGAGATCATTTAGGTTAACTTCTGACCCTTATTATTGATTACTTTCAGTTCCTCATCAGCTTTTATTCAATTATCATTTTCCTGCCTTACATATCGATACAAATTATACTGATGCCCACACATGAGGCGCTGCATACTTGTTGTAGGTTCAGATAGATAGGTTTCGAGACCTCCTTAGTAGTTGTTCAGACCCAGCAGATTGACCAGCTCCTTTCTTTTAGAGTTTCCAGATATTAGAGGTTTGTCTGTCTTTGATGTATAGCTTTTGGGTAGGCGGGGGCCTTGTCCCGACCAATATTTTACTCTTTAGAGGCTTGAAGACTATAGTTCTTCTTAGACATGCATTTTTGGACGTGGGAGCCTAGTTACGTTATCTGTTAGCATGCTTGTTAGCTTATATATGTGCATAGGGGTGCCTGCCTTCTTTTGTGTATGATTTAGACAGCATGGTGGTATTGTTGGCCCGCATAGGATGATATGTTATTGCAACTGTTGGGTTAGTTGTTTTTGAAGGTTTATATTGCGGCCTTGTCGGTCTAAGGCTATGTTTTGAGCTAAGATATAGTTGATCGTTTTCTTGATTATATGTTGCTGGCTTGCACCAGAGGTGTTTGTGTCCAGCTAGGTCGCTCTGAGTCCGGTATGGCATTAGGTACCGGTCACACTTCCCTAGGTGGGGTGTGACAACTTCAAATAATGTTAATTTTTATGATTTTGTTTAAAAAATCATGGGTCATTATACTTCAGCTTATGATGAACAATTCATGTTTTATGACTATTACACAATCATGATTTACAATATGTTGTCCTTACTTTAATTTTTTACTTATCCTCCATAGTCAGAAATTCAAAGTACTAATCGCATTCTTTTGTGAAATATCATCTCATGATATAGGTTCGAGTGTTCAGTCTCATCCCCCCTACTAGATTCGATCTTGCTCCAATTTCAGCTCAGTCTTGGTGAGTCCTCATCATCCAATGATATTAGTTTTGGCTTATGTTTACTTTCAGTCATTTTAGTTTTTTAGACGTAGTAGATCTAGTTGGGGCTTGTCCTATTAGCTCATTTTATGTTAGAGGCTTTTCAAACTATTATGTATAGATATTCAGTTGTTTTGGCTTGTTGTCCTTTTTGAGGTGTTTTATGATATCTTAGACTTCTGCTTATGTCATATCTGATGATTATTTCTGCTTAGTTGTATGCTTATGCTTATGTTATGCATATACCATGGGTTAGCTTGGAGACATCCATGGTTCTAGGTCCCATGTTACGTCAGGCGTATTGTCACGACCCGAAAGGATGCCCGGCTTGTAGACATGGAAAAAGGAACCCCGAGAGACCCCAAGTCAATCGATGGCATAAGCATACAACTATCTCATTCAATAAACGGAAGGAAACATGAATATAATCTCAGCGGAAGTCTAAAACAACATCACATCAGAATAACATCCGAAGCTACACATACGTAAGTCTGAAAAGCCTCTAATCTGGATAAGTTGATGGGAAAAGACCCCAACTAACTCAACAATACTGAATGAAAGAAATACATAAGGAACTGAATTTCTAGCCCTCGAAGGATGAGGACTCACAAACCATGTAGAAGCTAACTCTGTTAACCGACTACGCACGGGGCTGAGTTTGGGAGCTGGGTCTCGTATCATGAAACGATCCAACATAGAAAGTACGCGGTCAGTATGTGGAATGTACCGAGTATGCAAGGTAAATAAAACTATTGTAGTAAAGTAAATCATTTAAAATATTTCATACATATCATAAGCTTTCAAATATAAGAGGAGAGACTACATGCATTCATTATAAAATCATAATCTTATCATAACATGACCATGCATAGCTTTACAGCATCATGACTGACTCGAATGACTCAAAGCTGAAACATAACATTTATTTTAAAAAGCTGAACAATGAGTTAAACCTTACTTTTAGAAAATTCATGAATAAAGTAATAACCATGAATAATGAATACGCAAATCTGAATAGTATAAATAGTGGGAGACTTTTCACTTAACCAACATACCACGATAGAGCTTACATGGTCCGACTATCACAATCAAGTGGGTAGAGCCGTCCAAAACCTTGCATAAGGACGGTACCATGATATAGATATAAAGCTCAAAGGGCCAATTGGGCTAGGGATACCTCACAAGGGAGGTCCCAATAACATAATAGTATCAATCTATGTTGGCACGTAGTTCTGGGGCATAGGATGATCAGCCCTTAACCCGCTCGGTGCTAGACTGTTCTCCCAAAACATTCAATGCTCTACATCGTATATAATGAAGCTCAACATCGTCTAATGATGAAGCTCAATATAAAATCATGCATAACTCAATATCGTATGAAACAAAGATCAACATTGTTTATTGACAAAGCTCATTCATGAAATCATGCATAGACTCGACATCATATGAAAATGAAGATCAACATTGTCCTTTGACAAAGCTCAATAATGACATACATCACAATTATGAATTCATGCATATGATAATCTTTATTTCAAAACATACCACAAGCTAGAATTTATGAAATTTGGAAGACTTCGCTCCAAACAATGTGGTGAGCTCATTTTGGGAAAATCATCATTTTAAATCAACATGTGGGCATTTTCCAAAGCTTTGTCAAACTTAGATCTACTCAATTCACTTTGAGAACAACATCATAATCATGGGTAGCTTTAGAAACATGATTTTCATCATCAAATCTCATTATCATCATACATTCAACATTATTCTCTTCTTTCATGAACTTCTCATCCATGGGCATTCAATTTCATAATTTAGAAATCACAATTTGGATTGAAAACAATTTAAAATCAGCCCAAGCTTCACAATTCATCAATATAAACATAATCCAATCATACCAATGTATAGAGATTGAAGAATCATTCAATTGGGTAAAAACCCTATACTTGGATCATAGGCAATTTATCATGATTTGATAGAAATTGGGCATAGGTGTGGAAGGAGGCACCCACTCATAGCCTTACATACCTGGGAATGGTGAATTCTAACACCTTCTAATTGACAAGCTGAGATTCAAATGGAGACCTTGAGATCTTGTCTTGAATCATCTCTTCAAACCTTCAAACTTGCATGCATGGGAAGAATGACTTAGAATTGGTTTTCCCCTGCTAAAAACCCCCTAAAGCGAGCCTTAAACAACGTAGTATAGGCCCCTAGTATTTAGAAATTATGTAAAATCCCTTACTAAAATCGCTGAAAATAACTGCCAGGGGGTCCCAACGAGGGACTAATGATTCTTCAAGAGAGGCAACTACTCGTCGAGTTGTTCGTCAAGTACACTGGTTAACAGATCCTTTAGGGCTCGTAACGGGTGACGTAATGATTCGTTCCTCGAGACCATGACTCGTGGTCACCTTTCGTCATGTACACTTCCTTAGCATCAAATGAAAACTCACCTTTCTTGACACGACTCACCTCACGAGTCATTGGGACAGACCACGACTTGTGGGGTCCTCCCATTAGGCACACTAGTCGATCCTTCCATTTATTTCTCAACTTCACCCCACGGTTAACCTGACGACATCTGGTGGCTGACCATGAGTCATTCCCATGACCGTGGGGACCTTCAACCTTCATTTCATTCAGGCATTCCCACGAGCCACCTGACGACTCGTAGGGTCTCCTCACGAGTCATCTAACGACTCGTCCTACAACTGAAGCACCATTTTCCAGTTTTTCCCGTTTCAACTCTTGGGTCCGATCTTTAGATTCTCATGGTATAACAATATCTCCCCCTTGGGAACTTTTGTCCTCGAATGTTAGAAACAATCAGAAAACAAAATCATGCAATTTTCATATGCAAATACTGATTATTTAAATCAAAAACTGACAAAATGACTACCTCCGAAAAGAACTACACAACTGAACTGAATTCAGACATCACATCTATCATAACATAATTCAAACTTGTGCATGTGAACTAAACATGGAAACTAATTAGAGAATTAGGGCCAAAATGGATACCTTAAACTGGAACTGAGCCGGTAGCGAACAAGTGAGGGTATTTAGCCATCATAGCCGCTTCGGCTTCCCACATAGCTCCCTCAACATGTTGGTTCCTCCATAACACCTTCAGCGAAGCTACTTCTTTGTTCCTTAGCATCCTAACCTGGCGATCCAAGATTGCAACTGGAATTTCCTCATAACTGAGGCTATCTCCCACACCAAAGCTTTCCACCGGGAATACTAAAGCTGGATCACCCAAGCACTTTTCAAGAGCGACACATGAAACACGGGATGTACTAAAGATAACTCTGAGTGAAAGTCCAACTCATAAACTACCTTACAAACTCTTCTCATAACCCGGTAGGGACCAATATAGAGGGACTGAGTTTTCCTTTCTTTCAAAACCGCACGACTCCCTTCATGGGAAATACCTTTAGAAATACCCAATCGTCTACCTCAAACTCCAAATCTCTTCTCCTCACATCAGCATATAATTTCTAACGACTCTGAGTAGTCTTTAGCCTGTCCCTTATCAACTGAACCTTTACCATGGCCTCATGAACCGAATCAGGTCTATCATGGCTACCTCACCAACCTCAAACCATCTTATGGGCAATCTACACCTCCACCCATAGAGAGCCTCGAACGGTTCCATTTGGATACTGGAGTGATAGCTGTTATTGTAAGCAAACTCGATCAAGGGCAAGGGATCATCCCAACTACCTTTAAAGCCCATCACAAAAGCTCTCAACATGTCCTCGAGCGTCTGGATTGTTCGTTCTGCCTGACCATCCATTTGCGGATGTAATATTGTGCTGAGCTTAACTTGAGTCCCAAGCCCTTTTTGGAAAGACCGCCAAAACTGAGAGGTAAACTAAATACCTCAGTCTAAATAGACAAGGGCACTCTATGAAGTCGAACCAACTCCTAAATATACAATTTGGTATAGTCATCTGCTAAATCTGTGGTTTTGATTGGTAGAAAGTGTGCAGCATTGGTCAACTTGTTGACCACGATCCAAATAGAATCATAGTGTAGGCGAGTACGAGGTAGGCCTGTAATGAAATCCATATTAATCTCTTCCCACTTCCAAGTGGGAATGCTAATATCTTGGAGTACGTCTCCCGATATTTGGTGTTTGACATTCACTTGTTGACAGTTTGGGCACTTGGCCACAAATTGTCCAATATCCTTCTTCATGTCGTTCCACTAATATATTTCCCGCAAGTCATGATACATCTTGGTGGCACCCGAATGGATGGAATTCCTGTACCCATATGCCTCATGCAATATCCGATCCCTCGAATTATCAACATCTAGAACACATAGACGACCCTAGTATCGCAGCACCCCATCTCCCCCTTAGGAGAAAACCTCCACCTTTTGACTCTGAACGGCTTCCTTCAGCTTTACCAACATCGGATCCTCATCTTGCCTAACTTTCATATCCACCACCAAGGATGAGTCTGATCCGTTTTGCACCACAACGCCGCTATCGGTTGAATCAACCAACCTAACTTCCAACCTGGCAAGTCGATGAACATCTTTTACCAACTCCTTCCTTCCCTCATCCACGCGGGACACACTCTCCATAGAGAGTCTACTACTACATTAGCCTTGCCCAGATGGTAAAGGACACTCATATCGTAATCCTTTAGTAGTTCCGACCACCTCATTTGCCGAAGATTGAGATCCTTCTGCGTGAACACATATTGTAAGCTCTTGTGATCCGTGAATACATCTACATGGACCCCATACAAATAATTCCGACATATCTTCAATGCAAACACCACCGCGGCCAACTCAAAGATCATGGGTCAGGTAGTTCTTTTCATAAACCTTCAACTGTCTCGAGGCATAAGCTATCACTTTCCCATGCTGCATCAACACACACCCGAGTCTGATTCTCGAAGAAACACAATACATCACAAAAACCATCAGTACCCTCAGGTAGGGTCAACACTGGTGCATACGTGAGTCGAGTCTTCAACTCTTGGAAGCTTTTCTCACAAGCTTCCAAACATTGAAACTCACCTTCTTCTGAGTCAACTTGGTCAAAAGTGCTGCAATAGATGGGAAACCCTCTACAAAACTCCGGTAGTAACCCTGTAAGCCAAAAAAGCTTCTGATATCTAATGTAATCACCAGTCTGGGCCAATTCTTTACCACCTTGATCTTATGAGAATCTACCTTTATGCCCTCACTTGATACCATATGGCCTAGAAATGCCACCGAGTCCGACCAAAACTCACATTTGCTGAACTTTACATACAACTGACAATTCTTGAGGGTCTGAAGCACTACTCTCAAGTGAGTGGCATGCTCTTCCTTGCTCCGAGAGTATATGAGGATATCATCAATGAACACAACCACGAACATGTCCAAATATGCCTTGAACACCATGTTCATTAGATCCATAAAAGCTGCAGGGGCATTGGTTAGTCCAAAAGACATAACAACAAATTCGTAGTGACCATATCGAGTCCTGAAAGCGGTCTTCAGGATGTCTCTCTCCCAAACCCTGAGCTGGTGATATCCAGACCTGAGATCAATCTTGGAGAAACACTTGTCACCCTGAAGCTGATCGAACAAATCATCAATCCTGGGTAAGAGGTACCTGCTCTTGACGGTAACCATATTCAACTGTTGATAGTCAATGCACATCCGAAGTGAACCATCCTTCTTCCTGACAAAAAACACCGGTGCACCCCATGGAGACTTACTCGGCCTGATAAAGCCCTTATCTAATAGGTCCTTAAACTGATCCTTCAACTCTTTTAGCTCGGCTAGGGCCATTCTGTAAGGCGGAATAGATCTAGGTTGCGTGCCAGGAAGAAGCTCTATACCAAAATCAATCTCCCGCTCGAGAGGGACACTTGCCAAATCATCAGGAAAGACCTCTAGATACTCACGTACTACTGGTACAGACGGAATAGTCGGGCTCTTAGATTCCACGTCCTTAACCCTAACTAGATGGTACATACAACCCTTAAAAATCATCTTCTTAGCCTTAAGGTAGGAAATGAATCGACCTACAAGCACAGCTGAACTACCCTTCCATTCTAACACTGGATCACCCGGAAATCTGAGCTCTACTGATCAGGCTCTACAGTTAACTGAAGCATAGCATAAAATAGCCAACCCATGCTGAGAATAACATCGACATCGGTCATGGCTAACTCTATCAAGTCTACTGAGGTGACCTTATGAAGGACTGAGACTGGAAAACCTCTATACACTCGTCTAGCTATAACTGAGTCACCTACTGGAGTAGAAACTGAGAAGGGCTCGAATAAGACATCGGGACTGACTCCGAAGCTACTGGCAACATATGCTATTACAAAAGATAGGGTAGCTCCCAGATCTATCAATGCATATATATCAACATGAAAAACTGTCAACATACCGGTGACTACAACTAGTGACGCCTCCTGCTCCTGACGAGTGGCTAAGGCATAGAATCTGTTCTGGCGCTAACCTCCAGTTGTGCTAGTCGATGCCCCCTGGTGTGCTGAGCATGGGGGAGGGGCTGCTGAACTAAAAACTGGGCCTTGACTCCCAACCTGACCCTATCTCATAGCTATACAATCTCTGAGCATATGTCTGGGCTGCCCACAACCATAACAATCTCCCGAGGGAAGAACCGATCTAGAAATGCAATCTGAATCTCCTCCCACGTGATCAGACCTGCTACTGCGACCCTGCTATCCTTCCATTGTCGGAACCAAATATGCGAAACCCCCTTCAACTGGTAGGAGGTCAACTCTGCGTACTCAACACTACTCACCCCCATAACCTGGGTGATCTTGACAATCTCATCAATGAAGTCATGAGGGTCCTCATCTACCTTGGACCCTAGAAACTTCGGCGGGTTCATTCTCAAGAAGTCCCGGACATTGTTCGCCGCTGCATTGCCATTTTTAGGAACATGCGCAATGTCCTGTTGATTGACCTGAGCGGTCAAGGCTTGCACGAGCATCTGAATAGCGTCCCAGAACTCAGCATGAGTGGCTGGCTTCGGTGCCTGAGGCTCCTAAACTGGTGGGGCTGGCTGATGCCCATAATCGTTTCCATCCTCATGGCCTTCACCACCTCCATTCCTCCTTCCATTCTTTCTTCGAGGTGCCATGATTCTTCAATCACGAATAGCACAAATTAGAAGGATAGAAAGACTTTTCATCGCATGACATACATTACGAAAGAAGGGAACATTTCCTAAACGTCTAGTAGCCTCTTCGTCATAAGTGTGGCACGCTTCACACCCATGAAAAAGACTCTACTTAATGTGGCTTTCGGACTCCGTAGGACACTTCAAACCTATTGCTCTGATACCAAGTTTGTCACGACCCGAACGGAGGCCTGGCTCGTAGACATGGGCCAAGGGCCACCGAGAGATCCCAAGTAGACCCATGGCATAAGCATAAAACTATATCATTCAATAAATTGAAGGAAATAGGAATATAATCTTAGCGGAAGTCTAAAACAACATCACATCAGAATAACATCCGAAGCTACACATACATAAGTCTGAAAAGCCTCTAATCTGGACGAGTTAATGGGACAAGACCCCAACTAACTCAACAATATTGAACGAAAGAAATACATAAGGAACTAAATGTCTAGCCCTCGGAGGATAAGGACTCACCAATCACGTAGAAGCTAACTCTGTCAACCGACTACGCACGGGGCTGCGTCTGGGAGTTGGGTCCTGTATCATGAAATGATACAACATAGAAAGTATGCGGTCCGTATGTGGAATATACCGAGTATGAAAGGTAAGTAAAATAGTTGTAGTAAAGTAAATCATTTAAAACATTTCATATATATCATAAGCTTTCAAATATGAGAGGAGAGACTACATGCATTCTTTATGAATTCATAATCATATCATAACATGACCATGCATAGCTTTATAGCATCATGACTGACTCAAAAGACTCAAAGCAAAAACATAACATTTATTTTAAAAAGTTGAACAATGAGTCAAACCTTACTTTTAAAACATGCATGAGTAAAGTAATCACCATGAATAATGAATACGCAAATCTGAATAGTATAAATAGTGGGAGACTCGTCACTTAATAGACATATCACGATAAAGCTAACGTAGTCCCGACTCTCACACTCAAGTAGGTTGAGCTGTTCAAAACCTTGCCAGGGCAAAGGATGCTTCGATGATATAGATATCAAGATCAAAGGTCCAATTGGGCCGAGGATAGCTCACAAAGGAGGTCCCAATAGCATAATAGTATCAACCTACATTGGCGCGTAGTTTTGGGGCATAGTGTGATTGACCCTTAACCCGCTCTACATTGTATATAACAAAGCTCAACATTGTCTAATGACAAAGCCTAATATGAAATCATACATAACTCAACATCATATGAAATGAAGCTCAATATTGTCAATTGTCAAAAATCATTCATGAAATCATGCATAGACTCAACATCATATGAAAATAAAGATCAACATTGTCCTTTGAAAAAGCTCAATAATGACATACATCTCAATTATGAATTCATGCATATGAGAAGCTTTATTTCAAAACATACCACAAGCTAGAATTTATGACATTTGGGAGACTTCGTTGCAAACAATGTGGTAAGCTTATTTCGGGAAAATCATCATTTTAAATTAACATGTGGGAATTTCCCAAAGATTTATCGAACTTAGATCTACTCAATTCACTTTGAAAACAACATCATAATCATTGTAGCTTTAGAAACATGTTTTTCATCATCAAATCTCATCATCATCATACATTCAACATTAATCCCTTCTTTCATGAACTTCTCATCCATGGGCATTCAATTTCATAATTAAGAAATCACAATTTGGATTGAAACCAACTTAAAATCTGCCCAAGCTTCACAATTCATCAATATATAGTGATTGAAGAATCATGCAATTGGGTGAAACTCCATACTTGATCATAGGCAATTTATCATGATTTGATGGAAATAGGGCATGGGTATGGAAGGAGGCACCCACTCATAGCCTTACATACCTGGGAATGGTGAGTGCTAACACCTTCTAACTTCCCAAGCTGAGATTCAAACGGAGACCTTGAGATCTTGTCTTGAATCATCTCTTCAAACCTTCAAACTTGCATGCATGGGAAGAATGACTTAGAATTGGTTTTCCCCTGCTAAAAACCCCCTAAAACGAGCCTTAAATGATGTAGTATAAGCCCCTATGATTTAGAAATTATGAAAAAGCCCTTAATAAAATCGCTGAAAATAACTGCCAGGGGGTCCCAACGATGGACCTAATGATTCTTCAAGAGAGGCAACGACTCGTCGAGTCGTTCGCCAAGTACACTGGTTAACAGATCCTTTAAGGCTCGTATCCGGACATTTATTTCTCAACTTCACCCCCCGGTTAACCTGACGACTTGTGGTGGTTGACCACTAGTCGTTCCCACGCCCGTGGGGACCTTCAACCTTCATTTCATCCAGGCCTTCCCACGAGCAACCTTGTGGGGGAATTCCACCTTTGTTTTCAAACCTTGTGAAGCAAGTTGATGAACTCATGTTATGAATGTTGAGAAAAGTTCTCTTGGTATCTTCTCTCTCTCTCTCTCTAAATATGTAAATCTAACTTGCTAGTTAGGGGTGTGTGCTTGGTGGGTTGTAATTATAAATGGGTGCTTATGATTTACTCTTAGATCTATTTCTTCTCTAAAGTTTTAATTGTAAAAATTGATGGTTTCAAACATGAATTTTTCGTTACTTTCCTTACTTTATCTTGAGAGACAAAAGTGAGAAATGGGTGAGAAGACGATAGGGAGGATTTGGTGTGTGGATGTGTGGGGTTAGGTTAGAGATAGTCAACAGACACTATTCAGTTAGTTTTGTGGGTATATAAAACGACACGCAAGTGCACGTGGTCGAACAAGTAGTAACTGGCTTTAGTAAGCCAAGTATCGATCCCACAGAGACTTGGATGAAGTGCAATCTGCTCAAGTGTACTATATTTTACTTCTAAAAATGCAGACAACAGTGTAACCAAGAGTTTGATAGTTTGTTTTATAATTTTTATACTAAAGCTAAAACAATTATCTACTTTGAGTCTGAACTATGAATGAGAGCATGCTGAGGTTAAACGAACATGTAATGAAATTAATTATTTGGTTAATCTTTTCCTCCAGTTGCTAGCCAAGAACTATTGCCAAGAGATTAAAACTCTCGTATGTAACCTCACTTAAGAATCATGAACCATCCACCTACATTTCTGTGATTAAATGCAATTCATGTTCTAGCCATACAAATCCGGTTCCTAAATTGACTAATACGACTTTCAGGTATATTTCTATCCTGAAAGTAAATCAATTCCCAATTTTTCCAAATCAAGTAAAGATCATATCCTATTAATTCACAACTTTCCAATTTCTTGCTCTCTCGAGTGAAACCGGACTTTTTAGATGTACATTAACGTAGGCCACACATTAATGCAGTAAGAACAAGAATTAATAGTACAACATGGAAGAAAAGATGAAAAACCAAAGAATCAATGATCACATTTCATCACAATTGTTCATAACCTCAGCAAGAAGAGGAATTAGCCACTCATTTGTGGATTAAACATCTTTAAATGAGTGTTAATCATACAAGCAATTGAATTCAAGAAGAAAGAAAGAGAGAAAAAACCCTGATATTTTCGACCCTCAACTGCCTGTAACCCACGTTCTTGCTCCACCAAGTCAGAATATTGAAAAATGAACCTAAGTGTTCTATTTATACTGCTGGAAATTTTTCTCGGAATAACGAGCAACGTGTCACGGAGTGCATCGCGGAGCACTGCCTCCGTGACACGCTACAAACGCGGACCCTCACTGGAACTGGGGGTCGAGGAATTAGAACTCAACGTGGCACGACGTGCAACGCGGAGCCAAGCCACCGTGCCACGGACCAGACGTGGACCCTCTCTGGAATTTGGGCGAAATTTACCTATCCAGGCAGAAGGCCTCCATGATGGCAGCGTGACATGGCTCCATCGCGGAGCCCCTTTAACTCATGATGTCCATTGCTTTATCCCTTGCTCGCATCCAAGTCCAACCCCGATATCCTTCAACATGCATTTTAGCTTCCCGAAATTACATTTTACCTGCAAAACACTGCTAATCATGTTGGTTAGTATAAATTCACATTTTATTATCAATTACATGAGAATGTATACACATTGGTAGATAAACACGGCTAAAATGGTACTTTTGAGTATCACTTGGGCATATAAATTTGCCCAAGATCACTTACCCCACACTTAAATCCTTGTTCGTCCTCGAACAACAATCCTACACTTCATGCAATTTATATCCCAACCTCGCTACTTTGGTTCGACAATTTAGGCTACGGTCATACCGATTATTCAATACAACAAATCATCAAGAAAACATGTATGGTCTTATCAATGCAATGACCTTCAATACATCAAGACCTCCTAGACTTTAAGAATCGACTCTCGATATTGGCAAACTCATGCAAATCAGCTGATCAAGATATCCAACACGAAAATTAATCTTTCATCAAGCATGTGCCCTCACAACACAAGAGAATCTTCCCTTTTTTGCTCATATGACTCACAAGAATTCAAGCAGGGGCATGTAAACACAATTTCGCTCTCTCTCCCAAAAGAATTCACATGCATCATGTCATGACCCATAAGCTTGCCCTTAGTGTATTACTCCACTAATATAAAGAAGTGCAATGTAAGATCACGTAGGACTTTAACTGGTTGTAATGGAAGCTACGGAACTAGTAAATATTGGGTTAGCCAATAATAGCCACTAGCATCCTTAAGCGCCTTTTCAACACATCCCATCAACTCATGGACATTGTTTCTTTTTTTTTCATCATCCCATTCTTGATGTTTTTCTTTAGTTTGGCCCATCGTATTAAGCACACTTGACACAACAACAAATATTTTTCATGCACCTTCATTATAGTTTATTTATAGCAAGTGCACCTTCAACCTTTTCTTTTCTTCTCTCACTCTGCTTTTCTTTTTCTTTTCACCATTCTCACTCTTCGGCACTTCGGGAAAATGATTTTCTCTTCTTAAGAACTTAAGAGTTTTGTACAGACTTTACGGCTAATGAAAAGAAGGGATTAAGCTCGGTTTACACTTTATGACAAAAGAGAAAAAAAATACGCTAAAGGCTCAACGGGCTGACTAGGGTATACAATCAAGGTGGGTACAACAAGGAAAAATAGAAACTCTCGGTTTAAACAAAGAAATGCCTACATCCTTTCCTAAAATACACCTCCTTCATTTCGTTTTGTACACACACCAGGCAAGTTCTAGACACTTCACAATAGCATGGAATAACAAATCCTCACTTCACACTTTTTGCACATGCTCAATTCAAGATGTATTCACAGACTCTTCAATCAGCTAATTACAGGAATTCAAACATTAAGCCTCAATCACACTGAATCGAACTCTATGGCCTAGGTATCTCAACATATTTACAAAGTTGCATGCTTTCATACGAATCACCTTTGCATTTTAAATATCATGTACAACACGCAACCAGAATTTCGCAACCATACAGTAACTACAGGTTTTGGGATGCAACCCCCCAAAGAAAAAAACTGAAAAATAATTGAAAAAAATCTACTCCTAACGACTACATTTCCCTTAAGACGGTCGTCATCCATCCATCATAGGGAACAGTCACTACTATGACTTCGGTTTAATGGGACCATTCTCGGTTAAAGAACCGAAAACAAACGCCGAGAAACCCAAGAGTAAAAAAATGTCAAAAATATCGATTATTTTGATAGAAAAAATATGTACAAAATATTTTGAAAATTTTTTAAAAAATATCGATCATTTCGATAACAAAAATATGTATAGAATCAGCTAGCAACATTCAGCAACACACATCAATTTCACATAAATTTACAAATACAAAACAACAACTTAACAATTCATAACTCACAGGGAACACAAAATTTCACATGCACGACAACAAATGAGAGCATACATACAAAACAGCACAGCCCAGCACCTAACTACTCCCACCCCACACATAGCTGGAACACTTTCCCCAATGTTCACAAAAATTAACATAGCACAAAATCGGGTGGTGGAACTCCCTGATCAGTCAAAGTATTCCACTTCTTCATCGGGTGCTGCTGCTTCATCTCCCATGTCTGAATCGCCCCCGTCGTCTTCATCGGACTCCACATCGGAGTCCTCCCGACGTGTCTCCTCGTCTGTGGGGACATCATCATCTGTGGGCTCTACAAATGCTGGCCCCACTCGACATAGAGCCTTGACATTTTCACCGAAGGGGTTGTCTAGCTCGAGCTGCCATAGCTCCTCCTCTGTCACCGGCCTCCCGCCTATCCTCAGCTGGAGCATCTGCATCCCATACATTCAAGCCATATACTGATCATCACGAGCATGTCGCTCGCCAAGTGTAAGCACTGGCCCGTGGGTGGTGTCGGGAGCCTTAGTTTTAGTAACATCTAAGGCCCGCCAATCCATCTACGGGATATAGTCAAGGGCCTCCTCCTCGACATCTAGGCCCCTAAGGAAGGTGGTGAGTAGTCCACCAAAGCCATACCTGTGCCCTTGATGCAACCGGGCTCTCTTCATGGTGGAGATAATTACCGCCCCCACGTTGATCTCCAGCCCTTTCATCAGGGCGTACACCAGGCATACACGATGTCGGGTTACATCTATCATGTGTACCCCCGGGATGAGGCAGGAACATACAATCTTCAGCCATATTCTGGCTTCCCTGTTCATCTGTGAATAGGGCAGAGTCTGGTGGTAGCCCCTCTCTTTGTGTCTGCTCCATCTAGCTGTCGATCGAGTCCCACACAATGTGCGTCTGATGTTCGCATACGGTGGGGTAATGTTCAGCTGTGGAGTACATGGGCGTCTGTGTCCCGCGCTCCTATGATGGCATTGAGGTGGTGGGGCTCCAAAGTGACTATTTGCCCTCTGATTTTGATGGTGTGACTTCTGATAGTCGGGTTCCAGTTGGCATAGAACTCCCAAACCAGGTGCAGGTTGATCTTGGGCAGATTTATATGCCCAAGTGATACTCAAACGTATCATTTTCGCCTTGTTTATTGTGCAATGTGTATACATTTTCATGTAATTGGTAATAAAATGTGAATTTATACTAACCAACCTGATTAGCATTGTTTTGTAGGTAAAATATGATTTTGAGGAGCTAAAATGCATGTTGGAACAATATCAGAGTTGGACTTGGATGCGAGCACGAAAAAGACATTGGACTGCACAATGTAAAGGGGCTCCGCGATGGAGCCGTGCCACGCTACCATCGCGGAGGCACACTGCCTGGAGGATGATTAATTTGTCAATTTCCAGTGAAGCCTCGCGATAGCTCCGTGGCACGGAGGCAAGCCTCCGCGTTGCATGTCATGCCACGTTGAGGCTTTATTCCCGGACCCCAGATTTCCAGTGAGGGTCCGCGTCCACGCCGTGTCACGGAGGCAGTGCTCCGCGTTGGCCTCCGTGACACGTTGCTTGTTATTCCGGGAAAAATTCCCAGTAGTATAAATAGAACACTTAGGCTTATTTTTAGAAAATTCAGACTTGGTGGACCAAGGACGTGGGTTACAGGCAGTTGAGGGACGAAAAAGCTCAGGGTTTTTCTCTCTTTCTTTCTTCTTTAAATCAATTGTTTGTATGATTAACACTTGTTTTAGGATGATTAATCCACAAATGAGTGGCTAATTCTCTTCCTTGATGAGGTTATGAACAATGTTGATGAATTGTGATTATTGAATTATATGGTTTTTCATCTTCTTCTTCCATGTTGTTCTATTAATTCTTGTTTCTACTGCATTGGTGTGTGGCCGACATTAATGTACATCTAAAAAGTCCGATTTCACTCGAGAGAGCACGAAATTGGAAAGTTGTGAATTAATAGGGTATTGTTCTTAACTTGATTTGGGAAAATTGGGTTTTGATGTGCTTTCCTGATAGAAATATACTTGAAAGCCGTATTAGTCAATTTAGGAACCAGAATTGTATTGCTAGGTCATAAATTGCATTTGATCACAGAAATGTAGACGGATGGTTTATGATTCTTAAGTGAGATTAAATACGAGAGTTTTAATCTCTAGGCTAAAGTTCTTGGCTAGCAACAGGAAGAAAAGATTAACCAAATTTATGATTATAATCAAGTTCATTACTTGTTCTTAACCTTGGCATGCTCATATCCATAGTTTCAATTCAAAGTAGATATTTGTTAATAGTTTTAGTATATAATTTATAAACAAAATTATTTAACTTTTGGTTACGTTGTTGTCAGCATATATAGAAGTAAGATAGAATATAGTATACTTGAGCAATTTTTACTTATCCAGAGTCTCCTTGGTTCGATACTTGGCTTACTTAGCCACTTTACTACTTGTTTGACCACGTGCACCTGCGTGTCGGTTTTTAACCATATACCAAAGCACCGAACAAGTTTTTGGCTCCGTTGCCAGGGAGACTAGGCAATTGGTGAAATTTTGTTAAGTGTAAATTTACTGTATTTTTGTTTTTATTTTCTTAAGTGTTGACAACTTGGTCTTAGCCTATATTTTGCAGACTTGATTTCTGTGAACACTGGCAAAGGACAAGGAGCTAGTGGAATCTTATATAGATCCTGAACGTGAATTTCATAGTAAACACAGAGAAGCTCTACAAAAGAAGATGCAGTTGCTCAGACAGACTATTATGGAGCAACAAAATCCACCGGTTGTGAGGGCAGTGTTAGTGCCCGACGAAGCAGCAGCAAGGCCGGTTCGCGAGGTGGCAATCCCACATGCCAACAATGTACATTCAAGTATCCGTAAACCAGATTCTGGAGGGAGATTTGAACTCAAACAGAACATGGTGCAACTATTGCACACAAGCGGGCAATTTACCGGTCTCCCTCATGAAGACCCACAACAACATCTCCAAAACTTTTTGGAGATAAGTGACACTTATATACCCGCTGGAGTGTCACCTGATTATGTTCGGCTCACACTATTTCCGTTCTCATTACTTGGTGAAGCCAAGAGGTGGTTAAAAGCTGGGCCACCAAATTCTAAGTTTCAAACAGAGGGAGGGGGAAAATTTTTGATAAGATTTTTTCCCTCTAGTAAAACAGCCAGACTTAGAAGTCAAATTCTAAGTTTCAAACAGAGGGAGGGGGAAAATTTGTATCAAGCCTGGGAAAGATTTAAATCCATGTTGCGGGACTGTCCTCATCATCATCAGTCCAATGAGGCATTGGTGCACACATTTATTAAGGGTTTGGAACCCCATACTAAAATTTTGCTAGATTCAGCAGCTGGAGGGCAAGCGCTGGAAAAGACTTATGAGGAGCTGTACACTTTGCTCAACCGGATCTCACAGGGAAATCCAGAATGGAATGCTGATTCATCATGAGGTGGAGCAAGGAAAGCAGCAGGAGTGCTTGAAGTGGATGGATTTACAGCTATCGCTGCACAGATAGCTGCCTTGCAGAATCAATTGAACAACCACTTCAGCAATATGAACTTGAACCAGCCTTCAGCTTCAGTCAATGCGGTCCAGCAAATGTGGTGTGAAGTGTGTGGAAGCAGTGAGCACTCAGCTGAGTGCTGTGGAGCAAATCCTGATTCTGTTAACTTTGTGGGTAATGCACAAAGAAATCAGCAGCAGTTTGGTAGCAGCTACAACTCAAATTGGAGGAACCATCCAAATTTTTCGTGGGGTAGCAACAACCAACAAGGCCAAAGTTCGGGTCAGGGGATGCCAAGAAATCAAGGAGGGCAACAGAATTACCAATCTCAATTCAAAAATCACAATGCTTCTCCTCCACCACCATCACCTAACATTGAGGAGATGTTCAAGACCATGATCGCTAATCAGGCGCAATTGCAGGCTGACTATGTTGAATTGGCAGCCGAAGTAAAAAATAATCAATTACCAACCAAGGCTCTTGAGTATCAATTTGGGCAATTTGCTAGTGCCCAAAACACAAGGCCCAGAGGAGGACTGCCTAGCGACACGGATCCAAACCCGAAGCAGGTAAATGCAGTGACCACAAGGAGTGGTTTGCAGCTAAAGGAGGTGGAACCAGAAAGACCACCTCAAAAGTCAGGAGCAGTAGATGTTGAGGAAGAACAAAGTTCGGATAGGGGGAAGACCAAAGAAGCTGAATCAGAAAGACCTCCACCCCCGTTCCCTCAACGACTCAAGAAACACAAGGAGGAGGCGTGTTTCAAGAAATTTATGGAGGTGCTTAAACAGGTACATGTTAGCTTACCTCTTGTTGATGTCTTGCAGGGAGTGCCAAAATATGCCAAATATATTAAAGACATCGTGGCCAACAAAAGTCATTTAACTGAGTATGCCACGGTAGCTTTGACAGAATAATGTACTTCCCGAATCCGAAATAGACTGCCCACAAAGCTAAAATACCCTGGAAGTTTTACTATCCAGCTTACTATTGGGCAGAGTATCCGAGCTCGTGGATTGTGTGACTTGGGGGCGAGCATAAATCTGATGCCATCTTCGGTATTTAGAAAGTTGGGTCTAGGGAGTCCTAGACCTATAACCGTAATCTTGCAGTTGGCGGATTGATCCTTAGCTAGGCCGGATCGCATTGTTGAGGATGTTCTAGTGCAAGTGGGCTCCCTCATTTTTCCGGTTGATTTTATTGTTCTGGATTTTGAACCAGACGCTGAAGTCCCATTTATTTTGGGACGACCCTTCTTGGCAACCGGGAAAGCATTAATCGACGTGGCTGCGGGTCAACTTACAATGCAAGCACATGACAAGGTAGAGGTGTTCGATGTGTACAAAGAACCCAAGCTCCCGATAGTGAATGAAGAAATCTTCGTGATCAATGTAATTGATCATGGGAATGCTAAACAACTGAATGATTCCTGAGAGTTGATGGGAAGACCACCAGATAAGGGTGAGCACTACTGGGGGGAGGAAAAGGATCGTGAGAAATCGTCCATCCCCCTAGTGGACAATTGAGCATAAAGGACGTCGAGCCGCGACGGTAAACCAGGCGCTGCACGGGAGGCAACCCGTGAAAATTTTTTCTTTCTTTCTTTCTTTCGTTTTGTAAAGTGTAAATAGATTTTATTTTAATTTTCTTTTTCTTGGTTTAGTAGTATTTTTTTTCGTTTTAGTTAGTAATTTTTCATTTTAGTTAGTGAAATCTATTAATCTAACCAATTTTGTTTAGTGAGGTGATTTTCAGGTCAATCGGAGAAAAATGTGCACGGAATCGTGAAGGAAAAGGCAAGGTATGAAAAAATGAATAAAATGAAGAGACAGTGAGCTGGGGCGATGGCTCCGTGTCACGGAGGAGGACCTCCGCGTTACCCTCCATGACACGTTGAGGTTTAATCTGGAATTTTTAAAAATTCCAGTGAGCCATCGCGATGGCTCTGTGTCACGGAGGTAGTGCACTGCGATGCACTCCGTGACACGTTGCCTTATAATTTGTGATGGGTCACACCGGGTTGCCGGGTGACCCGCGTGTTTTTCTTTATTTTAAACCACGAAAAACCCCTTTCCCCCTCATTTTTTACACTTCTCCGCGACCAATCACCCAAATTTCCCTCCCTTATCAACGTGCCACGGTATTAAGCAAAGAAATTATCGAGTTTTCTTCGATTATTCAACTTAAAGGTATGTTTTCCTCTTCTCTCTCAAGTTTTTGTCGATTTTAGTCGAATTTGAGCATGGGAGGTGAGATATATCACCCTAAGTAGAAATTTAGCATGAAATTGAGTTATTCTTTGATTGATAAATGTTCGGAATGTTGTAATGAGCATTTGAACTTGTCGATTGTGTGAATGATTCGAATTTGATTTTGAAATTCAATTCTAGGGCTTGGGTTGTTGAAATCGAAATGGGTAACTTGGTAAATTGGTGAATTATATGCCGGGGTGTGCTTGTGAATTGAGATAAGTCGTTGTAAATATTGTTTGAATGTAATAGATGACGAATTCTCGGGATTTTGGGAAAAAGTGGAAAATTGTTCGAATTGGGTTGATTATATAGGTTCATATGTATATAGAATTTTTGTTGTTGTTTTTGTGTGTTGTTTTCTTTGCTAAGTGCGATGGTTGAATTGCTAGCGATGGTAGGATTGGGATTAGCTATATGAAGTCTGAGTAGTACGCTAAAAGTTATGCTGTCGAAATTTTTCTTTGCGAACGCACTAAGCATAAATTGTATAGTTGTTTGTTTTTGGTGTAAATAAAGTGATCCTTGCCGTAGTATCATAACCGTAGCTAAGGACTAAGTGTGGGGTAAACTTAGCTTAACCCGACCTTAGCCGAAGTTAACATGCATTTAGCTTGACATTACGCTTGTTTGTTTGTGTTGACAGGTACAATGGCAAGTAGGCAGGATAAGGGTAAGGATGCATCTACTTCAGGCACCGGGAGAAAACGACTTAGACTGGGCACAGCAGTGCCAGCTGCACCAGCAGTTCCGCGGGGCCAACGCCGCCAATACGGAACGAGGTGGGTAACCGATGAGGGGAAGAAGTGGTACGCTAAACACAAGGAAAATAAGTACTTCCCCGAGGAGCATATTGCACGGGAACCACTAGCACAGGAGTTCCCCCGCATAGTGCAAAGGATCGAGGCAGCTGGGCTCAGCTTCATATTTCAGGAGCCCAAGGAATGCAACCTTCATCTAGTCCGGGAGTTCTATGCAAATTGGAACCCGGCAATCAGAAACCACACAATAAAGATCAGAGGGCAGATAGTCAGTATGGAACCCCAGCAATTAAATGCCATCATTGGAGCGCGGGACACAGACGCCCACGTTCTCCGCCAGCTGAACATCACCCCACCATATGCCGATATCAGACGAACTTTGTGTGGGGCTCGATCCACAGCCAGATGGAGCAGACATAAAGAAAGGGGTTACCACCAGACTTTGTCGTATTCTCAAATGAACAGGGAGACCAGAATATGGCTGAAGATAGTCTGTTCGTGCCTAATCCCGGGGGTGCACATGACAGATGTGACCCGGGACCGTGTCTGCCTGGTGTATTCCCTGATGAAAGGGCTAGAGATTAATGTCGGGGCGGTCATCATATCCGCCATGAAGAGAGCCCGACTACACCAGGGCCACAGGTATGGGTTCGGCGGACTTATCACCACCTTTCTCCGGGGCCTCGACATCGAGGAAGAGGCTTTGGACTACATCCCGCAGTTGGAGCGGAGGGCCCTTGATGTGACCAAAACTAAGGCCCCCGACACCACACACGGGCTAGTGCTGACACTTGGGAGCAACATGCTCATGACGACCAGTACATGGCACGGATGTTTGGTATGCAAATGCTTCAGCTTAGGATTGGTGGGAGACCAGCCACTGAGGAGGAGCTATGGCAGCTCGAGCTGGATTACCCATTTGGCAAAAACACCAGGGCTCTATGCCGAGTAGGGCCAGCCTTTGTAGAGCCCACTGACGATGATGTCCCCACAGATGAGGAGACATGTCGGGAGGACTCCGATGTGGAGTCCGATGACGACGACGGAGGTGACTCGAACATGGGCGATGGGCAGCAGCACCGGATGAAGAAGTCGAATATTTCGACTGATCAGGGAGTTCCACCACCCAATTTTGTGATTGTAATTTTTGTGAACACTGGGGACAGTGTTCGATTTAAGTGTGGGGTGGGAAGTAGTTAGGTGTAGGGTCTAGGCTGGTTTGCTGTATGTTTTGGCTCTGTTTTGTTTTGTATGTTTATGTTTCCCTGTGTTTGTGAAGTGCAAACTGGTTTGTATCTGTATATATTTGTGGTAATTGATGATGTGTGTTGTGAAATGTTGTGGTTTGCCAGCTAAGTCTGTAAAAAAAATTTTTGGTAAATATTTCCTTTATTTAATTTTTTTCTCTATCGAAATGATCGATATTTATAAAATTTTGCAAAAATATTTTGTACATATTAAAATATTTTGTAAATATTTTTCCATCGAAATGATCGGTGTGTTTGAAAAAAATTTCAATTTTTATTTTTGGGTTTCTCGGAGTTTGTTTTCGGTTCTTTTACCGAGAATAGTCCCATTGAACCGACGTCATAGTTAGTGACCGTTCCCTATGATGGATGGATGACGACCGTCTTAAGGGAAATGTAGTCGGTAGGACTAGTGATGTTAATTTGTTTTCAGTTTTTTTCTTTGGTGGATTGCATCACGGAACCTATAGTTACTATATGGTTGTGAAATTTTGGTTGCGTGTTGTAACTGATATTCAAAGTGTAAAAGTGATTCATATGAAAGCATGCAATTTTGTAAATATGTTGAGTTACCTTGGCTGTATAATTTGATTCGGTGTGATTGAGGCTTAATTTTTGAATTCATGTAATTGGCTAATTAAAGAGTCTGTGAATTTATCTGGAATCGAGCATGTGCATAAAAGTGTGAAGTGAGGTATTGTTATTCCATGCTATTGTGAAGTGTCTAGAACTTGCCTGGTGTGTGTACAAAACGAAATGAAGGAGGTGTAGTGTTGGAAAGGATGTAGGCATTTCTTTATTTTAACCGAGAGTTTCTATTTTTTTCTTGTCATACTCTACCTTTTTATGTGATTGTATACCCTAGTCAGCCCGTTGAGCCTTTAGCCGATTCTTTCTTTCTTTGGTCCAAAATTGTATAAACTGAGCTTAATTCTTTCTTTTCATTAGCCGTAAAGTCTATACAAAACTCTTAAGTGCTTAAGAAGAACAAAAGTTTTTTCCCCAAAGTGTCAAAGAGTGAGAATGATGGAAAGAAAAAGAAAAGCAGAGTGAGGAAAGAAAAGAAAAAGGTGGAGGTTGCACTTGTTATGATTAAATGATAATGAAGGTGCATGAAAACCCTTTGTGTCGTGTCAAGTGTGTTTGATGAAATGGGCCATACGAAAGTAAAACTATCATGAATGGGATGATGAAAAAAAGAAAAAGAGAGAAACAATGTCCATGAGTTGATGGGAATGTGTTGAAAAGGCGCTTAAGGATGCTAGTGACTAATATTGGCTAATCCAATATATACTAGTTCCATAGCTTCCATTACAACCCATTAAAGTCCTACGTGATCTTACATTGCATTTTTTTATATTAGTGGAGTAATACACTAAGGGCAAGCCTATGGGTCATGACATGATGCATGTGAATTCTTTTGGGAGAGAGAGTGAAATTAATATTTACATGCCCCTACTTGAATGCTTGTGTGTCGCATGAACATAAAGGGGAAGATTCTCTAAAGTTGTGAGGGCACATGCTTGATGAAGTATTGATGTTCGTGTCGGATATCTTGATTAGCTGATTTGCATGAGTTTGCTGATATCGAGAGTCGATTCTTTAAGTCTAGGAAGTCTTGATGTATTACAGGTAATTGCATTGTTAAGACCATGCATGTTTTCTTGATGATTTACAATATTGAATGATCGGTATGACCGTAGCGTAAATTGTCGCACCATAGTGGCGAAGGTTGGGATGTAATTTGCATGAGTTGTGTATGTGTTGTTCGAGGACGAACAAGGATTTAAGTGTGGAGTAAGTGATCTTGGGCAGATTTATATGCCCAAGTGATACTCAAACGTATCATTTTCGCCTTGTTTATTGTGCAATGTGTATACATTTTCATGTAATTGGTAATAAAATGTGAATTTATACTAACCAACATGATTAGCATTGTTTTTTAGGTAAAATATGATTTTGAGGAGCTAAAATGCATGTTGGAACAATATCAGAGTTGGACTTGGATGCGAGCACGAAAAAAGACATTGGACTGCACAATGTAAAGGGGTTCCGCGATGGAGCCATGCCACGCTACCATCACGGAGGCACACTGCCTGGAGGATGATTAATTTGTCAATTTCTAGTGAAGCCTCGCGACAGCTCCGTGGCACTGAGGCAAGCCTCCGCGTTGCATGTCGTGCCACGTTGAGGCTTTATTCCCGGACCCCAGATTTCCAGTGAGGGTCCGCGTCCACGCCGTGTCACAAAGGCAGTGCTCCGCGTTGGCCTCCGTGACACGTTGCTTGTTATTCTGGGAAATTTTCCCAGTAGTATAAATAGAACACTTAGGCTTATTTTTAGAAAATTCAGACTTGGTGGAGCAAGGACGTGGGTTACAGGCAGTTGAGGGATGAAAAAGCTCAGGGTTTTTCTCTCTTTCTTTTTTCTTTCAATCAATTGTTTGTATGATTAACACTTGTTTTAGGATGATTAATCCACAAATGAGTGGCTAATTCTCTTCCTTGCTGAGGTTATGAACAATGGTGATGAATTGTGATTATTGAATTATATGGTTTTTCATCTTCTTCTTCCATGTTGTTCTATTAATTCTTGTTTCTACTGCAGTGGTGTGTGGCCGACATTAATGTACATCTAAAAAGTCCGATTTCACTCGAGAGAGCACGAAATTGGAAAGTTGTGAATTAATAGGGTATTGTTCTTAACTTGATTTGGGAAAATTGGGTTTTGATGTGCTTTCCTGATAGAAATATACTTGAAAGCCGTATTAGTCAATTTAGGAACCGGAATTGTATTGCTAGGTCATAAATTGCATTTGATCACAGAAATGTAGACGGATGGTTTATGATTCTTAAGTGAGATTAAATACGAGAGTTTTAACTCTAGGCTAAAGTTCTTGGCTAGCAACAGGAAGAAAAGATTAACCAAATTTATGATTATAATCAAGTTCATTACTTGTTCTTAACCTTGGCATGCTCATATCCATAGTTTCAATTCAAAGTAGATATTTGTTAATAGTTTTAGTATATAATTTATAAACAAAATTATTTAACTTTTGGTTACGTTGTTGTCAGCATATGTAGAAGTAAGATAGAATATAGTATACTTGAGCAATTTTTACTTATCCAGAGTCTCCTTGGTTCGATACTTGGCTTACTTAGCCACTTTACTACTTTTTTGACCACGTGCACTTGCGTGTTGGTTTTTAACCATATACCAAAGCACCGAACACAGGTTACATTCCTTAGGCTCTTCAAAGATCAAATTGAGCCCAGCTTCCTCGATTCGGTGGACCATCCTAGGGAACTCCTGTGCCAATGGTTCCCGTGCTATATGCTCCTCGGGGAAATATTTGTTTTCTTTGTGCTTCGCATACCACTTTTTCCCCTCATCAATCACCCATCTCGTTCCGTATTGGCGGCGTTGGCCGCGTGGAACTGCTGGTGCTGCTGGGACTGCTGTGCCCAGTCTGATTTGCTTCCTTCCGGTGCCCGAAGTTGATGCGCCTTTCCCTTTCTCTTGCCTGCTTGCCATTTTACCTGTCAACCCAAGTAGACAAGATCAATGTTAAGCTAACGGATATTAACTTCGGCTAAGGTCGGGTTAAGCTAGGTTACCCCACACTTAGTCCTTAGCTACAGTTACAACAATACGGCAAGATTATCTTTATTTACACACAATAACCAACTATACAATCATGCTTAGTGCGTTCGAAAAATTCGACGGTATTTCTTCTGCGTACTACTCAGACTTCGTATAGCTAATCACAATCACTACCATCACTAACATTTTACCCATCGCACTTAGCCAGGAAAAATATAGAAACGAAAACAACAACAAAAATTTATCTACACGAACCTATACAACCAACCAAATTCTTACAAATTTCAACATTCCCTTAACCCGAGAATCCGTCGTTCTATTAACATCCTAACAATTAGTAAATCGACTCATCTCATTCAACATGTACATCCCGGCATGAAACTCACAAGTTCACTACATTTTCAACTTCAAATTCAAAAACAAGCCCTAGAATTGATATTATCAAGAAAATTTGATTAATTTATGCAATTGACAAGTTCAAGCAATCATAACGACATTCCGAACACTCATCAACAACAATTCAATTGAATTCATGATTAATTTCTACTTAGGGCAATTTAGCTCACCTCACATGCTCAATATCGAAGAAAATCGACAAGAATTTGAGAGGAAATCGAAAAACATACCTTGACTTTGAAGAATCGAAGAAAACTTGTTGAATTTCTTGGCCTACTCCATGTCACGTTGATGGGGGATGGGTTTTGGGGGGTTTGGTCGCTGAGAGATTGAAAAATAAGGGAAAAGGGAGGGTTTTCGGGGTTAAAAAGTAGGGAAATCGCGCAGGTCACCCGGCGACCCGGTGTGACCCGTCGCGATATACACGGCAACGTGTCACGGAGTGCATCACGGTGCACTGCCTCCGTGACACGGAACCCTTGCGAGCCTGTTCTGGAATTTTTTTTAAAAATCCAGATTGTACCTCAACGTGTCACGGAGGTAACGCGGAGGTCCACCTCCGTGACACGGAGCTGTCGCCCCAGCTCACTGTTTGCCACTTTTTGTTAATTTTCATACCTCGACTTTTCCTTCGCGATTCTGTGCATATTTTTCTCCGTTTGACCTGAAATTCATCTCCCTATACAAAATTGGTTAGAATTATAGGTTTCACTCTAAATACAAATAAAACAAAAACTAAAATGAAAAATTTTGTAGTAAATCAAAAAAAAGAAAAAGAAAAGAAAAATCTATTTACACTTTACAAAAAGAAAGAAAATTTTTTTACGGTTGCCTCCCGTGCAGCGCCTGGTTTACCGTCGCAGCTCGACGTCATTAAGCTCAGTTGTCCTCTAGGGTGATGGACGATTTCTCTCGATCACCGTCCTCCCCCCAGTAGTGCTTACACCTATCCGGTGGTTTTCCCATTAACTCCCGTGAATCCTTAATCTGCTTATCATCGCCCTGATCAATCACATTGATCACCGAGAGTTTTTCGTGCACCATCGGGAGCTTGGGTGCCTTGTACACATCGAACACCTCCACTTTGTCGTGTGCTCGCATTGTTAGCTGCCCTGCAGCTACATCAATTAGTGCTTTCCCGGTCGCCAAGAAAGGACGTCCCAAAATAAATGGGACTTCCGCGTCTTGTTCAAAATTCAGCACGACAAAATCTACCGGGAAAATTAGGGAGCCAACTTGCACCAGAACGTCCTCCACAATGCCATCAGGTCTGGCTAGGGATCGATCCGCTAATTGCAAGATTACTGTTTTGGGTCTAGGACTCCCTAGACCCAACTTTCTGAATACCGATGAAGGCATCAAATTTATGCTCGCTCCCAAATCACACAATCCACGAGCTCGGATGCTCTGCCTAATAGTAATCTGGATAGTAAAACTCCCAGGGTCTTTGAGCTTTGTGGGCAGTCTATTTTGAATCCGGGAAGTGCACTCCTCCGTTAGAGCCACCGTAGCATACTCAGTCAACCAACTTTTGTTTGCCACAATGTCCTTTATATACTTAGCATATTTTGGCACTCCCTGCAAAACATCAACAAGAGGTAAGTTAATATGTACCTGTTTCAAGACCTCCATGAATTTCTTGAAACACACCTCCTCCTTGTGTTTCTTTAATCGTTGAGGGAACGGGGGTGGAGGTCTTTCTGATTCAGCTTCCTTAGTCTTCCCTTTTTACGTACTTTGCTCCCTCTCAACTTCTGCTGCTCCCGATTGTTGAGGTGGTCGTTCTGGTTCCACCACTTTCAGCTGCAAACCACTCCTTATGGTCACTGCATTTACCTGCTTGGGATTGGGATCCGTGTCGCTCAGCAGTCCTCCTCTAGGCCTTGTGTTTTGGGCACTAGCAAATTGCCCAAATTGATATTCAAGTGCCTTGGTAGCTAACTGGTTGTTTTTCACTTCGGCTGCCAATTTCACATAGTCAACCTGCAATTGAGCTTGGTTAGCTATCATGGTCTTGAACATCTCCTCAATGCTGGGTGATGGTGGTGGAGGAGGTGCATTGTTGTTTCTGAATTGTGCTTGATAATTCTGCTGCCCTCCTTGGTTCCTTTGCACACCCTGACCCGAACTTTGCCCCTGATGGTTGTTGCTACCCCATGAAAAATTAGGGTGATTCCTCCAATTGGAATTGTAGCTATTACCATACTGTTGGTGGTTCCTTTGCGCATTACCCACAAAGTTTACCAAGTCAGGATTGGCTCCACAACACTCAGCTGAGTGCTCACTGCTTCCACACACTTCACACCACATTTGCTGCACAGCATTCACGGGGGCTGGAGGCTGGTTCATTGTCATGTTGCTGAAGTGGGTGTTAAGTTGATTTTGCAATGCAGCTATCAGTGCAGCGATAGCTATAAACCCGTCCACTTCTAGCACTCCTACTGCTTTCCTTGTCCCACCTCTTGATGAATCAGCATTCCATTCTGGATTGCCCTGCGAAATACGGTTCAACAAGGTATACAGCTCCTCATAAGTTTTCTCCAGCGCTTGCCCTCCAGCTGCCGAGTCTAGCAATATTTTGGTGTGGGGTTCCAAACACTCTATAAAAGTGTGCACCAGCACATCATTGGACTGATGATGATGAGGACAATCCCGCAACATAGACTTGAATCTCTCCCAGGCCTGATATAAATTCTCTCCCTCTCTCTGTTTGAAACTTAGAATTTGACTTCTAAGACTTGTTTTACCGAAGGGAAAAAATCGTATCAAGAATTTCCTTGCAAGATCATCCCACGTAGAAATAGAATTCGATGGCTCAGCTTTCAACCACCTCTTGGCTTCTCCCAATAGTGAGAATGGGAACAATGTAAGCCGGACATAATCTGATGACACTCCAGCGGGGATGTAAGTGTCACTTATCTCCAAAAAATTTGGAGATGCTGCTGTGGATTTTCATGAGGGAGACCGGTAAACTGCCCGCTAGTGTGCAGCAATTGCACCATATTCTGTTTAAGTTCAAACCTGCCTCCTGGCTCAGGTTTGCGGATGCTAGTTGTGACATTATTAGCATGTGGGATTGCCACCTCGCGAACCGGCCGAGCTGCTACTTCTTCGGGCCCTAACACTACCCATACTACCAGTGGATTCTGTTGTTTCTCCATGATCGTCTGTCTGAGCAACTGTATCTTTCTTTGTAGAGCTTCTCTTCGTTTACTGTGAAATATCCTTTCTGGCTCTATATACGATTCCACCAGCTCCTTGTCCCTTGCAAGTGTTCAACAGAAATTAAGTCTGCAAAATACAGGCTAAGACCAAGTTGTCAACACTAAGAAAATAAAAATACAGTAAATTAACACTTAAAACAAATTCACCAATTGCCAAGTCCCCGGCAACGGCGCCAAAAACTTGTTCGGTTTGTTTTGTGGGTATATAAAACGACACGCAAGTGCACGTGGTCGAACAAGTAGTAAGTGGCTTTAGTAAGCCAACTATCAATCCCATAGAGACTTGGATGAAGTGCAATCTCTCAAGTGTACTATATTTTACTTCTAAAAATGCAAACAACAGTGTAACCAAGAGTTTGATAGTTTGTTTTATAATTTTTATACTAAAGCTAAAACAATTATCTACTTTGAGTCTGAACTATGAATGAGAGCATGCTGAGGTTAAACGAACATGTAATGAAATTAATTATCATCATAATTTGGTTAATCTTTTCCTCCAGTTGCTAGCCAAGAACTATTGCCAAGAGATTAAAACTCTCGTATTTAACCTCACTTAAGAATCATGAACCATCCACCTACATTTCTGTGATTAAATGCAATTCATGTTCTAGCCATACAAATCCGGTTCCTAAATTGACTAATACGACTTTCAGGTATATTTCTATCCTGAAAGTAAATCAATTCCCAATTTTCCCAAATCAAGTAAAGATCATATCCTATTAATTCACAACTTTCCAATTTCTTGCTATCTCGAGTGAAACCGGACTTTTTAGATGTACATTAATGTAGGCCACACATTAATGCAGTAAGAACAAGAATTAATAGAACAACATGGAAGAAAAGATGAAAAACCAAAGAATTAATGATCACATTTCATCACAATTGTTCATAACCTCAGCAAGAAGAGGAATTAGCCACTCATTTGTGGATTAAACATCTTTAAATGAGTGTTAATCATACAAGCAATTGAATTCAAGAAGAAAGAAAGAGAGAAAAAACCCTGATATTTTCGTCCCTCAACTACCTGTAACCCACGTTCTTGCTCCACCAAGTCAGAATATTGAAAAATGAACCTAAGTGTTCTATTTGTACTGCTGGGAATTTTTTTCGGAATAACGAGCAACGTGTCACGGAGTGCATCGCGGAGCACTGCCTCCGTGACATGCTACGAACGCGGACCCTCACTGGAACTGGGGGTCCAGGAATTAAAACTCAACGTGGCACGGCGTGCAACGTGGAGCCAAGCCACCGTGCCACGGACCAGACGCGGACCCTCTCTGGAATTTGGGCAAAATTTCCCTATCCAGGAAGAAGGCCTCCGCGATGGCAGCGTGACATGGCTCTATCACGGAGCCCCTTTAATTCATGCTGTCCAATGCTTTATCCCTTGCTCGCATCCAAGTCCAACCACGATATCCTCCAACATGCATTTTAGCTTCCCGAAATTATATTTTACCTGCAAAACACTGCTAATCATGTTGGTTAGTATAAATTCACATTTTATTACCAATTACATGAGAATGTATACACATTGGTAGATAAACAAGGCAAAAATGTTACTTTTGAGTATCACTTGGGCATATAAATTTGCCCAAGATCAGACACATCTTCACTCCATTACAATATCTATGCTAGAGATAGTTAATCCTTCCTCAAGCACTTGTGGTTGATAAATTGATTTTGTCCTTGGGGTTTTAGAAACCCAAGGCATAAATATTCTTGTGGTTAAGAATCAAGAAAATGTGATTTATCCACAGATATTTAAGTTGAATTCGAATCTAAGAAGAATGAAGTAATCCCATGCTAGTTGTTAGACCATGCATAGAACAGCCCTAGCCAATTCACTTGAGAATGCAACAATTACAATTTCCTCCCACTTAGTTTTAAATTATAATTCAATAGTGTTTTCCCTTTTTCCCCCAATTTACTTTTCAAGTATTGAAGAATGACTCATTCTAGTTTGAATTATTTTACAACTCCTGGATTATCGACTCAATTCCCTATGGGATTTGACCCTGATAGTCATTGAGAATATTTGTACTGACAATGACCGTGTGCACTCTCTCATAAAGAAGAGTGTATTTTGGATGTTATAAAAAATGGTGTCGTTGCCGGGGAATTGAGTTGTGATAAGCCATTTGTTACTTATTGATTCAAACTTGTTTTGCATCTTGTTTTGCTTTTTGTTTATTTTACTTCTTTTTACTTCATGTTGGTGTTGTCTTTGAGTGTTGCAAGGTTGATTAAGGTGTGGAATGTGATGACAAGTGGAAGGAGAAAATTGAAGAACCGACTTTAGACATGCGAGATGTAGGTAGAAAGACGCGAAGTGCAAGTCTAGCGCAGGTTATAACCAGAATACATAGAAGGCAAAAATTCCAATGCAAATGCCTCCATCATACTAGGGAGTTCTTGCACTCATTCCTCCCTTATTGCGCGCGACTTTGTGCCTCAAAGATAATGTTTGTTTTGTTTTTATTTTATATTCTTGGTTGTTTGATTTTTTGTTGGGGGAAGAAGTCTGAGTAATTCTCTTGTGAGTGATGTACGATATGGCCCTATGACAGATTGGGTGGTGGCATTCTTAAGGGCAAATTGTCATTACTTTCTAGTTAGTATCACCTTTGTAGATAGTAGTCTTTGAATAAACTCCAAGGGACTTTTTTTACTACGGTTCTTTTACAAGGAGCGATTGCCCTTTCTTTTCTTTTATTTCCGAATCGGGTGGCGTTTCCTGATGATATATTGAGAGGAAACTTTCTTAAGGGATAATTTTGAGTCTAGAGTCTTTGTGAGTGTATTGTGCACTTGTTTGAAGAGGTACCACCAAAAATTTCTTGCTTGGCATTGTGCATGAGTTTTAAAAAGAAAAGACGGGCACTTAAATTTGAAAATGAGCACCCTCTTGTAATGGGTTATACATTCCTTGCTTAGCTTTTTGATTCATAAACTGTCTTGTCTAAAGTTATTCTCTTAATGTGATGAACAACGTATGTGAACTCCTTGGATTGTGATGCCTTATGTGGTGAGTCTTTTGGCTTAATTCTTGTGTATGCATGATTGTTTATAACTTGCCCTAAGTGTGATTCAAGCCAAAATGTTAGATGGGGTTGCACTTAGAACATGATCTTAGGCTTTCTTTTGATAGTAACTTCGCTAAAATGACCTCAGTGAACATATCCCTTTGTTCACTAATGTTGAGCCTTTGAACCTTTTTCTTGAAAACCACATTACAAGCCTAATGACCCTTTTTAATCCTACTCTGTGGCACCCGTCCTTCCTAATTTCTAATGATGAAAGAATGAAAAATGGGGCTTAAAGTCCAAGAAATGGGGAGAGATAAGAAAATAATGTGAAATGAGGTAAAAGCCTATGTTTGGGGGTTTGCAAGAAGGGGAGAAATGTGATGAGCTTAAATGTGAGGTAGCACCAAATTGTGATAAAAAAGAATGAAATGATGGGTTGAGAAACCTTGAATCATCAAAAGAGAATAAGAATAGTGAAACGGTGTTACATCTTGCTCAAATGAGGCTAATAATGGAACCCAAAGGTGTTATATGTGTGGCTCTTGATAAACAAAAGATGAAGGTGATAAACGAGGAGAGATAAGGAGATTTGATTACAAATAGTGTAATGGGATGTTGCAAGTGTTTACAAAAGGCATTAGGGAGGTTCTAGTCACTAGAGCTAAACATTTGTCCTACCTTTACCCCTAGCCTTCATGATACCCTGCAAGTCCTTAGTGATTTTGAGTGTAGCAACTCTACATTAGTGGCAACTTATCCGAAGGGCAAGCTTATAGGTCAATTTGTATATATGCACTTGAATTTCTTTGTGAGAGTGAGCGCATTTGTCTTATCTTATAATCCCTATGTGTGAAATGTCTAAAATTGTTTGGGATTCTCTCTTCTAGTGAGTGGCATCACTTCCTTAGGGTACATGATTAAAAGTGTTTTCAGGTAAGAGGGGTGAATGAGACAAGTGTATAGCAAACTTTAAGGCAAGCATTGAATGTGAATTGTCAATGACTTGAGATGCTCCTTGAACATGTTTTGATGAACTATGCCCCTTGTTTGAATGAAAGGAATGCAGTCAGTTATTGAAGCTTGTGCAACATGATTTGAGTCTTTTCTTTTTCTTGAGTTGGTGTGTAATTTTTGGGTTGTCTTGAGGTTTGATGGTTTTGCGTGCAACTCCCATAATGCTCATATATAACATGTTGTTCCATTCACTCAACTGTAAAGAACTGCATTACTTTAAGACAAGCAATTCTTCAAGTTTTGAGGTTTTATGAGTTGATAATTTACTAATGTCGCCCAGACGCACGTAAGTGCATGTGGCCGTCAAGTAATATAGGATTGTTAAGTCCAAATATCATACCCACATGGACTTGTCAATTTAATCATTATAAGGTTGTCACTTTAATTTCTTTTCTTTTTTTTTATTGTCACTTTAATTTCACTAATCTAAGAAACAAGTAAAATGAAGATCGATTTGGAAAATTAAACTACTAAAACTTCAAATGTAAAAATTAAATAAAATGAATGCAAGCTTGATTGTATTTCAATAATGATGAAAGACAGGGCAACGGTTGGTTTCAAGTTGAGTTTTCCAGATGTAATTAAACTAGCTCGATTCTTCCTATGGTTGTTAGTTGCAAGTTACTATCCCATTTCTTTCCACTATCCCTAGCATCCAAGAACTATTTCCTGAACCCTAACTCCTATATACCTATGGTTGCAGGAGAATAATGAAACCACGATTATGCCTACTTTTATTTCAACTAAACGTGGTTGAAGGGTATATTCATATCCTCAACAACAACTTCTATCCTATCACCAATGGGTTCTAGGGTCTTTGATTCTCATTTTGTATTTATTTTTAACCCTTTCGATTCCCTTTCCCAAGTTCAACCAAAAGCCAATAGATTACTTACAAGGTGATCGATCTCATAAATAACAAATTAAAAAAAATAAATACAAGCAAACATAAGAGAAGAATAAAAATTAAATTTAATTAATCTGTCAAACAATAAATCATTCACCATGGCCACAACTCTAGAATATGAGTTTAGCCACTCATAGACAAGGAGAAAAACAAATACTTAGTCATTATTATGCGAAAAGATGAAGTAAAGAAGAGAAAACCTAGTTGTAGAACCTGTCTTCCTTCCAAATTGCTTACAAGCTTTCATGAATGCACTATGAAATAAAAAATGAGCAAAAACTACTTCAAGCAGTCCAAAACTACTCCAAGAAGTCAAAAAACTACGTAACAAATGACCTAAGGCTTATATTCATAGATGATCCATCAAATAATGCTTCTTCCCTTAAAGACTTGGCTTAAAAATCAGCATTTTTCGCCCCGAAATGGGTCTAGCACACCGCCCCTCCTATTTCACCACAGACTTAGTCAAATTTTCACTAATTTTTAGCTCCAGATAAGTCCTAGCTTGCCTCCTCAGACATAGCACCATCCTGAGATTTTTTTCTCTGAAGTTTGAGGGCTGGTGCGGGGCGCCAGCCATAGCACCTGATTGATATTTTATTTCTCTGAATTTGGACTTGGTGCGAGGCACCAGACATTGCACCAAACTCGTCAGATTCTCAAATCTTCATTCCTGCATCATTTTGAGCCCATTTTTCTTAGTTTCCTGCTCAAATCAACTCAAATTATTTGTCAGCGCATAAAACACACACATCCATGAATTTAAGCATAAATTAAGGATTATGAACTCAAAACATGATCAAATATGGGTAAAAACATGAAAAATGGGCATGAAAATATGAAAAACATCACCACCCTACACTTAATTTTTCGTCCTCGAACAATCCTTAAAACATACCTAAAATCATGTTTCACTATCACACTTGAAACCTCTATCAACTCATACTCAACCAACTAGTATGGAGAAAACATAAAGTGGTTTATCATCATACAATAATTCTAAACAAAGCACATAGAAACATTTCACAATCAAGAACACACAACCTCTATAAATTACTCATCTTTTCAACACAAAGGGCCAACATGATTAAGTGTGACACATGCAACAAGTAGTACACCTAATTAGACCTCTTGTATGCCTCACTTTTAGTGATGTTCCTATCTCAAATTCATCAATGTAAGACACGGAACACCATAAGTAAGGCACACTCACACTTACAAATGATGTAATGTACATATGCAACATACAGTAGGCTTGCTTTTCATGTACGTTGACACTGCCTAATTGCTTCAAGAGATTAAGATCACAAGGACTTTTCTTGGTTGTGATGTCGACTAAGGGATGGGTAGGATTTATATTTCATTTTATAGTGACTACCACCCTAAGCACTTTTAAGATATATCTCACTTTTCTTGTCCACCACCTCTTTCCTTGCTCATTCACCTTTCCTCTACTCTCCCTTGTCTTTTCTTTTCATGCCCTATTTTTTCACTACTTGGATGCTAGTTTTCTAATCATAGAATAACTAAGGATTTTGCAACTAAAGATCTCTTTTTCAATTTCCTAGAAGCAAGCAGACAACACAATTTTTATGCGCACCCCTTCTTCTCACTTTTCTGTTCTTACCACAATTTTCTTTTTCCCTTAATATTATACTTCGGTGGACCTTATTTTTTAGGTCTCAAAGTGCCTAAGACTAATTTGGATCAATAAGTCTGAGGTCTCACAAAAAGAGGGAGTAAGCTGTTATTGAGACTAAACAAATAATAAGGCTTTCAGGCTTAACGGGGGTAACTAGGGAGAATGACTAGGAAGGTAAAATAACTATAGAAAAAATTGGCTTCTTCAAAGAAGTGCCTTGATCATCTCTCAACTCCTTATCAACCAGTTATCCTACATATGCTAAGGCAAGTTCTAGATACTACAATATATACATACAAAACAATTCAGCTAATGTCTCGTGGAAACAAGAATCTAATAAGTTTCTACAGCTACACATTCACACAATCATATTGAATGACAAGTTAAACTCATAATTAAGCCCTAAGGATATGTTGAGTCAAATTAAAGAGATGTGTGTGTATCTCATGGATTCTAACTCATGCAATCAAGATGACCACTCTATTTACTCTAGCATAGAAGCTAAGAAGAACATTAACAAGCATACAAGCAGATGTCCTACGACTCAATCCTAAAACAAATGTGATTAGACTTCCCTTAAGACGATCGTCATCCATCTATCATAGGGAAACGTCATTTCTCTATGACTAAAACAACTCAAAAAAAACAAAGAATTTACTCCAAAATAAAGCAATTAAACATAACATAGTCAAGACGAACATAACAAGTCAAATATCCCAGGTATCCAAGTAGTCAACATCATCATACTATCTATTACAAACCAAGTCCTACAAATCACAAACTACTACTACCAGGAATATAATAATGCTACGACCTACAAATATAGCAATTAAAGATCAACAGGAATCTAACTTTCCTCCACCCCACACTTAAAAAGGTGCACAGTTCTTAGTGCACACATAATCACATCATAAAGGGAGAGAAAAGGAATTTCCTGGTCGCTAAGTATCACCCTCTTTTCCATCAACCTATGTGGTTCCTGTAGAAGTATTGATCTTGGGCAGATTTATATGCCCAAGTGATACTCAAAAGTATCATTTTCGCCTTTGTTATCTAGCAATGTGTATACATTTTCATGTAATTGGTAATAAAATATGAATTTATACTAACCAACATGATTAGCATTGTTTTGTAGGTAAAATGTGATTTTGGGAAGCTAAAATGTATGTTGGATGATATCGGAGTTGGACTTGGATGCAAGCAAGGAAAAAGGCATAGGACTGTATGAATTAAAGGGGCTCCGCGATGGAGCTGTGTCACGCTGCCATCGCGGAGGCATTCTGCCTGGAGGGTGAAAATTCATCAAATTTCCAGTGGAGGTCCGCGTCTGCTCCGTGGCACGGTGGCTAGCCTCCGCGTTGCACGCCGTGCCACGTTGGTGTTTAAATTCCCGGACCCCCAGTTCCAGTGAGGATCCGCGTTCATGGCGTGTCACGGAGGCAGTGCTCCGCGATGCACTCCGTGACAAGTTGCTCATTATTCCGGGAAAAATTCCCACTAGTATAAATAGAACACTTAAGTGTATTTTTCATAACTCAGACTTGGTGGAGCAAGGACGTGGGTTACAGGCAGTTGAGGGACGAAAAGTTCAGGGTTTTTTCTCTCTTTCTTTCTTCTTTAACTCAATTGTTTGTATGATTAACACTCGTTTTACGATGATTAATCCACAAATGAGTGTCTAATTCCCTTCCTTACTGAGGTTATGAACACTTGTGATGAATTTTGATTATTAATTATATGGTTTTTCATCTTTTTCTTCCCTGTTGTTCTATTAATTCTTGTTTCTACTGCATTGGTGAGTGGCCTACATTAATGTACATCTAAAAAGTCCGATTTCACTCGAGAGAGCACGAAATTGGAAAGTTGTGAATTAATAGGATATTATTCTTAACTTTATTTGGGAAAATTGAGTTTTGATGAACCTTCAGGATAGAAATATACCTGAAAGTCGTATTAGTCAATTTAGGAACCGAAATTGTATGGCTAGAACATGAATTGCATTTGATCACAGAAATGTAGATGGATGGTTCATGATTCTTAAGTGAGATTAAATACGAGAGTTTTAATCTCTTGGCAATTGTTCTTGGCTAGCAACTGGAAGAAAAGATTAACCAATTTATGATGATAATCAGTTTCATTACATGTTCTTTAACCTCAGTATGCTTTTATCCATAGTCCAAATTCAAGGTAGATAATTGTCTGTAGTTTTAGTATAAAATTTATAAAACAAATTATTAAATTTTTGGTTATTTAGTTGTCATCATATTTATAAGTAAAAATATAGTATACTTGAGCAAATTGCACTTATCCCAAGTCTCTGTGGGATCGATACTTGCTTACTAAAGCCACTTACTACTTGTTCGACCACGTGCACTTGCGTGTCATTTTATATACCCACAATCACGCGAACAAGTTTTTGGCGCCGTTGCCGGGGACTTGGCAATTGATGAATTTGTTTTAAGTGTTAATTTTACTGTATTTTTATTTTTCTTAAGTGTTGACAACTTGGTCTTAGCCTGTATTTTGCAGACTTAATTGCTGTGAACACTGGCAAGAGACAAAGAGCTGGTGGAATCTTATATAGAGCCAGAACGTATATTTCACAGTAAACAGAGAGAAGCTCCACAAAGGAAGCTGCAGTTGCTCAGACAGACCATTATGGAGCAACAGAATCCACCGGTTATAAGGGCAGTGTTAGTGCCCGAAGAAGCAGCAGCAAGGCCGGTTCGCGAGGTGGAAATCCCACATGCCAATAATGTTACATCCAGTATCCGCAAACCAGATCCTGGAGGGAGATTTGAACTCAAGCAAAATATGGTGCAATTGTTGCACACAAGCGGGCAATTTACTGGTCTCCCTCATGAAGACCCACAACAGCATCTCCAAAACTTTTTGGAGATAAGTGACACTTACATACCCGCTGGAGTGTCACCTGACTATGTTCGGCTTACATTATTTACGTTCTCATTACTCGGAGAAGCCAAGAGGTGGTTGAAAGCTGAGCCACCAAATTCTATTTCAACGTGGGATGATCCTGCACGGAAGTTCTTGATAAGGTTTTTTCCCTCTGGTAAAACAGCAAGGCTTAGAAGTCAAATTCTGAGTTTCAAACAGAGAGAGGGAGAAAATTTATATCAAGCCTGGGAGAGATTTAAATCCATGTTGCAGGACTGTCCTCATCATCATCAGTCCAATGAGGTGTTGGTGCACACATTTATTGAGGGTTTGGAACCCCACACCATAATATTGCTAGATTCAGCAGCTGGAGGGCAAGCGCTGGAAAAGACTTATGAGGAGCTGTATACTTTGCTAAACTGGATTTCATAGGGCAATCCAGAATGGAATGCTGATTCATCACGAGGTGGGGCAAGGAAAGCAGCAGGAGTGCTTGAAGTGGATGGGTTTACAGCTATCGCTGCACAGATAGCTGCCTTACAAAATCAATTGAACAACCACTTCAGCAACATGACTTTAAACCAGTCGTCAGCTCCAGTTAATGCAGTCCAGCAATTGTGGTGTGAAGTGTGTGGAAGCAGTGAGCACTCAGCTGAGTGCTGTGGAGCAAATCCTGACTCAGTAAACTTTGTGGGTAATGCACAAAGAAATCACCAGCAGTATTGTAGTAGCTACAATTCAAATTGGAGGAATCATCCTAATTTCTCATGGGGTAGCAACAACCATCAAGGCCAAAGTTTGGGTCAGGGTATGCAAAGGAATCAAGGAGGGCAACAGAACTACCAATCTCAATTCAGAAATAACAATGCACCTCCTCCACCACCATCACCCAGCATTGAGGAGATGTTCAAGACCATGATAGCTAACCAAGCTCAATTGCAGGCTGACTATGTGAAATTGGCAGCCGAAGTGAAAAACAATCAGTTAGCTACCAAGGCTCTTGAGTATCAATTTTGGCAATTTGCTAGTGCCCAAAATACAAGGCCTAGAGGAGGACTGCCAAGCGACACGGATCCGAATCCCAAGCAGGTAAATGCAGTGACCACAAAGAGTGGTTTGCAGCTGAAGGAGGTGGAACCAGAAAGACCACCTCAACATTCGGGAGCAGCAGAAGTTGAGGGGGAGCAAAGTTCAGAAAGGGGGAAGACCAAAGAAGCTGAATCAGAAAGACCTCCACCCCCGTTCCCTCAACGACTCAAGAAACACAAAGAGGAGGCGTGTTTCAAGAAATTCATGGAGGTGCTTAAACCGGTACATGTTAATTTACCTCTTGTTGATGTCTTGCAGGGAGTGCCTAAATATGCCAAATACATAAAAGACATCGTGGCCAACAAAAGTCGGTTGACTGAGTATGCCACGGTGGCTTTAACTGAGGAGTGCACTTCCCGGATCCAAAATAGACTGCCCACAAAGCTAAAAGACCCTGGAAGTTTTACTATCCAGCTTACTATTGGGTAGAGCATCCGAGCTCATAGATTGTGTGACTTGGGGGAAAGTATAAATCTGATGCCGTCTTCGGTATTCAGAAAGTTGGGTTTAGGGAGTCCTAGACCCACAACGGTGATATTGCAGTTGGCGGATCGATCCTTAGCTAGGCCGGATGGCATTGTCGAGGATGTTCTAGTGCAAGTTGGCTCCCTAATTTTCCCGGTAGATTTTGTTGTTCTGGATTTTGAACCAGACGCGGAAGTCCCATTTATTTTGGGACGACCCTTCTTGGCAACCGAGAAAGCATTAATCGACGTAGTTGTGGGGCAACTGACAATGCAAGCACATGACAGAATAGAGGTATTTGATGTGTTAAAAGCCATGAAGATGCCAGCTATAAATGAGGAGCTTTCAGCAATCAATGTGGTTGAACATGAAGAAATTCGGCAGATTGTTGAATCTCAAGACCCATTGGAAAGAGCGTTGATGCACTCCGATCATTTCGGAGATAGAGAGGCGTGTGAAATGGTCCAATTGTTGAATGGAGCACAGAATCATCCGAGGAGACAGGAGTTTCAATCATTGATGAGATCTCTAGAGCCTTTGCCGAAACCATCAGTTGAGGAGGCGACGAAGCTGGAGTTGAAAGAATTGCCTCCCCATTTAAAATATATCTTTTTGGGGGAGGGTGAGACGTTACCAGTTATCATCTCTACAGACTTGACGGAGGCACAGGAGAAGGCAGCATTGGGTGTCCTCAAAAAGATGAAGAAAGCAATGGGTTGGCAAATGTCAGATATTCAGGGTATCAATCCAGCTTTCTGTACACACAGAATATTCATGGAGACAGGAGCCAAACCAACCGTTCAGCCGCAATGGAGACTTAATCCAGAAATGAAGGATATGGTAAGGAAAGAAATAATCAAGTGGCTTGATGCAGGTGTGGTCTACCCAATTTTAGACAGTGAATGGGTCAGCCCCGTTCAATGTGTTCCAAAGAAAGGGGGGATGAAATAAAAGGGATGGGGTAATGATCTTTCCTCGTGGCTTCGTTTAGCTTTCTGTAGTCACCAACGAGAAAAATGAGTTGATCCCTACTCGAACTGTCACAGGCTGGCGGATTTGCATGGACTACAGAAAGCTAAACGAAGCCACGAGGAAAGATCATTACCCCATCCCTTTTATTGATCAAATACAGGACAGGTTGGCGGGACAGGAATATTATTGCTTCCTTGATGGGTACTCTGGTTATAACCAAATAGCCATAGCTCTGGAGGATCAAGAGAAGACTACTTTTACCTGTCCTTATGGGACATATGCTTTCAGGCGAATGCCTTTTGGGTTATGCAATGCACCGGCCACATTTCAGAGATGCATGATGGCTATTTTCTATGACATGGTGGAGGATTTTGTTGAGGTATTTATGGATGATTTTTCTGTTTTTGGTAATTCGTTTGCTACTTGTTTGCAGAATCTTAACAGGGTGCTGGCTCGTTGTGAGGAATCCAAACTTCTATTGAACTGGGAGAAATGCCACTTCTTGGTGAAGGAGGGTATTGTCCTCGGCCACAAAGTATCTAGAAAGGGGTTGGAAGTCGATCGTGCTAAGATCGAGGTTATTGAAAAGTTGCCACCACCAATGTCAGTGAAAGGTGTGCACAGTTTTCTTGGGCATGCAGGATTCTACAGACGATTCATCAAAAACTTTTCCAAAATTTCTAGACCACTATGCAGATTGCTGGAAAAAGAGGTGAAGTTTGAGTTGAATGATGAGTGTGTTAAGGCATTTGAAGAGCTGAAGCATAAATTGATAGAAGCACCTATCCTCACTTCTCCGGACTGGGAACAACCATTTGAGCTGATGTGTGATGCCAGTGATGTGGCTGTGGGAGCTGTATTGGGGCAAAGAAAAAATAGAATCTTTCATTCTATCCATTATGCAAGCAAAACGCTGAATACAGCCCAAAGCAACTACACAGTCACAGAGAAGGAAATACTAGCCTTGGTGTTTGCATTTGACAAATTCAGGTCCTATTTGGTGGGTTCGAAAGTGGTGGTGTACACAGACCATGCAGTGATTCGGTACCTATTCAACAAGAAGGATGCTAAGCCGAGGTTGATCAGATGGATCTTGTTGTTGCAGGAGTTTGATCTCGAGATCAAAGACCGAAAGGGGAGCGAGAATCAGGTAGCAGATCACCTATCACGATTGGAAAGCCGGTCGCATGTGATGGAAAGTGATAACATAAATGAAGAGTTCCCAGATGAGCAACTCTTGGTAGTGGGGGAAGCTGAAGTTCCATGGTATGCAGACATAGTCAACTTGCTAGTGAGCGGAGTCTACCCACCTGAGGCAACAGACCAGCAAAGAAGGAAATTGAGGCATGATAGCCGGCACTATGTTTGGGATGAACCATATTTATTCAAACAGGGACCAGATCAGGTAATGAGAAGATGCATCCCAGAGAGTCATATTGCAGAGGTGTTGAGGGGCTGCCATTCTTCATTGTATGGAGGGAATCACGGAGGTGAGAGAACAGCGCACAAGGTTCTACAATCAGGTTTCTTCGAGACAACACTGTTCAGAGACTCTATGGCGTATGTCAGAATGTGTGATAGATGTCAGCGTACATGATCAATTGGCAGAAGACAAGAGATGCCGCTGCAGAATATACTGGAAGTTGAGCCCTTTGATGTATGGGGCATTGACTTCATGGGTCCATTCCCACCGTCATTTGGTAATCGTTACATCTTGGTGGCTGTAGATTATGTATCAAAATGGGTGGAAGCAATAGCTTTCCCCAGGAATGACAACAAGGTAGTAACGAAGTTTGTGAAAAAACACATCCTCACAAGGTTCGGCACACCCCGAGCCATTATCAGTGATGGAGGGGCTCATTTTATCAATGCAAGTTTCAAGAAATTACTAGCCAAGTATGGGGTGCGCCATAAAGTGGCAACAGCATACCACCCCCAAACTAGTGGGCAAGTAGAGGTGTCAAATAGAGAAGTGAAGCAGATTCTTCAGAAAATGGTGAATACACAACGAAATGATTGGTCCAGCAAACTTGATGATGCATTGTGGGCTTACAGAACTGCTTACAAGACACTGATTGGAACCTCACCATACCGATTGGTCTATGGCAAAGCATGTCATCTTCCGGTAGAATTAGAGCACCGAGCTTTCTAGGCTGTCAGGAAGTTAAATATGGACTTAGAGATGGCGGGCAAAAAGAGACTCATGCAGCTCAGTGAACTTGACGAGTTCCGCTGGCATGCCTATGAGAGTGCCAAGTACTACAAGGAAAGAACTAAAAGATGGCATGATAAGCATGTGGTGCATCGCATTTTCGAGCAGGGACAGAAAGTGTTGCTCTTCAATTCGAGATTGAAGTTGTTTCCAGGGTAGCTGAGGTCTAAATGGTCAGGACCATTTGAAGTGGTAAGAATGACCTCGCACGGGGCGGTAGAATTGTGGCAAGAAGATCGGAGTGCCACGTTCTTAGTAAATGGCCAAAGGTGTAAGCACTACTGTGGGGAGGACGGTGATCGAGAGAAATCATCCATCACCCTAGCGGACAATTGAGCTTAAATGACGTTGAGCCACGACGGTAAACTAGGCGCTGCACGGGAGGCAACCCGTGAAAAAAAATTTTCTTTCATTTTGCAAAGTGTAAATAGATTTTTCTTTTTCTTTTTCTTGATTGATTACAAAAATTTTCGTTTTAGTTAGCATTTTCTATTTTTAGTTAGGTGAAACCTATTATTCTAACCAATTTTATTTAGTGAGATGATTTTCAGGTCAAACGGAGAAAAATGTGCACGGAATCGTGAAGGAGAAGTCGAGGTATGAAAAATTAATAAAATGTAGAAGACAGTGAGCTGGGGCGATGGCTCCGTGTCACAGAGGAGGACCTCCGCGTTACCCTCCATGACACGTTGAGATATAACCCGGAAATTTCAAAAATTTCCAGTATGTTGTCGCGATGGCTCCGTGTCACGGAGGCAGTGCACCGCGATGCACTCCGTGACACGTTGCCTTGTATATCGCGACGGGTCACACCGGGTTACCGGGTGACCCGCATGTTTTTCTACCTTTTAAACCCCGAATTCTCCCCTTTTCCCCTCATTTTCGATTTCTTCCGCGACCAAACGTCCCAAAACCCCTCTCCCACCAACGTGCCACGGCTTAAGGCAACAATTTACCGAGTTTTCTTCGATTATTCAACTACAAGGTATGTTTTCCGATTCCCTCTCAAGTTTTTGTCGATTTTCTTTGATTTTAAGCATGGGAGGTGAACTAAATCGCCCTAAGTTGAAATTAAGCATGAATTCGAGTTATTTGTTGATTGATAAATGTTCGGAATGTCGTTATGATTGTTTGAACTTGTCAATTGCATAAATTATTCGAATTTGATTGCGAAAATCAATTCTAGGGCTTGTTGTTGAATGTGAAATTAGAAATGTGTTGAAAGTGTGAATTGTATGACGGGTTGTACGTGTTGAATGAGATGAGTCGTTGTACAAAGTGTTAGGATGTGAATAGACGACGAATTCTCGGGTTTGGGGGAAATGTTGAAAAATTGTTTGTATTTGGTTGGTTGGATAGGTTAATGTATATAAATTTTTGTTGTTATTTTTGTTTCTTTATTTTTCTTTGCTAAGTGCGAGGGTTAAAATGTTTGCGATGGTAGTGATTGTGATTAGCTGTACGAAGTCTGAGTAGTACACAGAAATTATACCGTCGAATTTTCTTTTTAAACGCACTAAGCATGATTGTATAGCTGGTTGTTTTGTTTCAATAAAGTTATTCTTGCCCTAGGTTATAACTGTAACTAAGGACTAAGTGTGGGGTAATTTAGCATAACCCGACCTTAGCCGAAGTTAATATTTATTTAGCTTAACATTGCGATTGTTGACGTGTGTTGACAGGCAAAATGGCAAGCCGGCAAGATAAAGGGAAGGGTGCATCAACTTCAGGCACCAGAAGAAAGCGTCTCAGACTGGGCACAACAGTCCCAGCTGCACCAGCAGTTCCACGCGGCCAGCACCGCCAATATGGAACAAGATGGGTGACGGACGAGGGGAAAAACTGGTATGCGAAGCACAAAGAGAACAAATATTTCCCCGAAGAGCATATAGCACGAGAGCCATTGGCACAGGAGTTCCCCAGAATAGTTCACCGGATCGAGGCAGCGGGGCTCAAGTTCATATTCGAGGAGCCCAAGGAATGCAACCTGCACTTGGTTTGGGAGTTCTATGCCAACTGGAACCCGGCAATCCGAAGCCACACCATCAAAATCAGAGGGCAGATAGTCACTCTGGAGCCCCACCAGCTCAATGCCATCATAGGAGCGCGGGACATAGACGCCCACGTCCTTAGACAGCTGAACATTACCCCACCGTATGCCGACATCAGACGCACACTATGTGGGGCCCGATCTACAGCTAGATGGAGTAGGCACAAGGAAAGGGGCTACCATAAGACTCTGCCATATTCTCAGATGAACAGGGAAGCCCGTATTTGGCTGAAGATAGTCTGCTCTTGCCTCATCCCGGGGGTACATATGACTGATGTAACCTGGGATCGTGTGTGTCTGGTGTACGCCCTGATGAAAGGGCTGGATATAAACGTTGGGGCGGTTATCATATCCGCCATGAAGAGAGCCCGATTACACCAGAGGCACATATATGGTTTCGGTGGACTACTCACCACCTTTCTCAGGGGCCTCGATGTAGAGGAGGAGGCCCTCGATTATATCCCGCAGTTGGAGCGGTGGGCCTTGGATGTGACAAAAACTAAGGCTCCCGACACCACCCACGGTCCAGTGCTGACACTTGGCGAGCGACACGCTCGTGATGACCAGTATATGGCGCAGATGTATGGGATGCAGATGCTCCAGCTCAGGATAGGTGGGAGTCCGGCGACGGAGAAGGAGCTATGGCAGCTCGAGCTAGATTACCCATTTGGCGAAAACGCCAGGGCTCTATGCCGAGTGGGGCCAGCCTTTGTAGAGCCCACTGATGATGACGTCCCCACGAACGAGGAGACACGTCGGGAGGACTCCGATGTGGAGTCTGATGACGACGACGGAGGCGACTCGGACATGGGAGATGAGGAAGCAGCACCTGATGAAGAAGTGGAATACTTTGACTGATCAGGGAGTTCCACCACCCGATTATGTGCTATTTAATTTTTGTGAACACTGGGGACAGTTTTCGAATTAAGTGTGGGGTGGGAGTAGTTAGGTGCTAGGCTGGGCTGGTTTGTTTGTATGTTCTCCTCTGTATTTTTGTATGTTGTGTTTCCCTGTGTTAGTGAATTTTCAAACTGTTCTGTATTTGTAAATATTTGTGGAATTGATGTGTGTTGTTGAATGTTGCCAGCTGATTCTGTAAATAGTTTTGTAAATATTTTTGCTTATCGAAATGATCGATATTTTTAAATTTTTTTTTTTGAAAATATTTTGTTCATATTTAAAATATTTTGTAAATGATTTTTCTATCGAAATGATCGATGTTTTGCAAAATTTTTTAATTTTTTAATTTTGGGTTTCTCGGCGTTTGTTTTCGGTTCTTTTACCGAGAAGGGTCCCATTGAACCGACATCATAGTTAGTGACCGTTCCCTATGATGGATGGATGACGACCGTCTTAAGGGAAATGTAGTTGTTAGGAGTAGATTTTTTTTTCAATTTATTTTCAGTTTTTTCTTTGGTGGATTGCATCCCGGAACCTGTAGTTACTATATGGTTGTGAATCTTTGGTTGTGTGTTATGCATGATATTCAAAATGCAAAGGTGATTCGTATGAAAGCATGCAATTTTGTAAATATGTTGAGATACCTGGGCTGTAGAGTTTGATTCGGTGTGATTGAGGCTTAATGTGTGAATTCATGTAATTAGTTGATTGAAGAGTCTGTGAATACATCTTGAATCGAGCATGTGCACAAAATGTGAAGTGAGGTGTTGATATTCCATGCTATTGTGAAGTGTCTAGAACTTGCCTGGTGTGTGTACAAAACAAAATGAAGGAGGTGTATTGTAGGAAAGGATGTAGGCATTTCTTTGTTTTAACCGAGAGTTTCTATTTTTTTTCTTGTCATACTCCCCCTTTCTGTGATTGTATACCCTAGTCAGCCCTTTGAGCCGTTAGCCGATTATTTCTTTCTTTTGTCCAAAAAGTGTAAACCGAGCTTAATTCTTTCTTTTCATTAGCCGTAAAGTCTATACAAAACTCTTAAGCGCTTAAGAAGAGAAAATAATGTTCCCAAAGTGTTAAAGAGTGAGAATGGTGAAAAAAAAAAGAAAAGCAGAGTGAGGGAAGAAAAGAAAAGGTTGAAGGTGCATGAATAACCTTTGTTATGGTGTCAAATGTGCTTAATGAAATGGGCCATACTAAAGTAAATCATCAAGAATGGGATGATGAAAAAAAAGAAAAAAAAGAAACAATGTCCATGAGTTGATGGGAATGTGTTGCAAAGGCGCTTAAGGATGCTAGTGGCTATTATTGGCTAATTCAATATATACTAGTTCCATAGCTTCCATTACAACCCATTAAAGTCCTACGTGATCTTACATTGCATTTCTTTATATTAGTGGAGTAATACACTAAGGGCAAGCTTATGGGTCATGACATGATGCATGTGAATTCTTTTGGGAGAGAGAGTGAAATTGTTTTTACATGCCCCTACTTGAATGTTTGTGTGTCACATGAGCAAAAAGGGGTAGATTCTCTTGAGTTGTGATGGCACATGCTTGATGAAAGATTGATTTTCGTGTCGGATATCTTGATTAGCTGATTTGCATCAGTTTGCCGATATCGAGAGTCGATTCTTAAAGTCTAGGAAGTCTTAATGTATTGAAGGTCATTGCATTGTTAAGACCATGCATGTTTTCTTGATGATTTGCAATATTGAATGATCGGTATGACCGTAGCTTAAATTGTCGCACCATAGTAGCGAGGGTGGGATGTAAATTGCATGAATTGTATGTTTGTTGTTCGAGGACGAACAAGGATTTAAGTGTGGGGTAAGTGATCTTGGGCAGATTTATATGCCCAAGTGATACTCAAAAGTATCATTTTCGCCTTATTATCTAGCAATGTGTATACATTTTCATGTAATTGGTAATAAAATGTGAATTTATACTAACCAACATGATTAGCATTGTTTTGTAGGTAAAATGTGATTTTGGGAAGCTAAAATGTATGTTGGATGATATCGGAGTTGGACTTGGATGCGAGCAAGGAAAAAGGCATAGGACTGCACGAATTAAAGGGGCTCCGCAATGGAGCCGTGTCACGCTGCCATCGCGGAGGCATTCTGCCTGGAGGGTGAAAATTCATCAAATTTCCAGTGGAGGTCCGTGTCTACTCCGTGGCACAGTGGCTAGCCTCCGCGTTGCACGCCGTGCCACGTTGGTGTTTAAATTCTCGGACCCCCAGTTCCAGTGAGGGTCCGCGTTCATGGCATGTCACGGAGGCAGTGCTCCGCGATGCACTCCGTGACACGTTGCTCATTATTCCGGGAAAAATTCCCACTAGTATAAATAGAACACTTAAGTGTATTTTTCATAATTCAGACTTGGTGGAGCAAGGACGTGGGTTACAGGCAGTTGAGGGACGAAAAGTTCAGGGTTTTTTCTCTCTTTCTTTCTTCTTTAACTCAATTGTTTGTATGATTAACACTCGTTTTATGATGATTAATCCACAAATGAGTGGCTAATTCCCTTCCTTACTGAGGTTATGAACACTTGTGATGAATTTTGATTATTAATTATGTGGTTTTTCATCATTTTCTTCCATGTTGTTCTATTAATTCTTGTTTCTACTGCATTGGTGAGTGGCCTACATTAATGTACATCTAAAAAGTCTGATTTCACTCGAGAGAGCACGAAATTGGAAAGTTGTGAATTAATAGGATATTGTTCTTAACTTGATTTGGGAAAATTGAGTTTTGATGAACCTTCAGGATAGAAATATACCTGAAAGTCATATTAGTCAATTTAGGAACCGGAATTGTATGGCTAGAACATGAATTGCATTTGATCACAGAAATGTAGATGGTTGGTTCATGATTCTTAAGTGAGATTAAATACGAGAGTTTTAATCTCTTGGAAATTGTTCTTGGCTAGCAACTGGAAGAAAAGATTAACCAATTTATGATGATAATCAGTTTCATTACATGTTCTTTAACCTCAGCATGCTTTTATCCATAGTCCAAATTCAAGGTAGATAATTGTCTGTAGTTTTAGTATAAAATTTATAAAACAAATTATTCAATTTTTGTTATTTAGTTGTCAGCATATTTATAAGTAAAAATATAGTATACTTGAGCAAATTGCACTTATCCCAAGTCTTTGTGGGATCGATACTTGGCTTACTAAAGCCACTTACTACTTGTTCGACCACGTGCACTTGCGTGTCATTTTATATACCCACAATCACGCAAACAAGTATCATCCTCCTCCATGTCTAGATCATCATCACCATCAGTAAGGACTGTAGCCTCATCATCATCAAGTGGCTCCTCAAAATTCGGGTCCACTCGGCAAATCAACATAGACTCTCTATGAGCGGGTACCATGCCTCTAAAGCTGACATCTCCATTGCAGTGGCTGGTCAACCTCCTATCTTCAGTGCAATTCCATCATCCCAAACATACGACCCTGCCAACTCTCATCTCACCCATGCCGATCAGCTATAGTAAGAGAGGGACTTGTGGAAGGGGCAATATCCTTCACCTTGGTGACGTGTATCATCTGTTCAACCAAATGTCCTACCAAAGGTAAAACAAGGTTTGCATCCTCCTCCTTGATACCTGCCCCCTTCAAGTACATGGTCAAGAGCCTATCGTGACAATATTTCCATCTACAATTGTCTCATGATCTCCTCAAATTGTGGTGAATCACAACACCAAAATTAACCAGTATCTCTTTAATCAACATGTACACCAAAATAATCTGCTCGTGAGTCACCTCTGTCAAATGTGTCCCAGAGAGAAAGACAGCATATACCAACTTCACCCACACCTTTACCTCCCTATTCATATAAGCGAATGCAAGTGTGGAATGGGTGTCATTTTGATCCCTCGCCCATCCGGCAGATGAGTGCTCACTGCACAATGTGTGGCAGATGTCTCTATATGGCGGCTTTTCCAACAAGATGAAATATTTAAAAGGGTCTACTGCAGGTGTCCCTAAGAAAGCATTGAACCTCTTAGTTGTGAATTGCACTACCTGTCCTCTGATCTTGACCTTTGTACTCTCCCCAAATGAGGTTTCCAAATTTGCATAAAATTCCCTCACCAAAGTGAGATTGCACCTCTCCGGCTTATTGAAGATATAGCCAGCTCCCAACTCACGTATCTTTTCCTGAATAGTCGGGAACTCAATTGACAAATGGCCCTCATCTATCAAGTTCTCAGGGGCATACTTGGCTTCTTTTTGAGTGCTAAACAAAGTAAGCCCATGAGGCTCAACTACTTTCGCTCTGAATCTCCTTGCGGGCCTGCTTTGGAAGCCGAGTAACTAGCTTCCATTTTTCTTGGTCTACCCCTCTTTCATCTCTTCTCAGCTACAATCACCTCCTTTCCTTTTGGTTCCATTGTACCTATAAAGAAAAAATCAAGAATTCTACAAAATTAGTTTGTGAACCAAATGGCTAACTAACTAAGTGTGGAAGGTGCAAAATTCACCCTACACTTAACTTGCTAGAGTATATGTGAGAATTTGTCAAATAGGATGCTCGGTGCTATTCCGATTGGTATTATATATTATAAACCGACACGCAAGTGCACGTGGTCAAACAAGTAATAAAGTGACTAAGTACCCAAGTATCGATCCAAGGAGGCTCAAGATATGTAAAGTTGCCTAGATTACTATATTCCTATTTCACTTCTAATTATGCTAACAACAATGTAACCAACAGTTACTTGAGTTTTTGTTTCTAAATTATATATACTACAATTAATAACAACTATTTACTTGTGAATTTAGACAATGGATATAAACATGCCAAGGTTAAGAACAAGTAATGAACTTGATAATCATGATAATTTGGTTAATCTCTTCTTCATGTTGCTAGCCAAGAACATTAGCCTAGAAATTAAAACTCTCGTATTTAATTTCACTTTAGAATCATAAACCATCCTTCTACATTTCTGTGATCAAATGCAATTTATGACCTAGCACTACAATTCCGATTCCTAAATTGACTAATACGGCTTTCAAGTATATTTCTATCAGGAAAGCACATCAAAACCCAATTTTCCCAAATCAAGTTAAGAACAATACCCTATTAATTCACAACTTTCCAATTTCTTGCTCTTTCGAGTGAAATTGGACTTTTTAGACGTACATTAATGTTGGCCAAGCACTAATGCAGTAAGAACAAGAATTAATAGAACAACATGAAAGAAGAAGAAGAAAACCATATCAATTATAATCAAAATTCATTACACATGTTCAAAACCTCAGCAAGGAAGAGAATTAGCCACTCATTTGTGGATTGATCATCCTAAAATGAGTGTAAATCATACGTACAATTGATAGAAAGAAGAAAGGAAGACAAGAAATCCCTTAGTTTTTTCGTTCCTCAACTGCTACTAACCCACGTCCTTGCTCTCCACTTCTGAACTCAGTCTAAAAACTAAAAACTCCCCTTAAAATAAACCTAAGTGTGCTATTTATACTAGTGGGAAATTTTTCCCGGAATAACAAGCAACGTGTCACGGAGGCCAACGCGGAGCACTGCCTCCGTGACACGGCGTGGACGCGGACCTTCACTGGAATTTCAGGGTCCGGTAAATTAGCCTCAACGTGGCACGGAGGCCAACGCGGAGGCCTCTCTCCGTGCCACGGAGCTGACGTGAAGGCACACTGGAATTTGCCATTTTAATTCCTGTTCAGGCAGTGTGCTACCGCGATGGTAGCGTGGCACGGCTCCATCGCGGAGCCCCTATAAAATGTGCATTCCAAGGTCTTTTCCACGCTCGCATCCAAGTCCAACTCTGACATAGTTCCAACATGCATTTTAGCTCCTAAAAATCACATTTACCTGCAAAACAAATGCTAATCATGTTGGTTAGTATAAATTCGCATTTTATTACTAATTACATGATATTATATACACATTGCACAACAAACAAGGTAAAAATGATACGTTTGAGTATCACTTGGGCATATAAATCTGCCCAAGATCATAGGATACTCAAGAATTCCCCCATCATCATCCAATCTCAACAATCCAACTTAATTCACTAACTCCATACTACACCAATTTCATGAATTTTTTTCTTTCTTTTCAACTCTCCTCTAGCCTTTAGCTTTTAATCAAGAATGCACTATCTAGGCTATAGCTCTCACTTTCCTTCTCTAATTCACAACTCAATAATTCATGTAGTGGAGTAACAGTATTCAATTCAATCAACCAACAACAAATAATTTACTACAATTCAACTTGAATTAATCAAGAATTTCACCAACTCAAGCAATTGTCACATTCAAGATTTCAAAGCTTCATGTATTTTCTCTCTCTACAATCAATGCACCTACCCACCAATATTCAAAAATTCAATTCACCTACCCCATCATTCCCACAAGTTCAAATCACCATATTCAACCAAGAATCAAGCTATCCAACGAAGATAACATACAATCATGGAAGAATTTAAGACTTTAAGCTCATAAAATCCAAAACATGAAATTTAAATGTTTCACCATCAATGGTGATTTTGGGTTCTAAATTTTGGGGAAGAAGGGTGTGGGAGTATGCTTGCATCACTAATCAATCAAGAGAGAAGAAATATACTTATTTGAGTTGAAGATGAGAGCTTTACCAACTTGTTGGAGAAGATAACAATGGTGGGGAGAGGGAATGGGAAGCTACGACTTTAAGAGAGAGAGAGAGAGAGAAATTTTTGCTTTTTGTTTTATAACTTTTTGAGGGAAAAGGATGAATGAAACTTGAAATAAAAGGTGGGTCATGGGCTTTTATGTAATTATAAGATCTTTTGAGACAATATTGACCCAAATTGACAAAAAGTTTTGGTCAAATACCCCTTGGTGCGCCGACCCTCCTATCGCACCATAGATTTAAAAAAATTCCTCTAGAGATGGGGTTGGCGTGGTGTGCCCCCTATATCCTCACCTGAAAAAAAAATTTCTTCTAGAATTTAACTCCCGGCATTCCATGCCAGGCATCTCACCCCAGCATTACACTTTTTGGCTCATTGTCCCATCTTGTTCTTGCCTCTTATGCCCTGTTCGTCTCTAAAAACAAATAAAAACATAAAATATGTTAAAAAAGAAAAAGGATGGGTTGCCTCCCATCAAGCACCTTATTTAATGTCGTGGAACGACATTCATGGGTTGCCTCCCATGCAGCACCCGATTTAACATCACGAAACGACTATGGTCCCTATTGCTCCTTCATCCGAGTGGACTTGTGACCATACCAAGGATCTATTAAACTTTCATGCAACACTTACTGCTGCACTAACTGATTACAACCTCCAGGTTCTCCCATCGGTTTTATCTTGATGTCCTCATAATGAGGTGGCATTCGTGCTACTCTGAACGCTTCAAATACTACCTTCTGACAATCTACTATCATAGACACCTTGCCTGACTGAACATGTATACGGCGTCGGTGGGTGGCTAAAAATCCTCTACCCAGAATGAGGGGAACTGCTGCATCTACCTCATAGTGTAAGATTATAAAGACCATCAATAGGATGAAAGGTCTTACATTAATCAAGATATCTTCAATAATTCCCTCAGGATAGGCCAGAGACGGATCCGCCAGCTGCAATGTCACTGTGGTAGCACGTAGTTCCCTAATCCTAGAGTTCTAAATAGGGATGCAGGCATTAAATTAATACTCACACCCAAATCACATAAGGCTAAACCAACTTCCTTACTTCCAATAATGAAAGGTATAGTGAAACTCCCAAGATCCTTTAACTTTTTAGGAATTTTGTTCTTGATTCGGGAGCTGCACTCTTCCGTAAAAGCCACGGTTTAAAACTCTATATGCCTCCTCTTATTAGCAACGATATCCTTGAGATACCTCGCGTACTTTGAAACTTTCTACAAAAGCTCCGCCAATGCAATATTCACATGAATGTACTTCAACAGCTCAAGAAACTTACTACAGGCTATGTTCTCTATATTTTTAGTCAACCTTTGAGGAAATATGGGAGGTGCCTAGCTACTGTAATTTTCGATTGAAAGTTGCTATACTCTCTACCTCAATCTTGGATTTCATGGCCTGTTCCTTATCACTTTTTCTTTTATGGGGACAACCTCACCCAGCTCCTTACCACTATGCAAGAAAATAGCATTTACATTTTCCTTAGGGTTTTTCTCGATATTACTCGAGAGTGCCCCTTGTGGTTTTGTTGTTCTGCTATAGGGCCAATTTCCCTATTTGCCTTTCAAGCTCATGGATGGATTTTTGTATTTTCATTACCACTATTGTCTGCTGCACCATCCATTGCTTCATTGTCTCCTCAAGAGAACTACTTTTTTGCTGGTCCTGTGGCCTTTGATAAGTGTTTTGGGGCCTTTGGAAATTTTCATTCCCTCCCAGGGGGGATTTGCTCTATTTTAGTATCCCTGATTATAGCCATTACCTGCAAAACCTCCACCGCGACCTTGTTTTCCCACAAAATGTACAGACTCAGGATTAAGAGGACAACCTGAATAGGCATGGCCTTCTCTATATGCCTCACATGATGGTGGTGGGATTTGTACCTACTGCACTTGGCCTCCTGCTTCTGTGGTCACCAACTTACTGATCACATTCACCAACTGGCTAATGTCTACTACCCTGATTGCTGCTACACCATCCACCCCAAGCTTTCTCGGCAACTTTACTTCTGCAAATCCTCTTCCTGAATCCTGATAATCCTGACTCCCCGCAGACATGAGGTTCAATTTCATCTCAACTTTTGGATAGAATCTGTCCTTGTGCAGTGGCATCAAGGAGTATCTTTGATTCGTACTTTAGACCCTAAATGAAGTTGTGCCCAATTATCTCCTTAGGTTGCATGTGATGTTGACAATCCCTCAAGTAATCTTTGTAATGTTCCCATGCTTGAGCTAGTGTTTTTCCATCTCCTTGTATGAATCTGGAGACCTTTCCTCTCAGTTCTTTAGTTCTTCTTGAAGAGAACAACTGGTTGATGAACTTATCAAAGAGAATCTCCCAAGTGGTGATGGATCCTGCAGGCTCATTCTGAAGCCACTCCTTAGCCTCTCCAATTAGTGAGAACACAAACAAAGTAAACTTGACATATTCATCTGACACGTTCTGGTAGTGAAACTTTTCACATAGTTCTACAAACATCATTAGATGCCTGTGGGGATCCTCGTGCGGCTTGTCCTGAAATTGGCAAGTGTTTTAGACCAACCGCACAGCCCCTTCTTTCAGCTAAAAATTCCTAGTGATGGCAGGTCTAACAATTGCTTTAGAAGCATTCTCCATATTGGTCTAACAATCTTCATCATTGAAACTCTCTCATTCTCTTCACCTATTGCTTGTCTGATATTTTCCACAGCTAAACTTCAAAAGGTTCTCTCTATTTCAAGATCAAGAAAAGCTAAGGTTGGTCCTTGACTTCTTGTGCTTGACATACACTAAGGCAAACAACCCTGTGAACTTCAACAAAAACAAGAAACAAACGTAAAATATAGACTAGAAAAAAAAAATTCTAACCTACAAATGATTAAACAATATTCAAGTCCCCGGCAACAGCGCCAAAGACTTGATGTCGCCCAAGAACATGTGGTTGTCAAGTAATACAGGATTGTTAAGTCCAAATATCGTTCCCAGAGGGACTTGTCAATGTAATAATTATAAGGTGTCACTTTAATTTCATTAATCTACAAAACAAGTAAAATGAAGATTGGTTTGAAAAATTAAACTACTAAAACTTCAAATATAAAAATTAACTAAAACGAATGCAAGCTTGATTGTATTTCAATAATGATGACAAACTAGGGCAAGTGCACTTGGTTGGTTTCAAGTTGAGTCTTCCAAACATAATTAAACTAGAATGATTCTTCCTACGGTTGTTAGTTGCAAGTTACCCTACCATTTTCTGCCACTATCCCTATCATCCAAGAACTATTTCATGAATCCTAAGGTCATATCCCTATGGTGGCAGGAGAACAATGAAACGACGATTATGCCTACTTGCATTTCAACTAAATAGGATTGAAGGGTATATTCCTATCCTCAACAACAACTTCTGTCCTATGACCAATGGGTTCAAGGGTCATTGAATTCCCGTTCTGTATTTATTTTTGACCCTTTCGATTCTCTTTCCCATGTTCAGCCGAAAGCCAACAAATTACTTACAAGGTGATTAGTCTCATAAATAAAAAATTAAAACAAATAAATACAAACAACCATAAAAGAAGAATCAAAACTAAATTTAATTAATCTTCCAAACAATCAACCATTCACCATGAACACAACCCTAGAATATGAGTTTTTCCATTCATAGACAAGCGGAAAAACAAATACATAGTCAGCATCATGCGAAAATACGAAGAAAAGAAGAGAAAACCTAGTCGTAGAACCTTGTCTTCCATCCAAACTACTTAAAAGCTTTCATGAATAACTACGAAATAAAAAAATAAGTAAAGACTGCTTCAAGCAGTCCAAAACTACTCCAAGAATTAAGAAAAATACGTCACAAATGACCTAAGGCTTATATTTATAGATGAGACTTCAACTGATGCTTTTTCCCTTCAAGACTTGGCTTAAAAATCAGCATATTTTTCCATGAAATGGGTCTTGCGTGCCACTCCTCCTATCTTGCCACAGACATTATAAAATTTTCAACAATTTTCATCTCCAGATAAGGCCTGGTGCTCCGCCCCAGCCATAGCACCAGCTTGAGAATTCTTTTCTTTGAAGTTTGAGGGCTGGTGTAGGACACCAGACTAAGATTTTATTTGTCTAAAGTTTGGGACTTGGTGTGGGGCGCCAGCTATAGCATCAAACCCGTCAGATTCTCAAATCTCCATTCCTTGTATCATATTGAGCCCATTTTGCTTAGTTTCCTGCTCAAATTAACTCAAATTGTTTGTTTGCACATAAAACACACACATACATTAATTTAAGCATAAATTAAGTATTATGAACTCAAAACATGATCAAATATGGGTAAAAACATGGCAAAATGGGCATAAAATATGCCCAGCGTCATTTACAAACTCAATTAGGTCTTAAACATGAGCTTTTATTTAGTTTTCAAGTCATTTAGGTGGATTTTATTCCCTTTCTCTGTGATCTTTTTAGATACTTAACTTGAGTATAGAAAGTATAAAATCGAGCAAAAACGCATGAAATTCGAGATGAAATTTGATTAGTTGGCATTTGAAGGAAAGTAGAGAAAGATAATGGGAGATTTGAACTCAAAAAGAGGTTTTAAGGACATGTTTTGAACTGGCTAAATATGGATCCGAAAGTGCAAAACACAGGAGAAATGCAAAATCCAATGCCTTAAAATTGCTCCCACTGGTGAATTGCCGGTGAGTCGCCGGTTCTCACTACTTCAGCATTGTTTCCCTTTGGCAAGTAATCAGTGCTTCGCGGATTAGCACCAGAGAAACATTGGTTTCTCAAGGGAGGTCGTCCAAGAAGGGCTAAAAACTTATAAAGAAGTTCCTACGGCTACTAGAAGCAACAAGGGCACTTACGGAATGTTGTACACAAGAAAGTACAAATTATTTATATCACCCTTATTATACACCACTCAATTTAATCCATCTATTTCATTCATCAATCTATAGAAATTGTAGATTTCTCTCAACATAGAAACATAGAATAGAAAGTTCTTCTTCTTGAGGAACCCCTCCCCCCCCCCTCGTGGGAGAACTCCGCCATTGTTGCAAACCTTGTGAAGCAAGTTGATGAACCTATGTTGTGAATGTTGAGAAAAGTTCTCTTGTTATCTTTCTCTCTCTCTGAATATGTTAATCTAACTTGCTAGTTAGGGGTGTGTTCTTGGTGGGTTTGTAATTATGAATGGGTGCTTATGATTTTCTCTTAGATTCTTATTAAAAGCTTAGATCTATTGTCTTCACTTAAATTTTAATTGTAAATATTGATGGTTGCAAACATGAATCTTTCTTTAGTTTCCTTACTTTTGCTTGAGAGAGAAAAGTGAGAAATGGGTGAGAAGACGATAGAGAGGATTTGAAGTGTAGATGTGTAGGGTTGAGCTAGAGATAGTCAGCACCCACATTTTAACTCCATTAAAGGATCTATGCTAGAGACAGTTGATTCTTCCTCAAGCTCTTATGGTTGATAAATTGATTTTCGCCTTGGGGTTTGAGAAAACCCAAGGCATAAACATTCTTGTGGTTGAGAAGCAAGAAAATGTGATTTATCCACAACTATTTAAGTTGAATTTGAATCTAAGAAGAATGAATTAATCCCATGCTAGTTGTTAGACCATGCATAGCACACCCCTAGCTAATTCACTTGAGAATGCAATAATTAGAATTCCCCCCCCCCCACTTAGTTTTAAATTACAATTAAATAGTTTTTTCCCTTTTTCCCAATTTTACTTTTCAAATGTTGAACAGCAATGTGCTCTAGTTTGAATTAGTTTACAACTCTTGGATTAACGACTCAATCCCCTGTGGTATTCGACCCTGACACTCGTTATCAAAGTCGAGTTAAGTTGAGTCTTTTTCATGGGTATGAAGTGCACAACACATATGAGGAAGAGACTACAAAACATTTTAGGAAAACTTCCATTCTTTCATGTTCTATATCGTGCGATGAAGTCCAACTATCTATATTCTTCTAACCTTTGTTGTACGCGTCTGTAGAAAATGCCTCACCGAAGAGCCAATGGAAGAAGAAATGGCAATGGCAATAGGAATCAGCCACACCACCAGCCCCAGCAGACCTTTTGAATGGGCAAGTGACTTTTGTGGAGTTTAGGACTGCTTTCCAAATATTGGCATATGCTATGATGACACAGGTCAACCAGTAGGCGGTTACACCTATGAACTCAAATGGGAGTGCAGCAGCAGCTAGAGTGTAGACTTCACCAGGATGATCCCGCCTATGGTTCGAAGGTGGATAAGGATCAATAGGATTTCATTGATGAGATCTAGAAGATTACTCATATTATGGGATTTCCGGAGAGGAGAGTGCATATTTGGCCTCTTATCTGCTAAGGGGGGTAGCTCATACATGGTATAGGTAGTAGAAGGAATGTCATTGGGAAGACGCATCTCCTATTGATTGGGATGAGTTTTTTGCAGCTTTCTTGAACAGATTTTTTCATTGGGAGATGAGGGAAGCAATGGTTGCAGAGTTCATCAACCTAAATCAGTATAACATGACAGTTCAGGAGTATGCATTGAAATTCACCCAACTGTCCAAGTATTCCTCGGAGATGGTTTTCAAGCCAAGGGCTTGCATAAGCAAGTTCTTATATAGAGTATTAGATTTGGTGGTAAAGGAGTGCAGGACTACTATGCTTATCATTGACATGGATATCACTTGACTCGTGATTCATGCCCAGAAGATTGAGGAGGAGAAGCTGAAGGAGAAGGAGAGAGAGAACAAAATGGCTTGAGTAGAGAACTTTGAGTTCTCATAGCATAGGACCAGGTGGTGGGCATCGCTTATAATCCTATCAGAGGTTATCAACCCCAGCTCTATAGTCAGCTAACGTTCCATCCAAGATTTGAGGTGATTAGAGGGGTAGAGCACCAGGCTCTAAGACTCGGGGGAGCATGTCAAAAGGGAGCACCTTCCCAGCTTACAAGAAGTGTGGTAGGAACCACCCTGGAGTACTACATTGGTTTAGATGCTTGCTTCGACCACTGAAAGCCCAATCACAGACTCGAAGATTGTCCTTTACCTATACAGGGTGATGGTAGAGCTCGTGCCCCAACCACCTCATCAGTAGATATAGTAGCTCGCCCATCCCTATTGGATGCATAATCAAGTGTAGGTGGAAAAACGAGTTAGAACTATTCCTATGCACTTTCATCACACCAGGAGCAAGAGAGCGTACTAGATACGGTCACGGGTATATTACACATTCTTTGCCATGATGTCTATGGATTGCTAGATCCAATGACCATATTATCCTTTGTGAATCCCTATGTTGCTATTAGTTTTGGTTTCAGTCTTGAAATCCTCTCAAAACCCTTATCAATCTCTACTTCCGTCGGTAAGTCAGTTTAGCATGGAGGGTATATAGAAATTACCACATTACAGTTCTCTAGAAATTCACCTCAATTAATCTAGCAAAGGTAGCCATGACCGACTTTGCTATTATCTTTGACACGGATAGTTTTTATTCTTGTTATGCCTCAGTCAATTATAAAACCCTCACTATAGAATTCTGATTTTTGGTTGAATCAATCCTAGAATGGAAGGGTAGTTCCACAGTGTCTGTAGTTCACTTTGTCTCCTATCTTAAGGCCAGAAAGATGATTTCCAAGAGTTGTATACATCATTTAGTTTGGGTTAAGGATTATAAGATCGAAACCCCAACATTTTAGTCAGTCCTAATTATTTGTGAGTATCAGAGGTGTTCATAGATGATCTACCAAGAGTTCCTTCCCAGTGAGAGATTGACTTTGGGATAGACCTCCTCCCTGATATGCAACCGATATTCATCCCTCCATACATAATGGCTCCAGTAGAGCTTAAGGAGTTGAAGGAACAACTAAAGGATCTCTTAGATAAGGGTTTCATCATGCCTAGTAAGTCGCCATTGGGTGCTCCAACCCTTTTTGTACGGAAGAAAGATGGTTCTTGGAGATATATATCGACTACCGCCAGTTGAAAAAAGTCATAATCAAGAATATGTATCCCATTCCTAGGATTGATGACTTGTTCGATCAGGTTAAGGGCGGTAGTTGTTTCTCCAAGATAGACCTCTAATCTGGCTATCATCAGCTATGGGTTAAGGAGTGTGACATTCTGAAGGCAGCCTTCAAGACTAGGTATTATCAATATGAATTTGGGGTTATGCCATTTGGACTAACGAACGCTCCTACAACTTTTATGGATTTGATGAACAAGGTGTTCAAGCAATATTTCGATATGTTTGTCATAATCTTCATAAATGATATCCACGTATACTCTCGGAGTGAGGAGGAGCATGCTGCTCATTTGAGGATTGTATTGCAAATTCTTAAGGACCGTCATTTGTTTGCCAAGTTCAGCAAATATAAGTATTGACTGAAGTCAATTGCATTTCTTAGGCATGTGATGTCTAGTGAGGGTGTGCAGGTAGATTCCCAAAAGATTGAGGCAATGAAGAACTGGCTTAGACCTGTCATTCCTATCAATATTAGAAGCTATTTGGGTTTAGCCGGCTACAACAGGAGGTTTATAGAGGGATTTTCATCTATTGCCTCACCTTTGGCCCGGTTAAATTTAAAGAAGGTAAATTTTAGTGGTCTAATTCTTGAGAGAAGAAACTTCAAAAGTTAAAAGCTCAACTTATTTCTACACCGACCTTGACCCTACCAGAGGACACAAATTGCTTTATAATGTATTATGATGCCTCTAAAGTTGGCTTTAAGTGTGTGTTAATGAAGCATGGTAAGTCATTGCTTGCGCCTTGGGCAGAGCGGCGCGCGAGACCCTTGGCACGTTGAGGGGCGCAACACGAAGGGGGTGATGGCGCGATGGGTAGCGCGGGTCCCCCTGCCACCGCCCAAACATGTATATATATTTCCTTGATTTAATTGCAACTCATTTGATATATACTAAAATGTCCAGAGAGAGAGATACGTAAATTTCCTTTAATTTTCATCCGGTTATGCTATGAAACCCTTCCAAACTCCTATTAACTTCAGGTACTGACTTATAAGCCTACAGAGAGAATTCCTATAGAGTTAGTTTCTTGAAAAATGCACGGCGAATCAGAACTCCATCGAGTAGAAGCTGTCAGAATTGCTCCAAACTAGTTTCTATATGATCACAGGCTTCAATTAAGCATTTCTACCTTCTGGACTTTCGAGAAATTATGAGTTTTCAACCGTGTTCCGTTAAATTGAAATATAGTTAATATTTTATAAGGTTATCATTTCGCCGATCTTAGTACTGAAATTAGTCTTATTCTCTCAGTCATACGGTTTCAATTGAGAAAAGCTATCGCATACGAATCTGATACTCGCCAGTTAAGTAGAAATCACTAATCCAAGTATGTAAGGCTATCCTTTCGGCAAGTTATGTTCGTCATAAAGTTAATATGACTCATATGCCTACAGTACTTCTGAGTAATCCTATTGGGGTCAGCTGTTGTAAACTAAGTTGAGCCTACAAAGATGAAATAATAATTCTTTTTCGAGTTAGCCTAGCTAGTATGATCCTCCCCCAAAGTTGAGTAGTTAGTTGTTATTCCATTTACTAAGGCTATAAGGGCCATATTGAGTTCCATTTACTGAGGCTGTAAGGGCCGTATTGGTTTCCATTTACTGAGGCTGTAAAGCGGCATTGAGTTCCATTGACTGAGGTTATAAGGGCCGTACTGAGTTCCATTTACTTAGGTTGTAAGAGTCGTACTGTGTCCCATTTACTAAGGCTGTAAGGGTCGTACTGAGTTCCCTTTACTGAGGCCGTGAGGACCATAATGAGTTCCATCAGATTGAGGCCACGAGGGTCACCCTGAGTTACAATTTATGGAAAAGTCCTTAGTGGTCAGGTAAGTGGAGGGGATCTTGTTTGTACCTGCCGGGGCTTATGGGGGCCCAGGTAGGTTTTTCTGTGCTGCTTGTACCTTTCAGGCTTATGGTGGCTCGGTTAGCTTCTTGTTTGCATATATAGACTTGTTATTTAGATAATTCAGACGGTACAGGTATTGCAGGTTAAATCCTTACTCTCTCTTTTAAATTATTACAGATTTACTAGCTTTCAGTCAGTTATTACCTTTCTACCTTACATATTCGGTACATATTGTACTAACGCCCACCAGGGCGCAGCATTACTTGCTTGCAGGTGTAGATAGATGTGGTTCGGGACGTTCTTAGCCTTCAGCTGAGGTCAGTAGTTTACTCAGATCCTTCCCTCCAGAGTTGAAAGTTGACGAGGTTTACTTTTGATGTACAGTTTTGGGTAGGTCGGGGCCCTGTCCTGAACATTACATCACTCCCAAAGGCTTACAAACTATTGTATATTCCCTATGGTTAGTTTGTTGTTGGCCGTGTGGGGCCCATGTGTGCTTTATTTCCTGTGACGGCCGTGTGGAGCCTTGTCTAGCTCTTAGATAGTGGCCTTGTCTGCCATAGAGTAGTTTAGCACCTGATTTACGTTTCGGTTATAACTAGACAACGTGGTGGTCTTGTCGACCCGCATAAGATCCTAGTTATTGTGTGGTTCTGGTTAGCTGTCTTCATTTACAGGTGGCCTTGTCAGCCAGGGGCTATTTTACAGTCGAGATATAGCTTGCTGGTTTCTTGAATTGAGTGTCAATGTGCACCAGTAGTGCTCCAGTCCAGTTAGGCTAGTTAGCACTAGGTGCCGGTCATTACCTCCCAAGATGAAGCGTGACAAACTTTGAATCAGAGCAGGTCGTATCCCAGGGAGTGTTATAGAGTTGTGCTGTATAGGGTAACTTCCTAAGCTTATGTTATCCTATTTGTTTACAGAGAAATGTCAGGCAAAGGTCAGACCGCGATGGGTCAAGAGATGGATGCGGTAGCTGGAGAGGGCACCAGTACGGGGCCCCAGGTCGAGTCAACCCTATCTGAGGGTGATAGGGGGACACCACTTCGATCTCCCCAGCATTCACCACCCCATTCAGAGCCCGCCAGGGCAGCAGATATACCAGTATCACCCCCTTCTATTCCTATGCCATCATATCAGGAGCTTAGGGGTGCATTTTATATGTTGGCACAGATGATGGCTACCCAGTGTCAGCCTCAGCCGGTGGTATCAGCTGCCATTGAGCCCACTGAGGGTCCCGGTAGGTCGAGAGTTTGTGAGTTCCTAGCCTTGATTGCCTCGCAGTTTACAGGGATAGATCACAAAGAGGACCCTCAGAACTTTATAGACCAGTTGCAGAGAATATTTCGGGTTATGCATGCCTCATCCGCAGAATCAGTTGAGCTAGCAGTATTCAAATTGCGAGACGTAGTGGTTTTGTGGTACGAGAGTTGGGAGAGATCCCGTGGAAGAGATGCACCTTCACCTATATGGCCCATCTTTGCGAAGGCTTTCATAGATCATTATTTGCCCCGAGAGGTCCAGCAGGCCAGAGTAGAGCAGTTTTTGCATCTTGAGTAGGGCAGGATGAGTGTCAGGGAGTATGCATTGAGATTTGACTCCTTAGCTAAGTATGCACCCTCGTTTATTGATACCATGCCAGCCAGGGTACACTGATTTATCATGGGCCTCACACCAGAATATATAGAATCCTCCATTACAGCCACACTACGGGAGGATATGGACATTTCACGGATCCAGGCCTTTGCTCAGAGTATGGAGGAGTTCAAACAACGTTAGTATGCTATGGAAAGGTTAGGTCAGGAGCAATGTCGGAGGGCTAGACCCGCAGATTTTCAGACAGATTTTCAGGGCGGGCCCAGGCCCCATTTTTCAAGTAGACAACCTAGCCCTCCATTCCAACAGTAGTAGGGCAGTAGATTAGATTGTCAGAGGCAGTCAGGACCCAATGAAAGCTCACGAGCGCCATGCTCGCAATAGTAGAGGGGACTAGATCAGACAGAGTTAGTGATACCCCGATGCGGTACTTGTCATAGCCGGCATCTGGGGAGGTACAGATATGGTTCCACCGCCTATTATACCTGCGGGCAGGAGGGACATATGAGAGAGTTTTCCCGACTAGACGCCAGGGCGATCAGGACCAGTAGAGTAGAGCTTCAGCAGGTTCGTATGCCCCAGCACCTTCTACAGGGTGTAGGCCCTCAGCTCCAGCTGGTAGAGGCCGAGGTAGATCAGGGCATCTAGTTTAGGCAGTGGTCAGGATCACAAATATGCATTGCTAGGGCGATAGGAATCAGAGTCATCGCTAGATATCGTGATAGGTATATTAGATGTATGTTCTCACTCAGTTTATGTTTTGATAGATTCGGGCTCCACTTTGTTGTATGTTACTCCGTTAGTAGCCCGAAAGTTTGATATAGCACCAGAATTGCTTTAGTGACCCTTTTCAGTATCTACCCTTGTTGGTGACTCTATTATTGCTAGAAGAATTTACCGGGGCTGTACAGTAGAAGTTGTTGGTCGTCAAACCTCAGCAGATCTAGTAGAATTAGAAATGATTGATTTTGATGTGATTATAGGCATGGATTGGCTGGCACCATGTTACGCTATTGTAGAATGTTGGACCAGAATTGTCCAATTTCATTTTCTAGGGGAGGAAGTGCAAGAGAGGAGGGGTAATACAGCTACGCCAAAAAGAAAGTTTATATCCTATCTTCGAGCGAAAAAGTTAATAGCAAAGGGTTGTATCTACCATAATATCAGGGTTCGGGATGTGCAAGAAAACTCCCCGACTCTCCAGTCTATCCCAGTTGTTAACGAGTTCCCAAATGTGTTTCTGGATGAACTTCCCGGTATTCCCCCCCAGCAGGAAATAGACTTCTCTATAGATTTGCTACCAAATACTCATCTGATATCTATCCCCCCCATATAGAATGGCACCTGTAGAGCTTAGAGAATTGAAAGAACAGCTGAAAGATCTATTAGACAAAGGTTTCATCAGACCTAGTACATCACTGTGGGGTGCGCCAGTTTTGTTTGTGAGAAAGAAAGATGGTTCCCTACGCATGTGCATAGATTACTGGAAAATGAATAAAGTTACTTTTAAGAATGAATAGCCTCTTCTTACAATAGATGATTTGTTTGACCAGCTGCAAGGGGCGAAATACTTTTCAAAAACTGATTTGAGATCAAGGTACTACCAGGTTTGAGTTCGGGAGAAAGATATCCCGAAGACAGCTTTCAGAACCAGGTATGGCTACTTTGAGTTTCTCTTATGTCCTTCGGGTTGACTAACATGCCAGCAATGTTCATGGACCTCACGAATAGTATCTTCAGGTCGTATCTGGATCTGTTTGTAATAGTGTTCATTGATGATATTTTGGTCTACTCCCCCTCAGAAACAGAACATAAAGGTTATTTATGAACAATACTCCAGATCCTTAGAAACCGTCAGTTGTATACAAAGTTTTCTAAATGTGAGTTCTGGTTAAATTTTGTAGCTTTCCTGGGCCACATCGTATCAGAAGCTAGTCGACTCGCAGAAAATTGAGGCAGTGAAAACATGGCCTAGCCTATGACTCCAACAGAGGTTCGTAGTTTCTTGGGGTTAGCCGATATTACAGAAGGTTCATGGAAGGGTTTTCTACTCTGTCAGCACCGTTGACTAAATTGACTCAAAAAGCAGCTAAGTTTCAATGGACTGAAGCTTGCGAACACAGTTTCCAAGAATTGAAAAACAGATTGAGCTTAGCACCAGTATTATCTTTGCCAGAAGGTTAAGAGGGTTATGCAGTGTATTGTGATGTGTTAGGTGTGAGGTTAGGATGTGTTTTGATGCAACATGGTAAGGTAATTTCTTATGCTTTGAGGAAGTTCAGAAAACATGAAAAGAACTATCCCGCTCATGATCTAGAGTTGGCTGCAGTGGTTCACGCCGTAAAGATATGGAGGCATTACTTATATGGGGTGCATGAGGATATTTTTACTGACCATAAAAGTCTTCAGTACATTTTCAAACAGAAAGAGTTGAATTTGCGACAACGTCGTTGGTTGGAATTGTTGAAAGATTATGATGTGAACATCTTATATCACCTAGGGAATGCTAACATTATGGCAGATGCTCTTAGTCGCCGATCTATGGGCAGTTTGGCATACCTGAGGCCGGAACAGCAGGAAATGGCTCGAGAATTGCACCGGCTAGCCAGTTTAGCAGTTTAAGTGGTTGATACAGAGGATAATGGAGCCATAATTCAGAATATAGCAGTGTCCTCCCTAGTAGTAGAGGTAAAAGAGCAGCAATATGAAGATTCTTATTTAGCACAGCTCAGAGATAGAGTTCAGCAAGGTGAGGTATCAGTTTTTGAGGTGGTCGAAATGGCGTTTTGAGGTACAGAGGTTGCCTCTACATGCCGGATGTAGCAGAGCTCCGTCAGCAGATCATGGTAGAGGTAAGATTCAATTGGATCATTCTTGGCGCAGAAGAATGAGGAAGCAAAGGTAGAGTGTGCTCTGGAACTCCAACACTTGGGTTGAACAAAAAAGGCTCAATCTTTCACTATTCAGGAGTAAGGGAAAGCACACTACTCTCATTATTCTCTTCCTACAGGTTCAATGAAGATGTACCATGACATAAAAGAGATATATTGATGGCCTAGAATGAAAAAGAGTGTCGTTGGATTTGTAGCGCAGTATCCTAATTGTCAACAGGTGAAAGCGGAACATCAAAAACCCGGCGGCCTAACTCAGGAGATAGCTATACCTATGTGGAAGTGGGAGTCATTTAATATGGATTTCATGACAGGACTACCCCGTACCAAGCGTAAATTTGATACCATTTGGGTGATTGTTGATAGATTAACGAAATCAGCTCATTTTCTGCCAGTCAGGACCACTTTTTCAGTCGAGGACTATGCCGAGTTATAAAATAGAGAGGTAGTCAGATTACATGGTGTCCCAATATCTATTATTTCTGATGGAGGAGCATAATTTACAGCTAGATTCTGGCAGTCATTTCATAAAGGAACACAAGTGAATTTGAGCACGACATTTCATCCTCAAACAGGCGGATAGGCAGAACGTATAATTCAAACACTCGAGGATATGCTATGGGCGTGCGTGCTAGATTTTTGGGGCAGCTGGGATGAGCATTTACCCCTTACCAAGTTTGCTTATAATAACGACTATTACTCACCGATTCAAATGACATCGTATGAGGCGTTATATGGGTGAAAGTGTAGGTCCCTAGTTGGTTGGTTTGAGGTGGGAGAATCAGTACTAATTGGGCCAGATATAATCCACCAATCAGAGGAAAAGGTAAAGCTTATCAGAGAATGCTTGTTGACAGCCCGAATTCATCAAAAGTCCTATTTTGATGTTCATCAAAGAGACTTAGAGTTTAATGTTGGCGACTGGGTATTCCTTAAGGTATCTCCGATGAAGGGCGTAATGAGGTTTGGCAAAAAAGGAAAACTTAGCCCAAGGTTTATTGGTCCATACCAGATCCTCCGGAGAATAGGCCAGGTGGCATACGAGTTAGATTTGTCTTCAGAATTAGGGTCCGTTCACCCGGTCTTTCATGTATCGATGTTACGGAAGTGCATAGGGGATCCGTCTCAAGTTGTGCCAGTAGAGGATGTTCAGGTTACTAAGGAGTTAGCTTATGAAGAGGTACTAGTGGCCATATTACATTGACAAGTTCGCAGGCTGAGAACCAAAGATGTTGCTTCTGTTAAAGTACTGTGGAGAAATAAGAATAGAGAGGAAATGACTTGGGAAGTTGAGGACGATATGAGGTCCAGATATCCTCAATTGTTTTAGGATTAGTCTCGATATGCGGTTAAGGTAGAGTCATTGATTCAATTGTTATTTTTTGATACTCATGCTAGATTATTCAGTTAACTGCAGAGGGGGTGATGGCGCGATGGGCGGTGCGGGGCACCCCCCCTACCACCGCCCAAACATGTATATATATTTCCTTGATTCAATTTCAACTCATTTGATATATAGTAAAATGTCCAGAGAGAGAGTACGTAAATTTGCTTTAATTTTCATCCGCTTACACTATGAAAGCAGTCCAAACTCCAATTAACTTCAGGTACTGACTTATAAGCCTACAGAGAGCATTCCTATAGAGTTAGTTCCTTAGAAAACACCCGACGAATTGAAACTCCGTCGATTAGAAGTTGTCAAAATTGCTCCAAACTAGTTTCTATAGGATCACAGGCTTCAAGTAAGCATTTCTCCTTTCTTGACTTTTGAGAAATTATGAGTTTTTGATCGTGTTCCTTTAAATTGAAATATAGTTAATATTAATATATAAGGTTATCGTTCTGCTGATATTAGTACTGAAATTAGTCTTATTCTCTCAGTCATACGGTTTCAATTGAGAAAAGCTATCGAATACGAATATGATACTCGCCAGTTAAGCAGAAATCACCAATCCAGGTATGTAAGGCTATCCTTTCGGCAAGTTATGTTCGTCGTAAAGTTAATACGACTCATATGCCTATAGTACTTCTAAGTAAACCTATTGGGGTCAGCTATTGTAAACTGAGTTGAGACTACAGTGATGAAATAATAATTCTTGTCCGAGTTAGCGTAGCTAGAATGATCCTCCCCCAGATTTGAGTAGTTCATTGTTATTCCATTTACTGAGGCTGTAAGGGCCGTATTGAGTTCCATTTACTGAGGCTGTAAGGGTTGTATTGAGTTCCATTTACTGAGGCTGTAAGGGCCGTATTGAGTTTCATTTACTGAGGCTGTAAGGGCTGTATTAATTTCCATTTACTGAGGTTGTAAGGACCGTATTGAGTTCCATTGACTAAGGTTGTAAGGGCCGTACTGAGTTCCATTTACTGAGGTTGTAAAGGTCGTACTGAGTTCCATTTACTAAGGATGTAAGGGCCATACTAAGTCCCATTTACTGAGGTTGTAAGGGCCGTATTGAGTTTCCTTTACTAAGGTCGTGAGGGCCATAATTAATCAGAGTGAGGCCACGAGGGCCACCCCGAGTTACAATTTATGCAAAAGTCCTTAGTGGTCAGGTAAGTGGATGGGATCTTTTTTGTACCTGTCAGGGCTTATGGGGGCCCAGGTAGGTTTTTCTTTGTTGTTTGTACCTTCCAATCTTATGGGGGCCCGGTTAGGTTCTTGTTTGCATATATAGACTTGTTGTTTAGATAATTTAGATTGTACAGGTATTGCAGGTTAAATCCTTTCTCTTTTAAATTATTATAGATTTACCAGCTTTCAATCAGTTATTACCTTTCTGCCTTACATATTCGGTACATATTGTACTGACGCCCACCCGAGTGCTGCATTACTTGCCTGTAGGTGTAGATAGATGCGGTTCGGGACGCTCCTAGCCTTCAGCTAAGGTCAGTAGTTTACTTAGCTCCTTCCCTTTAGAGTTGAAAGTTGACGAGGTTTACTTTTGATGTACAGTTTTGGGTAGGTCGGAGCCTTGTCCCGACCATTGCATCACTCCTAGAGGCTTGTAGACTGTCGTATATTCCTTGTGGTTAGTTTGTTGTTGGTCGTGTGGGGCCCTATGTGTGCTTTATTTTCTATGAAGGACGTGTGGGGCCTTGTCTAGCTGTTAGATAGAGGCCTTGTCTTCCATAGCGTAGTTTAGCGCCTTATTTACGTTTCAGTTATAAATAGACAGCATGGTGGTTTTGTCGGCCCGCATAAGATCCCTGTTATTGTGTGGTTCTGGTTAGCTGTCTTCTTTTACAGGTGGTCTTGTTGACCAGGGGTTGTATTTATAGTCGAGATATAGCTTGCTGGTTTCTTGAATTGAGTGTTAATGTGCACCAGTAGTGCACCAATCTAGTTAGGCTAGTTCAGACCTAGACTGGCACTAGGTGCCAGTCATGCCTCCCAAGGTAAGGCGTGACAGTGTATTTTGATATCAGGGTCAACTATGTGTTCCCCATATATGGATGACTTGAGAGGAGGATGTTTAAAGAGGCTCCCAACTCTCGATATTCTATCCACCCGGGTGCCACCATGATATACCGTGATCTATGGAAAGTCTATTAGTTGAATGGCATGAAGAAGGAAATTATAGAATTTGTGCCTAGGTGTCCAAATCACCAACAGGTAAAGATTAAGCACCAGAGACTGAGAGATACGATTCAAGATATTAGTACTCCTACTTGTAAGTGGGAAGAGATAAACATAGACTTTGTTACAGGTTTGTCTCGTACACGCCGACAACATGATTCAACATGGGTGATTGTAAATCGAATGACTAAGTCAACACATTTCCTAGCAGTTAATACCAAGGATTCAACCGAGGATTCTAGTAAATTTTACATTCGTAATCTAGTTAGGTTGCATGGAGTCCTAGTGTCCATCATTTCAAATAGCGGTACTCAATTCACCTCACAGTTTTGAAGTCATTTCAGAAGGTCCTTGGTACTCAGGTTAAGTTTCGCACAACTTTTTACCCACAGACATATGGTCAGGCTGAGCAGACCATTCAAAATTTAGAAGACATGTTGACAGCTTGCATAATCAAAATAAAAGTAATCAGATGGCTCCGTTTGAGGCTCTTTATGGGAAGAGGTGCAGATCACTTATTGGATGGTTTGAGGTAGCGAGGCTATATTGATAGGGCTAGATTTAATTCATGAGACTATAGAGAAGGTTTAGCTGATTAGAGAAAGGCTGAAAGTAACTCAAAGTCATCAGAAGACATATGCAGATATAAGGCGAAGAGTTCTTGAGTTCACAGTTGATGATTGGGTATTTCTGAAATTGTCACCAGTGAAGGTGGTGATAAGATTTGGTAAGAAAGAGAAACTCAGTCCCCGGTATGTTGGTCCTTATAGGATTCTGAAGCGTGTTGGCAAGGTGGCTTATAAGCTGAAGTTGCCCGTGGAGTTGGCATCAATGTATCCAATTTTTTATGTGTCCTTATTGAAGAAGTGCATTGGTGATCCAACTCTTATTATACTTGTAGAAAGAATTGGAGTGAAGGATAGCCTCACTTTGAAAAGGTTCCGACTGAGGCTCTTGACTGTCAGGTTTGGAATTTGAGAAAAAAGGAGGTCGCTTAAGTGAAAGTCCTTTGGAGGAATCAACTTATAAAAGGAGCTACTTGGGAAACCGAAGAAGATATGATGGATAAGTGCCCTCACCTCTTCACTTCCAACTCAGTTCCAGTATGAGGTACTAGTTTCATCCTTAGTACTCTACTCAACTTAATGCAGTTTCATGTCTTTTAGTTCCTCTCATGTCTTATTACGCATGCATGTTTTATGAATTCAGTTCGGCATTTGTATCTCAGTTCAAAGTCAATCACTCCATCAGTATTTAGTGTTTAGCTTTCATTTTTGGGATTGCAACTCTTTCCATGTCTTTTTAGCTTATTTAGTCTCCAACTGAGGATGAATGTTCCCAAAGGGAAGATCATGTAACACCCCAAAAGTCCCTAAGATCAGACTATAGGAATAATTTAGAAAACCAGTAGAAAATCAGTCACAAACCACATAATGACTCATCAAGTGAGTCACTAAGACTTAACAAGTCTTGACATCAAGTCATTCTGTGACACATTCAGGAATCTGATTTTTTCTTCCTAGGACCAATGCGGTAGGTCACAATTCGTTAGTTCAAGTAATGATTCAATAAGTAGGACATTTTCACAATCCTTGAGGTGAGAATCAGAGAATGACCAACTGGGTTACAGGGGTGATGAGTGGACTGATGAGTCCTTAAGTCCTGTAATGAGTTGTTGGCTATTCTAGTAAACACAGATAAAAATGGGGAATCATTTGAAGATTAAACTACTAACCTTGAAATGTAAATTAAATACAAAACTAAAATTGTTGCAAACTTGTTTTTACTTCTAATGATGATGAAAATCTTGGGAAATGGCACTTTCGCTTCAAGTTGAATTTTCAAGAATTGAATACACTAGATTAATTCTTCTTATAATTTCTAGTTGCAAGTTATTATCCCATTTCTAGCCTCTCTCCTGAGCATCCAGAACTATCCCATCAACCCTAACACCTATATCTCTATGGTCACTGGAGAAACATGAGATGATGGTTATGGCTACTTGTATATCAACTAAACAAGGTTGAAGGGTATATCTCTATCCTCATCAACAAATTATAACCTTCAATCAATGGGCCAAAGGATCTTTGAATTCCTGTTTTATATTTACATTTAACCCTTTTAGTTCTCTCTCTTGAGTTTAACCAACAGCCAACACATTTATTCAAAAAGTGATCAATCTAACGAATTAGCAATTAACATAATTAAATACAAACAACCTTTAACAAAGAATCAATACTAGCATAATCAATTTATCAAACTTCAACCATCTGCTATGGTCAAAACCCTAGAATAGAAATTTAGCCACTCGTGTTCAAGCAGAAAAATAAAGACATCATGATTCGAAGCATAAAAATAATAGAGAAAAGAAGAAACCTAAGTTATGGACTTTTCTCTCCTCCAAAGTTGCATTACAACCTTACTACAATCAAACAAAATGATGTAAGATGATAGATCCTTGCTAGAAAATGACCTAGATGTTGTATTTATAAGGCATCAAATGACATTTTTTCCCTCAAGTAATTATCTTCAAACTAAGCAAAATCCGTCAAGGACTAGGCCTAGCGCCCCGCGCCACTCTATGCACCAGGTTTGGCTTGAATTTCCTCTGAAGTTTTGCTCCGAGCCCCCCACGCCAGCCCATGCACCAAGGTGTTGGTAAAATTTCTTAGCCTCTAGACCCTTGTGGTGCGCCACGCCACTCAACTAGAGTATTGGAAAATTTTCCCAAGTCTAGAATACTCCTGGCATGCCACGCCACTCATCTCGCCAAGGTGTTGATCAAATTTTCTTCTGAATTTAAGGACATAGCATTCCATGCTACACATAGCACCAACTTTGGTGCATATTTCTCTGAAGTTTAGGGGTTGGCGTGCCATGCTAGCTGTAGTCCTATGTCAACTTTTGCGAACTCTTCTTTCTTCACACCTTGGGTCATTTTGGAGTCCTTTTTTCTAGGTTTCCTGGTCAAAGCATCTAATAATATTTATTAGCTCAAAAGACACACGAAAACATGAATTCATGCATTTCATAAGGATAATGAACTCAAAACAAGGCAAAACATAGGTAAAACATGGAAAATGGGCATAAGAATATGAGCAACATCAGGAATCAACTAGTCAAGAGAGCTACATGAAAAGAAGAAGCAGATACGAAGGCTAGATACCAGCATCTTTTCCTATCCAGATTAGTTCTAGCTTTAGGTACTAGTTTCATCCCTAGTACTCTATTCAGTTTCATGAATCTCAGTTACTCTCATGTTTCATCATGTATGTAAGTTAATGAACTCAGTTCAATCATATATTTCAGTTCAAAGTTAGTCACTTTATTTCTATTCAGTCGATAGTATTCAGTTTTGGGATTGCAGCTCCTTCCCTATCTTTTCAGCTTAGGTACTCTTGATTTAAGGGCGAATATTTCCAAGGGGGAGTTAATGTAACATCCTGAAGCCTTTAAGATCAGATCGCAGACATGAATCACAAATCTACAGTAAATTTTCACCAGGACATTGAACGACTCATGGGAAAGGTCATTGGAAGGACCAACAGGTCATTTGTTGACCCGTCATGAGAAAATCTAAAATATGGTGAAATCTTTCCCAGAAACCATGACAGGGACCCATGATCTATGCCACGATTATACGAGTTCTATTGAAGAGTCGTGGGAAGGGATTCAGAGAAGTATTAAAGAAATTTTGGGGAACCCATGAGGGAACAGACAACTCATTGGTTGAACCAACAGCTCGTCTATTAGGCCATAGGTTTCCACCTGACAGCTTTTTATTATGACTTCCTAAAAATATTTTCACAACTTTCTAAGCTTTTAATTCCTAAGTGACATTGTTTTAGGCTTCCTAAAGGGATGATTAAGAGGTTTTACTTAGCCCTAAACCTCATTCTCTTCAAACACCATAAATTGGAATTTATCCCTCAAGGGAAAGCTAGGGTTCTTCATCATCTTCTTCTTAAATTCTCTTGGGTCTCCAAATAACGTCAAGTAACTCTTCAAGCGAGGTATGTAAGGTCATGAATGGGGGATTATTTCTACCCTCATTCCCAATTCTAAGTCAATTTCATGAATTCAAGTCTTCAATCATAATTTTATGAATTTCTAGGGTTAGACCCAATTTTGATAAATATTCTCTTGATCTTCTATGAATTCAATTCTCTTATGTTTCAAACCATGACATATGATTAAGATTGCATGATTTCTATTAAAATTTCTCATGAATATATATTTTCAAGTTATGATGAATTAACCAATAATACATGAATTTCATGAATCTAAAGCTTATGATGAACAACTTATGTTTAGGACTATCTCACGTTTACGATTTATAGCATGTTGAACTTATTCTCATGTTTTACTTTTCCTACATATTCAGTACATTCAAAGTACTGATCACATATTTTTGTGTTGTATCATCTCTTGATATAGGTTCAGGTGTCTAGTCTCAACCACGCTGCTTGATTCTATTTTACTCTAGCTTCAATAGTTTTGGTGAGTCCTCATCATCTGAGGACGTTAGTTTTGATGCATGTCCTTTTATGTCATTTTAGTTTTCAGACTTAGTAGAGCTAATTAGGGGTGTTTCTCCATCAGCTCATCTTATGAGTATAGGCTTTTAGACATAATATATAGATACTCAGCTATTTGATTTGTAATCTCTATTTACTTCTATGATATCCTAGACATCTGCTCATGATATGTTATATGATTGTTCCGCTTAATTTATGCTCTAAATTATGCTATGCATGTGTTATGGGTTATCTTAGAGTCATTCGTGTTTTTAGGTCCCAGTGTTACGTCCGGAGTATATGCTTGAGTCATGGCAGATGCATCTAGAGGTTACCTCCCCAACCTTGTGCTTGAGTTCTATGCCTCTTATCAAGCGAGGCAAGACTTATCAAGCGAGGCAAGACTCACGAAGCATTCGAGAAGGATGGATGAATTCTTGAGTCTACAATCTATCATGGTTAGGGGGAAAGAAATTGATATCACCCCCAACGCCATCAATTCCATCTACTGAAAGGATCCGACTTCTCCGGGGACTAAATTTGTGAAGCGAATTGCAACCAAGAGACATCAACTCAAATGGGTGGCTGGGATTATTGTGAACGGACAACCAATGTGGGCCACTTTGGGTGGCAAGATTTGCACTTCGAGACCAAGCTATAGTTGGATTTGGTTTGCTCTCGCCTCATGCCTTACAAAAATAATCAGAAGATGCACTTGAACGCCGCTATCTTGATTGCTTGCATTATATTCGGGTGGCATATAAAATTTGGGGAAATAGTCGCCGTGTAGATAAAAAGAAAAGCCTGATAGCTAGCTCTCTCCATGCCATTCCCCATGTTGATTAGCTTGCTATGTGCTGGGGGGTACGCTATTTTGATGATGATCGTCCTTGCTCTGCTACTAGAGTGACTGACATAGACAAAAAGTGGGATGTAGATGCCCCTAAAAGCAAAAGAGAATAATGAACTCATGGGATGTCCACGAGGATTCCATGCCAGATGACGCTGCTATTATCCTATTGGCACCTCAACGAGCCTACTCTAGAAATATCAGGACATATTTCTGAGAGGTGCCACCTCCGGGATCTTCATCACCACCTCTTTCCTCTAGGTCAAGTGGGCTTTAAAAGCTTGTTGATATGACACATGCTTACAAGAACCAGCTTACCAAATTGGCCAAAAATCTCCTAGACTTAATCCAAAGGTCTGTTAAGAATATAATGAAAGAAGTTTTTGATACCCTTAAGAAGATGTGCTCAAGATTAGATGTTGTAGAGGGAGTGGTTTCTTCCTTCTGGGCTGATATGAGGGAGATGAAAAGTAAGGCCCCCCTGTCCAACATTGATATCAACTTCTTAGATGAAGCTATGGCTGCCCCACACTCCTCTCAGGAATCAAATGATGACTTACTTGGAGATTTAGATTAGGATGATGAGGGTGAGCAAGAGGAGGATGCCACTGTTTCCCCAATGATTCAACGTGTGATGTTGGAGTCCTTGGGCATTGACCCCTCCTATAAAGGCGACGCAGGTTCTAGTGCAGAGGCAGAGCCACATAACGATGATGAGAAGTAGATGGCTCAGGTATTTATTACCCCCTTTTATTCTTTATTTGGTAACATTGGAGACAATGTTTGATTTTTTCCGTTGAGGGTCGGACGTGTTTGATTGCTGTTGTCGGGTTTGTTATTTGATTGCCCTTGTTGGGCTTATTATGTTCTGAATATTGCTTTGTATGTTATAAATTTTTTGTGTGGATGATTTTTTTTATGGATTGAATCCCTTATCGGGTCGGTCTTATAATGATTTTTTTTTCTTTTGACCCTTGTTGGACTTAATTCTTCTTAATATTGTGATGTGAGTTGCCAATATCGGGTCAATATTACACTTCAATTGTCTTACTATGCATGCATAGCAATCGCCTTTGTAGATAGGAGAATAGTAAATAAACTTTGAGGGTTTTCTTCACACCACCGGTTTTTTCCAAGGAGCAAAATTTTTCTTACTTTATTTTGTGTCGAATTGGGAGGTATTTCCCAATGATCGACTAAGAGGCCACTTTTTTAAGGAAAATGTCATATTTTAATTGACATTATGAGTCATTGTGAATTTATTTTGAGAGGCACCACCAAAAATTTTTATTTCACAAATAAGTTATGCAAAACTTGGAATAATTTGTTAAAAGTCATGCTTTTAATTGATTTTGAGAATAACCAGACTTCTTGGAATTGTGATGCCTTGTGTGGTAACTTTGTTGTTTGATTCTTGTGTATACATATCGTCTATAACATGCCCCGAATGTGATTCAAGGCGAAGTCCTATATGTGGCTGAGCATGGAAAATGACCTTAGGCCCTTTTTGGATAGTCACTTCGCAGAAAACAAGGCCCTCTTGTAACATCAATCCTAGTAAACAAATTTTTGAGCCTTAAATCTCTTTATTGGAAACCACATTACAAGCCTTAAAATCTTTTTGAATCCACTACTTTGGCATCCGTTCCTCCCTGGTTCCTAGTGATGATAGAAAAATACGGGCTTAAAGCCCAAGATTTTGGGGAGAATGAGAGAATGAAATGTTGATGTAGGAAAAAGCCTAAGTTTTTGGGTGTGCAAAAAATAAAAAATAGGAATGAGCATCAATGCGAGGTAGCACCGATTGCTTAATGTAAAAAAGAAATTAGTCGGTTGAAAAACCTTCGATCAAAAAAGAAAGAGAAGAATTGAATGGTGTTATCTCTTGTATAGAGGGGGCATGATGGAGAGATCTAAGGTGTCAAAAAGGTGTCCCTTTGAAAAACTTGGGATTGTAAAAAGGAGAGATAAGATATAGGTGAATCCATATTATAAGAGGGATGTTGATTTGTGTCACAAGAACGTTAGGGAGGTTCCAGTGACTTGAACTAAATGATGTCCTATCCTTACCCCAAGCCTATATTATGACCCGCAAGTCCTTAGTGGTTCCAAGATTGGCAACTTTATATTAGTGGGCGAGTTACATGAAGGGCAAGCGTATGAGTCAATGTGTGTGCACTTGAATATCTTTGAGAGAGTGAGCATTTCTAGATCATCTTATAACCCCTATTGTGTGAATTATATAATCGTGAATGGGATTCTCTCTTTTGGTAATTGGCATTGCATCCTTGGAGTAACTGTGAAAGTTTTTATATCAATTGAGAAGTATGAATGCAACAAGTTGTGTAGTGAGCTTTTAGGAAAACCTTAAAAGTTGGATGTCAATGATTTGAGATGCTTATTGATTTTGATTGAAAAGAAAAATTTCCTTGATTTGAATTGAAAGAATGATGATAATATTACTAAGTACTTGTGGTGGTACCAATTGAAATTTGTGCACTTATTTGATTCTTTTTTATATTTTTAAGTCTATTTGTGATTTTGGGGTTGTCTTGAGTCTTAGTAGTCCTATGTGCAGATATCATGATGTGATATGGTTACGTTGATTCCACTTGTGAGTGAATGCTTTACTTGAGGACATGCAATAATTCAAGTTTGGGAGTTTGATGATTTGGTAATTCACCAACTCAATTGGCTCTTAAGCATGAGTTATTACTTCTTTTTCACACAATTTAGAAAGGTTTTTATGTCTTTTCTCTTCTTTTGTGCAGGCATTTAATTGAAACTAAGAAGATGAAGGAATTGAACTGAAAGCAATCTGTTGGAAGACAAAAGGGGACATATGTGCCACACAATTGCATCTGCCTATAGCTGCAGATTGGCATCTGCCTATAGCTGCAGATTCGGTGAAGCAGACTTGAGAGCTGCAGATTGGCATCTACGAACCGCAATGAAATGTAAAGGACACTCCTTAGGCCTAAAAAATGACCTGCGAGCCGCACAATGTCACCTGTGAAATGCAGGTGCCAAGTGACTCCAATCGTTTGTTGAAAGGCAAAATCATCCAAAAAGGCACAAATGTACCTAAGAAGCTTCTAAGGGTATGTTTGGATAGTTGTGCGTAGAATATATGTTGATTTTTACCTTAATTGTATAGGTCATGAAATCACACTAGAGAGAATATTATAAAAAATTATAGGCATAGTACATTCTGCTTTCATTTTTTATTTCATTGGGAGAATAACTCTGACCGATGGAATTAAGAAATTTTTCCTTGGTATAATTTCTCTTTCCTCGATTATGCGTAGCTAAATTCCTTTCGATGGGTGAGTGTGGATGATGGATGTGTAGACCCAAGTGGGTATTGACTAATTGATCTTTGATTTAAGTAGAAAGTATGGATCTATTGAATTCTTCAGCTTTAAATTCAATAATTGATAGGCTGCAAATATTGATTCGGCTTTCTAACTTCAATTTTGCTTGAGAAAGAAAATTAAAGTTGGGTAAGACTTCAATAATGGGAAATTGAAATTTAATTCATGGGTTGGAGTTAGACATAATCCATACCAAAGTCAAATTCCATAAAAGGGTTAATGCTAGAGATAGTGTACACCCTTCCTCAAGCATTATTTGGTTGATTTATGATTTGGCTTTGGGGTTTGACAAAATCCATGGTAAACATACTCTTTTGGTTGAGAAACTTAGAGTGTAGTTCAAGGCCAAGGCTATCTATGCACTAATTAAACCTAAAGCTCTTAATCAATACCTACTAAGTTGAAGCCCCATCAAATGCACACCCCTCTCTCCTCTCGATTCAAACAATCGTTTTTTTCCTTGCTTGATTTTACATTTTAAATTGCTACCTGTTACACCATTTTTTCCCAATATTTATTTTTATGTTTGTACTTGATGCATGACTCTTGTGACTTGATTTATAACACTTGGTGAATCTAATCTTCAATCCTTGTGAAATTCAACCTCGACATTCATTGAAAATTTTATTTTTTTCAACTACCGTAGCCACCTCCTTAATTGAAGAAGTATTTTTGGATGTTATAAAATGTTTTACTCCAAAGACAGATTTACTAGAGGTTTATTTTGATGAAATGTAGACTCATACACCTTTCACTTTGATAGGTTATCAAATTTTAATTCCCTATATTTTGGGAGATATGCTCATTCGATGTTAGACCATCACTATTGTCACTTAACATTACGTCCAATTTATAAAACTTTCAAGCCTTGCTTTACTTCACTTGTGAACTTAGTCTTTTAAGATCAAATACGTTCTAAATCTTTCAAGTTCAAGTAGTTTTATCAATGTTAACTTTTTAATACATATGCTTGGCATTATGGGTTATCTCCATCTTAGGATTATTCGTTCTTGGATGTAAACTGTTATTCTATATGAATCTAGCCTTAGAATTATCCAACAAAATTCAATTTTGAGTTTCCTTTGCAAACAAGACTCTCCAAATCTTTTCAGCTAGCAGAAATGTACATATACCAACCTCATAGGGCACCTTAACAAGTGTAGTACATAAAAGTAAGCAAATGAGAAGTAAGGATACTCTTTGTCATATAATAAATTAAGTCAACATTTGAATATTGTTACTTTCCTTACTTCTTTTCTGTCTACATTGGCTAAAGGTGAAAGACAAGAAGAGTGGAAATCATAGGTACAAACTATACCTAAGAATATACGAGACGTTAATAAGGTAACAAATTAACCTATGAAGAAATGAACAAGTGATTTGATGAACAAGTGGAAAAGTGAATCTTCTAAACAAATGAGCCGATGCATGTTAAACTTACGATCATATAAGGAATTCACATGATATAGGATCCTCTTGTAGGTTCTTGAAAAAAATATGAATGTTATGACTTCATGGAGTCATTGGATTTCAAGTGGCTTTAAACACTCTGACGGGGGTTTTATGGTTAGCTCTCAACATCCTAACCTGATGGCCAATATGGCCTCTAGAGTTTCTTCAAATGAAAAGCTCTCTGTCGGTTCAATGCTCTCTATAGGGGTGACATGTGATGGATCCCTTAAAGATTTGCGTTACACCGACACATGGAATATAGGGTGCACTACAGCTAATTTTGGAGGCAAATCTACCTTATAAGCCACCTGGTCGTTTCTTTATATGATTTTCCAAGGCCTAGTATATCTAGGGCTCCATTTTCCTTTCTCACTGAATATATGATGTCTTTTCTAGGAGGTACCTTTTGGGAGCTCCTAGTTATCAATAAAGAAACTCTAAGTCTTTATGTCGCACATCTGTATAGGATTTCTGTCAACTTTAAACGGTCTTCAATATCTTCTATATCAATTTAACTTTTCAACTACTTAATGGACCAAGTTAATTTGGTCCCAACTAAGTTTGTTTTATCCCTTTTAAAACAATCAATAAGAGATCTATAACATGGCCTATAAAAGGGTTCAAATAATTCCAATACAATGTTAGAGGGAAAATTGTCATTGCACGTAAGTCCACTAAGAGGCAAATGATCAATCCAGTTTCCTCTGAAATCCATGACACATGTTCTTAACAATTCTTCGAACGTTTGAAGAGGGCACTCTATTTGTCCCTCTATGTGTGGGTGAGCTTTATCCTAACGTATTTAACACTCCAATAAGAGTATATAACATATGAGCAAATAAGTTACATAAAGTCTATGGAACATAAATAAAGGACCATAAAAGAGAAGTTAATCATATGAACAAGTGAGCCACAAACAGGGTCGTTAACTTATGAACAACTGAACCTATGAGGTGTATGATACATGAACAAATAAGCAATAGGGACATGCAATCTAGCAATACTAAAAAATTATTTTGTTCCCACTGATTTTTCATTGAAAAATGTTAAGTGGTTATTCCCATAGATTATCGAATAGTGTTTTCACATGAAAAACTCATGAAATTTTCCACTATTTCAGTGGAAAACTGTTTCCCTCCATGCATTTTTCCAGTGAACAAGTTCGGTAGAAAATGAGTGAAAAAATCATGTCTTATAACACAAATTTTTCAGTGATTTGCGGTTGAAAAAATTTCTATTTCTAGTAGTGTATGTATAGGTAAGTTGTGAAGGCTTGTAGCATATGAGCATGTGAGCTATAATGTAACACGTGAACAAATGAACTATGAAACATGTAACCTGTGAGCAAGTGAACTGTAACAAGAAATCTATCATACTATTATGTACGCAAATGGACAAGGAAATCACCTAATAATATGTGAGCAGGTGAATGTTTGAGTTGTTGTAATAACTTTAATAGTTATTTGATTTGTTATAATAATTTTATTAATTGTTTGAGTTATTACATTAATTATCAAAATTATTACAACAACTTTAATATAATATTGAAATTTTTGTGTATCCCTTCTTGATCCAACTAACTAAAAAAAAGGACAAGTTTCCACCTCAATGAAAGAAGCAACCTTTTTGAAAGAACATCAATAGGTTGGAGACTTGGGTCCCCTCCGGTACTCGATCCACTCAATTTCCTTCAATTCTGGATCAAATTTATTACACGTGTCCCATTAGAAATTGTATGGTTCAGATCCATTTACTCGACTCATATTTTGATCGTATCCATAACCTCTTTCTTCCGCTTTTTCTCTCTGCAATCTTCACTGCCTGACAAGAACCCTTCCCCTTCTCTTGCAAATCATTCAACAATAGCTCATTGAATTCTCAACACCAGCTGAAATTAGAAGTAGCAACTCCGAGCTCCCAGCTCCCTGTGAAGTGTGGGTATATCAAATATGACAATTTTGCAGTGTATGGTTATATTCGATTTCGAAGTTGGTTCCATGGGTACTGGGGTACGGTTTTATATATATCCTTAGGTTTTTGCGTATTTGAGGAACAAGATGGAGTTGAAAGAGGACAAAATTAATACGGGTATTTCGATTGAGATATAACAGTAGATTACCATTCATAAAATCTGATAATTCTACATTTCTCCGACAATATAGTCCACAATATATAGATAAACCTAGATTTTATTTCTCCAAGAGAGAAAATATAGAATCAGTTTAATAGCCATTAGGAGACAAAGGGTCATAGCCTAACCTCCCATCGTTCTAAGGTGGATTTTTTTATTAAAAATTAAAGAAGACTACGTGCTTCATGGTTTTTACAAATTCCCAATCCAAGTACTTAAAGGTCATTTGTAAAGAATTCTTTTATTTATAAATAGAGAAGCCAGACGGAGGCAACATCCATCCGTCCTCACATTTTTCCTCTCATTCCTACTTCTAAATTCCGCACCCCCCAAATTGGTATCAGAGCTAGCACATAAAATAAAACAATCTACCCAGAAAATATCAAGCTATGGAGAAAACTAGCAACAATGCAGATCTACAAAATAAGGTATATAAATTCATGAATATGAATAGCTAAACTTTTATATTCCTTATAATCTCCTAAGTATTATGTGATATTATCTTCTTATTATGTCGTTATAATGAATAAGTCTTGATTAAGTTTGCTATGTACGAGGCCAGTAAGCTGCGAATAAGTAAGCCCAGACTATGCCATCCTAAGGTGGAAACCGGTGAGGCCAAGAGAGCCGTTTTAGGGGAGTACATAAAGTTGAGGCGATGTTAGGGTAACTGATCAAAGCTGAAAACGCATAGTAGTGACCGAAAAAGACTATTCAAAATAACGTTATAATAACCGGATAATTTCTAATAATATCTAAAGAGATTAGAGGGAATATTATGTTTTAAAAAAAAATTCAAAAAATGAATTCGTACCTACTAGATAAAGATCATGGATACAAAATACTTATCCTATATATACTCAGAACCTTTGATTCAGATATTATAGATCTATATGAACTAGCTATAGATTCAGATTAATAATGATAAACTATGAATATATGGAATATTGGTTAGAAACTATGGAAAATATAAGACTATTAGTAATTTTGTTAGAAACTAATATAAATGATTACATGAGAGAAAGAAATCTAGAATATTTAGAATATGCACTAGAAAACATAAAAGAAATACAAAGGATAGAGCCATTAAAAAATAAATATTACAATAAAATATTTACACAAGACCCCGATAACAAATAATGGATAACAAAAAACTACATAAACCAAAGAAAGGACATATTCACAAAAAAGTCAAAGAATTAAAAAAGCAATTAAAAATACTATATCCCGAATATAAGCAATTAAGCTCAAGCAAAACAGATGATGTTAGACTTGAATACTTAATAGATCTAATTTCAAGAACAGAATATAATTATATAAAATATCTAAAAAAGAAAACATGAAAGACAATATCAATAACAAAGAAGAGTACAAACAACAACTACTTAATAAAATAAATGAAGTAATAAATGAAATCAAATTTAGAAAAAAGAGACTAAATTATAACATAGTTGCAGGAGTATGCCACATATCAATTAAAACACAAAGAAAAGAAATATTTTATTTGGAAGGACAACTACAAAGCCTAGAATATAAATTACAACACGAATTACCATGAATAAAGAAGAATATGCCCTAGAAGAAGAAAAATATATGAGTCAAAAAGGACTAGAAATAAAAATTATACACTCAAGTTTAGGAAGAAGATTTAAAAAAATAGGAGATCAATTATATTTAATGTTAGAAAAAGAATCGGCAAAACTAGAAGATAGCTTAACAGCAATGGTAAGAATTAATAAAGAAAATGAAGAGATAGATAGGAAAAAAGAAATAGAAAAAATTAAAAAACAAGCCCAAATAGAAGTACAACAGATTAAAGAAGAAAAAGATACTAGAATCCAAGAATTAGAAAAAAGAATTAGAAAAACTTAAACAATTGTATGAAGAAAAATTAAAAGCTAGAGAAAAACAACGTGAAGAATTAAAACTCACAGAAGAAATAGAAAAATTTAAAACATTACTAGAAGAAACAAGTACATTAGAAGACCAACCTAGAATAGGAATAGATGAAATAAATGAACAAAATAATGAAAATTCAGAAGCAGATCTAGATCAATATTCAGAAACTTCAGAAACATATACTAACCTAATAGAAAAAGAAAATAATATAAAAATTAATGTGGAAGATGTAGATGAAAAACCTAGCACGTCAGGAACTAAAAGCCCAAAAAGATTAGATACTAGCCCAATTTATTATACTTACGAAAGAGAAAATAGAAGTAAAACATTATGGGATAAAAGATTAAATAGAAACTGGACACCTAGACAAAACATAGAACAATATAACTTCTTAGATCTAGATTGTGTAGCAGATACAAATAAAACAATCCAATTATGGATAGGATATATTTCAAAATAATTAATAGATAATAAAATATCAGTAGTAGATTCCCCTAGATATATAGAAAGAACACTCATAGGAACAACAAAAATATGGTTACAAAATTTATCAGCAGAAAGTTTAGAAACACTAAGAAATAATAAGAAACCCAACAATGAAGTAGCAGCAACATCTATAGATATATTAAACAAATATGAAATGGCAATAAGAAACGAATTTAGTAGCATGACAACTGAAATAGATGAACGACAAAAAGATAAGGAACTAAATAGGAATCTAATAAATAAATTAAGTATATGTAAAATGAGTTATATAGATGAATATACATGTGCATTTAAAGAATATTACTATAAAGGATTGTATACGAATGAAGAAAGCAGAGAAATAAGAAAATTATATTACACAAAATTACCAGAACCATTTAGTTCAAAAATTACTAAAGAATGGCAAGAATCAGGATTAGTAGATACACTAGGAGCTAGAATAAAATTCTTACAAAAATGGTTTACAGAATTATGTGAAAAACATAAGGAAGACATGAAAATGGAAAAAATCTTAATAAAAAACTTAGCATGTTGTACAACAAAAACAGCACCACAATTTGGATGTACAAACAAATATAAATACAAGAAAAGAATCAAAAAATACAGACCATTTAGGACAAAATACAAGTATAAGAAACCAAGAAAAAGATATTATATAAAAAATTACAAACAAAAAAGACCTCATAGAACTAAGAAAAATATAAGAGAATGTAAATGCTACAACTGTGGCAAAATAGGACATTTAGCTAGAGATTGTAAAATACCTAGAAATATAACTAAAAAATAAATATCAGAAGTAATAATAGAAAATGATAAATACAAGCAACTAGAATATATAGACTACGAATTAAACGATGACGATAGCATATATGAATTAACAGAATATGAAAAAATAGAGAGTGAAAATGAGATAAAAGAATACGAGACAGATAATGACTGAGAAAGATATAAGAATAATAAGTAAAGAAGAATACCAAGACAGTGAAAGTACAGAACAAAAAATAATATTTGACAACAATATGTTTGAACAAATAAAAGGAAAAGAATTAGATTTAAGCATAGATAAAATACTAGAAGTACCCAAATTAAGAAATTTCTTTAAGATAAAACAAGAAGAATATTATGTAGTAAGCCAAAAAGAACACATAATAGACTGTAAATATACTCAAGGAAAAGCTAAAATACCCATAATAAATAAAAAGATAATAAATAAAGAAATCCAAGAAATAAAGGCTAAGAATCCAATAAAATACGTACACCTAGGAGGAACAGAAATACTAATAAAAGCATGTTTCAGAGAAGGAATAGATACACCAATAGAAATATATTTAGCAGATGATAGAATAATTCACCCTATAGAGAAAAGTATAATAAGTGCAGTTAAAGGAAACCTAATATAGCAAAAATTTAAATTTATAATAAGTGCAAATTATTCAGTAGCCTTGGACGATAGAAATATAGATAAATCATTAGTATTATACTGGAAAATGTCAGGAATAGAATTAGCACCAGGCAGTAAAGTATTTACAGCTAGATGTAAAAATTTATATGTACTAACAACAAAACATAAGATAATGGCTAGAAATAAGATTCAAAGAATGAAGATAGAAAACCCTTTTGACAAAATAGTTACTATCATTGATAATAATGATTATAGTTATAAAGAAATAGATATTGAAGAAGATTTAGAAATAGTAAAAGAAAGACTAAGTACATCAAAAAGAATAAATTATGATACACCATCATCATCAAGAAGTAGTACCTCAAGAAGGATAGACTATGAATTACAACCAAAATTATTAGAACAAAAAATAAACGAAATACAACCTTACCAATATTATATAACAGGAATACTAGATCAACGAAAGTATTTAATAATCAGGGTTCAGGGTTCAGGGTTCAGGGTTCAGGGTTTCAGGGTTGGACAAATTGAAAACTATATTACAAGAGAATTAGTAAAAGAAGAAGAAATCCATAAAAACGAAAATATAAATACAGAATTACCTAGAATACTAACAAATATAGAACACAGTACAGAACAAGAATTAATTATTGGAGGAGTACCAATAAAAATAAAATTCAAAATATATCAAGGAAAAGATAATATTACTTTAGGAATAAGATGGCTAGAAACAGTAAAACCTTATAATTTAGATGAAAAACAACTAATAATACATTATGAGAATAAGAAGATAATTATTAAAAGAACTTTGATATAAAATAATGCCAAAAATCTATATATTAACAAAAATTATAGTAGAAGGATATTATAATAGATACTACACACCTATGATAGATACAGGAGCAGAAGCAAATATGTGTAAATATAACTGTTTGCCAGATAATAAATGGGAAAAATTAAAAACACGACTAATAGTTACCGGATTTAATAATGAAGGAAGTATGATAACACATAAGGCTAAAAATATAAAAATACAAATATGGGATAAAATATTAACAATAGAAGAAATGTATAGTTATGAATTTACTAATAAGGATATACTATTAGGAATGCCCTTTTTAGAAAAACTATACCCACATACCATAATAAAAACACATTGGTGGTTTACTACCCCATGTAATAAGAAAGTAGGAGCAAAAAGAGTTAGTAACAAGGTAAGAAAAAATACACCATGGATAAAAGGAAGTGAAAAAATTACCCAAAAATTAGAAAATATAACGCCAAGTGATCACAAAATAGAAATTATAATATTCACAATAGATAGAATACAAGCATTACAAAACAAGTTAAATTCATTATATAATGAAAATCCGTTATAAGGATGGAAAAAACATAAAACAAAGATAAAAATTGAACTAATAGATGAAAATAGTATAATAACACAAAAACCACTGAGGTATAATTTTGAAGACCAAAAAGAATTTCAAATGCATATAAAAGAATTACTAGAAAACAATTATATACAAGAAAGTAACAGCAAACATAATAGTCCAGCATTTATAGTAAATAAACATAGTGAACAAAAAAGAGGAAAAAGCAGAATGGTTATAGATTATAGAAATTTAAATGCAAAAACTAAAACATATAACTACCCAATACCAAACAAAATACTAAAAGTAAGACAGATACAAGGATACAATTATTTTAGTAAATTTGATTGTAAATCAGGATTTTACCATCTAAAACTAGAAGAGGAATCAAAACAATTAACAGCATTTACTGTACCACAAGGATTTTATGAATGGAATGTACTACCTTTTGGATATAAAAATGCACCAGGTAGATATCAACATTTTATGGATAACTACTTTAACCAACTGGAAAATTGCATAGTATACATAGATGATATACTACTTTATTCAAGAACAAAAGAAGAACATATAAAATTATTAGAGAAATTTATGCATATAATAGAAATATCAGGAATAAGCTTAAGCAGAAAGAAGGCTGAAATATTAAAAAATCAAATAGAATTCCTAGGAATACAAATAGATAAGAATGGAATAAAAATGCAAACACATATAGTACAAAAAATAATTAATTCTAAAGAATTATTAGATACTAAGAAAAAATTACAATCCTTTTTAGGACTAGTTAACCAAGTACGAGAGTATGTACCAAAATTAGCAGAAAACTTAAAACCATTACAGAAAAAATTAAAAAAGGACATAGAATACTATTTTGATGAAAAAGATAGGAACCATATAAAAAAGATAAAGGACATGTGTAAAAACCTACCAAAACTATATTTTCCGGACGAAAATAGACAGTTTAGTTATATAGTGGAAACAGATTCCAGTGACCACAGCTATGGAGGAGTATTAAAATATAAATATAAAAATGAAAAAGTAGAACACCATTGTAGATACTACTCAGGATCATATACTGAACCACAAATAAAATGGGAGATAAATAGAAAAGAACTATTTGAATTATATAAATGTTTATTAGCATTTGAGCCATATATCGTTTATAACAAATTTATTGTTAGAACAGATAACACACAAGTTAAATGGTGGATAACTAAAAAGGTACAAGATTCAGTCACAACAAAAGAAATAAGAAGATTAGTTTTAAATATACTAAATTTTTCATTTACAATTGAGATTATCAAAACTGAAAGAAATACAATTGCAGACTACCTCTCCAGATACAAATACTGAAGATAGAAAGGACAATATGGAACAAATACTCAATCTCCTTACTACACTTTGCAAAAAAGTGGATAGTATGGAAATAGAGATACAACAGCTAAAAAGCAGAGCTAACAGTCAGCAGCATGACTCTAAACATGCGGAGCTACGTCGATCGGAAGACGCTAAAATTCCAGAGCTAGAAGGTGACGATGGGAAACACCAAAAAACCCAATCTAACAATTTGTTAAGTGCAGCTGCAGGGACATCAGGAACTGCAGGAGATAAAAAAGATATCACCAAAAATAAACTATTTGATAAACCATTTACACCAAAAAGAAATATACCAATTACCCCTACTCCACAAACTACCACATACAAAGAAAGCCTAAACCAGGCCAAACAAACCTATAACTACATATCCAGCAGATATATACAAAATATTCATAAAATACAAACCTTCTTAAATAAGAATCCAAGATCTACCAGCACCAATAACCCAACAGAAGACTATATAACCCAACACTTACAAGGATACAACAAACTGATAGCCCAACCTAAAACAAATGCTAACCTAGTAAGGACTTGTTACGACTACGGACTACTTAGTACTATATATACAGCAACAGGAGATGAAATAGCTACCATACCAGAAATACATAAAGCATTTACTACATACAAAAGAATAACTAAAGGCACATTCTTTTATATAAAAATATACTCGGCACCAGCAGAGATACTATATGATGAAATAAAACCAATTATACAGGTTGTAAAGATAGGATTGACAAAAGAGATGATAATTCCGGAAAGAATAGAACAACAAAATGAGATACAATGTACAGAGATACCCGAATTCTACGCAAACAAAAGGATTATCGGACTAGCCACTATACTCAATGAGCTAGCAAGCAACTACCTAAATGGCAACTCAATTTGGAGCTACTATTCAAGAGACCAGACAATAATCTATGCAAACTCCAAGGAATATAAAGAAGCATACATGGAAGAACTACGCCAGTGGATACTTAGTCTGCTAAAGCCAGAACAAATACCTACAACAAGAGCTATACGAAAATATTATATATCTCCAACACTTCTGACAAGATATTGCAAGACTATAGGACAGAAATATCCAGATCACCATTGTTCAAAATGCCATGGTGAAGACAACAAACAGATACCCGAAGTTCAGCTTGAATGACAAAGACATAAAGAAGACATCGACATAAAGGAAAAAATATATGTTGTATATGTGTCTTTACTTTTTGTAAAGTTTTTTATTTTTTATATAAAGTCGTAAAGTAAATAGTAGTAAATAGTAAGGGTCAGTTACTATTTATAAATAGGAAAGGCCAAATACTGTGCAAACAGTAAAAGGCAAATACTATTAATAAATAGTAAAGGTCATATTACTGTGTAAATAGTAGAGGTCAGTTACTGTTAATGAATAGTAAAAGTCATTCATGAATAGTAAAGGTCATTTGTAAAGAATTCTTTTGTTTATAAATAGAGAAGCCAGACGGAGGCAACATCCATCCGTCCTCACATTTTTCCTCTCATTCCTACTTCTAAATTCCGCACCCCCCAAATTGTATCTGCTATAGTCACTTCTGTCCATCTTTGTTCTATTAATTCCATGGTTGCATTTACTATAAAATGGACAAAATACTTTCTAAGGAGTGCTATAGGAGCATGATTGAAAGAGTATACATATAAAAACATTTCATTTCGAAAGTGTGCCTCAAGATGATATCATCTTAATTAAATAAAATGTCAAGAGTCACATTAATTTGCAATGGTACTTTCAATGTGATCAGACTCCTTAATTATTATTTTCACTTGACTAATAGTATTACAAACTATACAAGGTTATTAAAAAAATCTTGACAGAGCAAGAAAAACCAAGCAGCCTAACAGCTGAAGAAGACTCAAAATGGAAGATGAATATTGTGATATATGGTATAATATGTATGTACGTATACTACTACTAATTAATCGATCTCTATGGAATAAGGCAAAAATTTGTGGTATGTATGTATATATGATGGATCATGGGTGACCATAAGGGCCAGGACCGTAGGGTCTGTAGCCATGGTAGCCGTATGCCCTTTCCCTGTAACTGTTATTAGTGAGAGCACAGCAGCCAATAGAGTAAACAATGGAGAGAACAATGAAGACACAAAGGCTAATGAGAGAGGAATGCTTGGAATATTGCTTGATGTCTTCAAAGACAGATTTCTTGCATGAATTGCAGTTGTAGCACATCTCATTCTGTGCGTTGTTCCAAGCCTTGCAGTCAGCGTCTCCCCCTACTTGCCCCGTTTTCGGCACGATCCAACTCGTTGCATTTTGGAACTGAAAGTTGCAGTAACTCGGCGGTTTGCAACAACCAGACTGACCAAAGACATAAATAATTAGCATGGTTTATTACTATAAATTTACTAAAATCTAGAGAAAAATTAAGCTGAAGAACCTGTATCTTGGGGAGCTTATTTTTGTAGTATTCCTCAGTTCTGTCCTTGGGAAGGTATTTACAAAATTTGGCATCAATCATACAACTCTTAATCTTATCCCAGTCTCGTTCATCAGGCACGCGATCTTTCAACCATTGTGAGTATTCCTGAAACTTGTCTTCCCATTCGCCTTTTTCCGCTGTTGTATTATCTAGATGCGTCAACGTGAAAATGATGTTGAACGTTGAGTAAATAATCATCCCTACAATGACCAAGAACAGCAAAAACAAATATATCCACAACAAAAATGAGACATGGCACGCAGCCCCTACAATTCCCATCAAAGAAAGTACCAAAAGTGCCCCCCCTAATATCATTAGAGGCTTTTCAAGCACTTTCTGGCACGTGCTGGCATTCATGTTATTATTGAACGATATGGCCAACAACATCAATACTATCGAAGCCACCAAGGTGATAAAATTAAGCAATGTCAGAAAACAGTTGCTGCACCGAACCATTTTTGTACCTCATGTACTTTTTTCTTCTTCTTTCCTTTTTCAGTTTTTGGATGTTTTAAAAAAGAAGAAACAGATATGTCATAATAGACCAGACCTCTACAGGCTGAACAGAAGCAAAGCCTCAGAAATCTGATCACAACTTCTTTTTCTAATCTTTTTTCTTTTTTCTGTTTTTGCATGTGTGTTAGGTGAATATGGAAGACGGGAAGAGAGTGGTTAATGGGGGATGGAAGAGAGTAATGGACGCGAAAGAGGAGGTAGATGTGCCATGCTCTTTACTTACCTCTCATGTTATATATATGGACAGAAAAATATTTCCACACACTCAATATTTATATTAAATTCCACTAAGTTGACATATACGTGTCATATAATTACTCATTTCATCGACCATTATATGCTTACACATCAAAAATTATATTCTATATATCTCAACTAATTTATAAAATAAAATTATTATTATATTCGTGAGTTTATTTTTTATTTGCTGGCATTTTCAAGATCAATTAATGTAAGCGTTCTCAAGTATTTCTTGACATTTTTTATTTTTCAAGATTCCAGCAATATTTTAAAATATTTTTTTATTATATTGACATTAAAAAATTTATAAATTATAATATTTTTTATATAATTTTTAATATATAATTTTTTTAAAATATTAAGTTAATTTAATTTAATTTATTATTAAAAATTAATTAAATTATATTAAAAAATAAAAAATGTAACATAAATTGAGATAGAAAAATTACTTATATAATCCTCGTCAAAGAAGGAAATTTTTCTTTCAAATAGAAATCATTGTTCTACTTGTAACGGAAACTAGCAGACGTCCTATCCAATTTGTCTTGTGCATGGCTGATCTATTTACACCTGTTCACTTTTAAAAATCTATATAACTAAAACGCCTCCTAAATCGTGGTTAAACTAGTATGTGTATAACATCTGGATCAATATCAGTTTAGGCCCCATTTGTTTCTAATAAGATTAAGGTATTCCAATTTGAATGATTAAAAATGTTATTTTTAAATTTGCAAACTGAATAATTAAATTTATTTATTTTTAAATATTTGAATATGTATAATTTATATTTAAAAATGATTAAATATGTTGTTCAAATAAAAAATAATTAAATATTAAAACTATATATAAATTTAATGTAATAAAATTATTATTTGATTACAAAAATTTATATTGAGTGTTAGTGATGGAGAAGATGATTTGTAGTGGTGGTTATGGTGGTGATGGTTGGTGCTAGAGGCTACTAATGGTGGTGGTGATAGTTGTGATGATGGAGATAATTGTTGGTGTCACTACGAAAAATTGGTCCAAGATAGAGGGTGGAAACTGACAGACCACCTCGTTTTCTCTATCAAAATCGATCCAAAACTAATAGACCGGAGATTACTGGTTTAACATGGGTCGATTTCACTACTCCAACGAAAAACGTCGATTAAATCAAAGGACGCCTGTTGGTTATATTAATTTCACTTTGTTGAGTTTTTATTAAAATTCTGGTGAATGAAATCAAAATAAACCAATTGACCAAGTCATTTTATTATTATTTTATTTCTTAAAAAAGACTTTAAATTAATTAATAAAAAAATTATATTGACAAAACGACTCTGTCCATTAGTTTGTTTATGAACTAATTGACAAATAAAGTCGATTTTTTAAGTTTCTACATCTAATACTTTTATATAAAACTGATGGACTGGGTTGATTATCCATCGGATTTTTGCAAAAAAATAAATCAAAGAAACCTGCAATTTCTACATTCCACCTATCAAAATAATTTGCAATAAAATATTCAAATACAACCAACATTAAATAATGCAAAATCAATTATAAATGAGCTACAACATCAAAACATACATTATCAATCAAAAACATCAATACAATATTAAATATTAATCAAAACGATCTAAAAAGTCTATCAAAAATCTGTTAAATTTTCAACCCGAAGTACCAATTAGTTTTCGAAAGTATCAATTTGTGCATATATGAAATCCTAACTAAGATAAGTCGTCATCCGGTGTCCAGGAAACATGTTCATAGTATTCATCCTTGGATTATTCATCATTTGGGTCGCAAGGAGGAGTATGAGGCACAAATACATTCCACTTACAATGAGGTTATTCACTTATTCCTTGACGGAATTGGCGGTCTCGCACATTGTCCTATTTTCACCAACACGTCTTGCTTTAGATTGTTCCAAAGCACGAGTAAATTGTTTGATCTTTTGTGCCATAGTCATGACCTAAACACCATCAATTGTCTCGATATACCTTATAATCCAGGCTAGATGCAGTGAAAGGTGTTCCTTGGGCTTAAACCATACGTTTTTCTCCTCCCCCCCCCCCCCAATAATGATAATTCGCATATCTGTTGCCATATCCTATGGTGGCTGGGTTGGCTCACCTCAGTCATTGATTGGTTGAGTTTTGTTTACTTCTCTACATGTTGTTGATACTGAGTCTATATATGTAAAAACTAAAATAAGTATATACATAAATTCATATCATTAGTTTAATCAAATTGTTTATCACTTACATGGTCTTGCTCAACTTTTGGTTAGATCTTCTAATCCAAATCTAACTCGTTCTTATTATTTTTATGTGGGCTGCCCAAAAGTGCTCATGCCCTAATTATTTTTTATGCAAATAAAATAAAATTCAATGACTCAATTGTATATACGATCACATAAAACTTGGAAAAATAATATTATATACTAATGTACTAGTTATCATCCCTTGGATTCTTGTACCCACATTGTGCAATGAGTCACCTTTCTCGAACTTTAGTTTTAATTATCATTGCCAAAAAAATAGGCTAAATGCTCAAAATCTGTCACGATTCGAACATAGGCCCGGATCTAGACACGTAACCTAGAACCATGAATGGCTCCAAGTCGACCCATGGTATGAACATGATAAATAAAGATCAACATTAAGCAAAATTGATAACTGAATTCTGAAATAGCGGAAGTTTCAATGACTCAATTGTATATACGATCACATAAAACTTGGAAAAATAATATTATATACCAATGTACTAGTTATCATCCCTTGGATTCTTGTACCCACATTGTGCAATGAGTCACCTTTCTCGAACTTTAGTTTCAATTATCATTGCCAAAAGAATAGGCTAAATGCTCAAAATCTGTCACGATTTGAACATAGGCCCGGATCTAGACACGTAACCTAGAACCATGAATGGCTCCAAGTCGACCCATGGTATGAACATGATAACCAAAGATCAACATTAAGCAAAATTGATAACTGAATTCTGAAATGGCGGAAGTTTGAATAACAAAATGTCTATCCAACGGTAATATCATAACACTGAGTCCAAAGTTGAATATACAAACCTATGTCTGAAAAGCCTCTACTAACTGATGAGATGCTGAGATAAGCCCTTAGCTATCTCTAAGTCTGAAACAAATCGACATAATGCTACTGAAATATAATGAGGACTCACCCAAGGCAAAGGTCTGAATTGGAATGAGAGCAGGACTAACGGCACGGCTGAGTCTGATCACTAGGACCTATATCATAAAACGATACAACATAGAGTATGCAGTCAGTACATAGAATATATTGAGCATGCAAGGTAAGTAAAATACATTGAGTAAGTATAAATTGAAATAATGTATCTTAACATACGTCATAATATTATAAGAGTAGGAATTACATACTGATATCTGAAAACATGAATAGTCATAAACAGGATCTATAACTGAGTCGATTGGCCCAAAGATAAAACTGAAATTCATGAGTAAGAACTGATAACCTAATCATTGGGTTAAACCTGCTGAAAACATAATATCATAACTAATAAACATCCATATCTGAGATCATGAGGAGCAATGTGATACTCATCATATAACCGACATTATCACGATAGATCTATGTGATCCCAACTATTACATTCAAGTGGGCAGAGCCGTCTGAAGACATGCCAAGGCTAAGGGTACTACCATGATATCGATATCAAGCTGAAAGCTCTTCTGGGGCGGGGAAGCTTAGAAGGGAAGTCCTAAGGAAACTGGATAATCCTATGTTGGTGCGTAGTTCTGAGACTCAAGGTTTTAATGAACTCCTAGCCTATTTGGATCTAGACACTGCGTCCAAAAACATGGAAAGTGCTCACCATCATTTTTCAACGAAGATAAAACTATTATTTTTCAATGAAGCCGTAATGTAAGTACATGCATAGTCTAAAATCTGGGTATGGGGAGTCCTGGCCCCAAACATACCATAAGCTGAAAATAGGGAGTATCACCCAAACCATATGTTAAGCTAATATTATGAAACTGAATTGAATCTTGAAAATATACTTAACATGTGTGGGCTTGTCCAAATCTTAAAATCACGCATACTTGAAATAAACTTCATAAGTTAAAATCATAGATTCATACGTGGATAATTTGTCAACTTTCAATCATGCTAGATATATCATCATACTTGAAATCATTAATCATAAACTAAATATTTTTCTTAACTTGCATAATTGGGAATAGTTTTCTAAAACTTGAAATCGTGAGTTTATAATCGAAATAGATATAAAATATTCCCATGAATCTTAAAATATACTTTGAAACATGAAGAGAATTAACCCATAAAAAAATCATAAAGAATATCATGAAATTGGGCTAAAACCCTATAGGATCATCAACTTGAATTCATGAGATTAAGGAGAAGTATGACCATGAAAGTGAAAGGATCTCTCATTCATGGCCTCACATACCTGGAAGAACTGAATTTATATTTTCCCTATAAATCCCAAAGGATTTGGAGAAGAACTTGAAGGGTTCTAGGATTGATCTTCAATGGGGAGGTCCAGACTTGCACGCATGGGAGTGGAATGGTTAGAATAGGCTTAACCCCTCCTAATAAACCTCTTTCAGAGCTTATAATGACGTAGTTCAGTTCTTAGGAGCTTAGGAATTATGAAAACAACCTTACTAATTTTGCAAGAAAACTAATACTGCCAATCCTAACGAGGGACTTAATGAGTCATTGGGTCCACTAATGACTCATTCTCCTCACTCGTTTTATTGAATTTCCTCCCCTACGGGTAACTTGACAAGTCGTTAGGTGCATGACAAGTCGTCCCTCCATCCATTGGCAACACTGTCAATCCCTCCCTCATATACTTAACGAGAGACACCATGAATCGTAGGGTGACGTGATGACTCATCATCCCACCCGTAAAGTCCCGGAACAATCTCATTCTTCTAACTTAGCTCACACTTAATGGGTCATTGGATGATCCGTTAGGTGACTTAGCGGTTCACTTGACTAGTCGTTCTGTGACCTGGTGCGAAATTTTCTTCTTTCTCAGTTTCAACCCATGAGTCTGATCTTAGGGGCTTCTGGGGTATTACTGTCACAATCCGAGTCTGCACTTTGGACGAGGCACAGTACCTAGTTCCACTGGGGGTATGTGGCTGACTGATATTGTCCATCACCATTTAGCTATTGCAATTCTTTTCCTGATAGAGAGTCACATGTATAGGACCAACTGGGGTATTGGTCATGGACTAAAAGATATTTTAGAAGCTCATAAAGGGCCATTTACAGGTCAGGTCCATAAAGGCCTATGGAAGGTTCAAATTGTTCATAGAAGGGGTACCTCGATTTTACTATTTGTATCTATTATTATGTTATTATATAAATAAAGATATCTTCTAATGATTATAATTAAATTAAGAAAGTGTCCCCAAGCGAACTCATGGTCTATCATCATCTTGGTAACTAAGTAAGCATACGCGGAAGATGGGCAAAAAAGAATATCCAATTAAAACTGTTTTGGAAATAGTAAACATAACTATATTGAATACTGAACATTTGTGTCTAAAAGCCAATTACTAACTGAAGAGTTGCTGGGACAAGCCCCTAGCTAACTCTAAAATCTGACTAAATAAAGAAATAACTGAAAGCAAACATCGTCCTCAAAAGATGAGGACTCGCCAAATAATGCTGTTGCTGAGATCGTCGGAGGGAACTACTGACAATCTTGAGACTGAGAACCTGCACCTGTATCGTAATATGATACAACATAAAAAGTATGTGTCAGTACTTTGAATGTACTGAGTAAGTGAGATATACAATAAGCATGGAAAATAAGAGATTGAATTGAAAAAACATGAAATGACCAACTGATACTGAATACTAATAAAAGCTGAGCTATAACTGATATGGTCAATAATGACCCTGACTGATGGTCATAAACATGTTCTGGAACTAAGTGATTGAACTGGGCTAAACTGAACTAAACTAAACTGAAACTGTATTGACAAGTGGGAGATTCTATAACTGATATATAACCACGTGAGCTAGACGTGGAGTCTGATGTATACACCCCATCAGAGAAAGCCCACTATACATTGCCAGGGTATGGTGGAAACGCAATTCTAGAAACCTGGGTGCGCTGAAACCCCGATCCGCTCAGTGCTAAGTACTACTCCCACCAGTTAGTCCTAACTTGACTACTAAGCGGATAGCTCGAAGTTAGGGCCCTGGACTAAGTCAGGAATACTTATCTAGAAGTAACCTGAGAGTCTGTAGGACCGGATAACTGAAAACTGATGTTCTAAGACTAGTCAGAGCTGCTTATCTAGAAGCGTCTTAATCGTCTAAAGAACTAACTGATAATTGGTACTAGGGAGTATTATTGAATTGAACTCCTCAAGAACTGACTATTGTCAAACTGATCAGCTGACTTACTGAAAGATACTGAGAATGCTAATTTCTATTTGAGACTGGACTAGCATGTAAATTGACTGTGAACTCACATGTTGGTAATAACATGGAAATTCAAAAGAAACTAATAGAGCCAAGCAACAATAGTGTCTAGTCAACTATGCAAGACCTATTTTACTGCATTTATAGAACTAGGGCTATAACACATTTCATGAAGAGAGTAACAACATGTTTAATGAATAGTGAAAACATAGCAAAATTCATAAGAACTACGATCCACACGAAATTCAGAGTTCAACTGAAAATTAACCTTATATTTGATCTTTAGGGCTAGAACTGTTAAGGAAATTACAGAAGGGGTTTTGGGGAAAAACGGAAGAGCAATTCCCTTATTAAATTTCCACATACCTGGTGAAAAATCATTAGGAAGAAACCTGGAGAATCTTGAAGAACACTGAAACCCCTCGCTTAGCTCTGCACTGTCTATCTGGAACTTCTACATTCTAAAAATTCGAGAGTTGAGAGAAATGAGAGGGATTAAGTCGATCACCCCTTTAATTCTCTCCAAAACGTGCCCAAAACGACGTAGTTTAGGATTAAAAGGTGAGAAGCTGCAAAAATACCCCGAAAAGAAAATGTGAAAAAACTGTCGTCAAGTTCCCACGGGTCACACAACGAGTCATTGGTGACACCACAACTTGTTATGTCTAGTTGTTGGTCCTGGGTCCTAAGATCTGAGCTATTGGAACTGACTAACGGGAGGGGACAATGACTTATTGGATGAACCAATGGGTCGTTGGTTCCTCTCGTGGTCATTGGAGAGATTTTTGAACCTGAGCTTGGACTCCTACCAATGAACAACACAATGACCCATTGGTCAGACCAATGGATCATTTTCACCACTTGTCCTAGCCACTGAGATTTTTAGGACTTGGCTCATGGATGGAAGCGACGACTTGTTGTGTGGAACAATAGGTCGTTGTTGCCCTTCGGTGTCACTGGAATGTATTTCTTCCTTCTCGGACTTTCTCCCAACACCTCAACAAGACGGGTTGTTGGTCTCTTCTTGTTACTGGGCTCGCTGGTTCAAGAAGGACTCCCTGTAGTGCTGATGACGACTCAGACAATGGGTCGTTATAGTTGACAATAACTTGTTGTCTGGGTTGTTATGAGAAAAATTTTTCTGGTTCTTCAGGGTTTTTCATGCAAAGTCTGAGTTTGATCTAGAAAAGTTTTGGGGTGTTACGATATCTCGCCTTTGGGATCATTCGTCCTTAAATGAAGGATAAAGCTGCTAGAGAATTGGGAAAAGAGCTGCAACTCCCAAACTGAAACTATAAATTGATTTCTGAAGGAGTTATACTTTGAACTAGAATAGGCATACTAACTGAATTAACACAACTAGAGTGCACATTGAAAACCTTAATAGAGTTGATGTGTACTAAACTGAATAGAGTATTGAGGAGGAATATAATACCTGATGCTGAAACTGAACTGGAAGAGAATAAATGAGGATATTTAGCCATCATGTTCGCTTCTACTTCCCATATGGCCCCCTCAACTGGCTGGTTTCTCCACAAGATTTTGACTGAAGCAACCTCCTTGTTTCTCATCTTACGAACCTGACGGTCTAGGATCTGAATTGGGACTTCTTCATAAGAAAGATTATCCTTCGCTCCCACACTGTCTAGTGGCACAACTGAGGTTTGATCACCGATGCACTTCTTCAACAGTGACACATGAAAGACTGGGTGCATAGATGCTAACTCCGAAGGTAATTCTAACTCATAGGCCACATTACCAATTCTCCTCAGAATCCTGTAGGGTCCTATATACCTCGGACAGAGTTTCCATCTTTTTCCAAACCCCATCACCCCTATCATGGGTGAAGTTTTTAGATAAACCCAATCATCTATGGCAAATTCTAACTCTCTTCTCCTTACATCAGCATATGATTTCTGGAGACTCTGAGCTATTTTCAACCTTTCTATAAGAAGCTGCACTTTTTGCATAGCCTCGTGAACTGACTCTGGTCCTATCAAAGTAGCTTCGCCAACTTCAAACCACCCTATAGGTGACCTACACCTTCTACCATATAATGCCTTAAATGGGGCCATCTGAATACTGGAGTGGTAGCTGTTATTATATGTAAACTCGATGAGAGGTAGGTGACCATCCCAACTGCCCTTAAAGTCGATTGCACAGGCTCTCAACATGTCTTCTAAGGTCTGAATAGTCTTCTCAGCTTGTCCATCTATTTGAGGGTGAAAAGTTATGCTGAGCTTGACCTGAGCACCAAGTCCTTTCTGAAATGACTTCCAGAAATGCGAGGTGAACTGGGTACTTCTATCTGAAATGATGGATAAGGCACTCCATGCCATCTGACAAACTCTCGGATGTATAGTCTAGCATAACCCTCAACTGAGTCTATAGTTTTTACTGGTAGGAAATGTGCTTGCTTAGTCATCCGATCTACTATCACCCAAATGGAATCATGCTGCCGGTGAGTATGAAGTAGACTTGTAATGAAGTCCATATTCACTTCTTCCAACTTCCATGTGGGTATATTGATATCTTGAGTCATACCCCCAGGTCTCTAACTTTCGACTTTAACCTGCTGGCAGTTAGGGCACTTAGCCACAAATTCTACAATGTCCTTCTTCATGTCGTTCTACCAGTAGATTTTTCGTAGGTCACAAGTACATCTTGGTAGCACCTGGGTGGATAGAATATATGGAGCTGTGTGCTTTTTCCAGTATTTGCTACCTCAATTTGTTGATGTCTGGAATGCATAATCTTCCCTGGTAGCGAAGTACACCATCTCCCCCTTTGAAGAAAGCCTCCACTTCTTTGATTATCGACAGTTGAACAAAGTCACTGTCAAGAACAGGTATCCCTATCGATGATTTGTTCAATTATCTTTAGGGTGCTAAGTGTTTCTCTAAGATAGATCTCAGATCTGGGTATTATCAGCTTAGAGTCCGGGAGAGTGATATCCAGAAGACGATGTTCAGAGCACGGTATGGTCATTACGAGTTTGTAGTTATGTCTTTTGGACTAACGAATGCTCCTGCAACTTTTATGGACTTTATGAATAGGGTATTCAAGCCATATTTGGACATGTTCATGATCGTGTTCATTGATGACATCTTAACATACTCTCAAGCGAGGAGTAGCATGCCGCTCACTTGAGAGTAGTGCTTCAGACCCTCAAGGACCGGCAATTGTATCCAAAGTTCAGCAAGTGTGAGTTTTGGTTTGACGTCGTGGCATTCTTGGGCCATGTAGTGTCTAGTGAAGGCATAAAAGTAGACTCTGCACACTTCCTACCGGTCAAGACCACAGATTCAATAGACCATTATGCTAAGTTGTATATTCGGGAGTTGGTTTGGCTTCATGGAGTGCCCTTGTCTGTTATTTCAGACCGAAGTACTCAGTTTACTTCTCAATTTTTGCGTTTGTTTCAAAAGGGGCTTGGGACTCAGGTTAAGCTAAGCACAACTTTTCATCCTCAGACGGACGGCCAAGCAGAACGAACCATTCAGACTCTTTAGGATATGTTGAGGGCATGTGTTATGGATTTTAAAGGTAGTTGGGATGATCATTTGTCCTTGATCGAGTTTGCTTATAATAATAGTTACCACTCTAGTATCCAGATGGCACCGTTCAAGGCTCTCTATGGGCGGAGGTGCAGATCTCCCGCCGGATGGTTCGAGGTTGGTGACGTAGCTATGGCAGGACCAGATTCGGTTCATGAGGCGATGGTGAAGGTTCAATTGATAAGGGAACAGTTGAAAACTGCTTAGAGTCGTCAGAAATCATATGCTGATGTGAGGAGAAGAGAATTGGAGTTTGATGTGGACGATTGTGTGTTTCTAAAGGTATCTCCTGTGAATAGAGTCATGCGGTTCAGAAAGAAAGGTAAACTTAGTCCCCGCTATGTTGGCCCCTACCGGGTTGTGAGAAGAGTTGGTAAGGCGGTGTATGAGTTGGACTTGCCTTCAGAATTGGCTTCAGTTCATCCCATGTTCCATGTATCGGTTTTGAAGAAGTGCTTGGGTGATCCAGCCTTGGTGGTCCCGGTAGACAACGTTAGTGTGAAAGAAAGCCTTAGTTATGAAGAAATTCCAGTGGAAATTTTGCATTGACAAGTTCGAAGGATGAGGAACAAAGAGATAGCTTCAGTTAAGGTTTTATGGAGGAATCAACATGTTGAGGGAGCTACATGGGAGGTCGAAACGGACATGATGGCTAGATATCCACATTTGTTCTATACCGGCTCAATTCCGACTTGAGGTATCAGTTTTTGCCCTAATTCTCTAATCAGTTTCCATGTTCAATTAATGTGCGCAAGTTTGAATTATGATATGATAAATGTATGTGATGCCTAAATTTAGTTCAGCTATGACTTTCTTTTCGGAGGTAGTCATTCCGTGAAATTTTAGTTAAAATAATCAGTATTAGAGTATGATAATTGCTTGTTTTTGTTTCCTATTTTGTTTCTAATATTCGAGGATGAATGTTCCTAAGGGGGAGATACTGTTATACCCCGAGAATTCAAGAATCGGACCCATAAGTGAATTAGAGAAAAACTAGAAAATATTGTAGCAGTTGCAGAACGAGTCACTGAACGGCTCGTGAGAAGACCCCATGAGTCGTCAAGTGACCCGTGGGAAGGCCTAGAGTAATCAAGGGATCAAAGTCCCCACGAGTGAATCAATGACTCGTGGTCAGCCACCACGAGTCGTCATGTCAATCGTGGGGTGGAGTTGGAACGTTAAAGGAGGAATTATCTAGTGTACTTAACGGATGGGACGCCACGAGTCCTGGCCAGTCCCAACAACTCGTGAGGAGAGTTGTGAGCAAGCATGTGGATTATTATTGGGAAATTAAGGCAGTGTACTTGACGGAAGGTGACCACGAGTCGTGGTCTCGAGGCACGAGTCGTTATCTTCCCCTTTATGAGCCCCAGCAGATCAGTTGACCAATGTACTTGACGGTTGACTCGACGAGTCGTTGCCCGTCCTGACGAATTGTCAGGTCACTCGTTAGGGTCACCTGGAAGTGTTTTCCTGCAAATTTAGTAAGGGTCTTTTCGTAATTTCTAAGTTCCTAAGACCCATACTATGTCGTTTAAGGCACGTTTTAATGGGTTTTTAGCAGGGGAAAACCTATTCAAAACCATTACTCTCATGCATGCAAGTTTGAAGGTATGAAGGGAAGGTTCAAGGTGAGATCTCAAGGTTTCCAATTGGAATATCATTTGGGAAATTAGGAAGGGTTAGAATTCTTCAACCCTAGGTATGTAAGGCTATGAGTGGGTGCTTCCTTCCACATCTATGCCCATCCCCTATTAATTTGTGATTGGTTTGTAATAATCAAGTTTGGGGTTTCATTCAATTGCATGATTCTTATATCTCTACTCATGGTATGATTAAATTGAGTTGATATTGATTATTTTACCAAGCTTGGGCGGATTCTAACTTAATTTCTTTTTACAAAATTGTATTTTTTTTCTAATAATTGAATCTAAAACACTCATGTGTGGATAGTTCATAATAGAAGTGATTGTGGAAGAATGTGATGATGATGGAGTAGATAATGAAAGGCATGTTTCCAACCTTACCAATGATTTTGATAATATTTTCAAAGAAGATTAAATAGACACAAGTATGGTAGAGCTTTGGGTCATTCCCAAATGATGATTTCAAATTCTGATTTTCCCCGACATGAGCTTACCACATGGTTGAGATGAAATTTTCCTTTAACCCTTATTATGAATTCTAGCTTGTGGTGTGTTTCAAAGTAAAGCCTTCTCTATGCATAAATCCTTAATTGATATGTATATTATTGTAGAGCTTTGTCAAGGACAATGTTAAACTTCATTTCACATTATGTTGAGTCGAACTACAATTTCATTCAAAGCTTTGTCGAAATGACATTGTTGAGCTTCATATTTATATTATATATAGTGTATGCATGATTTCATAATGAGCTTTGTCAATAGACATTGTTGAGCTTTGATTCATACAATGTTGAGTTTATGCATGATTTCATATTGAGCTTCATCACTAGATGATGTTGAGTTTTGTATTTATACGATGTAGAGCATTACATGTTTTGGGAGAAGAGTCTAGTACCGAGCGGGCTAAGGGTCGACTACCCTATGCCCTATAACTACGCGCTAATGTAGGTTGATTCTATTATATTTGAGACCTCCCTTGTGAGCTATCCCCGACCTTAATGGCCCATGAGCTTGATATCGATATCATGGTAGCGTCCTCAGCCTTGGCAAGGTTTTGAGCGGCTCTGCCCACTTGAGTGTAATAGTGGGGACCACGTAAGCTCTATCGTGGTATATCGGTTAAGTGACGAGTCTCCCATTGTCCATATGATTCGAATTTACATATTAACTACTCATGATCACTATGTAGGAATGCATGTTCTAAAAGTAAGGTTTGACTCAATGTTCAGTTTTTCTATAAATGTCGCATCTCAGCTTTAAGTCATTCGAATTAGTTGATGTTATAAAGTTATGCATTGCCACATCATGAAGGGATTATGATTTCAAAAGAATGCATGTGAGTTCTCTCAGTATTCTAAAAGCTTATGTTATGAAATGATTTGTTCAGATGATTTTACTTATTATAGCGGTTTTAATTACCTTGCTTACTTGGTACATTCCACGTACTGACCGCATACCTTCTATGCTGCATTGTTTCATGATGCAGGATCCGTATCATAGGTTCAGCCCCGTTCGTAGCTGCTATTAGAGTTAGCACCTGCTAGATTGGTGAGTCCTCATCTTTCGAGGACTAGACTTTCAGTTACCTTGGATGTGTTTTCAGTTTCAGTATTGTTGATCATCTCGTCCAGATTAGAGGCTTATCAGACTTAGACATGTTTTCAGCTTCAGACGTTCATTTTGTAGTTATGTTAAGTTAGACTTCGTTGAGTTTTTAACTATGTTTCTTCATGTTTATTTAATGAGTTAGTGAATGCTTATGCCATGGGACGACTTGGGGTCTTTCGAGGTCCCTTGTCCTGTGTCTATGATCCGGAACTCCTCTCGGGTTGTGACAGTGCCAAAGTCTATTTTCCGCTCGAGAGGGACTCTGAAAAGATATTCGGGAAACACGTAAGGGAATTCACTGACAATTGGAACTGACTGAATCATTGGGTTCTCAGAGCTAGAATCTTTAACCCAAACTTGATGATAGATGCACCCCTTCGAAATGAGATTCCTTGCTTTAAGCTAGGAAATAAACCGACCCTTAGGTGCTGAAACACTACCTATCCATTCTAAGACTAGCTCATTGGGAAATTGAAACCTGATGACTCTAGTTCTGTAGTTGACTGAGGCATAACTAGAATATAACCAATCCATACCAAGAATGAGAGCAAAATCTACCATGTCTAGCTCTACTAGATCAGTTGGAATAAATTTACTCAACACTGAGATTGGGCAATTTCTATATACCCGACTTGCTCTAATTAACTCACCAACTGGGGTAGATACTAAGAATGTGTCATGCCCCAACATTGGGAGGCATGACAGGCACCTGGTGCAAATCTAGGACTTGGACTAAGTTGGCTAGGCCTAGGCACCTTTGGTGCTTGCCAGCAACTCAAAGTCAAGAAAACAATGAGCTATATCTCGGCCATAAACACAGCCTCGAGCTGACAAGGCCACGCAACACCTGTAAAGGAAAATAGCTCACCCAACAACAAGATGATAAAAGGGATTCTATATGGGCCGACAAGACCATCATGCTTTTTAGTTATAGCTGAATGAGAATAGGCAATCATACTCATACTATGGCCGATAAGGCCGTCAACTAACCATCTACACTAGGCTCCACTCATCCACCACGCAAAACATAATATACATAGGACCTACACAACCAACAAAAACTAACAACTGAGAAGCTATATCCTGGAAGCCTCTAAGAGTGGAATAATGGCCGGGACAGGGCCCCGACCTACCCAAAAGTTCTATAACAAAAGAACAAACCTTCTCTAACTATCAACTTTGGAGAAAAGGAGCTGACTGAACTACTGACTCCGTCTGGTAGCTAGGAAGGTCCTGTATCACGTCTAACCGTACCTGCAGGCAAGTAATGCAGCACCCCAAAGATGGGCATCAGTACAATATGTACCGAATATGTAACGCAGTAACAAAAGATGGTTAAAGCTAATGGAGGGACTAAAAGTAATTAATAAGGAGAATAAGTATTTAACCTGAATAAATTTATAATCCAAAATATAACTAGCAAGTATAAGCACAAACAAGAACCTAACTGGGCCACCATAAGCCTGGAAGGTACAATCAACACAGAATAACCTACCTGGGCCCCTAAGCCCTAACAAGAACAAACGAGGCACACTTCTCATATCTAGGATACTAAAGGTTCATAAGCATACTTTAACTCGGGGGTACTCGTCCTCTGAAGCTGTATCCAAGCATGATAGGCTTTTGTAGCTGTGTTTGTTTATGAGCCGCTTGGGCTCATATACCTGTATCTGAGTCTAAGCTATCTGGGCTCCTGTAACTATATTTGAGCCGTCTGGGCTCCCATAACTGTATCTGATCCATCTGGGCTCTTGTAACTATATCTGAGCCATCTAGGCTCCTGTAACTGGACCCCAAGCCTTGTCTCGAGTGAGGGTTGTGATGCCACTGCGGCATAGAAGAGTCTAGAGGTTAATAAACCTTACTACGGCCCTTATAGCCTCACTGTGGTCCCTTCGGATATCATATTTCTCCTGTGAGCATAGCCCCATAGGCAAGAAAAACATCTAGCAATCCAAAAGTCATATGTAGAGACCAAGATAACTAGGGTTAACTCTGACGAGGGTTACTACTTCAGCATTGTCGTCTCAATCTTACTTATAATAGCTAAACCACAATAGGATTACTATGGAGTACTATAGATAAACAGGTCGTACTAACTTTACGACTCACATAACTTGCCGAAAAGGATAGCCTTAACATACCTTATTCGATGATCTCTGGGCGCTCGAGCAATTCCAAGCTGAAGACAGTAATTTCACCAATTTGTAGCCCTCACGCTGAGGAAATGAAGCTATTTCAATACTAACATTCGGCAAATAACAATATCTTTCAATAGAATTGGCTATAACTTCAACTTCAATTAATTCAGCCAAAAACTCATCAATTCTCGAGAATATAGAAGATAAAATTACTTATATATTGCCTATAGCCTCTTAGGACTCAATTTAAAGTAAATTCGGCAACCTTTACTCGGCGGGGTTGTGGTACACTGAGTGATTTCACCAAATAACACTGCAGCGATGCTTATCGTAGGCCTAAAATTCGTTATCCAAGGAGAATTTGTGTTTAAACGGAGTTTGACGACGTAATTCAAAGGAAATTGGATGAAATTTGCATGGGTGTTCTATTTTGGCCGAGGGATCTTTTATCTAATGATTTAACTTAATTAAGAGGGACCTATATATATAAAAAGGCAGTGGCAGGATGGTTGTGCAGCGCGCCCCCCATTATGCTGCACTAGGGGTGCGACGCGCCAGTGCCTGCGCCAGGGTAGGCTGCGCAACACGGCGCCCATTGCACCGGCCTCGGCCTCCCGTTCGTTCAACAACGTGCTCGTGTGTTCACCCCTCGGGCCTTCTCCTGAGTATGTGGTATGCTATCATTCTCAATATACTTAATGCACACAACAATCATTTAATGAGAACTTAAGGAGTGTAACATTATCCCCCTCTTAGGAACATTCGTCGTTGAATGTAGTCTTTAGGCTCCAAAGGCTTAACCTTCTTAACTATTACCAGAAAATTTTCGACAGAGTCTTCTCTATAATATGGACTATCAGAAAACCTGAAACGCAGAAAATTCCAACATAGGCGTTTCACAGGACGCTGTAACCAACTATCCCACAACATAAATGTTAATAACTGAACAGTACTAGTAATATAAGCAAGAAGATAACATCTAAACAACAATCTCACCTAAACTATATAATCTAGATCAGGTCTAGAATAAGTGAGGGTATTTAGACCTCATGTCTTCCTCAGCTTCCCAGGTCATTTCCTCTATATTTCTTTTCCTCCATAAAACTTTAACGGAGGCTACAATCTTTAGTTCTCAGTCTATGGACCTGTCTATCTAGATGATGCATATCCTTCACCAACTCCTTCCTTCCATCCTCCACATGAGAAACACTCTCCGTGGACATCCTACTAAAGGTTTCCCCCACTACATTGGGCTTTCCCGGATGATAAAAGACACTCATCTCATACGTCGTGAGCATCTCTAACCATCTTTTTTGTTGTGAATTCAAATTCTTCTGAGTGAACACATATTGTAGGCTCTTGTGGTCTGTAAGCATATCCACATGGACCCCATACAAATACTGTCTCCAAATCTTCAATGCAAATACCACTATTACTAATTCCAGATCATGCATTGGATAATTCTTCTCATTAGTCTTAAGCTGTCTAAAGGAAGATGCAATTACCTTACCATGCTGCATCAACACACACCCAAGACTAACCCTAGAGGCATCACAATACACCACAAATCCATCTATACTCTTAGGGAGGGTCAATATTGGGGCTGAAGTGAGTCGAGTCTTTAGCTCCTGAAAACTCTTCTTCCAAGCATCCGACCATTGGAATTTGACTTTCTTCTGGGTTAACTTAGTCAACGGTATTGCAATGGATGAAAATCCTTCAATAAACCACCTGTAATAGCCCGCTAAACCAAAGACACTCCTGATATCCGAAGGACTAATTGGTCTAGGCCAATTCTTTACAGCTTCTGTCTTTTGAGAGTCCACTGCACACCCTCACTTGACACCATTTGACCCAAAAATGATACCGAGTCCAACCAAAACTCACAATTGCTAAATTTAATGAATATCTTACAATCATTGAGAGGCTGTAGCATGATCCTCAAATAAGTGGCATGCCCCTCCCTGCTTCGAGAGTATAGGAGGATGTCGTCCATGAAGACAATCAAGAACATATCAAATATGGCTTGAACAGCCTATTCATCAAATCCATAAAAGATACATAAGAATTCATTAGTCCAAAAGACATAACTACAAACTCATAGTGACCATACTGAGTTCTTAAGGCTATCTTTAGAATGTCACTGTCCCTAACTTTGAGCTGGTATAGCCGGATTTGAGATCTATCTTTGAGAAGCACTTGTAACCCTAAAGTTGGTCAACAAGTCATCAATTATGGGTAGGGGATATCTGTTGTTAATGGTGACCTTGTTCAACTATCGATAGTCGAGGCACATATGAAGAGACCCAACCTTCTTTCGAACAAAGAGAACTAGTGCACCCCACAGGGAATTGCTAGGTCTGATGAAGCCCTTCTCCAAGAGACCCTTCAACTATTCTTTCAACTCCTTTAGCTCGGTTGGAGCCATTTTGTGTGGGGGGATAGATATAGGCTGCGTATCAGGATGAAGGTCAATACAAAGTGAATCTCCCCCTCAGGAGGGACTTGATAACGCTCAAACTCACACTTGTTGGCAATGTATGAAGCATACATTGTCAATAAAGAACCCAAAAAAGGTTGGGGTCGATCCCGCAGGGAATATCGAAGGATATAGAAGAACGCCAGTATGTAAGATTTTGAGTCAATTATCTCCTAAAGGGGGATTTGTAAAGGTAACAAGTGATATTGTTGAGAAATTGAAGGTTAATTCCAAATTAATGCAACACACTAGGGTAAGTGTTCTCCATGGGTTCATAACTACTTTGGGTTTTACACTTGTGATCTATCCCAATACTTTACTTATAGAACTAATAACTAGGGTTCATCCAAACGACTTGTTCGTCCCTATTGGAGGACTATACTTAATCACCAGGTTACGTCACATGAGCAATTTTAATTTAACCATTATCAATTTGTCCCAAATTTAACTATGCTGCGACCATAGCTCAAGTTAATACAATGATCATAAAAATTAAGGCTTTGTTGTAATTCTCATTTCCTAAGCTCTAGCTCTCTAGGCTCGAGCAAGTAGAGAATTCAGGCAAGTCCTAACGTTGCGCACCGTTAAGAAACGTTTAAGATGAAGAGAATAAAATACAAGTGTTTAGTATCGATTTAGAATCATGTCGTACAAACCCTAGCTCATTAATTCCCCATGGTTCCCACAACCCTAGTTGTGGAAGTTTTAGCCTATCATGTTTATAATTTAATAACATTCATAGACATACACATAAATTAGTACTTACAACGATGATAGGAAGAAACTCACTTGATTATTGAAAAAATAAGGAAGAACAATTCAACAACAAGTATCTCAATGTATTTCTAACTCTCAATTCTAAGTACTAAGTTCTCTAAAAGTTCTACAAGAATTCAAACCTCATTACATAAAAATTAAGGGTATTCATAGTAGTAGATTTATGCATTTCTTGTTCCATCACGGATTTCATGTGGAATTTGTAGCTCCTTTTCCTAGTTGAAGTGGGATAGACTTCTCGGCACTCGAACAAAGCTGGCGCGCTGCGCATGGCATCGCGCTGGAAGGCCAACGCCTTGCGCATGGCACTGTGCCGAAGTCCTACTGTGTCGCGCATTATATCGCACTGAAGGACCTGTGCCTCGCTCCTCTGGTCGCAGTGACATGGCAGTGCGCCGCGCTGCTGGCTGTGCTGGTGTGGCCAATGGTATGTTTCAATCTTCATTTTTTGCAACCCAAGGTCTTCACATTCATTCTAAAAGCCTAAATATACCCAAATCCATCACTTTTATCCCTGAAAGCATCTAATCATGTTTGTTAGCTCTTTTCACAAATATATAACATAAACACATGCAAACACACATAATTTGTTTTCAAAACTTAGTGAAGTATGGGCAAACTATGGCTAAGAGGTGTGTAAATACGCCCTTCATTACCACCCCACACTTAAACTACTGTTCGTCCTCAAACAATCTACCACTTCCCTTCTCAAATTTAGCCACAATATTCATCCCACGAATAGGTCTACTTGCACTTAGCATTATGAGACAAATCAATGAAGCTCCAATACTTCACTCACATGCATATAGGATCAACATTAAAATGTCAAAGTTCGAAATTACTTAGCTTTTTCAAACTAACTCATCAAGACATATTTTAGGCCAACATGAATCATATGTAATTTAACAATCAAGATTTACAAAAGTCTTACCATCATGCCCCTCGCTATTTGGAGAGATGCCCTTTCTCACACAAGATTTATATCAATATAAATTTGGGCATAAATAAATAATTTCCGCTCAATCTCCCAAAGAACTCAACTTGCATGGAAAAGACGACCTTTAGGCTTGCCCTTAGTGTAATACTCAACTAACATAGAAATTTGAATCAAGGATCAATTAGGACTTAAATTTGGTTGTAATGTAGGCTAAGGGACGGGTAGGAACTATTTGGCCAAGATAGTGACTAATCTCTCTAAGAACTTTAATACTTCACAATACTTTGATTTTTAGCACTTTATTAAATTTTCCATTCGTTTCCTTATACCTCCTTTTATTTTTCCATTTACAACTTAGGTGACTAGTGGAGATTTTTTTTCAACATTGAACTCATTCACACATCATTTTTCATCATTATTTTTTTCAAAGATCTTTTTTCTTTTTGTTTTCCCACTAACATCACCTTCCTTATTTAGCAAATTTCACACTTTTCTTTTCTTCTATTTTTCACACTTTTTAGCTTTTTCCTTCATTTCTCCAATTATGCTCCTTTCATGCAAAATTTTTCATTAAAGTGCTCTAGGAGTCATTTGGATCAGATAAAGTCAACAAAACAAAAAGAGATTTAAGCTTGTAATATGGATATCAAAAGAATAGGCTAAGGGTCAAAATGGCTAACTAGGATAATCATTTCAAGGTAGGTAAAATAGGTTAAAGACAAGGCTACCAAAGAAACGCCTATATCACTTTCTAAACTCATCATTCTTATTTCATTTTTCACACACACAGGGAAAGTTCTATACATCAATTTACAAGAACGGAGTATATCAAAAATTCCTCACACATTGGCACAAAATGGTTTAGCAATGAAAATTAAGATCACATAAAGATATATGTTCATATTGCGTGTATAACATAATTAAGCCCACTTTTTCAAGTACAAGAGTCAAGTTCCAAAAGACTATGTGTTTACACCCTGTTCATGTATTTTTGAGTGAATTTTTATGAAGTCTCAATGATACCTTAAGTGAAGCACCTAACGTTCATAAGGATCAAGTTCTTGTTCTTCCTAATGACTAATTTATCCTTAAGACAGTCGTCATCCATCCATCATCGGGAAAACTCATGACACATTGACTAAAAAAAGAATAAAAATAAAATCTAGACTCTCTAGTAGGTTCTAAGGGACTATCCACTAAAAAAGTACGGAAAATAAAAATCGGAGGAACCCAAATTAAAATAAAATCACAAAAATACTACAAACCAACAAGCATGCAAGATAAGTCATAAATCCCAAAAAAACTAGGCCTATCGTGTGCAAATTTAGCAATTAAAGCATGCATGGTAATATGAAGTTCACTTCTCCCACCCCACAACTTAATTAGTCACACTATCCCCTATGCTAAAACAATAAAACATAAAGTAAAAGAGTGAAAGAAGAACTCTCTGGGCCTCTACTCCTTGTCGTCTATGGGGGAAACAACAACTCCCCATCTCAGAATCCTCCTCATTATCATCACTGGACTCTATGTCCAAGTCTACTCTCTCCATCTCATCCTCTGTGGCCATATCATCATCAAGGGGCTCCTCGAATCCAGGCCCAACTCTGCAAAGGGCTCGTGAGTGTTCGCTCAGAGGGTAATCCATGTTAAGCTGTTGTAGCTGCTCCTCAATCACACCATTCATCCTCAGCTGGAGCATTAGCATACCGTACAAGTGGCTCAACATGTTATCAATTCGCGTATTGCGCTCTTTGAAAGAAAGGATTGGACCGTTTATACCCACAGGTTCCTTAGTTTTAGTCATAACAATCCTCTTAGAATCATAAGTAGGTCTATAGTACACCTCCTCCACCTCAATATCATGCCCACGTAGAAATTGGGTCAAGAGACCCCCAAACCCAAAGTTTTGGCCCTTTTTCACCCTTGCTCTCTTCAGCACATTTTTAATGATCACTCCCATATTAAGTGGCATCCCAGTCATTAGCGCATAGACAAGATACACTCTTTCCCTAGTCATATAGGTTACATATTTTCCGAGCACTAAACAAGCACAAATAATTTTTAACCAGGCACGTGTCTCTCTACTCAGGTGAGCATACGAGAGCTAAACATGATACCCACATCGTTGGTGGTGAGTCCACCTTGCAACAGAGTTATGGCCACATAGAGTATGTCTAATGTTTCTATACGAGGGTTTCTTCACAATGTTAATAAAGGGTTGTGGGTCAACATGAGGTGTCCCAAGTAATCTATTCAAAGAAATAGGTGCAAACCCGATAACCCCTAATTTTTAACAAGGTTTGACCTCTCCTTTGTCATCCAATTTGCAAGAAATTCCCTCACCATATTCAAATTACAATCACCCGGAGCATCAAACATAAAACCCAGACCAAGGTTGTGTAATCTATCTACCATGTGAGGAAATACATATGCTAAATTGTTTCTATCAATGAACATGTCATGTGAGTACTTGGATTCTTTATTCTCTTTAAACCATTTTTTAACTTCTTGCTCCGTGATCAGATGGAGCCCATATCGCCTCAATGGTTGTAGTGCTATCCTCACATCATCATGATCCTCATCACTAGTTCCCCTTGCTCTTTTTGACCCATGGCTTGAAGAAGCCACACCTTTCCTTTTGTTTATTTTTGGTGCCATTTATAGAGGTTTCATAAGAAAAATGGTATACTTTGTGATTTTGGTGAAAAAATGATGGAGGAATTTGAAGAAGAGATGATGTTTTGAGAGAGTTTCTTCTTGTGATTCTTGGGGTGTGCGGCGTGGCTATCATGAAGATGAGTTGAAAAAAATTAGGTCTAGGCCGTTTAAATTACTCCCATGGGCTAGAATTTACGTTTTTAGCCTTAAATTTTTCCATCTAAACACTTTTTCTGCGATGTGGGGCTCACTGCATCTTCAGTGCTACGCGACGTGGAGCTCACTGCTTTTCCTTGCATGCACGCCGCCCCTCTTGATGTGGAATCTCTCCTTCACATTGCACCAGGCCATGTGGCGCTTATGCCTGCTCCTCGCTCCAGGCCTTTTGCTGCTTAGCCTGCGCAATGCCCTATGCGCTTATTCAACTGTTTTGCTCCCCTTTTTCAATGTTCATGCTCCAATTTGTTGAAACTTATGACCTATCACCTGCACACTTGAACAAACACAAAAAAATGAAAATTTTTATCTTGGGTTGCCTCCCAAGTAGTGCCTAATTTAACTCGGTGTGGAGGCATGATTTAGCAAACATGTAAAGCTGGGATTAGAGGAATAGAGAGAGTTAAAATAATAGCACGAGATAGAATCATAAAAGGGGGGGGGTTTCCTAAAACATTTCATAGCCTCTTCATCATAAGTGTGGCGCACTTCACACCCATGAAAAAACTATACTTAACAAGGCTTTCAGACAACCTAGGACACTTCAAAACCTAATGCTCTGATACTAAGTTTGTCATGACCCGATCATAGGCCCGGATGTAGAGACGGAACCTAGAACCATGAATGGCTCTAAGTTGACCCATGCCATACACATGATAAATAAAGATCAACATTAAGCGAAACTGATAACTGAAATCTATAATGGTGGAAGTATAAACAATAAAATGTCTAGCCAACGACAATATCATAACACTGAGTCCAAAGTTGAATATACAAATCTATGTCTAAAATGCCTCTACAAACTAACGAGATGTTAGGACAAGCCCCAAGCTATCTCTAAGTCTAAAACAAGCCAACATAATGCTAATGAAAGATAAATGTCCTTGGAGGATTAGGACTCACCCAAGGTAGGGTCTGAACTAGAACGAGAGTAGGACTAATGGCGCGGCCGAGTCTAATCAATAGGGCCTGTATCATGAAATAATACAACATAAAATATGCGTCAGTACTTGGAATGTACTGAGTATGCAAGGTAAGTAAAATAGGCTGAGTATGTATAAATCAAAATAATGTATATTAACATAAGCCATAACATCATAAGAGTAGGAACTACATGCTCATATCTGAAAACATGAATAGTCATAAACTGGATCTCATAACTGAATTGATTGGTCCAAAGATGAAACTAAAATTCATGAGTAAGAACTGATAACCTGATCATTGGGTCGAGCCTACTGAAAGCATAATGTCATAACTGATAAACATGCATAACTGAGATCATGAGGAGCAATGAGAGACTCTTCATATAATCGACATTATCACAATAAAGCTTATGTGATCCCAACTATTACACTCAAGTGGGTAGAGCCGTCTGAAGCTCTCTAGGGCTAAGGGTGCTACCATGATATCGATATCAAGCTGAAAGCCCTTTCGGGGTGATGAATCTCACAAGGGAGGTCCCAAAGGTAATTGGATAATCCTATGTTGAAATGTAGTTTTGAGATCCGGGGTTTTCATGAACCCCTAGCCTACTCGGTGCTAGACACTGCTGCCAAAAACATGCAAAGTGCTCACCATCATTTTGCAGTGAAGCTGAAACCATCATTTTTCAATGAAGCTGATACTGTAAGTACATGAATAGTCTGAAATATGAATATGGGAAGTCTTGGCTCCAAACATATTATAAGCTAAAAATAGGGAGTATCACCCAAACCATATCTTAAGCTGATATTATGAAACTTAACCGAATAATGAAAACATACTTAAAATGTGTGGGCTTGACCAAATATTAAAATCATGCATACTTGAAATAAACTTCATAAGTCAAAATCAAAGACTTATTCATGGGTAATTTCTCAACTTTCAATCATGCTAGATATCTCATTATACTTGAAATCATTAATCATAAACTAAACATTTTCATTAACTTGCATAATTGGGCATAATTTTCTAAACTTGAAATCATGAGTTTATAATTGAAATAGATATAAAATCTGCCCATGTATCTTAAAACATATTTTGAAACATGAAGGGAATTAATCCATAAATAAATCATACAGAATTTCATGAAACTGGGCTAAAACCCCATAGTACCATCAACTTGAATTAAGACTTGAATTCATGAGATTGAGGAGAACTATGAGCATGAGAGTGATAGGAACCCTCGTTCATGGCCTCACATACCTGGAAGAGCTGAATTTACACTTTCCCTAGAAACCCGAAAGGATTTGGAGAAGAACTTGAAAGGTTCTAGGCTTGATCTTCAATGGGGAGGTTTAGACTTGCATACCTGGGAAGGAAATGGTTATAATGGGTTTAACCCCTATTAATAAACCTCTTTCAGAGCTTAAAATGACATAGTTTAGAGCTTAGGAGCTTAGGATTTATGAAAACACACTTACAAATTTTGCTGGTAAACTGATATTGCTAATCCTAACAAGGAACTTAACGAGTTGTTAGGTCCACTAGCGACTCGTGGTCCTCACTCGTTACCTTAACTAGAAAAATCTTCATATGCTGGAATTCCTCCCCCCATGGGTTATTTGATGAGTCGTTAGGTGATTGAAAACTAGTGCCTCCATCCTTTGGCAACAAGGCCAATCCCTCCCTCGCACACTTAATGAGGGACACCACGACTCGTGGCATGACATGACGACTTGTCACCCCACCTGTCAAATCCTGGAACAATCTCGTTCTTCCAACTTAGCTCACACTTAATGAGTCGCTGGAGGATGCATCAGGTGACTTAACGGGTCACTTGATGAGTCGTTCTGTGACCTGGTGCGAAATTTCCTACTTTCTCATTTTCAACCCTCAGGTCTGATCTTAGGGGCTTTTGGGGTATTATAATATGACTACTAAGGATATCACATCTGGATAGGTAATGCACATGATAAAAGTAGGCTAATCAAAGAAATGCCTATATCATTTATTAGATTCAACATTCTTCAATTTGCTTAGGACACATAAAAGAGAAGTTCTAGACATCAATATAAAATCACATGATATATGCAAACACCTTACACACATATACACATTAGTTCAACAATGGCTATCAAGATTACATAAACACAACAGGACCAAATTTAGTGTTTCACATTATTAAGCCGGTTCTTTAAACATTGGAGTCAAATTCAAGAGCCTATGTATTTCTAAACAAAGATATCTACTTATTTTGCATATTATTTAGTGGAATATTCAAGAATTTTACTATTTTTCCTATGTGAATGACCTAGCATTCAAAAGGTCACTGGTTCTTTTCAACTACCTATGATTAATTTACCCTTAAGATTGTCACGCCCCGAGTCTACACCCTGGATGGGATACGACACTTGGAATCACAAGTAACCCCAGGTCAACTCCTGATCTATCATATACTGGCATTTCGAGTAATCATAAATAGTACAAGCTTTAAAATACAATTATAAAATGCTTATGAAAATAAAGCTGAATCATAAAGTTTAAAATCATTTGAAAGTTTGTTAGAAGTCTGAAAATCATGTCTATGTCTGAAAGCTACTACAACTAATGAGTTGCTGGGACAAACCCCAGCTAACTCCAAGTCTAAGCAAAAGACAATATAACTGAATGAAATGATCTTCGTCCTCAAGGGATGAGGACTCATCAACGGATACAGCTGAAAATTCTTGGATAAGTCTGCTAACAACATTGAGACTGAGAAACCTGCGGTTGTATCATAAAATGATACAACATAAAAGGTACGCATCAGTACTTTGAATGTACTGAGTAAGCAGGAGAAAAAATAATACTGGATATAAATAACTTAACTGAAATTACATGCAATGACCAACTGATATACTGGAAATAACTGAAATATACTGAGATAGTCATGATGACCCTGTCTGATGGTCAAGGACATGCCCTAAGTCTGAAATACTATACTGAACTGATCTGAACTGTCTGACCTAAGACTGAACTAAGCTGACTAGTGCCAGAGTGTATAACTGACATATAACAACGTGAGCTAGACGTGGAGTCCGATGTATACACCTCATCAGTAGGACCCAATATAACTTTCTATGTATAAAGGCATGAACTAGATGATCATAAGTCTGGGGCCATGAGGCAACTAAAAATATAACCTACGGTGGCAACGTAGTTCTGGGAACTTGGGTGTGCTAGAACCCCAGTCCACTCGGTGTTAAGTCCTACTCCCACTGGATATTTCTAGACTGAATAATAAGCTGATAGCTTGAAACTGGGGCCCAAGACTAAGTCAAGGATTCCTCTTTGGAAGCACCCTAAGAGTCTTATCGGATCAGATTCTATAACTGGGTTCTAAGATTGATCATAGCTGCTTATTTGGAAGCATCGTAACCATCTAAAAAACAAACTGTAATCTGAAACTAGGGTACTAAGGCTGGTAAGAGCTTCTTATCTGAATGTGTCATGACCACCTAAAGAACCACTAAAATCTGATACTGAGTCTAATTCTTATAACTGGGAGGCATTACTGACACCTCAAGAATTTCTGTAGTCAAACTGATCAGCTGGCATTTTTGAGTAACGCTAGATGTTCTAACATTTTGACCGAAACTAAACTATCATGCAGTTAATTGAGATTTCAATTCATACTAACAACATGGGAATCAACAACATTGATAGAATCAAGAAACAAGGAAGACTAACCCAACAGGCAAGATTCTAGGTGATCTCATTCAAAATTAGGGATAAAAAATCATCCTTACAAGAAAGCGCATTTATACGTTATCTAGATAATGGATAATATCAAACAATCTACTTAAGTCATATTCCACGTGTTATAACGGAATCTGGCATATAATTCATCCACATTCAAAAGCTTAGGGCTAGAATTCACTTTACAGGAACAACATCAATATAGTCATAAACTGAGGGAATTATATCTAAAATAAACGTGGATAACATTCTACATGAATTCAAAGAAATCTGACATATATTCCCTTCACATTCGAAAGCTCGGGCCTAGAATTCATAGAGAAACTAGGAGGGATTTTGGGGACATTAGGGAAGAACTATTCCCATGTTGAATTCCCACATACCTGACTACGAATTCCTTGGAGAAGAAAACTTGAATCACTGCAATAGATGAGAAGCCCTAGTCTTGCTTGAGAGTTCTTAAGAGGAAAGCTTACGTTATCTTCTGAAAAATCTGAGTGGGAATGAGGGGAAAACCGTATAACCCCTAAAAATCCCGTTTAAATAAACCAAAATATTGTATTTTAGACTATAGGAGGTTCGGAAATTACGAAAACACCCTTAGAATATTTGCAGGAAAAAGTGACTGCCAGTCCCCACGAGGGACCCAACAGCTCGTGCCCAGTGACCAAGAGACGGTCGTCGGGTTCACTGCCAAAAACCTCCTATTGGTCACCACAAGGGACACCATGACTCATAGTCTACCCAACGGCTCGTGGTGACCCACTCATCAACTTCACTGCCAAATTCTTAACTCCTCAAGCTTTCCTGGACCATGGGTCATCTAACGGGTTGTGGCATGGGCCATGAATTGTGGAGACTAGTCGTTAAGTTCATTGGCTACTTTTCCCCGATCTTCAATCAAATACTGACCATGAGTCACCTCACGACCCGTGGTGTTAACCACGACTCGTGGTCACACCCTTGGTCACCCCATTTTTCCAAAATTTTCCACCAAGCCCCGACCCATCCCCACGAGTCACTTCATGACTCGTAGCCTACCCTACAGGTCACACTATGATCTGGTGCAGAAAATCCTATTTTCTCCGTTTCTACTCCCGGGTATGGTCTTAGAGTTTCCGTGGCATTACAATATCTCCTCCTTGGGAACATTCGTCCTCGAATGTTGGGAAACACATAGGAAAGCAGAGAATTGCAATCATTATACTCAAATACTGATCATGGAAGTTGAAAATTAATATAATTACTACCTCCGAACTGAAACACATGTCTGAGCTGAATTCACTAATCATACACATTTTCATTTACATGGAAGAAAGTAGGACATATGAACTGTACATGTAACTGAACAGAGTTCTAGGGATAGAATTTATAACTTAAACTGAAATTGAGCCGGTAGAGAACAAATATGGGTATCTAGCCATCATATTTGCTTCAGCTTCTCATGTAGCTCCCTCAACCTGCTGATTTCTCCACAAGACTTTGACTGAAGCTACCTCCTTTTTCCTCATCTTATGAAGCTAACGGTCAAGGATCTGAACTAGGACCTCTTCATACGAGAGACTATTTTTCACTCCCACACTGTCCTATAACACAACAGAAGTTGGATCTCCGATGCACTTCTTCAATAGTGACACATGGAATACTAGGTGCACAGTTGCCAACTCTGATGGTAACTCCAGCTCATAGGCTACCTTGCCAATTTGCTTTAGAATTTTGTAGGGTCCCACATATCTTGGACTGAGTTTTCCTATCTTCCAAAATCTTATCACCCCTTTCATGGGTGAAAGTTTCAGATAAAGCCAATCATCCACTGCAATCTCTAACTATCTTCTACTCACATCATCATAGGATTACTGACGACTTTGTGCTATTTTCAAACTCTCTCAGATGAGATGTACTTTCTGCATTGCCTCGTGAAGCACGTCTGGCCCTATCAAGGTAGCTTTGCCAACCTCAAACCACCCTATAGGAGACCTACACCTCCTACCATACAATGCCTTAAATGGGGCCATTTGGATGATGGAGTGGTAGCTGTTGTTGTATGCAAACTCGATGAGAGGCAAGTGATCCTCCCAACTGCCTTGAAATTGATCGATGCACGCTCTCAACATATCTTCTAGGGTCTAAATAGTTCGCTCAGCTTGTCCATCTGTATGCGGGTGGAAAGTTGTACTGAGCTTGACCTAGGTACCTAGTCCCTTTTGAAAGGACTTCCAGAAGTGAGAGGTAAACTGGGTACCTCTTTCTGAGATAATGGATAAGGGCACCCCATAAAGTCTGACCAACTCCCTAGTATAAAGCCTAGCATAGTCCTCAGCTGAGTTTGTAGTTTTAAATGGGAGGAAGTGTGCGACTTAGTCATCTGGTCTACTATCATCCAGATTGAATCATGCTGCTGATGAATCTGAGGTAGACCCGTAATAAAGTCCATATTTACTTCTTCCCACTTCCATGTGGGTATAAATATCCTGAGTCATACCTCCCGGTCTTTGTTGTTCTATTTTGACTTGCTGGTAGTTCGGGCACTTAGCTACGAATTAAGCGATGTATCTTTTCATGCCGTTCCACCAGTAAATATCTCATAGATCATGGTACATCTTTGTAGCACCTGGGTGGATAGAATATCTCAAACTATGCGCTTCAGCCAGTATCTGCTATCTCAAATCACCAATGTCTGGTATACACAATCTACCCTAGAAACGGAGCACACCATCTCCCCCTTTGCATAAAGCCTCCACTTCTTTTTTGAGAACCACTTCCTTAAGTTTAAGTAAGATGGGATCTTCATCCTGTCTGGACTTAACTTCAACAACCAAATAAGAATCTGACCCACTTTGCATTACCACTCCACCCTCAGCTAAATCAACCAACTGTACCCGTAACCGAGCTAGTCTGTGAATATCCTTTGCCAGTTCCTTTCTGCCCTCATCAACATGCCACGCTCCCCATAGACAACCTGCTTAGGGCATCAGCCACCACATTGGCTTTGCCCGGGTGGTACAACACAAACATGCCATAATCCTTCATTAATTCTTACCATCTTCTCTGATGAAGATTCAAGTCATTCTAGCTAAACACATATTGGAGGCTCTTGTGATCGGTGAAAACATCCACGTGAGGCCCGTAAAGGTAGTGTCTCCGTATTTGTAATGCAAACACCACCGCTACCAACTCCAAGTGATGAGTCAGATAATTCTTTTCATAAATCTTGAGCTGTCTGGAGGCGTAGGCTATCACCTTGCCCCGCTGCATTAGGACGCAACCGAGTCCAACTCTGGAAGTAACACAATACACAACAAGCCCATCTGTTCCTTTTGGTAAGGTCAAAACTGGAGCGGTAGTGAGTTGAGTCTTCAACTCCTAGAAACACTTCTGACACGCAGTCTAGTCAGAAGGGATTCTATAGAGGAAAAGCCTTCCATAAAACATCGGTAGTAACCAGCTAGACCCAGGAAACTCCTTATTTCAGTTGGAGAGATAGGCCTTAGCCAGTCTTTCACCGCTGCTATCTTTTGAGGATCTACTTGAATACCCTCACCCGAGGCCACATGACCGAGGAAAGTCTCAGACTTCAACCATAATTTGCATTTTCTGAACTTAGCCAACAACTGGTGTTCTATGAGCGTCTAAAGAACTATTCTCAGGTGGTTAGCATGTTCTTCCTCATTCTTGGAGTATACCAGAATGTCATCGATAAATACAATGACGAACATATCCAGATACTACTTGAGGACTCTGTTCATTAGGTCTATGAAAGCTGCGGGGGAATTAGTTAGTCCGAAGGACATAACCATGAACTTGTAGTGGCCATACTGAGTTTTGAAAGCTATTTTCGGTATGTCACATTCTCTAACTCTTAGCTGATGATACCCCAACCTGAGATCTATTTCGGAGAAATATTTGGCTCCCTGAAGTTGATCAAACAAGTCGTCAATCATGGGTAAGGGATACTTGTTCTTGACTGTGAATTTGTTCAACTGACGGTAGTCGATGCACATACTGAGGGTACTGTCTTTCTTTCACATGAATAGTACTGGAGCACTGCAGGGAGAGATGATGGATCTGATAAAACCTTTATCAAAAAGGTCCTTTAGCTGCTCCTTCAACTCCTTAAGCTCAGTTGGAGCCATTCTATAATGAGGGATGGCGATGGGCTGAATTTCTGAAAGAAGGTCTATACCGAAGTCTATTTCCCACTAAAGAGGGACTCTGGAAAGATCTTAGGGAAACACATCAGGGAACTTGCTGACAATTGGGACTGAATGGATAGTTGGGGTCTCAGAACTGGAATATTTGACCTGAACTAAATGATAAATGCACCCTTTGTAAATAAGCTTTCTAGCCTTAAGTTAAGAAATAAATTGACCCTTAGGCACTGAACTACTGCTCGTCCACTCTAAAACTGGCTCATTAGGGAACTGAAGTTTGACAACTCTAGTTCTGCAGTTGACTGAGGCATAACCGGAGTGTAACCAATCCATGTCGAGGATGACTTTGAAGTCAACCATGTCTAACTCTACAAGGTCAGCTGGAATGACTTTATTAAAGACTGAGGCTGGGCAGTTTCTATACACCCGACTAGCTCTGAATGACTCGCCAACTAGTGTGGAGACTGAGAACGTTTCTGAGAGGACCCTGGACTGATATTCAACTGAACAGCTATGTAGGGAGTCACGAACGATAATGTGGCTCCTAGATGTAGTAAGGCATATACATCTAGATGGAAAAGATGTAACATACTCGTGACCATATCGGGTGAGCTCTCCTGATCCTGATGAGATGCTAATGCATAAAATTGGTTTTAGCGCGAACCACCATCAGTACCTAAAGTGTTGTCCTGCTGAGCTTCTTGGCCTACTAGAGCTGTTGAAGTGGTGGATTGTGCTCTCCCCCATCATGCTGATGGGCATTCTTTAAGCCGATGACCTAGCTGTTCACACCCAAAGCAACCCTTTCGTTCCTGAAGGAATTCCCCTGGATGATTCTTGCCACACATAGGGCAAGCTAGATATTGATTGCTGACGCTATAGCTCTAGGACTGAGAGCTAGATGCTCCACCCCTCTGATCCTGGCGGGACTGAAAAGTAGGGGTGCTGGTTGAGCTGGGTGTTGGAGCCCTCTACTACTGCTACTGCTGTTGTGGGTAGCTACTATTGCAAGACCTCTGGTGGCCATAATCTTATTAGCCAGTCCTTACTCATTTTTTCTTCCGCTCGTGTCCTTTAGTTTCTCCACCTCAATATGCTGAGCATGAACAATGAGGCTGGACAGGTCAATATCCTTAATTAGCATTGCTGTCCTGCACTCCTTGAGGACCAGGTTTGACACCCTATTAACAAATTTCAACATACGAGCCCTAGGCTTGGCTACCATCTATGGAGCATATTTAGATAGTTTGGTGAACTCCAGTGCACACTCCTACACCCTCTGATTTCCCTATTTCAGATTCATGAACTCAACCACTTTTGCCTCCCTAAGCTCCCGAGGGAAGAATCTATCTAGAAAGGCTGTAGTGAACTCCTCCCATTCCATCGGTCCTGCTCCCGCTGGCCTCCCATCCTTCCACTCGGAACTAGACCTAGGCTACCCCGTTTAGCTGGTAGGCAACTAAGTCGGCACTCTCCGAGGAACTGACACTCATGATCCAGGTGATCTTTTTAATCTCATCCATGAACCCTTGTGGGTCCTCCCCCACCTTAGATCCGTGAAAATTTGAAGGGTTTGTCCGAGTGAAGTCCCGCACTAGGGCAGCTGTTGCAGACCCATTCCTATTGATTAGAATCACCTGCTAGTTCACCTGGTTGGTAACTGTCTGTGCGAGCAGCTGGATAGCCGCCCTGAACTTTGCTGTAGACATCGAGTCATCCTATAGGGCTGCTGGGGCTGGTGGGGCAGGTCGGTGAGCGTTACTGGCCCTTCTTCCGATACCAAATCACGGAGGCATAATTCACTAAAAGGAAACAGAGCACCAGTTAGGGAAATGATTACGAAATTGAATCTCAACGCACGATAACGAGTATGAACAAAAGGGAGTTTTCATAATAACATCTCGTAGCCTCCCCATCATAAGTGTGGCGTGCTTCACACCCATGAAAGGGACTATACTCGATGCGACTTTCAAACATCCGAGGATACTCTAAACCTAGTGCTCTGATACAAAGTTTGTCACCCCCCAAGTCTACACCCTGGATGGGACATGACACTTAGAGTCACAAGTAACCCCAAGTCAACCCCTGGTCTATCATACACTGGCATTTTGAGTAAACATAAATAGCAGAAGCTTTAAAATACTATTATAAAATGCTTATGAAAATAAAGCTGAATCATAAAGTTTAAAATCAGCTGAAAGTTTGCTAAAAGTATGAAAATCAAGTCTATGTCTGAAAGCCACTACAACTGATGAGTTGCTGGGACAAACCCCCAGCTAACTCCAAGTGTAAGCAAAAGAAAGTATAAATGAATGAAATGATCTACGTCCTCGAAGGATGAGGACTCACCAATGGATACAGCTGAAAACTCCTGGATAAGTTTGCTAACGACTTTGAGACTAAGAACCTACGACTGTTTCATAAAATGATACAACATAAAAGGTATGCGTCAGTCCTTTGAATGTACTGAGTAAGCAAGAGAAAACGTAATATTGGATATAAATAACTGAACTGAAATGACATGTAATGACCGATTGATATACTAGACTAAAAAACTGAAATATACTGAGATGGTCAAGATGACCCTATCTGATGGTCAAGGACATGCCCTAAGTCTAAAATACTGAATCTAAAATACTGTACTGAACTGATCTGAATTGACTAACCTGAAACTGAACTGAGCTGACTAGTGGGAGAGTCTATAACCGACATATAACCACGTGAGATAGACGTGGAGTCCGATGTATACACCCCATCGGTAGGAAAAAATATACCTTGCCAAGGTGTAAAGGCATGAACTGTATGATCATAAGTCTGGGGCCATGAGGCCAATAAAAAATATAACCTACGGTGGCAGCGTAGTTCTGGGAACCTGGATGTGCTTGAACCCCGGTCCGCTCAGTGCTAAGTCCTACTCATACTAGATATTTCTAGACTGACTAATAAGCTGATAGCTAAAAATTGGGGCCCAATACTAAGTCAGGGATACCTATATGGAATCACCCTGAGAGTCTTATCGGACCGGATTCTGTAACTGGGTTCTAAGACTGGTGTCATAATCGTCCAAAGAACAAACTATAATCTGAAACTAAGACCCTAAGGCTGGTCAGCGCTTCTTATATGAATGTGTCATGACCGCCTAGAGAACCACTAAAATCTGATATTGAGTCTAATTCTGATAATTGAGAGGCACTACTAACACTGCAAGAATTTCTGTCGTCAAATTGATCAGCTGACATTTCTGAGTAACGCTGGATATTCTAACATTTTGGCTGAAACTAAACTATCATGTAGCTCATTGAGATTTCAATTCATACTAACAATATGGGAATGCACAACATTGATAGAATCAAGCAACAAGGAAGACTAACCCAACATGAAAGATTCTAGTTGATCTCATTCAACATTAGGGCTAAAATCACCATACAAGAAAGCGCATTTATACGATATCTAAATAATGGAGAATATCCAACAATCAACTAAAGTCATATTCCATAAGCTATAACGGAATCTGGCATATATTTCATCCACATTCGAAAGCTCAAGGCTAGAATTCACTTTAGGGGAACAACATCAATATAGTCATAAATTAAGGGAATCATATCTAAAATAAACATGGATGAAATTCAACATGAATTCAAAGAAATTTGACATATATTTCTTTCACATTCGAAAGCTCGGGCCTAGAATTTATAGAGAAACTAGTAGGGATTTTGGGGACATAAGGAAAACACTATTCTCTTGTTGAATTCCCACATATCTGGCTATGAATTCCTTAGAGAAGAAAACTTGAATCGATGCATTAGATGAGAAGCCCTAGTCTTGCTCGAGAGTTCTTGGGAGGAAAGCTTACATTATTTTTTGAAAATCTGAGTTGGAATGAGGGGAAAACTGTTTAACCCCTCTAAATACCCTTAAAATAAACCAAAACAACATATTTTAGAGTCTAGGAGGTTAGGAAACTATGAAACACCCTTAGGAAATTCATAGGAAAAACTTACTGCTAGTCCCCACGAGGGACCCAACGGTTCATACCCAGTGACCACGACTCGTGGTAACGGTCGTCGGGTGCACTGTCAAAAACCTCTAGTTGGTCACAATGAGGGACATCACAACTCAGGGGGTACTCAACGGCTCGTGGTGACCCACTAGTCAACCTCACTGCCAAATTCTTAAGTCCTGAAGCTATCTTGGACCATGGGTCACCTAAGGGTCATGGCATGGACCACGACTAGTTTCGACTAGTCGTTAAGTTCACTGCCTAATTTTCCCTGATCTTCAATTAAATACTGACCATGAATCACGTCACGACCCATGGTGTTGATTATTACTCGTGGTCAACTATGGTCACCCCATTTTTCCAAAATTTTCCACCAGGTCCGAAAGTAACTTTGTGACTCATGGCCTACCCCACGGGTCACAAGACGACTCGTTCTATGATCTGGTGCAGAAAATCCTGTTTTCTCCATTTCAATTCTGGGTCTAGTCTTAGAGTTTCTAGAGCATTACAAAGACGGTTGTCATTCATCCGTCATAGGTAAAAACCATTATGTAACACCCCAAAGTCCATAAGATCAAACGTAAGAACTAAAATGAAGAGAGCAGGAAAATCTACGCCAGGTCATAGAACAAATCATGGAGTGACTAGTTCTGTGACCCGATGAGTTGTTAAGTGGCCCCTCGTGTGTGCATCAGTTGGATTGAGATCTCCCGGGGACTTAACAAGTTGGGGGATGAGTCGTGGTGCCACCTCACGACTTATCAGATGAGTTGTTTTCCTATAAGGATGGTCGGATAATAAATTTCTAGTGGAAACAATGAGTTGAGGCAATGGGTCGTCATGACACCTAACGAGTTTTTAGGTGTCTCGTTTGGGGTGATGAATGGATTTCTTCCTAGGGAAAATAGTATAACCAATGAACAATAGAACAAATGACTCATTGGTTTACCTTATGGGTCGTTGCTCTTATCTGTTTCCCAATTCTAGTGACTGGAATTTTGAGCCCCAGGATGAACGACTTATCAAAATGAGTCGTTGTCGCAACCAATGACTCATTGTGTGACCCATTGGGTCCTTACGAGCAGTTCTCCAGACTTTCTCCCAAGGGCATTTTTATAACTTTCAGCTATATTGGTTCCTAAACTACATCGTTTTGGGGGAATTTAGCAGGGGTTAAGGGGAATAGATGGATCTTCCTTCCTCATTTCTCACTTTTCTCTCTCAAATTAGTCCGTAGAAGACTCAGTTAGAAGTTCAAAGCAGAGGCAAGGGTTTCCATTTTCATCTCAGAATTTCAAGTGTTTCCTCAGGGACTTCCTTGTTTAGGTATGTGGGATTTCAAAAAGGGAATTTCTTTTACCCTTGTGTCCCAAATTCTTACAGCCAATCTCCCTAGTTTTAGCTCTGTAGAATATCAAAACTAGGGATAACTTTCAGATAGTTTATGAATTCCCTTATTATGATAATTCCTAAGTTATCTAAGATTATTACTAGTTGTAATTTCATGCCCGGTATCTCATTTCATACATTATGTATTTTATCCCTAATCTTTAGATGTGATTTGAATGGAACTTGCATAATTGAGAGTTTTGACATGAATATTGTTTAACCAAATTATTCCTTGTAAATTACCAATGTTAGTATAGATACATGATTAGAAGCTAATTATTGATTTACCCAGTTTCAGAGTCTCAGTAAAATCTCAATATACTCAGAGTCTTTTAGAAATGTCGACTAATCAATTTGACTACTTTTAGTCTTAAGAAACTCAGTAACCTCACTACTACTAGTTATCAGTTTGTTAGTTGTTCCTTAGACCATTGCGACACTTTTAGATAAAGAACATCTGTCGATTCTTGAAACATAGTTGTTTTCAGGTCCATATACTCTCAAAGCACTTCCAGACAAGTATTTCTGACTTTCTTAGGGCATCAGTTTCGAGCTATCAATCAAGTTAGACATAACGAGAATTTCTAGTGGGAGTAGGACTTAGCATCGAGCGGTGCTAGGGTTCAATGCACCCAAGTTCCTAGAACTATGTTGCCACTATAGGCTATTAGCCCAAATGGGCATCAGACAATGATCACCTAGCTCAGGTACAATACCCTGGAGTGGGCCTTCTCAGATGGGGTGTATACATCGGACTCCATGTCTAGCTCACGTGGTTATATGTCGATTATAGTTTTTTCCACAATTTAATATAATATAACTTAGTCCAGTGCAGTCTCAGTCTCCAGTTTAGTTCTGAACCCCACAACTCAGACGTGTTATGACCTTAAGTTATTTAGTACCTAAAGTGTTAGTAGCTTTTCAGATGCTTTCAGTATTTGAAATTCCAGTATGGTCATTGTATGTTCTGTTAGTATAATTTACAACTTTGGGTATCTTTATGTTTATTTCATATATCACTTATTTAGTACATTCAAAGTACTTACGCATACTTTGTATGTTGTATTATCTTATGATATAGACGCAGGTTCTCAGTGTCAGCACCATCAGTAGTCCTTCTCCGTGAACATTCAGCAGATCTATGTGGTAAGTCCTCATTTTCCAAGGGTCGGAGTTTCACTTTCAGCTGTTATATTTTGTTTCTTTAGTTTAGACTTTGAAGTTAGCTGGGGACTTGTCGCAGCGACTCATCAGTTTCTTAGTTAGCTTTTAGACAGAGTTAGTAATTTAGTATGTTATTAGTTGTTTGTTGTTTAAGGTATTTTCTTCAGTTATGTTTTCAAGTTTCTACTTGTATATTTCTTCTAGTTCTTTAGAATTTAAGTAGTATGCTATGCCATGGGTTAACTTGGGGTCGCTTGTGGCCCTAAGTACAGTGTCGCGTCAAAGGTGTAGACTCGGGTTATGACAAACTTGGTATCAGAGCATCAGGTGTAAAGTGTCCTAGGATGCCTGAAAGTCGTGTCATGTAGAATTCTTTTAATAGGTATGAAGCGCGCCACACTTATGAAGGAGAGGCTACGTGGTATTTTAAGGAAAAATTCCCTTTTATTCATAAATCTTATCGTGGGTAGAGTTTTAGAATCTAATACATCCTTCTAACTCATGCTCTACCCTTTCAGATAATGATGCCTCCCAAATGATGAAATGGAAGGAGGACCAGTAATTGTAACTTGTCAGCCACACCAACTCCCATAGGTCCTCAGGACGACCAGGTGTCCCATGTGGAATTTCCAGCCGCCATTCAGATGCTGGCACAAGTGATGACCAATCAGGCCAACCAGTAAGTCGTGGTGCTAGTGAACACAAATGGGTCTGCAGCTGCTGCCAAGGTCCAGGATTTCACGCGAATAAATCCCCCATTTTTTCATGGGTCTTAGGTAGCTGAGGACCCACAAGAGTTGATCGACGAGATCCAAAAAATAGCCCAAATCATGGGTGTCACCACTATAGAGAGTGCTGATCGGCAGCGTACCAGTTGAAAGGGTTGGCAGATTTGGTACAAGCAATGGAAGGAGGGAAGACATAATGGAGCAGGTATGATTGAATGGGACAAGTTCGTTACGACATTTCTAGCAGGTTCTTTCCTTGGGAATTAAGGGAAGCCGATGAAGGGCATATTTATGCACTTCATAGACATATTTTTGCCCGTACTTTACTATGTTTTGAGAACAAATTATGTGTGTTTGCATGTTTTTATGTTATATATTTGTGAAAATTAGCTAACACATGTGATTAGATGTTTTCAAGGCTAAATAGGATGGATTTGAATGTATTTGAGGCTTATGGAATGAAGATAAAAAAAAGCTGAAGTCGTGGGCAAAGGTTGAGTTTGGAAGATGCAGAAATAGTGTACCTGATGGGTTGAAGGAATGACTCATTACATTTGGTAACGAGTCGTGAAGTCAGTCATAAAGACTATGAGAGAAATTATAGAAAAAGTAACCAGTAGAGATGACGAAAGACATAATGAGACGTTAGCTGACTAAATGACTCGTTGGCAGATCACTGGAACCAACTGTAAGGTACACTGGAAAATTGAAGGAGTTAGACCACGAGGGGCATAACGACTCGTTCCTAGAACAACGAGTCGTTAGGTGACCCATTTCCATAACTGGAAATGTGGGAGTGGCTGGACAACGTGCAAGGCTCCCAAAATGGCAAAAATATTGGATTTCCTACTTCAACGAGGAAAAGGAACATCAAGTCCAAGTCAAATTCAACAAGGAACAAGGAAAGCACAAATCTACTACTATAAATACCGCTTTATATTCATGAAATAGTCAAGCCTAAAATCAAGTTTCAAGTTTGAATGTCTTCAAGAGTTGAAGTCTTACAACAAGTTCTTAGAGTAAATTTTAAGAGGTGTTAGAAGACATATTTGAGATACAATTGTAATGTTGTTCTCTCGAATTTTGCATTAATCAATTGAGTTCTTCCTATCATCATTGTAAGTATTAATTTTTGCTTTTATTTATGAATTCTATTTATTTACTTATAAACATGATAGGCTAAAACCACTACAACTAGGGTTGTGGGAAGCATGACAAACTAACTCACATACGTAAAATACTTAGTGATTCTTGAACGGAGTTTATGCATGTACTGTTTCTTCCTTTGTTTTAATTGATTTTTAACAGTTGCAAACATTAGAACTTGCCTTATTCTTACTTACCGGACCAAGGAGGTAGTGAATGGGAAAAGGAATTAACAACGGAGATTTGAGGCTATCAACCCTCATCTAATAGCTTGACCTTGCCTACGAATAGCTAATTCGATATCAAGGGTAAGGGTTAGTAAAGTATACACCCATCGACGGACCAAGTTGCGTGATGATAATCATCTAATTGGGGGACCAACCATTTATGTGAAGTTAACTTAGATATTGCATGCTAAGCACCGGAATAGATCAATAATATAAAAAGCCTTGTGGTTATGAAGTCATAGGGAACACTTACCCTAGTTAGTTGCATTAATTTGGAAACAACAAATAATTTCTCAACATTGTTATTTATTACTATTTCAAATTTCCCCCCTCTTAGGAAATAATTAACTAAAAAGCTTAAGCACTAGCATTCTTCTACATCCTTCCGTATTCTCTGTGGGATCGACCCCAACCTCTAGTTGGGTTCTTTATTGAAAACGTCCGCTTCATACTTCGTAAGGAGGTATGGTTTGAGCGTTATCAAAAAGTGGCACTGCTGCTGAGGAATACGGCTTAGGATTAGATTAATAGCTTGTGTTTAACTTTTCGTCTTTATTTCCTTTTTTTTCATTTTTTTCTTTTATCTTTTGCCTTTTCACAGGTTAGTGTGGTAAAACAAGCGACCAAGATGTGACCACGGTCTCAACAGGCATCTTGATGAAGTCTGAGTAATTAAGATACCTGTGTCGTGCCGCGACGTTAAATCAGGTGCTACTTGGGAGGCCACCCAATATAATTTTTTTTTTTTACGTGTTTCTTCAAGTGTGCAGGTGATAGGTCATGATTTTCAACAAAAAAATTTGAGCATGAAATACATAGATGGGAGAAGCTGCACTTGCCCCCACAGACAACGAAGAGTAGAGGCCCAGGGAGTTCTTCTTTCACTCTATTGCTTATGCTTATTTGTTTTAGCACTGGGGATGGTGTAACCAATTAAGTGTGGGGTGGGAGAAGTGAACTTCATATTACCATGCATTCTTTAATTGCCAAATTTGTACATGGTAGGCCCAGTTTTTTTTTTAGGATTTATGACTTATCATGCATGCTTGTTGGTTTGTAGTATTTTTTAGTTTTATTTCATTTTGGGTTCCTCCGATTTTTATTTTTTGTACTTTTTCGGTGGATAGTACCTTAGAACCGACTAGAGAGTCTAGAATTTTTTTATTATTTAATTATTTTTTAGTCGTTGAGTCATGAATTTTCCCGATGATGGATGGATGACGACTGTCTTAAGGGTAAATTAGTCATTAGGAAGAACAAGAACTCGGATCCTATGAATGCTAGGTACTTCACTTTAAGTATCATTGAGAATTTATTAAATTCACTCAAAAATGCATGAAAAAAGGTAGAAACACTTAGTCTTTTGGGAACTTGATTCTTGTACTTGAAAAAATGGGCTTAATTATATTATGCATGCAATATGGATATATGTGTTTATGTGATCTTGATTTCCATTGTTAAACCAATTTGTGCCAATGTGTGAGAAATTCTTTTTAATATACTTCATGCTTGTAACTTGATGTCTAGAACTTGCCCGTTGTGCGTGCAAAGCGAAAAATGAATGATGGATTAAGGAAGTAAAATAGGCATTTCTTTGATAACCCTATTTTTATCCTATTTTACCTACATTGATTGTAATTGTCTTAGTTAGCCATGTTGAGCCTTAGCCTATTCTTTTGATAGCCATATTACAAGATTAATCCCTTTTGTTCTATTGAATTGTATTTGATTCGAATGACTCCTAGAGCACTTTAATGAATTTTTTTTGTAGTAAAGGAGCATAATTGGAAAAGTGAAGGGAAAGGCTAAAAATTGTGGTGAATTGGAAGAAAAGAAAGAGGTGAAAGTTTGCTAAACAAGGAGGGTGATTTTTAGTGGAAAACAAAAAGAAGAACGAGCTTTGAAAAATTGAAGATCATGATTTACAGATTAACCGTACCTATTTGTTTACAATGAACCTGTTTTGGCCCTGGTCCTTCCTTGGATATTGTGAACCTCAACATAAGAAAAATGCTTAAGTAGAGGGTGGCTAGAGTAGGGGTGCGTAAAGGATCAGAATGGAAGAAAGGAAAAGAAAAGCAAAAAAAATATGTGTGAATAAGCTCAATGATGAAAACAGAAATCCCCACCGGTCACCTAAGTTGAAATATTGAAAAACAAAAGGAGGTATAAGGAGAAAATTTGGAAATTGAAGAATGTGCTTAAAAATCAAAAGGCTGTGAAGTATTAAAGTGCTTAGGGAGATTAGTCACTATCTTGGCCAAATACTTCCTATCCGTCCCTTAGCCTACATTACAACCAAATTAAAGTCCTAATTGATCCTTGATTCACAATTCTATATTAACGGAGTATACACTATGGGCAACCCTATGGGTCGTCTTTTGCATGAATGTTGAGTTCTTTGGGAGAAGTGAGCGGAAATTATTTTATTTATGCCTAAGTTTATATTGACTTATATCTTGTGTGAGAAAAGGGCATTTCTCCAAATTGTGAGGGGCACAATGGTAAGACTTTGGTTTAATCTTGATTGCTAAATTGCATATAATTCATGTTGGCCCTAAATATGTCTTCATGAGTTAGTTTTCAAAAGCTAAGTGATTTCAAACTTTGACATTCTAATGTTGATCCTATATGCATGCGAGTGAATTGTTTGAGCTTCATTGATGTGTCTCATGATCCTAAGTGTAAGTAGACATTTTCGTAGGATGAATTTTGTGCTTAAATGTGAGAAGGGAAGTAGTAGATTGTTTGAGGGAGAACAATAGTTTAAGTATGGGGTATTGATGAAGGGGAATCTTTACGCACTTCATAGACATATTTTTGCCCCTACTTTACTATGTTTTGAGAAAAAATTATGTGTGTTTGCATGTGTTTATGTTATATATTTGTGAGAATTAGCTAACGCATGTGATTAGATGTTTTTAGGGCTAAAAATGACGGACTTGAATGTATTTGAGGCTTATGGAATGAAGATAAAAAAAGTTGAAGTCGTGGGCAATGTTTGAGTTTGGAAGATGCAGAAACAGTGTACCTGACGGGTTGAGGGAACGACTCGTTACATTTGGTAACGAGTCGTGAGGTTAGTCGTGAAGATTATGAGAGAAATTATTGACAAAGTAACTAGTAGAGATGACGAAAGACATAACGAGCCGTTAGTTGACTAAATGACTCATTGGCAGATCACTAGAACCAACCGTAAGGTGCATTGGAAATTTGGAGGAGTTAGACCACGAGGGGCCTAACGACTCGTGCCCAGGCACAACGAGTCGTTAGGTGACCCGTTGCCACAACTGGCAATGCGACAACGGCTGGGGAAACACGCAAGGCTCCCAAAACGGCAAAAAAATTGGATTTCCTACTTCAACTAGGAAAAGAAACATCAAGTCCAAGTCAAATTCAACAAGGAACAAGGAATGCATAAATATACTACTATAAATACCCCTTTATATTCATGTGATAGTCAAGCCTAAAATCAAGTTTCAAGTTTGAATGTCTTCAAGAGTTGAAGTTTTACAACAAGTTTTTGGAGTAAATTTTAAGATGTATTAGAAGACATATTTGAGATACGATTAAAATGTTGTTCTTTTGAATTTTGCATTAATCAAGTGAGTTCTTCCTATCATCGTTGTAAGTATTAATTTTTTATTTTATTTATGAATTGTATTAATTTACTTATAAACATGATAGGCTAAAATCACCACAAATTAACTCACATAGGAAAAATACTTAGTGATTCTTGAACGGAGTTTATGCATGTATTATTTCTTCCTTTGTTTTAATTGATTTTTAATGGTTGCAAACATTAGAACATGCCTTATTCTTACTTACCGGACCAAGGAGGTAGTGAATGAGAAAATGGATTAACAACGGAGATTTGAGGCTACTAACCCTCATCTAATAGCTTGACCTTGCCTGGGAATAGCTAATTCGATATCAAGGGTAAGGGTTAGTAAAGTATACACCCATAAACGGACCAAGTTGCGTGGTGATAATCATTTAATTAGGGGACCAACCATTTAGGTGAAGTTAACTTACTGATCTTGTATGCTAAGCACCGAAATAGATCACTAGTATAAAAAGCCTTGTGGTTATGAAGTCCTGGGGAACACTTACCCTAGTTAGTTGCATTAATTTGGAAACAACAAATAATTTCTCAACATTGTTATTTATTACTTTTACAAATTTCCCCCCTCTTAGGAAATAATTAACTAAAAAGCTTAAGCACTAGCATTCTTCTACATCCTTCCGCATTCTTTGTGGGATCGACCCCAACCTCTAGTTGGGTTCTTTATTGACAATGTCTGCTTCATACTTTGTAAGGAGGTGTGGTTTGAGCTTCATCAGAAGCCAAGGCTGTTGAGTTTATGAACTTGAAATAGAACAACATTATAGTAGAAGAGTATGCACTAAAATTCACTTAGTTGTCGAGATATGCTCTAGAAATGGTTGTTGAGCCGAAGGATTATATGCTCAAGTTTGTTAACAGAGTCTCAAATTTGGTACTTAAAGATTGCAGGACTGCTATGCTCATAAAGGATATAGGCCTCTCCAATCTCATCATTCATGCCTAGCAGGTAGAGGCAAAATAGTTAAAGGATACAGAAAGGGAGAGTTAACGGGTTAGAACCGGTCAGTTCGAGTACTCCTAGCAGAGGTAAGGCAGTGGTAATCGCCCCCAGTAGCAGCAGAGGCCTCCAACACCTTCCTCAGCCTGCACCCCATCCTTTAGGCCTCACACTAATAAGAGGGGTAAGACATCAACCTCCCATTATCATAGCCATATCTCCAGTAGCTGCATCCAGAGTTCCAGAGTTCAACACATCCGTTGATCTCTAGCTCTAGGAAGAAAGGAGCATACCAACACATCCGTTGATCTCACGAACTGCTAATGCAACTGGCAATCATGACCTCTACCTGCACTTGCGGCGATCCCCAAGCAAAGGGACGTCAGTACGAATTAAATATACTGGTATGTAAAGTTAAAACTGTAAACACAAGATAACAATCCTGTAATAACTAACTCAACACATATATAAAGGATAGATATAACCTTGAACTCTGCAACCTGTAATTGATAATCACTCACTATAACATAAGTGAACTCGAGATAATAGAACTAGGAACAAGGAATAGTAACAACCTCAAATCGTGGAAACTGAAACCTGACAATAACTTTATAATGAGATGAAAATGCAATTAAGAAATGCACAAGAACGAAACTATAATTGTAATGCCAACTACTATCCAACCACAAAACCATATATAAAATTCGTCCAACCGGTCTATCATACTGGGGTAAAATAAAAATATCTCCAGCCGGTGTACCACACCGGGGTAAAATAAAAATATCTCCAGCCGGTGTATCATACCGGGGTAAAATAAAAATATCTCTAGTCGGTGTACCACATTAGGGTAAAGTAAAAATATCTCCAGCTGGTATACCACACCGGGGTAAAAAAAAGATATCTGCAGCCGGTGTACCACACTAGGGTAAAATAAAAATATCTCCAGCCGGTGTATCATACCGGGGTTAAATAAAAATAAATCTGAATCAAACAATCATAAATGGAGTTGATAGGGCTCATACAGACTATCTATATATTGACAACCATGGAATATGCCGACTCGGTAACTATAACACGCGTAGGATCTTACCATGACTCCAAATACTACACTTATTCCATACACATATAGGTCTTTCATTTAGCATTTAAATACATACATATGCTTTGAATGAATTCTAGGAAAGTTCCTAGGACTAGAATATCACAAACACTGTGTAGACACACGTTCATGATTTTAAACATCTCTAGCAATGCTAACATGAGGAGTAGAGAGGAATATCTTAACTTAACATATTCTATTAACAATCTTAACAATCATTTTGTGCTTACACTCATTTGACTTTCATACTTTCGTATTAAGAATTGTGAGCATATCTCATCCATTGCACATCATATCACATCTCAAGGTAACTTATGAACAGGAAGACATAATTTGCATATCTCAAACTTGGAGATCTTTAACATAAAAATGCTAGGCAATTGTCTAGGAGCTACCTTAAGATAAATAAAGACTTATAATCATACTTTAGACAATATAGGAAAGGCTCGTGTGAAACTTTGCAATATATGAGGATCTTAGAAAAGCTTAGTGGCATTATAAATAGTTTAGAAACTTCCAAAAAAAAAATAAAATCCTTTAAAACTTAAAAAAGTTAATCCAACTCGTAGAACAAATAATCAAAGACAATTGTTTAAAAGTACAATGAAGAACTTCTCTTTAACTTGAGTGACTATCTAAAAATATTTGATTCTAATCATTTCTTAAGAAGTTAACACTTTACTGGCCTTTCATTAGCTTAACACAACTGAACATAAACAACTTTATTTATAACTCTTTTGCTAAATGTCTTTAGAACAAGGTAAATCTTGCTAGCCATTTGCCTAATTCACTAACAACCGTAACACTTATCATCTAATTTAACAACCTTTAGCTCTACGTTTTGTATTCATCTTAAATTATTTTCCAAACGAGATTCGTCATTCCCTACTTAATTATTTACTATCGTGTTCACCATTCAAGAAATTCTTATACGCACTTAACTTTTTACCTAATTACCAGCCTTATATCTTAAAATTCATCCTACTCATATTTTAATGTCACTCAAAGGTTCTTGAAATCAACTATGGAAAGAGGGCATATAACTCACATATTACCTTAAAAGGTCTAACATTTACTCTTATCTCTCCTTTGCTACTAGCTCTTCAACTTTTACACTTAGATTAATTTCCTTACACATCTACAACTATCAAAGAACATGCGACGTGTCTACTCAAAGCCTTAAGAAATTCTCAAGAGGTATGGATAACTCAAGTGCTCTAATAAACATATAGTGACTTTCTAAAGGCAATCATTGTTGCTTTAGTGCATAACTTGAACGTAAGAATAAATGTATATATATATATGATTGTCGTATAACCTGTTAACATCATGATATTGTGTATAACCTTCCAATAAATATGGTTCCATAGAAATATAAATAGTTCACCCATTCGGGTTCTATTTTCCAAGTTTAACGTATCCGTTGATTAAGAAACGCCTTAATTAGTCGCTTATCTTAAGGGAGAGGGATCGGGCAACCTTCTCATGGACACATGTACCTTAAAACATGCATATAATAGGGTAGGTAACTATTGTAAGGAAATTCCATTTCGTTACTCTCGTTAGCCCTTATTGAGTTAAAACCGATTCCAAATATTAGGTTTGTCCGCGCGTCATCATCTTGCCATGTTTACCAATTTTCTTAGAAACCATAATTTGAAACAACTTTGACAACACAAATTCATAACATAATGTAAAGGACCAGCTCACAGTGCCCATGTCGAGGGGACTTCAGACTCAATTTACAACTATGACCATAATCGAAGGCAATTGCCCTCTTCACTTTACATTCATGTGTTCCAACTCTTTCGCGAATACATAACTTAATACCAAGAAATTATAACAACTGGGAAGAACCATAATATGCTACTACATAAGCTCAAGTATAGGGAAATCCCAGATTCATCCTCGACATGAATCCGTGCTTGAAAATCAAGAGACAAAGAGCGCCTTACATACCTTTTTATCAAGCGAGCATTCTTATGTCTTTCTTTCTTTCAAAAATCAGAACTTATCCCCTTAAATTACTTGAGTTTATCACCAAGTGAAAAGGCTGTTTCAAGCCAATTATCCAGCCAAAACGTTACATCAATAGGCAGTTACAACAAAAACAAATAAGGCAACACTTAGCATTTCTTATTACAACTTGTTTCTACAACTTTGGGTGAAAATAAAGGTAGGAAACTACCTAACTTTTCTCATTAAAAATTCCCACAAATATAGAGTATATTCTCAGAAAAATACAGCTTTTCCAACCTTAAAAAATGAGCAGAACGGCAACAATAACATACCAACAATGGCAGCCCAACATAACCTCCAACTTCTAGCTTTAGCTAGGATTTTTAGGCAAGTTTAGCAATTACAAATACTCAACCTTTGCATGAGAATATTCTAGGATATAATAGGAGTATTTTACTCCAAATCACTTCCCAATAACGCAGTCTTGCTGCCCAAAATGCAGCAACATAACAGCACAACAACTACAACAAGTCAACAAACAAACCATAACTTTCTTCTAGTTTTCCTTCAAAAATTCATACACTTATTAGAGATTTCAAAAGAGGGAAGTGACTTACTATTTTTTATGAAAAATTCCTACTAATATGTAGTATAACTTTAGCTCAAAATATTCCCAAACACGCAGCAACAACACTGCCAAAATGAAGCTGCAAGGCAGCAACGACTTCACTACAACGTTGCCTTCACTTCCATCAACTTTTTATTGAGTTTTGATGGTGTTTTCTTGAGGGATTTCCTCTTGGTTTCTAAGGCTTTGATACTAGAAAAGAAAGAGGATTTAAGAGGGTATGAAAGCACCTCAAAGCTGAAAAAGTTGCAAAATGATTTGGTAACAAGAAACTTAAAATATAAAGGTGTTTGGACGGTGGCCGTTTTTAAGGCGGTGGCCATGTCACTGCCCCATAGTGCAACCGTAAAATGCCTATAATTTTTTATTTCGAACTCCGATTGACAAGCTGTTTGATGTTCTGAAAACTAGGATCGAAGATATTTAATTTGATAGGTTGTGGGGCTTCTAGTTCATTATATATTGGGAGATATGATCCTTTAAAGTTGACCCTAACTTATAAAATTTACATATTCTTTGTTTTTCATTCGTACACATTTCCCTTGTCATCTACTATCAATATACAACCCTTACTTCCCTTAACATAGCATACAAACATCAAATAATCACCATAAATTTTTTTCGAGGTGTAACATTCAGTTTGTCTGGTAGAGCTAGACATGGTCGACTTCGACCATATCCATGGCATGGACTGATTGCATTCTTGTTATGATTAAGTCGACTGTAGAATCAGGGTTGTTTGGTTTCAATTTCCTAAAGAACCAGTCTTAGAATGGAAGGGTAGTACTTTAGCGCCTAAGGGTCATTTCATTTATTATCTTAAGGCTGTGAAAATGATTGCCAGGGGTGCATCTACCACATGGTTAGGGTAAAAGATTCTAATTCCGAGACCTTGACACTCTAATCAGTTTTGGTGGTGAATGAGTTTCCTGATGCGTTTCTCAAAGACCTCCTAGTGGTCCCTCTCGAATGAGAAATAGACTTTGGCATAGATCTTCTTCCACATACCCAGCCCATCTCTATTCCTCCTTACAAAATGGCTCAAGTTGAGCTTAAGGAGTTTAAGGAACAGCTGAAGGACCTTATAGATAAACGCTTCATTAGACCCCTATCTCTCCGTGGGCTGTCCCAGTCCAGTTCGTGCGAAAGAAAGACTGTACCCTCAGAATATGCATCGACTTCCATCAATTGATGACTTGTTTGATCAGATTAAGGGAGCTAGCTATTTCTCCAAAATAGATCTTTGATCAAGATACCATTAGCTCAGGGTTAGAGATCGTGACACTTCAAAAATATCTTTTAGAACTCAGTATTGTCACTACAAATTCATAGTTATGTCTTTTGGACTAGCTAATGCTCCTACAACTTTTATGGATCCGATGAACAGGTTATTCAAGCCATACTTGGACATGTTCATCATTATCTTTATAAACAACATCCTGGTTTATTCTAGAACAGAGGAGGAGCATGCAATCCATTTGAGAATAGATTTACAGATTCTCAGGGTCCGCCAATTGTTTGCCAAATTCAGCAAATGTGAATTCTAGATAAAATTAGTTGCCTTCCTCGGTCACGTCTTATCTAGAGAGGGTATTTAGGTGGATCCTCAAAAGATAGCAGTAGTTAAGGACTAGCTAAGACCCACCTCTCCAACAGACATTAGGAGTTTCTTTGGTCTTGCCAGTTATTACAAATAGTTTGTCGAAGGATTCTCCTCCATTACCTTTCCTTTGACCAAATTAACTAAGAAGAAGGTGAAGTTTTAGTTGTCTGATGAATGTGAGAATAGTTTTCAGGAGTTGAAGACTCGACTCACTACAGCCCCAGTTATGACACTGTCAGAAGGTTCAAACGAGTTCGTGATCTACTGTGATGCCTCTAGAGTTGGCCTTAGTTGTGTTCTGATGCAACCCAGTAAATTCATAGCTTATGCTTCTAGATAGATAAAGGTTCATGAGAAGAATTATTTGACTCATGATCTTGAATTTGCAGCGGTAGTGTTTGCTTTAAAGATTTATAGACATTATCTCTATGGGGTCATGTACATGTTTTCACTGATCACAAGAGTTTGTAGTATGTGTTCAGTCAAAAGGATTTGAATCTTTGTCAAAGAAGATGGCTAAAATTATTGAAGGAATATGACATGAGTGTACTGTATCACCCAGGCAGAACCAATATAGTGGTTGACACCCTTAGCAAAATACCTCTGGAGAGGGTTGCGCATGTTTAAGAAGGTAAAAAAGAGCTGGAAAAGGATATTCACTGATTGGCTCGGTAAGGAGTACAGTTAGTTGATTCATCTAATAGAAGAGTAGTAGTATAGAGTGGGTCAGAATCCTCACAGGTTGTAGAGGTTAAGACAAAGTAGGATGAAGACCCCATTTTACTCAAGTGGAAGGAGGTAGTTTTTAGAAAAATGGTGGAAGCATTCTCCAAACGGATAGATGGTGTACTCCATTATTCGGTAAGGTTGTGTGTTCCAGTGGTAGACAATTTGAGACAATGGATATTAATAGAAGCTCACAACACCAGGTACTCTATACTCCTAGGTGCCACAAAGATATACCGTGACTTATGGAGAATCTACTGGTGGAATGGCATGAAGAAGGACGTTGCAGAATTTGTGGCTAAGTGTCCAAACTGCCAATAGGTCAAAGTTGAACACTAGAGACCTGGGGGTATGACTCAGGATATGAGTATTCCCACTTGGAAGTGGGAAGAAGTGAATATGGACTTCATTACAGGTTTACCTCGCACACGCCGGTAGTATGACTCAATTTAGGTAGTCATAGACCGGATAACTAAGTTAGCACATTTAATGCCAGTTATGACCACAAATTCAACAAAAGATTATGCTAGGCTATACATCCGGGAGTTAGTCAGACTACATGGAGTTCCCTTGTCGATAATCTCAGATAGGGGGTACTCAATTCACCTTTCCTTTCTAGAAGTCATTTCAGAAAGGACTTGGTACTCAGGTCAAGCTCAGCATAGCTTTTCACCCATAGGCAGATGTCCAGGCTGAGCAGATGGTTCAGACTTTACAAGATATGTTGAGGGCTTGTGTGATTGATTTCAAGGGTTGTTGGGATGATCACGTACCTATTATTGAATTTTCATACAACAACAGCTACCACTCTAGTGTTAAGATGGCCCCATTCGAGGCATTATATGGTAGGAGGTACAGATCTCCTATAGGGTGGTTTTAGATTGGTGAAGCTACCTTGATAGGACCTGATTCAGTGCATGAGGCCATGCAGAAGGGCCAACTCATCATGGAAAGGCTAAAAATAGATCAAAGCCAACAGAAATCATATGCAGATGTAAAGAGAAGGGAGTTGGAGTTTGCTGTGGATGATTAGGTATACCTGAAAATATCACCTTCGAAGGGGTTGATAAGGTTCAAGAAGAAAGAAAAGCTCAGTCCTAGATATATCGTCCCTTACAGAATCTTGAGACGAATTGGCAATGTGGCTTATGAGGTGGAGTTGCCTATAGAGTTAGCATTGAAGCATCCAGTTTTTTATGTGCCCATGTTAAAGAAATGCATCGGTGACCCAACCTCAGTAGTGCCTCTAGAGAGTGTTGGGGTAAAGGACAGTCTCTTTTATGAAGAAGCTCTAGTTTAGATCCTAGACCGTCAAGTCGTAAGCTGAGAAACAAGGAGGTCGCTTTAGTAAAGGTATTATGGAGGAACCATATAGTTGATGGAGCTACGTGGGAAGTAGAAGTAGACATAATGGCTAAATACCCACATTTATTCCCTTCCAGTTTAGCTTCACCAGGTACTATATTCCTCCACAGTACCCTATTCAACTCCGTACTTATCAGCTATATTCGTGTTTTAATGAGCACCCTAGTTGTGTAAATTTAGTTAGGATGTCTATCTCAGTTTTAGTTATGTATCCTAGTCTGGATTCAATCAGTCCATCAATTTCCAACTATAGTTGTTCAGTTTTGGGCTTCTAGATCCTCTCCCCAATATTCCAATATGCTTATCCTACATTCAAGGATGAATGTTCCCAAGGGGGAGATATTGTAACACCCCAAAGTCCATAAGATCAGACCTATGAACTGCAATGAAGAGAGAAGGAAAATATGTACTAGGTCACAAAATGAGTCATGGAGTGACTCATTGTATGACCCGACGAGTCATTAAGTGGCCTGTCGTGTGTGCATTGGTTAGTAAAAATTGGGATCTCCTGGGGACTTAATGAGTTGGGGGACGAGTCGTGGTGCCACCTCATGACTAATCAGAGGAGTCATTGTCCTGGAATGATGGTCAGATGGAAAATTTCTAGTGGCGACAATGAGTTGAGGCGACGGGTTGTCATGACACCTAACGAGTCGTTAGTTGTCTCGTTTGGGGTGATGAATGAATTTCTTCCCAGGGACAATGAGTGGAACGAAAGAATCATTGGTTTACCTAATGGGTCGTTGTTCTTATACGGTGCCCAATTCCAAATGAAAAACATTTTGAGCCCCAGGACCAATGACTCGTCACAATGAGTCGTGATCAAAACCAACGACTCGTTGTGTGACCCGTTGGGTCCTTAAAGGCAGTTCTCTAGACTTTCTCCCAAGGGAATTTTTGTAACTTCCAGCTATTTTGATTTTGGGTGAATTTAGCAAGGGTTAAGGGGAGTTGATTAATCATCCTCCTCATTTCTCATTTCCCTCTCTTAAATCAGTTTGTGGAAGACTCAGTCAGAAGTTCAAAGCAGAGGCAAGGGTTTCCATTTTCATCTCAGAATTTCAAGTGTTTCATTAGGGAATTCTTTCTTTAGGTATATGGGATTTCAATAAGGGAATTTCTTTTACCCTTGCGTCCCAAATTCTTACCGCCAATCTCCTCAGTTCTAGCTCTATATAATATCGAAATTAGGGCTTCCTTTCACATAGTGTATGAATTCCATTATTTTAATAATTCTTGAGTTTTGTAAGATTATTACTAGTTGTAATTTCATGCTTTGTATCTCATTTTATACAATATATATTTTAGTCCTAATCTTTAGATGTGATTTAAATTGGACTTGCATAATTGAGAATTCAGACATGAATATTGTTTGACCAAATAATTACTTAAAATTACCAATGTTAGTAGAGATACATGATTAAAAGCTAGTCATTGATTTACCCAGTTTCAGAGTCTCGGTCAAATCTCAATATACTTAGAGTCTTTCAGAAATGTCAGCTGATCAATTTGACTACTTTTACTCTTGAGGAACTTATTAACCTCACTAATACCAGTTATTAGTTTGTGAGTTGTTCCTTAGACCGTTGTGAAACTTTCATATAAAGCAGCTCTAACGAGTCTTTGAACATAGTTGTTTTCAGATCCTTAGACTCTCAAAAAACACTTCCAGACAAGTAGTTCATACTTAAGTCTTAGGGCATCAGTTTCAAGCTATTAGACAAGTTAGGCATAACTATAATTTCTAGTGGGAGTAAGACTTAGCGCCTAGTAGAGTTGGGGTTCAGTGCACCCAGGTTCCTAGAACTACATTGTCGCCACAGGTTATTAGCCCAAATGGGAATCTGACACTGCTCACCCAGCTCCGCTACTATACCCTAGCAAGGTATAGTGGGCCTTCTCCGATGGGGGGGGGGGTATACATTGGACTCCAAGTCCAGCTAACATGGTTATATATCAGTTATAGTTTCTCCCACAATTTAGTACAGTATACTCAGTCCAGTGTAGTCACAGTATACTCAGTCCAAGGTAGTCTCAGTCTCCAGTCCAATTCTATACTCCACAACTCAGACATGTTATGACCTTCAGTTGGTTATTAGTACCTACAGTGTTAGTATCTTTTCTGATGCTTTCAGTATTTGAAATTCCAGTATGGTCATTGTATGTTCTGTTACAACTTTCAGTATCTTTACATTTATTTCATATCTCACTTACTCCGTACATTCAAAGTATTGATGCATACTTTCTATTCTATATCGTCTTATGATATAGGTGCAGGTTCTCAGTCTCAACACCGTCAGTAATCCTTCTCCGCTGATATTTAGTAGATCACTGTGGTGACTTCTCATTTGTCGAGGGTCGGATTTTCACTTCCAGCTGTTATATTTTGTTACTTTAGTTCAGACCTTAGAGTTAGCTGGGGACTTGTCCCAGCAACTTATCAGTTTCTTAGTTGGCTTTCAGATAGAGTTATAAATTTAGTATGTTATTAGATGTTCGTTATTTAAGGTATTTTCTTTAGTTATGTTTTTGAGTTTCCACTTATAGATTTCTTCAAGTTCTTCAGAATTTCAATAGTATGCTATGCCATGGGTTAGCTTGGAGTCACTTGTGGCCTTAAGTACCGTGTCACGTCCAGGGTGTAGTCTTGGTTTGTGAAACATTACTATGACTAAACAAATAAAATCCTAAAAAAAACTTAGCCTAGACACATCTAGTCAGTTCAAATGAACTATCCACCAGAAAAGTATTGAACATAGAAATCGGAGACCTTAAACGTCAAAACACTTAACAAGCACAACACATAATACAAGCATTCAATAAAATTATTACAATAGAAAAATCACAGAACGACAAAATTAGAAGAGATATAAGGACCCCGTATAGTTATAGCAAAGAAACACAAGGGAAATTCAAATACCTCATACACACTTAATCAATAGCATTATAAACATTGCTTAAATATCAAAATACAAGGGTGAAATGAAGGAATGAACTCCCTAGGTCCTACTTCTGCTCATTATCAATGGGAGCGTATGCAGGATCTCCCATCTTAGAATCCTCTCCAACATCATCATCTGACTCCAAATTAGAGTCATTTGTGGGCTGCTCATCCTCAATAGGGATGTCATAATATAATGGCTTCGTGAACTCTGACTCAACCTGGCAGAGGGCTCTACATGCTCGTTCAGAGGGTATTTTATATTCAGCTACTACAGATGCTCATCTGTCACCCTACTTATCCAGCTGGAGCATGGGTATACCATACATGTGGCTCATGTAGCTTTCTTTTCTAGAATTTCCCTCGGTAGTGAATAACACAGGTCCATGCTCTACCTTGGGCTCCTTTGTCTTTGTGACATCCAGCCTCTTTAGGTCACACTGCGACATGTAATCGACAACCTGCTTTTCACTCTGATGTACCCTAACTAAACGAGTCAGAAGACCCCTAGAGTTGAACCTCATCCCCTTCATAATCCTCATTTTCCTCAAATTCTACTGCAATAGCACTCTCGCATTTTTGGGTATTCATGTCATCAAAGAATATACCAAACAAACCCTCTCTCTAGTAACATGGGTATACATGTTTCCTCAATATAAAAAACATCATACAATCTTGAGCAAAATCCTGGCTTCTTTTCTTAAGTGAGCATAAGGGAGGGTCATGCGATAACCTTTTTGTTATGGATACTAACTCGGGCTATAAAGGATATGGAATATCTCTCTATAGGAAGGCCTTAAGATAAGTTTTGGTAGTGGATTGGGGTCCATGTTGGGGGTCTTTAGCAACTGATTTAGTGCATTAGCAGTAAAACCACCACTTGCCTTCTAAATTTGACTTGGTTTCTCCTAGCTTTTGCCTCTCAATTTTCTAGAAACTCTGTTACCATATTCGGGTAGCATTCCCTAGGATGATTAAAAATTAACTCTAGCTTAAGTGCTTGCAACATGTATGTGGGGAAATTATAAAGCTAGACTCTCCTTATCCATCCTTATTCAGCAATACATTTTTATTCTTTGTTGTATTTACACCATTTTTTACCATCATCTATAGCCCAGGGTAAGCCATACCTTCTTGCTGGCTCTAGATTTATAAGTGCATCTATCTTTGATTGGGAGCTCTATCTGGTGCGAGTTCCCTTTTGCCCTTTTATTGAAGAAGCGGCTTCCTTTTCTTTGGTTGTTTTGGGAGCCATTGATGGAGAGTTAAGTGGATAGATAGAGGAAGTTGTGGTGATTTTTGAGAGAGATGTAGAAGTTGGAGGGATTTTTGAGAAGGGTTTTGGTGAGCTGCGGTGCGGATGGAGTAAAATGAAGAGAAAATGAGGGTTTTAGCTTATATAGTGAGTCCATGGATTGGGTTTGACCCATGGAATGATGGCTTAATTTTGTCTCAGAATCCACACTCAGCGTTACACAACTTTCTGCAAAGTGCTAGCTCTGTGTTGTGCACCTTCCTATGGAGTTTCACCTCCGCATCATAACCTTCGTATGAAGTTGTAGCTGGATGCCGCACAACTCCCTACGTAGTTATTGCTCCGTGGCACGAGCTATGCTCCTGTAGTTGCGATTACTTGTAATGACCCGAGCTGGCACCCCAAATCTAGACATGGGACAAGGAACCCTGAGAGGGTCCAAGTCGACCCATGGCTTGAACATAATAACTAAGAGTGTACAAAAAGAGGAAACTGAAATAATAATAAAAAACATGCTTAAATGGAAGTCCAATAACATCTAAACAACGGAAAACGTAATACTGACCAAAGCTGAGTAAACGCTATGTTTGATAAGCCTTTATAACCTGATAAATTGATGGGACAAGACCCCCAACTAACTCATTACAAACCGAAACTGAAAATACTGATATGAGCTGATAAACAATGGCCCTCAGAAGATGAGGAATCACCAACAACTGGATAATACTAACCCAAAGATGTAACTAACGGCGTGACCAAACATGAACATCCAATCCTATATGATGAAACTATATAGCATAGAGTAAGCGGTCAGTACTTGGAAGGTACTGAGTATGCAAGGTAAGTAAAAACAGACAGTTAAAATATATAAGAGTTCATAAGAGTAGGACTGCATGATCATAACGTAAATATCATAATGTAAACATAAAGACTCAAGGTTTTCAAACCATTCATAATCCAGTCATAATCATAGTCATAAGAGAAACTTCATAAAACATAGTTTGAGCCAATGTAAAGTAACATATCCATGCATAAATTATGAGGAATAATGGGTGGCCTCGTCTTAACCGATACCATCATGATAGAGCTTACATGATGCCCCACTATTTCGCCCAAGTGGACAGGACCGTCCCAGGCTTTCCAGGAAAGGGAAGTTCATAATGTGATATCATAGGGAATCCAAAAATATATTTATATACCTACAGTGACATGTAGTTCTGAGACCACAGTGTTTACCTGAATGCTGGGTCTACTCGGTACTAGACGCTACTCCTAAAAGCATGCACATGAGGCCCATGTCGTAATCGTGAATCATTCATGAAGTTTATGGACAATTTAAACATAACTTACTTGATCATACTTGAAATACATGATTGTCCATGAATAAGGCCCGTGAGTCGGCCAATAGTCATAAATTCGTAAATCATGAAGAACATGCATACTTGTAAAAATACATATACTTGATATACATGAATCCATGAAGAGTACATGAGAGAAATCATATCAATAATCATAAATCATAATTGAGGTCTCAGGAAGATCAAGATCATAATGAAATCATAACTTGAGTTTTCATGAAACTTACATAATAGGGAATAGTTTAATTAAAATTTGAAATTATGAATTAATAATCAAAATAGATATAAAATCTTCCCTTAGATCTTAAAACATTATTTGATACATAAAGGAAATTGACCCATAGATAGATCATAGAGAATTTCACAAAATTAGGGATAAACCCCATTAGGTCATGAACTTGATTCTAGAATAGAAATCCATGGAACTTAGAAGAATTTTGAGCATGAGAGTAAAAGGAACTCCCATTCATAGCCTTACATACCTTGATAAATTTGATTTACACTCCTCTTTGAAAGCCCAAAAGGAATTGGAGAAAATTGGAATTTCTCAAGCCTTATCTCCAAGGAAGAACTCTAAACTTGCATGCATGGAATGGTAAGACTTAGGATAGGTTTGCATTGTTAAAACCCTTCTATCTGAGCTTAAAACGACGTAGTTTAGGACCTTAGAGCCTAGGAATTATGAAAATACCCTTAATGAAAAATATGGAAATTTAATACTGTCAGTGACTACAACTCGTACCATGAGTTGTACCACGAAGTAACGACTCGTGGTCATCTCCCGTGGTCACCACTGTTTATTCTTACAACATCTCTGAATCTTACCATGGTTTTCATATCATGACTCGTGGTGTCCTACCATAGGTCGTGCTACCATTCATGACATCACCCCTCTTCAACTGCCAAATCTTTACCACGACTCCCATCACGACTCATTGTTCCTTACCACGAATCGTAACATTACCCGTGACTTCATCTCCTCCATGACACTAACCACGAGTTGTACTCACATTCCACGACTCGTTGTGTGACTCGTGGTCTGAACCCTAGACTCCAAGTCTTTATGATGATTCCTCCTATGACTCATTACTCTTTCCTATGACTCGTACCACGAGTCATTCTGAGTCAAACTCCCTGATTTTTTTCTACTATTCGCATTTCAAATCCCGAGTTTAGTGTTAGGCACTTCCAGGGTATTGCAATATCTCCACCCTGGAACATTCATCCTAGAATGTGAATGAACACACTGAAAAGATGGGGAAAGCAACTGACATCTCAAATACTGAACATCTAAAGCTGAAATTGATGGAATGACAGACTCCGGACTTTGAATTCATGAATCACTCATACATATGTTGACATGAAAGAAACTGGGACACATGAACTAAACATGAGACTGAATGGAGTACTAAGGAAGGAAACTGGTATCTCAAACAGGAACTGAATCGGAAAGGAATAGATGCGGGTATTTAGCCATCATATCTGCTCTAGCTTCCCACATAGCTCCCTCAACATGTTGATTCCTCCACAGAACCTTTATTGAAGCTGCTTCATTGTTTCTCAACTTCTGAACCTGATGATCAAGTATTTCAACCGGAACCTCTTCAAACTTAAGGCTATCCTTCAGTCCTACGTTCTCCACCAGAACAACCAAAATCGGATCACCCATACATTTCTTCAAAAGTGATACATGGAAAACTGGATGCACTAAAGCCAATTCTGAGTGCAACTCCAAATCATAAGCCACTTTGCCAACACGTCTCACAATACTGTACAGGCCAACATAACAGGGACTAAGTTTTCCCTTCTTTCCGAACCTCATCACTCCCTTCATGGGAGACACCTTCAAAAATGCCCAATCATCAACTTCAAACTCAAGCTCTCTCCTCCTCACATATGCATAGGACTTTTGGTGACTCTGAGCTGTTTTCAACCTTTCTCTTATAAGATGAACTTTATCCATAGCCTCATGGACTGAATCTAGTCCTATCAACGTAGCTTCACCGACTTCATACCAACCAATAGGCGATCTACATCTCCTCCTATAAAGAGCCTCAAATAGAGCCATCTGAATACTGGAATGGTAACTGTTGTTATATGCACACTCAATGAGAGGCAAATGGTCATCCCAACTACCCTTGAAATCAGTTACACACGCTCGCAACATATCCTTAAGAGTCTGAATGGTCCATTCAGCCTGACCATCTTTTTGTGGGTAAAATGTTATGCTAAGCTTGACCTGAGTACCAAGTCCCTTTTGAAACGATCTCCAAAATTAGGAGGTAAAATGAGTACCTCTATATGATATGATGGGCAAGGGCACTCCATGCAACCAAAAAAGCTCTTGAATATACAACTTGGCATAATCCTCTACTGAATCAATAGTTTTGATCGGTAGAAAATGGGCTGCTTTAGTAGACCTATCTACCACAACCCAAATGGAGTCATACTATCGATGAGTACAAGGCAACCCTGTAATGAAATACATATTGATTTCCTCCCACTTCCAAGTAGGGATACTAATGTATTGAAGCACACCTCCGGGTCTTTGATGCTCAACCTTCACCTGTTGACAATTCAGACATTTAGCCACAAACTTTGCTATGTCCTTTTTCATGTCGTTCCACTAACAGACTTTCTGTAGGTCACAATACATCTTGGTGGCACCCGGATGTATAGAATATTTGGAACCATGATCCTCATGCAACATCCACTCTCTCAAGTCATTAACACCCGGTACACACAAACGACCCTGATATCGTAGAACACCATCTCCTCCTGAGGAAAAAACCTCCACGTTTTGATTCTTGACAACTTCCTTCAACTTTACCAAAATTGGATCCTCGTCTTGTATAGCCTTAACTGTAGTCAATAAGGAAGATTCTAATCCATTTTGAACAATGACACCACCATCTGTCGAGTCAACAAGATGAACTCCTAGTGTCATGACCCGAACATAGGCTCGAATAGAGACACAGGACAAGTAACCCCAAGAGGATCCAAGTCGACCCATGGCATAATCATAGCATATCACTTAATAATAGAAATAGCTAACAGAACATAACTGAGAAGAAGCTAACTGAAAAAGTCTAATTAAAAACCATAAGAACAAATGTAACAACAATTTGATACAAAGTTGAATCTATCTTGACAAGTTGGAAAGCTTCTACCAAACAGATGAGTTGCTAAGACAAGCCCCCAACTAACTCCTAAAATTTGAAAACTAAAACATAATGGAAATATAAATCGCGTCCCCGAGAGATAAGGACTCACCACAACAGCTGAGAGGGGAAAGAAGCGTAACTAACCACGTGGCTGGGTCTGGGAACTTGAATCTATATCATGAAATGATATAGCACATAAAGGCATGCATTCAGTACTTGGAATGTACTGAGTATGCGGAAAATGTAAATAAACTAAAACATGCAAGTATACATGAAGAAAGTAAACTGAACACATTAATGGTAATATAACTGGAAAGAGATACAACAACCTTGTCTGAGATACACATATACATATTAAAATAACGATTTTATAAGAAACATTTACTCAAATATAATTAACTTATGTGCAAAGGTTATATACTAAACAAATACTAAGGACCGAAGTTGTGACTGATATCATAGAGAGTATCGAAGGAAAACGTTCTAGGTTGTAGAGAGTCCCTGACTGTATAAGGGAGAGTCTCTAACTGTCGAAGGGAGAGTCCCTAATTGTCAAAGGGAAATGTTCTCGGCTGTGGAAAATCCCTGACTTTCTAAGGGAGAGTTCCTGACTATCCAAGGGAAACGTTCTCGGCTGTGGAGAGTCCCTGACTGTGTAAGGGAGAGTCCCTAACTGTCGAAGGAAGAGTCCCTGAATGTTGAAGGGAAATGTTCTCGGCTGTGGAGAGCCCTGACTGTTTAAGGGAGAGTCCCTGACTGTCTAAGGGAGAGCATTCTCTGATAATGAGAGTCGCTGACTAACTAGGGGAAACATTCTCAGCTGATAAGAGTCCCGACAGACTAAGGGAAACATTCTCAGCTGATGAAAGTCCCGACAGACTAAGAGAAACATTCTTAGCTGATGAGAGTCCTGACAGACTAAGGGAAACATTATCAGCTGATGAGAGTCCCAACAGACTAGAACTAGTCTAAATTACTACAGCTAATCAGAGACATGAGAATTCAACAAATTACATCATACTTTACACACATCCACAACATTCAAATCCCGAGTTCATAGCATACAACGTATATATTAGAGTCACATACACATATATATATCTTTATGAAACTTTCATATGGATCTCATATCTTGAAACATCATTGGACTCATGCATAACGATCAAGTTCTAAACATTTAATAAGAGCCGAATCTGAGACTAGCATCACACCCTGTACTAGATCACTGCTGGTAATTGAATCTTATACTCATTATATTAAATAAGAGTCCCGGCAGACTAAGGGAAACATTCTCAGCTGATGAAAGTCCCGACAGACTAAGAGAAACATTCTTAGCTGATGAGAGTCCAGACAGACTAAGGGAAACATTCTCAGCTGATGAGAGTCCCAACAGACTAGAACTAGTCTAAATTACTACAGCTAATCAGAGACATGATCATTCAACAAATTACATCATACTTTACACACATCCACAACATTCAAATCCCGAGTTCATAGCATACGACGTATATATTAGAGTCACATACACATATATATATATCTTTATGAAACTTTCATATGGATCTCATATCTTGAAACATCGTTGGACTCATGCATAACGATCAAGTTCTAAACATTTAATAAGAGCCGAATTTGAGACTAGCATCACACCCTGTACTAGATCACTGCTGGTAACTGAATCTTATACTCATTATATTAAATATGTGATAATCTGAAGTCTAAATCATATGGAACTGAATCATGCTGATAACATCACTAAGGAAGTCATTCTCTACTATAGAGAGTCCCAACTAAACTAAGGGAGTCATTCTCTACTAGGGAGAAACCCAATTGAACTAGGGTGTCACTCTCTGCTATGGAGGATCCCGACTGAACTAGGGATTCACTCTCTGCTATGGAGGATCCCGGCTGAACTAGGGAGTCACTCTCTGATATGGAGGATCCCAACTGAACTAGGGAGTCACTCTCTGCTATGGAGGATCCTGAGCTGACTAGGGGAGCGCATTCTCAGCTATGGAGAGTACCTGGTTGACTAGAACATAAGGAGTACTGATCTAACATTATACATCTGGTCTATGCTACTACAACTAGTTAGAAACTTGAACATTCACTGTTTTCATCATACAATATTCATTTCGAAAGGATTATGGCTAGTTTATACTAACAACAAGCCCAACAATCGGAAATATCATTCTTGTGTTTTATCATCATAATTCATATCATCACGGTGCCAAATTGATATTTCTTCAAACGTCTTATTTTAGTGAGCATCTATAGATTCACGTCACATGCATTACACTTCCACAACATTTAAGTTCTGGATTCATATCATTCAACATGTCTCATAGAGTCATTTATGGTTCACTGGTCCAAATCACACTTTAACATAGATACATGGTTTCACATATTTAGGTTTACGGAAGCCTATGCACTGAACTTCTACCTTGAGCATTTACAACGAATTCATGGAGAAACATAGATATTCATTTCATAAGACCATTTTCATAATTCACTTCAATTTATGGGAAAGATGCAATAATTAGGCCATTATCGTAGATTTACTGTCACACCCCCAAACCTAGAGAGGCATGCCTGGCATCTGGTGCCACCCCTAATATGAGCATATCCGATGCCCAAAATATAAAACAAAGGCCAGAATCGATGAGGTTCAACAACACAACAACTATACAACATGGCCTACCTAGCCTAAAACAATGACAGTACACCCACAACAAATGTCTATGAGCCTCTAAAATTATGATAGATATCAACTACTCGAGATAGGGCCCTGAACTACCCATAACTCAACCTCTAGCAACTCCGAAAGAACTGGAGCACACCGACTCAGCTGGAATTCCTCTCAACATCCAAGAACCTGGTCTAACAGCCCACCATCACCTGCAGGCATGAATGCAATGCCCCGACTATGGCATCAGTACAATAATGTACCGAGCATGAAAGGCAGAAACAACTGGAAGACTAAGATTAGAGATCAATAGATATACCAAATATTGCAGAAGGAGAACTCAGCTTAAGTAAACACATAAAACCTACCCAGCCCCCATAAGCCTGGAAAGTACAATCAAGCATACAAATAGAACCTACCTGGCCCTCATAAGCCCGACAAGTCCAATAAGTAAATAACAATACAATGGTACCTAGCCAACCCAGCTCACTTGTCATCGCCTCTAGACCTCTCAATGGCCTCAGCTAACACCAACCAACATCTAGCATCCACTGCTATTAGATAAAAAATAACATAAGCAGAAACAACAACATAATGCCAAACAAATCACAAGTAAACACCAGTTAATTAAAATCATCAATCAGGCACTGCCAGACACTCTCTTGGCTGCGCACAGTTAGCGGAGCTCAATCCATCTAGGAGAACCAATCGCGATACCAGGAAGGCTCAGACATGTCGGACCATTCTTGAATCATGTCTCAACTCGACATTACAGAGGACATCATTCTCAACCCCATAGAGCATTTCACTCCTTGGGCTTAACCCCTTAGCCGAAAACACTCTCGTGCGTCGGGTATCCACAAGCTCCAAGGCCTCAAATAGCATACACAATTATGATCAAAGGCATTCATAATCAATAAAAACAATATATATAAACACATGTTCAAAATAGCTCACAGCAGGCTCTCAAACCCCACAACCCAACTATTACAACACAATACTATTCTTTCACGTCTAGCCGTCCACCGACGAGTCACTACCAAACTAAGGATTACCATATTAAACAATCCATCCTCAAATTTTATAAATATACCACATGCCACTCTACTTAACACTAACATCAAGGGACACGGCTAAAATAGCCCAAGTGTCACCATGGCTGTCACGTGCCATCGACACAATCGCTGATTCAAACATAAAAAAGATCGTTGTAACCATCGACCTTAACTACTCTAATACCCCATTCACTTGTAAATACGATCACCTAATCTCATTCACTAAAACATCCCAAAACTTTCTACAAGAACCTCACGCCTCACACACGACCTCTCGACACGAGCCTAACAATTTGCCATGACTATGATTCTCTGCACTCAAGCCCAAGAAACAAACCAAACCAGCACCTTATACACACATTAATCACCATATAAAAAGCATAAAAATATTTTAATAATAGCAAATATACAAGCCATCGCAAAACAGCCAGCACACACGTAAACACGGACGATAACGACTATGGAATTCATGTCGATAAAGGGAGGGGCAAGCCTAACATACTTTAGCTTCAAGACTAGCCGAACTTGAGCCTTCAAAACCATGAAAATAAAGCCTAAAGGAATTCCTATATTCTTCCAAAAGCCAACATAACTCAATAACAAAACAATACAAACGAAGCTTACCCGATAAGATTCATAAGAATTTGATGGCAGTGACTCTGAGACAATAGCCTACCTGCGTTAACACACTTATAAACAACCTTAAAAACTAAGGAGAACAAAATAAAGAAGGATTACCAAGAGCTTTACCAAGAAACATCCACCAAACAGCCCAGAAAAGACACCAAACCACGGACTACACCAAGCTCCCGACTTCCCGACACCGAAATCATGTTAAGCCATGGATTCTAGCCCCAAAACCCAAAGGAAACCATGGAGAGAACTTGAGAGAGGTTTCATAAGAAATATATGCTGGAAAATGAATTTTTGTTGACCAACAACCGACCAAAGGGGATTAAATAATCCTCCACCGCCTTAAGAACTTGTGAGGTAGCTGCCTGTGCGGTCTCATGAAAACGCAAATATCTATGTATTCCGAAGTTAGATTGATGAACAGTTTGATGCATTAGAAACTAGACTCATAGATATTTAATTTTATATCTAGTACACACCCTATCTACTTATAGATTGGGAGAAAAGCCTCAAGACATTTGTCATTCATTTCAAGGAATCTCAAGAAGGAAATTTTGCAATAACTTTTTTCCGAATTTCGTTATACAACTTGATCGACGTCCAATCTTAAATATGATCATAGAGTGATTCAAATAATTCATAATACTTCCTTCTTTATCCAATTAAGTACTCTTAGTCCTACCTTGAAAGCACGATTTTATTGCTCAAATTATCTGGGGTGTTACATCCTTCCCCCCTAAGAAACATTCATCCTCGAATGTTGGACGACACACACGATCCAACTCAAGGACTGACACAACACGACATCACACGACATAGCCTCACATGAAAAGCCTACCACAAACAACTCCAAACAACAAAACCTTGCACCATGCCAAGGCACTACACCAATATAACATTAATCAAAATAAGAATCTTACCTGTCGCGATGTTTAGCCACTGGCAAGGTTATAATTCATCAAGTTATAAGCATCCCTACACAAACTAGCAAATATTAGTCTAGACCCGACTCCTAAAACATCTGACTTCTCGCACGATTTCAATCTAGAAAGAAGGATAACAATCCTAAATGTCCTATAACCTCCTGTTTATAAATACACAGCGCAATGCACATATAAACAAGACTCTACTAGACACGGCTCATAGAATCCCTAGGACGAACTGCTATGATACCTAGTCTATCACACCCCAAACCCAGGGAGGCATGATTGGCACCTGGAGCCACCCCAGATATGAGCATACCTGATGCCCAAAATATAAAATAAAGGCCAGAATCGATGATGTTCAACAACACAACAACTATACAACATGGCCCACCTAGCCTAAAACAATTACACTACAGCAAAAAAAATGTCTACGAGCCTCTAAAATTATGGTAGAAATCAACTGCTTGGGGCAGGGCCCCGAACTACCCATAACTCAACCTCTGGCAACTCCGAAAGAATTGGAGCACATCGACTCAGCTGGAACTTCTCTCGGCATCCAAGAACTTGGTCTAATAGCCCGTCATCACCTGTAGGCATGAATGCAGCGCCCCGACTAGGGCTTCAGTAAAATAATGTACCGAGCGAGAAAGGTAGAAACAAGTGGAAGACTAAGATTGGAGCTCAATAGATAAACCAAATATCGCAGAAGTAGAACTCAGCTCAAGTAAACACATAAAACCTACCTGGCCCCCATAAGCCCGGCAAGTCCAAAAAGTAAATAATAATAAAATGGTACCTAGCAAACCCATCTCACCTGTCATCGCCTCTAGACCTCTCAATGGCCTCAGCTAACACCAACCAACATCTAGTATCCACTGCTATTAGATAACAAATAACACAAGCAACAACCACAATATAGTGCCAAACAAATCACAAGTAAACACCAGTAATCAACATCATCAATCAGGGACTGCCGGATACTCTCTCGGCTGCACACAGTTAGCGGAGATCAATCCATCTGGGAGAACCAATCGCGATCCCATGAAGGCTTAGACATGTCGGACCACTCTCGAATCATGTATCAACTCGACATTATGGATGACATCATTATAAACCCCGTAGGTCATTTCACTCGTTGGGCTCAACCCCTCAGCTGGAAACACTCTCATGCATAGGGTATCCACGAGCCCCAAGGCCTCAAATAGCATACACAATCATTATAAAATGCATTCATAATTAATAAAAACAATACATATAAACACATGTTCAAAATATCCCAGAGCAGGCTATCAAATCCCACAACCCGATTATTACAAAACAATACTATTCTTTCACATCTAGCCGTCCACCGACGAGCCACTAACCAAGCTAAGGATTACCATCCAAACCAGTCCATCCTCACGTTTTATAAACAGCCCACATGCCACTCTACTTACCACTAACAGTAAGGGACATGGCTAAATTAGCCCAAGTGTCACCACAGCACGTGCCATCAACACAATCACTGATTCGAACATAACAAAAGATCGTTGCAACGATCGACCTTAACTATTATAATGCCCTATTAACTTGTCAGTATGATCACCTAATCGCATTCACTCAAACATACAAAAACTTTTACAAGAACCACACGCCTCACACACGACCGCTCGACACGAGCCTAACAATTTGCAATGACTACGATTCTATGCATTCAAGCCCGAGACACCAACAAAACCATAACCTTATACACACCTTTACCACCATATAAAAAGAATAACAAGAGTTCAATAATAGAAAAAATACAAGCCATCACAAAACAGCCAACACACATGTCAACACGGACGACAACAGCTATGGAATTCATGCCGACAAAGGGAGGGACAAGCATAACATACCTTATCTTCAAGCCTAGAGAACTTGAGCCTTCAAAACCATGAAACTACTGTCTATAGGAAGTCCAATATTCTTCCAAAACACAGCCAACACAACTCAATAACAAAACAAGACAAACGAAGCTTATCCGATATGATTCATCAGAATTCGATGGTAGAAACTCCGAAACAACAACCTACCAGTGTTAACACACCTATAAACAAACTTAAAAACTAAGGAGAACAAAATAAAGAAATCTTACCAACATCTTTACCACGAAACAGCCACCAACCACCCAGAAAAGACACCAAACCACGGACTACACCAAGCTCCCGACTTCCCGACACAAAAATCATGTTAAGCCATGGATTCTAGTGCCAAAACCCAAAGAAAACCATGGAGAGAACTTGAGAGAGGTTTAATAGGAAATATATGCTGGAAAATGAATTTTTGATGACCAACAACAGACCAAAGGGGATTAAATAATCCTCCACCGCCTTAAGACCTTGTGAGGTGCTTGCTTGCGCGGTCTCTCGAAAACGTGAATATCTCCCTATTCCGAAGTCGGATTGATGAGAAGTTTGATGAATTAGAAACTAGACTCATAGAACTTTAATTTGATAGGTCGGGCACACCCTAAATCCTTATATATTGGGAGAAAAGCCTCAATACATTTGACCTTAATTTCAAGGAATCTGAAGAAGGAAATTTTGCGATAACTTTTTCCAAATTTTGTTCTACAACTTGATCAACGTCCAATTTTAAATATGATCATAGAGTGATTCAAATAATTCATAATAATTCCTTACTTATCCAATCAAGTACTCTTAGTCCTACCTCGAAAGCACGATTTTATTGGTCAAATTATCCGGGGCATTACATTTACCTCATACCCAATAAGTTCCATCGAAAGAATAAGGAGAATACATATTTTACTTTCAATTGATCAAGCCCATACACTATAATCTCATCTCAACATATTTAGAAAATAGTATATTCTTACAATATTCATATATTTCATACATGGGTACAACTCATGGATTCAATTGAGTGGACAATAATAAAACCACAATCATCGTTGAAGCCCTTTTATGAAGAACATTCTAAAATCATACATTTTCACCATCTAACACATAATTCAAGACATTCAAATAGTTTTATAATCACAATTAGCTCATAGTCATAGTGGGTTTTAGAATTCAAGAAGACATAGAAGAAATCACCCACCAATCAAAACCCTAGGTCAGGCTTTTCTAGAATAATTGAAATTGGATTTTTGATAAATATTTTGGGGCACAAGGACGGAAGAATATCCTTGTTAAAAAATCCGCATACCTGCTTCGAAGAATTTCCCAGTTGAACTTGACCTTGAAGCCTTTGAATAATCCCTTGAAGAATCCTTGAACCTTAAGAGAGAGGAGGAAGAAGGGTTTGAGAGTTATTTGATGTAGAACGAGGGTTCTGGCTAGTTACCCCCTTAAAAACGTCCCATACCAAGCTCAAAACATCATAGTTTTAGGAGTTAGAAGCATAGGATTTTATGAAAACACCCCTGAAAAAACGCAAAAAAATTCCACCTGATAGTCCCCACGGGGCACTTCACCAGTCTTGGGGAGGACAATGACTCATGAGGCCCTGTCGTGAAGTGCACTGGACAACTTCTCAAAAATTCCCCTGATTCAACTGACCACTCACTTCACGAGTCATGATCTTCCATGATGACTCCTGGCCTATATCTGTCATCTCCACAGCCTGGGACCCTATCCAAGAACTCTAGCCTCCACCCGACGACAGACATAACGAGTCGTTACCTGGCACGATGACTCGTCAGGGTTCGTGATTACTGGACTTGCTACACCTTTGGATTGCTCCCCATGGGTCTGACAACGACTTGTGGAGCCACCTAACGATTCGTCCCCCAACTCATTCAGTGCAAAAATTTCCACCTTCTGTCTGAATTCTTTCTTTAAGCCTGGAATCTGATATTAGAAACAATTGGGGTGTTACATCACCACTGCCTCAGGACCCCATCTTGGCTCTCCAGCATCCCCCGACGACCGACCTAATGAGTCATCACCTACCTAACGACTTTTTGGGTCGTCCGTGGTCACTGAACCTTGCCACACCTCCTAACTGCTCCTCACTGGTCTGACCACAACCCGTTAGGTCACCGGACGAGTCTTTCCACAACTCATTCTGAGGTAAATTTTCCATTTTTCAGCTAATTTCTTTCTTTAAGTCTAGGCCTGTTCTTAGAAACTTTCGGATTGTTACACCTAGTGATGCAAGTCGATGCATATCCTTCACTAACTCTTTCCTCTCCCAACCTAAATGGGACATACTCTCCATAAAAAGCTTGCTAAGATTGTCTGCTACAACATTAGTCTTGCCTGGATGATAAAGGACACTCATATCGTAATCCTTAAGAAGCTCCAACCACCTTTTTTGAAGTAGATTTAGATCCTTTTGGGTGCACACCTACTATAGGCTTTTATGGTCCATAAACATATCCACATGGACCTCGTACAGATAGTTTCTCCAAATCATCAAGGAAAATACTACCGCCGCCAACTCAAGGTCGTGAATCAAGTAGTTCTTTTCATTGACTTTTAGCTACTAGGAAGCATAGGTTATAACCTTACCATGATACATTAATACATAACCAAGGACGATCCTTGAGGCATGACAATATACCACAAACCCATTGGTACCCTCAGGTAGGGTCAATACTGGTGCTAAGGTAAGTCAAGTATTCAAATCTTGAAAGCTCTTCTCATGGGCCTCCGACCATTGAAACTTCACTTTCTTGTAGGTAAACTTGGTCAATAGTGCCGCAATGGATGAAATATCCTTCCACAAACCTCTTGTAGTAACCAGCTAAGTCAAAGAAACTCCTGATATCCAAGAGACTCACTGGTCTAGGCCAATTCATTACAACTTCTATCTTTTGAGAGTCCACCTATACACCTTGATACCACATGACACAAAAATGCTACCGAGTTTAACCTAAACTCACACTTGCTGAACTTAGCATACAACTGTCAATCCTTAAGAGTTTGTAGTACCACCCTAAAATGAGTGGGCATGCTCCTCTTTACTCTGAAAGTATATGAGAATGTCATCTATTAACACGATCATGAACATATCCAAATACGGCTTGAACACCTTGTTCATCAAATACATAAAAGCTGCAAGAGAATTCGTTAGTCTAAAAGACATAAGTACAAAATCATAGTGACCATACCGAGTCCTAAAGGCTGTCTTCGAAATGTCGCTCTCTCGAACCCTGAGCTGATGATACCCGAATCTCAGGTCTATCTTTCGGAAACACTTGGCACCTTGAAGTTAGTCAAACAAGTCATCAATTCTAGGAAGAGGATAACTATTCTTGATGGTAACCTTGTTCAACTGCCGGTAATCAATGCACATTCGTAGGGAACCATCCTTCTTCTAGACAAAGATAATAGGTATGACACACGGGGATTGCTTGGTATAATGAAACCCTTGTCTAAAAGATCCTTCAACTCTTTTTTCTGAGATGGATCTATTCCGTCAGGAGGAATAGATATAGGTTGTGTATCGGAAAAAGTTTAATAACATAATTGATCTCCTGCTCGAGAGGAATTCCCGGTAAATCTTCTGGAAACACTTCTAGTTATTCACACGCCACATGAACTGACTGGATAATCAATATTTTGGATGTAGAATCCTTAACCCTAACTAGATGGTACATAAAACTTTCTAGCCTTAAGGTAGGAAATGAAATGACCTACAGGGAAAGCTGAACTACCCTTCCACTTTAGACTAGCTCACTCGAAATCGGAACTCTACCACACGGGTTCTACAATTTATTGAGGCATAACATGCATGTAGCTAATCCATGCCAAAGATAACATCAAAATCTTTCATGGCTAGCTATAATAAATCTGCTAAGGTAACTTTCTGAAGGATTGTGAAAGGGAAATTTCAACATACCAGTCGATCTATAATTGAATTACCAACTAGAATAGAGACTCAGAAGGGTAAGACAGGATTTCAGGACTGACTCCAAAACTACTTGCAACATAGGGCGCCAGAAAATATAAAGTATTCCCTGGATCTAACAATGCATACACATCAAAGTGGAATACTCGCAACATTCCAATGACCATATCTGGTGAAATTTCCTGCTCCTGACTAGACGCAAGGGCATAAAACCAATTCTACTGCCGACCACGACCTACACTGGTGAATGCACCTTGTTGCGCTGGGCGTGCTGGTGCTGCTGCTGAACTGGTAGCCTGAGTATGACCTCTGCAATCATCCTTCCTAGCCAAAGGACACTCCCGACGCCTGTGCCCAGGTCTACCACACACAAAACAGATATTTGGCCCAATCAAGCACTCCCCTATGTGATTCTTGCCACACTTCCCGTAGACTGGGAAGGGTCGTTCTGCCTGCATGCTCCTCTGTCCGCTCGAGCTTGATACTCTGCTCCTCTGGTCACCTATAGGTTTACATAGAGCACTTTCCAATGATGTCCTGGAGCTAATGACCTCTAATGGGACTGCTGACGATGTCCATCTCCTGATCTAGGCTGGGAAAACCCATAGCTTTCTGTCCTGGCCCTCTTGGCCTCTCTCTCTAAAATGCACCGCCTCCATCTGCTGGGCATACAAAAGCAATTGAGGAAAGTCAATGTACTAATGAATCATAGTGGTCCTTCAATCCTTTACCAGGTATTCTGCTACTCTATGTACAAACCTGCTCACCCGAGCTCTCTGATCAACCACCAGCTCTGGTGCATATTTGGACAAATGAGTGAACTTCAAAGAATACTCCTGTACTTTTATATTATTTTGCTTCAGGTTTATGAAATCAGCTGCCTTTATTTCCCTCATCTCACGGGGAAAGAACTGATCCAAGAACGCGGTAAGAAACTCATCCCAACCAATGGGACCCGTTCCAACAACTCTACTATCCTTCTACTGTCTATACCAGATATGTGCAACACCTTTCAACTAATACGAGGCTAGGTATGTACTCTCCTCCTCTGTCATCAATAAACACATACAGATCCTCACCCACCTTCAATTCGAGAAACTTTGGAGGGTTCATCCTAAGAAAGTCCCTAACTCTTATTGTCGCCACATTTTCGTTCTAAGGAACATGCACTATCCCCTACTAGTTGACCTAGAGGGCCAACTATTGTGCCAACATCTAGATGGACACCTTAAACTCCGCATGGGCAACCTGCTCGGGCACATGATCCTCGGGGGTTGGTGGGGCCTGTTGGTTCCCATCCCCATTGCCATTCTCATGGCCATTTCATTTCCATTTCTTCTTCCATTAACTCAGCGAGGAGGCATGATTCTACAAATGCGTATAGCATGATTTAGAAGGATAGAGAGATATGTCTAGCACAACATAGATCATAAAAGAAGGGAAGTTTCCTAAAAACATTTCATAGCCTCTTTGTCATGGGTGTTGCATGCTTCATAAATCCTTGTGGCAATTGAAAAGTTTGATCCTAGAGTGGGGAAAAGCTATCCAAGGTCAAATCCACAATTTACATGAGATGGAAGACTTGAGAATGAAGGAATATGAAAATGCATCATTTTTACAAAGCCAGAATGAAGCGTTATCATGATAAAAAAGTGCTGGAGCATAATTTTATTCTAGGGGAGTGGGTACTATTATTCAATTCTAAACTAAAGCTATTCCCTAGGAAGTTAAGGTCTAAATGGTCAGGCCCTTTCATGGTATCTTAGGTGTATGAAAATGGAGCCATTGAACTTCACAATAAAAACGAGAGCACGTTCAAAGTAAATGGCCAGCGGGTCAAAAGATATCTGGTAGTGTTGGAAGGAGTGGGGCGAACAGAGGTGGTGCATCTGGAAGAACCATAGACCTAGACTCTTGTCGTGCCATGATGTTAAATGAGGCGCTTCTTGGGAGGCACCCAAGTATTTGTTATTCTTACATATTTTGTTGTTTTTGATTTTCTTTATAGGTGAAAAAGGGTGAAAAATGGGATGAAGACCAAATTGGTGAACCACTGCTCAAAATTCGTGAAGCGCAGTTCAAGCGCCGGCAGAACCAGTGTGCTGAAGATTCAAGGTAAAGATGCGAACCAACCGACGAATCACCGATGGTAATTCGTGAAGAACCACTGGGCGCCGATCCCACCCAGTGCACTGAATGTTCCAAGAAGAACCCGCGAAACAACTGGCAAAGCTCTATGCAAATCTGCAGTAGGATCTGTGAAGCATTGATCTCCCACCGATCTTGTAGGCAGAATTTTCTTTCAGGTAATACAAGTGGCGGCCACAGCAGCGACCCACCAGCCTAATTCGGCGATCGCTGATGCAACTCCCAATGCACAATCCTAGATGGCAAAAGTCCACAAATGGCTACAGATTCCAAAAATTCTCTCCCGTTTTCCCTCAAACTAACCCATTATTCCTCACCTAACACCTCTTAATATTTCCTATCCTAAGCGCCCATTCACCTTTCTCAAGGGTTTGTATCTTATGCATCCTTCACAAATCTTCACAAACACATTTCATTGAAGGTAAGCATCTTCTCACCCATGCTAAAAAGGTCATAATCCCGTCGTTAAAGTGTTGTTCTACCCATCTTTCTCAAGTTTGGTTTTGTTTTCTTGTTTTTTATGTATGAATGTTGCTCTGCTATGTTCATTCATATCTAGGTATATTATACATACCCGTGTGGGTTGCCTAATGAAGGATTGATTGACACGTCTCATAAGGGTAACCTTGTGGTTTTTCATTGAATTATGTGTATAATCGATTAGTTGTCATATAGAGGTAATTTGGATGGTGATCGGATGTAGTATTGCGGATAGAGAATCACTAGTGGTAGTTAGCTGGTGAAAAGTTGTTGTGCCCAATTTCTATTCTTCCTCTGAGTTAGATGATGATTCATCAGAGGCTTGCGAGATGCAATTGCTGATCACCGACGAGTCGCCAATGACACCGGAGCATTTACGAAGTTTCCTCGGCTACTTTAGTTTTGAGCTACATATTATGTTCCAATACTAACTTACTCTTGCAGCTTTATGTCTACCTACCAGCATTTTCATGCAGGCCAAGCATCTGTGCCCGCAATACCCCTCAAAAGAGATTTGGGTTGAATGGAGTGGAGGATTTTTACATAACTTTAAAGGAAAAATGTGTCATCCATGCAGAAGCCCAATTTGATGTAGAATCATTCAAACTACATGCCTAGATACATATCACCAGATTGGGATGCGTGATTGGGGCCCATTTACCATACCAGTTGACCCATACTTCCCGGAACTAGTATGGGAAATCTATCCATCATATAGAGCGAGGCAACAATTGATGAATCTAAGGGATCGCACTAAAGCGTTCCCACGCCTAACATCAGTTTCGGTGCAAGGGCAGGCGGTTCAAGTAACGCCTGAATCAATCAACTCATTGTATTGGGATGAGCCAATCCCACCACATCCAATTCTCCTTCAAAAGGTAGAAGACAAGGCGAACCAATTCCAATGGGTAGCTCACGTGATTGCACAAGGACAACCCCAATGGGCTGTGTCCAAAGGCCTAATTCATTGGTGTGATTTAAAATTCGACGTATGCATGTGGTTAGATTTGGTCTGTTCAAGGTTGATTCCCTCTCGGACTACATTAGAGGTGCCTATTCAAGTGGTGATTCTTCTTGCGTGCATAATGAAGCATGTGCACATTAATGTGGGAGAGATTATTGCTGATCAGTTCAGGCGAAAAGCTAAAAAACAAACCACAACATTGCCCTTCCATACCTTGGTAAGTATGTTGTGTATAAGGACTGAGTGTCCTTTGTGCGGTTATTGGATAAGTACAAGTCCACGGAGTGATTACTTTGGACACTGAGACAAAAAAAGGCCCCAACGATAAAGCGGGCAAGGTATACAAAGAGCATGACCCCACCATCACCCTTGACATCTTCTCATATAGCTACTGCCCCGGCCAATGCAGAAAAGTCCTAACCTTCTCCGCCCTGGATTTACTCCATATTGCATAAAGGGAAAAGATGCATGAGAATCAGCTTGTACGACTAGCCAAGGCTATCCCATCCATGATCCAAAGTGCTTATAAGAGAGCCTTGCAGCCTGCTAAAGACAAGTTGACACACCTATGATCGAAAGTTGATGTTGTTGAAAGTGAAATGACTATATTACAGCAGGAGGTGGCCACACTTACTAAAACTACCAACCAACTGATGTCTTGTGGCCCTGAGGTAGTGCCACCACATGTCAAAGCACCTAGAAGTTCCCCAGATGATTGGTGGGTGGGCTACCATAGTGATGCAGATATTATGTCTAATGAGGAGGACCACCACAGTCAACCTTCTCCACCTCAAATGCGTTCGGTGTATGAGGTTGATCCTTCGTGGGCTCCGGGGGGAGTGGAAACAACATCTTATCATGAGCTTTGAATCCTTCCGGACAGATGGTCGCACTAGGCCCTGGTCTACCTGTCACACTCCCACCAGATCCCATGCAACGCACAACAGAAGACACAACTTCTTGGGTTTTTGATGTTGTCACTTATACGTGGAAGTCAAGACCAAAACACTAATATGATCAAGAAATCTATTCTACCTTCTTGACTTTCTTGTGGTTTCCATTGGGGGTAATGTCTGATTTATGTTTGGGGGAGGCATTGATTATTGTCCTTGGGGAGTTAAATATTTATTCTGACTTGATAATTTTTGAATTGTGTTTCTTTTTTTTGCCATTGTAAATAGTAGGGTAGAAATTAAATCTCCTAGGGTTTTCTTTTGACCACAGTTCTTTCCCAAGGAGCAGTTTTTTATTTTATTTTAGTTATTTTTGTTGTCAAACCGGGTTGGATTTTCCCGATGATGGACTGAGTGGCGATACTTTTAAGGGAAATGCCATGTCACTTTGAGTTTGTTGTGAAGTTGTTTTAAGAGGCACCAACTAAAATTTTTCTTGTGTTGAAATGAGAATGTGAAAACAAGGGCATGAAGATGAAGATAATGAGCAAATGTTGACACCGTAGCATAGTAATCTTTGTTGTACATTGTAAATTGCCTACTTGACTTATGATGTTTTCTTGCTTGATGTCCCAATGTGATATTTTTATTTGGGAAAATGACTCATGTATACCCTTTAAGGGTAATGCTTTGTGTGGCGGGGATATTTTTGTGAATCTCATGCGTTATATCTTGTCTAGAACTTGCCCTAAATGTGATTCAAGGAAAAATCCTAGATGTAGTTGCACCAAGAAAATGAGTTTAGGCCCTCAGTTGTGTTGCCACTTCACCCGTACGCCCTCCATGATCATTAACCCATTTTAGTCAATTTTGAGCCTTAAAACCTTTCCTTTGCAACTGCATTGCAAGCCTTAAGACCATTCTTAATACCTTTTTTGGCCCCTATTCTCCCTAAATGCTAATCACAAGATAAGTGCTGAAGTAAGCTCAAGGTCTAAGAAGAAGGGAGTGAGAAAACAAGTGTGGAAAATAAGGCAAGAGCCTAAGTTTGGGGGTATGCAAAACAAGGGGGGAAAGACAAGAATCATAGTGTGAAGGGAACATCACCATTTGTCAAAGTGCGCAAAAAGAAAAGAAATAAAAGGAAAAGACTATTTGTGTGAATTGGTGTTCCCTCTTGGGGTAATAAGGTTAGTGGTGGAAACATAAGAGGGGTTATAAGGGAGAGTATTAAAGAAATAAAAGGCAACAACAAGAAGAGAAATGAAAAGTTGGTTGAGTGAGCAAAATTGCTGTAAGGCATGTCATGAAAAGTATTAGGGAGGATCTAATCACTATAGCCAAATGGTTATCCTACCCTAACCTTAAGCCTAGATCACAGCTTGCAAGTCCTAAATTATTCTAGGTATAGCTACTATACATTAGTGGCTAACTACATGAAGGGCAAGCCTATGGGTCAAGTGTATGCATGTAGATATCTTTTTGGTGAGTGAATGTGAGTGTCTCTTCCAATTAATCCTTGGTATGCATTCAAATGATCAAAGAAATAAGAGGAGAGGGATACTTATATTTGGTGAATGGCATCATTCCTTTAGGGAGGCAAGAGCATTTAGAGTTCATCTGCACATAGAACAAGGAGTGCAAACTCTAAGGCAAGCTTTGAATTTTCAGTGATTATAACTTGAGATGCTATGTGTGTTACTTGGTTGAAACAATTCCTTGTATGGTTAATGATTCCTTTCAAAGCTTCACTTGATGGAAAGTTGTTGCCTTCTTGAAACATCTTCATTGTTTTGGTTGTTTGGGGTATTTTCTTCTCTTTTCGGTGAGCATGGTGAGTATTTTTGGGTTGTCATAGTCCAGGTGTTTAATTGTGAAGAAATGTGACATTTTCCTCAATAGTTGAAATATTGCATTACTTGAGGACAATTAATAATTCAAGCTTTGGGGTTTGATGAGTTGGTAAATCACCAACTCATTAGACTCTAAAACTTGAGTTTTTGTCTCGTTCCCGAATTGATTATGTGGATTTTATTCCCTTTCTGTTTTTGTTGTGTGCAAATTCTTAAGTTTGAAGAAAAGAGCAAAAATAGAGTAAAAAGGAGGAAATGAGTATAAGCAACGAATCGCTGGTGTTAACCGATGAAACATTGATTAAAAGCTGAAGGTCACTGCCTTAAGGGAGGAATGCTACCGACGGTTCACGAGTCACCAGTGGCGAGATGCCGGTGCAGTTGTCGAATGACACTTAGAAAACTCTAGAATTGGAATTGAAGATTCGGCGGTTCACGGATTTGCATCGGTGAAATGTTGGGTGAACGACCGAAGTTCACTGGAAATGAATGCATAAGTAAAGCAAGTATCCGACGGTTCATGAATTTCATCGGCAAACTGTCGGTACCTTCCGCCAGTTTCAGAATGATGCTTTTAAGGGTATAACTGTTCATTGCTGAAAAAGGAAGGAAAAGTACCCTACTTTTCAAGGTATAAATAGAAGAGAAGTACTCTGCAAAAGAGAGGAGAAAAAGAGAGAGGAAGAAGATATAGAATTAGAGAGATTGAGAGAAAAAACCAAGTACACATCACATCATTATTTCCTCTTTTAGCTGAAGACAATCTCTTAGCTGAAGACAATCTCTTAGCTGATAAAGGGATTTTGACTGAAATTTGTAGAAGATACTCTGCTCTATTTTCTTCTTTGATATTATTAAGTTTTAGCTGTAGTGAAGGATAATTGTGTTTCTGATTTATCTACTCTTCTTATTAAATTCATTGATGCTATTGATGATTGTGTTTTAGAATTTCTTAACTATGAGTAGCTAAAATCATTAACTAGAGGTGTGTGATGATGAATACTTAATTGAATTGGGTATTGCTAGAGTCAACTTCATAATGTTCAATTAAGTGTAAATCTATTAAATTCCCTTCAATCTATTAATGAAGATCCATTGATGATGATATGGGTCTATCTACACTTGCTTGATTGTTGCTCGAGAGAGAATAGTTAAGTTTTGGAAGGGAATCTAGTAGTGGGTATGGATAAGAGATTGTAAAATTAAGCTAGTAATAGCTGAAATTACTTTCTTCTTCCTAATTAGCAGCTAATAGATAGGAATAGTGAAGTTGTTGATCCAAATTAGTTCAGGTGAGCTAAATCGCAGCTAGAGTTTGAGAAAACTCTAGCTAGGGGTAGTCAATAGGCTAAGAAGCTAAGGCTACCTGTTTCCCGAGATTATTTAAACTTGTTGAACTTATGAAGATGACCTAGCCTATCCCGATCTAGTTAGTATTTCATCTACACCGCACCTCTAGTATTTCACACTATTGTCAACAACTTAGCTGATCCTTTTACTTTTAGTTCACTAAAGAAATTTTTGTAATTCACTTCATAGTTTATTACCCCCATTTTCCTTGTTTTTATGTTAAATCTATATGGTGCAAGTTAATATCAATTTCTCAGTCGACGCTTGAATTCATCACTCCTTAGTCCTCGTGGGATTCGACCCCGACACTTGTCGGGTTTCTTCTTTTGATACAATGACCATGTATATTCTTTGACTTAAAAATATATTTTGGTTGTTATCAGCATCGTGCTGGCCCCTCGCGGCCTAGCCTCACCCGACCCTGTTTCTGAGGCTCTTTCTGCACGCGTCAGGCTCTCCTTACTCATCACAAATCCACGTGTACGCCTACTAACCGATAACATTTTATGGGGTGTAACATCCTCCCTCCCTTGGGAACATTCATCCTCGAATGTCATCTCTAGGCTTACAGGAGTTAACTCTTTTAACCAATATTTAGAAAAATTTTGGTAGAGTCTCCCCTATATTATGAATTATCCAAAGACCTGAATCGCAGAAAAATCCAACATAGGCGCCTCACAGGACACTATAAATAACTATTTCACCACAAAGACGTAGCCAACTAAACAATACTGATAACATAAGCAGAAAAATAAAACTGAATAACAACATCACCTTTAAATGCATAATCTGAACCAATCCTGAAACAAGTTAGGATATCTAGACCTCATGTAATCCTCCGCTTCCTAGGTCATCTCTTCTTTATTTTTGTTCCTCCATAGCACATTAATAGAGGCTACATCTTTAGGCCTTAACCTATGAACTTGCTGATCTAGGATGATGACTTGTACCTCTTTGTAGGCTAACTCCTCCGTAATTTGAACATCTTAAACTAGAACAACTCAGACGGGTCCCCTATACATTTCCATAACATTGACACGTGAAAGACTGGATGGATAGATTCTAACTCTAGAGGCAATTCCAGCTCATATGCCACATGGCCTATCCTTTGGAGGATCTGGTACGGGCCAACGGGTGAACCAACAGATCATATGCTTAGGTGATGTGTTGTCAGGTCGTCCGTTAGGACCCCTTGACAGTTATTTTCGGCGATTTTAGTAAGGGCTTTTTCGTAATTTCTATGTTCTTAGGACCTATACTAAATCATTTTAAGCTCGTAATAGAGGGTGTTTAGCAAAGAAAAAACCCATCTTAGGCCATTACTTTCATGAATTCAAGGTTGGGGGTTAGAGGAGAAGAATCAAGGTGAATTCTCAACGTTTCCAATTGGAATCTCAATTGGGAAATTAGGAAGGGTTAAAATTCTTCAATCCCAGGTATGTAAGACTATGAATGGATGCTTCCTTACACACCCATACCCTTTTCCTAGCAATTTGTGATTGGTTTATGATGATAAAGTATGGGTTTTCATTCAATTGCATGATTCTTACATTTCTACTCATGGGTATGATTAAGTTGAGTTGATATTGATGATTTATCGAGATTGGGAAGATTCTAGCTTAATTTCTTTTACCAAATTGTTTTCCTAAAAATTGAATTCAAAACGCCCGTATGGGGATAGTTCATGTAGAATGTGATGGTGATGGAGTAGATGATGAAGGGCATGTTTCCAACCTTACCCATGATTTTGATGATGTTTTCAAAGAAGATTAAATGGAGCCAAGTATAATGAAGCTTTGGGTAGTTCCCAATGTTGAGTGTGGATGATGATTTCTCTTGAATTGACTTTATTACTTGTTTTGGAGTAAAATATCCCAAATTATAATGTTTTCAAATGAATTTTATGAGTCCAAGCATGATAAGGTTTTGGGAAAGACCCTTATATTGATGATGATGAAGTGATATTTCTAGAATAGGCTTACCGTATGATTTTGGAGTAAAGGCTCCCACTATTCTTTGAGCATGTGGTATGTGACATAGTAAAGTCTCTCATATGCATGAATTTTGTAATTGAGATGTATGTTGTCATTAAGATTCATTTCACATGATGATGAGTCTAAGCATGATTTCATTCTAAGCTTTGTCGGAACGACATTGTTGAGCTTCATATTTATATGATGTCTAGTGTATGTATGATTTCATAATGAGCTTTGTCAATAGACAATGTTGAGCTTCATTTCGTACGATGTTGATTTTATGAATGATTTCATGTTGAGCTTCGTTACTAGGCGATGTTGAGCTCATTTACACGATTTAGAGCATTGCATGTTTTGGGAGAAGAGTCTAGCACCGAGAGGGCTAAGGGTCGATAACCCTACGCCCCAGGACTATGCACCAATGCAGGTTGATTCTATTATATTATTGGGACCTCCCTTGTGAGATATACCCGGCCCTAATGGCCCCTTTCAACTTGATATCGATATCATGGTAGTGTCCTTAGCCCTGACAAGGTTTTGGACGGCTCTGCCCACTTGAATGTAATAGTCGGGATCACGTAAGCTCTATCGTTGTATGTCGGTTAAGTGACGAGTCTCCCACTATCTATATTATTCAACTTTACATATGCATTACTCGTGGTGATTATCTTATGCATGCATATTTACAAAGCAAGGTTTGACTCATTGTTCATCTTTTGATGTAAATGTTATGATTTAGCTTTGAGTCATTCGAGTCAGCCATGATGTTCCAAATTCCACGCATGATCACGTATAAAATAAGAATGATTTCATAATGAATTCTTGTGATCTTCTTCTTATGCTTAAAGGCTATCATATATGTATGACTTGTTTAAAATATTTATATTGCTCTAGCGGTTTTACTTACCTTGCATACTTGGTACATTCCACGTATTGACCGCATACTTCCTATGCAACATCATTTCATGATACAGGATCCGTATCACAGGTTCAGCCCCATTCGTAAGCGCTATCATAGGTAGCACCTGCTTGATTTGTGAGTCCTCATCTTTCAAGGACTGTACTTTTAGTTATCTTGAGCATACTTTTAGTTTCAGTATTTCTGAGCTAGTTGGGGGTGTTGTGCCATCAACTTGTCCAGATTAGAGGCTTATCAAACTTAGACATGTATTCAGCTTCAGCTGTGCATTCTGTTGTTATGTTAAGTTAGACTTCCGCTAAGTTATAATTATGTTTCCTTTATGTTTATTGCATGAGTTAGTGAATGCTTATGCCATGGGTTGTCTTGGGGTCTCTCGGGGTCCCTTGTCCTATGTCTACGATCTTGGTCTCCTCTCGAGTCGTGACAATCACGCCCTTCATTGGCGAAACATTGAGAAAATACCCAATCATCAACCTCAAATTCCAAGTCTCTATGACATACATTAAAATAGGACTTCTAGTGGCTCTGAGCAATTAACAAGCGCTCTCTGATGAGTTTTACTTTCTCTTCTGACTAGTGAACCATAATAGGTCCAACCAAGTCTGACTTCCCTACCTCGAACCACCCGATAGGGGACCTGCATTTTCACCCATACAAGGCCTCATAAGGCGCCATCTAGATTGCAGAGTGATAACTGTTATTGTATGCAAATTTGATAAGGAATAAATGCTCGTCCCAACTTCCTCCAAAATCTAGCACACACGCCCGTAACATATTTTTGAGCATTTGAACTATGCGTTCTGCCTGACCGTCCATTTGAGGATGGAATGTTGTACTCAGATTAACCTGTGTCCCCAGTCCATTTTAAAAAGACTGCTAGAATGTCGTTGTAAATTGCGCCCCTCTGTCAGAAATGATAGAGGCGGGGACTCCATGTAGCCAGATTATTTCTTTAATATACAACTCAGCATAGTCTTTGACGAAGAAGGTAGTCCTGACTGGTAAGATATGAGCTGACTTCGTTAATCTGTCAACAATGACCCAAATAGAATCAAATCTGCCCCTGGTACGAGGTAACCCTGTAACAAAGTCCATGTTGATCGCTTCCCATTTCCACATAGGCACTGTTATATCCTGAGTTAATCCGCCGGGTTTTTGATGTTCAGCCTTTACCTGCTGACAGTTAGGACATTGTGCTACGAATTCCGCTGCACCCTTTTTCATTCCAGGCCAACAATATATCTCTGTTATGTCATACATCTTCGTCGAACCTGGATGAAGAGAGTAACAAGAATAATGGACCTCTGGCATGATCTGCTGGCGAAGTCCTGCCACATCTGGAACGTAGAGGCGACCCCTAAATCTCAAGACCCCGTCTTCCGCTAATTCGAAGGCCGTTAATTCTCCTTGTTGAACCTTACTTCTGAGATGCACTAGGTTAGGATCCTCATACTATCGCTCTTTCACCTCCACAACCAAGGATGTTACTGCGGTATTCTGAATCACAGCCCCATTATCCTTTGAGTCTACAATCCGAATGTCTAAGCTGGCTAACAGGTGCAGTTCTCGAGCCATTTCCTGCTGTTCTGGCCTTAAACGTGCCAAACTTCCCATAGATCTACAACTAAGTGCATGTACTACAATATTGGCCTTCCCTGGGTGGCACAAAATGTTTACGTCGTAGTCTTTCAACAATTCTAGCCAACGATGATTCCGTAAGTTCAACTCCTTCTGTGATCAGTGAAAATGTCTACATACACCCCATACAGGTAATGTCTCAAGATTTTCAAGGCATGAATTACTGTAGCTAACTCCAGGTCGTGAGTAGGATAGTTCTTTTCATGCTTCCTGAGTTGACTCGAAGCATAAGCAATCACCTTACCGTGCTGCATCAGGACGCATCCTAACCCAATGCCTGAAGCATAACAATATACAGCATAACCCTATGATCCTTCTGGCAAAGCTAACACTGGTGCCGATGTCAATCTTTTCTTTAATACCTAGAAACTCCGCACGCAGGCCTCGGTCCACTGAAATTTGGCTGCTTTTTGAGTCAATTTAGTCAAGGGCGCTGACAGGGTAGAAAATCCTTCCACAAACCTCTGGTTATACCTGGCTATCCCTGGAAACTGTGAACTTCCGTTGGAGTTGTAGGTCTAGGCAATGTCTTTACCGCCTCAATTTTCTGTAAATCAACCTGAATACCTGCCTCTGATACTATATGGCCCAGGAAAGCCATAGAACTCATCTAGAACTCACATTTAGAAAACTTTGCATACAACTGGCGATCTCTGAGAGTCTAAAGTACTGTTTGCAAATGATTGTTGTTTCATGCTTCTGAGCAGGAGTACACCAGGATGTCATCGATAAATACTATCACAAACAGATCCAAATACGTCCGGAAGATGCTGTTCATCTAATCCGTGAACACCGCTGGGGCATTTATCAACCCGAAGTACATAAATAGGAATTCAAAATGACCATACCTAGTCCAGAAAGCTGTCTTCGGGATATCTTTCTCTCAAACCTGTACCTGGTGATATCCCAACCTTAAGCTGATCTTAGAGAAATATTTTGCCCCTTGAAGCCAATAAAACAAGTCATCTATTCTGGTGAGTGGGTATTTATTCTTAATAGTAACCTTGTTCAACTGCCGATAGTCTATGCACATGCAGAGGGAGCCATCTTTCTTTCTCGCAAGAAAAACTGGCGCACACCACGGTGACGTACTCGGCCTGATAAAACCCTTATCTAATAGATCTTTAAATTGTTCCTTCAGTTCTCTCAATTTAGCAGGAGCCATTCAGTACGGAGGGGTGGATATAGGCTGAGTACCTGGTAGCAAGTCAATAGAAAAATCAATTTCCCATTCTGGAGGAATACCAGGAAGTTCTCTAGAAAGATTTCTGGAAATTCATTAACCACTGGAATGGATTGAAAAGTCGGGGATTCTACTGGCATATCCTAAACCCTGACAATATGATATATACAGCCCTTTTCTATCAACATTTTTTCCTGAAGATAGGATATGAACCTACCTTTTGGTGTAGATGCACTGCCCTTGCACTCTCGCACTATCTTACCTGGAAAGTGGAACTGAACTGTCTTAGTCCAACACTCTACATTGGAATAACATGGCTTTAGCCAATCCATGCCCATAATTGCATCAAAATCAGTCATTTCTAGCTCCACAAAATCTGCTAAAGTCTGGCGACCAACAACCTCTACTGTGCAGCTTCGGTAGATCCTTTTAGCTATAGCAGAATAACCGATGGGCGTAGACAACGAAAAAGATTGCTGAAGCAATTCTGGCGTTACACCAAACTTCTGGGCCACTAATGGGGTAACATAGGACAAAGTGGAACCTGGGTCTATCAAAACATAAACTGAGTGAGAGCAAATGTCCAGCATACCTGTCACAACATCCAGCGCCGACTTTGACTCCTGTCGCCCCTATAAAGCATAAGTGCGATCCAGACCACTGCCTGAAATGGATGCCCCTAACCTGCCTCGGCCTCTATGGGTTGAAACTAAGGGCCTACACCTTGCTGAAGGTGCTGGGGCATATGACCCTACTTAAGATCTATCCTGTCAGTCCCGATCATCCTGACCTCTAGCTGAACAATCCCTCATCATGTGTCCTTCTTGTCCACAAGTGTAACAAGTGGTAGAACCATACCTATGTGCCCTAAAATGACGTCGACTACAAATAGCACAATGTGGAATAGTAGGCCTACTCTGATCTGACCCCCTTTGCTGCTGAGAACTTGATGCCCGCGAGCTCACAAGGTCCTGACTGCCCTCGACGGTCTGATCTACCACCCTGCTTCTACTTTGGAGGTTGGGGTTTGGGTGGCCTACCTGTTATTCATGGTCTAGGTCTGCCTTGAAATTTTGCCTGCATATCACTGGGTCTAGCCCTACGGCACTGCTCTTGATTTGCTCTCTCTATCTCCCACTGCCTCTGCCTGATTCCCTCAATATTGTAAGCAAAATGTTGAATGCGGGAAATGTCCATGTCCTCTCGCAGAGTAGCTGCAACACAAGTTTCCACGTATTCTACAAGTAGCCTTATAATAAACCGATGTACTTTGGCTAACATAGTGTCTACAAAAGCTGCCACATATCTGGCCAAGGACTCAAATCTTATAGCATATTCCCAAACACTCATCGAGCACTGATCTAGGTGCAAAAACTGGTCCACTTGGGCCTTTCAAATTTCTCGCGACAAGTAGTGATATAGGAAGGCCTCTAAGAAACTAGACGAAGTCAGAGGAGAAGCGTCTCTACCTCGGGACCTCTCCTAGCTCTCGTACCATAACACTGCTATGTCCCACAATCGGAATACCGCTAACTCAACCGACTCCACGGGTGTAGCATGCATTACCTTGAAAATCTGTAACTGGTCCAGGAAGTCCTGAGGGTCGTCTTTTTGGTTCATCCCTCAAAACTGTGGGAGACTCAAGGCAAGGAACTCTCAAACCCTCAAACTCGCAGGTACTCCCAAAGATTCAGCAACCATTGGTAACATTGGCTAACGCTGAGCGGCCATCATCTGTGCTAACATATAGACGACGCTCCTAACCTCCTGATCCGACGGCATAGGTATAAGAGCTGTTGGAGGTGGAAGACTCCTGGCGTGGCAGAGACTACTGAGGAGACCAAGATGAAGTCTCCTTATTGCCCTCAGATCGCGCTGGCTCTGACTGGGGCACCCTGCTAGTGCCCTCTCCTACCGCTGCATCTAATTTCCGGCCGGTCGTAGTCTGTCGCATGCCCGACATATCTCTGTAGATAAGAAGAATTAGGTAAGCTTAGGGACTCAACCCTATACAATATAGATCTATAGCACGATTAAAGAAGAAAGAAGGGTAACCTCACTAATATGCCCCATAGCTTATACCTATGGAATGTGGTGCACAACATACCCATAGACAAGGCTCTGCTAGGCCCACCTTGTAGACTCCCTAGGATATGATCTGCTCTGATACAAAGTTTGTCATGCCCACCTTGGGAGGCATGACTGGCACCTGGTGCCATACTGGGATCTAAACTGACCTGGATGAGCTTATGCACTTCTAGTGCATACCTGCTCTTCAAATCAAGAAAATGACGAGCTATATCTCGGCTGTAAACACATCCTCCTGCCGACAAGGCTGCATATCTACCTATAAAAGGAAAATAGCTGACCGAAAACACGCAGTAAAGGCGATCTTATGCAGGCCAACAAGACCACTACGCTATCTAGTTATGTCATAACGAAAACAGGCAATCAGAACTACACTATAGTCGAAAAGGCTGCTAACTAAAAGCTAAACTAGGCCGCACATGGTCATCATGCAAAAGAAAACATATATAGGCTCCACATGGCCAACAAAAAAACTCGTATTGGAGATCTATAGCCTGCAAGCCTCTAAGAGTGGAATAATGGTCACGGCAGGGCCCCGACCTACTCATAAACTGTACCAAGAACAAACCTTCTAACTAACAACTCCGAGGAAAGAGGAGCCGAATAGACTACTAACACGACTGATAACTAGGGAGGTCTTGAACTGTGTCTAACCATATCTGCATGCATGTAATGCAGCTCCCTAAAGATGGGTGTCAGTACAACATGCATCGAATATGGAAGGCAGTAAATGAAAATGACTGAATAATACTAATAATGAAACTGAAACAATCCAATAGGAGGAATAGAGAGATAACCTGAGTAGCCTTATAACTTCCTGTATAACTAACAATAAGTAATACAAACAAGAACCTCACCTCGCCCCCATAAGCTCAGAAGGTACAACCAGCACAGAATAACCCGCCCGAGGCCCCCATGAGTTCTGGCGAGCACACTTCAATCTACATACCCCTAACAAGGTCAAAATGAGTCAACAGGTAACTATAGAAAACCTACTGATCCCCTAGGTCTGCAACTGAGCCCACTCAGCTCCTAATCTGTAGTTGTGTCTGAGTCTAGTGGACTCCTGATAATTGCACCCTGGGCACTAGGCTCGATGAAGGTCAGTGATGTTGATACGACATAAGAATAATTGTTACACCCTATTTGTATGTTGGTTAAGTGTCTTCGAGTGCCATACGTACGAGGAAAGGGCCCGGGGAAACGCTGAATGAGTGCAAAGTCGGGATTTCACGGGAGGAGGCCGAACCAAGCTGCCCAGAGGGGAAAAGTGGCATGGAGCTGCTCCTTCACATTAGCTAAAGTGGAACGGAGTAGAATAAGTGCGTTGGGCAGCGTGCCACATTGCCTTGTCTGCTGCATCAACTATATAAGGGTCTTACACTTAGAAGTTGGAGTATAATTCATAGATTACGGCCAGAACAGAGAGAGAACGAAGGAAAACATTTAATTTTCATTTGATTACGCCGCTAAACGCAGTCCAAATCCAAATTCACTTCGGGTATCGACGTATAAGGCTGCAGGGAGCATTTCTATGGAGTTAGTTTCCTGAAATTTGCCCGGCAAATCGTCATCCCGCCAAGCCAATGTTGTTGGAATTGCTCCAATCTAGTGCCAATACGATCCCAGGCTTAAAGTAAGCATTTCTCCCTTCTAGACATTCGAGAAATAACGAGGTTTCGACTATGTTCCGTAAAGGTGTAATATAGCTAATATTTATATATAAAGTTTTCCTTTTTGCCGAATTTAGTGTTAAAACTAGACCTACCATTCCAGTAACATGATTTTACTTGGGAAGAGCTATTGAATACTAATTGGAACTTTCCAGTTAATCGGTAAACAGCGAACGAGGTATGTTAAGGCATTTTCTTTCAACAAGTTAGTTTCTTCAACATAGTAGTCCAGTATGAATCACAGTAAAGCATGTTAGGAGTATGTTATCATGTTTAGTTGTTGTCAGTTGTGAATCATAAATTGTATTGTTTTGGGTTGGATTATATCTGTATAGCTTTCATGACCACCCCAGGGTTAATAGCTGTGTCGCCGCCTGCCAGGGGTGAGGATATGTCGCTCTACGGAGCGGCATGCCATCCGTAAGGGATGAAGATGGCGATCCAGATCCTCTTATTGCCATAGTTGGCCTTATACAACCCTCGCTGAGCGCTTACCCCCGGGGTGTAGATATCAGGAGTCCTCCAGACTCAGACACAACTACAGTCAGGGGCCGAGCGAGCCCAGTTGCAGACCCAGGGGATTGACAGGACACTTATAGATGGTAGTTGACTTAGTATGACTTGGATAGGTCTATATAGATTGAGGTGTACTCACTAGGGCTAATAGGGGCCCAGGTGGGTCGTTCTGTGCTGATTGTACCTTTCGGATTATGGGGGCCATGTAAGGTTTATGTTTGCTTTAGTTACTGCTAGTTAGACAATAAGGCATCTCTTTTGTCTGGTATTGTCCCTACCCTCCTTATTACAGTTATGTTTAGTCTTGATTTCACTACCTCAGTCATCTTCAGCCCATTTTCTTTACTTCAGTCACTGTTAGTTCTATTTCTTACTTTCAATTATTTAAAGTTACTGCTTTACATACTCAGTACCTGTGGTACTGAAGCCCTCTTTTGGGGCGTTGCATTACTTTCCTGCAGGTGCAAATAGATGAGGAGAAGGTCCCTCGTAGTTCCAGTCAGCCGTACAGAGCCATCAGTTCCTTTCTTTCGGAGCTTGTGTGATAGAGGTTTACTTCTTTTGTTTGTACAGTATGGGTAGGTCAGGGCCCTGTTCCGACCATCTTATTACTGGTAGAGGCTTTCAGATTGCATTACTTCCCTGTGGTTAGATGATATCGGCCGTGTGGGGCCCATATGTGTTTTAGACTATATGTGTTGGCCGTGTGGGGCCCTGTTTAGTTGTTGATTAGTGCCCTTGTTGGTCATAGCTTAGTTCAGCATCTGATTTTGCTTTCCAGTTATAACTAGGTATCATGATGGCCTTGTCAGCCCACATAGGACTCTCTATGTTTGTTTATCTCTGGTTAGCTGTTTATTTTTCACAGGTGGCTATAGGCCTTGTTAGCCGGGGGTTGTATTTACAACCGCTATATAGCTTGTTGTTTTCTTGATCCTAGAGTTAGAATCAGCCCTGCACCAGAGGTTCTTAGGCTCAGTCAACTCAGCAGTTCAGGTCCTAGTAGGACACCAGACGCCAGTTATGCCTCCCAAGGTGGGGCGTGACAAAATTGGTAATAGAGCAGGTCGTGTCCCAGGGAGTCTGCAACCCGTTCTAAGTAGAGTCTTGTCTATGGATGTGTTGTGCACTAAATACTATAGGCAGGAGGATGCAAAGCATGATAAGATGGTTACTCTTTCTTCTTATTCAGTCGTGCTATAGAGTAGTACAGTATAGAGTTGAGTCCCTAAGCTCATTACACTCTTTTGTTTACAGAGAAATGTCGGACCAGCGACACCCTACGACAGGTAGGAGATTAGATGTAGCAGCAGGAGAGAGCACCAGCAGGATGTGTCAGCCTCGGTTAGAATTGGCCCGATCTGAGGACGATACGGAGGTATCATCTCGACCTTCCCAACAATCTCCACCACGTCAGGAGCCGCTTGGGACGGCCGGTGTGACAGCACTGCCTCTGGCAGTTTCTATACCCGGATCATCCGACCAGGAGGTCAGGAGTGCGGTGGTTATGCTAGAACAGATGATAGCTTCTCAGCTCCAGCCAGTGCCACCTACAGTTGCAGAATCTGTAGGAGGGCCTGGTAGCTCTAGGGTTCGAGAGTTCCTAGCACTAAGTCCCCCAAATTTCACAGGGGCAGATCAGACCGAGGACCCTCAGGACTTCTTAGACCAGAGGCAGAGGATTTTCAGGGTGATGCATGCTACACCCACAGAGTCAGTTGAGTTGGCGGTATTCTGGCTACGGGACATCAATGTACTATGGTATGAGAGTTGGGAGTGGTCTCGAGGGAGAGATGTTTCCCCTTCGACCTGGCCCAGATTCTTAGAGGCTTTCTTGGATCATTACCTACCGCAGGAGATTCGACTGGCCCGGGTTGATCAGTTTCTACACTTGGAGCAGGGGTCGATGAGTGTTCGGGAATATGCCATGCAGTTTGATTCCTTAGCTTGATATGCGCCAGCCTTTGTGGAAACAATGTCGGCCAGGGTACAACGCATTATTATGGGGTTGAACCCAGAATATATTGAGACCTGCATCATAGCCACACTGCGAGAGGATATGGATATTGCCTATGTGCAGGTTTTTGCTCAGAATATTGAGGGTATCAGACAGCAGGGAGATTAGGAGGACAAGTCAGGAGCAGCGCCGCAGGGACAGGCTGGGTGAATAACAGGAGGAGTCTCGGGGAGGACCTAGGCCACGTTTATCAGATAGGACTCTTAGACCCCTGCCTCCACTGCAGCGGCAGAGAAGCAGGTCTAGTCGTCAAGGGTAGCCAGAGCCCGGCGAAGGTTCGCAAGTAGTAGGTTCACAGCAGCAGAGGAGAGTGGAGCCGAGTGGGTTTACAATACCACTTTCCCCTATTTGCAGTCGACGCCACTCTGGAGCATGCAGGTATGGTTCCACAACATGCTACATTTGTTGATAGGAGGGTCACCAGATGAGGAATTGTCCGGCGAGGGGTCAGGGTGACCGGGATCAATAGGATAGGTCCTCGGTAGGATCACGAGCTCCTGCTTCCCGGGCAGGGTGTAGGCCCTCAATTTCAGCTGGTAGAGACTGAGGCAAATCAGGGGCCTCCAGATTAGGTGCCGGGCCAGGCCGTACTTATGCACTACTGGGGCAACAGGAGTCAGAGTCGTCACTAGATGTTGTGACAGATATGCTGAATATTTTCTCTCATCCTGCTTATTTGTTGATAGATCCAGGATCTACCTTGTCCTATGCTACACCGTTAGTGGCTTAGAAGTTTAGTATTATGCCGGAATTACTTCAGTGACCTTTCTCAGTGTCTACACCCGTTGGTGACTCTATTATAGCTAGAAGGGTCTATAGGGGGTGTATAGTAGAGGTTGCCAATCGTCAAACTACGATAGACTTGATTGAACTAGAAATGGTTGATTTTGATGCTATTATGGGTACGGACTAGCTAGCTCCATGCTATGCAAATGTCGAATGTTGGACAAAGATTGTCCGATTCCACTTTCCAGGGGAGGTAGTATGGGAGTGGAAAGGTAGTACAGCCATGCCAAAAGGTAGGTTTATTTCCTATCTTCGGGCGAGAAAATTGATAGCAAAAGGGTGCACTTATCATATTGTCAGAGTTCGGGATTTTTGGGCAGAGCATCCGACCCTTCAGTCTATCCCAGTGGTTAATGAATTTCCTGACATATATCCAGATGAACTTGCAGGTATTCCCCCAGAAAGGGAAATTGATTTTGCAATCGATCTATTACCAGGCACTCAGCCTATATCTATTCCTCCATGTCAGATGGCTCCTGCTGAACTCAGATAACTAAAGGAATAATTGAAGGATTTTCTAGACAAGGGCTTTATCAGGACAAGTACCTTACCATGGGGTGCGCCAGTTCTGTTCGTGAGGAAGAAGGAGTGCTCCCTCCATATGTGTGTAGATTATCGACAACTGAATAAAGTCGCTATCAAAAATAAGTACCCGCTTCCCAGAATAGATACTTTGTTAGATAAGCTACAGGGAGCGAGGTATTTTTAAAAGATTGACTTAAGATCATGATATCATCAGGTCCGGGTTCCTGAAAGAGATATTCCAAAGACTTCCTTAAGGACCAGATAGGGCCACTTTGAATTTCTCTTCATGTCCTTCGGACTGACAAATGCCCCAGCAATGTTCATAGACATGATGAAAAACATTTTCAGACCATACTTGGACTTGTTCATGATAGTATTTATGGATGATATTTTGGTGTATTCTCGCTCAGAGGTAGATCACCAGGATCATCTACGGACAGTGCTCCAAATTCTCAAAGATCGCCAGCTATATGGAAAATTTTCTAAATGTGAATTTTGGCTGAATTCAATAGCCTTCTTTGGCCATATTGTGTCAGATGTTGGTATACAGGTAGATACGCAGAAGATAGAGGAAGTGAAAACATGGCCTAGACCTACCACTCCGACTGAGGTACGTAGTTTCCTAGAGTTAGTCGGATATTACAGAAGATTGGTGGAAGGATTTTCCACTTTAGCATCACCTTTAACGAAACTGATGCAAAAAGGAGCAAAATTCCGTTGGACTGAGGCATACGAGCAGAGCTTTCAGGAGCTAAAAGACAGATTGACATCGACACTGGTGCTAGCGTTTCTAGAAGGAATAGAGGGTTATGTAGTCTATTGTTACGCTTCGGGTGTTGGGTTAGGATGTGTTTTGATGCAACATGGTAAGGTGATTGCCTATGCTTCCAGGCAGCTGAGGAAGCATGAGAAGAACTACCCTACCATGACCTGGAGTTAGCCGCAGTGATTTATGCCTTGAAAATATGGAGACACTACCTGTATGGCGTCCATGTAGATATTTTCAATGATCATAAAAGCCTGCAGTATAATTTTACCCAGAAAGAGTTGAATCTGCGATAGCATCGCTGGTTGGAGCTATTAAAGGATTATGATGTGAATATTTTGTATCACCCAGGAAGGGCCAATATTGTAGAAGATGCCCTTAGCCGCAAATCCATGGGAAGCCTAGCATATTTACAGCTCGAGCGGTAGGAATTGGCCCGAGAATTGCATCAGCTAGCCAGTTTATCCATTCATATAGTAGAATAAGGAGAAAATGGAGCGGTAATCAAGAATGTCGCAGTGTCATCATTGGTTGTGGAAGTGAAAGAACAACAGTATAAAGATCCTAGCCTGGTTCAGCTTAGAAATAGGGTCCAGCGAGGGGAAGTGACAGATTTTCAGGTAATCGAGGATGGAGTTTTGAGATATAGGGATCGCCTCTACGTTCCAGACATGGCAGGGCTTCGCCAGCAAATTATCGGCAAAGTACACTATCCCTGTTACTCTCTCCATCCAAGTTAAACAAAAATGTACCATGATGTAAAATAGATTTACTGGTGGCCGGGAATGAAAAAGGGGATAATGGAATTCGTTGCTCAATGTCCCAACTGCCAATAGGTAAAAGCAGAACATCAGAAACTAGGCGGACTGATACAGGATATAGCCATGCCATTATGGAAATGGGAGCAGTTAATATGGATTTTGTAGTAGGGTTACCTCGTACCAGGAGTAAATATGATTCTAACTGGGTAATTGTTGAAAGGTTTACAAAATTAGCTCACTTTCTGCCAGTAAGGGCTACCTTTTCAACTAAAGATTATGCTGAGCTGTATATTAGAGAAATAGTACGATTGCATGGTGTTCCGCTGTCAATTATCTCTGACAGAGGGGCGCAATTTACAGCTAAGTTTTGGAAATCTTTTTAGAGGGGCCTGGGGACGCAGGTTAACCTGAGCATAACTTTCCATCCTCAGATAGACGGGCAGGCAGAACGTACAATCCAGACACTCGAGGATATGTTATGGGCACGTGTGCTAGATTTTGGAGGCAGCTGGGATGAACTTCTACCACTTATTGAATTTGCCTATAATAACAGTTATCATTCAGCAATTCAGATGGCGCCTTATGAAGCGTTATATAGGCGGAAGTGTAGGTCTCTAGCTGGTTGGTTTTGAGGAGAATCAGCATTGATTGGGCCAGATATTACTCATCAGTCAGAAGAGAAAGTAAAGCTTATCAGGGAACGTCTGCTGACAACTCAGAGCCGCCAGAAATCATATGCTGATGTGCAGCGAAGAAACCTAGAATTTAATGTGGGTGATTGGGTATTCCTGAAGTTTTCATCGATGAAAGGTGTGATGAGATTTGGTAAGAAAGGAAAGATCAGCCCGAGGTTTATTGAGCCTTATCAGATTCACCGAAGGATAGTCCAAGTGGCTTATGAATTGGATTTACCCCCAGAATTAGAATCAGTTCACCTAGTTTATCACGTACTAATGCTGAGGAAGTGTATAGGAGATCCCTCCCAGATTGTCCCAGTTAAAGACGTCCAAATCACTGAGGATTTAGCTTATGAAGAAGCTCCAGTAGCCATATTAGATTGTCAGATTCATAGACTGAGAACTAAAGATATTGCTTCCATTAAGATGTTATGGCAAAATAAAAACCGAGAGGAGATGACCTGGGAGGCAGAAGATGATATGAAAACAAGATATCCTAAGTTATTTCAGACATAGTCAGATTGTGCAGCTAGAGGTATGTTGTTGTTGTTGTTTCATAAGTTGCATTACATACATGTATATGCGAGATAATTGACTTCAGTCAATTGTGAAATGAATGCCATAGTATTGTGTGGAGTACCTATATCGGACTTTTCTGCTTTCAGGGTTTCTGGATAGTCCATATTACAAGGGAGACTCTGCTGAAATTTTTGCAGAGTAAGTAATTGCAAGGTTAAGGTTCTTGCGAGTAGGAGTTAACATTCGAGGATGAATGTTCTTAAGGAGGGGAGGATGTTATACCCCATAATTGTTTAACGTCTAATTGGCCTATTCGTATGTTGGTTAAATGTTTTAGAGCACCATAAGTACGAGGAAAGGGCCCGGGAAAAGGCCGAATGAGTGCAAAGCCGGGATTTCGCGGGAGGAGGCCAAACCAAGGTGCCCAGAAGGGCAAAGTGGCACGGAGCTGCTCCTCCACGTTAGCCAACGTGGCACGGAACAGAATCAGAGCGTTAGGCAGCGTGCCACATTGCCTTTTCTACTTCCTCAAGTATATAAGGGTCTCACACTTAGAAGATGCAGTATAATTCATAGATTACGGCCAGAACAGAGGGAGAATGAAGGAAAACATTTAATTTTCATCCGATTACACCGCTAAACGCTGTCCAAATCTGAATTAACTTTGAATATCGAAGTATAAGGCTGCAGGGAGCATTTCTACGGAGTTAGTTTCGTGAAATTCGCACAGCGAATCGTCGTCCTACTGAGCCAAAGTTGTTGGAATTGCTCGAAACTAGTGTCGATATGATCCCAGGCTTTTAGTAAGCATTTCTCCCTTCTAGACTTTTGAGAAATAACAAGGTTTCGACCGTGTTCCATAAAGTTGGAATATAGTTAATATTTATATATAAAGTTTTCCTTTTTGCCGAATTTAGTGTTAAAACTAGTCCTATCTTTCCAGTAACACGATTTTAGTTGGGAAGAGCTATTGAATACTAATTGGAACTCGCCAGTTAATCGGTAAACAGCGAACGAGGTATGTTAAGGCATTTTCTTTCGGCAAGTTAGTTTCTTCAGCATAGTAGTCCAATATGAATCCCAGTAAAGCATGTCCGGAGTATGTTATCATGTTTAGTTGTTGTCGTCATTTGAGACTCGTAAATTGTATTGTTTTGGGCTAGATTATACCTGTATAGCTTCCGTGACCACGCAAAGGTTAATAGCTATGTCGCCGCTCGCCATGTGATCTTGGGCAGATTTATATGCCCAAGTGATACTCAAACGTATCATTTTTACCTTGTTTGTTGTGCAATGTGTATATAATATCATGTAATTGGTAATAAAATGCGAATTTATACTAACCAACATGATTAGCATTTGTTTTGCTGGTAAATGTGATTTTTAGGAGCTAAAATGCGTGTTGGAACTATGTTGGAGTTGGACTTGGATGCGAGCATGGAAAAGACCTTGAAATGCATATTTTAGAGGGGCTCCGCGATGGAGCCGTGCCACGCTACCATCGCGGTAGCACACTACCTGGACACAAATTAAAATGGCAATTTCCAGTGTGCCTGCGCGTCAGCTCCGTGGCACGGAGATAGGCCTCCGTGATGGCCTCCGTGCCACGTTGAGGTTGATTTACCGGACCCTGGAAATTCCAGTGAAGGTCCGCATCCACGCTGTGTCACGGAGGCAGTGCTCCGCGTTGGCCTCCGTGACACGTTGCTTGTTATTCCGGGAAAAATTTCCCACTAGTATAAATAGCACACTTAGGTTTATTTTAATTAGTTTTTAGTTTTTAGACTGAGTTCATAGGTGGAGAGCAGGAACGTGGGTTAGTATCAGTTGAAGATTGAAAAAGCTAAGGGATTTCTTCTCTTCTTTTCTTCTTTCTATCAATTGTACGTATGATTTACACTCATTTTAGGATGATCAATCCAAGAATGAGTGGCTAATTCTCTTTCTTGCTGAGGTTTTGAACATGTGTAATGAATTCTGATTTTCATTGATATGGTTTATTCTTCTTCTTTAATGTTGTTCTATTAATTCTTGTTCTTTACTGCATTAGTGAATGGCCAACATTAATGTATATCTGAAAAGTCCAATTTCACTCGAAAGAGCAAGAAATTGGAAAGTTGTGAATTAATAGGGTATTGTTCTTAACTTGATTTGGGAAAATTGGGTTTTGATGTGCTTTCCTGATAGAAATATACTTGAAAGCCGTATTAGTCAATTTAGGAACCGGAATTGTAGTGCTAGGTCATAAATTGCATTTGATCACAGAAATGTAGACGGACGGTTTATGATTCTAAAGTGAAATTAAATACGAGAGTTTTAATTTCTAGGCGAATGTTCTTGGCTAGCAACATGAAGAAGAGATTAACCAAATTATCATGATTATCAAGTTCATTACTTGTTCTTAACCTTGGCATGTTCACATCCATTGTCTGAATTCAAAAGTAAATAGTTGTTATTAATTGTAGTATATAGCTTAGAAACAAAAACTCAATTAACTATTGGTTACATTGTTGTTAGCATCATTAGATGTTAAATAGAAATATAGTAAATTAGGCAATTTTACATATCTTGAGCCTCCTTGGATCGATACTTGGCTACTTAGCCACTTTATTACTTGTTTGACCACGTGCACTTGCGTGTCGGTTTTTACCCGTAGCCCAAAGTACCGGGCAAGTTTTTGGCGCCGTTGTCGGGGAGGCTAGGCGATTTGTAAAATTTTGTTTAGTGTAAATTTACTGTATTTGTATTTTTATTTTCTTAAGTGTTAACAACATGGTCTTAGCCTGTATTTTGCAGATTTTGTTTCTGTGAACACTGGCAAGGGACAAAGATCTGGTGGAATCTTACTTAGAGCCTGAGCGTGAGTTTCATAGTCAACGTAGAGAAGCTCTTCGGAAGAAGCTGCAGTTGCTTAAACAGTCTATGATGGAGAAACCAAATCCACCAGTTGTGCGGGCAGTTTTAGTGCCCGATGAAGCAGCAGCAAGGCCGGTTCGCGAGGTGGAAATCCCACACGCTAATAATGTACATTCTAGCATCCGCAAACCAGAGCCAGGAGGGAGGTTTGAATTAAAGCAGAATATGGTGCAACTTTTGCACACAAGCGGGCAATTTACCGGTCTCCCTCACGAAGATCCACAACAACATCTCCAGAACTTTTTGGAGATAAGTGACACTTATATACCTGCTGGAGTGTCACCTGATTATGTTCGGCTCACCTTATTTCCATTTTCCTTACTTGGTGAAGCCAAGAGGTGGTTAAAAGCTGAACCACCCAACTCTATATCAACGTGGGATGATCTTGCACGGAAGTTTCTTATCAGATTTTTCCCTTCTGGTAAAACAGCCAGACTTAGGAGTCAAATCCTAAGTTTTAAACAAAGGGAAGGGGAAAATCTATATCAAGCCTGGGAAAGATTCAAATCCATGTTGCGGGACTGTCCTTACCATCATCAGTCCAATGAGGTGTTGGTACACACTTTTATTGAGGGTTTGGAACCCCACACTGAAATTCTGTTAGATTCAACAGCTAGAGGGCAAGCGCTGGAGAATACCTATGAGGAGCTGTACACTTTGCTCAACCGAATTTCACAAGGCAATCCAGAATGGAATGCAGATTCTTCAAGGGGTGGAGCAAGGAAAGCAGCGGGAGTGCTTGAAGTGGATGGATTCACAGCTATCGCTGCACAGATAGCTGCTTTGCAAAATTAGTTAAACACTCACTTCAGCACTATAAATTTGAACCAGCCTTCAGCTTCAGTCAATGCAGTTCAACAGATGTGGTGTGAAGTGTGTGGTAGTAGTGAGCATTCAGCTGAATGCTGTGGTGCAAATCCTGATTCTGTTAACTTTGTGGGCAATGCACAGAGAAATCAATAGCAGTTTGGTAGTGGCTACAACTCAAATTGGAGGAACCATCCGAATTTTTCGTGGGGTAGCAACAATCAACAAGGCCAAGGTTCAGGGCAGGGTATGCACAGAAACCAAGGAGGGCAACAAAATTATCAAGCTCAATTCAGAAATCACAATGCCCCTCCTCCACCACCATCACCGACTATTGAGGAGATGTTCAAAACCATGATCGCTAATCAGGCACAATTGCAGACTGACTATGTCAAATTGGCAGCCGAAGTGAAGAACAATCAATTGGCGACCAAGGCTCTTGAATATCAGTTTGGGCAGTTTGCGAGTGCCCAAAATACTAGACCCAGAGGAGGACTACCTAGCGACACGGATCCAAAACCGAAGCAGGTAAATGCAGTGACCACGAGGAGTGGTTTACAGTTGAAGGAGGTGGAACCGGAAAGACCGCCTCAAAAGTCAGGAGCAGCAGATGTTGAGGGAGAGCAAATTTCAGATAAGGGGAAGACTAAAGAAGCTGAACCAGAAAGGCCTCCACCCCCGTTCCCTCAATGACTTAAGAAACACAAGGAGGAGGCGTGTTTCCAGAAATTCATGGAGGTACTTAAACAGGTACATGTTAACTTACCTCTTGTTGATGTCTTGCAGGGAGTGCCAAAATATGCGAAATATATTAAAGACATCGTGGCTAACAAAAGTCGTTTGACTGAGTATGCCACGGTAGCTTTAATGGAGGAATGCACTTCCCGTATTCAGAATAGGTTGCCCACAAAACTGAAAGACCCTGGAAGTTTCACTATCCAGCTTACTATTGGGCAAAGTATCCGAGCGCGTGGATTATGCGACTTGGGGGCAAGCATAAATCTGATGCCATCTTTGGTATTCAGAAAGTTAGGTCTAGGGAGTCCTAGACCTACAACGATAATCTTGCAGCTAGCAGACAGGTCTTTAGCTAAGCCGGATGGCATTGTTGAGGATGTGTTAGTGCAAGTAGGCTCCCTCATTTTCCCGATCGATTTTATTGTTCTGGACTTTGAACCAGATGCTGAAGTCCCATTTATTTTGGGACGACCCATTTTGGCAACCGGAAAGGCATTAATTGATGTAGCTGCGGGTCAACTCATGATGCGAGCGCATGACAAGGTCGAAGTGTTCAACGTGTACAAGGTACCTAAGCTCCCGACTGTTTATAAGGAACTCTCGGTGATCAACATAATTAATCATGGGAATGCTAAGGGATTGAGTGATTCCCGAGAGTTACTAGGTAGGTCACTGGATAAGGTTGAGAACTACTGGGGGGATGATCATGATCGGGACAAATCGTCCATCTCCCTAGTAGACAAATGAGCTTAAAGGACGTCGAGCCGCGGCGGTAAACCAGGCGCTGCACGGGAGGCAACCCGTGAAAAAAAATATTTTCTTTCTTTCTTTTTAGTGTAAATAATTTTTATTTTTCTTTTCTTTTTCTTAACTAGGTTTAGATTTTCATTTTATTTAATATTTTTTATTTTTAGTTAGGGAAATCTATTAATTTAACCAATTTTTGTTTAGTGAGGTGATTTTCAGGTATAACGGAGGAAATATACATGTAATCGAGGAAATGAGGCGAGGTATGAAAAATTAAATTTATTGGTGAAACAGAGCACTGGCGCGTTGGCGCCGTGTCACGGAGGCAATGCTCCGCGTTGGCCTCCGTGACACGTTGAAGGCAAAATCTGGATTTTTTCAAAAATCCAGTAAGCCAACACGTTGGCTCCGTGTCACGGAGGAGGGGCTCCGCGTTACCCTCCGTGACACGTTGCCCTTTATCCAGTGCCGGGTCACACCGGGTTTCCGGGTGACCCGCGTGTTTTCTTTAAATAAACCCCCAATTTCGCCCCTATTTTTCCCATTCCCTCTTCCCTCCGCGACCAAACACCCATTTCCCCCTCCCCAAGCAACGTGCCACGATGATAGGCAAGGAAAAACGTCAAGTTTCTTCGGTTCTTCAATTCTAAGGTATGTTTTCATCGTCTAACTCAATTTTTGGCGATTTTTGTCAAATTTGGGCATGTAAGGTGAGATATATCACCCTAGGTAGAAATTAACCATGATATTAAATTATTTTGTGATTGATTATGTTCGGATTGTTGTAGTTAGCGTTTGAACTTGTCGATTATGTGAATAATTCGAAATTGATTGTCGAATTGCATTCTAGGGCTTGGGTTGTTAAATTTGACTTGGGCAACTTGATTGTTTGGTGAATTCGATGCCGGGGTGTGTTTATTATTTGAGATAAGTCGTGGTAAATATTGTGTAAATGTTCAAAGACGATTAATTCTCGAATTTTTGTGGGAAAATGCATAAAATGTGTGAATTGGTTAGATTGTTTAGATTAGCTTGTATATAAAATGTTTTTCTAGTTGTTTTTATTTTTGTTGTTGTTTTGTTGCGAAGTACGATGGTTGAATTGTTAGCGATAGTAGGATTGGGAATTAGCTGTATGAAGTCGGAGTAGTACACTAACCGTTATGCTGTCGAATTTTTGTTGTGAACGCACTAAGCAATATGTGTATAGTTGTTTGTGTTTGGGGTTGTAAATAGAGCTATCCTTGCTGAAATTTTGTAAATATTGTTAAGGACTAAGTGTGGGGTAAATTTTGTGTAACCCGACCTTAGCCGAAGCTAACAAGTATTTAGCTTAACGTTGTGCTTGTTTGTGTAAATTGACAGGTACAATGGCTAGCAGACAAGACAAAGGCAAGGGTGCTTCTACCTCAGGCACCGGCAGGAAAAGGATGAGACTGGGCACTGTAGTCCCAGCTGCACCTGCTGTTCCGCGCGGCCAACACCGCCGATACGGAACACGATGGGTCACTGATGAAGGGAAGAAATGGTACGCGAAGCACAAAGAAAACAAGTACTTCCTGGAGGAACATATTGCAAGGGAACCACTCGCACAGGAGTTCCCTCGCATTGTACAGAGGATCGAAGCAGCTGGGCTCAACTTTATTTTTCAGGAGCCCAAGGAGTGCAACCTTCACTTGGTCCGGGAATTTTATGCCAACTGGAACCCGACCATCAGAAGCCACACTATTAAAATCAGAGGGTAGATTGTCACTCTGGAACCCCAGCAGCTGAATGCCATCGTTGGAGCGCGGGACACAGACGCCCACGTTCTACGCCAGCTAAACATCACCCCACCGTACACCGACATCAGACGTACGTTGTGTGGGGCTCGATCCACAGCCCGATGGAGTAGACACAAAGAGAGGGGTTACCACCAGACTCTGCCTTATTCGCAGATGAACAGGGAGGCCAGAATCTGGCTGAAGATTGTATGTTCGTGCTTAATCCCGGGAGTCCATACGACAGATGTGACCCAGGACCGTGTCTGCTTGGTGTATGCCCTTATGAAAGGGCTCGATATTAATGTTGGGGCAGTCATAATATCCGCCATAAAGAGAGCCAGACTGCACCAGGGCCAGAGATACGGGTTTGGCGGACTCATCACCACCTTCCTCCGAGGCCTCGACATCGAGGAAGAAGCCTTGGATTATATTCCGCAGCTGGAGCGGAGGGCCCTCGATGTGACAAAGACTAAGGCCCCCGACACTACACACGGACCTGTGCTGACTTTGGGCGAGCGACATGCTCGTGACGATCAGTACATGGCCCGTATGTTCGGCATGCAGATGCTGCAGCTACGGATTGGTGGGAGACCAGCCACCGAGGAGAAGTTATGGCAGTTGGAGCTGGACTACCCCTTTGGCGAGAATGCCAGAGCCTTATGTAAGGTGGGGCCAGGCTTTGTGGAGCCAACCGATGACGATGTCCCTACTGATGAGGAGACACGTCGTGAGGACTCCGATGTGGAGTCCGATGACGACGATGGAGCTGATTCAGACATGGGCGACGAGGCCGCAGCACCGGATGAGGAAGTCGAATATTTCGACTAAGCAGGGAGTTTCACCACCCAAATTTTGTGCTTTGTATTTTTGTGAACACTGGGGACAGTGTTCGATTTAAGTGTGGGGTGGGGAGTAGTTAGGTGCTGGGACATAGGCTCTAAACTGCTGTATATTTTTCCTTGATATTATGTATGTTGGTGCTTTCCCTGTTGTGAACTGTTTGCAATGTATGTGTATATATTTGTGGTGTGGTTAATGATGTGTGTTTTTTTTTTAAGTATGGTTGCCATTGTAAATATTTTGTAAATTTTGTAAATATTTTTTTTCTCTATCGACATGATCGATATTTTTCAAAATTTTTGCGAAAATATTTTGCACTTGTAAATATTTTCTTTCTATCGAAATGATCGATGTGTTGCAAAATGTTTTCCGATTTTTATTTTTTTGGGTTTCTCGGAGTTTGTTTTCGGTTCTTTTACCAAGAATAGTCCTATTGAACCGATGTCATAGTTAGTGACCGTTCCCTTTAATGGATGGATGACGACCGTCTTAAGGGAAATGTAGTCGGTAGGAGTAGGATTTTTAATTGTTTTTAGTTTTTCTTTGGTGGATTGCATCAATAAACTGTAGTTTCTTATGGTTGCTAAAATTTCGTTGCGTGTTGTAATTGATGTTCAAAATGTGAAAATGATTCGTTTGAAAGCATGCAATTCTGTAAATACGTTGAGTTACCTAGGCTATAGAATTTGGTTCAGTATGATTGAGGCTTAATCTTGAATTCATGTAATTGACTAATTAAAGAGTCTGTGAATGCATCTTGATTCGAGCATGTGCATGAAGTGTGAAGTGAGGTTTTGCTATTCCATGTCATTGTGAATTGTCTGGAACTTGCCTGGTGTGTATACAAACTGAAATGAAGGAGGTGTAGTGTTGGAAAGGATGTAGGCATTTCTTTGTTTTAACCGATAGTTTCCATTTTTTTTTCTTGTCAAATTCTACCTTTTTTATATGTTGTATACCCTAGTCAGCCCGTTGAGCCTTTAGCCGATTTCTTTCTTTTGTCCAAAATTGTATGAACTAAGATTTATTCCTTCTTTTCATTAGCCGTAAAGTCTATAAGAAGCTCTTAAGCGCTTACAAAGAAAAGAAAATGTTTCCCAAAGTGTTAAAGAGTGAAAAGAGTGAAAAGAAAAAGAAAAGCAAAGTGAAGAAAGAAAGGATGATGTTGAAGAGGCACTTGTTGTAATTAAATGTTATTGAGGGTACTTGAAAACCCTTAGTTGGGTGTCAAGTGTGGTTGATGAAATGGGTTGTATGAAAGTAAACCAGCATGAATGGGAGAAAAAGAGAAAAGAGAGGAACAATGTCCATGAGTCGATGGGAATGTGTTGAAAAGGCGCTTAAGGATGCTAGCGACTATTATTGGCTAATCCAATATATACATACTAGATCCATAGCCCCGTTACAACCTATTAAAGTCCTACGTGATCCTATATTGCATTTCTTTGTATTAGTGGAGTAATACACTAAGGGCAAGCCTATGGGTCATGACATGATGCATGTGAATTCTTTTGGGAGAGAGAGTGAAATTAATTTTTATATGCCCCTACTTGCATGTTTGTGTGTTGCATGAACATAAAGGGGGAATTTCTCTCGAGTGTGAGGGCACATGCTTGATGAAAGATTGATTTTCATGTCGGATTTCTTGATTAGTTGATTTGCATGAGTTTTCCGATATCAAGAATCAATTCTTAAAAAGTCTAGGAAGCCTTGATGTATTAAGGGTCATGGTACCGTACGACCAAGCATGTTTTCTTGATGATTTGCAAGATTTGAATAATCGGTATGACCGTAGCGTAAATTGGGGCACCATAGTGACGAAGGTTGGGATGTAATTTGCATGATTTGTGTATGTGTTGTTCGAGGACGAACAAGGATTTAAGTGTGGGGTAAGTGATCTTGGGCAGATTTATATGCCCAAGTGATACTCAAACGTATCATTTTTACCTTGTTTGTTGTGCAATGTGTATATAATATCATGTAATTGGTAATAAAATGCGAATTTATACTAACCAACATGATTAGCATTTGTTTTGCAGGTAAATGTGATTTTTAGGAGCTAAAATGCGTGTTGGAACTATGTCGGAGTTGGACTTGGATGCGAGCGTGGAAAAGACCTTGGAATGCATATTTTAGAGGGGCTCCGCGATGAAGCCGTGCCACGCTACCATCGCGGTAGCACACTGCCTGGACACAAATTAAAATGGCAATTTCCAGTGTGCCTGCGCGTCAGCTCCGTGGCACGGAGATAGGCCTCCGCGATGGCCTCCGTGCCACGTTGAGGTTGATTTACCGGACCCTGGAAATTCCAGTGAAGGTCCGCGTCCACGCCGTGTCACGGAGGCAGTGCTCCGCGTTGGCCTCCGTGACACGTTGCTTGTTATTTCGGGAAAAATTTCCCACTAGTATAAATAGCACACTTAGGTTTATTTTAATTAGTTTTTAGTTTTTAGACTGAGTTCAGAGGTGGAGAGCAGGAACGTGGGTTAGTAGCAGTTGAAGATTGAAAAAGCTAAGGGATTTCTTCTCTTCTTTTCTTCTTTCTATCAATTGTACGTATGATTTACACTCATTTTAGGATGATCAATCCAAGAATGAGTGGCTAATTCTCTTTCTTGCTGAGGTTTTGAACATGTGTAATGAATTCTGATTTTCATTGATATGGTTTATTCTTCTTCTTTAATGTTGTTATATTAATTCTTATTCTTTACTGCATTAGTGAATGGCCAACATTAATGTATATCTGAAAAGTCCAATTTCACTCGAAAGAGCAAGAAATTGGAAAGTTGTGAATTAATAGGGTATTGTTCTTAACTTGATTTGGGAAAATTGGGTTTTGATGTGCTTTCCTGATAGAAATATACTTGAAAGCCGTATTAGTCAATTTAGGAACCGGAATTGTAGTGCTAGGTCATAAATTGCATTTGATAACAGAAATGTAGACGGATGGTTTATGATTCTAAAGTGAAATTAAATACGAGAGTTTTAATTTCTAGGCGAATGTTCTTGGCTAGCAACATGAAGAAGAGATTAACCAAATTATCATGATTATCAAGTTCATTACTTGTTCTTAACCTTGGCATGTTCACATCCATTGTCTGAATTTAAAAGTAAATAGTTGTTATTAATTGTAGTATATAGCTTAGAAACAAAAACCCAATTAACTATTGGTTACATTGTTGTTAGCATCATTAGAAGTTAAATAGAAATATAGCAAATTAGGCAATTTTACATATCTTGAGCCTCCTTGGATCGATACTTGGCTACTTAGCCACTTTATTACTTGTTTGACCACGTGCACTTGCGTGTCGGTTTTTACCCATAGCCCAAAGCACCGAGCACCATGGGCGAGGATACATCTCTCTACAGAGCGGCATGTCGTCCGTAAGGAACGAATATGGGGATCTAGATCCTCATATTACTATTATTGGCCTTATACACACCCCCGTCGAGCGCTTACGCCCGGGGTGTAGATATCAGGAGTCCTCCGAACTCAGACATAGCTACAGTCAGGGGCCGAGCGGGCCTAGTTGCAAACCCAAAGGATCAGCAGGACGCTTAGAGCTGGTAGTTGACTCAGTATGACTTGGATAGGGGTATATAAATTAAGGTGTACTCACTAGGGCTAATGGGGGCCCAGGTGGGTTGTTCTGTCCTGATTACACCTTCCAGCTTATGGTGGCCAGGTAAGGTTTATGTTTGCTTTAGTTACTGCTAGTTAGACAATAAGACGCCTCATTTGTCAGGTATGACCCCTACCCTCCTTATTATAGTTATGTTTAGTCCTGATTTCACTACTTTAGTCATCTTCAGTCTGTTTTCTTTACTTCAGTCACTGTTAGTTCTATTTCTTACTTTCAGTTATTTAAAGTTACTGCTTTACATACTCAGTACCTTTGGTACTTACGCCCTCTTTTGGGGCGTTACATTACTTTCCTGCAGGTGCAGATACACAAGGAGCAGGTCCCTCGTAGTTCCAGTCAGCCGTACAGAGCCATCAACTCCTTTTTCTCGGAGCTTGCGTGATAGAGGTTTACTTCTGTTGTTTGTATAGTATGGGTAGGTCGGGGCCCTGTCCCAACCATATTATTACTCCTAGAGGCTTGCATATTGCATTACTTCCCTATGGTTAGATGATATCGGTCGTGTGGGGCCCATATGTGTTGGCTGTGTAGGGCCCTATTTAGTTGTTGATTGGTGCCCTTGTTGGTCATAGCTCAGTTTAGCATCTAATTTTTCTTTCCAGTTATAACTAGGTACCATGGTGGCCTTGTCGGCCCACATAGGACTCCCTATGTTTGTTTGTCTTTGGTTAGCTATTTATTTTTCACAGGTGGCTATAGGCCTTGTCGACGGGGGTTGTATTTACAGCCGCTATATAGCCCGTTGTTTTCTTGATTCTAGAGTTAGAGTCAGCCCTGCACCAAAGGTGCTTAGGCTCAGCGAGTTCAGCAGTTCAGGTCCTACTAGGGCACTAAGTGCCAGTCATACCTCCCAAGGTGGGGCGTGACAATAGTCCATCCATGGAATGTACTGTAATATGGCCCTTGAGCCTCTATGTAGTCCCTTGGGAAAACATCTAGCTCCTTAGAGCAATCTATATAGCCCTGTAGGAAACGACACAACTAGTAACTCTAGGGTTAGTCACAAAAGGCTATAAAGGACAGGGTCAATCCCAATCTAAACAAAAACACTAATCTTAGACTAATAATAGCAGATAACCACAAAAATTATGATTCTGGTATTCTTATGACAGTTTACATCATATTACGACATCACAGGAATAACTTTCCAAAGGAATTTTCCCTAACATACCTTGAATGTTGATTTCTGATTTAACTGGTGAGGTTTCACTTGCAAGCGACACTTCTTTCCAAATGAATCCTGTATGCTGAGAGAATAAGACTAATTTTAATACTAAATTAGGAAAATAGCGATAACTTTTGCTAATAATATAAACTATAATTCACCTTCGACTAGCTCGGTCGAAAACCTATAATTTCCCAAGATTTCAGAAGGGAGAAGTGCTTACCTAATGCCTATGGCCGTTTAGGATTCAATTTGGAGTAATTCTGACTACTTTTACTCGGTGGAGTTCTAACTTGCCGAGCAAATTTTTGAGAAGTAACTCCGTTTTAATTCTTCTCGTCGACTTAGAACTCATTACCCGAAGTTAATTTGTGTTTCAACGGCATTTGGTAGCGTAATCGGATGAAAAATTGATGAAACTTGCATGCTCTTCCTATCTTTGGTCATGGATTCTTTTTATGAATGACTTAAAAATAAAAGAGGGGCTTATATATAATTAAGGGCGGTGGCAGGGGTGTGCCCCGCACTTCCCAAAGTGCCAGCCTCCCTGCTGCACTGCGCCTCCCATAGCGCCAATTGGCCTAGTGCGCCGCACTAGCTAGTGCACTGCTGGCTGGTGCGCAGCGCTTGCCCCTCGCGGCCTAGCCTGGCTCGACCCTATTTTCGAGGATCTTTCCTCATGCATCAGGCTCTCCTTATTCATCACAAATTCACGTGTACACCTACTAACCAATAACATTCTACGGCGTGTAACATAAATATATGTATATACCTATGGTGGAATGTAGTTTTGAGACCACGGGGTTTACCTGAATGCCGGATCTACTCGGTGCTAGACACTGCTCCCAAAAACATGCACATGTGGCTCATATTGTAATCGTGAATCATTCATGAAATTCATGTCCAACTAAAACATAACATACTTTATCATACTTGAAATGCATGATTATCCATAAATAAGGCCCCGTGAGTCGCCCAATAGTCATAAATTCATAAATCATGAAGAACATGCATACTTGTAAATATACATTTACTTGATATTCATGTATCCATGAACAATACATGAGAGAAATCATATCAATAATCATAAATCATAATTGAGGTCTTAGGAAGATCAAGATCACAACGAAATCATAACTTGCATTTTCATGAAACTTACATAATTGGTCATAATTTAATTAAAATTTGAAACTATGAATTAATAACTAAAGTAGATATAAAATCTGCCCATAGATCTTAAAACACGATTCTATACATAAAGGGAATTGACCCATAGATAGATCATAGAGAATTTCACAAAATTAGGGATAAACCCCATAAGGTCATGAACTTGAATGTAGAATAGAAATCCATGGAATTTAGAAGAATTTTGAGCATGAGAGTAAAAGGAACTCTCATTCATAACCTTACATACCTAGGTAAATCTGATTTACACTCCTCTTTGAAAGCCCAAAGGGAATTGGAGAAAATTGGAGATTTTCTCAAGTTTGATCTCCAAGGTAGAACTCTAAACTTGCATGCATGGAATGGTTAGGCTTAGGATAGGTTTAGCACTCTTAAAACCCTTCTAACTGAGCTTAAAACACCATAGTTTAGGAGCTTAGAACTTAGGAATTACAAAAATATCCTTAATGAAAAATACGGAAATTTAACACTGCCAGTGACCATGACTCATACCATGAGTCATTCAACGAAGTAACGACTCATGGTCACCTCCCGTGGTCACCACTGTTTCTTCTTACAACATCTCTGAATCTTACCACAGTTTGCAAATCATGACTCGTGGTGTCCTACCACGAGTTGTACTGTCAGTGGAATCACCCCTTTTTAACTGCCAAATCTTGACCATGACTCCTATCATGGCTTGTTGTTCCTTACCACGAGTCGTAACATTACCCATGACTTAATCTCCTCCATGACACTAACCACGAGTTGTACCCACATACCATGACTCATGGTCTGAACCTTGCACTCCAAGTATTCATCACAACTCCTCCTACAACTCATTACTCCTTCCCACAACTCGTACCATGAGTCGTTCTGAATCAAAATCCCTGATTTTTTTCTACTATTCCATTTTAAAATTCTGAGAATAGTCTTAGGCACTTCTAGGGTATTACATTTATTTCCTAAGCATTTCAATAAATATTATTTCTGAACATTCAAAACAAGACAAAACAAAACATTAATTATCTTGGGTTACCTCCCAAGCAGTGCCTGATTTAACACAATATGGGTATCTCAATTACTTAGAGTTCATCAAAATACCCCTTGGGTTGCTTTTCGGCAGCACCTAATTTAACATTGCGGCACACTGCGGGTGTCTTGATTACTCAGATTTCATCAGGATACACCACCTCAACTACTTTTACCTCATCTGGCAATCTAAAGTACTGCTTCACAAACTATCAATTAACCTTGAACCTCTTACCTTCTTGGGTTTCAAGATTGATTTCCCCGCATAGGAATATCTGGACCACCATAAAGAGGCCCGATAACTTAGACTTCAACTTGCATGGAAATAACCGAGGTCTGGAGTTGAATATTCAACTCCATATCACCTTGGTTGGATCCCTATTTTAAATCCTCCAATCATGATAAAACATTATCTTTTCATTGTATAGGGCTACACTCTCATAAGACCCAAGCCCGAACTCATCCACCTCCTTGCGTTGATTAAGCCTTAGGTTAGCGGCTTTTCCCTATTTCAAATTCAGCTTCTTGAGCACCCATAAGGCCTTATGCTAAAGCTCCACCAGTAAGTGACATGCTTTCTTATAGATTAATTGATATTAAGACATACCAATAGGTGTTTTGATAGTTGTTTAGTATTCCAATAGAGCGTCATCTAATCTTCTTGATCAATTTGTTCTATTAGCATTTACCATCTTTGGAAGGATTGGGTTTATCTCCCCGTTGGAGACCTCTACCTGTTCACTGTTTGGGGATGATATGTTTTTTCCACCTTATGATTGAGATCATATTTCTCACGCAGGGAATGAGATAGTCTATTAGAAAAGTGCAAACAATGATCGATGATTATCTCCCTCGGTGTAACAAACCCGGAGAAGATGTTCCTCCTCAAAAATGATGTTACAGTTTTACTCTCATTAATTGGAAGTGCTATAGCTTCCACCCACTTAGAGATATAGTCAACCACCACCAATATGTATTTTATCCCATAAGAGCACACAAATGGACTCATAATGTCAATACCCCAAATGTCAAACAACTCTACTTAAAGTATATGGGTCAATGGCAACTCATGCTTCCTCAACACACTCCCTTGTCTTTGACATTTTTCACAGGCCTTGACCAAGTCATGTGCATCCTGGTAAATTGTCGACCAGTATTACCCATATAGAAATATCTTCTAACCTATGCGGATACCACTGTGATGGCCCCTAACAACCGATGAATGCCATCCGTCAAGAATATTCTTCATCTCTACCTCAGGAACACACCTTCTGATTATATTATTTGCACAGAGTCTGAATAAGTTTAGTTCATCCCAAAAAAACTTCTTCACATAATGGAACAACTTCTCATTTGATGGAAGTTCGTATCTTCAGGCACTACATCACTGACCAAAAAGTTTGCATAGTCTGCAATCCATGGAATCAGATTCTAAGATGTTGCTAACACCTATTCATTTGGGAATGAGTCATTAATATCTAACAGATTATTCAGCTTGCTTCTTCTTCCATCCTGGATAGGTGATCAGTGACTTGATTCTCCGTTCCCTCTCGATCTTTGACTTCAAAGCCAAATTCCTTCAATAGAAACTCCCACCAAATGAGCATCAACTTTGAATCTTTCTTTGCTATTAGGTACCTGAAGGTTTCATGGTCTATGTGGACTATTACATTCGTGCCTAGCAGATAGGCCCTGAATTTCTCAATTGCATGGACTACTTGTAGTAGCTCTTGTTTAGTGACTGTATAACTTTTTTGAGAAACATTCAAAGATTTTCTCGTGTAGTAGATGGGTGAAAGATCTTACCTCCCTCAAGATCATCTCTCGCTTTGACCCAGAATAGCTCCTAAGACGGCTCCACTTGCATCACACATCACTTGAAATGGTTTGGTCCAGTCTGGTGCACCAATGATAGGAGTGGTGATAAGTTTCTCCTTGAGGCATTTGGATGCCTAGAGGCATGCTTCATCAGACACAAATTTTGTCTCCTTCTCTAATAACCTGCACATAGGGTTAGCAATTATTGAAAAATCTTAGGCATGTTTATGTGGATATGATGTGGTTCATTGATTTTTCAAGAAAAAATAGGTTTCGAGTGTTAAAATTCAAAAGAGAATGAAAAAAGGAAAAAACTGGGTCTGATGTGTCATAGTGCGATTCATTGATTGTTGGTATGAGTCGTACCAGGTTCTCGTGCTGAGAAACAGAGAATGATCAAAAGGGTACCTTCAAGGTATCTAGGAAAAGGACGGGTCATACTAAATAGGTGTCGTTTAATGTCCTGAGAGGGTACGATGGAGACTAGAAAAACGATCAAAAGGCGCGACTTGTGGTAGCATACCATGAGTCGTCCTATGTATCCGAACATGAGAGAGCTAGTATTGAGTTTTGAACGATGACCCCATCCAACGTGTTGTGGTATTACCCCACAACACGTAGGATCTCCCGAACCTTCAATCCTGGTAGAATTAGGATAGGATTTTATTTTTGTACATAAGTACTTTCCTTAGGTCTTATTGTTATTATTATGGTGTGGGAGGTTCTCTTATTGTCATGACCCAAGTTGGGACCCTGGATCAAGATATAGGATCTAGAACCACAAATGGCTCCAAGCTGACACATGGCATATTACATTACCAGAACAATATAATTTATAAGGAAAACTGAGTGGAAACTAACATAAATGTAAAACTTCCACTTATAAGATAACAAGATAATCTAATAATTTAAACAATGTGTCCCAAAGATGAACGTACTAACTCTATGTATGAAAGCCTCTACTAACTAATGAACTGCTATGAGAACCCCCCAGCTAACTCTAACTCTGAAATTAAAACAAGGTAAAAGAACTGAAATGAAGTAGATAACTCTAGTCCTCGGAAGAGGAGGACTCACCACTGCTAGCTGATCAAGTTTGTAACATATCTAACCACGAGACTGAGACTGATCACATGAATCTATATCATGAGATGATATAGCATAGACTATGATGTCATTACTTTGAATGTACTGAGTATGTAAGGTGAGTAAAACATACTAGTAAAACGACATCCTGAAATCATGAATATTAAATAATGTAGAACATGAGAGTAAGGACATCATACTAAAAATCATACTCCTAAAGGAATCATGATCATGAAATATTCATTATAAGAGGAATATAATGACCCAAGGTTTAGAAATAGAAATCATGTAATGTACCATACCTGAAATCATAAGTGCAAACTCATAAAACTGGTCAATGGGTCAAATATGTTATAAAACATAATATAATAAGGCATGAACACTAGTAATTGAAAACATGAGGAATAATGAGAGACACATCATAACTGACACTATCACGATAGAGCTTACATGATGCCCCACAAACATGGTCAAGTGAGCAGAGATGTCCTAAGCCTTGCCACTACAAAGAACGATGAAAGGCATGATATTACTTGTGACTTAGGTTGACAATCTCCAATAATAATAATCCCTGCATGTGCCTATTGAGGCAAGTGAGGCACTCTCCTATAGCGAGGATCCCATATTCCATGGGCTAGGTAACCATTCTCTAATATTGAGGATCCCTTATCCTATGGTGGGACGTAGTTTCGAGACTCGGAGTTTGCTTGAACCCCTAGCCTATTTGGTGCTAGACATTACTCCCAAAACATGCATATAGCTCATAGTCATATTTTCAAAACGGTGCTAGATGTTACTCCAAAAATATGCATATTGCTCATAATCATATTTTAAAAATATAGCTTAAAACTGAATAGTGGGGAGCCTTGACACTAAAATATCTCTTTAAAACTGATCTTTTAAGCCTTGGCTAGAAATCATGATGAAATATGCTTAGCTTTACATGGGCTTGCCTAAATCATGAAATGATACCTACTTAAAATAAGCTTCATAATTCAATATCATGGAATCATAAGTTTAAGAATTCATAAATACTCATGAATACTTGATAACTGATCATACTTAAAATAATGGGCTCATAAGTTTGAAATTCATAAATCATTCATAATAAGGCATAATATTCATAAACTTGTAATCATGAATTAGCAAGTAAATTGAGAGGCAAATTTGCCTTAATAGCCATAAATCATTAATTGAAGCATGACTAAATTTAACCCATAGAGATAGTATGGAATATTGCATTGAATTGGGTTAAACCCTAGAATTTCACAATTTAGAACTTGAGAAGTAGAAATCATGAATTTAGACTTGAAAGGGAATGAGGGTGGATGAATTTCCCCCAATCTTAACCCTACGTACCTGAGTTGATGATCCCTTAACTTGTATTGAAGACCCAAGGAAGATTTGGAAGAGCTTGAAGAAGAACCCTAGCTCCTTTCTTGAGAGAAAATCTAACTATTGGCCGTTTGGAGAGAGTGAGGATTAAATCTAGGTTAATTCCTTTAATATGACCTTGAAGAAGCCCAAAACGACATCATTTAGGAGTTAGAGGTATAGGAGTTTACAAAAATACCCCCAAACTACCGAAAAGGCCTAAAATTGGTAGAAACAATGACCAAAAGGATGGGTCATTGTTTGATAGGATGACCCATACAGAGGTTCATCCAATGCCTGGTGCTATTTTACTAAACTACACATAACATTTTACTTCAAACTCCGATTGACGCAACGATCAAATGCGTTGGAAAGAAGACTCAAGAGCTTTAATTTGATGTGTTGAATCATGCAAAAATACTTTGTAAAATGGGAGCTATGGTCATTTGAAGTTGACTCTTGCAAGAACTTGTATAAATACTCAATCAGTAAGAAGGCTCTCAACACAACTTTGTGCTAGAGGTTCCTTATGACCCTAATTTGCATCCAATTCACTTATTACACTTAATAATTGATATTAACACCTTGTTTCTATAAATTCATAGGTTCTAGTCTATACATATACCTAGAATAATTTCTCGAATGTACAAGGAATTATAATATCTCATCTAACCAATGAAATGATGATTCATACCACCATATTACGACTTGTACTATGTATTTGTAGCTACTGATCCTCCCCCGAAAAATTCTCTAAACTTCATTCCTACAACTCTTCAGTACGACCCGTACCACCCTGGTACGAGTCATGGGATCCTGTCATGGATTCTCATGTTGCCTCCGAGTTACTCTCTGAACTTGGTTCAACGACTCCAAACAAAGATTTGTACAATCAAACACTGGTTTGTACAATCCACTCATTGATTTGGACCAATTTTTTGACAGCTCACTAGAACTCAACAACGGGTACAACTAACGACCCGTTGGTTCCTACAATGAATTACACAGAGGTTTGTTGTTTGGTTCTGGTGTATTATTTTCCTACTATTTTCTACTCTATGTCTCGGGTTTGATCAAAGGAACTTTTTAGGGTATTACACTATGTCTCCCTTGGGAATATTCATCCTTGAATGTGGGTTAACTAAGCTGGAAAGCTAGGGAAAGAGTTGCAATCCTAAAACTGAATAACTATATAGAGAACTAAGGGAGTGGCTAGCTCCGAACATGAAACACATGGCTGAACTGAACTCATGAAACATATATGCATGCCAAGACAAGAAAGGAACTGAGAGACATAAACATAAGATGAAACTGAATGGAGTGCTAAGGAGGAAACTGGTACCTTCAGATGGTCTGGAACTAGAAAGAAAAGATGCAGTTATCTAGCCATCATGTCTACCCACGTAGCTCCCTCGACTAGTTGTTTCCTCCATATAACCTTCACTGAAGCTAAGCTGGTCATGTATCTGATATAACACGATATTATTAACCGTGAAGGCAATTCTCAAGGACTGAGTTCATAGGGCTGGCATATTGGGAGACGTGAGTTTACATACATAACTAGTCTCATGACGTGAAGATGAGATTTATGAAATCATGGAATAAGACTGGGATCATTAATTGAAGCAATTACCTATCATTAAGAAGCTAAATATAAGCATGATAAAGCATAACGTCGGTTAAAACATAAGGAAAACATCTAATTAGGAAAGGATTGTGTAATGCCCCAAAAATCCTAATATCAAACCCGGGAGTTGAAATGGAGAAAACAGGATTTTTTTGCACCAGGTCACAGAACAAGTTATCCTGTGACCCTTGGGGTAGGCCACGAGTTATGGAGTGACTAGTAGTGAGGTGCTAGACTTATGGTTGAAATGTTTGAGTTTGGGGTAACCACGGACATGACCATAACACGTGGTCAACACCACAACTTGTTAAATCAGTCGTGGCCAAGTATAAGGTGAAGAAAGAGGACTTTTTGGCAGTCAAGACCAAGAGTGGTGACCACGAGTCATGGTCACCAATAATGACTCATGTAGTTCTCCGTGATGAGCCCTAGGTGTAATGTTGGAAGTGTATACGACGGAAGGTGACCACGAGTCCTGGTCACTGGTGACGAGTCATTAGGTTCCCCATGGGGACCCTTTGAGGAATTTGGCCAGTGTGCTTAATGAGAGGAGGTAACGACTCATGCCAAGTGGTGACGACTCGTCTTGTCCCTCATTGAGACTAATAGTCAGCTTTTCTCAGCGAATTTAGTAAGGGGTTATCTATAATTCCTATGATCATAAGGCCTAAACTATGTCGTTTTGTGCTATGATAATGAGTTTTAAGAGGGGTAAGTTCATTCTAGGCTATTCTTATTCATGCCTGCAAGAATAAAGGTCTAGACAGGTGATCAAGCTCAATATCCTCCAAGTTCTTCTCAATTTTTCCTTGGCCAATTAGAGAAGTTGTAGAATCAGATTCTCCAAGGTATGTAAGGTTAATAATAGGTGAATTTTTCCACACCCATGCCTAATCCCTCTCTAATTCATGGAAATCCATACGTTGATCCTATGGGTTTTAACCTAATGGATGAATTTTCTAAGTTTCTACATGGGTATGATATAAGTATGTTTCTATTATTGAATTATGATTCATGGACAAGTTTTACAATGTTTTCCATTATAAATAATGTTTTTAAGTTTTATAAATTATAATTCCCATCCATGAGAAGTTCATGAAAGTTGACAATTATGAGGTATGTTCAAGTATGATGAGATATTTATGATGAAAAGAATATTTTCAAGTTATCCATGTCTATGATCATGTTTTCAAGTGAATCAAGTATTTTAAAGTATGTTTAAGTATTGGGCAAGCCCATATTTTCAAGTATGATGTATGATTTGAAGTTAGTTAGCTTATCACATGGTTTAGGAGTCAAGACTCCCAATTATGTTCAGCTTGTGGTATGGCTTGAGCCAAGGCTCCTCGTGTATGATTTTAGATTTCATATATACATGATTATTCAGCTTCGTCACTAGACGATGGTCAGCTTCGTTTAAAAATGATGGAGAGCATATGCATGTTTTTGAGAGTAGTGTCTAGCACCGAGTAGGCTGAGGTTCAGTCAACCCTATGCCTCAGAACAATGCAACAACATAGGTATGATAAGATTATTTGGGACCTCGCTTCTAATCTTTCCCCCTGCTCAAGGGGCCTTCAACTTGATATTGATATCATGGTAGTGTCATTAGCCCTGGCAAGGGTTTAGATGGCTCTGCCCACTTTACTGTGATAGTCGGGACCACGTAAGCTCTATCGTGATAATGTCAGTTTTATGGTGAGTTTCCCATTGTTCCTCATAATTTCAGTTATGCATGTTTATCATTCATTATATATATATATATATATATATATATATATATATATATATATATATATATATAAATGTTCTAAAGAAGGTTTGACCCAATGTACAGTTTTATTTATGATTATTAGATTTCAGCTTTGGGTCATTTGATTCAGTTATGATGTTCAATTATGTTCAGATCATGATTTCAGAAAATAGCATGCAAGCCCTACTCTCAGATTCTTATCTCGAGTATGTTTCATATTATGCATTTTTTAAATAATTTTACTTAATTAAGCAGTTTTACTTACCTTGCATACTTAGTACATTCCACTTACTGACCGCATACTATATGCTGTATCATTTCACTATATAGGCTCCGATCTCCAGACTCAGCCCCTTAGTAGAAAATTTTCGGAGTTAGCATTAATCTTCAATGGTGACTCCTCATCTCCGGAGGACCATTCTGTTACACCCAGTAAATTCTTGACATTTAGATGGCCTACTCACATGTTGGCTAGGAGATTTAGAATGCCACACATGCTGTAAAAAGGCCTTGGGGAAATCCAGAAAAGCGCTACGTCGAACCATTGCAAGAGGAGGCTGGGCAGACCCCCTCCACGATGGCCAACGTGTCACAGAGGGCTCACCTCCACGATGGCCAACGTGCCATGGAGGTGAGGTTTAGCCTCAACTATATAAGCTCCCACTTCGTTTTTTAAGATAACTATCATAATTTTCCAGAAACAAACCAGAAAACAAAGGGTATGAAGAATTCCTTCAAAATTCCATCCGTTTACGCTATTAAACGCGGTCCAAACTCAAATTAATCTTGGGTAGTGAGCATTATGCTGCTGGGAGCATTCCTGCGGAGTTAGTTTCGTGAAATTCAGCCAGCGAATCATCGTCCTACCGAGATAAGGTAAGTGGAATTGCTCCAAATTAGTTTCAATATACTCCTAGCCCTAAAGTGAGTATTTCTCCCTTTTGGACTTCCGAGAAATAGCGAGTTCTCGGCTATTTCTCGATAAGCCAAAGTTTGGGATATATATATATATATATTCAAAGTAGTGCTTTCTTCCGGATTATTGATTGATTTACTTCTAATTGCTATGAATATGAATGCAGTTGGAAGAAATAGCTGAAAATTAGTCGAGTTACACCAGATACTCAGAAAGTTAACGGACAAGATATGTGAATCTAGTTTCTTACGGTAAGTTAGTAGTTCCAGTAGAGCAAACTAGTAAAAATTCTAGTAGAAAGTTTCAGGAACAGTACAACATGCCCAGTATGTAATTTAGTAAAGTACGTCAGGATATTATCGTGTTCAGCCGAAACTTAGTAGAGCAATATAAGTTCTCGTGAAGTACTTCAAAAATAGAATAGTAGCTTAATATGAATATTGGAAAGCATGTTAGAAATAGTAAATCATGTTTACCATTAAACTTAGTTATACAATATGATTTTCAACAGAAATATTATTTCTTGTTTCAGTATCAGATTCAACATAGTATGACAGAAATTATATATATGCCATTATCAATTTAGGCATGTACTATATATATACATACATTACTATCATTAGTTTCAGCATGTATCGTATGCAGTTAGTATTATCAGTTGAGACTTGACTGTATTTTTTTGGTTGGATTACCTAGCATTCATGACCGCCCCAGGGTTAATAGCTGTATCGACTCGTCTGCAAGAAGGCGAGGATACATCTCTCTACGGAGTGGCATGCCGTCCCCTAGGGGACGAAGATGGGATGCCAGTTTCCCCATATTTTTCCTTGGTAGGCTTTAATACACCCCCGTCGAGCGGGTATGCCTGGGATGTTGATTCAGGAGTCCTCCGGACTCAGGTACAGTTATAGTCAGGGGCTCAGCAGGCCCAAGTGCATACCCAGGGGACCGGAAGGATGCTTATAGTTGCTATGGGAGATGGGATGACCGAGGTAGGGGCATAGATTGCATGTTGGTTGTACCTTCCAGCTTATGGGGGCCAGGTAAGGTTTATGTGTGCTATATTGTGTTATGTTATGCTATATTATGCTATGTTATGTGAGTTATGAATAGATAGATGGTAGAATGCCACGTTACCAGGTACGACTCCTACTCCTTTAAGCATAGTTTAGGACAGTCTTAAACTCATACTTTTAGTCAGTTATAGTTTATTTCTTTCTATTTGAGTTCTATCAGTTATATTTCTTGTCTTCAGTTATTTTCTAGTTGTTGCTTTGCATACTCAGTACCAGCAGTACTGACGCCCGTTTTGGGGTGCTGCATTACTTGCCTGCAGGTACTCATAGACGAGGAGCCGATCCCTTGTGATTTCAGCCAGCACACAGAGTCATCAGCTCCAGTATTCCGGAGCTAGAAAGCTAGAGGTTTATTCCTTTTCTTTGTTGTACAGTATGGGTAGGCCGGGGCCCTATCCCGACCATCTTATCAGTATTCATAGAGGCTTGCAGATTGTACATTCCCTGTGGTTAGCTGTACCGGTCGTGTGAGGCCGTGTGTATGTTTTAGTTTGTTTATGATGGCTATGTGGGGACTTATTAAGTTTGTAGTGGTGACCTTGTTGGTTAGGTAGCAGTTTAGCACTTGTTTCCTTGATTCAGAAATAACTAGACAGCATGGAGGCCTTATCGGCCCGCATAAGTTCCCTATTAATTCAGTTGTTCTGGGTAGCTGTTGTTTGCTTACAGGTGGCTATAGGCCTAGTCGGCCGGAGGCTGTATTTACAGTCGTTATATAGCCCATCATTTTCTTGAATCTAGAGTTAGAGCCATCCTGGCACCAGAAGTGCTTAGGCTCAGCCAGCAGTCCAAGTCCTAGTAGGGCACTAGGTGCCAATCATGCCTCCCAAGGCAGGGCGTGACACATTCAATATTAGTTATCTTGTATTATTAGTTCTCAGACATGTTGGGTTAGTTGGGGTGTTGTCCCATCAACCCATCAAATATGTTAGACGCTTTCAGACTATATGTAATAATTAGCTTGTCATATATGAAGTGAATTACGATTTTGATCTTATCATATTATTGGACTTTCGCTATGTTTATTATGTTAAGTCTTCCAGTTTATTTGATCAAGTTAGATGTATGTTCATGCTATGGGTGGACTTGGAGTCTCTCGCGGCTCCTCTTCCTGTGTCTCGATCAAGGCCTATGTTTATGTCGTGACAAACTTGGTATCAGAGCAAATAGGTTTTGAAGTGTCTAGGGTGTCTGAAAGTCACGTTAAGTAGAGTTTTTTTAATAGGTGTGAAGCGTGCACACTTATGACTAAAAGGCTACGAGACATTTAGGAAATGTTCCCTTCTTTCATGATCTATATCATGCGGTGAAATGTCTCTCTATCCTCCTAACTCGTGCTATTCGCGATTCCAGAATCATGCCTCCCCGTAGAGTTAACGGCAGAAAAAATGGAAATGGAAATGGCCACGAGAATGGCAATGGGGATGGGCACCAACAATCCCAACCAGTCCACGAGCACCATGCACCGGAGCCTGTTTCCCACGCTAAATTCAGGGTAGCCATTCAAATTCTAGCACAGGCCTTGATCACCCAACTAAACCAACAGGCAGTAGCGCATGTCCCACAGAATGGGAATGCAGCGGCAGCTCGAGTCAGAGATGTCAGGACCTGAGTTTACACCCTAGCTGTAACACAGGACAAGAAACCCAAAACGGCTCCAAGTCGACCCATGACATAATCATAGCATATCACTTAACAATAGAAACAAAAATCAACATGAGTAAGCGGAAGCTAACTACAAGAATCTAATAACAAACCATAAAAAGAATTGTAGCCACACTTTGATACAACGCTGAATTCATCTAAACAAGTCTAAAATCCATCTACTAAACTGATGAGTTGCTGGAACAAGCCCCCCAGCTAACTCCTAAAATCTCAAAACTGAAATGTAAAAAAAGTATGAACATAAATTACATCCTTGGGAGATGAGGACTCACCACTAGCAGTTGAGAAGAAATGAAGTGTATCTAACGACAAGGCTGAGTCTGGAGACCTGAATCTATATCATGAAATGGTATAGCACAAAAGGCATGCGGTCAGTACTGGGAATGTTTTAAGCATACGGGATAACATAAATAATTAAATATACAAATATATGATAAGGAAAGAACAAAGTACATCGACATAACTGATCTAACATGCAACAATCCATTTGTGAGCCACATACACGAATATATATATATGAAACTTTTCTTTGGATCTCATATTATGAAACATCATCAAGCTCATGCATAAGGGCCAAGTTCTGAACATTTAATAAGAGCTTAATCTGAAACTAGCATCACTCTATACTGGATCATTGGTGGTAACTAAGCCTAATCCTTATTATTTTAAATATGTTATAATCTGAAATCTGAATCACATGGAACTGAATCATGCTGATAAGGGAGTCATTCTCTACAAGGGAAAAACCCAACTCAGCTAAGGAGTCACTCTCTGCTATGGAGGATAAGGACTGAGCTGGGGAGTCACTCTCTACTATGGAGGATCTCGACTGAACTAGGGAGTCACTCTTTTCTGTGGAGGATCCCGACTGAACTAGGGAGTCAATCTCTGCTATGGAGGATCCGAACTGAACTAGGGAGTGACTCTCTGCTATGGAGGATCTAGAGCTGACCAAGGGAAACATTCTCGGCTATGTAGAGTCCTTGGATGACTAGAAAATGAGGAATACTGGTCTAATATTGTATATTTGGTCTATGCTACTACAGCTAGTTAAAGAAATAACATACACTGCTTTCATCATACAATATTCATTTCGAAGGGGTTGTGGCTACTTTTTACTGACAACAAGCCCAACATTCTGAAATATCATTCTCATGCTTTATCATCATAATTTATATCATCATGGAGCCATAGCAGTATTTGTTCAAACATCATACATTAGTGAGCGTCTAGAGATTTACATCATGTGTTATACTTCTACAACATTAAGTTCCGGATTAATAACATTCAACATGCATCATAGAGTTATTCATGATCCATAGGTCCAATTCGTACCTTAACATGCATAAATTGATCCATATATTCCGAGTTTACGGAAAGCATATACTTTACTCATACCATAAATATTTACAACGAGATCATGAGAGAAGCATACATTTTCATATCATAAGAACCATTTTGAGATTTACTCCAATTAATGAGAAGCATACATTAATTAAGCCATTATCATAGATTTACCTAATACACAATCGGTTCCATTGAAAACTTAAGAAAAATACATATTTTCCTTTCATTTAATCTTGCCCATGAGCCCTAATCTCATCTCAAAATATTTAGCAAATAGCATAATCCAATTGTTATGGAATACTTTCAATCTTCACATATGTCATACATGGATGCGAGCCATGGATTCATTTGATTGAACAAAAATAAAACCCCAATCCTCATTTAAGCCCCCTTCATGAAGAACATTCTAACATCATACATTTTTACCATCTAGAACATAATTCAAGACATTCAAATAGTTTTATAATAACAATTAGCTCATAATTCTAGTGGGTTTTAGAATTCAAGAAAGCATAGAAGAAATCACCCATCAATTAAAACCCTAGGTCATGCTTTTCTAAAGTAATTGAATTTGGGCTTTTTGATAAAACATTTTGGGCCAAAAGGATGGAAGAATATCCTTGTTGAAAAACCCGCATATCTGCTTCGAAGAATCTCCCACTTGAACTTTACCTTGAAGTCTTTGAATAATCCTTTGAAGAATCCTTGAACCTTGAGAGAGGGAAGGAAGAAGGGTTTTGGGAGCTATTTCATGAAGAATGAGGGTTTAGGCTAGTTATCCCCATAAAAACGTCCCATACCATGCTCAAAATGACGTAGTTTAGGAGTTAGAAGTATAGGATTTTACAAAAACACCCATGGAAAAATGTAGAGAAAATCCTCCTGCCAGACCCCACGAGGCACTCCATGAGTTGTGGGGTAGGCAACGAATCGTGGGGACCAAGTCGTGGGGTGCACTAGTAACCTTCTCAGAAAATCCCCTGACTCAACTAACGCCTCACTTCACGAGTCGTGGTCTGCCACAATGACTCACGACCTGCATCCGTCATCCCCACTGCCTTAGACCATATCCAAGAACTCTTGCCTCAACCCAATGGCCTACCTAACAAGTCGTTACCTAGAAGGACGACTCATCAGGTCGTCCATGATCATAGGACTTTGCTACACCTCTAGATTGCTCCCCATGGGTCTGGCCACGACTCCTAGGGTCAGCTAACGTGTCGTCCCCCGACTCATTCTGTGCAAAAATTTTCCATCTACTGTCTGAATTCTTTCTTTAAGTCTGGAATCTCATCTTAGAAACATTGGGGGTGTTACAATATCTCTCCCTTGGGAACATTCGTCCTTGAATGTTGGCTAAACATACCGAAAGGATAGGGATGGAGCTGAAATTCTACAATCAATCAATTACAGCGAAAACCAATGGAGCATCTGACTTCGGGCTGACCTTATAGACTAGAACTAAATATCTAAATTGATCATACATGCAATAGCACATGAGAGATCCAAGTACATGAAACTAACATGGAACTAGATAGAACACTGAAAGGATTCTTCCCCTTTAACTGACACTGAACTAATCTGGACTGAGCCTTCACTCTCAAATCACTTTTCGTTACAGGGTTAGAGTTCATACTATTTGGTCTAACTTCAACTAAAGGTCTTATGAGCATGAATCATTCATGACATTGGTAACTGAGCACATGGATGAGGTAACCTGAGTCTGCTGGGCTACTAAGCTTATTCTAGAGGTTGAGTTTGAGATGATCACACTGGGAAACATGAGTTGACATACATAACAGATTCATAACACAGAAATGAACTGAAAGGATTCATAAAGTTAGATCGACATAACTGTATGAAGCGGTTATCTAGAAATTCTGGGAGTCCGCACATAGGGATAGGCATAACTTAACTTCAATCGAACTACCAGAGAAATTATCTGAACCTGAAGGGATTGACATATCATGACTGTTATGGTTAGGACTTCCCTACTATCGTATTTAAGATCCAACTAGTCTCACCTACTTACCATCTTCCCCTTAGCTTAAAGCCATCATTCTAAGCTCCTGAATATTTCTTAAGGTCGGGCTAATTCACTAACTCCTAGCTCCCCCTTTCACCTCTAACCATCACAACCATTCTTACCTTAACAGCTATTCGCATCACACATCGACAAACTCTTCTCAACAGCCACCACAAAGCTCCTTATTCATTATTGGGGTTCCAGGGATGGCAATATAAAAGGAGTAATGCAAGATTCACAACATACCTATGGCCTCTACTAGCGATTTGCCTATATCCTGGTGTGCTATTATGACATAGGAGCGGTTTTGATGACGTCCACCACCCAATCTAGATGATGCACCCTGCTAAAATGAACAATTTATTGATGCTACTAAAGAGATGGCTCAGGATCTACTCTCGCCTCGCTTTGTCACTACGCAATCTTGGTGCTTATGTCCCGGCTGGCCGAACCAAAAACAACCATCCGATCCTTCCATACTTTCTTTCAAGTGGTGCTTCCCATAGCTGATACACGTCAGATACATAATCTCACTTACTCTAGGTTTATACAAGCACTATCTATAAAAAATGTTGGGGCTGCTAGTTTTTGCTGGGAATGTTAGCGGTGTCCACCATTCGTCCATGGTGAAGAAAACTCTGATTCTCCTACCCTGGCTCGCTTGGCCTTTCTCTCCTTTTCCTTCACCTCCTCCACCTCCATTTTATGAGTGAATATCACCAAATGTGTAAAGTCTATCCCTGTGAAACATGGCAGTCCTGCACTCTTTAACCAAGGAGCCTGGCACTTCATTCACGAACCTGCTCACCTGGGCCCTCTAGCCGGCTACAATTTCCAAGGCATACTTGGATAACCGGGTAAATTCCAACGCGTACTCTTGAACTATCATGTCATTCTATTTCAGGTTGATGAACTCTGCCGCCTTAGCCTCCCTCAACTCTCGAGGGAAAAACCTGTCAAGGAACGCAGTCTTAAATTCATCCCAACCTACAGGGCCTCTTCCAATTCCTTGACTGCCCTTCCACTGAAAATACCATATCTAAGTAACTCCTTTTAGCTAGTAGGAGGCTAAGTTCGCGCTCTCAATTCCTTCCACTCCCATGATATGGGTAATCTTCTGAATTTCTTCTAAGAAATCATACGAGTCCTCACCTACCTTTGACCCCAAGAACTCTGGTGGGTTCATTTGGAGAAAATCTCTCACTCTTGTCGTCGCTACATTCTCATTTTTGGGAATATGAGCCATTGCTTGTTGATTAATTTGGGCAGCCACAGCCTATGCCAACATATTAAGAGTTACTCAAAACTCGGCATGGGTAACATGGTCATCCATCGGGTTCGTCAGGGCTGGTGGTACCTGCTGGCGATCATTACTATTTTTGCTTCCATTTTCTCATCTAGGAGGCATTATCTGCGAGTGCGTAAAGCACGAGTCAGGGAAGGAACCGTTTAGAGATTCTTACTCTTCCACGATAAGAATCATAAAGAAAAAGGAACATTCCTAAAACGTCTCATAGCCTCCTCATCATAAGTGTGGCGCGCTTCACACCCACGACGAAGAATCTACTTAAGGTGGCTTTCAGACACCCTAGGACACCCTAAACGTCTGCTCTGATAACAAGTTTGTCACGACCCGAGTTTACACCATAGCTGTAACACGGGACAAGGAACTCGGAAAGGCTCCAAGTCGACCCATGGCATAATCATAGCATATCACTTAACAATAGAAACAGTCAGCAACATGAGTAAGTGGAAGCTAACTGCAAGAATCTAATAAGAAACCATAAGAACAATTGTAGGCACACTTTGATACAATGCTGATTTATCTAAACAAGTCTGAAAGCCTTTGACTAAACTGATGAGTTGCTGGGACAAGCCCCCAACTAACTCCTAAAATCTGAAATCTAAAATGTAAAGAAAGTATGAACATAAATCACATCCTCGGTAGATGAGGACTCACCACTAACAGCTGAGAGGAAATGAAGTGCATCTAACCACGAGGCTGAGTCTGGAGACCTGAATCTATATCATGAAACTATATAGCACAAAAGGCGTGCGGTCAATACTTGGAATTTACTGAGCATGTGGGATAACATAAATGATTAAATATACAAATATGGGATAAGGAAATAACAAAATACATCGACATAACTAATCTAACATGCAACAATCCTCTTGTGAGCCACATACACACACACACATATATATGAAACTTTTATTTGGATCTCAAATTATGAAACATCATCGAGCTCATGCATAAGGGTCAAGTTCTGAACATTTAATAAGAGCTGAATCTGAAACAAGCATCACATTGTACTAGATAACTGCTGGTAATTGAGCCTGATTCTCATTATTTTAAATCTGTATTAATGTGAAATCTGAATCATTTGGAACTAAATCATTCTGATAACATAACTAAGGGAGTCATTCTCTACTAGGGAGAAACCCAACTGAGCTAGGGAGTCACTCTCAGCTATGGAGGATCCCGACTGAACTAGGGAGTAACTCTCTACTCCGGAGGATCCTAACTGAACTAGGGAGTCACTCTCTTCTATAGAGGATCCCGAATGAGCTAGGGAGTCACTCTCTTATATGGAGGATCCCGACTGAGCTAGGGAGTCGCTCTCTGTTATAGAGGATCCTGACTGAACTAGGGGGTGACTCTCTGCTATGGAGGATCCAGAGCTGACCAAGGGAAACATTCTCAGCTATGTAGAGTCCCTGTCTGACTAGAAAATAAGGAATACTGGTCTGACATTGTATATCTGGTCTATGCTACTACAACTTGTTAAAAAAACAACATACACTGCTTTCATCATACAACATTCATTTCGAAGGGGTTGGGGCTACTTTCTTCTTACAACAAGCCCAACATTCTGAAATATCATTTCTCATTCTTTATCATCATAATTCATATCATCATGGAGCCATATCAGTATTTCTTCAAACATCTTACGTTAGTGAGTGTCTATAGATTTACATCATTTGTTATACTTCCACAACATTATGTTCTTGATTCATAACATTCAAGATGTATCATAGAGTCATTCATGATCCATAGGTCAAATTCGTACCTTAACATGCATAACTTGATCCATATATTTCGACTTTTTGGAAAGGCCGTATACGTAACTCATTACTTAAACTTTTACAACAAGATCATGAGAGAAGCATATATTTTCATTTCATAAGACCCATTTTGAGATTTACTTTAATTCATGAGAAGGGTGCATTAATTAGGCCATTATCATAGATTTACCTCATTCGAAATCAGTTTCATCGAAAGCATAAGGAAAATACATATTTTACTTTCAATCAATCAAGCCCATACGCCCTAATCTCATCTTGACATATTAAGCAAATAGCTTATTCCAATTGTTATGGAACACTTTCAATCTTCACATATTTCATACATGGATGCGAGCCATGGATTCATTTGATTGAACAAATATAAAACCCCAGTCATCATTCAATTCCCCTTCATGAAGAACATTCTAACATCATACATTTTCACCATCTAACACATATGTCAAGACATTCAAATAGTTTTATAATCACAATTTGCTCATAATTCTAGTGGATTTTAGAATTGAATAAAGCATAGAATAAATCACCCATCAATTGAAACCCTAGGTCATGCTTCTATAAAATAATTTAAATTGGGCTTTTGATAAAATATTTTGGGCCACAAGGACGGAAGAATATCCTAGTTAAAAAACCTACATACCTGCTTTGAAGAATCGCCTACTTGAACTTGACCTTGAAGTCTTTAAATAATCCCTTGAAGAATCCTTGAACCTTGAGAGAAAGGATGAAGACGGGTTTCCAGAGCTATTTCATGAATAAGGAGGGTTAAAGCTAGTTATCCCTTTAAAAACATCCTATACCATGCTCAAAACGACGTAGTTTAGGAGTTAGAAGCATGGGATTTTGTGAAAACACCTTTAGAAATACTCAGGGAAAATCTTCTTACCAGACCCCACGAGGCACTCAACGAGTGGATGGTTAGGAAACGACTCATGGGGACCAAGTCATGGGGTGCACTAGTCAACTTCTCAAAAATTCCCCCGACTCAACTGACACCTCACTTCACAGGTCGTGGTATGTCACGATGACTCGTGGCCTGCATCTGTCCTCCTCACTGCCTGGGACCCTATCCAAGAATTTTTCCTCCAACAACAACAGACCTAACGAGTCATTACCTAGCAGGATGACTCATCAGGTCGTCCGTGATCAGTGGACTTTGCTACACCTCTAGACTGCTCCCCACGGGTCTGGCAACAACTCGTGGGGTCACCTAACGAGTCGTCCCCCGACTCATTCTGTGCAAAAAATTTTCAACTCCTGTCTGGATTCTTTCTCTAAGCCTGGAATCTGATCTTAAAAACATTCAGGCTATTACAAGATATATCTTGAGGATAACCAACCTGAGTTTCTTGATTAATGGTGGACGAGGATCCACATGAGTTTATTGATGAGATTCTGAAGATCACCCAAGTCATGGGGGTGACTGGAGAGGAGTGTTCTGATTATTGCTCATATCAGTTGAAGGGGGTCACACACATTTGGTTTAAACAGAGGAAGGATAGTAGGGCAGTCGGAGCAAGCCCTATCAATTGGGATGAGTTTCATGTTGCTTTCCTAGATCAGTTCTTCCCTTATTAGATGAGGGAACTGAATGCCGTGGAGTTCATGAATCCAAAACAAGGAAGGATGACAGTGTAGGAATATGCCCTAGAGGTCACTCATCTGTTAAAGTACGCCATAGAGTTAGTGGTTGATCAGAGGGCTCGAGTGAACAGATTTTTTAGGGGTGGCGGATTATCTAAACAAGGAATGCAAAACCGCCATGCTGCATATGGATAATGATTTTCCTTGGATAGTCTTGTACGCACAGAAGATGGAGGTGGCGCATCTGAGGGAGAGAGAGTCCAAGAGGGACAAGACAAATAGCTATAGGTTTTCTTAGCCAATACAAGGTGGTGGGCACCGACAGTAGTCCCACAAAGCATCTTCATCCCCAGCATCTTCAACCATGAGTGTTCCATCTAGACCTAGGCCTGACCAGAGGGGAAGAGCATTAGGCTCTAGGGGTCAGAGCAGCAGGTCCGTAGATTCCAGTGTTCCAGTTTGTGATAGGTGTTATCGGAGGCAAACGGGTTAGTGTTTGGCGGGTACAGGTTCTTACTTTCGAGTGCGGGAAATCCACACATATTATTAGAGATTGCCCAACAGCTAGACAGAGCCATGATAGGGGCCGAGGCCCAGCTTTCAATTCAGCAGCTCCACCAGCCCACCAATCTCAAATGGGCGCATGTACTAGCACAAGTGGCGATAAGCGCCAGAACAAGTTCTATGCTTTAGCATCCCGCCAGGAGAAGGAGGTCTCCCCGGATGTAGTCACTGGTATGTTATGAGTTCTCTATCTTGATGTGTATGCTTTGTTAGATCCAAGGGCTACCTTTTATTTTGTGACTCCCTATGTGGCTAGTAGTTTCAGAGTCAGTCCCCAAATCTTTTCAAAACCCTTCTCAGTCTCTAATCCAGTTGGTGATTAAGTTCTAGCTAGACGGGTGTATAGAAGTTTCCCAGTCACAGTCCTTCAAAAAGACAACTCAGCTGATTTAGTAGAGTTAGCCATGACCGATTTTGATTTTATCCTCAACATGGATTTGCTATTTGCATGTTATGCCTCAGTTAATTATAAAACCTGAGCAGTAGAGTTCAAATTTTCGGGTGAGCTAGTCATAGAATGGAAGGGTAGTTTACCTGTGCCTGTAAAGTGTTATATTTCCTATCTTCAGGTTAGAAAGATGATATCCAAGGGTTGTGTGTACCATTTAGTTAGGGTTAAGGATGCCACGTCCAAGACCGCGACTAACCAGCCAGTCCCAATAGTATGTGAGTATCCAGAAGTCTTCTCGGGTGACCTACCGGGAATCCCTCCCAAGCGGATTGACTTTGGTATTGACCTTCTTCCCGATATGCAACCTATATCTATTCCTCCTTACAGAATGTCTCCAGCCGAGTTAAAGGAGTTGAAGGAGTAGTTGAAAGACCTTTCAGATAATGGGTTCATCAGATCGAGCAAATCCCCATGAGATGCACCAGTTCTATTTGTCCGAAAGAAGGATGGTTCTTTTCGTATGTGTATTAATTACCGGCAATTGAACAAGGTCACCATCAAGAACAGGTATCCTCTTCCTAGGATTGATGATTTATTTGACTAGCTTCAGGATGCCAAGTTCTTTTGAAGATAGATCTCAGATCTGAATACCATCAGCTCAGGATTCAAGAGAGTGGCATCCCAAAGACAACCTTCAGGACTCGGTATGGTCATTACAAGTTTGTAGTTATGTCCTTAGGACAAACGAATGCTCTTGCAGCATTTATGGACTTGATGAACAGGGTGTTCAAGCCATACTTAGATATGTTCGTGATCATGTTTTTATGACATCCTGATATACTCTCATACCGAGAAGGAGCATGCCGCTCATCTGAGGGTGTACTATAAACTCTCAAGGACAACCAACTATATGCCAAATCAGCATGTGTGAGTTTTGGTTGGACTCAGTGGCATTTTTGGGCTATGTGGTGTTAAATGAGGGTATAAAGGTGGACTCTAAGAAAATAGAAGCGGTGAAGAATTGGCCTAGGCCGGCGAATCCTTCAAATATAAGGAGTTTTTGGGTTTAGTCGGGTACTATCGGGATTTGTTGATGGTTTTTGATCTATTGAAGTGCCATTGACCAAATTGACCCAAAAGAAAGTGAAATTGCAATGGTTGAATGCTTGTGAAAGGAGCTTCTAGGAGTTGTAGGCTCGACTCACCTCAGCACTAGTATTAAGTGGTGTATTGAGATGCCTTTAAGATCGGTCTTGGTTGTGTATTGATACAGCATGGCAAGGTTATAGCGTATGCTTCCAGGCAGTTGGCGATGCATGAAAGGAATTACCAACCCATGATCTAGAATTGGCGGCGGTGGTTGCATTGAAGATTTGGAGACACTCTTTGTATGGGGTCCATGTTGATGTGTTTACAGACCACAAGAGCCTGCAACATGTGTTTACCCAGAAGGACCTAAATCTACGCCAAAGGATGTGGTTGTAGCTACTCAAGGATTATGATATGAGTGTCCTTTACCATCTGGGTAAGGCCAATGTGGTGGCAGACACACTTAGTAGACTCTCTATGGAGAGTGTGCCCCAAGTAGATGAGGGAAAGAAGAAGCTGGTGAAGGATGTGCATTGACTTGCACAATTGGGAGTTCATTTGGTTGACTCGACTGATGGTGGTGTTCTAGTTCATAACTTGTTAGAATCATCCTTGGTGACTGATGTGAAAGCTAGACAAGACAAGTACCCTATTTTGGTGGAGTTAAAGGAAGTCGTCCAGAATCATAAGGTAGAGGTCTTCTCCAAAGGGGGATATGGTGTGCTTTGATATCAGGGTTGTTTGTGTGTCCAGGTTGTTGATGATTATAGAAATCGGATATTGCATGAGGCTCACGGTTCCAGATATTCGATACATCCAGGTTCCACCAAGATATACCGTGATATAAGGGAAGTCTATTGGTGGAGTGGCATAAAGAAGGACATCGTATTTTTTGTAGCTAAGTGTCCAATTGTCAACAAGTGAAGGTTGAGCACCAAAGACCCGGTGGTGTGCTTCAAGATATCCGTATTCCTACTTGGAAGTGGGAGGATCTTAATATGGACTTCTTCACAGGGTTGCCTCACACTCGTCGACAACATGACTTCATTTGGGTGGTCGTGGATAGGTTGACCAACGTCGCTCATTTTCTACCAGTCAAAACCACTGATTCCGTGGAGGATTATGCCAAACTATACATCCGAGAACTAATCCGGTTGAATGGAGTGACCTTGTCTATCATATCAAACAGATGTATTCAGTTTGCCTCTTATTTTTGGAGATCGTTTAAAAAGGGACTTGGTACTCAGGTTAAGCTCAAAACAACATTTCATCTGTAAATCGATGATCAGGCGGAGCATACTATTCAGACTAATGAGGACATGATGAGAGAATGTGTTATTGACTTCAAGGGTAGTTGGAATGATCATTTGCCCCTTATTAAGTTTGCGTATAACAAAAGCTACCATTCCAGCATTTAGATGGCTCCGTTTGAGGCTCTCTATGGGCGGAGATGTAGATCGCGTATTGGTTGGTTTAAGTAGGCGAAGCTGTGGTGATAGGACCAGATTCAGTCCATGAGGCCATGCAGAAAGTTCATCTCATATGGGACAGGTTGAAAACATCTAAGAGTCGCCAAAATTCTTATATAGATGTGAGAAGGAGAGAACTCGAGTTCGAAGTGGATGATTGGGTGTTTCTAAAGGTGTCTCCCATGAAGGGAGTAATGAGGTTCGGAAAGAAAGTAAAACTCAGTCCCCATAATGTTGGCTTGTGTCGGATTATGAAACGGGTTGGCAAGGTATCACATGAATTGGAGTTGCCCTCAGAATTAGCTTCGGCCCATCTAGTTTTCTATGTATCACTCCTAAAGAAGTGTTTGGGTGATCCAACTTTAGTTGTTCTGGCGGATAGTGTTGGTATAACGAATAGCCTTAGTTGTGAAGAGTTTGTAGTGGAAATATTCTGGTGAAAGTACTGGATTGTTAGGTGCAAAGGCTAAGGAAAAAAGAAGTAGCTTCAGTTAAGGTTTTATGGATATATTAGCATGTTGAGGAAGCAACATGGGAAGCCGGATCAGATATGATGGCTAAATACCCACATGTTTTCCCTACGGGCTCATTTCCAGCTTGAGGTATCAGTTTTTGCGGCAAAAATCTATTCAGTGTCATATTCAGTTCATATGCCCCGGTTTCTTTCATCTAAATAGATGTATGTATGATTCACGAATTCAGTTCAATCATGTAGTTTAAATCGGAGTTAGTCATTCCGTCAGTTTTCAGGTTATATGATCAGTATTTGATTATGATGACTGTGTTTCTCTATTTTTTGTATGTTTTTAAACATTCGAGAATGAATGTTTCTAAGGGAGAGATATAGTAATGCCCTGAAAACCCTAAGATCAGATCCGGGAGTTGAAATAGAGAAAAAGAATTTTCTGCGCTAGGTCACATAATGAGTCGTCCTATGACCCGTGGGGTAGACCACGAGTCATGGAGTCACTCGTGGTGAGGTTCTAGAATTAAGATGGAAATATTTCAGCTTGGGGTGACCACGGACATGACGATGAGTCGTGGTCAGCACCATGACTCGTTGAGTCAGTTGTGGCCAAGGATGAATTGAAGGAAGAGGACATTTTGGCAGTAAAGACCATGAGTGGTGACCATGAGTCATGATCACCAGTAACGACTCGTCTAGTTTTTGTGATGAGCCCTAGGTGTAATGTTGGCACTGTATACGATGGAAGGTGACCACGATCCATGGTCACAAGTGACGAGTTGTTACATCCCCTATGGGGACCCTTTGGGGAATTTGGCTAGTGTACTTAACGACAGGAGGTAACGACTAGTGCCCAGTGGTGACGACTCATCCTGTCCCTCGTTGGGACTGGCAGTCAGCTTTTCTCAACAAATTTAGTAAGGGATTATTCATAATTCTTATGATCCTAAGGCCTAAACTACATCATTTTAAGCTATGATAGTGAGTTTTAAGAGGGGTAAGTTCATTCTAGGGTATTCTTATTCATGCATGCAAGAGTAAAGGTCTAGAGTGGTGCTCAAGCTCAATTTCCTCCAAGTTCTTCTCAATTCTTCCTTAGGAAATTAGAGAGCATATGTATGTTTTTGGGAGTAGTGTCTAGCAACGAGTAGGCTAAGGGTCAATCAACCCTATGCCTAAGAACTACGCGCCAACGTAGGTATGATCAGATTATTTGGGACCTCCCTTTTGAGCTTTCTCCGCACCCCAAGGAGCCTTCAGCTTGATATTGATATCGTGGTAGCGTCCTTAGCCTTGGAAAGGCTTTCGATGACTCAGTCCACTTGAGTGTGATAGTCGGGACAATGTAAGCTCTATTGTGGTAATGTCGGTTATATGACGAGTCTTCCATTGTTCCTCATGATTTCAGTTATGCATTTTTATCATTCATGATATATATATATATATATATATAGGGAGATAGAGATTAGGAAAAGGGAATTAACAATAGGGATTTGGCACTATCAACTTTCACTTAATAGCTTGAGCTGTGGTTGCAGAAAAGCTAATATGGAATCAATGATAAGGGTTAGATTGAAAAACTCATGAGACATATCCCACTAATTAAGAATAGAAATTTAATAGGGGTAAACAAGCCATTTAGGTGAACTTAATATATCGATTCTGCATGCTAAGCATTGGCATAGATCATCAGCATGACAAACCTATGAAGTTATCAAACCATGGGAACATATCCTAGTGATATACATCTATTGGTCAAGAATCCCAGTTATGTTCAGCTTCTAGTACGGTTTGAGCTAAGGCTTCTCATGTATGACTTCAGATTTCATATATACATGATTATTGACCTTCGTCACTAGACGATGTTTAGTTTCATTTAAAAATAATGCAGAGCATATGCATATTTTGGGAGTAGTGTCTAGAAAAGAGTAGGCTAATGGTCAATCAACACTATGCCTAATAACTACGCGCCAACGTAGGTATGATCAGATTATTTGGGACCTCCCTTGTGAGCTTTCCCTATGCCCCAAGGAGCCTTCAACTTGATATTGATATCATGGTAGCGTCCTTAACCTTGAAAAGTCTTTAGATGACTCTCTCCACTTGAGTGTGATAGTCGGGACCACGTAAGCTCTATTGTGGTAATGTCGGTTACACGACGAGTCTCCCATTGTTCCTCATGATTTCAGTTATGCATGTTTGACATTCATGATATATATATATATATATATATATATATATATATATATATATTTATATTTATATTTTCTAAAGTAGGTTTGACCCAATGTACAGTTTTATTTATGATTATCAAATTTATGCTTTGGGTCATTTGATTCACTTTTGATGTTCGGTTATGTTCAAATAATGATTTTAGAAAATAGCATGCAAGCCCTACTCTCAGATTCTTATCTTAATTATGTTTCACATTATGGATGTTTTAAATGATATTACTTAATTAAGCAGTTTTACTTACCTTGCATACATGGTAAATTCCATGTACTGACCTTATACTCAATGTTGTATCATTTCGTGATACAAGCTTCGATCTCCAGACTCAGCCCCGTCAGTAGCCAATTTTCGAAGTTAGCATTCAACTTCAGCGGTGAGTCTTCATCTCTCGAGGACCATTCAATATTAGTTATCTTGTATTTTAAATTTTCAGACTTGTTCAGTTAGTTGGGGTGTTGTCCCATCAACCCATCAGATACATTAGAGGGTTTAAGAATATATGTAGTAATAAACTTGTTATGTATGAAGTGAATTTTGGTTCCGATGTTATGATATGATTAGAATTTCTCTATGTTTATTATTTTAAGTCTTCCGCTTTATTTGATCTTGTTAGATGTATGTTCATGTCATGGGTCGTCTTTGAGTCTCTCGGGTCTGCTTGTCCCGTGTCTCGATCTAGTTCTATGATCGGGTCGTGAAAGATTCACATCCCAAGGCTAGTATTCCTAGAACTCTCTTACTCTAACAACTAAAGATATCACTTGGCCCTTCAACTTATCATCCACCCCTTAGCTTAAAGTCATCATTCTAATGATTTGGATCCTTTCTTATGTTTAGGATAACATCACTAGCTCCAGACTTCCCATTCTCCTTTAAATCTAGTGCTAAAAAAGTCATACTTATAACTATTTGATACCATCCATGGATAAGTCTCATACTATCATACTAAAAGGAATCATATACCTTATGTTGTGGTTCATAGTCCTAGCAACATGTTAGTACCAACAGAATAAGCTCTTAATATTCCTGTGACTACTTTTGCCGAGTTCTCCTGATCCTGGCGTGATGACAAGGCGTAGAAGCAATTCTAACGCTGTCCACCACCTGTGCTAGATGATGCATCATGTTGAGGTGCGCAAGCCATGAAGTTGTTGAAAAGGTGGCCGGGGCTCTACCTTCGCCCCATTGGGCTACTGGGCATATGGCCTGACTTGCTGCACCAAAAGCAAACGTCTAAACTAGCCATGCTCTCTCTCAAATGGTTCTTCCCATAGCTCTTGCAAGATGGATATGTAATCTCCCTCACCCTGGGTATGGAGGGAGCGTTGGCTGTCGATGGTGCTGGGGCTGATGACCTCTGATGAGACTGTGAGCAGTGTCCACCACCCGTCCTCTAATAGGGATACCCTGAATCTCCTATACTGGCTCTCTTGTTCTCCTTTTTCCGTTCATTTAGCTTTTCCTCCTTGATCTGTTGGGCATATATGATAAGTTATGAGATATCTAAGTCATTAATCAGTATGGCGGTTCTGCACTCCTTGACTAAAAAATCCGCCACCCCATTCATGAACTGGTTCATACAAGCCCTTGGATCAGCCACCATCTCTGGTACATACTTGGACAACTAAGTAAACTCTAAGGCATACTCCTGGATCGTTATGTTTTTCTGCTTTCGATTGACGAACTCAGCTACCTTTGCCTCCCTTAGCTCTCGAGGAAAGAATGTATCCAAGAAAGTTGTGAAAAACACATCCCAATCAATGGGAACCACCGCAGCTCTTCCTGCTCTCCTTCCATTATCGGAACCATATATGAGAAACCCCTTCAACTGATAGGAGGCTAAGTCTGCACTCTCCTCTCTACTCACCCCTATAATCTTGGTGATCTTGTAAACCTCCTCTATGAACTCATGTGGGTCCTCATCCACATTTGACTCAAGTAACTCAAGTGGGTTCATCCTGAGGAAGTCTCGCGCCCTCGCCACTACCGCATTCCCATTCTAGCAAACATGAGTCACTCCCTACTGGTTGACGTGGGCCGTCACAGCCTCAGCCAACCTCCGAAAATCGGTCGTGAACTTAGCATAAATAACCTACTCGGGCAAGGATCTGATTGGGCTAGTGAGGGTAGTTGATTCCCATCTCCATTGACATTTCCATGGCCATTAGCGTTGAAATTTCTTCTTCCATTGACTCGGCGGGAGGCATATTTCTACAGACGCATATAGCACGAGTTAGAGGAATAGAGAGATATATTTTATCGAACGACGTAGATCATAAAAGAAGGAAAATTTTCTAAAATGTCTCATAGCCTCTTCCGCATAAGTGTACCGCACTTCACACCTATGAGAAATACTCTACTTAACACAGTTTTCATATACCCTAGGACAAACCTAAACCTAATGCTCTGTTATCATATTTGTCACGACCTGAGTTGGGACACTGGATCGAGACACAGGACCTAGAACCATGAAATGCTCCAAGCTAACCTTTGGCATAGCATACTACAAGGACAATATAATTTATAAGGAAAACTAAACAGAATCTAACTAAAAAGTAAAAATTATGGATAACTAGATAATTTGATAATTTAAACACTGAGTAAAAAAGCAGAACATACAAACTCTATGTCTAAAAGCCTCTACTAAATAATGAGCTGCTGTGAGAAGCCCCCAGCTAACTCCATGTTCAAAACTAAACAAGGTAAAATAACTAAAATGAAGTAGATAACTCTAGTCCTTGGAAGATGAGGACTCACCACTACTCGCTGATAAAGATTGGAATGTATCTAACCATGAGACTGAGACTGATCACCCAAACCTATATCATGAGAAGATATAGAATAGTGTATGCGGTAAATACTTTTAATATACTAAGTATGTAAAGTAAGTAAAACATGCTAGTAAACAGATAGTCTTAAATAATGAATATTACAAGGTCCAACATGAGCATAAGGACAGCATGCTAAAAACAACACTCCTGAAGTAATCATGATCAGGAGATATTCATCATAAGTGGAGCATAATGACCCAAGGTTTAGAAATAGAAATCATATAATGTACCATACATGAAGTCATAAATGAAAACCCATAAAACTGTTTAATGAGCTAAATATTCAATAAAACATAGTATCATAAGACATGAACATAAGTAACTGAAAATATGAGGAACATTGTGCGACTCATCATAACCGACACCATCACGATAGAGATTATGCGATGCCCTACTAACTTGCTCAAGTGGGCAGAGCCGTCCTCAGCCTTTTCAGGTCAAAGAATGAAGAAAGGCATGATATTACTCGTGACTCGGGCCAACAATCTCCAATGACAATGGGCCCTGTATGCACCCATTGAGGCAATGAAGGCACTCTCCAATGGAAAGGATACCATATTCCTCAGGCTAAGGGAACCATTCTCTAATATCGAGGATCCCTTATTCTATAGTGGCATGTAGTTTCGAGAGCCATGGTTTGCTTGAACCACTAGACTACTCGGTGCTAGATGCTACTCACAAAACATGCATATTGCTCATAATCATATTCTCAAAACATAGCTTAAATCTGAATAATGGGGAGTCTAGACTCCAAAATATATCTTTAATACTGATCTGTAAGCCTTGGCTAGAAATCTTGATGAAACATGCTTATCTTTACATGGGTTAGCCAAAATCATGAAGTCAACCTACTTAAAATAAGCTTCACAATTCAAAATCACGAAATCATAAGTTTCAGAATTACTATATATTTATGCATACTTGATAACTCATTATACATGAAATCATTGGCTCATAAGCTTGAAATTCGTAAATCAAGCATGTTGGGGCATAATCTTCATAAAGTTGAAATGATGAATTTGTAAGTAAACTGGGAGTTATATCTACGCTAATAGACATAAATCATCAATTGAAACATGAGATAATTGAAGGCATAGAGATACCTTGGAAGAATGCATTGAATTGGATTAAACCCTAGAATTTCACAATTTAGAACATGAGAAACAGAAATCATGAATTTAGACTTGAAAGGGCATGAGGGTGGAAGAATTTCTCGCATTCTTAACCCTAAATACCTGGGTTGATCATCCCTTGACTTGTCTTCAAGACCCAAGGAAGATTTGGAAGAGCTTGAAGAAGAACCCTAGCTCCTTTCTTTGGATAAAATTCAATTATCAGTCTTTTGGAGAGAGTGATGATTTAGGCTAGGTTAATTCCTTACCTTAAGGAAGCCTAAAACGATGTCATTTAGGAGTTAAAAGCATAGGAGTTTACCAGAATTCTCCCAAACTACCGAAAAAAGGACTGAAACTGAGAAACAATGGCCAAATGCATGAGTCGTTGTTTGATAGGATGACCCATACCGAGGTTTATCCAATTCCTGGTGCTGGTTTACTAAACCATTCATAACCTTTTACACCAAACTCCTATTGACGCAAAGTTGAATGAGTTGGAAAGACGATTCAAAGTTCTTCAATTGAGGTGTTGAGTCACCCAAAACACTTTATAAAATGGGAGCTATGATCGTTTGACATTGACCCTTGTAAGAACATATACGAAAACTCAGTAGGTAAGAAGACTCTCCACTAAACTTTATGATTGAGGTTCCTTATGACCTTAATTTTAATCCAATGCACTTATTACACTTAAAAATTGATCGTAACACCTTTTTTCTATAAATTCATCGGATACGGGTCAATCCATATATCTAGAACAGTTCAAAACTTAGCTTGAAAGTCCGAGGCTTTACAAAATCTCATATAAAGACCGAAAAATGATTCATACTACCATATTATGACTCGTAGTTGGTCTTTGTAGCTACTTATCCTCCCCTAAAATATTCTCTAAACTTCCTTCCTACGACTCTTTAGTACGACCTATACAACCCTAGTACGAGTCATGGGATCCTGTCGTGGTTTCTCATGTTGCCTCTTAATTACTCTCTAAACCTGATTCAACGACTCAAACACTGATCTGTATAATTAAACAACGGTCAATAAAATCCACTCATCGGGTCTGCACCACTTTTTTGACAGCTCACTAGAACTCAACAACGGGCACAACCAATGACCCGTTGTTTCCTACAACAAACTGTACTAAGGTTCATTATTTTTTTTAGTTTTGTGTTCCTGCTATTTTATTCTCTAAGTCTCAAGCCTGATCTAAGGGACTTTTTGAGGGTATTACACTTATATTTTTCTGTAGACATGATATGCCCTTTGAGGCATGAGAAACTTAAATATTATTTTGTTCTTGGGTTTTGAAGATTAATAATGACTACAATTTTGGATTTATTCTATTCTAATTGTAAGTTAATAAATATGCTTTCTTTTATAAATTCTTGTCGTCTTCTTACAACAATGCATCAAGGAATCTCACAACTAGGGTTGTGGGAATCATAATGAATTAACGAAGTTGGGTTACATATATAGTGATTCTAAACCAATTTGCATGCCTGCATTGTTATTCCATTCACTTTGATTTCTTTTAATGGTGGGAAATATCAAAATCTCCTATATTGTTTACTTACTTGAACCTAGGGAGATAGAGTTTAGGAAAAGGGAATTAACAATGGAAATTTGGCACTATCAACTTTCACTTAATAACTTGAGTTGTGGTTGCGGAAAAGCTAATATGGAATCAATGATAAGGGTTATATTGAAAAACTCATGAGACCTATCCCACTAATTGAGAATAGACATTTAATAGGGGCGAACCAGCCATTTAGGTGAACTTAGTATATCGATTCTGCATGTTAAGCATTGGATAGATCATCAGCACGAAAAACTTATGAAGTTATGAAATAATGGGAACATATCCTAGTGATATACATCCATTGGTCATAATACAATTTAACACGCTATTTGATGCTGAGATTTATTCAAGATTGCTTGTTCCTTTAGAACGCCCCATCCCACTAGGAAATAACTTAACTAAAAGTGTAAATAATTGCATTAATTGGGATCTTAACCATATTCCTCGTGGGATCGACCCTAACCTTGGTTGCGTTATTTATCTAATCAATGACCGCTTTATACTTCATGTTAAGGTGTACTTTTGGAGCTAGTAAAAAATTACATTGGGGGAAGACTCATTAGGTGACCCCACAAGTTGTTTCCAGACCCGTGGGGAGCGGTCTAGAGGTGTAGTAAAGTCCATTGATCACGGACGACCTGTCAGGTCGTCCCCTGACTCGTTCTTTGCAAAAAAATTTCATCTCCTGTCTAGATTCTTTCTCTAAGTCTGAAATCTGATCTTAAAAACATTCGGGCTGTTACAAGATATTTCTTGAGGATGAACCCACCAAAGTTTCTTAGGTAAAAGGTTGACGAGGATCCACATGAGTTTATTGACGAGATTCTTAAGATCATCTAGGTCATGGGGGTGACTGGAGAGGAGTGTTCTGATTTTTGCTCGTATCAGTTGAAGGGGGTCACACACATTTGGTTTAAACAGTGGAAGGATAGTAGGGTAGTCGGAGTAAGCCCTATCAGTTGGGATGAGTTTCATGTTGCTTTCCTGGATCGGTTCTTCCCTTATGTGATGAGGGAGCTAAAGGCCACGTAGTTCGTGAATCTAAAACAAGGAAGGATGACAGTGTAGGAATATGCCATAGAGGTCACTCGTCTGTTAAACTACGCCCCAGAGTTAGTGGTTGATCAAAGGGCTCGAGTGAGCAGGTTTGTCTAGGGGGTGGCGGATTATCTAAACAAGGAATGCAGAATCACCATGCTACATCAAGATAATGATTTTCCTTGGATACTCTTGTACGCCTAACAGATGGAGGTGGCGCATCTGAGGGAGAAAGAGGCTAAGTGTTATACCCCATAGAATTCCCGGCACCTAAATGACCTATTCGCACGTTGGTTAAGCATATTTGAAGACCATACGTGCTAGAGAAAGGCCCGAGAAAAGATCGGAAGAGAAACCTGTCGAACCATCGCGGAAGGAGCCGAGGCAGAACCGCTCCGCGATGGCAGCGTGTCACGGAGGTGAAGCCTCCGCGTTGGCTCCGTGACACGTTGGCCTTGTCCAGGCCCAAGTATATAAAGCCCCACTTCGGTTTTAAATCATTTATACACTTATATTTCCAGTAAAACAGAGAGCAATCAGTAGAGAGAAGATAAGAACGAAGGAGGTATTATAATTTTCGTCCGATTACGCTGCTAAACGTTGTCCAAACTCAAATTAACTCCAGATACTGAGGTATTTAGCAGCAGAGAGCATTCCTACGGATTTAGTTTTGCGAAATACGGCCGACGAATAGTCGAGCTACCGAGCTAAGGTAAGTGGAATTGCTCTAAACTAGTGTCTATGTGTTCCTAGATGTGAAGTGAATATTTCTCCCTTCTGGACCGCTGGAAAATAGCGAGTTTTCGACCGTCTTTCGATAAGCCTAAGTTTAGGCTATAAACTATATCGAAAGTGACGTTGCTCTTTATAATAAAGTTGTATTTAGTATTGATTGACATGTTTATGAATGCAGTTGGGAGAAAATAGTTGAAGTACCGGCCGAGCGTCGTCCGACAGATGGATAGTTCGAGGATAAGGTATGTAAGGCTAGTTTCCTCGGCAAGTTAGTAATCTTGGTACAGTACAGTAATTTAAAGGCCAGTAGAATATTTAGAAGTCATGTATGATGTTTATTATGAATGATGGTACGATACTAGAAACATTATGTTATGATCAGCGCGAGACTTGCTAGCACGATATAGATTCTAATATAAGTGTTAAGAACTGCACAACATGCCCAGTATGTGATGTGACACAGAATGTTAGGATATCATTGTATTCAGTTGAAACCCAGTAAAGCAATGTAATATCTGTAAGACATCTCAAAAATAGAATGATAAGCTAAAATAAGGTTAGAAAGCATATTAGGAATAGTAAATCATGTTGCTATAGAAACTCAGTATACAACATAGGTTTCAGTAGAAACATTATATCTTGTTTAGCATTAGCCCCAGTATAGTCTGGCAGAAGATTATATTTATACATGTATACTATTACCAGTCTCAGCACGTATCAAGTATGTACGCATTACTACCACTAGCTCAGCATATAGTATGCACAAATACTTTATCACCATTAGCCTCAGTATGTGAGACATGCAGATAGTATTACTAGTTGAGACCGTTGTATTGTTTGGGGTTGGACTACCTAGCATCCATGACCGCCCCAGGGTTGATAGCTGTATCGACTCGTCTGCCAGAGGATGAGGATACGTCACTCTACGGAGTGGCATGCCGTCCCACAGGGGACGAAGATGGGATGCCAGTTTTCCCCATATGCCTTGGTCGGCTCTTACACACCCCTGTCGAGCGGATACGCCCGGGTGTTGATTCAGGAGTCCTCCGGACTCAAATGCAGTTATAGTCAGGGGCTCAGTGAGCCCAAGTGCATACCCAAGGGACCGGCAGGATGCTTACAGGGTTATAGGAGATGGGATGACCGGGCTAGGGGTATAGATTCTGTGCTGGTTGTACCCCCCGGCTTATGGGGGCCGGGTAAGGTTTATGTGTGCTATGTGATGTTATGATATGTTATGCTATGTACAGTAGATGCGAGTAGATCGATAGTAGGACGATAAATCTCTAGGTATGACTCCTACTCCTTCCAGTATAATTAAGAAAAGGTATGACTCACATTATCAGATAGTTAATCTATTTCTTTCTACTTCAGTTTCATCAGTTATATTATTGATTTCAGATATTTCTTTCAGTTATTGCTTTACATACTCAGTACCAGTGGTACTGACGCCCGGTGGGGTGCTGCATTACTTGCCTGCAGGTACTCATAGACGAGCAGGCGATACCACGTGATTCCTGTCAGCGACCGAGTACTCAGCTCCTGTCATCCGGAGACTGAATTCCAGAGGTGTATTTCCTTTTTTTTGTTGTATAGTACGGGTAGGTCGGGGCCTTGTCCCAATCATTTCTATTGTTATTCCTAGAGGCTTGCAGTCTGTATATTTCCCCTGTGGTCAGTTGAGCCGGTCGTGTGAGGCCGTGCAGTTATTAGCTGTTAGTACTTTTGCTTCTTTTATGTTGGCCGTGTGGGGCCATAAGTTTGACAGTAGTGGTGACCTTGCCGGTCACGTAGCCTTCTAGTATTTTATTGCTGAGTTGTAGATAACTAGACAGCATGGTGGCCTTGTCGGCCCGCATAGGTTTCCCTATAGTTGCATGTTCTGGTCAGCTGTTATTACAGGTACAGGAGGCGATAGGCCAATGGGCCGGGGGCTGTGTTTACAGCCGTTATATAGCCCTTTGTTTCCAGAAATGTGAGGTAGAGCCAGCCAGGCACCAGATGTGCCTAGGCTTAGCAGTCCAGTAGTTCAGGTCCTAGTAAGGCACCAGGTGCCAGTCATACCCCCCAAGGCGGGGTGTGACACTAAGAGGGTCAAGAAAAATAGCTATATGTTTTCTGAGCCAATACAAGGTGGTGGGCACTGACATTAGTCCTACGAAAGATCTTTAGCCCCGGCATCTTCAACCATGAGTGTTCCATCTAGACCTAGGCCGGACCAGAGGGGATGAGCATCAGGCTCTATGGGTCAGAACAGTAGGCCCATAGATTCCAGTGTTCTTGTTTGTGACAGGTGTAATCAGAGGCACACGAGTCAGTGTTTGGCGGGTACAGGTTCTGGCTTTGAGTGCGGGAAATCCAGACATATGCTTAGAGATTGCCCAACAGCTAGACAGGACCATGATAGGGGTCGAGGCCCAACTTCTAGTTCAGCAGCTCCACCAGCCCACCCATCTTAATTGGGTGCATCTACTAGCACAGGTGGCGATCAGCGACAGAACAAGTTCTATGCCTTAGCATCCCGCTAGGAGAAGGAGGTCTCCTCAGATGTAGTCACTGGTATGTTATGAGTTCTCCATCTTGATGTGTATGCTTTGTTAGATCCAAGGGCTACCTATTATTTTGTGACTCCCTATGTGGCAAGTAGTTTCAGAGTCAGTCCCTAAATCTTTTCAAAACCCTTCGAAGTCTCTAACCCAGTAGGTGATTCAGTTCTAGCTAGCCGGGTGTATAGAAGTTTCCCGATCACAGTCCTTCAAAAAGTCACCTCAGCAGATTTAGTAGAGTTAGCCATGACCGATTTTGATTTTATCCTCGGCATGGATTAGCTATTTGCATGTTATGCCTCAGTTAATTTGTAGAACCCGGGCAGTAGAGTTCAGATTTCTGGGTAAGCTAGTCATAGAATCGAAAGGTAGTTCACCTGTGCCTGTAAATTGTTTCATTTCCTATCTTAAGGTTAGAAAGATGATCTCCAAGGGTTGTGTGTACTATTTAGTTAGGGTTAAGGATTCCATGTCCGAGACCCCGACTAACCAGCTAGTCCCAATAGTATGTGAGTATCCAAAAGTCTTCTCGGGTGATCTGCCGAGAATCCCTCCCAAGCGAGAGATTGATTTTGGTATTGACCTTCTTCCCGATACGCAACCTATATCTATTCCTCCTTACAAAATGTCTCCAGCCGAGTTAAAGGAGTTGAAGGAGCAGTTGAAAGACCGTTTATATAATGGGTTCATCAGACCGAGCAAATCCCCATGAGGTGCACAAGTTCTATTTATCTGAAAGAAGGATGGTTCTTTTCGTATGTGTTTTAATTACGGGCAATTGAACTAGGTCACCATCAAGAACAGGTATTCTCTTCCTAGGATTGATGATTTATTTGACTAGCTTCAGGATGCCAAGTGCTTTTTGAAGATAGATCTCAGATCTGAATACCATCAGCTCAAGATTCAAGAGAGTGGCATCCCAAAGACAGCCTTCAGGACTCGGTATGGTCATTACAGGTTTGTAGTTATGTCTTTAGGACAAACGAATGCTCTTGCAGATTTATAGACTTGATGAACATGGTGCTCAAGCCATACTTAGATATGTTCGTGATGGTATTTTTTGATGACATCCTGATATACTCTCATACCGAGAAGGAGCATGCCGCTCATCTGAAGGTGTACTATAAACTCTCAAGGACAACCAACTATATGCCAAATCAGCAAGTGTGAGTTTTGGTTGGACTCAGTGGCATTTTTGGGCTATGTGTTGTCAAATGAGGGTATAAAGGTGGACTCTAAGAAAATAGAAGCGGTGAAGAATTGGCCTAGGCCGGCGAATCCTTCAAATATATGGAGTTTTTTGGGTTTAGTCGGGTACTATCGGGATTTGTTGACGGTTTTTGATCTATTGAAGTTCCATTGACCAAATTGATCCAAAAGAAAGTGAAATTGCAATGGTCGAATGCTTGTGAAAGGAGCTTCCAGGAGTTGTAGGCTCGACTCACCTCAGCACCGGTGTTGAGTGGTGTATTGAGATTCCTTTAAGATCGGTCTTGGTTGTGTATGATGCAGCATGGAAAGGTTATAGCATATCCTTCCAGACAATTAAAGGTGCATGAAAGGAATGACAAACCCATGATCTTTAATTGGTGGCGGTGGTATTTGCATTGATGATTTGGAGACACTATTTGTATGGGGTCCATGTAGATGTGTTTATGGACCACAAAAGCCTGCAACATGTGTTTACCCAGAAGGACCTAAATCTACACCAAAGGAGGTGGTTGGAGCTACTCAAGGATTATGATATGAGTGTCCTTTACAATCTGGGTAAGGCCAATGTGGTGGCAGACACACTTAGTAGACTCTCTATGGAGAGTGTGCACCAGAAGATGAGGGAAAGAAGGAGCTGGTGAAGAATGTGCATCGACTTGCACCATTGGGAGTTCGTTTGGTTGACTCGTCTTATGGTGGTGTTCTAGTTCATAACTTGTTAGAATCATCCTTTGTGACTGATGTGAAAGCTAGACAAGAAAAGGACCCTATTTTTGTAAAGTTAAAGGAAGCCGTCCAGAATCAGAAGGTAGAGGTCTTTTCCAAAGGGGGAGATGGTGTGCTTTGATATGAGGGTTTCTTGTGTATCCCGGTTGTTGATGATTTGAGAAATTGGATATTGCATGAGGCTCACGGTTCCAGATATTCAATACATCTAGGTTCCACAAGATGTACCGTGATATACGAGAAGTCTATTGGTGGAGTGGCAAAAAGAAGGACATCATAGAATTTGTAGCTAAGTGTCCAATTGTCAACTAGTGAAGGTTGAGCACCAAAGACCGGGTGGTGTGCTTCAAGGCATCAGTATCCCTACTTGGAAGTGGGAGGAGGTTAATATGGACTTCTTCACAGGGTTGCCTCGTACTCGTCGACTGACTTCATTTTGGTGGTCATGGACAGGTTGACCAACGTCGCTCATTTTCTACCAGTCAAAACCACTGATTCATTGGAGGATTATGCCATACTATACATCCGAGAACTAGTCCAGTTGAATCGAGTTCCCTTTTCCATCATATCAGACAAAGGTATTCAATTTACCTCTTATTTTTGGAGATCATTTCAAAAGGGACTTGATACTCAGGTCAAGCTTAGAAAAATATTTCATCCATAAATCGATGGTCAAGCGGAGCATACTATTCATACTCTTGAGGACATATTGAGAGAATGTGTGATTGACTTCAAGGGTAGTTGGGATGATCATTTTCCTATTATTTAGTTTGCGTTTAACAAAAGCTACCATTCCAGCATTTAGATAGCTCTGCTTGAGGCTCTCTATGGGCGAAGATGTAGATTGCCTATTGGTTGGTTTAAGTCGGCGAAGCTGTGGTGATAGGACCAGATTCAGTCCATGAGGCCATGGAGGAAGTTTAGCTCATATGGGATAGGTTGAGAATAGCTCAGAGTCACCAAAAGTCTTGTACGGATGTGAGAAGGAGAGAACTCGAGTTCGAAGTGGATGATTGGGTGTTCCTAAAGGTGTCTCCCATGAAGGGAGTAATGAGGTTCGGAAAGAAAGTAAAACTCAGTCCCCATAATGTTGGCTTGTGTCGGATTATGAAACGAGTTGGCAAGGTATCACATGAATTGGAGTTTCCCTCAGAATTAGCTTCGGCCCATCTAGTTTTCCATGTATCACTCCTAAAGAAGTGTTTGGGTGATCCAACTTTAGTTGTTCTGGCGGATAGTGTTGGTATAACAGATAGCCTTAGTTGTGAAGAGGTTGTAGTGGAAATATTCTGGTGAAAGTACTGGATTGTCAGGTGCGAAGGCTAAGGAAAAAAGAAGTAGCTTCAGTTAAGGTTTTATGGATATATCAGCATGTTTGGGTAGCAACATGGGAAGCCTCAGATATGATGGCTAAATACCCACATGTTTTCCCTGCGGGCTCAGTTCCATCTTGGGGTATCAGTTTTTGCGGCAAAACTCTATTCAGTTTCATATTCAGTTCATATGCCCCGGTTTCTTTCATCTAAATAGATGTATGTATGATTCACGAATTCAGTTCAGTCATGTAGTTTAAATCGGAGTTAGTCATTCCGTCAGTTTTCAGCTTATATGATCAGTATTTGATTATGATGACTGCGTTTCTCTATTTTTTGTATGTTTTTAAACATTCGAGAATGAATGTGTCCAAGGGAGAGATATTGTAATGCCCTGAAAACCCTAAGATCAGATCCGGGAGTTAAAACAGAGAAAAGAGAATTTTCTACGCTAGGTCACATAATGAGTCGTCCTATGACCCGTGGGGTAGACCACGAGTCGTGGAGTCACTCGTGGTGAGGTTCTAGAATTAAGATGGAAATATTTCTGTTTGGGGTGACCACGGACATGACGATGAGTCGTGGTCAGCACCATGACTCGTTGAGTCAGTTGTGGCCAAGGATGAATTGAAGGAAGAGGACATTTTGGCAGTGAAGACCATGAGTGGTGACCATGAGTCGTGGTCACCAGTAACGACTCGTCTAGTTTCTGTGATGAGACCTAGGTGTAATGTTGGCACTGTATACGATGGAAGGTGACCACGATCCATGGTCACAAGTGACGAGTCGTTAGGTCCCCTATGGGGACCCTTTGGGGAATTTGGCTAGTGTACTTAATGACAGGAAGTAACGACTAGTGCCCAGTGGTGACGACTCATCCTGTCCCTCGTTGGGACTGGCAGTCAGCTTTTCTCAACAAATTTAGTAAGGGATTATTCGTAATTCTTATGATCCTAAGGCCTAAACTACATCATTTTAAGCTATGATAGTGAGTTTTAAGAGGGGTAAGTTCATTCTAGGCTATTCTTATTCATGCATGCAAGGGTAAACGTCTAGAGAGGTGATCAAGCTCAATTTCCTCCAAGTTCTTCTCAATTCTTCCTTAGGCAATTAGAGAAGTTGTAGAATCAGATTCTCTTATACATGTATGGTTATGAATGGGTGAATTTGTCCACACCCTTTCCCAGTCCCTCTCTAATTCATGGAAATCTATATATTGATCCTATGGATTTAACCCAGTGGATGAATTTTCTAAGTTTCTACATGGGTATGATCTAAGTATGTTTCTATTATTGAATTATGATTCGTGGAAAAGTTTTACAATGTTTTCAATTATAAATCATGTTTTCATGTTCTATAAATTACAATGCCCGTCCATGAGAAGTTCATGAAAGTTGATATTTATGAGGTATGTTAAAGTATGATGACATATTTATGATAAAAAGCATGTTTTCAAGTTTTCTATGTCTATGATCATGTTTTCAAGTGAATTAAGTATTTTTAAGCTTGTTTAAGTATTGGGAAACCCAATATTTTCATGTATGATGTGTGATTTCAAGTTAATTAGGCTACCACATGGTTTTGGAGTCAATAATCCCAATTATGTTCAGCTTCTAGTATGGTTTGAGCTAAGGCTCCTCATGTATGACTTCACATTTCATATATACATGATTATTCACCTACGTCACTAGACGATGTTTAGTTTCATTTAAAAACAATGCAGAGCATATGCATGTTTTTGGGAGTAGTGTCTAGCAACGAGTAGGCTAAGGGTCAATCAACCCTATGCCTAAGAACTATGCGCCAACGTAGGTATGATCAGATTATTTGGGACCTCCCTTGTGAGCTTCCCCCGTGACCCAAGGAGCCCTAAGCTTGATATTGATATCATGGTAGTGTCCTTAGCCTTGGAAACTCTTTGGATGACTTTGTCCACTTGGAAAGTCTTAGGATGACTCTGTCCACTTGGAAAGTCTTTGGATGACTCTATATATATGTTCTAAAGTAGGTTTGACCCAATGTATAGTTTTATTTATGATTATAAAATTTCTTCTTTGGGTCATTTGATTCACTTTTGATGTTTAGTTATGTTTAAATCATGATTTCAGAAAATAGCATGCAAGCCCTACTCTCAGATTCTTATCTTAATTATGTTTAACATATGGATGTTTTAAATGATTTTACTTAATTAAGAAATTTTACTTACCTTGCATACATGGTACATTCCACGTACTAACCTCATACTCAATGCTGTATTGTTTCATGATACAAGCTCGGATCTGCAGACTCAGCCCCACTAGTAGCCAATTTCCGAAGTTAGCATTCAACTTCAATGGTGAGTCTTAATCTCCCGAGGACCATTCAATATTAGTTATCTTTTATTTTCAATTTTCAGACTTGTTGAATTAGTTGGGGTGTTGTCCCATCAACCCATCAGATATGTTAGAGGATATAAGAATATCTGTAGTAATCAACTTGTTATGTATGAAGTGAATTCTGGTTCCGATGTTATGATATGATTAGACTTTCTCTATGTTTATTATGTTAAGTCTTCCGCTTTATTTGATCGAGTTAGATGTATGTTCATGTCATGGGTCGTCTTGGAGTCTCTCGGGTCTACTTGTCCCATGTCTCGATCTAGTCCTATGATCGGGTCGTGAAAGATTCACATCCCAAGGCTCTTATAACTAGAACTCTCTTACTCTAACAACTAAAGATTTGACTTGGCCCTTCAACTTATCATCCGCCCCTTAGCTTAAAGTCATCATTCTAATGATTTGGATCCTTTCTTAAGGTTAGGATAACATCACTAGCTCCAGACTTCCCATTCGCCTTTAAATCTAATGCTAAAAAATTCATATGTATAACTATTTGATACTACCCATGGATAAATCTCATACTAGCATACTAAAAGGAATCATATACCTTATGTTGTTGTTCATAGTCCTGGTAACATGTAAGTACCAACATAATAAGCTCTTAATATTTCCTGTGACTACTTTTGCCGAGTTCTCCTGATCCTGGCGTGATGACAAGGCGTAGAAGCGGTTCTAACGCTGTCCACCACCTGTGCTAGATGATGCACCATGTTGAGGTGCGCAAGCTGACGGAGTTGTTTAAAAGGTAGCTGGGGCTCTACCTTCGCCCCAGTGGGCTACTGGGCAATCTCTAAGCTTATGGCCCTACTTGTTACACCAAAAGCAAATGTCTGAACTAGCCATGCTCTCTCTCAAATGGTTCTTCCCATAGCTCTTGCAAGATGGATATGTAATCTACCTCACCCATGGTATGGAGGGGGCATTGGTTGTCGATGGTGCTGGTGTTGATGACCTCTGATAAGACTGTGAGCAGTGTACACCACCTGTCCTCTAATAGGGATACACTGAATCTCCTATACTAGCTCTCTTGTTCTCCTTTTCCCATTCCTTTAGCTTTTCCTCCTTGATCTGCTGGGCATATATGATAAGTTATGAGATATCTAAGTCATTAATCAGTATGGCGGTTCTGCGCTCCTTGACTAAAAAATCTGCCACCCCATTCACGAACTGGTTCATACAATCCCTTGGATCAGCCACCATCTTCGCTACATACTTGGACAACTAGGTAAACTCTAAGGCATACTCCTGGGTCGTTATGTTGTTCTGCTTCCGATTGACGAACTCAGCTGCCTTTTCCTCCCTCAGCTCTCGAGGAAAGAATCTATCCAAGAAAGTGGTAACAAACTCATCCCAATCAACGGGAATCACACCAGCTCTTCCTATTCTCCTTCCACTATCGGAACCATATTTGAGAAACCCCCTTCAACTGATATGAGGCTAAGCCTGCACTCTCCTCTCTAGTCACCCCTATAATCTTGGTGATCTTGTAAACCTCCTCTATGAACTCATGTGGGTCCTCATCCACCTTTGACTCAAGAAACTCAAGTGGGTTCATCCTGAGGAAGCCTTGCGCCCTCGCCACTACCGCATTCCTATTCTAGAAAACATGAGCCACTCCCTACTGGTTGACCTGGGCCGTCATAGCCTCAGCCAACCTCTGAAAAGCGATCGTGAGCTTAGCATAAATAACCTACTCGGTCAAGGATCTGATTGGGATAGTGGGGCTAGTTGATTCCCATCTCCATTGACATTTCCATGGCCATTGCTATTGCCATTTCTTCTTCCATTGACTCAGCGGGAGGCATATTTCTGTAGATGCATAAAACACGAGTTAGAGGAATAGAGAGATATATTTTATCGCACGACATAGATCATAAAAGAAGAAAAATTTTCTAAGATGTCTCATAGCCTTTTCCGCATAAGTGTGCCGCACTTCACACCTATCAGAAATAATCTACTTAAAGCAGTTTTCTGAAACTCTAGGACATACCTAAACCTAATGCTCTGATATCATATTTGTCACGACCTGAGTTGGGACACTGAATCGAGATACAGGACCTAGAACCATGAATGACTCCAAGCTAACACATGGCATATCATACTACAAGGATAATATAATTTATAAGGAAAATTGAGCGGAAACTAACTAAAAAGTAAAAATTATGGATAACTAGATAATTTGATAATTTAAACACTAAGTCAAAAAGCAGAACATACAAACTATATGTCTGAAAGCCTCTACTAAATAATAAGTTGTTGTGAGAAGCCCCCAGCTAACACAAAGTTCAAAACTAAACAAGGTAAAATAACATAAATGAAGTAGATAACTCTAGACCTTGGAAGATGAGGACTCACCACTGCTAGCTGATAAAGATTGGAATGTATCTAACCATGAGACTAAGACTGATCACCCAAACCTATATCATGAGATAATATTGCATAGTGTATGCGGTAAATACTTTTAATAAACTAAGTATATGTAAAGTTAGTAAAACATGCTAGTAAAAAGATAGTCTTAAATAATGAATTTACAAGGTCCAACATGAGCATAAGGACAGTATGCTAAAAACCATACTCCTGAAGTAATCATGATCATGAGATATTCATCACAAGTGGAGCATAATGACCCAAGGTTTAGAAATAGAAATCATATAATGTACCATACATGAAATCATAAGTGAAAACTCATAAAACTGTTTAATGAGCCAAATATTCAATAAAACATAATATCATAAGACATGAACATAAGTAACTGAAAATATGAGGAACATTGGGCGACTCATCATAACCGACACCATCACAATAGAGATTATGCGATTCCCTACTAACTTTCTCAAGTGGGAAGAGCCGTCCTCAGCCTTTTCAGGTCAAAAGAACGACGAAAGGCATGATATTACTTGTTACTCAGGCCAAAAATCTCCAATGACAATGGGCCCTGTATGCACCCATTGAGGCAATGAAGGCACTCTCCAATGGAAATGATACCATATTCCTTGGGCTAAGGGAACCATTCTCTAATATCGAGGATCCCTTATTCTATAGTGGCATGGAGTTTCGAGAGCCAGGGTTTGCTTGACCCACTAGCCTACTCGGTGCTAGACACTACTCACAAAACATGCATATTGCTCATAATCATATTCCTAAAACATAGGTTAAATCTGAATAATGGGGAGTCTAGACTCCAAAATATATCTTTAATATTGATCTTGTAAGCCTTAGCTAGAAATCATGATGAAACATGCTTAACTTTACATGGGTTTGCCAAAATCATGAAGTCAACCTACTTTAAATAAGCTTCAAAATTCAAAATCATGAAATCATAAGTTTAAGAATTAATATATATTCATGCATACTTGATAAGTCATTATACATGAAATCATGGGCTCATAAGCTTGAAATTCGTAAATCATGCATAACAGGGCATAATCTTCATAAAGTAGAAATGATGAATTTGTAAGTAAATTGAGAGTTATATCTACTCTAATAGCCATAAATCATCAATTGAAACTTAAGATAATTGAACACATAGAGATACCTTGGAAGATTGCATTGAATTGGATTGAACCCTAGAATTTCACAATTTAGAACATGAGAAGCAGAAATCATGAATTTAGACTTGAAAGGGCATGAGGGTTGAAGAATTTCCCCCATTATTAAACCTAAATACCTGGGTTGATCATCCCTTGACTTGTCTTCAAGACCCAAGGAAGATTTGGAAAAGCTTGAAGAAGAACCCTTGCTCCTTTCTTTGGAGAAAATTCAATTATCAGTCTTTTGGAGAGAGTGATGATTTAGGCTAGGTTAATTTCTTACCTTAAGGAAGCCCAAAACGACGTCATTTAGGAGTTAAAAGCATAGGAGTTTACCAGAATTCTCCCAAACTGCCAAAAAAGGCCTGAAACTGAGAAACAATGGCCAAATGGACGAGTCATTGTTTGATAGGACGATCCATACCGAGGTTTATCCAATTCCTGGTGCTGTTTTACTAAGCCATTCATAACCTTTTAATCAAAACTCCTATTGATGCAAAGTTGGATGAGGTGGAAAGACGATTCAAAGTTCTTCAATTTGAGGTGTTGAGTCACCTAAAACACTCTATAAAATGGGAGTTATGATCGTTTGACATTGACCCTTGTAAGAACTTATACGAAAACTCAATCAGTAAGAAGACTATCAACTAAACATTATGCTTGAGGTTCCTTATGACCTTAATTTGCATCTAGTGCACTTATTACACTTAAAATTGATGTTAACACTTTTTCTCTATAAATTCATTGGATTCGGGTCAATCCATATAACTAGAACAGTTCAAAACTTAGCCTGAAAGTTCGAGGCATTACAAAATCCCATCTAAAGACTAAAACAATGATTCATACTACCATATTATGACTCATACTTAGTCTTTGTAGCTACTGATCCTCCCCTAAAATATTCTCTAAACTTCCTTCCTACGACACTTTAGTACGACCTGTACCACCCTAGTACGAGTCATGGGATCCTGTCGTGGTTTCTCATGTTGCCTCTGAATTACTCTCTAAACCTGATTTAACGACTCAAACAATGATTTGTATAATTAAACAACGGTCAATAAAATCCACTCATCGGTTCTACACCATTTTTTTGACAGCTCACTAGAATCAACAACGGGCACAACCAATGACCCGTTGTTTCCTACAACAAACCGTACTGAGGTTCATTATTTTGTTTTAGTGTTGTGTTCCTGCTATTTTATTCTCTAAGTCTCAATCCTGATCTAAGGGACTTTTTGAGGGTATTACACTTACATTTTTCTGTAGATGTGATATTCCCTTTGAGGCATGAGAAACTTAAAATTATTTTGTTCTTGGGTTTTGAAGATTAATAATTATTACAATTTTGGATTTATTCTATTCTAATTGTAAGTTAATAAATATGATTTCTTTTATAAATTCTTGTTGTCTTCTTACAACCATGCATAGAGGAATCTCACAACTAGGGTTGTGGGAATCATAATGAATTAACGAAGTTGGGTTACATATATAGTGATTCTAAACCAATTCGCATGCCTACATTGTTATTCCATTCACTTTGATTTCTTTTAATGGTGGGAAATATCAAAATCTCCTATATTGTTTACTTACTTGAACCTAGGGAGATAGAGATTAGGAAAAGGTAATTAACAATGGTGATTTGGCACTATCAACTTTCACTTAATAGCTTGAGCTGTGGTTGCGGAAAAGCTAATATGGAATCAATGATAAGGGTTATATTGAAAAACTCATGAGACCTATCCCACTAATTGAGAATAGACATTTAATAGGGGCGAACCAGCCATTTAGGCGAACTTAATATATCTATTCTGCATGTTAAGCATTGGATATATCATCAGCACGACAAACTTATGAAGTTATGAAATAATGGGTACATATGTTTGTGATATACATCCATTGGTCATAATACAATTTAACAAGCTATTTGATGCTGAGATTTATTCAAGATTGCTTGTTCCTTTAGAATGCCCCACCCCACTAGGAAATAACTTAACTAAAAGTGTAAATAATTGCATTAATCAGGATCTTAACCATATTCCTCGTGAGATCGACCCTAACCTTGGTTGAGTTATTTATTTAATTGATGACCGCTTTATACTTCATGTTGATGTGTACTTTTGGAGCTTTTAAAAAATGACATCGTTTCTAGGGAATACAACTTAGGATTAGATTACTTGCAATTATTTAACTTTTAGTCCTTATTTCATCATTTACATTTTGTTTATTTTTGATTTATTAGGTTACATCTTGGTGAATGCCAAGCACGCAGAGTCAAGGTAAATCCCTAATTCCAATCAATCATGAGCTTGAGTGCATATTGAGAAGAGTGGCTGCAGTTGAAACTCTAGAACTAGTTGAAGGTCGAATGGCTAATGAGGCTCGACAAGCTAATGAGGCTCATCAGATGAACAAGCTCATCAAGATGCTCTTGATGCTGCCGTAGATGCTCTGTACGGAAATGTGAATGTAGGCCATAATAAGAAAAATAGAGGTCACAAGCAAGCTCAGTTCCATATATTGTTACGCTCAGAGTCTACACCCTAGCCATAACACGTGACCTAGAACCACGAATGACTCCAAGCTAACCCATGACGTAGAATAATGCTAACATATAAACAACTAATACGATATAACTGAGCGGAATCTTAACTGAAACATAACTATTAAAAAGGATAGAATAAAGATTTGATAACAACACTGAAGCATAAGTTGAAGCTCATACAACACCGTCTAAAAGACTTTACTAATCAGATGAGTTGTTGGGATAAGACCCCAGCTAAGTCCAACATCTGAAACTCGAATTATACAGAAATAAAGAAAACAAATTTACTGTTGTCAGAAGATAAGGACTCACCACTGTCAGCTGATAGAGTCTGAAGCTTGTCTAGTTGCAAAGCTGAGCTTGAATACCTGGATCTATATCATAAAATGATATAGAACATAAAGTATGCGGTTAGTACTTGGAATGTACTGAGTATATGGGAAACTTAACTAAAACTAGGAACATGCTACTATGCTTAGAAAATCTGATCTGAGTGCATAACCAAACACATAATTGAGGTGAAGTACAATAACCTTATTTGATATGCATAATTACTAATATGATATGCTCGTTTGAAAATATTTAATGAAATATAATAAATCTAGTTTTTGGTCATGTAAACGTACTGAAGACTGAATCTGATATCATAAACTAAAAACTGTAACGGAAATGACTAACTGAAATTGAAACTGAACAGTACTATGGGAGAGACTATTAACCGACAAACTCCAATATGAGCCTTATAAAGCCCGACCTGTACCACGGTTGGAAGGGTGTTTATACCTTGCCAAGGGTAAGGACTCAGACTAGCGTGATATCACTCGTGAAGTGATGAAAACAATCTCCAATAACAATGACACCTGCATGCACCCATTGAGGAAGGGGAGGCACTCTATAATAACGAGGATCCCATATTCCTCGTGCTATTGGAAAGATTCTCTACTACTGAGAAACCCTTATCCGATGGTGATATGTAGTTTTGAGACCAGGGTAAGCTGGAACACTAGCCTACTTGGTGCTAAGTACTACTCCCAACTGAACATAAAGATATACATAACTGCTAAATATGAAGTTGATGTCCTAAGACTAGTTGGAACCAATTTATCTAGCAAGAGTCCCGAGAGCCTAAAGGACTATGACATACTAATACTGAGGGCTCATAATTAATGTTCTATTATTATTCTGGGCTACTTTATACTAGAAAGAGGCTTGAGCATCTAGGAAATCATAAACATGATGATCATACTGAATTCATCAGAGTCTAGTAAGTGCTACTTTCAACAAGAAAGAGGCCTGAGAGTCTAAAGAACCATAAACATGCTAATCATACTATAACCATGAAAAACATCAATCCAAATCATAGTACAAAACTATGTATTGAATTCATGGTAAAATCATATATCTAAAATGGACCATATTTTCAAAAATAACTAATTCATGGCCTGAACTTTGGAACATCATTTCTAACATATAACATGGGAGTTAATTGTGAAATTGATAATGAATTCAAGAATATCATGTTATACATATCACGAGGACCTTGAAAATCAAGGAAGACATGAGAGAAAACATTCATAGAATGGAAACCCTAAAACATACATCTCTAGGTAATTAAAGTAGCTAGAGTTTTGAACATAAATTGGTACACAAGGATGAAAGAAGATCCTTATTGAAGTTCCACATAACTAGATTGAAAAACTCCCCCACTAGCACTTGAATCTTAAACCTCTTCGAGAAGAACCCTAGGTCTTACTCAACCTTGAGAGGAAGAGAGAAGAAGAGCCTACATATGATTTGAGAAGGAATGAGGAATTAGGCTATAAAAACCCCTTTTATTCAACCCTTAGGAGTCCCAAACAGACATCATTTAGGAGTTAGAAGAATAAGATTTTACTAAAATACCCCCTAGGATTTAATTCTTTTAAAAAAACTACCTGATGGTGGCAACGACCTACACAACAAGTTGTTGTCTTCCATAACGACTCATTGTATCCTCCGATTCCCTCTGGAGAAAAAAAATAGTTTGCTAATTCTACAACCAATGACCAGACAGGACGATCCATTTTTACACACCACGAGTTGTCCTATTACTCATGGTCAAGGGCTACCCCTTGCATTTCTATATAGTTTCTTCCATTGAATCATCACCATGAGTTGTCACTCCTTATGACGAGTCGTTACAGCCTTCTGTTGCTACTAAACCAAATTTGAACCTTTTCTGGATTTCACCCAATGACCCATCAGGACAATCCGTTATATCATGTAATGAGTTGTTTCTTTACTCGTTAGTCCCGGGATATCTTGACTGCTGACTTATAGTGGGGAATATAACGGGTTTTTATTCCTCACAATGACTCACTAATTCCTCTCGTGATTATAAAAGTCATGTTCCACACTTTCTGAAACCCTTCTAATGACTCTTCCTAATGACCCGTTACAAGGAACAACGAGTTATTCATTTACTCATTAGTTCTAGGTAAACTTTTCACCTACTAAAGACTTCCTTAGGACATGTGACTTAATGAGCTATCAGAACAAACGATGACTCATCACATGAGTCATTCTGTTGCACTTTTGCTGGTTCTCACTAAATTCCATTCTAACTCTGGGGTTTGATCTTGGGAAATTTTTCCGAGGTATTACAATATCTCCCTCTTGGGAACATTCGTCCTCGAATGTGGGCTAACTATGCTGAAAGGCTGGGAAAGAGCTACAACCCCAAGAACTTAATTCTAAATGATGAGTATAGATGGAGTTTCTGAATCCGAACTAAATTACATGACTGAACTAGAATCATGATTCATCCATGCATGCTAAGATATGAGAGGGATTGAAAGACATTTGAATGACATGGGATTAGGTAGAGTACTAAGGAGGGACTAGTTCTCTAAACTGAAACTGAACTGGTAAGGGCGGAGTTATAACCCTCGAAACTACTTTTTAGATGACATGATGACTGACCTAATAGAGAGTAAGACTTATCTGAATCCAGCATTCTAAGCAGTCCATTCTACTGGTTGATTACTCTATAAAAGCTTCACTGACACTGCCTCCTTGTTCTTCCCCAACTTATGAACCTGTTGCTCCAATGTTTCAACTAGAACCTCCTTTCATAAGAGTCTTAAATTCCCATCAACACTTTTCCACCCTAACATCTCATCTCCCCATATAATAACACCATGCTAACTGCACCTGCTTCTCCGAATGCCAACACACAATGCAACCTTGCTACTTCACTCATCTTTATGGTGCTGTTGTAGTTTACACTATCCCAAAAGCTCCTCAGACTCCCTGACATGACTAACAATTGAAGTACATGAACTTTTACCTACTGAGCATCTAAAGCATGCATGGGGAGTCAATTTAGGACAAATCCATTACAACCATCACTTCTGTTATGGGAGAACATACATAGGGCTGAGAATAAGGAAATCGTAAGCACGAATTATTTACAAAAATCTATACTGCGCAAATACATGAGGTAGCATGATCTGCTGATCCATTAAGCCATATTCTAAGGACTGATTTCATAAAGCTGAGCATACTAGGAGACTTGAGTTTACATACCTAACTGGTTTCATGACATGGAGCTAAGATTTATGGAATCCTGGAGGAAGACTGGGATTGCTTTCTGAAGCAGTTACCTATCATTCTGGAAAACTAACCATAGGAATGAGTGGAGTGTAATGTTGACTTAATCATAGGGGAAGGCACCTAGATAGGAATGGATCAACATCTCAAAGATACTGTATCTGGAACTCCCGTACTAGAGAACTTAAGACCTGGCTTGGCCCCTAAATTTATCCTCTCCCCCTTAGCGTAAAGCCATTATTCTAAGACTCTCTAATCCTCTCTTAAGGCTGGTCTACATCACTAACTATTAACTTTCCATTCTCCTCTAAAGCTATTACAGTAGGCTTCATACTAATAATCATTTTATAACATCCATGGAAAAATATCATACTAGGATGCAAAAAGAGTCTTATGCCTTATACTGTGACACTTGGGTCTAACAATATGTAAGAATCAATCATGAAAAGCTCATAACATACCTATGACTATTTCTACCGAGCTTCCTTGATCCTGACATGATGATAAAGTATAGAAGCGATCCTGATGTTGGCCACCACTCACACCAGGTGATGCACCCTGCTAGGGTGGGCAGGCTGTTTGAGCTACAAAAGAGGTAGCTAGGCAATCTTTTAGTTTATGGCCTGAGTTGCCGCACCAAAAGCAAGAGCTTGAACCAGCCATGTACTCTTCCAAATGGTTTTCTCCGCAGTTCCTTCAAGATAGGTATGTAATCTCCCTTACCCTGAGTTTATATGGAACACTGGTTGTGGATAGTGATGGAACAGATGATGACCAATGGGACTAGAAATGAGGTCCACCACTCGTTCCCCTTGGGAATACTCTGATTCCCATTCCTTGCTCTCTTGCTCTCCCTTTCCAACTCATTTAGCTTTTCCTCCTCAATCTGTTAAGCATGGATCATGAGTCTACAAATGTCCATATTACTAATAAGCAGCGCAGTCCTACACTCCTTGACCACTGAATTTAAGAATCTGTTTACTAACCTGCTCATGCAAGCCCTCGGCTCTGGAACTATCTCCGGAGCATACTTTGATAGTTGAAACAACTTCAAATCATACTCCTACACTGTTATATCATTTTGTTTCAAGTGGATGAACTCTGTAGCCTTTGCTTCCCTCAATTGTCGGGGAAAGAACCTGTCCAAGAAGGTTATCACGAATCATTCCAATCCACCGAGAGTTGCACCTGCCCTACAACTCTAAACCATGTATGAGCTACACCCCTTCAACTAATAGAAGTCTAGGACTGCACTTTCCATGGACATCCCCATAATCTGAGTAATCTTCTAAATATCCTCTACAAACTCATGTAGATCCTCATCCACCTTCAACCCAAAGAATCTTGTCGGGTTCATTCTAATGAAATCTCACACCCTTGCCACCCTAGCATTCCTACTAAGGTCCATGAGTGCCACTGCCTGATGGTTGGCCCATTCTCTAATGGCTTGCACCAACACCTGGAATGCCACCTAAAACTCTACAGAGGTAACCTGCTTATTCAGTGATACTGGAGCTGGTGGGGCTGGCTGGTGCCCATTACCGTTTCTCCTTCCATTTGTTCATCTGGTAAGCATTGTCTATGAATTTGTAAAACATGAGTTAGAAGGGGAAATTTTAGAGTTCACACTCTACGCATGATAAGAATCATGAAGAAAGTGAATTTCTCTAAAAATGCCTTGTAGCCTCTTCCTCAAAAGTGTGGCACACTTCACACCAATGAAAAAGACACTACCTGACGTAGCTTTTAGACACCCTAAACCTAATGCTCGGATACAAAGTTTTTCCTGACCCGAGTCTACACCCTGGCCGTAACACGGGACCTAGAACCATAAATGGCTCCAAGCTAACCAATGGCATAGATTAATTCTAACATAACAACAACTAGTAGATCATAATATAGCGGAATCTTAACTGAAGCATACCAAATAAAAAGGAAAGAATAAAGATTTGTTAACAACACTAAAACTCATACTACACTATCTGAAAGCCTCTACTAATCTAAAGAGTTGCTGGGACAAGCCCCCAGCTAACTCCAACATCCGAAACTACAATTATACTGAAATAAAGAAAACAAAACTCCCATCCTTGAAAGATGAGGAATCACCACTATAAGTTGTTAGGGTTGGAAGCATGTCTAATCGTGGGGCTGAGTCTGAATATCTGGATCTATATCATAAAATGCTATAGCACATAAAGCATCCAGTCAGTATTTGAAATGTACTGAGTATATGGGAAATGTGACAGAAACTAGGAACATGCTAGTATGCTAAGAAAGACTGATCTGAATACATAACTGAATACGTAACTAAGGTGAAGTACAATGACCTTATGTGAGATGCATAATTATAGATATGATATGCTCGTTTGAAATATTTAATGAAATATGAGTAAATATAGTTTTTGGGTCATGTACATGTACTAAATAATGAATCTAAAATCATAAATTAAAAATAGTAACTTAAATAACTGTATTGAGACTAAATTGAAGTGTACTACAGGAGAGAATATTAACCGACAAGCTCCAATATAATAAGCCTTATGGAGTCTGACTTGTACCCCGATTTGAAGGGTGTTCATACCTTTCCAAGGGTAAGAACTTTGAATGGAGTGATATCACTCGTGAACTCAGGAAGATAATCTATAATAATGACTTCCGCAACATGTGCCCATTGAGGCAAGGGAGGCACTGTCAAATAACAAGGATTGATGTGTTGTGGGTTTACAACTATTTGGACACTTAAAACATAGGAAAAATGCTTGTTCTTGAGTATGTTTATACAGATATGAGGTGCTTTTACTTTATTTTCGGGGAAATCATGTTTTGGAGTTAAATTATAGTAAAAGAGAGGAAAATGTGCAGAAAATAGGCCAAGTGTAGTCCTCAATACGAGTTGTACCTTTGTGGTACGAGCCATAACATGCAGCCGTGATAACAAATAAATGTTATGCACAAGTGTTGAGGCCAAGTACAACTTCTGGTACGACCATACAATTAGGGTATGAGTCGTACCAAGGAGTCGTGAAGTGAAGCAGAAGTTTGTAGTTGCTTAAGCTCCTGGTATGTATGGTAGGCATGAATCATGACAATATCATGCGACTCATACTAAGGAGCTGAGGTGAAGTCCAGTGAGTATGTCAAGTTGGGAGGTATCAGAGTACGAGCAAGGACCACGAGTCATAACAACAATGTAAGGACCATACCATGAACTCGTGACAAATACCAAAAGATGCAAGACTTTACAAGATTCGAGCACGACAAGCACCCTACGATACATAGTGTCCTTGTATGAGTCATTCCTTCTCCCAAGACTAGAAGATTTTAAGACTTCCTCACATATTATGAAGGAAAGCCACGACTCATAGCTTCATGCTACGACTTGTAGGATCTGGTTGTAGTAGTTTTAGTAGTTTCCTTTTTAATTTAGGAAAGGTTTTCAATTATTTGTATAAACTCTTTTTTAGATTATTTTCTTTGGAGGATCAAATCATTATTGCTGTAATCGTGTTTCTTGATTTTCAAAAAAAAATGTTACTTGGAGATCAAATTCACGAGTTGCTTTTCAGATTCCATTTATTGTTCTTGAATTTATCATACTTTTGATTGTGCAATAATCAATTGAATTTTTTCTTCAATCATCATTAAAAGTTTTATTTCAATAATGAATAGCTAAAACCTCCACAACTAGTATTGTGGGAACCATGGTGAGTTAACTCACTAGGGTTAGCATAAAAGTGATTCTAAACCCATACGCGTGCTTGTATTTTTCATCTCTTCATCTTAAATATTTCTTAATGATGCGCAAAGATAAGACTTGCCCAAATTCTCTACTTGCTTGAACCTAGAGAGGTAGAGATTGAGAAAAGAGAAGTAAAAAACAAGCGTTGAACTTTACGTTTCATTGAATAACTTGAGTTGCAGTTGCATGATGGTTATTTTGGAATAATTGATTACGGTTAACCTAAAAAAACTCAACAGACCTAATCTAATGATTGAGTATAGTCATCCAGTAGGGACGAATCAGTCATTTGGATGAACCTATGTTATTAGATCTATAGAATAAGTACGGGGATAGATCACTTAATAAACCGATGTTTTTATGAATCCATGTGGAATACATCCCTAGTTAATTGCATAAATTTAATCATAACCACAATCTTCTACTTTCTTACTTAATTCTTTCTTTAAAACTCCCCGTTAGGAAATAACTGTACTAAAATCATAAATACTAGAATTATTCTACATCCTAACCATATTCCTTTTGGGATTGACCCCAACCCAGTTGAGTTCTTTATTGTGTTCGCGTCATACTTTTACAGGGGTGTGATTTGAGCATTATCAAAAGTTGCACCATTGTCGCGGAATACGACTTAAGATTAGATGAATTTCTTGTGTTTAACTTTTAGTCTTGAATTCCTCATTAGGTTGGAGGATAAGTGGTTGCTCGTGCCTTTGGAGGAAAGATTGAGTGTTAAGACACTGACAGCTGTCCTTTTAAACAATGATGGGGATGATGTCCATGGATACATTGTGATGGTGAATGCACTGGAGGGAATGGGGTCCTACAACTTCAAACTGAAGAAGTTGGATATTGATCTGAAGAACTGTACACCCCCTCCAGCAAAACCATCAATTGATGTACCACCAGTCTTGTTGCTCATAGCTCTACCTCCACATCTTAAATATGCATTCTTTGGGGAGAACAACAGCTTACCAGTGATTATTGCTGCATACCTTGCATAACGGCAAGTTGAGGCCCTGGTGTCAGTATTGAGAAGATACAAAAAGTCAATTGGTTGGACCATTCCTGACATCATCGGGATCCCTCCTAGTATATGCATCCATAAAATTCAGCGTGAGCTGAACTGCATACCGAGCATAGAGTATTGGTGATGACTGAATCCACCAATACAAGAGGTGGTGAAGAAAGAGATCATCAAATGGTTAGATGCTGGTATAGTATACCCCAATACTGAAAGTAAGTGGGTGAGCCCGCTGTAATGTGTACCAAAGAAAGGAGGAATTGCGGTGGTGCCAAATGAGAAGAATGAGTTAGTACAGACTAGGTAGGTTACAGGTTGGCATGTTTGCATGGAGTATCGAAAACTCAATCATTGGACCCAAAGGACCACTTCCCAATGTTGTTCATAGATTAGATGCTCGACAGGTTGATATGTAAAGGATGGTACTATTTTCTGGATGGTTATTTGTGGTATAATCAGATCTCCATAGCCCCGTAGGACCAAGAAAAAACTACCTTCACCTACCCTTATGGGAATTTTCTTTTCAGAAGGATTCCCTTTGGGTTGTGCAATGCACCGACCACATTTTAGCACTACATGATGTCCGTATTTCAGGACATGGTAGAGGATACCATCAAGGTGTTTGTGGATGACTTCTCAGTTGTGGGTGATTAATTCAATGATTTCCTTAAGAACTTGAGTAAAGTGTTGAGCAGGTGTGAAGAAAGAAGTCTTGTCCTCAATTGGGAAAAATGCCATTTTATGGTAAAATAGGGGATTGTGTTAGGCCATAGAATCTCAAGAAAAGGGATAGAGGTGGAGCTGGAGAATAAGGCATTATAGGAACTAAAGAAGTTTAACCTGGATTGTAGTGAAGCAGTAAAGTTAAGGTTAGATTAGCTGAATGAGTCCGGTGACTTTTGGCACCGAGCGTACAAGAGTGCAGCCATCTATAAGGAGGAATGTAATTCTATCATGACCGGAAGATTGAAAAAAGGGAGTTCAATGCTGGTGATTGATACTCCTGTTTAAAATAAGGCTCCACTTGCATCCAGGTACATTGAAGTCTAGATGGATGGGACCATATATAGTGTTGGAGGTATTCCCATATGGTGCCATTGAACTTAAAAAAAGATGGCAAGAGGTTCAAAGTGAATGGGCAAAGAGTGAATTTCTACATGGGAAACACTGACGAGGTAAAAGGTCGATGTGTCTTGATGAAGGTTGAATAGTCAAGAGACTTGAGTTGTGTCGTGACGTTAAATCAAGAGCTGCATGGGAGGGAACCTATGAATGGTCGGTGAAGTCTAAGTAGCTAAAAAGAGCACTTAGACTGCCACAGGTATGTCCCTCTCCTAGTTTGTTTTTTCATTTTACTGCTTTGGGGGCAAAACATGCTTTTAAAAAGGGGGTATATCTATCTTTTGGGTTTTTGATCGTTCGAGGATTTTTGTTGCGTTGTTTCTTTTTCCTAGGACATGCTATCTAGTAGAACAAACATGTTTATTTTTTTGTGTGTTTTTGTTTAAGTAGATGTAATTTATAAGTATTTACAGCTAATAAATGCATATGTGTTTGATTTTTTGAAAATTGTTGAAAAATGGTCCTTGTAAAAATTTTGTGTTTAGTTGCGTATGTTGACTGCGATGCATGACTATTGTGGATCTTTTTATGGCATTTGATAGATTAGCATGTGTAATTACAGTTTAGCTGTGAGTGGACCTAAAAGGTAGAATAAATGCAAACTTGTACCATGAGTAAGTGAGATTCTTACCTAGTTCAATACTGTGTAGAGGATCTAGAACATGCTCGGTTGGTCTTTACATAGGTTGTAGGACAGTTGGTTAGGAAAGGATCATAGGCCATTTTTGATCTAGCTCACTTTTAGCTTATATTGCCCTGCTAAATAAAATGAATCTCTTGATCTCATGTTTGAGCCTAAAACTAACCTTTTCATTGATTAGCCCATTCATCTTTCCTTATTTATTTATAATAAACCTATTTTGGCCCTGGTCCCTCCTTTGACATTGCTAACCATAACTCAAGCATAATGCCTAAGTTGAGGGTGGATATTGCAGGGGTGGATAGATGAGGTGGGGGAGAAATTTTTTTTAAAAAAGCTGGTTAATGAAATGTAAGATGTGGTGAGAAAAGAAACAAAAAAAAAGAGGAAAAGAGAAAAAGAAAAGAAAAAGAAAAATGTAATAAATAAATTTGATAAAGAAAAGAAAATTTATCACATCCACAAATGACAGTTGAACGGAGAAAAAGCGAGGAAAAAGCAAAAAAAGGGTAAAAAGTGTAAAGTGAAGCAAAAGTGTGTAGTGCCAAGGAGGGTTAGCTACTATTTCTATATCTACCATACATGACCCAAAGCCTATGTTACATGCCGATAAAAGTCCTATAGTGATCCTAGCTGACTATCTGAAAAACCAAAGTAGAGAAAATAAGGGCAAGTCTATGGTATCACCTATGCAGTATCTAAAATTTCTTTGTGAGAGTGAGAGTCTTACTTGTTAGTCCCAAGTTACATACACACACACACACATATATATATATATATACATATATATATATATATATATATATAAATCTATGAGTGTTGGGGACATCATTTGTTGTGAGGGTATATATTTTGCATTGCATTCTGTCGGTTGCCTATGTAAATAAGCATTAGTGATAGCTCATTCACTGCTAATAGTTAGATTCCATACCTAGACACCTGTGTGTCATAAGTTGTAGTTGCATGTATACACAACTTACTTGGTTTTGAATGAAAAAGGGGTCAGTATCTGATAATGGTCATGTGTGCAAATTTTGATGTGTTGGCTGTTGGTTTTCTACTTTACTTTATAGTTAAGCGTTGTTTTATAGTTTTGTCTTGTTTGCTTGAGGACATGCAAAAGTTTTAAGTTGAAGGTGTTGATGTGTTGTGGGTTTAGAACACTTTTGACACTTAAAACTTAGGAAAAATGCTTGTTCTTGGGTATGCTTATACATATATGAAGTGCTTTTGCTTTGTTTATAGGGAAATAATGATTTGGATTTTAATTCTGGAAAAGGAGAGGAAAAATGTAGAAAATGGGTAAAGTGCAGTCCTCAGTACGAGCTATACCTTGGTGGCACGAGCCATACCATGCAGCCGTGATAAGAACTAGAGGCTATGCACAAGTGTTGAGGCCAAGTACACCTCTTGGTACGAGCCATACAATAATGGTACGAGTCGTACCAAGGAGTCGTGAAACGACGCATAAGTTTGCACTTGCCTAAGCTCCTAGTACGAATGCAAGGCATGAGTCATGACAATATCATATAACTCGTACCAAGGAGTCGTGGTGAAGTCTAGTGAATATGTCAAGTTGGGAGGTCTAAGAGTACGAACAGGTACCACGAGTCATAACAACAATATACGGATCATACCATGAACTCGTGATAAATTCCAAAGGATGCCAAACTTTACAAGATCAGGCCATAATAGACAACCTATGACTCATAGTGCTCTTGTACTAGTCTTACCTTCTCCCAGGACTTAGAAGATTTCAAGACTGCTTGACATAGTATGAAGGAAAGCTACAACTTGTAGGATCTGACGACTATAGTTTTAGTAGTTTCCCTATTAGTTTAGGAATGGTTTCCAAGTATTTGTATAAGTACTTCCTTAGGTTATTTTCTTTGGAGGGCCAATTCATTATTGTTATAATCGTGTTTCTTCGTTTTAAAAAAACACTACTTGGAGATCAAATTCACGAGTTTCTTTTGAGATTCCATTGATTGTTCTTGAATTGATCATAGTTTTGATTGTGCAATAATCAATTGGTTTTTGTTCAATCATCATCATAATTGTTAATTATGCTTTTTTCATGACATCTAATTCTTTTATTGCCACCATGAATAGCTAAAACCTCCACAACTAGCGTTGTGGGAATCATATTGAATAAACTATCTAGGATTATCATAAAAGTGATTCTAAACCTGTACACATGCTTGTATTGTTCATCTTTTCATCTTAAATATTTCTTTATGATGTGCAATGTTACAACTACCCAAATTCGCTACATGTTTGAACCTAGAGAGGTAGATATTAGGAAAAGAGAAGAACGATAAAGCCTTAAACTTTAAGTTTCATTGAATAGCTTGAGCTGCGGTCACAGGATAGTTAATTTGAAATAATTGATAGGGATTAACATGAAAACACTCAAGATACCTAATCCAGTGATTGAGTATAGTCATCTAGTACGGACGAATCAGTCATTTGGATAACAATATGTTACTAGTTCTACAGGATAAGAATATGGATAGGTCACTACTTTAATAACCCGAAGTTATGGATCCATGGGGAGCACTTCCATGGTTAGTTGCAGAAATTTGATCACAACCACAATCTACTACTTTCTACTTAATTCTTTCTTTAAAACCACCCATTAGGAAATAATTGTACTAAAATCAAAAATACTAGCATTATTCTATATCCTAACCATATTCTCTATATGATCGACCCTAACCTAGTTGGTTTCTTTATTGAAAACATCCACATCATACTTTTACAAGGGCGTGATTTGAGCGTTATCAAGCATCCCATATTACTCGGGCTAAGGGAAACAGTCTCTACTATTGAGAATCCCTTATCCTATGGTGGCTCCTAGTTGAGACCTGGGTATATTGGAACCTTGTCCTACTCGGTGCTAAGTACTACTACTAACTAAACATAAAGATACATGTAACTGCTAAATCTAAAGTTGATGTCCTAAGACTAGTTGGAACCACTTAAACTAGCAATAATCTCGAGAGCCTAAAGGACTATGACATTCTGATACTGAAGGCTCATAATTGATGTTCTAAGACTAGTCAGGGCTACTTTCTACTAGCAAGAGGCCTGAGAGTCTAGGAAATCATAAACATGCTGATCACACTGAATTCATGAGAGTCTAGTCAGGGCTACTTTCAACTACCAGGAGGCTTGAGAGTCTAAAAAACCATAAACAAGCTAATTATACTAAACCAATGAAAAACATAAATCCAAATCATAGTATAAATCATATGTACTGAATTTGTAAAATCATATATCTCAAATGGACCATATTTTTGAAAACAACTATTCATGGGCTGAACTTCGGGAAATCATGCTAACATCTAACCATGGGAGTTCATCATGCAATTGAGAGCGAATTCATGAACATCATGGGCTATTTATCATGAGGACCTTGAAAATCATTGAAGACATGAGAGAAGACATTCATAGAATGGAAACCCTTAAACTTGCTTCTCTGGGGAATCAAAGTAGCTAGGGTTTTGAACATAAATTAGGACACAAGGATGAACGAAGATACTTGTTGAAGTTCTACATACCTGGCTTTAAGAAATCCCCCACTAGCACTTGAAACTTAAAGCTCTTGCAGAAGAACCCTAGGTGTTCTTGAGCCTTGAGAGGATGAGAGAAGACGAGCTTATAGTGTATTTGAGAAGGAATGAGGGATTAGGCTATGAAAACCGCTTTAATTTGACCCTCAGGAGTCCAAAACGACATCATTTAGGAGTAAGAATCATAGAATTTTACTAAAATATCCTTGGGGATTTCATTTTAAAAAAATGCCTGACGGTGCCAACGACCTACACAATGGGTCACTGTTTTCCATAGCGACTCATTGTATCTTTTCGTTCCCTCTAGAGCAAAAATTGTGGTTTTTTAATTCTCCAACCAATGACCAGATAGGATTGTCCTTTGTTACACATCATGACTTGTCCTATGACTCGTGGTCAGGGGCTACCCCTTGTATTTCTATGAAGTTTCTTCCAACGAATCGTCACCAGGGGTCATCACTCCTCATGATAAGTCATGACAGCCTTCCGTTGCTACTAAGCCAAATTTAAACCTTTTCTAGACTCCACTCAAAGACCAATCAGGATTATTCGTTACATAATGTAATGAGTCATTTCTTGACTCGTTAGTCATGGGACGTCGGGACTCCTGACTTAAAACGTGGAATATGTTGGGTCATTGTTCCTTAAATGACTCATTACTTTCTCTCGTGATTATAAAAGTCACGTTGCACACTTTTTGAAACCCTTCCAACGGATCTTCCTAAAGAACAATTACAGGGACCAATGGGTCATCCTTTAACTAGTTAGTTTTGGGTAAAATTTTCACAAACATAAGACTTTCTTAGGATGGGTGACTTAATGACCCAATAGACCAAACGACGACTTGTCACATGAGTCATTATTTGGCACTTTTGTTTGTTCCCTACTAAATTCCATTCTAACTGTGAGGTCTGATCTTAGGAACTTTTCTAGGGTATGACATTAATAGGCACCCTAATTTGATGACAATGATAATACTGATTTAGATTAAGCTGGGACAACAGGTGCCATAGTTTCTCCACCTCTTCCTACTGGGGCAATGGTCGATTCACCAGCACAATAATAAGGTTTTTTTGTTGGTAATGTGGCTAATGATGCGAATCTACATCTGTTGAACTTTAAGGGCATATACAAGGCTTATATTTCCTTTCTCTCTCACTATTGATGCTACATTATGGTTGTCTGAGCTACCAAATAATTCTATCACTAATTGGAGGGAGCTAAAGCATGCCATCTTAGAGAGGTTATTTCCACCCTTAAGAATGTTGTAACTTAGGGACGAGAACTATAATTTCAAATATCTCAAGACTAAGGCATTACACGAGACTTGATTGAGGTTTAACAAAAAGCTAAATAATTGTCTTGAATCACAAAATTCCCAATGAGAGCCTGTTGGAATTCCTTTAAAGGTTCTTGAACATAAAAAGCAAGTTTGTTGCAGACATAGTAGCAAAAAGAGCTTTCATGTGTCATACATGGTGATGTGTCGTGGTTTTTCAATATTTTCGATGCTTAAAACATTGAAAATAAGTAAAAACGTGAAGAAAATGATCTATTACAGGTCATAGTACGAGACATACCTAGCACCCATAGCATAGATTCAGAGAATGCACAAGTGTAGAGGTCAATGTACGGCTAGACTGTAACACCCCAAAAGCCCAAAGATTAGACTTAGGAGTTGAAATCGAGAAAATTGAAAGATCTAGCACCAGGTCACAGAACGAGTAGTTCTGTGACCCGTGGGGAGGACCATGTGTCGTGAGGTGACTCGTGGTGACGTACTAGGCTTGAATTAAAAGAATTGTTGAGGGGGTCATCACGCGCATGACCACGAGTAATGGTCAGGCTCCATGACTCGTCAGGTTAGCCATGGCCAGGGAAATTAAAAGGGGGGAAAGGTGAGTGGCAGTGCACTTGACGAATAGACCCCACAAGTCGTGGTCAGACACCACGATTCATTGGGTGGCTCATGATCAACAATTAATAAATGATATGGGGCCGAGGCAGTGGGGATAACGAGTGGTAACCACGAGTCATGGTCACCGATAGTGGCTTGTATGATGGCTTGTTATGAGTTCCAGTTGAAATTTTGATAGTGTACCTAACGACTAATGTGACGACTCGTGAATGGTGGCAACGACTCTTTAGGTCCCTTGTGGGGTCTGACGAGCAATTATTTTCTGCAAAGTTATTAAGTGAATTCTCATCGTTGCTATGTTCTAAGGTCCTATACTATGTCGTTTTAAGCCATTTTCAGAGTATACTATGATAGGTTAAGTCATTCTAACCTATTCTGAACCCATGCATGCGAAGTTAGGGAGTTAGAGAGAAGATCAAGCTTAAGCCCTTTTAATTCTTCTAAAATTCCTCTTGGGAAATCAAGGAAGTGCTATAATTAGCTTTAATCATGTATATAGGGTTATGAAGGGGTGAATTGGTTCACATCCATTCCCAATCTCTCTTTAAAATTTGTGAAAATTTCTATGTTGATTTGATAAGGTTTTAACCCAATGCATGAAATTCAAAATTCTCTACATGGGTATGATTTAAATATTATTCTACTATTGAAATATGATTTATGGGAAAGTTTTATGATGTTTTCAATAAAAATCATGTTTCGAGCTTTATAAATTAAAATGCCCAATTATGAGAAGTTCATGAAAGTTGAGATTCATGATGAATGTTCAAGTATGATGAGATATTTATGATGAAAAGCATGTTTTCAAGTTATCCATGTTTATGATCATGTTTTCAATTAAATTATGTATTTTCAAGCATGTTAAAGTATTGGACTATGCCCATATGTTAAAGTATGATTATGATTTTACGAATTTAGCTTACCACATGGTTTTGGAGCAAAGACTCCCATTTATGTTCAACTTGTGGTATGGTTTGAGCCAAGGCTCCTCATGTATGATTTAGATTTATGTATTCATGATTATTCATCTTCGTCAATAGACGATGATCAGTTTCGTTGAAAACTGATGGAGAGTATATGCATGTTTTTGGGAGTATTGTCTAGTATTGATTAGGCTATGGGTCAGTCAACCCTATGCCTCAGAACTACGTGACAACGTAGGTATGATCAGATTATATTAGGACCCTCTATGTGGGCTATCCCCTGCCCGTATTGTGCCACGAGCTTGATATTGATATCATGGCATCATCCTTAGCCCTGTCAAGGCTTTGGATGGCTCTACCCACTTGAATGTGATAGTTGAGACCAGGTAAGCTCTATCGTGGTATGTTAGTTAAAAGGTGAGTCTCCCATTGTTCCTCATGATTTCAATTATGCATGTTTATCACTCATGTTTTATATATCTATATATGTTATAAAGCAAGTTTGACCCAATATTCATCTTTATTTATGACTATCAGATTTCAGCTTTGGCTCATCGGTTCAGTTATGATGTTATGTTTTGTTGAGATCATGTTTTTAGAAAGATAGCATGCAATACCTACACTAAGATTTTTATTTTTTTTATGTTTTACATGATGCATATTTTGAATGATTTTCTCTATTTAAGTGGTTTTACCTACCTTGCATACTCGATACATTTCATGTACTGACCGCATACTCTATGCTGTATCATTTCATGATACAGGCCCCGAAACTCAGACTCAGCCCCGTCAGTAGCCAGTTCCATAGTTAGCACCCAGCTTAGTGGTGAGTCCTCATCTCCCGAGGACCATTTTCTTTCAGATATTGATATACTTTCAGTTTTAGTATTAGAGAGTTAGTTGGGGTTTTGTTCCTTCAACTCATCGTACTTAAAAACTTTTCACACAATAGAATGTATTTAGCTCCAGATCCGTGTATTTATGATGTTATGCTTATTTTAGATTTCCGCTAAGATAATCATGTCAATCCTTTTGTTTATTTGATTGAGTTAGATGTATGTTCATGCCATTGGTCGGCTTGGGGTCTCTCGGCGTTCCTTGTCCCATGTCTCGATTCGGGCCTACGTTCAGGTCGTGAAGAACTTGGTATCATAGAAATAGGTTTGAATTGTTATAAGGTGTCTGAAAACCGTGTTAAGTAGATTTTTTTTCATGGTTCTGAAGCACGCCACACTTATGATGAAGAGGCTACCTGACGTTTAGGAAATGTTCCCTTCTTTCATGATCTATGTCGTACAATGAAATGTCTCCCCATCCTTCTAACTCGTGCTATTCACGATTGTAGAATTATGGCTCCCACAGAGTTAATGGTAGGAAGAATGGGAATGGAAATGGCAAAGAGAATGGCGATGGGAACGGGCCCCAACAAGACCCACCAGTGCAGGAGCACCATGCACCGGAGCCGGTTGCCCATGCTGAATTTAGGGTAGATATTCAGGTTCTAGTGCAGGCCTTGACCGCTCAGGTCAACAAGAAGGCAATGGCGCATGTCCCACAAAATGAAAATATAGAGGTAGCTCGATTCAGGGATTTCTTCAGAACGAACCCGCCAGAGTTCCTTGGGTCAAAAGTAGATGAGGACCTGCATAAGTTCATTGATGAGATTATGAAGATCACCCAGGTCATGGGGGAGAATGGAGTTGAGTGTGCTGAATTGGCCTCATATAAGCTGAAAGGGGTCGCACATATTTGATTTCAACAATGGAATGATAGTAGGGTTGCTGGAGCAGGCCCTGTCTCTTGGGAGGAATTCCATGTTGAGTTCCTAGATCGATTCTTCCCTCGTTAGATGAGGGAGTTGAATGCATATGAGTTTGTGAATCTTATGCAAGGAAAAATGATGGTGCAAGAGTATGCCCTTGAGTTCACTCGCTTATCAAAGTATGCCCTAGAGTTAGTGGCTGATCAGAGGGCGCGGATTAGCAGGTTTGTTCATGGCATGGCGGGCTATTTGGACAAGGATTGTAGGACCGCTATGATCCATCAGGATAGTCTTGTACTCCCAGCAGATGGAGGCGGCGCATATGAGGGAGAGAGAGGTCTAGAGGGCCAAAACCGATAGCTACAGATTCTCTCAATCGAGGTTAGGTGGTGGGCACCAACAACAGACCCACCAAAGATCTTCAACCCTAGCATCTTTGGTGTTGAATGTGCCATCCAGACCCATGCATGACCAGAAGGAGCGAGCATCAGGCTCTAGGGGCTAGAGCAGCAGGACCGTAGATTCTAGCATCCCAGTTTACAGTAGGTGTGGTCAGGGGAACAGAGTATAGGTTCTTGTTTCGGGTATGGGAAGCCCGAAAATATGCTCAGAGATTGCCCAGCAGTGATATAGAGTCGTGATAGGGGTCGTACCCCAGCTTCCAGTTCAGCGGCTCCACCCGTACGCTCAACATAGTAGGGGGCATCTACTAGCATAGGTGGTGGTCAGCATCAGAACAGATTCTATGGATTAGCATCCCACCTGGAGTAGGAGGTCTACCCAGATGTAGTCATTGTTATTTTGCGAGTTCTCCATCTTGATGTATATGCTCTGTTAGATCCCAGGGCTACCTTGTCTTTTGTGACACCTTACGTGGCTAGTAATTTTGGAGTCAGTCCCAAATTCTTGTCAGAACCCTTCTTAGTCTCTACTCTAGTGGGTGATTTAGTCGTAGCTAGAGGGGTGTATCGAGGTTACTGGGTCACAGTCCTTCCTAAATACACATTAACAGATCTAGTAGAGTTAGCCATGATTGATTTTGATGTTATCCTTGGCATGGATTGTCTATTTGCATGTTATTCCTCAGTTAATTATAGAACCCGGGCAGTAGAGTTCAGATTTTCGGGTGAGCCAGTCTAAGAGTGGGGAGGTAGTTCAACTGTGCCTGTAGGTCATTTCATTTCCTATCTTCAGACCAGAAAGATGATTTGTAAGGGTTGTGTGTACCATCTAGTTAGTGTTAACGATGTTGAGTCTGGGAACTCGACTATCCAGTCAGTCCTAGTAGTATGTGAGTATCCAGAAGTATTCCCAGATGATCTATCGGGAATCCAACCCGAGCGGGGGATTGGTTTTGGCATTGACCTTCTTCCCGATACGCATCCTATATCTATTACTCCCTACAGAATGGCTCCAGCCGAGCTAAAAGAGTTGAAGGAATAGTTGAAGGATCAATTAGATAAGGGTTTCGTCAGACCAAGAAAGTCTTTGTGGGGTGCACTAGTTCTCTTTGTCTGAAAGAAAGATGGTTCTCTTTGTATATGTATTGAATATAGGAAATTGAACAAAGTCACTGTCAAGAACAGGTATCCTCTACCTAGGATTGATGACTTTTTGACCAACTTCAGGATGCCACATGTTTTACGAAGATAGATCTTAGATCCAGGTACCATCAGCTCAATGTTCAGGAGAGTGACATCCCGAAGATAGCCTTCAGGACGCGGTATGGTCATTATGAGTATGTAGTTATGTCTTTTGGACAAACGAATGCTCCGACAGCTTTTATGGACTTGATGAACATGGTGTTCAAGCCATACCTAGATATGTTCGTGATTATGTTTATTGATGATACCTGATATACTCTCGGAGCGAGGAGGAGCAGACTGCTCATTTGAGAGTGGTATTACAGATTCTAAAGGAGTGCCAATTATATGCTAAATTTAGCAAGTGCGAGTTTTGGTTGAACTCCTTTCACGACCTGAATGAAGGCCCAAATCACAACATGGGACAAGAAGCCTCGAGAGACCCCAAGTTGAACGATAGCTTAAGCATACATGTAACTCAATCAAATAAACTGAAGAATCAACATAATAATCTTAGCAGAAGTCTAAAATAAACATTGTATTAGAATACACAATCTGAAGTTGAATACATCCTTTTTGTCTGAAAAGCCTCTAATCATGATGAGTTGATGGGACAGGACCCCAACTAACTCAACAAAGCTAAAACTGAAAATACATAGAGGGAATCTGAATAAGCATGGTCCTCGAGAGATGAGAACTCACCAACAAACATAAGATGCTCTCTTTGAAAACTGGATACGAACGGGGTTAAGCTTGAATGTCGGGTCCTGTATCATGAAACGATACAATATAGAGTATGCGGTCAATACGTGGAATATACCGAGTATGCAGGGTAAGTAAAACCACTTAAGTAAGTAAAATCATTTAAAGACATGCATAATGTAAAACATAAACAATATGAATCTGAGAGTAGGGCTTGCATACATTCTTTCAGAAATCATGATCTGATCATAACATAACATAGCGTCATAACTCAATCGATTAAATCAAAGCTGAAATCTGATAGTCATAAGTAAAACTGAACATTGAGCCAAACCTGCTTTAGAACATATATGGATGTATAAATCTCATAAATGATAAACATGCATAACTTAAATCATGAGGAACAACGGGAGACTCGTCTTTTAACCGACATACCATGATAGGTATTACGTGGTCCTAACTATCACACTCATGTAGGTAGAGCCGTCCAAAGCCTTGCCAGGGTTAGGGACGATACCATGATATCAATATCAAGCTCATGGCCCAATAAGTCAGTGGATAGCTCACAAGGGAGGTCCCAAATGTAATATATATAAGTATAAACCTACGTTGGCGTGTAGTTCTGAGGCGTTGGGTGAGCGACCCTTAGCCTACTCGGTGCTAGACATTTCTCCCATAAGCATGCATATGCTCTCCATTATTTTTCAACAAAGCTCAACATCATCTATTGACGAAGCTCAAAAATCAAATACATCTCAAATACGAAATTATGCATATGAGAAGCTTTAGCTCAAGCCATACCACAAGTTTAAAGATAATTGGGAGTCTTCGCTCCAAAACTATTGTATAATCTTAATTCGGAAAAAAAAATCATAAATCATACTTTAACATGTGGGCATTGCCCAATACTTTCACATGCTTGAAAATACTCAATCCACATCGAAAGCATGATTATAAACATGGGTAGCTTGAAAACATAATTTTCATCATTATATCTCATCACAATCATACATTTATCACAAATCTCATCTTTCATGAACTTCTCATTAATGGGCTTTTTAATTCATAAAACTTGAAACATGATTTTAATTGAAAATATTATAAAAAGTGCCCATGATTCATAATTCAATAGTAGAAACGTATTTTTAACATACCCATGTAGAAAATTAGGAATTTCATGCATTGGATTAAAACCCCATAGATTAGACATAGGAATTCTATGATTTAGAGAGAGATCGGGTATGGATGTGAAAGAATTCACCCATTCATAACCGTACAAACTTTTTTGAAGCAAATTCTTACACTTCCTTGAATGTCCAAGAAGATATTGAAAAGAACCTTGAAGGATTTGCCTTGATCACCTCTCTAGACTATTACTTTTGCATGCATGAACCAAAATGGCCTAAAATGAACTTAAACCTCTTAAAAGACATCAATCATAACACAAAACGCCGTAGTTTAGACCTTAGGATCTTAGGAATTACGGAAAAATCCCTTACTAAATTCGCAAAAAATAACTGCCACTCTGTCCCCATGAGGGACATGATGACTCGTCACCTCTAGCCACAACTCGTGGCCTCGTCCGTCAAGTACACTGCTCATCAAGTCATCTGGGCTCGTCACAGTTGACATCACGATTTGTTGCTAGTCATGGTCACCACCCTGTCATGTACACTACCTCAATCTCAGTTAAACTTTATCCTACTGGTCACGACTCATCCCATGCTTCGTGGTGACTGACCACGACTCATGGGGTCCTTCCATTAAGTACATTGCCTTCTTATTTCTCTTTTCTCACTTATCACTCCTCACGACTGACCTAACGAGTCGTGGGGCCTGACTACGACTCGTGTTCATGTCAGTGGGGAGTAAAATTTCCAAATTCCAAACTTTTCTCCGGAGCCTCACCACGAGTCACAGCACGGCTCGAGGGCTGCTCTGCATGGGTCACCTCACGACCCGTTCTATGCGTGATGGCAGTTTTTAAACGTTTCTCCGTTTCAAATTTCGGGTTTGATCTTTGGGCTTTCGGGGTATAACAATATCTCTCCCTTGGGAACATTCATCCTCGAATGTTGAAAAACATACAGAAAAATAGAGAAATGCAATCATCATATTCAACTACTGATCATTTAAAATGAAAACTGACGAAATGACTATCTCTGATTCAAACTACATAGCTGAACTAAATTCATGAATAATACAAACATCCATATACATGAAAGAAAATTGGGCACATGAACTGAATTATGAAAAATAAATAGAGTTTAGGGAAAAACTGATACATCAAACTGGAACTAAGCCGGTAGAGAATAAATGTGGGTATTTGGTTATCATATCTGCTTCGCCTTCCCACATAGCTTCCTCTACATGTTGATTCCTCCATAAAACTTTGACTAAAGCTACTTCCTTGTTTCTTAGCCATCGAATCTGAAGATCCAGTATTTCCACTGGAACCTCCTCAAAACTAAGATTGTCTTTCACACCAACACTGTCCACCGGAACAATTAGAGCTAGATGACCCAAACACTTCTTTAGGAGCAATACATGGAATACAGGATGCACATAAGCTAATTCTGAAGGCAACTCCAATTCGTAAGCTACCTTGCTAACTCGTTTTACAATTCGGTAAGGGCCAATATAACGAGGGGTGAGTTTTCCTTTCTTTCCAAACTGCATCACTCCCTTAATGGGAGATACCTTCAAAAACACCTAATCATCCACCTCGAATTCTAATTCCCTCCTTCACACATCGACATAGGACTTTTGGCGACTTTGAGTTGTTTTCAACCTGTCCCATTTGAGCTGAACCTTCTCCATAGCCTTATGGACCGACTCTGGTCCTATCATCGCCACTACACCAACTTCAAACCAACCAATAGGAGATCTACATCTATGCCCATAGAGAGCCTCAAACGGAGCCATCTGAATACTGGAGTGGTGGCTGTTATGTATGCAAACTCGATAAGAGGAAAAAGATCATCCCAACTACCTTTGAAGTTAATTACACATGCTCTCAACATGTCATCGAGATTTTGAATTGTCCGTTCCACTTGACCATCCATTTGTGGGTGAAATGCTGTACTGAGCTTAACCTAAGTACCAAGTCCTTTTTGAAATGACTTCCAAAACTAAGAGGTAAACTAGGTACCTCTGTCTGAAATGATGGAAAAGGGCACTCCATGGAATCGAACTAGCTCCCGGATATATAAGTTGGCATAATCCTCCACCGAATCCATGGTTTTGACCAGTAGAAAGTGAGCAGCCTTGGTAAAACTGTCTACCACAACCCAAATGGGGTTACATTGTCAACGGGTACGAGGCAACCTTGTGATGAAGTCCATGTTGATTTCTTCACACTTCTAAATAGGAACACTGATATCTTGAAGCACACCTCCCGATCTCTGATGCTCTACCCTTACTTGATGACAGCTTGGGCACTTAGCTACGAATTCTGTGATGTCCTTCTTCATGCCATTCAACCAATAGATCTTCTGTAAATAATGGTAAATCTTGGTGGCACCTGGATGGATTGAATACTTGGATCCATGAGCCTCATGCAACATCTGGTTCCTAAAATCATCAACATCCGGGACACATAAGAGACCCTGGTACCGAAGCATACCATTTCCCCGTTTGGAGAAGACCTCTACCTTATGATTCTGCATAGCTTCCTTTAACTTTAAAAAAATTGGGTCCTCATCTTGCCTAGATTTTACATCAGTCACCAAAGATGATTCTGATCTATTCTGAACAATAACACTGCCATCGGTCGAGTCAACCAACTGAACTGCCAACCTCGCGACTCGTGTACAACCTTCACCAGCTCCTTCTTTCCCTCATCCACATGGGATACACTATCCATATAGAGTCTACTAAGTGCGTCTGCCACTATATTGGCCTTACCCGGATGGTAAAGCACACTCATGTCGTAGTGCTTTAGTAGCTCCAACCACCTCCTTTACTGAAGATTGAGATCCTTCTAGGTAAACACATATTGTAAACTCTTATGGTCCGTAAGTACATCCACATGAACCCCGTAAAAATATTGTCTCCAAATCTTCAAGGCGAATACCACCGTGGCCAATTCAAGATCATGGGTCGGGTAATTCTTCTCATTAACCTTCAGTTGCCTAGAGGCATATGCTATAACTTTTCCGTGCTGCATCAATACACACCCAAGTCTGATCCTTGAAGAATCATAATACACCATTAACCCATCGGTACCCTCCGATAGAGTTAACACCGGTGCTGAAGTAAGTAGAGATTTTAACTCTTGGAAACTCTTCTCACAAGCCTCCAACAATTGAAATTTCACCATCTTTGTGTTAATTTTGTCAATGGTGCTACAATCGATGAGAAACCTTCCACAGAACTTTGATAGTAGCCAACTAAACCCAAAAAGCTCCGAATATCCGAAGGATTCACCGGTCTAGGCCAATTCTTCACCACTTCTATCTTCTAAGAGTCCACCTTTATACCCTCACTTGATACCACATGGCCCAAATACGCCACTGAGTTCAACCAAGACTCACACTTGCTGAATTTAGCATATAATTGGCGATCCTTTAGAATTTGAAGAACTATTCTCAAATGAGAGGCATGCTCCTCCTCGCTCCGAGAGTATATGAAGATGTCATCGATAAACATAATCACGAACATATCTAGGTATGGCTTGAACACCCTAATCATCAAGTCCATAAAAGCTGCAGGAGAATTCGTTATTCCAAAATACATAACTACAAACTTGTTATGACCATACCGCATCCTGAAGGCTATCTTTGGGATGTCACTCTTCTCAACCCTGAGCTAATGGTAACCAAATCTGAGATCTATCTTTGGAAAACACTTGGCACCCTTAAAGCTGGTCGAATAAATCATCAATCCTGGTTAAAGGATACATGTTCTTGATAGTGACTTTGTTCAATTGCCGATAATCAATACACATGCGAAGGGAACAATCTTTCTTTCGGATAAGGAGAAATGGTGAACCCCATGGGGACTTTCTCGGTCTAATGAAACCCTTGTCTAAAAGGTCTTTTAACTATTCTTTTAACTCCTTTAGCTTGGTGTACGAAATTTTGTATGGAGGAATAGATATAGGTTGCGTCACAGGAAGAAGGTCTATACCAAAATCAATCTCCGGTTCGGGAGGAATTCCGGGTAGATCATCAGGAAAGACCTCTGGATACTCACATACTACTGGAACCGATTGGATAGTCGGGGTCTCGGACGTTGCATCCTAAACCCTAACAAAATGGTACACACAACCTTTGGAGATCATTTTTCTGGCCTGAAGGTAGGAAAAGAAACGACCTACAAGAACAACTGAACTACCCTTCCAATCTAAGACTGGTTCTCCAGGAAATCTAAACTCTATTGCCTAGGTTCTACAATTAACTGAGGCATGACATGCAAATAGCAAATCCATGTCGAGGATTACATCAAAATTCGTCATGGATAACTCTATCAAATCTACTAAGGTGACTTTCTGGATGATTGAGACCGAGCAACTTCTTTATGCCCGTATAGCTACAACTATCTCACCTAGTGGAGTAGAAATTGAGAAGGGTTCTGATAAGACTTCGGGACTGACTCCGAAGCTAATGGCCACATAAGGTGTCACAAAAGACAAGGTAGCCCCTAGATCTAACAAAGCATAAACATCAAGATGGAAAACTCATAACATACCAGTGACTACATTCAGGGAGACTTCTTGCTCCTGGAGGGATGCTAAGGCATAAAATCTATTTTGGCACTGACCGCTACCTGTGGTGGTAGCCCCCGATATGCTGAGCGTGCGGGTGGAGCTGCTGAACTAAAAGCTGGCCTCAGCCCCCATCATGATCCTGTCTCACTACTGGGAAATCTTTGAGCATGTTTCTGGGCTTCCCGCACCTAAAACAAGAACCTATACCTCCTAAGCACTGGCCCATGTGCCCTCGACCACATCCACGGCAAGCTGGAATACTAGAATTTGTGGGTCTACTTCTCTGACCCCTAGAGCCTGATGCTCGCCCCCTATAATCGTGCCTAGGCCTAGAAGGCACACTCAACGCTGAAGATGTTGGGGCTAAAGATCTCTGGTGGTTATGCTATCGGTGCCCACCACCGGACCTCGTTTGTGAGAATCTGTTTTCATCGGTCCTGGCCCTCTTGCCTTCCCTCTCTCTCAGATGTGCCGCCTCCATCTGTTGGGCGTACAAGACTATCTGAGGGAAATCCATATCCTAGTGGAGCATAGAGGTCCTACAATCCTTTTCCTAATAGCCTACCACACAATGAGCGAATCTGCTCACCCCCGCCCTCTAATCAGCCACTAAGTCTGGGGTTTACTTCGATAGGTGAGTGAACTCAAGGGCATACTCCTGCACCGTCATTCTCCCTTGCTTAAGGTTAAAAAACTCAGGTGCCTTCAACTCCCTCATCTCATGAGGGAAGAACCGATCTAAGAATGCAACATGGAATTCCTCCTAAGTCAAAAGACCTGCCCCGGCGGCGCTACTATCTTTCCATTGATGAAACCAGATGTGTGAGACACTTTTAAGCTGATACAAGGCCAGCTTCACACACTCAACTCCATTCACCCCCATGACTAGGGTGATCTTCACAATGTCATCTATGAACTCATGCGGGTCCTTATCTACTTTTGACCCGAAGAACTCTAGCAGGTTCTTTCTCAAGAAATCCCTGACTCAGTTTTACGGGACATGCAAAACTGCTTACTGATTGAGCTGAGCAGGCAAGGCCTGCGCGAGCATCTAAATAGCTTCCCTAAACTTAGCATAGGTAACCAGCTCTGGTGCATGCTGCTCCTAGAATTGTGGGGCTGGTTGGTGCCCTATTTCATTGCCATCCTCGTGGCGGTCTACATTCCCATTCTTTCTACCATTTACTCTTTGGGGAGCCATGGTTCTGCAATCTCGAATAGCGTGAATTAGAAGGATAGGGAGACATTTCATCGCATGACATAGATCATGAAAGAAGGGAACATTTCCTAAATGTCTCGTGGCCTCTTCTTCATAAGTGTGGCGCATTTGACACCCATGAAAAAGTCTCTACTCAAAGTGGCTTTCAGACACCATAGGACACTTCAAACCTATGGATCTGATACCAAGTTTGTCACGACTTGAACGAAGTCCCGGATTGCAACACGGGACAAGGAGCCTCGAGAGACCCAAGTCGACCCATGGCATAAGAATACATCTACCTCAATCAAATAAACTGGAGAATCAACATAATAATCTTAGTAGAAGTATAAAATAAACATAACATCAGAATACACAATCTGCAGCTGAATACCTCCCTTTTGATGTCTAAGTCTATCAAATTTGCTGAGGTGACTTTCTGGAAGACTGAAACCGGGGAACTTCTGTACACCCATCTAGCTACAACTAACTCACCTAATGTAGTAGAAATTGAGAAGGCTTCTGACAAGACTTCGGCACTGACTCCGAAGCTACTGTCCACATAAGGTGTCACAAAAGATAAGGTAGCTCCCGGATGTAACAAAGCATAAACATCAAGATGGAAAACTCGTAAAATACTAGTGACTATATCCAGTGAGACCTCCTACTCCTCATGGGATGCTAATGCCTAGAATCTGTTTTGGCGCTAAAAAAGCATAAACATCAAGATGGAGAAGGTTCAGCTTGGATGGACAGGTTGAAAACAACTCAAAGTCTCCAAAAGTCCTATGCGGATGTGAGAAGGAGAGAACTCAAGTTTGAAGTGGATGATTGGGTATTTCTAAAGGTGTCTCCCATGAAGGGAGTGATGCAGTTTTGAAATAAAGGAAAACTCAGCCCTTGTTATGTTGGCCCCTACCGGGTTGTGAAATGGATTGGCAAGGTTGCATATGAATTGGAGTTACCCTCAGAATTAACTTCCATGCATCCTGTATTCCATTTTTCACTCTTAAAGAAGTGTTTGAGTGATCAAACTCTAGTTGTCCCAGTGGACAATGTCGTTGTGAAAGACAACCTTAGTTATGAAGTGGCTCTGGTGGAAATACTGTATCATCAGGTTCGAAGGCTAAGGAACAAGGAAGAAGCTTCAGTCAAAGTTTTGTGGAAGAATTAGCATGTTGAGGGAGCTACATGGGAAGTCGAGGTATACAAGATGGCTAGATAACCACATTCTCTACCGACTTAGTTCCAGCATGAGGTATCAGTTTATCCCTAAAATTCTATTTAGTTTTCATGTTCAGTTTATGTGCTCCAGTCTCTTTCATGTATGTGGATGTTTATATGATTCATGAATTTAGTTCAGCTATGTAGCTTGAATCGGAGTTACTTATTCCGTCAGTTTTCAGCTTAAATGATCAATATTTGAGTATGATGATTGCATTTCTCTATTTTTTGTATGTTTTCCAACATCGAGGAAGAATGTTTCCAAGGGGATGATATTGTAGTACCCTAAAATCCCAAAGATCAGACTCGATAGTTGAAACAGTGAATATTGTAAAATCTAGCACCAGGTCACAAATGGGTCATTTTGTGACTAGTACGGGAGGACAACGAGTCGTGAAGTGACTCGTGGTGAGGTACTGGGATTGAAATAAAAGAATTATTGAGGGAGTCATCACGGGAATGACCACGAGTCATGGTCAGGCTCCATAACTCGTCAGGTTAGCCATTGCTAAGGAAATTAAAAAGGGGTAAAGGTGAGTAGTAGTGAACCTAATGGATAGACCCCACGAGTCATGTTTAGAAACCACAATTCGTTAGGTGGCTCGTGATCAACAGGTAATAAATGATCTAGGGTCGACGCAGTAGGGATAACGAGTGGTGACCACGAGTCGTGATCACCGGTAATGACTCGTATGATGTCCCGTACCAAGATCCAGGTGAAATTTCGATAGTGCACCTAACGACTGATGTGATGACTCGTGAATGGTGGCAATGACTCGTTAGGTCCCTCATGGGGACTGACGAGCAGTTATTCTCTATGAAGTTCTTAAGGGTATTCTCGCCAAGCCTATGCTCTAAGGTCCTATACTATGTTGTTTTAAGCTATCTTCAGAGTGTATTAGGATTGGTTAAGTCACTCTAGCCTATCTATACCCATGCATGCATAGTTAGGGAGTTAGAGAGGAGATAAAACTTTCCAATTCTTCTCAAATTCCTCTTGGGCAATCAAGGAAGTGCAAGAATCAACTTTAATTAGGTATGTAGGGTTATGAATAGGTGAGTTCGTTCACACCCATGCCCAATCTCTCTTTTTAAAAATTGTGAAAATACCTATGTTGATTCTATGGGGTTTTAACCCAATGAATGAAATTCCTAATTCTCTACATGGGTATGATCTAAATATGTTTATACTATTGAATTATGATTTATGGGCAAGTTTTACGATGTTTTCAATGAAAATCATGTTTCGAGCTTTATAAATTAAAATGCCCAATTTTGAGAAGTTCATGAAAGTTGAGATTCATGATGAATGTTCTAGTATGATGAGATATTTATGATGAAAAGCATGTTTTCAAGTTACCAATATTTATGATCATGTTTTCAAGTGAATTATGTATTTTCAATCGTGCTAAAGTATTGGGCAATGCCCATATTTTCAAGTATGATTATGATTTTATGAATATAGCTTACCACATGGTTTTGGATCGAAGAATCCCATTTATGTTCAGCTTGTGGTATGGTTTGAGCCAAGGATCCTCATGTATGATTCAAATTTATGTATTTAGGATTATTTAGTTTTGTCAATAGATGATGGTCAACTTCGTTGAAAAACGATGGAGAGTATATACATGTTTTTGGGAGTAGTGTCTAGCACCGAGTACGCTATTGGTCAGTAAACCCTATACGTCAGAACTACACGTCAACGCAGGTATGATCAGTTTATATTGGGACCTCCTATGTGAGCTATCCCCTGCCCCTATTGTGCCACGAGCTTGATATTGATATCATGGCATCATCCTTAGCCCTGTCAAGGCTTTGGATGGCTCTACCCACTTGAATGTGATAGTTGGGACCACATAAGCTCGGTCGTGGTAGGTCGATTAAAAGGCGAGTCTCCCATTGGTCCTCATGATTTCAATTATGCATGTTTATCACTAATGTTGTATATATCCATATATCTTCTAAAGCAGGTCTGACCCAATGTTCAACTTTATTTATGACTATCAGATTTTAGCTTTGGGTCAATCGATTTAGTATGATGTTTTGTTATGTTGAGATCATGTTTTCAGAAAGATAGCATGCAAGCCCTACTCTCAGATTTTTATTTTGTTTTTGTTTTACATTATGCATATTTTGAATGAGTTCTATTATTTAAGTGCTTTTACTTACCTTGCATACTCGGTACATTCAATGTACTGAGCGCATACTCTATGTTGCATCATTTCATGATACATACCCCGACACTCAGACTCAGCCCAATCAGTAGCCAGTTCCAGACATAGCACCAAGCATAGTGGTTAGTCCTCATCGCTCAAGGACCATTTTCTTTTAGATATTGATGTACTTACAGTTTCAGTATTACAGAGTTAGTTGGGGTCTTGTTCCATCAACTTATTAGACTTAGAGGCTTTTCAGACAATAGAATGTATTCAGCTCTAGATCCGTGTATTTCTGATGTTATTTGTATTTCAAATTTCTGCTAAGATTATCATATCAATCCTTCTGTTTATTTGATTGAGTTAGATGTATGTTCATGCCATGGTCGGCCTTGGGTGTATCGGGGCTCCTTGTCCCATTTCTCAATCCGGGCCTACATTCAGGTCGTGACATAGACATTACGAGTCGTACCACCTAGGTACGAGCCATATTGAGTACCCATAGAAGAGATTTGGAAGATGTTCACTAGCAGATCCCAATGTACGATCAAATGCCACAAGTAGTTACAATAATGTATGAGACGTACAAATAGACTCGTGGTGAGAATCAAAGAGTTAGATACTTGGCATCCTCAGGGAATGATTTGATTGCACGGGTCGTACCAGTTGGTATGAGTCATATTAAGGACCCCTAGGTTGACATTTAGAGATCCCATATTTCAGAAGTCTAGACCATGATTGACACATAAGATTTGAAGTGGCACATGATGAGTCATACTAACCTTCTATACTCGAGAGATTTAGAAGCTACAGATCATACCACGAGTGCAGACCATCACTCGTAGCAGCATACTACGATTTAGGTCATTCCGACAAAAGCAATCCCTATTAATTTAAGAAAGGATTCATGAATTATATAAATACTTCCCCTTTATTTTCATTAGGGGAGCCCGTACTTTTCATTGTAATCGTGGTTTTTGGACTATCCCTACACCACTTGGAGAATAATATACATGAAAAAGCTTGAGCAAGTTTCTCATAGTGTTCTTGATTTTCAAAGATTATTGTGCAATCGATCATTGGGTTTTCACTCCTTCAATATTGTAAGTTGTTAATTATGATTTGTTCCATAAATTCTGATTTCTTTCTTCCAATTATGAGCATCTAAAACCTCCACAACTAGGATATTGGGAACCATGGTGAAATAACAAATTATGGTTAACACAAAGTGATTCTAAACCAATACAGATACTTGTATTGTTCTTCTCTTCATGCTAATTTTTTTTTAAAGGTGTGCTGTGTTAGGACTAGCCCATTCTCTACTTGCTTGAACCTAGAGAAATAGCTATTAGGAAAACAAGAAAGAAAACAAAGCCTTGAAATGAATTTTCATTGAATATCTTGAGCTACGGTTGCAGGAAAGTTAATTTTAAATTATTGATAAAGGTTAGTTGAAAGATCTCATGAGACCTAACCCGGTGAGTGAGTATAGTCATCTAATAGAGGCGTATCAACTGATTGGATGAATGTAGTTTATTAATTCTAGAGGCGAAGTATTCAAATAGATCACAAGTGTAATAACCCGACTTAGTTAGGAAGCCATAGGGAACAGTTTCCTAGTTAATTGCATATTTCTGATAACAATACCATTCCATAACACTGTCACTTAATTATTTTTGTTAAAACCCCCCTTAGGAAATAACTAAACTAAAATCATATATACTAGAATTAGTTGATATCGTTACCATATTTCCTATGGCATCAACCTTAACCTAATTTGGTTCCCTTTGACAAGGACCGCATTATAGTTCTTTAGAGGTATAATTTGAGCATTATCAAAAATCGTGTCGTTATTAGGGAATACGACTTAGGATTTGATTAACTGCTTTACTTTAACTTTTAGTCATTATTTTCTCATTTATATTTTTCTGGGTTTTTTTATTAGGCAATTGTTTGACAAGGGTCAAGCTCACAGAGTCGTAGAAATCTGCTAATCTGAGAGCAACCTCCTTGACCAGCCCCATGGATGATAGAAGGTTGCTAGTGCCCCTTGAGGAGAGGCTGGGTGTTGAGACACTGGCAGCCGTGTTGATGAACTTCGAGGGGATGATGTCCAGGGATATGAGGATATGGTAACACACTGACTGGAATAGGGTCCTAAAACTTCAGGCCGAAAAAGTTGGATCTTAGTCTGAAGAATCAAGTAACTCCTCTAGCAAAACCTTCAGTTGAAGTACCTCTAGTTCTAGAGCTTAAGGCTTTTCCTCTATATTTAAGGTATGCATTTATGGGGGAGGATAACACCTTACCTATTATTATTGTTGCAAATCTTGTAGAGTGTGATGTTGGGCACATGTACATGCCCATGTGATATTTTATACCCAATCTTTAGTCATATTTGCACCTTTAATTATAATCTCATGTATTTCGATCGAAATGGTGTTCATGAACTAACGTATGTGATTAGGCTTTGTTGTTGGTTTGAATGCAAGCTAAAAGTGGTATTTGGAGTCATCAACGTGCCACGTAGAAGAAGTGGGGCCATCAGAGTCGCGTAACAGAGTAAGGAAGCAAGTTAGGACATTAAGGGACCATAACACAGTGAGCATCAATGTTGGTAGCGTGTCATGGAGGCACTATAGAACATTTGGCCAGTGTTCCATGCTAAGTAAAACATCACTTACTCAAAGCAGTGCATCAGCTCTTCAGCAACGTGTCACAAAGGTAAATCTCCATGATAGCCAGCGTGTCACGAAGACAAATCTCCGCGATAGCCAGTGTGACATGGAGGTAGTCCACCACAGGAAAAATTTGAACAATTATAAAAGGAACACGTAGCAGTTTAATTAGATAACACGTATTATTTTCTAAAAACATAGAGGAGAAAAGGGAGAACGAAGAAAACTCTACTTAAGGTTTGTTTTTCTTTCATTTTTGCACTCTAATTTCTACATGAATTACAAGTATGCTATGAATTCTTGTATTAGCATGAATGGCTAAAACCCTTCTTCTAGAGTTGAGGCTACATAACATGATTGTAGTTTCTTAACTTCTATTTGGTTCAAGTTTTCATTGTTGTTAGTTCTTGAATTCTTGTTGTTATTCTTTATAATGCTTGATTACCATTGAAATGCCATTGTTAATCATAGGCAAACTAAAAAGAGAAAAACCTAGGATAGAACGAGGAATGCAAAAAGTGAGTTAAAGACTTTAAGGATGATTCGCGGTTAGGATAGAGATATGCTAAATTCACCTCGCTGGGTAATTAAACGAGAAGATAGCTAGACACATAATTTGGAATTGTCACATCACCGCTCTTTGATGTAGTTGCGAAGCCAAGTTAGGTTAAATGGTTAGAGGTTTGAAAGTCCATAATCAAGGGTATAACCCCGTAAACCACTCAACATAGATAATTACATATCGATTAGGTTGTCATATCCCTGCTTAATTATGTAGTTGTGACGATAATCCGATTATGCTTAGAGGCTTGAAAGAGCATGAAAAGGAAATTTATTTTGTGAGACAATAAACTAAAACATGTACTTGAACCAATATGAATGTAGCTATACACGATTGTTTGGCCTTAACCTTGACTCTTCTTATTATTAATTTTTTGACTTAATTTGCTATTGTTCTTAGATTTAGTATAAACAACCATTCAAGTCATGGAAAACTTGCACATTTGAATTTTTAATTAATACTAGAACTTGAATATTCACTATTATCTAGTCCATGTGGGTTCCACATCCAGCTCTTAAAGAGTCATTGTATTACTTGTATGCCCGTGTGTGCTTGCCTGTGTGCGGAGGCGTTAGCAAGTTTTTGGCGCCGCTATCGGGGACTGGCAACATTTAGTGTATTTCTTATTTTTGTATTGTTTTATATTTTCTTAAGTGTTAAAAAACATAGTCTTGGCCATTCATTTTACAGGTAACAGGTTTATCCTTGCATCAAGCTGGCAAGGGATAGAGAGCTGGTTGAACCCTATCCTGAACCTGAAAGAAGGTTAAGGTAGTTATGAAGAGAGGGGGTCTCTCTAATCCTATCCAACAGGTTAAACAGGATGAGGTTGCACCCGCAGAAATTGAATCTAGACCGGTTTGTGAAATGGCAATCCCACTCCCGACAAATGTTACCTATAACATCCACAGACTAGGGCCTGGAGGTAATTTTGAGCTTAAAAAGAACATTGTGTAGTTGTTGCATTCCAGTGGATAGTTCACTGGGATGACACATGATGACCCACAACACACCTGTAGAATTTCTTAGAGATTTGTGACACCATCTTCCCCGCTGGAGTGTCAACTGATTATGTGAGGCTCACCTTTTTCCTATTTTCACTTTGCAGAGAAGTGAGGAGGTGGCTGAAGGTAGAGTCACCAAACTCCATCACAACATGGAATGACCTTGTAAGGAAGTTCCTCATCAGATTTTTCCCATCAAAAAAGACTGCAGAACTGCAAAGTGAGATCTTGAGTTTCAAGCAAAGGCTAGAAGAGAATCTTTATTTTGCTTGGGAGAGGTTCAAGTAATTGTTGAGAGACTGGCCTCATCATTAGCAGTCAAATGAAGTTCTAGACCATACTTTTATCGAGAGTTTGGATCCACATACAATATTACTAGAATCTGCATTAGGTGGGCAAGCAAAGGAGAAGACATACGATGAGCTATACACTATGTTGAATAGGATTGCACAAGGAAATTTAGAGTGACGTTGATTCATCTAGAGGGCCAAGCAAGAGAGTTGCTGGGTTGATTGAAGTAGATAGTGAGAATGCCTTGGTAGCACAGCTAGCTCCATTTCAGCACCACATGATGACTCAGTTCAGCAAACTGAGTATGGCACAACCGAAGGCATAATTAAATGTAGGGCAACTAGCTCCTAGCTGGTGTAAAATTTGTGGAAACAGTGGGCATGGTGTAGACTCATGTGGAGAAAATCTAGAGTTGGTGAATTTTGTAGGGAATGTTTCGGGAAATAATCAGAATTTTGGAAACTCCTACAATCAAAATTTGCAGAATCACCCCACTTTTCTTGGGGTGGAAATCAAGGGAAGAGTTAGAGTTTTTAGCAACCACAACAGAATCTGTTTTAGCAGCAGAGTAGGCAAGCTAGTGGCCAATCTAGCAACATTGAGGAGATGTTTTATAAGATCATGGCCAACCAGACTCAGATGGCAACTGATCAGGCAAAGATGGCTACAGAGTTAAAAATTCAACAGTTGGCCACAAGAAACTTGGAGAAGCATATGGGTCAGTTAGTAGCTACTCAGCATAACAGACCGCCAGAGGGTTTACCCAGTGATACATATACAAAACCAAGGTAGGCAATGACCATCAGTCTAAGGAACGGCAAGTAGTTGGCTGATGCACCACCAAAAGTAAAAAAAATGAGTTGCAGCCAGAGTTGGTCAGACCAGGTCCATCGACAAATAAGAACACATAGAAGAATGTTGCAGAAAATAATGCACAATCAACATTGTAGCCATTACAAAGACCACCTCCACCATTCCTGTAAAGAATCAAGAAGAGCAAACAGGTTCTTGTTTCCAGAAGTTCCTTGATATTTTCAATGAATATCACATAAATTTGCCTCTAATTGACCTTTTATAAGTTATGCCCAAGTATGCTAAGTACTTGAAGGATGTGGTGGACAACAAGATGAGGCTGGTGGATGTCCATATTATAGCACTTACTGAGGAGTGTAATTTCAGGGTGATGAGAAGGATTACCAAAAACCTCAAAGACCCAGGGAGCTTCACCCTCCCCGTACAAATTGGTGGGAAAGATGTGATGAGAGCTTTGTGTGATCTAGGGGCGGCGGTGAACTTGATGCCCCTATCTCTATTCAATATACTTTATTTGGTAAAACCAAGGTCTACCAGAGTGATGTTGCAACTGGCTGAAAAGTCGAGGGTGGCCCAGAGGGGATTATTAAAGATCTGCTAATTAAAGTTGCTAAGTTCATAATAATAGCAGATTTCATAATTCTTGATTTTGAGCTTTATTACCAGGTACCCCTCATTCTGGGATGTCCATTCCTAGACACGGTAGGAGTTGTGTTTCATGTTAGAGCTGGCACCTTGAAAATGAGGGTGAATGATGAGGAGGAGATGTTCAGAGTTTACTAGAAAATCCACCCCCAACACACTACAGAGATCTTTGCAAGATTAATGTACTGACAGAGGATGAGTGTGGGGTGGTGGATCCCAGTGGTCCACTTCTAAAGAATATCTTAACAAAGGATCCCAATTCTGCTGTTGGTTATATGCCAAGAACGAATTTGGTGAAGGATATGATGGATTTGAAGAGGGAAAATGTCGAGGCTTTTCCTTCTAAAGTTAAGAAGAAGAGAAGATGGTTTCCAAAAGGGACGAATTGTTTGAGAACATCTCAGAAGGGTGGTTCACATTGTGCCACAATGTAAAATCAGGTGCTACATGGGATGCAACCCAAGTGTACCACAAGTATGATTTTTTTGTCCTTTCAGTTTTTTTATTTTGTTTATCTTCACTTTCGGTTTTTATTTTTATTGAGTTTAGCATAGAGAAAGGGGAAGTATAAGTACCCTTTGAAGTAGCAGCTAAGGAGAATGGAAAAACATAAGCGGGGTGTTGATGAGCCTTATTATGAAAAATGAATGAAAACATACTGCTAATTAGGCCTAGAGGCCTCAGGAGGTATCCCTAACACTTGTTTTAATTTCAATTGATGCTTTGGGGACATAACATATTTTAAGTGTGGGGTGAGGGGAAATTTCTAAATTTTTTCAATTGATTGAGGGTGAAGTGTTGGATTTGAAGTTTGAGTTGAGCACGTTTCACCCACCCTTTTTGATTTTACTTTTTGGTTCTTTTTCAAATGGGGGAACTTTGAACTGAGAATATAGTTTTTGAGTCATCTATAAATATTTGTTTATTCATAGTTAAGGACTTTTCCCAAGGGAAACATAGTAAGTAGGATTTTTATTGAACCCTTAATTGATTGATTGCTTAATACTCTTGTTGAGTGCTATCCATGTCTGTTAGATGCAAATAGACGTGAATTATGAAGCATGTTGAGCAAGTGTATGACCTTTTCTTAGGACACCTAGGCTCTTATATGTGACTCTATATTCTTTATTCTTAATTTTTAATTCATGTGATTAGCTACATTGAGATTTTGTATGTGTCTGTCCTGACTTGAACATGTGCAACGAGTGTAAGGTTCTTTGTAAATTCCCTGCGGTCATGTAGTGTCTAGAACTTTCCTGGTCTGTTTGCAAAGAAAAATGAGGGATGTTAATTGTAGGATATAATATAGGCATTTCTTTAGATAAACATGTTTTTATACTTTGTTTTACCTACCCTTAATGCATAATCCTAGTTAGCCCCATTGAGCCTTTAGCCTATTCTTCGTTAGCCACAATAAAAGGTAAATCTTTTTCTTTCAATAGACCTGAATTTGATCCAACACCCCTAAGTGCTTAAGTGAAACATGTTGAAGAGTAAAAGCAATGAGAATATTAAAAAGAAGGGAGATAGTTGGTTGTGGAGGTTGAAGAAAAGAATAGAGGTGCAATGTGAAAAATGCATAAGTGTTGGTAGGGAGTAGACAAGAACAAAAGAATTAAAAGTGTCTAGTGTCTGATTACTCCCTACTAATACCATAAGTGTGCTTAAATAATTGGGGAAAAAGAAGGAAAGTGATAGGTAAAAAAGAAAGGGGTGAAACAAAAGAAGAGAATGTGCTTGATGAGAAAAAAAAAAGTGATGTATTAAAAGTGCATGGGAAACATAGTCACTATTACTAGCCAGAATAGTACCTACTCATCCCTTAGCCTACATTTCAACCCATAAAGTCCTACTTGATCATACTTTTAGATGTTCCTGTGTTAGTGGAGTAATACACTAAGGGCAAGCAAATGAGTCATTAAATGTTGTATGTGAATTCTTTATTAGAGTGAGCGTAATTGTATTCATATACCTATACATATTTTTACTTGTACATTTATGAGTGAAATGTGCATCTCTCTTGTTATAAGGGTACATTTTTGAGGTAAGATATGATTTAGATTGGAATTCTAGATTGGTAAATGTGCATGAGTTTTCTGTGGTTGTAAAGTCGATTCTTGAGACTAGGAGGTCTTATCTTAGTCGTCAGATTCTAATTCTATAAAATATAACATGATCTATTTGAACTTGCCATCAAAGTCAGACATTTTAGTCTTAACTTGAGTCGTCTTGCTTCGATTGGTGATGTGTGAGTCCTTCTCGTGCATGAGATATAATGGATTTTTCCAAGGACGAACAAGACTTTAGGTATGGGGTAGTGAACTTGGGCACATGTACATGCCCAAGTGATATATTATATCGAATGTTTAGTCATGTTTTCACCTTATTTTAAATATAATCTCATGTATTTTCATTGAAATGGTGTTCATGAACTAATGTATGTGATTACCCTTTTTTGTAGGTTTGAATGAAGGCTAAAAGTGGCATTTGGAGTCATCAACATGCCATAGAGAAGAAGTGAGGCGTTCGGAGCCATGTCACGGAGCAAGGAAGCAAGTTGGGACATTAAGGGATTACAAAATAGCGAACATCTGCGTTGGTAGCATGTCACGGAGGCACTTTGGCGCATTGGCCAGCATGCCATGGTACGAAAAACATCACTTGCTCAAAGCAGTGCATCAGCGCTTCGGCAGCGTGTCACAGAGGTAAATCTCCATGATAGCCAACATGTCACGAATGCAAATCTCCATGATAGCCATCATGACATGGAGATAGTCCACCACAGGAAAAATTTCAACAATTATAAAAGGAACACCCATTAGTTCAATTGGATATCACCTATTGTTTTTTGAAAATACAGAGGAGAAAAAGGAGAACGAAGGAAACTCTACATAGGGTTAATTTTTCTTTCACTTTTCCACTCTAATTTCTACATGAATTGTGCGTACTCTATGAATTCGTGTATTAACATGAGTGGCTAAAATCCTTCTTCTAGGGTTGAGGCCACATAACATGATTGTATTTGCTTAACTTCTATTTGTTTCAAGTTTTCATTGGTGTTAGTTCTTTCATTCTTGTTGTTATTCATTTTAATGCTTGATCACCATCAAAATGCCATTGTTAATCATAGGCAAAATTGATAGAATAAAACCTAGGATAGAACTAAGAAAGAAAGAAGTGAGTTCAAGCCTTTAAGGCTGATTCACAGTTAGGATTGTGATATACCTAATTCGCATCAGTGGGTTTTTAAATGGGATGATAGCTAGACACCTAATTTGGAACTGTCACATCATCGCTCTTTGATGTAGTTGTGAAGCCATGTTAGGTTAAATGGTTAGAGGTTCGAAAGTCCACAACCAAGGGAATTAACCCCATAAACCACTCCACATAGATAATTGAATATGAATTAGGTTGTCACATTAATGATGAACAATGTAGTTGTGAGGCTAATTCGAATATGTTTAGAGTCTTGAAAGACCATGAACACAACATTTATCTTGTGAGACAACAAATGAAGATGCATACTTGTACCAAAATATGAATGTAGCTATATGTGATTGTTTGTCCTTAACTCTAGATTCTTCTCATTATAGTTTTTCGACTTAATTTCTGATCATTCGTAGATTTATTATAAACAAACATTCAAATCTTGGAAAACATTCACTATTGAATTTTGAATTAATACTTGAAATTGAATATTCACTATAATCTAGTCCTTGTGGGTTTGATATCTAGCTCTTAAAGAGTCACTATATTACTTGTACGACCGCGAGTGCTTGCATTTGCACCCGAGGCATAAACAAAGTGGAAAGTTGAGGCCCTGGTATCAGTTTTGAGAAGGTTCAAGAAGGTAATTGGTTGGACTATTTCTGACATCATCGAGATTCCTCTAAGCATATGCACCTACAAAATTCAACTTGAACCAAACTGCGTACCAAGTATAGATCATTAGCAAAGACTGAATCCACCTATGCAAGAGGTGGTGAAGAAAGAGATTATTAAATGGCTGGATGTTGGTGTTGTCTACCCTATTACTGAAAGTAAGTGGGTAAGTCCAATATAATGTTTACCAATGAATGGGGGAATTACTGTGTTTCCAAATGATAAAAATGAGCTGGTCCCGATGAGTCCAGTCACAGACTGGCGTGTTTACATGGACTATAAAAAACTCAACTATTGGACACAGAAGGACCATTTTTTGATGCCTTTCATGGACCAGATTCTTGACAGATTGGAAAGAAATAGATGGTACTGCCTTCTTGATGGCTATTCAGGGTACAATCAGATCTTCATAGCCTTGGATGGCCAAGAGAAAACCACCTTTACCTACCCTTATGGGACTTCTGCTTTTAGGAGAATGTCATTCAGATTATATAACAAACCTACCACATTCAAAAGCTATACGATTTCCATCTTTTAAGATATAGTGGAGGACACCATTGAAGTATTCATGGATGATTTCTCTATTATTGGCAGTTCCTTCGAAGATTGTCTTGAGCACTTGAGCAAGGTGCTTAGCAAGTGTGAAGAAACGAATCTAGTACTCAACAGGGACAAGTGACATTTCATGGTCGAAGAGGGGATTTTTCTAGGCGATAAAATTTTGAAAAAAAGTCATAGAGGTGGACCAAGGAAAAATCAAGGTTATAGCCAAATTGCCACCATCTATTTCAGTTAAAGGTATTCAGAGCTTTTTGGGGCACGTTGGTTACTATAGGAGGTAGATCAAAGACTTCACAAAAATTGCACACCCCTTATGCATGTTACTTGAGAAGGAGGTGAAATTCATTTTTGATGATGCATGTATGCAAGCTTTTGAATGCATGAAAGAAAGACTTCCCTCAGCCCCCATCATCGTGGCACCAGACTTATCACTTCCATTTTAGGTGATATGCAATGCCAGAGAGTTACGTAGGTGTTGTCTTGGACCAAAGGAGAGAAAAAATGTTTTACCCTATTTATTATGACAGTAAGACACTCAATGCAGCTTAGAAAAACTATATAGTGTCTGAGCAAGGAGTTGCTAGTAGTGGTTTTTGCATTCAAAATGTTTAAGGTATACTTTCTCGAAACTAAGATGATTGTCCAAATTGACCATATAGCTTTTTGGTATTTGATGTCAAAGAAAGATACTTAACCAAGGCTAATCAAATGGGTGTTAGTCCTACAAGAGTATGAGTTCGAGGTGAAAGATTGAAAGGGGACTGAGAATCAGGTGGATGATCACTTATCTAGATGCAGAGACATGATCGAAGGATGTGGTTGATATTAATGACACTTTTCCAGATGAGTAGGTGTTGGCTGCATCACAAGATCTGATCCCATAGTTTGCTAACTATGCGAATTATTTAGTGAGTGACATGATTATTCTAGACTTGACCTCCCAGGAAAGGAAGAAGTTCATGTTCGATATATGAAGATTCTATTGGGAGGAGCCATACTTGTTCTATATCTTTGTAGTTGGGATAATATGCAGATGTGTCCCAGAAGTTGAAATGCTGAGTATTCTGGAGGCCTACAACTCATCCCTAGTTGGGGTTATTATAGTGGTATCTAAACTGCATATAATATTTTACCATCCCGGTATTACTAGCCCACAATCACATCAGGATGCTTATATTTTTTCAAAGCCTGTGATCAATGCCAAAGACAAGGTGGCATCACTTGTAAGCACGAGCTACCATTAATCCCAATCCTGGAGGTGGAGTTATTCGATGTGTGGGGTATTGATTTTGATTCTCCCATTTGTGATCTTGTATGAGATGAAGTATATTCTTATGGTTGTGGAATACGTCTCATAGTGTATTGAGGCCATTGCACTCTTTAATAATAAAGGGAAGAGTGTCACAACATTCATGTGAAAACACATATTTGCAAGGTTTTGTACTCATAGAGCCATCATCAACGACGATGGGTCTCACTTTTGTAATCGTCTATTCAGAGCTCTACTTGAAAAATACAGTGTGAAGCACAAGGTGGAAACACCTTATCATCCTCAGTCAGACAGTCAAGTAGAGGTCTCCAATAGGGAGATTAAGAATATCTTTCCTAAAATAGTGAAAACCAATCGAATGGACTATTCTAAAAGCTAGATGATGCACTACGAGCATACTAGATAGCTTTTAAAATCCCTATTGGTGCCTCACCATATCAGCTTGTGTTTGGCAAGTTATGCCATCTTCTGGTAGACTTGAGCATAAGGCATTATGGGAACTCAAGAAATTGAATCTAGACTAGAAATAAGCTTCCAAGTTGAGGCTGGATTAGTTGAATAATTTGGATGAGTTCCAACATTGCACCTATGAGAGTGCAGCCATATACAAAGAAAGGATGAAGCTGTACAATGATCAAATGATTGAGAAGAGGGAACTAAATGTCAGTGACCTTGTCCTGCTATTTAACTCTAGACTCCATTTAATCCTGGCAAACTAAACTCCAGATGGATAGGGTCATATAGGATGGTGGAGGTGTTCCCATATGGTTCCATTGAACTAGAACAAAGATGTCAAGAGGTTTAAAATGAACAACCAGAGGGTGAAATAGTATATGGGAACCATAGGTAAGGGAAAAGTAATAGAGTCAGTGTATCACAACAAAGCTGAATAGTCAAGAGATCCGCGTCATGTCGCGATACTAAATCAGGCGCTGCATGGGTGGAAACCCATAGGGTGGTTGGTGAAGTCTGAGTAGCCTATTGAGGATAACAGGAGTGGCTAGAGCTCTACAGGTATGTCCCTTCATTGGTTTTTGTTTTACTACTTTAGGGTCAAAGCATGTTTCCTTTTGTATGTGTGTAGGGGGTGTATCTGCTTTTGTTTGCCTGAATTTTTTTGTTGTTGTATTTCTTTCACTCGAGCATGCTATCTAGTAGAACCAGTATGTTCAAAATGTTTTTGTTTTTTTTAATTAGAAGTAATCTAGGAGTACATAACAGCTAATAAAATGTACATGTATTTGATTTATGTAGTTTTTGAATAATTACCCCTTTTTTAAAAAATTTTTGAATAGCTATGTATGTTGACTGCAAGGCATCACTAGTGTGGATCTTTTTAGGGCATTTGATGTATTAGTATGATTAATTGTATTGTAGCTGTGCATGAACCAGATAAGTAGTGTGATATAACCCTGTAATAAGTGTGAGTGAGGATTTTCATTAGTTCAACACTGTGTAGGTGATCTAGAACTTGTCTGGTTAGTCCTGCTTAGGTCGGAATATAGTTAGTTAGGAGCGGATCATAGGTCATTATTGAGTTAGCCCACTTTTAGCCTAAATTGCCCGACCAAAAGAAATAAGTATCCCTTGATCCAATGTTTAAGCCTAAACTGACCTTTTTCTGATTAGCCCATTCACCTTCCCTTTTGTTTATAATGAACATGTTTTGGCCTTGGTCCTTCCTTTGACATTGTAAGCCTCAACTCAAAAAAAATGCCTAAGTTGAGGGTGGCTATTGTAGGGGTGCGTAGACTGTGTAGGGGAAATAAAAGAGAAAGCTAGTCGGTGAAAAGTGGTGTGTGGTGTAAAAGAAGAGAGAGAAAAGAAAAATAAAAGTCAAATAGAAAATAGAAAAATGAAAAATAAACAATAAACCACACCCACCAGTTGAAAGCTAAATAAAATGGAAAAAGAGAGAAAAAGGGAGGAAAAAGTAGAAGTTGAGCCAGAATCTATGTAGTGGAAAGGAGGGTAAGTCACTTTATCAATATTTACCACACTGATCCCCAAGCGTACATTAAAATACGAATAAAATTCCTATAATGATCCTAACCTAACATTTTGAAGAAGCATAGTTGAGAAAATAAGGGCAAGCCTATGGCATCACATGTAAAGTGTTTGAACTTCTTTGTTAGAAGTGAGATATTTGTTGCTAGTCCCAGTTTCTTATATGCATATCATTGTGAGTGTTTAGGACTGCATTTTCTGTAGGTACATGGGTTGTATTACACACTCCCAATTGTCTGTGTAAATAACATTAGTAATTGCTCAATTGTCTGTTCATAATTTGATGAATTTTCTAGATCTCATTGTGTAATAACTTGTAGTTTCATGTGTACACAACAATCTTGGTTTTGAGTGTTTGAAAGAAAAGGAGGTTGATACTTGATGGTGATTATGTGTGCAAATTTTGACATTGATGGTTGTGAGTTTCCTGTTTTACTTTCTAGTTAAGCATCGTATGTGTAGTAGTGTTTTGTTTTCTTGAGGACATGCAAAAGCTCTAAGTTAGGGGCATTGATATGCCATAGTCTTACGACACTTTCAACGGTTAAAACATAGAAAAGATGCTAGTACTTGGGTGTGTTTATACGAATATGAGGTTCTTTTATTATGTTTTCTAGGAAATCAGGTCCGAGAATTTGATTATAGAAAACAAGGGCAAAAGTGTAAAAAAGGATCTGCTACATGTAACAGTACGAGCCGTACCTAGTGACAATAGTAGAGTTTAAGAGAATCACAAGTGCAGATCTCAAAGTACGAATGGATATTACAAGTCGTACCACCTAGCTACGAGCCGTACGTAGTGCCCTAACAGAGATTCATCAGATGTTCATTGGAAGATCCCAATGTACAATCAAATGCCACTAGTCATGACAATAATGTACGAGTCATACTGACAAACCCATGGTGAGAATCATATAGTCAGATACTTGGCATCCTCAGGACATGATTTGATTAGACGGGTCATAAAAGTATGGTATGAGTCCTACAAAGGATTTGTAAGTTGACATTCAGAGATGTATGATATAAACTTTTTTCCACATGGTGGAGGACACCATAGAGGTTTTTATAGATTATTTTTTAGTTATTGTGACCCCTTTAAAAATTTCTTGAATAATCTGAGTAATGCGTTGCAAAGATGTGAAGAGACTAATTTTGTACTTCACTAGGAAAAGTTTTCATTTTATGGTGAATGAGGGTATTATTTTGGGCCACAAAATTTCAAGTAAAGGCATTAAGGTGGATAAGGAAAAGATTAAGGTAATAGCCAAATTGCCACCTCTAATTTTCATTAAAGGCATTCTATGTTTTGGGGGCATGTAGGGTTTTAGCAGAGGTTCATCAAGGCTTATCAAAAACTTCACATCTCTTGTGCAAATTACTAGAGAAAGAGGTAAATTTTATTTTGATGAGGCATTCCTAAAAGTGTTTGAATGTCTAAGGGAGAGGCTGACTACTACTCCCATCATAGTTTCACCACAGTGGTCTTTACTATTCGAAATCAAGTGTCATGATAGTGCAGCCTAGGTGCTATCTTGGTTCAAAGGCGAGAAAAGAGCTTTCATCCAATTATCTAGCTAGCAAGGCATTGAATGCAACCCAAAAAAATTATACCAGGAATGAGCAAGAGTTGCTGGCAGTTGTGCTTGCATTTGAAAAGTTTCGAGCTTAATTTCTTGAAACTAAGGCTATTGTCCATCTAAACCATGTACCTCTAAGCTATCTGATATATCAAGGAACGATGCTAAGCCATGGCTAATGAGATAGGTATTATATGACATCCAAAAGTTTCTAAGATCAAACACTAGACATGAAGTAGAAACCAACAGAAAAATTGGTCTTTTCCAACATAATGACTCAGTGATAAGTGGTGGTGTGTTCTAACAACTCATCATATGACTTGTGATGAGCCACCAAACATCCTCCATGTTCCTATCACCACGACTCATGTAACGAGTCGTGGGAGGGAGTAATGATTTTTGACATCACTCATTCTAAGGAGCGCGGTCAAAGTCTTCAAACTTGTAAATATTTCTTCCAGATACTAAGAGTAAGATGAAAATTTTTTGTTCCAAATGAATCACTATGATAAGTCCCAGGATGAGATTCAAAAATAGTTCAAAATTAGCCTAGTGACCATAAATGGACATCACGATTCGTGATGTTAAAGGACAAGTGTCTTGTCGAGCCGTGGTGAAAAGTTCAAAATTTTTCCAAGGTGGTCAAGTGGCAACGAGAGGTCATCATTGGTCATGGTCGGACCTGACTACTCATGGTGTGATCCATTTGGTTTCGATGACAGATTTTTTATTTTAATTCTCAAGGTTATTTTTTTAACTTCATGTGTTTTTAACTCCTAAATCAGATTGTTTTAGATTTTGTTAAGTGAAAATTAAGGGGTTTCAATAGGATAATCCCTCATTCCTTTTCATGGCATCGACCATTCAAGGAATTCTACCTCTCAAGCTCTCAAGTATACCTAGGGTTCATCATCTCCAATCTCTTGAGTCTCAAGCATAGAAAAGGAATCATCAAGATTAAGTATGTGGGATTCTCAATAAGGGTTCCCTTTGGCCATATTTGCCAAACGTTAATTTCTAAGGTTAGAACTCTCTTGTGCAAAAACTCCATTCCATGATTTGTAGGGTTAGAACCCTCTTGTGCAAAAACTCCAAATTTTCTTGTGATACGTTTCTGTCATGATTCCTACATGTATTTTGCAAGTATAATTGGATTGAATTCTTTTAATAGATCTTATGTATATCTATATTCAATTTAACATGTTTTGCTTAAAATAATTATAATTTTCATGAATTTCAATGCTAAGTATCATGACTGTAGAATCAACACAATTTTGCGTGACTAGTTCAGTACTTCAAGGTATTTAGCATCCTATATGATTTTTAAACAAGTATATGCATGACCTATCATGTTTCAAGCATAATTATGAGAACCTATAGATGTTTTGGAAGTAGTATTTAACACCAAACAGATATGGGTTCAGATAACCCAAGTCCCATAACTATGTGACCATAGGTATGAAGGGGTCCTCACCAGTTGAGAGTGTCTCCCTTCTCCGAATGGGCTCATGATTGAATTCAAACCATCATAATTATTAGCTTTGGTAAGGTATGAACACCCTCCTAACCAGGGTTATAGGTTAGGCTCTATGATGCTCATTTGGAGTATGTCAGTTATGAGAATCTCCCACTTTCATGTTTTACCATGCACTATCTCATTGTATATTGTACATGGCCCATTAATTAGTATATGAACTTTCTTTATGATTTCAGACACGCTCAACATTATGGTGTTATAAATCTCGGGTAACTATACTTCAGTTTACTATAAATCTCATGTATTATGACTGTAGCATGACAATAAATTTTATTATAATTTCCTTACTCTCATGTTTTACTTATTTCATATACTTAGTATATTCAGAGTATTGACTACATATTTAGTACATTCAAAGCATTGACTGCATATTCTATGCTATATCATTTCATGATATAGGTTCAGGTGTCTAGTCTCAGTCCCGCTACTAGATACGCTTTTGTCCCAGATCAACTTTGTGTTGGTGATTCCTCATTATCCGAGGACAAGAGTTTATTTTATGCTTTATTAGTCATTTCAGTTATCAGATTTTGTAGAGCAAGTTTGGAACTTTCCCCTTCAATTCATCAAATTTTAAAGGCTTTCAGATAGTCATGTTTAGATATTCAGCGTGTTAGCTTGTATTGTTGATACTCCAAAATTGTTTAGTTTATGATATATCTCATGATTAGATTTCACTCAGTTTGTTTGTTAATGTTTATGTTATGCTTGTAACATGTCTTATTTTAGAATAATTCATGGTTCTAGGTCCCATGTCGCATCCAGGATCTAAACTCAGGTCATGATAAATTTGGTATCAAAGAAATAGGTTAGGAGTGTCCTAAGGTGTCTATAATTCGCGTTGAGTCTTTTTCGTGGTGTGAAACGTGGCACACTTATGAGGAAGAGGCTACGAGACATTTTTACGAAACTTTTATTCTTTAATGTTCTATATCATGTGATAAAGTCCAACTCTCTTTACTCTTCTAAGTCGTATGATATGTGTTTACAGAAAATTCCTCCCATAATAGCCAACAGAAGGAGAAATGGTAATGGAAACTAGCTAGCTCTACCAGACCCTTTGAATGATCAAGTTACCTATATGGAGTTCAAGGCTACCTTCTAGATGTTGGCACAAGCTATAGCCACTTAAATCAACCAGTTGGTGGTTGCACTTGTAAATTCTAATGAAAATGCTGCAGCGGCCAGCGTGCGAGACTTCGCTAGGATTAACCTGCTTGAGTTCCATGGTTTGAAGTGGACGAGGATCCAAAAAAGCTCATTGATGTGGTCCAGAAGATCAGTCAGATTATGGGTATCACTAAAGAGGAGAGTGCAGACTTGGCATCTTATCAGTTGAAAGGGGCAGCACATATATGGTATAAGTAGTGGAGGGAAGGTCATCGGACTGGTGCACAACAGTTGATTGGGATAAGTTCATGATAGCTTCCCAGATAGGTTCTTTCCTAATGAGTCGAGGGAAGAGAAAGCTAAGGATTTTATTAACTTGAAGCAGAACTCCATGTCAGTTTAGGAATATGCCATAAAGTTTCACCCAGTTGTCTAAGTATGCTCCGAAGATTGTTTCCAAGCGGAGGGCTTGAAAAAGAATGTTTGTGTCAGGGGTGTTCGACATGGTGGTCAAAAAGTGCAGGACCTCTATTCATATCGAGGATATGTATATCTCTCGACAAATGATTCATGCCCAATAGATTGAGGAAGAGAAATTGAAGGAGAAGGAAAGAGAGAGAAAGAGGGCCCGGACAGGAAACTTTGAATTCTCGTAGTAAAGGACAGACAGTGGAAATTGCTCACAGTTCCATTAGAGGTCATCAACTCCAGTGCCTTCTACAACTAGAATCCTATCCTTAAGGACCAGAATTGATCAAAATGGTCGAGCACCAATCTCTAAGTCTCAAGGGAGCATGCCCATCGGTTGCACTTTGCTAGTTTGCAAGAAGTGGTGAAGGAACCACCCTGGAGAGTGCTTAATTAGCAAGAACACTTGTTTTGGCTGTGGTAAGCCGCTTTATAGAATTAGAGATTGACCTTCAACCAGATGGGTGATGTCAGTGGTTGTACCAAAGCCACCTCTTCAGCAGCCCCAACAGCTCAGCCATCCCAGCAGGGTGCCTCATCTAGTACAGGTGGTGGACAGCGCCATAGATTATATGCACTGCCATTATTCCAGGATCTGTATGAGTCTTTCACCTTGATATTTGTGTATTGTTAGATCCAGAGGCCACATTATCCTTTGTGACCCCATATGCTGCCATAAACTTCTATGTTTGTCCCGAGATCTAATCAGAACCCTTCTCAGCCTCTACTCATATCAATGAGGTAGCCTAGCAAAGTGGTTATATAGAAATTGCCTTGTTTCAGTTCTCAAGAAGGTCACCTCTGCTAATTTAGTAGAGTTAGAGATGGCCGAAACTGATGTCATCCTTGGCATGGATTGGCTATATTTCTATTAAGCTTTAATCAACTATAGAACATGAATAGTAGAATTTTATTTCTAAGTGAACCCGAGAATAGAAGGGTAGTTCTGGAGTGCCTATAGGTCGCTTTGTCTCATACCATAAGGCTAGAGATATGATTTCCAAGGGCTAAGTATAGCAGTTAGTTAGGGTGAAGGACTCTATGTCTGAAACATGGATTCTTCAATCAGTCCCTATTGTTTGTGAATTTGTAGAGGTTCTCTCATATGATCTACTTGGAGTCCCTACTGAATGAGAGATTTACTTTAGGATAGACTTCCAACCAGATTCGCAACCAATACTTGTTCTTCCTTATAGAATGGCTCTAGTCCTTTTTGTGTGGAAGAAAAGATGGTCCTCTAAGGATGTGCATCGATTATCACCAATTGAACAAAGTCACAATCAAGAATAAATATCCCATTCATAGGATTAGTTACTTGTTTGATTAACTTTAGGTTGCTAGTTGCTTTTCAAAGATAAACCTCAGATCCGACTATAATCAGCTCAGAGTCAGAGAATGTAATATTCCATAGAAAATAATCAAATCTCAGTATAGTCACTATGAAGTTGTTGTTCTGTCTTTTGGACTAATGAATGCTCTTGTAGGTTTTATGGATTTGATGAATAGGGTATTCAAGCAGTACTTTGATATGTTCATCATCATATTCATAGAGGACATCCTCATATGCTCCTGAAGTGAGGAGGAGCACGTTGTTGATATGCGAATTGTGTTGTAAACTCTGAAAGACAATCATCCTTTTGCAAAGTTCAGAAAGTGCGAGTTTTGGCAGAAGTCATTTGCATTTCTTGGACATATGGTGTCTAGAGAGGGTGTTTAGGTAGACTATCAAAAGATGGAGGTGGTGTAGAACTACCTAGACCCATCACTCCCACCAACATTAGAAGCTTTTTAGGTTTAGCTAGTTACTACAGGAGGACTGTAGACGAATTTTCATCCATTTCTTCACCTCTAACCCGATTGACTGAGAAAAAGATCAGATTTTAGTAGTCCAATGCTTGTGAAAGGAGCTTTTAAGAGTTAAATACTCAACTCATTTCCGCTCCAATCTTGACCCTACTAGAGGGCATCGATGGCTTTATGGTGTATTTTGATGCCACAAGGGGTTGCCTAAAGTGAGTGTTGATGCAGTATGGTAAGGACATCAAAATATAGCCTCCAGCCATTACTTGGAACCATGAACACTCACTGGAGGAAACCCCTTGTGGCATCAACATTTCCTTTTATGTTGTATTTTGATGCCACAAGGGGTTGCCTCCAGTGAGTGTTCACGGTTCCAAGTAATGGCTTCTTTTGATGATTCATTGGATGCAGTTCAAAATTAGCTTAATGACCACAAGTGAACATTAGGACACATGATGTCATATGACGAGTCATCCTATCAAGCCATGGTGAGAAGTTTAGAATTTGGCCAAGGTGGTCCAGTGGCAACGAAAGGTAACCACGAGTCATGGACGGTCTTGATTACTCATGGCATGATCCATTAGGCCTGGACGACCTTTTTAATTCAAATTATCAGGGGTATTTTTGTTACTTTCTATGATTTTAACTCCTAAACCACATAATTTTGAATTTTGTTAAGTAGAAATTAAGGGGTTTTTATAGGCTACTCCCTTATTTCTTTTCATATCATCGATCAATTCATGTAATTCTACATCTCAAGCTCTCAAGAATACCTCGGGTTTTTATTCTCGAATCTCTTGGGTCTCAAGCATAGTCAAGGAATCTTCATGTCCAGGTATATGGGATTGTCAATAATGGTTTTCTTTCACCCTTGTGCCCAAACCCCCAGTTTAAATTCATGATTTCAAGATGAATGATCAATTCCATGATTTCGCAAGATAGAACTCTCTTATTCAAAAACTCTGAATCCTCTTGTGTTATGTTTCTCTCATGATTCCTATATGTATTTTGCAAGTACAAATGGATTGAATTCTCTGAAAAACTCCGATGTATCTCTATATTCAATTTACCATGTTTTGCGCAAAATAAGTATAATTTTAAGGAATTTTAATGCTAAGTATCATGGCTGTAGAATAAACATAGTTTTACATGGCTAGTTGAGTAATTCAAGGAATTAGTATCCTATATGATTTTTAAACTAGTCTATGAAAGACCTATCATGTTTCAAGCATAATTATGAGAACTTATATATGTTTTGGGAGTAGTATTTAACACGGAGTAGATACGAGTTCAGATAACCAAAGTCCCATAACTACATGCCACTGTAGGTATGAAGGGGTCCTCGCCAGTTGAGAGTTCATCCCTTGCATGAATGGTCTGATGAGTGTATTCACGCCTTCATGGCTCTTACCTTTGGCAAGGTATGAACACCCTCCCAACCAGGGTTACAGGTTAAGCACTATGATACTCACTTGGAGTATGTTCGTTATGAGAATTTCCCACTTCCATGTTTTACTGTGCACTATCTCTCAGTATTTTATACATGGCCCATTGATAAGTATATGAACTTGCTTTATGATCTCATCTTTAAGGTTATGTTTTATGCCTTAGGTCATTATACTTCAGTTTACTATAAATCTCAAATTTTATAACTATAGCATGACTACGATTTTTAACATAATGTCCTTACTCTAAAGTTTTACTTATTTCACATACTTAGTACATTCAATGTACTAACTGCATATTCTGTTCTATATCATTTCATGATATAGGCTGGGGTGTCCAGTGTCTACCCCGCTCCTAGATATGCTCCTGTCCCTGATCAGCTTCCTGTTGGTGAGTCCTCATCATCCAAGGACAAGAGTTTTGTTTTATGATTTCTTACTCATTTCAGTTTTTATATTTTGTAGAGCTAGTTAGAAACTTGTCCCTTCAGCTCATCAAATTTTAGAGGCTTTCAGATAGTCACGTTTAGATGTTTAGCATGTTGTTCTATACTTGTTCAATTTATGGTATATATTATGATTAGCTTCCACTTGGTTTTTTAGTTTATGTTTATGTTTCTTGTACTATAGGTTAGCTTGAAGTCATTTGTGACTCTAGGTCTCGTGTCGCATTCAGGGTCTATAATTGGATCATGTGTATTGTTATTGCAAGAATTCAATTTCTAAGTTAAGGACCAAAAGGGGACTAAAAATCAAGTATTTGATCACTTGAATAGACTTGAGGTAGAAGCATTGTTGAAAGATGAGAATGACATTAATGATGCATTTCCAGATGAAAAGATATTAGCTGAATTAAAAGATTACATTCCATGGTTCATGAATTATGTCAATTATTTGGTGAGTGAGATGCTGCCTGCAGATTCAAGCTTCCATTAGAGGAGGAAATTTTTGGCTGACGGATGAGCCATATTTTGTTACGTATTTGTTTGGATGGGTTGATTCTCTAGTGTGTTCCTGAGAGTGAAATGATCAGCAAATTAAAGGCATGCCGCTCATCCCCAGTTGGGGGTCATCATGGTGGTATTTGGACTGTATACAAGATCTTGTAATGTTGGTATTACTGGCCCATAATTCATCAATATGCTAAAGACTTTCCAAGAGCTTGTGACTTGTGCCAAAGAAAATGGGGTATATCTCGTAAGCATGAACTTTCCTTTACTCTTATCCTTGAGGTAGAATTATCGACATATGGGATATTAATTTCATGGGCCTTTCGAGAGCTCATTGACGTGTTAAGGATTAGCAAGACATCTTTACTTCTTTTTATAGAATTTTGCATGTCTTTAGGAGTTAAATAATAAGAAAATAACCTTATTATGCTATGTTTTAGGATCCCAAGACATTGGAAGAAGAAAGGAGTTTAGGCTAGAAAACTGCTCATGAGATGAGGCAATAGAAGGACCGTCTATCTGAAGGACGGTTCACACCTTAGTCCATCCCTTTGCAGCTGTAAAATCTAGAAATCCAGAAAAATGGGTTGGTAAATTACGAATGGAAGGATGGACCTTCTTCCGAAAGGACAGTTCGTCAGTTGTAGACATGAACCAAGCTGGACAGAATGTGATTTCTAAAATATAAAGTGAAGTACGAGTAGTCATTGTAAAGGACGATCTGTCTCCCAAATGAAGATAAGTCAAGGTAAAAAAGCAGAAAATTAAAAGATAGTTCAAAGGACTGTCCGTCAGTCCAAAGGACCATTCGTCCCAACACACTTGAGACTATGATGTTCAAATTAAATGGGCTTTTTTGGGGCACAATATTAATATACTTTTCTAGTAATTTTTCAGAAGTATTTACATTCCATAATACATACTTAATGTAAAGAGTAGAACTTAGCTAATTTTATCTTTAATTTCTTGTTGATTGTAGATCTAGGTTTTGTAATTGAAGTTTCTCATTCATGAAGTGAAACTTTCAATTCCTTTTGGTAAGAATATATTATTACTTTACTTTTCTTCTTCTTCCAACCATGGGTAATAAACCCAAATCTTGGGTTGTGAACCTTAATGATCCCAATTTGTTAAAATTGAGTTTGTGGTTGTGAACATTTGATTGCTTTTTTGCTTTATGATGTGTGGATGGTGATAAAAGTTATCCAATCCTGCCCAATTACCTTTACAAGGATTGAAAGAGCTAATTTAGATTGGATTAGCATCAATCAATCATGACTCAAGGCATAAGCATTATTTAATTTGTTCTCCTAGACATAGGTTGACGTCCAAATTGGCAAACAAGCAACTGGGTAGAAGGGAGTTCTCTTCAATTTGATAAAATTTAAGTAGATTGACACATATGGTGCTATTGAAATATACCCATGGGTTGTTAAGAAAATTTCTTTCATGTTCAACCTTAGCCCACTTTGAATTCTTTCATATTGGATAATTTAGGGGGATCAACCTAATATTGTGGTCACTTCCATAGAATTATCTCTAATTACTTACAACCCTAGCTTAGTGAAATTTGTAGTCATAGTTAATTTCTATTACTCTCAATCCGAATAGATTCTAATCTTGCAATATTGTACAATTTAGAACTAGAAGTGTGGGCTTCTAGAGTCTCTATGGGATTCGACCCTAGCTCAATGTTGAGTTCTATATTTGAATCGATTTTTACACTACCAGATATTTGGGAGTGATTGAACAACATCAAATATTATGGCGTCGTTACCCAGTACTATGGCATAAGCCCTATCTAGCTCTAACAATTTAGTTTGCTTGTTTAGATCTATTCTTTTACATTTTTCTTTTTGCTTTTGTCCCTTGATACAGGATCATCGCCGCTCTTCTAGTTGAAGATTTGGAAAACATGTTGCCGGATGTCAATAAAGATGTTGACTATGCGAGTGCAATTGTCCCACCATGGTTAAATGCTACGTTATTCAAGATTAACGACAATATTTACTCTATGCTAAAGGCGAAGGGAGAGTTTTGCAACTCCACAGATGACGACTACCATCAACACTTAACATTTTTTTTTAGGCGTGCAACCTTCATAAGTAAAATAACATTTCAGATGATGCTATTTGATTGTGAGTGTTCAAATACTTATTGGCCGGAGAGGCATGGGATTGGCTGCACACTCCCTCCAAACTCAATTCATAATTGGCAAGAATTGGAGATTGTCTTCCTGAAGAAATGGTTTCCGCCTAGCAAAGAGACAGAGCTACCGGATAAGATATTTTACTTTCAGCATCTACCAGATGATATTTTTTTGAAGCATATGAGAGATTTCATCAATACATCTTTCGAGCGCCTAAACATGGGTTCTTGCAGAAGATTATACCGGTCTACATGCCTTGACACAGTATGTTTCCAATAATGCTGCATGTGGGTGCTTCATGGACAAGACCTTCAATAGAATTGCTATAATATTGGAAAAAATATAAACTCACAACCATGTTTATCATGGTGGGAAACAAAGTGGAGGAATTAATGTTGGCACTCATTCGTTATCTTATTTTATGAAGGAGAATTAGGAGCATGATCAGATGATGGTCACTATGAAAACCAACATAACTCTTCCCACTAAGATGTTGACTGATTATGAGGTCAAGAAAGTGCATGCTATTAATGAGACCATGATAGGAGTTCAATACAGGCATGAATGCTCTCCTCCTCCATACAAATATCAATTATTGCAATAGCCATCACCATTGCAAGTGGAAGATGCCAACTATGTTTGCAACTCATTCGGTGGTTGTAGATCGTAGTATCAGCTGGGCCACACCTCTACATTATACCATAGGCAATAGAGACATTAGCCACAAGGCCAAGGTCAATATTACCCTAGGAATGATTTTGGTGGTAAAAATCAGGGTTGGTAGAATGGTGGTAATTATTTTAATAGAGGCTCCTCTCCTTTATTTTCTCCTAGAGGTCCCTCCTCTAACTCCTAAAACTGGAGGGTGCGTCCTTCACCAGATCATGGAGGCTCAAAGCTTGAGGGTATGTTCGAAAAGGTGCTTTCCAACTAGGATAGTACGGATTCTTGCCTCAAGATCTCACAGAGATTGTAAGCTCTAACACAAATTTCATTCAAATGTTAGAGTAGTAGGTGCGAGACCTGTACTGTGACCAAAATCCAAAGAAAAAAGGCCATCTCTGTAGTGACATGGTGGTAAATCCAAAATGATGTGTGGTATCTTCTAATGGTCAATGTATGACCATAGTTACTAGGAGTAATACGATTTTGCTACCTGTTGATATTGAGGTGGAAGATGGTATGGTGGAAGACAAGTCTGAAATTGTGGTTGAGTTTGGTGATCAAGAAGAGAGGTTTAAAAAGACTAGTCTTGCTGAGATAGCTGAGGGTGGATCCAAAAAGCCACCATTTGAGGAAATTTAAAAAGATGTATCAGTTGCCCTAAAAGAAAGAAGGAATTCCAAGGAAGGAGTGGAAGACTTTTAAAAATACTTTCCTCTGGCTGTCCCTCCATTTCTACAATGAATTGCTCAACAAGCCATTGATGTTAAAGTAGAAAAGCATGTTGAGTGGCTTAAAGAGGCAACACACTAGATACCGTTCATTAATGCCATCAAACAGATGTCCGAGTTTGCTAAGTACTTGAAAATGCTCTTGACTGGAAAGATGCAAAGTGAAAAAAAAATGATCATTCCCATGACCAATAGAGTGAGTGCCCTCATAGGAGGCACGTGTGTTGAGAATAAAGGTGACACGGGGGATTTATCATGCCTTGTCGGATCAGTATATATTATTAGTTGTATGCCCTTTGTGGTAATGGGGCAAGCATTAACCTAATGCCTCTTACCTTTTACAAGAGATCTATTTGTCCATGTTGAGACCTATTTCCATTCGGCTCCAAATGGCCAACAAATCCATCAAGACTCCGGTGAGGGTGGTGGAGGATATGCTTGTCTAAGCTGGCAAATTTTTACTACGGGAAGACTATGTAATACTTGATTGTGATGTGGATAAAGACATACACTTCATTTTTTATAGACCATTCCTTTCTACCGGGAGAGCGTTTATGGATTCGGAAAAGCATGAGATAATGTTCCATGTTAAGAATGAGACCATTACTTTCAAAGCCGAAAGAGGTCACTTGTCTCCCATAGGAGTTGGGGAAATTTGTGTGATCACTGTTGAGCATGAAATTGGTAGTTAGATGACCATACTGTGGCTTCATCACCCAAGAGAAAGAAGGCTAATCCAATATGGTTGAAGCAATACATTTGTGGCACTAAAAGCAGAAAATGGGTGAGGAAGTTCCATCCTAAGGACAACTTACCATGTCTATGATTAGGTATCTTACGTAGTGCCATGACGTCAAATTAGGCTCTTCTTGGGAGGAAACCCAAGGGAATGATACACCATGTGTAGTATCCATGTCATATCGTGATGTTAAATCAAGCATTACTAGGGAGGCAACCCAAGAGTTTTTTGAGTAATGTGTGTTAATAGATGCAGGTACATTCAGAAATTTGAAGGAGAATGTTCTAAAATCGAATGGAAGAAACCTGATGTGCAAAAGATGGTAGAACAGACAAACTATTCTTTGAAAGGATGGACTACATGTCCCTTCATCATCTACACTTGGAACTGGAAAGAGAAAAGGAGAGAGACGGTCTAATGTATGGATCGTACACTGCCAAGGCAGACCGTCTCTTTACCCATCTCTGGTCTTTAAAGAAGAAAGTCACTGAGTCCACATGGAGGATGAAATTTTTGTCAGGTATTATTTAATTAGGACGGGATGGCTTTTAATTAGCCACCTATAGGCTTTACCGACTAGACCCAATTGACCTTCAAAGGGATTTGAGTGTGCGATCGGCAAATAGTCAATTCGATATATGCACAACCTTCCTTCCTCGCTTCTCTATTTCTTTCTTCTTCCCTATTTAAATTTCATCCATTGTTGCTAACTTAAGCTTCACCAACAAGCTTTTATACACTCCCTCTTGTCACAAGCACACACAGATGCAGTGTTAGGGTTTCTCACTCATTCCAATTGGATCACTTACTGCAGAGGCACGCACCAATACAGGTATGTTCTTCACATTGTGCTTTCAATTTCATTCCTAATGTGATGTTTCAACAAGTATTGTTGTGGGATTATTAAATTCCTTGACTTTGAGTATAAATTTGTGGAGGGAGGGGGGAACTTGTGTTTAAAATGCTAGTTTGATTTGACAAGGTTTATGTAAATGTATTAATGTGCTTCCATGTTTCATAAGTAATTCTTGAACTTGATATTGGATTAGCGCTTTTAATTGTCTATGATTTGTGCAAATTGAAAATGGCAAGTAAAAAATGACTATGTGCCCAACCCAAACTCATGATATTATCTATGTTATATCTATGGGTCCAATTCCCTCAAGTTTCTATTAATGATTTATGACTAATGGGTAGAATTTACACTTAATCTGATTATCAATTTATGCTTTAAAGTTTTATAAAAATTATGCCCTACCATGCATTAATTATGAAATTTAGCTTATGAGCATATGATTCAAGTATGATGACAAAAATTATGTTTTAAAAGCAGATGGACCATCTTTCACAAAGACGGACCATCTATTGTTCCATCAATTGAACCCATAAACACCAACCCTCTGAGTCAAAGTACGAGTTAAGGGATGGAGTGCCCTTTCAATGGACAGCTTGCACCTTGAATCGTACATTGAAATAGTAAGTCAGTATTTTCAAACTCAATTAACGGTATAGAGTATGTTTTGTCCTTTAAAGGTACGAACCATTCCTTCGACCATCCTATGCTAAAACTTTGTGATTGTTAAGATACACAAAGTTTATGTTCTAACAATTTGTGCATGATCACAGGTAAATGGGGTGCAACAGAGCATTACCCCAGGGAAACAAGTCAAATACACCCAAGAGGTATCGCTAGTGGACAAGGATAAGGAGGAATACTTGCCTCCGGGTAGCAAGATAGTAGAGGTGTCACCCATTCTATTGGCTAGGGTTGGATCAACTGAGACACTGGCTCCAGGATCTTAATCCCCTTCTAGTGATGATTATGACTAGGACCAATCTCAAGGGCCCCAGATAGTGATTTCCTCCGATGCGGCTACTGAGGAGGAATCATCTAGTCATACCTCTCCTTCTCTAGTAACAGAGTTGAGAAAAGAAATAAGGGGAGGAGATGTTCAGGATCAGGTAGGCAGTTTAGGATGCTAGCGAGCTCTATTTGTAAAGTCGCAGCACTGTCAATGGTAGGGTCCACCGGGGGATAAATAAAGAGAGGATTGTTAGCCCCACAAGGTTGGAGTCCTACCTTAACATTATAGGGCAGCTCAGGTTTCAGCACCAAGAATTTCTGTGTTAGCCAATGGTTCAATATGTTAAAACAATTGTCTGGGAATTCTATGTAGCTAGAGAAACTCACCTCAGTGGTAATCAGGGGAGTATAAGTTGACATTATCTCAAAGGTGATCCACCAATTCTATTTGGGTGAGGATTATGAGGTGGTGGGCACCTCAGCTTATGAGGAGCTTGCTGATAAAGGTAGAATGGCTACAGGATCGATAGCCAGTATAATAGCTATAGGTAAAACAACTTGGGTTGTGTCTGATCTAACTGATATCTTCAAGAGGGACCTCTAGCTTTCCGCCAAGTTTTGTTGGAATGTGGTCTTGATGTGCCGTGATATTATGGCATTTTTGACTCTTAAAACATAGAAAAAAGTTCTTGAAATTGGGTATGTTTATATGGATATGAGGTTCTTTATCTGTGTTTTTAGGGAAATCGAGTCTAGGAGTTGGATTTCGGAAAAGAAATGCAAAAGTGCAGAAAATGGTCCGATACAGGTCACAGTACGAGCCGTACCACTAGGGTGCAAGCCATACCACATGATCGTAGAAGAGATTTAGAAGATGTTCACTAGTAGTCCTAATGTATGATCGAATGCCACGAGTCATAACAACAATATACTAGTCATACTAATAGACTCATGGTGAGAATCAGAGAGTCAGGGAATAATTTGATTGCAAGAGTCATACTAGTATGATATGAGTCGTATGAAGGACCTATATGTTGACATTCAGAGATGCCATCTTTCAGAAGTCTAGACCATGGCTGCCACCTATGATCCGTAGTGACTGGGTATGAGTCATACCAGCCTCTTGTATTTGAGAGATCCAAAATCTACAGATCATACCACGAGTGTAGACCACGACTCGTAGAAACATGCTAGGATTCATAGGTTATCTCGGCGCAGCAGTCCCTGTTAATTTAGGAAAGAATTTACATTAAGTGTATGAATATTTTCCTTTTATTTTTCATTAGAGGATCCGATACATTTCACTGTAATCATGTTTTTTGGAGTTTCCCAACACCACAAAGAGAACAATATACACAAAATCCTTGAAAAAAGACATCCCTATGTTCTTGATTCTTTAAAAGATTATCCTACAATCGATCATTGGGTTTTTATTCCTTCAATATTTTAAGTTGTTAATTATTATTTAGTCTATGATTTCTGATTTCTTTCTTGAAATTATGGATAGCTATAACCTCCACAACTAGGTTTGTGGGAATCATAGTGAAATAACAAATTAGGGTTAACACAAAGTGGTTCTAAACCGATATTGATGCTTGTATTGTTCTTCTCGTCATGTTAATTGTATCTTAACAGTGTGTAATGTTAGGACGTTTGAAATTATTCTAGGTATGTGGATAGACTCTAACCAGATGAACTGTATGGAAACTAAGTATTAAGACAAAATTTTAAGTGTGAGAAGTGAATTAGATACAAATTAAGATCATAAGGAACCTCTAGAACAAAGTTGAGTTGAGAGTCTTCTTAGTAATTGGGTTTTCCTATAAGGTCTTCAAAGGGTCAAATTCAAAGTATCATAACTAAAAGTTTACGAAGTATTTTTAAGTGATTCAACCCATCATATTCTTATTTCTAGTGCATCTGACATTGCATCAATTGAAGTTCAGAGTAAAAAGTTACGAGCATTTTAGTGAAGCATTGTCAAGTGATTCGGGGTCAAACTCATAGACGTGTGAAGTTGCCAAAAACGATATTAAAGTTATTTTTGGGAGTTCCCACAATTTAATTTCCTATTCCAGGTGGTTTGAGATTCCTAAAGGTATTAGTTAAGTACTTCTAAAGTGTAAACACTCATTCCTCACGATTCCGATTAGAATTCAAGGATCAAAGCTCTCAAGTTCTTCAAGAAGCTAGGAAGTCTTCTTCTCCAAATTAGGGTTCTTCAAGCTTGAGTATAAGGTTCTATTTTTCCAGGTATGTAAGGCTAACCTAAGTAAGGATTCCTATTAATCCTTATTCTCTACATCTATGAAAGAATTTATTGATATTAAAGCTAGGGCTTTTACCCAATTCTCGATTTGTCTTCTTCTCTATATGTATATGTTGAATTGCAATTATTGATTCTTCATATTGAGTTTTTTATTGATGCCTCTTGATTGTAATCCTACTCCATTGATTGTTGCTCATACTCTCTTCATTCATGATTGTTGATCATACTTTCTTGATTCATGATCCTTGATTCTTGATTCTTTGTTCATGATCCTGGATTCCTGATTCTTTATTCATGATTCTTGATTCTTGATTCTTGATTATTGGTTCTTGATTGTCGATGATGGTTCATGTTTCTTATCCCAGGAACCCTTATTGCATGAAAGCATGATTTTAAAGAAGCATGATTTTTAAAGCATGTATTTTGAAAGTAAATGCCTTATTTTTCCAAAGATTGAGCATATATTCAGAAGAGCATACTTGATGAGATTTTAGCATAAAGATATGAGTTTTAGCGTGATTTTCAAAAGAATAAGTAAAGTCTTATTTTTGAAAGTCATGAGATGATTTTGAGCCAAGGTTCAAAATTTTCTAAAGAATGTTTTTGGAGTCAAGACTTCCAAGTAAAGTTTTTAGCAATGTTTTGAGTCAAGGCTCATAAGGAAAGTTGAAAGTTATTTTGAGCAAAGGATCAATAGAGATTTTAAAGAATTCATTATATTTATAGCTAAATTGATTTATAATGATATTTTCAGTTTTGCCTCACTGAGGTCCTAGTTGTATGAGCATATGTTTTGGGAGAATTATCTAGCACTGAGTTGGGTGAACGGGTTCAAAAAACCCCTAAGCCCCAGAACTACATGGCCAGTGTAGGATAGGATCTTACTGTTGGTTCATGTGACTCCTCAGATAAGTCCCTGGTAGAGACATCAATTATGGATCCACATATCAGTTTTGTTCTTAGCCCTCATCTACGTGGGCCAGACATGGGATCATCATGCGCTCATTCATGATGGTTGTCCATTATGAGAAACTCCAAATATAAAGATATACATTTTTTTGCATATGTATTTCTAGAGATGTTTTGATGCATAAGTTTTATTGTATAAACTATTTTTCAGATTTTCATATTGTGTCTAATGCATCATATTGAGTTTGGGAGTACGGTTCCCCTTTATTGTATCATGTCAAGATTATTGATTCCAGTTAAGTCCTTCACTTCAGATATTCTTATTAACGTTGTTTCATTCAGCTATTTTACCTACCGTACATTCAATGTACTGGCGCCCTTTTTGGCGTTGCATCATATGCAGACTCAGATTGACAAGATCAGTACTGAATGCTTCGCTTGGACTTCATCTACATTTTTCTATTAGTGAGGCCTACTACATTCAGGGAGTGCCAATTATCGAGTATTTTACTTATAGAGCTTCACAAAGCCATGGGAACTATGTCCTAGCACCCCTTCTATAGTTATTAGAGGCTTTATATAGAGAGAGATAGATATTGAGTCAATAATGTTACTTTCTAACATTTATTTAAGTTGTAGAACAAATTCTCATTAATTATAATGAGCTCACTATGTTTCAACTTCTACGTTGTTTATTGAGATCTAAACTAATAGTAAGCCAGACCGAGGGTTTGCTTGGATCCTGAAAGTGGTCTGAGTGCTGGTTGATGCCTTAGGAATAGATTCGAGGTGTGACAAACTTGGTATCAAAGCTTTAGGTTTTTAAGAGTCCTAGGATATCTATGCAGCCACGTCTAGTAGTGTCCTTCTCATAGGTGTGAAGCGGATCACATCTATAACAAGGAGACTATGAAGTGTTAAGAAATACTTCCCTTCTTTCATACGCTAGATCGTGTGATAGAGTTTATCTTTGTAAAGAATTCCTGTTAACTTGAGCATTCACGTGCTCCAAAGTGTAGCGCTAGTTAGAGGAATAAGATGCATTCTCGAACCATTTTCTCCACTAGGAGTTGCTAGAAGCTAAGGTAGAAGAATTCGTTAACTTGAAGAAAGGCACTAAAAGAGTGGAGGAGTATTGTCTCAAGTCCACCCAGTTATTTGGACATGCTCTAGAGGTGATGCTAGACTTGAGATCTAGAATGAGGAAGTTTATGTCTGGTTAAGCTAAGCATCAGAAAGAGGGAATGCGAGGATACACTGTTTCTTAAAGATATGGACATCTCTAGACTTGTGGTGTATATCCAGTAGTTAAAGGAGGATAAACGCAAGGATATAAAAGAACGTCAAGGATTAGAGAGTTTTTGAAGACGATCCCCACCAGTGCTCACAAGGTCTAAAGGTGGATGAATACCCCCAGAGCATTATCAATGGAATTAGGAGAATCCTAAGAATGATGCACGTAACAAAAACAGAAAGAGTCGAATTTACTTCTTATTAGCTAAATGTTGTTGCCAATGTATGGTATGATTGGTTAGAGCCTTTCAGTGTTTTTACTCTGGTCGGTGAGTCAATTTTAACAAAGAGAATATATACGGACTATTGTCGCGACCTACTTCAACACCCTATACGGGACACGGTACTTGGAGTCACAAGTAACCCCAAGGCAACCCCTAGTCTATCATACAAACACCCTAGACGGGACACGACAATTGGAGTCACAAGTAACCCAAAGTCAACCCCTGGTCTATCATACGCTGGAATTCTTAGTGAACGTATATATATACATATAATGGAAGCTTTAAAGCAAGAATATAAAACATTTATGTAAATAAGGCTGAACCATAATGTTTTAAAAAATATCTAGAACAACTGAAAGACTGAAACCATGTCTGTGTTTGAAAGCCAACTACAACTAATGAGTTGCTGGGACAAGCTCCCAGCTACCTCCAAATCTAAATAGAAGAAAATACAACTGAAAAAAATGATCTTCATCCCCAAAAGATGAGGACTCACAAATAGTGCAGCTGGAGTCTTTTGAGAATGGTCTGCTGACGAGGCTAGGACTGAGATCCTACAGTTGTATCATGAAATGATAGAGCATAAAAGGTATGTGTCAGTACTTTGAATGTACTGAGTAAGTGAGAGAAACCATACACAAGGAATAAAGATACTGAACATAAAGGACATGAAATGACCAACTAAAACTGAATAACTGTAGTAAATTGAGATGGTCTAAAAGACCCTATCTGATGGTCAAGGACATGCCCTAAATCTGAGATACTAATATGAGATACTATGCTGAACTAATCTTAAATGACTAATCTGAGCCTGAACTGAGTTGACTAGTGGGAGAGTCAATAACCGACATATAATCACATGAGCTAAATGTGGAGTCTGAGATATACAACACATTAGTAGGACCCGATATACCTTGCCAGGGTATAAAGACATGAACTGGGTGATCACAAGTATGGGGCCATGAGGGCAATAAAAATATATCCTACAATGGTGACGTAGTTCTGGGAACCTGGGTGCACTGGAACTTCAAACTGTTTGGTGCTAATTCCTACTCCCACTAGATTGTCGTAGACTAACTACTAAGATGATAGCTCAAAACTGGGACAAGAATACCTATCTGGAAGCACCCTGAGAGTCTTATCGGACTGAATTCTATAACTGGGTTCTAAGACTGATCAGAGTTGCCTATTTGGAAGCATCGCAACCGTGTAAAGAACAACTGTAATCTAATGTTTGGGGCCTAAGACTAGTAGTTCTTCTTATTTGAAATTTTAATGAGCTCCTAAAGAACCACTAAAATCTGATGCTGAGTCTAATTCTGATAACTTGGAGGCACTACTAACACCTCAAGAATATCCATAGTCAAACTGATCAGCTGACATTTCTGTCTAACACTGCATATTTTAACATTTTGACTAAAACTGAACTGACAATAATCTGATTGAGTTTCAATAAAACTAGCAACATGGGAGTCCCCAACACAGGTAGAATCAAGAAAAATTTTGATATTTAAGCACCATTGTGAGATTCTAGTTTTCTACATTCAAGAGCTAGGGCTAGAATTTACTTTATAAGGACAAGTACCAATACAATCACAAACTGGTGGATAATATCTACAATTATCATAAAATAATATTCCACATGAATTAAATGAAGTCTGACTAATAATTTCTTAACATACGATAGTTTCAGGGCTAGAACTGATAAAGAAAATAGGAAGAATTTTAGGGACACAAGGGAAGAACTATTCCCTTGTTGAATTCTCACATACCTGGCTAAAAAATCCCTGGAGAAGGAAGTTTGAATTGCTGCAATGGATGAGGAACCCTAGACCTTGCTTGAGAGTTCTTAAGAAAGAACTTGTGTAAATTTTCTAAAAATCTAAGTGGGAATGTGGGGGAAACTGTTTACCCCTCTAAATCCCCTTAAAATAACGCAAAACGACATAGTATAGGGTCTAGGAAGTTAGAAAATTACGTAAAGGCCCTTAATAAAATTGTAGGGAAAACTGATTGCCAGTCCCCACGAGGGACTCAACAGCTCATTCCCAATGACCATGATAGGTGGTCACAGTTGTCCAGTGCACTGCCAAAAACCTCCTGTTGGTCACCACAAGGGATACCACGACTCGTGGTGTCCCAAATTACTCATGGTGACCCACTCGTAAACTACATTGCCAAATTCTGCACTTCCCAAACCAATCTGGACCACGGGTCACCTCACGGGTAGTGGCATGGACCACGATTTGTGATGCCTAGTCGTTAGGTACACTGCCTATATTTTCCATGGTCTTCAATTTGTTCTTGTTTATGGATCACGTCATGACTCGTGGTCACACCCGTGTCACTCAATTTTCAATCAAGTTTGGACCCTTCCCTAGGAATCACTTTAGGACTTTTTGCCTACCCCACGGACCACATAACTATTCATTCTGTGATCTAGTGCAGAAAATCCTGTTTTCCCCATTTCAACTCCCAAGTCTGGTCTTAGAGTTTCTGGGGCATTACAATTATACAGTTGCAATCGATCATAGACACACTATAGTTGACTCCGTAGAGTTTGATATGGTGGATTTTGATGATATTAGAGGCATGGATTGGTTATATTCCCATTATGCCATAGTTGATCGTAGGACCCAAATCATAGATTTTCAGTTTCTAGATGAGCCAGTCACAGTTCGGGAAGGTAGTCCAATCATGCCTAAGGGGGTGCCACTTCGCGAACTGGTCTTGCTGCCATTGCTTCTGATGACAATTGTGCTTGTCCCGCGGGTGGTTGTTGTTGTACCTTTTCTTGAAGTCTCTTCAACTTTTGCTCTAGAGCTTCAGGTTCCAGCAACGGTTCCACAAGCTCTCTATTTCTAGCCAGCTCGGCAGGACAACCTGTCACTTGCAAATAAACAGACTAAGACCAAGTTTCTCAACACTTACGGAAATTTCAAAAATCACACAAAAATAGATAAATTATCAAAACTTGGCCGAGTCCCCGACAACGGCGCCAAAAAGTTGACGTGCCCGATTCGCGCGTCCGCAAGTGTACGGGTCGTGCAAGTAATATAGTGGCTCTTTTTAAGAACCGGATTGTCGAACCCACAGGGACTGGACTCATTCCTCCAACTATCCATTTTAAGTGTGATCTCAAATACCTCAAGTGTTGGTTATAGAAGTTTACGAGGGAGATTTAATTAAGTCTAAGTTTGGGTCAACGAAGTATTCTAAAATTACTCTAGGAGCAACATAGATTTAAAACAAATTAATCATGCGATACTACGATTTGCAATAGGTTAAGCATGGAACTATCAATTGTTATTTCACATAATTAGAATTGCATGTTTATGGTCTTTCGAGCCTCTAAACACAGCAATCTAGCCTCACTGCATCATTGTGAGCGAGGAGTTTAATTTCTAGTCGCGGGCAACCAATTATGTTGTGGTTTACGGGGAAACGATTAGGGACTTTCGTGCGTCTAACCATTTAACTCAACTTAGCCTCACAACTACTTCTTCAAGTGGTGATGTGACATCCCAAGTTGGTCTTTCATAACCCCCGTGTCTCAACCAAGCACGGTGTTAGGTATATTTCTATCCTGACACAAAAATCTCTCCCAAGATACAAACGTGCTCCTCACATTCTCATGTCCTGACCTAGGTAAGGCTTTCTCAAGCTATTACTCAAGCTAACAAATATGCTTTCATGGTGATCAATCATAAAAACAACCAACAATCCAGAATGCAAGACGAAAACAACAATCAATAACTTAATCCAAAACAATTTCATAAAATCACAATCATAATTCATGGCTTCAACCCTAGAGGAAGGGTTCTTGCCATTCATGTTCGTAAAACTACACTAACTACTACTAAACTAACATACTTACATGAATTTGGTAGATGAGAAGGGAATTTGACAAACCCTAGATGAGTTCTCCCACTTCTCCCTTCACTCCTAGGTAGTTTTCCAGAATAAAATCGTGACCCCAATGATTTTAGGAGCTAAGGGTTCAATTTATAGTAAATGGAAAACGTGCTTAATTTAGCTTGTTGTGGAACGGCTTCGTGTCACAGAGTGTATTGCGGAGTATTGCCTCCGTGACACGGAGGCAACGCGAAAGCTCTCTGGAAATCACCCGAAATTTGGCCTCGGCAACACCCTGCCGCGTTGGCAGCGTGTCACGCTGCTTGGCCAGCACGTTGACACCTCCAAGTCGCGCAGCTAGCCTGTCGTAGCACATTGCCGACGCACAGGTGGGCTATTTTGTGCCTCCTCTTTGTCGTCTTTCGCGGGTTAATTCCGTTTCCAAGCCTCTACTTCACCAACTCAGGGATTAGTTACTCGAAAGTCATCAAAACCTACAAAACAGTGACTAATCATGTTGGTTAGCACATATCTTCACATTCATATAAAATTACATGAAAATGTATACAATAACTTAGATAAACAAGACTAATTTAAGTCATAAAGCGTATCTCGGGCATGCTATTCTTGCCCGTGATCACAACCCCACACTTAAAGCCTTGTTCGTCCTCGAACAACCTTTTACATATCATGCATATGGAGACTCCCACATTACTAATTAAGCAAGATAATTCAAGTTACGGCTATAATGATTACGTAAGATAACAAGCTACAATTAGAGCATGCACGGTTTGATCATTGAAATGAAGTACAACTATGTTAAGACTTCTTAACATCAGGAATCGACTCTTGATCTTAGCAAACTCATGCAAATCAACTGATTAAGAAATACCACATGAATTATATCCTTCATTCAACACGTGCCCTCACGGAAAGAGAGTTACCCAATTTCACACGCAAAAACAATTTTTAAATCACAACATGTGTGGGTACATGAATAGAATTACGCTCACTCTCACAAAGAATTCAAATGCATCATGTAATGACCCATAAGCTTGCCCTTAGTGTTTTATTCCACTAATTTAAGGATGTGTGAATGTAAGATCAAGTAGGACTTTTAGGTTGTAATGTAACTCAGGTACGAGTAGATACTATTATGGCCAGTAACAGTGACTATCTTTCCTAAGCGCTTTTAATACATCACACCCTCCTTACGAACTTCCCTTCCCTTATTTCACCTTTTTCCTCTTTTCAGCTTTCTTTTTCCTCTTATGTTCCCCCTTTCTTTAGGCACTTTTAGCTTATTAGTAAGGAGCTCTATAAATAATTTTACATTAATTTGTTTTCTTACTCCTTACTAATAATCAACCATTTTCACACAAGTGCACCTTTGTCCTTTTCTCACTTCTACAACTTGCTACTTCTCCTTTCTTTTCATTCTTCTCACTCCTTTACTCCTTAGTAATTTTTCCACTCAAGCGCTTAGGAGTTTTGGATCAAATTCAAGGCTAATGAAAGAAAAAGGATTAAGCTTATGTTGCAGCTGTCAAAGAATAAGCTCAAGGCTCAATGGGGTGAACTAGGATTAATTTTTCAAGGTAGGTAAAATGAGGGATGAAGTCATGCTTAATTCACAATTTTTTTTCAAATTTCTCCAAAATTTCACACAAGCATCACATTCACCAAAAACTTGTTAAGCCCAAAAATTTAGAAATTTTTCTCACCCCACACTTAAAGTCTTGCTATGTCCTCATAGCATCAAATTAACATTTAAAGGATGAGAAATACTCTCTGAGCCTCTATGCCAGGCTAAAAGCATGCTTTGTTTTCAAGTTCCAGAGATGGGTGTTCGACCCCACACTTCTTCTATTCCATGCTCTTTAGCTTCCACCGTCTCGGTACTCATACTTCCCGCCATCTGTGCTTAACTTTCCACCAAAAACACAAACAAATTGAAAATAACAACATCAACACAAAAATCAAAATTACAAATTGTACCTGAGGTACCCTTGGGTTGCCTCCTAAGCAGCGCCTTATTTTACGTCGTGGAATGACGTAAACTTTCCTTTTCAGGACATCCTCATACCTGGGTGCTCTTTCGAGAACCATCTCCTTTTCTTTTGTTGTTTAGAGGAAACAACCTCCACTCTGTTCCTCTCTTTCTCCAACTTCTTCTCAATTTGAAGTCCTCTATCAGACTCGGGCTGAACACTTGACCATGCCTTTGGCCGTGCACCTGTGGAATCCTCCACCCCACACTCATCCTCTGCCAACACACTAACCTGACAAAGGTTAGTGTAGTGTGCGGACGGGTTCATTTCTTGGTAAACGCGGAAGAGTTCTTCTTCATCTTCAACCCTTATTTTCAGGGTCCCTGCTCTCAGATCAATCACCGCTCCACCGGTGGCCAAGAATGGCCGTCCCAAGATTAAGGGTACCTGGTCATCAACCTGAAAATCTAGAACAATAAAATCAGCATGTATAATAAACTTACCTACTTTGATGAGAAGGTCCTCTATTATTCCATCAGGTGTCACTCGCGACTTGTCAGCCAGCTGCAGCATCAACCTTGTCGGCCTCGGTTCTCCCAACCCCAGGGTGTTGAATAAGGATAGGGGCATTAGATTAACTGCTGCCCCTAAGTCACACAAAGCTCGTAGCACATCAGCTTTACCAATTTGTATGGGGAGGGTAAAACTCCTTGGGTCTTTGAGCTTCTTTGGCATTTTGCTCAATACCCTGTGACTGCACTCCTCAGTCAGTGCTATAGTCTGGACATCCACCAATCTAACTTTGTTCTCCATCACGTCCTTCAAGTATTTATCATACTTGGGCATTCCCTGCAAGAGATCAATAAGAGGCAAATTTATGTGAAGTTCTTTGAAGCTCTCAAAGAACTTTTTGAAGCATTCCTCCTCCTTGCTCTTTCTGAATTTATGAGGGAATGGTGGTGGTGGTCTTTGTGCTTGCTGCAATGAAAGTTGCTCATTTTGTTGTCCAGCACTCTGATTATCTCCCATGTCGATGGATGGTTCTGGTCTAACGAACTCCGACTGCACCCCCTTTTTCAGCTCTTTTGGCACTGCATCAGCTAATTGCTTACCGCTTCTCAGACTGATGGCATTGATCTACTGGGGGTTAGGATCTGTGTCTCTTGGTAATCCCCCTTGTGATCTCATGTTTTGAGCAGCTGCTATCTGACCCACTTGTTTTTCAAGATTTCGGGTGGCTACTTGCTGATTCATTAAGTCTATTGCCATCCTCCATGATTTTCCGCTAACTACTTCTGTGTCTCCATGATTTTCTGCAGTGTTTCCTCAATGCTGTTACTTAATTGCCCATCATTCTGCCTATTCTGCTGATACTGCTGTTGTTGAGGTTGCATATAATTCTGCTTTTAGTTTCCACCCCAAGAAAAATTCGGGTGGCCCTGGCAATTTCTGTTGGAGTTATTCTCAAAATTTCAATTCCTATGCACATTACCAACAAAATTGACTGATTCCGGATTGGCTCTACAATATTCTGCATTGTGCCCATTATTATCGCAAATTTCACACTAACTCGGAGCTTGCTGAACTGCATTAACCTGACCCTGGTGTTGGTTCATACTTAGTTTATTGAATTGAGTCATCATTTGATGTTGGAACGAAGCTAACTGTGCTGCCAAGGCATTCAAACCATCTACTTCTATCAACCCTGGTCTCTTTCCTGCCCCCCTCGATGACTCGCAGTGCCACTATAGATTTTCTTGAGCAATTCTATTCAACAAAGTGTACAACTCATCATATGTCTTATCCAAGGCTTGTCCACCCGATGCAGAGTCTAGTAATATTTTTGTGTGTGGGTCTAGACTTTCTACAAAGGTATGAGCCAGCACTTCATTTTATTGTTGGTAATGGGGACAGTCTCTCAACAATGACTTGAATCTTTCCCAAGCCATATATAAGTTCTCATCCGGCCTCTGCTTGAAACTGAGTATTTCACTTCTCAACTTTGCAGTTTTGCCTGAAGGGAAGAATTTGATAAGGAACTTCTTAGCTAAATCATTCAATGAAGTTATGGAGTTCGGTGGCTCAGCCTTCAGCCACTTTTTCGCCTCTCCCAACTGTGAAAATGGGAAGAGGGTCAGTCGGACATAATCTGTGGACACGCCGGTGGGGGCAAACGTGTCACTAATCTCTAAAAAGCTCTGTAGGTGCTGCTGCGGGTACTCATGTGCCATCCCAGTGAATTGACCACTAGAATGTAACAGCTGCACCATGTTCTGTTTAAGCTCAAAGTGCCCTCCAGGCTCCGATTTACAGATACTAGAGGTCACATTCGTCACTAGTGGGATTGCCACTTTGCGAACTGGTCTTGCTGCCATTGCTTCTGATGACAATTGTGCTTGTCCCGCGGGTGGTTGTTGTAGTACCTTTTCTTGAAGTCTCTTCAGCTTTTGCTCTAGAGCTTCAGGTTCCAGCAACGGTTCCACAAGCTCTCTATTTCTAGCCAGCACGGCAGGACAACCTGTCACCTGCAAATAAACAAACTAAGACCAAGTTTCTCAACACTTAAGGAAATTTCAAAAATCACGCAAAAATAGATAAATTATCAAAACTTCGCCGAGTCCCCGACAACGGCGCCAAAAACTTGACGTGCCCGATTCGCGCGTCCGTAAGTGTACGGGTCGTGCAAGTAATATAGTGGCTCTTTTTAAGAACCGGATTGTCGAACCCACAGGGACTGGACCCATTCCTCCAACTATCCATTTTAAGTGTGATCTTAAATACCTCAAGTGTTGGTTATAGATGTTTGCGAGGGAGATTTAATTAAGTCTAAGTTTGGGTCAACGAAGTATTCTGAAATTACTCTAGGAGCAACATAGATTTAAAACCAATTAATCATGCGATACTACGATTTGCAATGGGTTAAGCATGGAACTATCAATTGTTATTTCACATAATTAGAATTTCATGTTTATGGTCTTTCGAGCCTCTAAACACGGCAATCTAGCCTCACTGCATCATTGTGAGCGAGGAGTTCAATTTCTAGTCGCGGGCAACCAATTATGTTGTGGTTTATGGGGAAACGATTAGGGACTTTTGTGCGTCTAAACATTTAACTCAACTTAGCCTCACAACTACTTCTTCAAGTGGTGATGTGACATCCCAAGTTGGTCTTTCATAACCCCCGTGTCTCAACCAAGCACCGTGTTAGGTGTATTTCTATCCTGACACAAAAATCTCTCCCGAGATACAAACGTGCTCCTCACATTCTCATGTCCGGACCTAGGTAATGCATTCTCAAGCTATTACTCAAGCTAACAAATATGCTTTCATGCTAATCAATCATAAAAACAACCAACAATCCAGAATGCAAGACAAAAACAACAATTAATAACATAATTCCAAAACAATTTCATAAAATCACAATCATAATTCATGGCTTCAACCCTAGAGGAAGGGTTCTGGCCATTCATGTTCGTAAAACTACACTAACTACTACTAAACTAACATACTTACATGAATTTGGTAGATGAGAAGGGAATTTGACAAACCCTACATGAGTTCTCCCACTTCTCCCTTCACTCCTAGGTAGTTTCCAGAATAAAATCGTGACCCCAATGATTTTAGGAGCTAAGGGTTCAATTTATAGTAAATGGAAAACGTGCTTAATTTAGCCTGTTGTGGAACGGCTTCATGTCACCGAGTGTATTGCGGAGCACTGCCTCCGTGACACGGAGGCAACACGAAAGCTCTCTGGAAATCACCCAAAATTTGGCCTCGGCAGCCCCCTGCCGCTTTGGCAGCGTGTCACGCTGCTTGGCCAGCGCGTTGACACCTCCAAGTCGTGTAGCTAGGCTGCCGTGCCACATTGCCGACGTGCAGGTGGGCTATTTTGTGCCTCCTCTTTGCCGACGTTCGCGGGTTAATTCCGTTTCCAAGCCTCTACTTCACCAACTCAGGGATTAGTTACTCGAAAGTCATCAAAACCTACAAAACAAAGACTAATCATGTTGGTTAGCACATATCTTCACATTCATATAAAATTACATGATAATGTATACAATAACTTAGATAAACAAGACTAATTTAAGTCATAAAGCGTATCTCGGGCAAGCTATTTTTGCCCGTGATCACAACCCCACACTTAAAGCCTTGTTCGTCCTCGAACAACCTTTTACATATCATGCATATGGAGACTCCCACATTACTAATTAAGCAACATAATTCAAGTTACTGCTATAATGATTACGTAAGATAACAAGCTACAATTAGAGCATGCACGGTTTGATCATTGAAATGAAGTACAACTATGTTAAGACTTCTTAACCTCAGGAATCGACTCTCGATCTTAGCAAACTCATGCAAATCAACTGATTAAGAAATACCACATGAATTATAACCTTCATTGAACACGTGCCCTCACGGAAAGAGAGTTACCCAATTTCACACGCAAAAACAATTTTTAAATCACAACATGTATGGGTACATGAATAGAATTACGCTCACTCTCACAAAGAATTCAAATGCATCATGTAATGACCCATAAGCTTGCCCTTAGTGTTTTATTCCACTAATTTAAGGATGTGTGAATGTAAGATCAAGTAGGACTTTTTAGGTTGTAATGTAACTCAGGTACGGGTAGATACTATTATGGCCAGTAACAGTGACTTTCTTTCCTAAGCGCTTTTAATACATCACACCCTCCTTACGAACTTCCCTTCCCTTACTTCACCTTTTTCCTCTTTTCAGCTTTCTTTTTCCTCTTATGTTCCCCCTTTCTTTAGGCACTTTTAGCTTATTAGTAAGGATCTCTATAAATAATTTTACACTAATTTGTTTTCTTACTCCTTACTAATAATCAACCATTTTCACACAAGTGAACCTTTGTCCTTTTCTCTCTTCTACAACTTGCTACTTCTCCTTTCTTTTAATTCTTCTCACTCCTTTACTCCTTCGGATTTTTTCCACTCAAGCGCTTAGGAGTTTTGGATCAAATTCAAGGATAATGAAAGAAAAAGGATTAAGCTTATGTTGCAGCTGTCAAAGAATAGGCTCAAGGCTCAATGGGGTTAACTAGGATTAATTTTTCAAGGTAGGTAAAATGAGGGATAACAATTTGGTTCATTCAAAGAAATGCCTATATCATTTCGTACAATTCACATCCTTCATTTCGTTTTGTAAACACACCAGGCAAGTTCTAGACAATCCACAATAGCACAGAATACTCAAAAACCTTACACTCATGGCACATGCTTAATTCAAGACACATTCAGCAGACTCTTAACTCAGCTAATCACAAGAATTCAGATTAAGCTTCAATCATATGAGTCACATTCAAGAGCCTAAGTATCTCAAACAAAGTTATACACTTGCATGCTTCACACTGAACATACTTGCCTCTTACAATCACGTATAGCACATAACAAGAACATCAAGCACCAATTAGTTATGGTTTCAAAATCCCAAAACCTATCGACCAATTTTTCCTCAAGACGGTCGTCATCCATCCATCGTCGGAAATAGTCCCTAACTATGAGTAAAGACACTATCTACAAACAAAGGAAATTAAAAAAAAATTGTTCTTCGGTTCAAAGACCCCCCCCCCCCCCCGTCGGAAAAGAACCGAAAAGAAAAACCAACGGGTGATGAAGTCATGCTTAATTCACAAATTTTTTTCAAATTTCTCCGAAATTTCACACAAGCATCACATTCACCAAAAACTTGGTAAGCACAAAAATTTAGAAAGTTTTCTCACCCCACACTTAAAGTCTTGCTATGTCCTCATAGCATCAAATTAACATTTAAAGGATGAGAAATACTCCCTGAGCCTCTATGCCAGGCTAAAAGCATGCTTTCTTTTCAAGTTCCAGAGATGGGTGTTCGACCCCACACTTCTTCTATTCCATGCTCTTTAGCTTCCACCGTCTCGGTACTCATACTTCCCGCCATCTGTGCTTAACTTTCCACCAAAAACACAAACAAAATGAAAATAACAACATCAACACAAAAATCAAAATTACAAATTGTACCTGAGGTACCCTTGGGTTGCCTCCCAAGCAGCGCCTTATTTTACGTCGTGGAATGACGTAAACTTTCCTTTTCAGGACATCCTCATACCTGGGTGCTCTTTCGAGAACCATCTCCTTTTCTTTTGTTGTTTAGAGGAAACAACCTCCACTCTGTTCCTCTCTTTCTCCAACTTCTTCTTAATTTGAAGTCCTCTATCAGACTCGGGCTGAACACTTGACCATGCCTTTGGCCGGGCACCTGTGGAATCCTCCACCCCACACTCATCCTCTGCCAACACACTAACCTGACAAAGGTTAGTGTAGTGTGCGGACGGGTTCATTTCTTGGTAAACGCGGAAGAGTTCTTCTTCATCTTCAACCCTCATTTTTAGGGTCCCTGCTCTCAGATCAATCACCGCTCCACCGGTGGCCAAGAATGGCCGTCCCAAGATTAAGGGTACCTGGTCATCAACCTGAAAATCTAGAACAATAAAATCAGCAGGTATAATAAACTTACCTACTTTGATGAGAAGGTCCTCTATTATTCCATCAGGTGTCACTCGCGACTTGTCAGCCAGCTGCAGCATCAACCTTGTCGGCCTCGGTTCTCCCAACCCCAGGGTGTTGAATAAGGATAGGGGCATTAGATTAACTGCTGCCCCTAAGTCACACAAAGCTCGTACCACCTCAGCTTTACCAATTTGTATGGGGAGGGTAAAACTCCCTGGGTCTTTGAGCTTCTTTGGCATTTTGCTCAATACCCTGTGACTGCACTCCTCAGTCAGTGCTATAGTCTGGACATCCACCAATCTAACTTTGTTATCCATCACGTCCTTCAAGTATTTATCATACTTGGGCATTCCCTGCAAGACATCAATAAGATGCAAATTTATGTGAAGTTCTTTGAAGCTCTCAAAGAACTTTTTGAAGCATTCCTCCTCCTTGCTCTTTCTGAATTTCTGAGGGAATAGTGGTGGTGGTCTTTGTGCTTGCTGCAATTAAAGTTGCGCATTTTGTTGTCCAGCACTCTGATTATCTCCCATGTCGATGGATGGTTCTGGTCTAACGAACTCCCGCTGCACCCCCTTTTTCAGCTCTTTTGGCACTGCATCAGCTAATTGCTTACCACTTCTCAAACTGATGGCATTGACCTACCGGGGGTTAGGATCTGTGTCTCTTGGTAATCCCCCTTGTGATCTCATGTTTTGAGCAGCTGCTATCTGACCCACTTGTTTTTCAAGATTTCGGGTGGCTACTTGCTGATTCATTAAGTCTGTTGCTATCCTCCCTGATTTTCCGCTAACTGCTTCTGAGTCTCCATGATTTTCTGCAGTGTTTCCTCAATGCTGCTACTTAATTGCCCATCATTCTTCCTATTCTGCTGATACTGCTGTTGTTGAGGTTGCATATAATTCTGCTTTTGGTTTCCACCCCAAGAAATATTCGGGTGGCCCTGGCAATTTCTGTTGGAGTTATTCTCAAAATTTCGATTCCTATGCACATTACCAACAAAATTGACTGATTCCGGATTGGCTCTACAATATTCTGCATTGTGCCCATTATTACCGCAAATTTCACACTAACTCGGAGCTTGCTGAACTGCATTAACCTGGCCCTGGTGTTGGTTCATACTCAGTTTATTGAATTGAGTCATCATTTGATGTTGGAACGAAGCTAACTGTGCTGCCAAGGCATTCAAACCATCTACTTCTATCAACCTTGGTCTCTTTCCTGCCCCCCTCGATGACTCGCAGTGCCAGTATGGATTTCCTTGAGCAATTCTGTTCAACAAAGTGTACAACTCATCATATGTCTTATCCAAGGCTTGCCCACCCGATGCAGAGTCTAGTAATATTTTTGTGTGTGGGTCTAGACTTTCTACAAAGGTATGAGCCAGCACTTCATTTGATTGTTGGTGATGGGGACAGTCTCTCAACAATGACTTGAATCTTTCCCAAGCCATATATATGTTCTCATCAGGCATCTTCTTGAAACTGAGTATTTCACTTCTCAACTTTGCAGTTTTGCCTGAAGGGAAGAATCTGATAAGGAACTTTTTAGCTAAATCATTAAATGAAGTTATGGAGTTCGGTGGCTCAGCCTTCAGCCACTTTTTCCCCTCTCCCAACTGTGAAAATGGGAAGAGGGTCAGTCGGACATAATCTGTGGACACGCCGGTGGGGGCAAACGTGTCACTAATCTCTAAAAAGCTCTGTAGGTGCTGTTGTGGGTACTCATGTGCCATCCCAGTGAATTGACCACTAGAATGTAACAGCTGCACCATGTTCTGTTTAAGCTCAAAGTGCCCTCCAGGCTCCGATTTACAGATACTAGAGGTCACATTCGTCACTAGTGGGATTGCCACTTCGCGAACTGGTCTTGCTGCCATTGCTTCTGATGACAGTTGTGCTTGTCCCGCGGGTGGTGCTCGGTGCTTTGGGCTACGGGTAAAAACCGACACGCAAGTGCACGTGGTCAAACAAGTAATAAAGTGGCTAAGTAGCCAAGTATCGATCCAAGGAGGCTCAAGATATGTAAAATTGCCTAATTTACTATATTTATATTTAACTTCTAATTATGCTAACAACAACGTAACCAAGGGTTAATTGAGTTTTTGTTTCTAAACTATATACTAAAATTAATAACACTATTTACTTGTGAATTCAGACAATGGATATGAACATGCCAAGGTTAAGAACAACTAATGAACTTGATAATCATGATAATTTTGGTTAATTCTCTTCTTCAAGTTGCTAGCCAAGAACATTTGCCTAGAAATTAAAACTCTCGTATTTAATTTCACTTTAGAATCATAAACCATCCGTCTACATTTCTGTGATCAAATGCAATTTATAACCTAGCACTACAATTCAGGTTCCGAAATTGACTAATACGGCTTTCAAGTATATTTCTATCAGGAAAGCACATCAAAACCCAATTTTCCCAAATCAAGTTAAGAACAATACCCTATTAATTCACAACTTTTCAATTTCTTGCTCTTTCGAGTGAAATTGGACTTTTTAGATATACATTAATGTTGGCCAATCACTAATGCAGTAAAGAACAAGAATTAATAGAACAACATTAAAGAAGAAGAATAAAACCATATCATTTACAATCAAAATTCATTACACATGTTCAAAACCTCAGCAAGAAAGAGAATTAGCCACTCATTCTTGGATTGATCATCCTAAAATGAGTGTAAATTATACTTACAATTGATAGAAAGAAGAAAAGAAGAGAAGAAATCCCTTAGCTTTTCCAATCTTCAACTGCTACTAATCCACGTTCCTGCTCTCCACTTCTGAACTCAGTCTCAAAAATAAAAACTAATTAAAATAAACCTAAGTGTGCTATTTATACTAGTGGGAAATTTTTTCCAGAATAACAAGCAACGTGTCACGGAGGCCAACGCGGAGCCTTGCCTCCGTGACACGGCGTGGACTCGGACCCGCACTGGAATTTCTAGGGTCCGGTAATTTAACCTCAATGTGGCACGGAGGCCATCGCGGAGGCCTATCTCTGTGCCACGGAGCTGACGCGCAGGTACACTGGAAATTGCCAAATTAATTCATGCTCAGGCAGTGTGCTACCGCGATGGTAGCGTGGCACGGAGCCATCGCGGAGCCCCTATAAATCCTGCATTCCAAGGTCTTTTCCACGCTCGCATCCAAGTCCAACTCCGACATAGTTTCAACATGCATTTTAGCTCCTAAAAATCACCTTTATCTGCAAAACAAATGCTAAACATGCTGGTTAGTATAAATTCGCATTTTATTACCAATTACATGATATTATATACACATTGCACAACAAACAAGGTAAAAATGATACGTTTGAGTATCACTTGGGCATATAAATCTGCCCAAGATCACTTACCCCACACTTAAATCCTTGTTCGTCCTCGAACAACACATACACAAATCATGCAAATTACATCCCAACCTTCATCACTATGGTGCAACAATTTACGCTACGGTCGTACCGATTATTCAATTTTTGTAAATCATCAAGAAAACATGCTTGGTCGTACAATACAATGACCTTTAATACATCAAGGCTGCCTAGACTTTTTAAGAATTGATTCTTGATATCGGCAAACTCATGCAAATCAACTAATCAAGAAATCCGACACGAAAATCAATCTTTCATCAAGCACGTGCCCTCACAACTCGAGAGAAACTTCCCCTTTATGTTCATGCAACACACGAACATGCAAGTAGGGGCCTATAAAAATTAATTTCACTCTCTCTCCCAAAAGAATTCACATGCATCATGTCAAGACCCATAGGCTTGCCCTTAGTGTATTACTCCACTAATATAAAGAAATGCAATATAGGATCACGTAGGACTTTAATGGGTTGTAACGGGGCTATGGATCTAGTATGCATATATTGGATTAGCCAATAATAATCGCTAGCATCCTTAAGCGCCTTTTCAACTCATTCCCATCGACTCATGGACATTGTTCCTCTCTTTTCTCTTTTTCTCCCATTCATGCTGGTTTACTTTCACACAGCCCATTTCATCAACCACAGTTGACACAAAGCAGAGGGTTTTCATGTACCCTCAATATCAATTAATTACAATAAGTGCCTCTTCAACGTCATCATTTCTTTCCTCACTTTGCTTTTCTTTTTCTTTTCACTCTTTTCACTCTTTAACACTTTGGGAAACATTTTCTGTTCTTTGTAAGCGCTTAAGAGCTTCTTAAAGACTTTAAGGCTAATGAAAAGAAGGAATAAAGCTTAGTTCATACAATTTTGGACAAAAGAAAGAAATCGGCTAAAGGCTCAACAGGCTGACTAGGGTATACAACATATAAAAAGGGTAGAATTTGACAAGAAAAAAAATGGAAACTATCGGTTAAAACAAAGAAATGCCTACATCCTTTCCAACACTACACCTCCTTCATTTCGCTTTGTATACACACCAGGCAAGTTCTAGACAATTCACGATGACATGGAATAGCAAAACCTTACTTCACACTTCATGCACATGCTCGAATCCAGATGCATTCACAAACTCTTTAATTAGTCAATTACATGAATTCAAGATTAAGCCTCAATCATAATGAACCAAATTCTATAGCCTAGGTAACTCAACATATTTACAGAATTGCATGCTTTCAAACGAATCATTTTCACAATTTGAACATCAATTACAACATGCAACGAAATGTTAGCAACCATAAGCAACTACAGTTTATTGATGCAATCCACCAAAAAAAACTAAAACAACAATTAAAAATCCTACTCCTACCGACTACATTTCCCTTAAGACGGTCGTCATCCATCCATCATAGGGAACGGTCACTAACTATGACATCGGTTCAATGGGACTATTCTCTGTAAAAGAACCGAAAACAAACTCCGAGAAACCCAAAAATCAAAATCGAAAAATTTTTTGGAACACATCGATCATTTCGATAGAAAGAAAATATTTACAAGTGCAAAATATTTTCACAAAAATTTTGAAAAATATCGATCATGTCGATAGAGAAAAAAATTTATTTACAAAATTTACAAAATATTTACAATGGCAACCATACTTTCAAAAACACACATCCTTAACCACACAACAAATATATACACATACATCGCAAACAGTTCACAACAGGGAAAGCACAACATACATAAAAAACAAGGAAAAAGTATACAGCAATTTAGAGCCTTGACCCAGCACCTAACTACTCCCCACCCCACACTTAAATCGAACACTGTCCCCAGTGTTCACAAAAATACAAATCACAAAATTTGGGTGGTGGAACTCCCTGCTCAGTCGAAATATTCGACTTCCTCGTCCGGTGCTGCAGCCTCGTCGCCCATATCTGAATCTGCTCCATCGTCGTCATCGGACTCCACATTAGAGTCCTCACGACGTGTCTCCTCATCAGTAGGGAGATCGTCATCTATAGGCTCCACAAAGGCTGGCCCCACCTTACATAAGGCTCTGGCATTCTCGCCAAAGGGGTAGTCCAACTCCAGCTGCCATAACTCCTCCTCGGTGGCTGGTCTCCCACCTATCCGTAGCTGCAGCATCTGCATGCCAAACATACGGGCCATGTATTGATCGTCACGAGCATGTCGCTCGCCCAAGGTCAGCACAGGTCCGTGTGTAGTGTTGGGGGCCTTAGTCTTTGTCACGTCGAGGGCCCTCCGCTCCAGCTGTGGAATATAGTCCAAGGCTTCTCCCTCAATGTCGAGGCCTCGGAGGAAGGTGGTGATGAGTCCGCCAAACCCGTATCTGTGGCCCTGGTGCAGTCTGGCTCTCTTCATGGCGGATATTATGACCGCCCCAACATTAATCTCAAGCCCTTTCATAAGGGCATATACCAAGCAGACACGGTCCCGGGTCACGTCTGTCATATGAACTCCCGAGATCAAGCACGAACATACAATTTTTAGCCAGATTCTGGCCTCCCTGTTCATCTGCGAGTAGGGCAGAGTCTGGTGGTACCCCCTCTCTTTGTGTCTACTCCATCGGGCTGTGGATCGAGCCCCACACAACGTACGTCTGATATTGGCGTACGGTGGGGTGATGTTTAGCTGGCGGAGAACGTGAGCGTCTGTGTCCCGCGCTCCAACGATGGCATTCAGCTGCTGGGGTTCCAGAGTGACAATCTGCCCTCTGATTTTAATAGTGTGGCTCCTGATGGCCGGGTTTCAGTTGGCATAAAATTCCCGGACCAAGTGAAGGTTGCACTCCTTGGGCTCCTGAAAAATAAAGCTGAGCCCAGCTGCCTCAATCCTCTGTACAATGCGAGGGAACTCCTGTGCAAGTGGTTCCCTTGCAATATGTTCCTCCGGGAAGTACTTGTTTTCTTTGTGCTTCGCGTACCATTTCTTCCCTTCATCGGTGACCCATCGTGTTCCATATCGGCGGTGTTGGCCGCGCGGAACAGCAGGTGCAGCTGGGACTGCAGTGCCCAGTCTCATCCTTTTTCTGTCGGTGCCTGAGGTAGAAGCACCCTTGCCTTTGTCTTGCCTGCTAGCCATTGTACCTGTCAGTTTACACAAACAAGCACAACGTTAAGCTAAAAACTTGTTAGCTTCGGCTAAGGTCGGGTTAAACAAATTTTACCCCACACTTAGTTCTTAACAATATTTACAAAATTTCAGCAAGGATAGCTCTATTTACAACCCCAAACACAAACAACTATACACATATTGCTTAGTGCGTTCACAACAAAATTTCGACAGCATAACGGTTAGTGTACTACTCAGACTTCATACAGCTAATACCCAATCCTACTATCGCTAGCAATTCAACCATCGCACAAGCAACAAAACAACTACAAACTAAAAACAACTAGAAAAATATTTCATATACAAGCTAATCTAAACAATCTAACCAATTCACACATTATGCAATTTCCCACAAAAATTCGAGAATTAGTCATCTTTGAACATTTACACACTATTTACCACGACTTATCTCAAATAATAAACACACCTCGGCATCAAATTCACCAAACAATCAAGTTGCCCAAGTCAAATTCAACAACCCAAGCCCTAGGATAGAGTTCGACAATCAATTTCGAATTATTTACATAATCGACAAGTTCAAATGCCAAATACAACAATCCGAACATAATCAATCACAACATAATTCACCATCATGTTTAATTTCTACCTAAGGTGGTATGTCTCACCTTACATGCCCAAAATTGACAAAAATCGCCAAAAAAATTGAGTTAGACGATGAAAACATACCTTAGAATTGAAGAATTGGAGAAACTCGACGTTTTTCTTTGCCTATCAACGTGGCACGTTGCTTAAGGAGGGGGAAATGGGTGTTTGGTCGCGGAGGGAAGAGGGAATGGGGAAAAAAAGGGCGAAATCGGGGTTACATTTAAAGAAAACACGCGGGTCACCCGGAAACCCGGTGTGACCCGGCACTGGATAAGGGGCAACGTGTCACGGAGGCCAACGCGGAGGCCCTCCTCCGTGACACGGAGCCAACGCGTTGGCTTACTGGATTTTTGAAAAATCCAGATTTTCCTTCAATGTGTCACGGAGGCCAACACGGAGCATTGCCTCTGTGACACGGCGCCAACGCGCCAGTGCTCTGTTTCACCCATACATTTAATTTTTCATACCTCGCCTCATTTTCTCGATTCCATGTATATTTCCTCCGTTATACCTGAAAATCACCTCACTAAACAAAAATTGGTTAAATTAATAGATTTCCCTAACTAAAATAAAAAATATTAAATAAAATGAAAATCTAACCCTAGTTAAGAAAAGAAAAAGAAAAGAAAAATAAAAATTATTCACACTAAAAAGAAAGAAAGAAAATATCTTCACGGGTTGCCTCCCGTGCAGCGCCTGGTTTACCGTCGCGGCTCGACGTCCTTTAAGCTCATTTATCTACTAGGGAGATGGACAATTTGTCCCGATCATGATCATCTCCCCAGTAGTGCTCTACCTTGTCCGGTAACTCTCGGGAATCACTCAATCCATTAGCATTCCCATGATCAATTATGTTGATCACCGAGAGATCCTTATAAACAGTCGGAAGCTTAGGTACCTTGTACACATCGAACACTTCGACCTTGTCATGTGCTCGCATCGTGAGTTGACCCGCAGCTACATCAATTAATGCCTTTCCGGTTGCCAAAAAGGGTCGTCCCAAAATAAATGGGACTTCAGCATCTGGTTCAAAGTCCAGAACAATAAAATCGACCGGAAAAATGAGGGAGCCTACTTGCACTAACACATCCTCAACAATGCCATCCGGCTTAGCCAAAGACCTGTCTGCTAGCTGCAAGATTACCGTTGTAGGTCTAGGACTCCCTAGACCTAACTTTCTGAATACCGAAGATGGCATCAGATTTATACTTGCCCCCAAGTCTCATAATCCACACGCTCGGATACTTTGCCCAATAGTCAGTTGGATAGTGAAACTTCCAGGGTCTTTCAGTTTTGTGGGCAACCTATTCTGAATACGGGAAGTGCATTCCTCCGTTAAAGCTACCGTGGCATACTCAGTCAAATGACTTTTGTTAGCCACGATGTCTTTAATATACTTCCCATATCTCGGCACTCCCTGGAAGACATCAACAAGAGGTAAGTTAACATGTACCTGTTTAAGTACCTCCATGAATTTCTGGAAACACGCCTCCTCCTTGTGTTTCTTAAGTCGTTGAGGGAACGGGGGTGGAGGCCTTTCTGGTTCAGCTTCTTTAGTCTTCCCCTTATCAGAACTTTGCTCTCCCTCAACATCTGCTGCTCCTGACTTTTGAGGCGGTCTTTCCGGTTCCACCTCCTTTAATTGTAAACCACTCCTCGTGGTCACTGCATTTACCTGCTTTGGATTTGGATCCGTGTCGCTAGGTAGTCCTCCTCTGGGTCTAGTATTTTGGGCACTAGCAAATTGCCCAAACTGATATTCAAGAGCCTTGGTCGCCAATTGATTGTTCTTCACTTCGGCTGCCAATTTGACATAGTCAGCCTGCAATTGTGCCTGATTAGCGATCATGGTTTTGAACATCTCCTCAATAGTCGGTGATGGTGGTGGAGGAGGGGCATTATGATTTCTGAATTGAGCTTGATAATTTTGTTGCCCTCCTTGGTTTCTGTGCATACCCTGCCCTGAACTCTGGCCTTGTTGATTGTTGCTACCCCACGAAAAATTCGGATGGTTCCTCCAATTTGAGTTGTAGCCACCACCAAACTGCTGTTGATTTCTCTGTGCATTGCCCACAAAGTTAACAGAATCAGGATTTGCACCACAGCATTCAGCTGAATGCTCACTACTACCAAACACTTCACACCACATCTGTTGAACTGCATTGACTGAAGCTTAAGGCTGGTTCAAATTTATATTGCTGAAGTGAGTGTTTAACTGATTTTGCAAAGCAGCTATCTGTGCAGCGATAGCTGTGAATCCATCCACTTCAAGCACTCCAGCTGCTTTCCTTGCTCCACCTCTTGAACAATCTGCATTCCATTCTGGATTGCCTTGTGAAATTCGGTTGAGCAAAGTGTACAGCTCCTCATAGGTCTTCTCCAGCGCTTGCCCTCCAGCTGCTGAATCTAACAGAATTTTAGTATGGGGTTCCAAACCCTCAATAAAAGTGTGTACCAACACCTCATTGGACTGATGATGGTGAGGACAGTCCCGCAACATGGATTTGAATCTTTCCTAGGCTTGATATAGATTTTCTCCCTCCCTCTGTTTAAAACTTAGGTTTGACTCCTAAGTCTGGCTGTTTTACCAGAAGGGAAAAATCTAATAAGAAACTTCCGTGCAAGATCATCCCACGTTGATATAGAGTTGGGTGGTTCAGCTTTTAACCACCTCTTGGCTTCACCAAGTAAGGAAAATGGAAATAAGGTGAGCCGAACATAATCGGGTGACACTCCAGCGGGTATATAAGTGTCACTTATCTCCAAAAAGTTCTGGAGATGTTGTTGTGGATCTTCGTGAGGGAGACCGGTAAATTGCCCGCTTGTGTGCAAAAGTTGCACCATATTCTGCTTTAATTCAAACCTCCCTCCAGGCTCTGGTTTGCGGATGCTAGAATGTACATTATTAGCGTGTGGGATTGCCACCTCGCGAACCGGCCTTGCTGCTGCTTCATCGGGCACTAAAACTGCCCTAACAACTGGTGGATTTGGTTGCTCCATCATAGACTGTTTAAGCAACTGCAGCTTCTTTCGAAGAGCTTCTCTACGTTGACTATGAAATTCCCGTTCAGGCTCTAAGTAAGATTCCACCAGATCTTTGTCCCTTGCCAGTGTTCACAGAAACAAAATCTGCAAAATACAGGCTAAGACCAAGTTGTTAACACTTAAGAAAATAAAAATACAAATACAGTAAATTTACACTAAACAAAATTTTACAAATCGCCTAGCCTCCCCGGCAGCGGCGCCAAAAACTTGCTCGGTGCTTTGGGCTACGGGTAAAAACCGACACGCAAGTGCACATGGTCAAACAAGTAATAAAGTGGCTAAGTAGCCAAGTATCGATCCAAGGAGGCTCAAGATATGTAAAATTGCCTAATTTACTATATTTATATTTAACTTCTAATTATGCTAACAACAACGTAACCAAGGGTTAATTGAGTTTTTGTTTCTAAACTGTATACTACAATTAATAACACTATTTACTTGTGAATTCAGACAATGGATATGAACATGCCAAGGTTAAGAACAAGTAATGAACTTGATAATCATGATAATTTTGGTTAATTCTCTTCTTCAAGTTGCTAGCCAAGAACATTTGCCTAGAAATTAAAACTCTCGTATTTAATTTCACTTTAGAATCATAAACCATCTGTCTACATTTCTGTGATCAAATGCAATTTATGACCTAGCACTACAATTCAGGTTCCTAAATTGACTAATACGGCTTTCAAGTATATTTCTATCAGGAAAGCACATCAAAACCCAATTTTCCCAAATCAAGTTAAGAATAATACCCTATTAATTCACAACTTTCCAATTTCTTGCTCTTTCGAGTGAAATTGGACTTTTTAGATATACATTAATGTTGGCCAATCACTAATGCAGTAAAGAACAAGAATTAATAGAACAACATTAAAGAAGAAGAATAAAACCATATCATTTACAATCAAAATTCATTACACATGTTCAAAACCTCAGCAAGAAAGAGAATTAGCCACTCATTCTTGGATTGATCATCCTAAAATGAGTGTAAATTATACTTACAATTGATAGAAAGAAGAAAAGAAGAGAAGAAATCCCTTAGCTTTTCCAATCTTCAACTGCTACTAATCCACGTTCCTGCTCTCCACTTCTGAACTCAGTCTAAAAACTAAAAACTAATTAAAATAAACCTAAGTGTTCTATTTATACTAGTGGGAAATTTTTCCCGGAATAACAAGCAACGTGTCACGGAGGCCAACGCGGAGCCTTGGCTCCGTGACACGGCGTGGACGCGGACCCGCACTGGAATTTCCAGGGTCCGGTAATTTAACCTCAACGTGGCACGGAGGCCATCGCGGAGGCCTATCTCCGTGCCACGGAGCTGACGCGCAGGTACACTGGAAATTGCCAAATTAATTCATGCTCAGGCAGTGTGCTACCGCGATGGTAGCGTGGCACGGAGCCATCGCGGAGCCCCTATAAATCCTGCATTCCAAGGTCTTTTCCACGCTCGCATCCAAGTCCAACTCCGACATAGTTTCAACATGCATTTTAGCTCCTAAAAATCACCTTTATCTGCAAAACAAATGCTAATCATGTTGGTTAGTATAAATTCGCATTTTATTACCAATTACATGATATTATATACACATTGCACAACAAACAAGGTAAAAATGATACGTTTGAGTATCACTCGGGCATATAAATCTGCCCAAGATCAGGTGGTTGTTGTTGTACCTTTTCTTGAAGTCTCTTCAACTTTGGCTCTAGAGCTTCAGGTTCCAGTAACGGTTCCACAAGCTCTCTATTTCTAGCCAGCTCGGCAGGACAACCTGTCACCTGCAAATAAACAAACTAAGACCAAGTTTCTCAACACTTAAGGAAATTTCAAAAACAACACAAAAATAGATAAATTATCAAAACTTCACCGAGTCCCCGACAACGGTGCCAAAAACTTGACGTGCCCGATTAGCGCGTCCGCAAGTGTACGGGTCGTGCAAGTAATATAGTGGCTCTTTTTAAGAACCGGATTGTCGAACCCATAGGGACTGGACCCATTCCTCCAACTATCCATTTTAAGTGTGATCTTAAATACCTCAAGTGTTGGTTATAGAAGTTTGCAAGGGAGATTTAATTAAGTCTAAGTTTGGGTCAACGAAGTATTCTGAAATTACTCTAGGAGAAACATAGATTTAAAATCAATTAATCATGCGATACTACGATTTGCAATGGGTTAAGCATGGAACTATCAATTGTTATTTCACATAATTAGAATTTCATGTTTATGGTCTTTCGAGCCTCTAAACACGGCAATCTAGCCTCACTGCATCATTGTGAGCTAGGAGTTTAATTTCCAGTTGCGGGCAACCAATTATGTTGTGGTTTACGGGGAAACTATTAGGGACTTTCGTGCGTCTAACCATTTAACTCAACTTAGCCTCACAACTACTTCTTCAAGTGGTGATGTGACATCCCAAGTTGGTCTTTAATAACCCCCGTGTCTCACACGGTGTTAGGTGTATTTCTATCCTGACACAAAAATCTCTCCCGAGATACAAACGTGCTCCTCACATTCTCATGTCCTGACCTAGGTAATGCATTCTCAAGCTATTACTCAAGCTAACAAATATGCTTTCATGCTGATCAATCATAAAAACAACCAACAATCCAGGATGCAAGAAGAAAACAACAATCAATAACTTAATTCCAAAACAATTTCATAAAATCACAATCATAATTCATGGCTTCAAACCTAGAGGAAGGGTTCTTGCCATTCATGTTCGTAAAACTACACTAACTACTACTAAACTAACATACTTACATGAATTCGGTTGATGAGAAGGGAATTTGACAAACCCTAGATGAGTTCTCCCACGTCTCCCTTCACTCCTAGGTAGTTTTCAAGAATAAAATCGTGACCCCAATGATTTTAGGAGCTAAGGGTTCAATTTATAGTAAATGGAAAACGTGCTTAATTTAGCCTGTTGTGGAACGGCTCCGTGTCACAGAGTGTATTGCGGAGCACTGCCTCCGTGACACGGAGGCAACGCGAAAGCTTTCTGGAAATCACCCAAAATTTGGCCTCGGCAGCCCCCTGCCGCTTTGGCAGCGTGTCACGCTGCTTGGCCAGCGCGTTAACACCTCCAAGTCGCGCAGCCAGGCTGCCATGGCACATTTCCGACGCGCAGGTGGGCTATTTTGTGCCTCCTCTTTGCCGACGTTCGCGGGTTAGTTCCGTTTCCAAGCCTCTACTTCACCAACTCAGGGATTAGTTACTCGCAAGTCATCAAAACCTACAAAACAAAGACTAATCATGTTGGTTAGCACATATCTTCACATTCATATAAAATTACATGATAATGTATACAATAACTTAGATAAACAAGACTAATTTAAGTCATAAAGCATATCTCGGGCATGCTATTTTTGCCCGTGATCACAACCCCACACTTAAAGCCTTGTTCGTCCTCGAACAACCTTTTACATATCATGCATATGGAGACTCCCACATAACTAATTTAGCAAGATAATTCAAGTTACAGCTATAATGATTACGTAAGATAACAAGCTACAATTAGAGCATGCATGGTTTGATCATTGAAATGAAGTACAACTATGTTAAGACTTCTTAACCTCAGGAATCGACTCTCGATCTTAGCAAACTCATGCAAATCAACTGATTAAGAAATACCACATGAATTATATCCTTCATTCAACACGTGCCCTCACGGAAAGAGAGTTACCCAATTTCACACGCAAAAATAATTTTTAAATCACAACATGTGTGGGTACATGAATAGAATTACGCTCACTCTCACAAAGAATTCAAATGCATCATGTTATGACCCATAAGCTTGCCCTTAGTGTTTTATTCCACTAATTTAAGGATGTGTGAATGTAAGATCAAGTAGGACTTTTTAGGTTGTAATGTAACTCAGGTACGGGTAGATACTATTATGGCCAGTAACAGTGACTTTCTTTCCTAAGCGCTTTTAATACATCACACCCTCCTTACGAACTTCCCTTCCCTTACTTCACCTTTTTCCTCTTTTCAGCTTTCTTTTTCCTCTTATGTTCCCCCTTTCTTTAGGCACTTTTAGCTTATTAGTAAGGAGCTCTATAAATAATTTTACATTAATTTGTTTTCTTACTCCTTACTAATAATCAACCATTTTCACACAAGTGCACCTTTGTCCTTTTCTCACTTCTACAACTTGCTACTTCTCCTTTCTTTTCATTCTTCTCACTCCTTTACTCCTTCAAATTTTTTCCACTCAAGCGCTTAGGAGTTTTGGATCAAATTCAAGGCTAATGAAAGAAAAAGGATTAAGCTTATGTTGCAGCTGTCAAAGAATAGGCTCAAGGCTCAATGGGGTTAACTAGGATTAATTTTTCAAGGTAGGTAAAATGAGGGATAACAATTTGGTTCATTCAAAGAAATGCCTATATCATTTCCTACAATTCACATCCTTCTTTTCGTTTTGTAAACACACCAGGCAAGTTCTAGACAATCCACAATAGCACAGAATACTCAAAAACCTTACACTCATGGCACATGCTTAATTCAACACACATTCAGCAGACTCTTAACTCAGCTAATCACAAGAATTCAGATTAAGCTTCAATCATATGAGTCACATTCCAGATCCTAAGTATCTCAAACAAAGTTATACATTTGCATGCTTCACACTGAACATACTTGCCTCTTACAATCACGTATAGCACATAACAAGAACATCAAGCACCAATTAGTTATGGTTTCAAAATCCCAAAACCTATCGACCAATTTTTCCTCAAGACGGTCGTCATCCATCCATCGTCGGAAATAGTCCCTAACTATGACTAAAGACACTATCTACAAACAAAGGAAATAAAAAAAAAATTTGTTCTTCGGTTCAAAGACCCCCCCCCCTCCCCCGTCGGAAATGAAACGAAAAGAAAAACCAACGGGTGATGAAGTCATGCTTAATTCACAAAAGTTTTTCAAATTTCTCCGAAATTTCACACAAGCATCACATTCACCAAAAACTTGTTAAGCACATAAATTTAGAAATTTTTCTCACCCCACACTTAAAGTCTTGCTATGTCCTCATAACATCAAATTAACATTTAAAGGATGACAAATACTCCCTGAGCCTCTATGCCAGGCTAAAAGCATGCTTTCTTTTCAAGTTCCAGAGATGGGTGTTCGACCCTACACTTCTTCTATTCCATGCTCTTTAGCTTCCACCATCTCAGTACTCAGACTTCCCGCCATCTGTGCTTAACTTTCCACCAAAAACACAAACAAAATGAAAATAACAAAATCAACACAAAAATCAAAATTACAAATTGTACCTGAGGTACCCTTGGGTTGCCTCCCAAGCAGCGCCTTATTTTACGTCGTGGCATGACGTAAACTGTCCTTTTCAGGACATCCTCATACCTGGGTGCTCTTTCGAGAACCATCTCCTTTTCTTCTGTTGTTTAGAGGAAACAACCTCCACTCTGTTCCTCTCTTTCTCCAACTTCTTCTCAATTTGAAGTCCTCTATCAGACTCGGGCTGAACACTTGACCATGCCTTTGGCCGTGCACATGTGGAATCCTCCACCCCACACTCATCCTCTGCCAACACACTAACCTGACAAAGGTTAGTGTAGTGTGCCGACGGGTTCATTTCTTGGTAAACGTGGAAGAGTTCTTCTTCATCTTCAACCCTCATTTTCAGGGTCCCTGCTCTCAGATCAATCACCGCTCCACCGGTGGCCAAGAATGGCCGTCCCAAGATTAAGGGTACCTGGTCATCAACCTGAAAATCTAGAACAATAAAATCAGCAGGTATAATAAAGTTACCTACTTTGATGAGAACGTCCTCTATTATTCCATTAGGTGTCACTCGCGACTTGTTATCCAGCTGCAGCATCAACCTTGTCGGCCTTGGTTCTCCCAACCCCAGGGTGTTGAATAAGGATAGGGGCATTAGATTAACTGCTGCCCCTAAGTCACACAAAGCTCGTAGCACCTCAGCTTTACCAATTTGTATGGGGAGGGTAAATATCCTTGGGTCTTTGAGCTTCTTTGGCATTTTGCTCAATACCCTGTGACTACTTGCTGATTCATTAAGTCTGTTGCCATCCTCCCTGATTTTCCGCTAACTGCTTCTGGGTCTCCATGATTTTCTGCAGTGTTTCCTCAATGCTGCTACTTAATTGCCCATCATTCTGCCTATTCTGCTGATACTGCTGTTGTTGAGGTTGCATATGATTCTGCTTTTGGTTTCCACCCCAAGAAAAATTCGGGTGGCCCTGGCAATTTCTGTTGGAGTTATTCTTAAAATTTCGATTCCTATGCACATTACCAACAAAATTGACTGATTCCGGATTGGCTCTACAATATTCTGCATTGTGCCCATTATTACCACAAATTTCACACTAACTCGGAGCTTGCTGAACTGCATTAACCTGGCCCTGGTGTTGGTTCATACTCAGTTTATTGAATTGAGTCATCATTTGATGTTGGAACGAAGCTAACTGTGCTGCCAAGGCATTCAAACCATCTACTTCTATCAACCCTGGTCTCTTTCCTGCCCCCCTCGATGACTTGCAGTGCCACTATGGATTTCCTTGAGCAATTCTGTTCAACAAAGTGTACAACTCATCATATGTCTTATCCAAGGCCTGCCCACCCGATGCAGAGTCTAGTAATATTTTTGTGTGTGGCTCTAGACTTTCTACAAAGGTATGATCCAGCACTTCATTTGATTGTTAGTCATGGGGACAGTCTCTCAACAATGACTTGAATCTTTCCCAAGCCATATATAAGTTCTCATCAGGCCTCTGCTTGAAACTGAGTATTTCACTTCTCAACTTTGCAGTTCTGCCTGAAGGGAAGAATCTGATAAGGAACTTCTTAGCTAAATCATTCAATGAAGTTATGGAGTTCGGTGGCTCAGCCTTCAGCCACTTTTTCGCCTCTCCCAACTGTGAAAATGGGAAGAGGGTCAGTCGGACATAATCTGTGGACACGCCGGTGGGGGCAAACGTGTCACTAATCTCTAAAAAGCTCTGTAGGTGCTGATGCGGGTACTCATGTGCCATCCCAGTGAATTGACCACTAGAATGTAATAGCTGCACCATGTTCTGTTTAAGCTCAAAGTGCCCTCCAGGCTCCGATTTACTGATACTAGAGGTCACATTTGTCGCTAGTGGGATTACCACTTCGCGAACTAGTCTTGCTGCCATTGCTTCTGATGACAATTGTGCTTGTCCCGCGGGTAGTTTTTGTTGTACCTTTTCTTGAAGTCTCTTCAGCTTTTGCTCTAGAGCTTCAGGTTCCAGCAACGGTTCCACAAGCTCTCTATTTCTAGCCAGCTCGGCAGGACAACCTGTCACCTGCAAATAAACAAACTAAGACCAAGTTTCTCAACACTTAAGGAAATTTCAAAAATCACACAAAAATAGATAAATTATCAAAACTTCGCCGAGTCCCCGACAACGTCGCCAAAAACTTGACGTGCCCGATTCGCGCATCCGCAAGTGTACGGGTCATGCAAGTAATATAGTGGCTCTTTTTAAGAACCGGATTGTCGAACCCACAGGGACTGGACCCATTCCTCCAACTATCCATTTTAAGTGTGATATTAAATACCTCAAGTGTTGGTTATAGAAGTTTGCGAGGGAGATTTAATTAAGTCTAAGTTTGGGTCAACGAAGTATTCTGAAATTACTCTAGGAGCTACATAGATTTAAAACCAATTAATCATGCGATACTACGATTTGCAATGGGTTAAGCATGGAACTATAAATTGTTATTTCACATAATTAGAATTGCATGTTTATGGTCTTTCAAGCCTCTAAACACGACAATCTAGCCCCACTGCATCATTGTGAGCGAGGAGTTTAATTTCTAGTCGCGGGCAACCAATTATGTTGTGGTTTACGGGGAAACGATTAGGGACTTTCGTGCGTCTAACCATTTAACTCAACTTAGCCTCACAACTACTTCTTCAAGTGGTGATGTGACATCCCAAGTTGGTCTTTCATAACCCCCGTGTCTCAACCAAGCACGGTGTTAGGTATATTTCTATCCTGACACAAAAATCTCTCCCGAGATACAAACGTGCTCCTCACATTCTCATGTCCTGACCTAGGTAATGCTTTCTCAAGCTATTACTCAAGCTAACAAATATGCTTTCATGGTGATCAATCATAAAAACAACCAACAATCCAGAATGCAAGACGAAAAAAACAATCAATAACTTAATTCCAAAACAATTTCATAAAATCACAATCATAATTCATGGCTTCAACCCTAGAGGAAGGGTTCTTGCCATTCATGTTCGTAAAACTACACTAACTACTACTAAACTTACATACTTACATGAATTTGGTAGATGAGAAGGGAATTTGACAAACCCTAGATGAGTTCTCCCACTTCTCCCTTCACTCCTAGGTAGTTTTCTAGAATAAAATCGTGACCCCAATGATTTTAGGAGCTAAGGGTTCAATTTATAGTAAATGGAAAACGTGCTTAATTTAGCCTATCATGGAATGGCTCTGTGTCGAATCACTCAAAGCTAAATCATAACATTAATATCCAAAGCTGAACAATGAGTCAAACCTTGCCTTTCAAACATGCATGCATAAGATAATCATCATGAGTAATGGGTATGCAAACTTGAATGATATAGACAGTGGGAGACTTGCCACTTAACTGACATACCACAATAGAGCTTATGTGGTCCCTACTATTACAATTAAGTGGGCAGAGCCGTCCAAAACCTTGCCAGGGCTATGGAAGATACCATGGTATCGATATCAAGCTCAAAGGGCTAATTGGGCCTGGGATATCTCACAAGGGAGGTCCCAATAATATAATAGAATAAACCTACGTTGGTGCGTAGTTCGAGGGCATACGGTAGTCGACCTTTAGCCCGCTCGGTGCTAGACTCTTCTCCCAAAAACATGCAATGCTCTACATCGTATAAATACGAAGCTTAACATCGTCTACTGACAAAGATCAACATGATGCATAAACTCAACATCGTGTGAAACAAAGCTCAACATTCTCTATTGAAAAAGCTCATTATGAAAATCATTCGTACACTAAACATCATATAAATATGAAGCTCAAGAATGTCGTCTCGACAAAGCTTAGGATGAAATCATGCTAAGACTCAAAATCATGTGAAATAAAGCTTAATGCCAACACACATCTTAATTATGAATTTCATGCATATTAGAAGCTTTACTACGATACATACCACAATCTCAAAGAATAATTGGAGACTTTACTCCAAAAATCATGTGGTAAGCCTACTCAGAATTATCACTTCTTCATCATCAATATAAGGGCCTTGTAAAAAACCTTATCATGCTTGCACTCATACAATACATTTGGAAATATTGTAAATTGGGAGATTTCACTCCAAAATGAAGTAATAAAGTCAATTCACGAAAATCATCATTCATACTCAACATTGGCACTACCCAAAGCTTTATCATACATGGGTCTATTTAATCTTCTTTGAAAACATCATCAAAATCATGGGTAAGATTGGAAACATGGTTCTTTTCATCATCTACTCCATCTTCATCACCTTCTATTATGAACTACCCACACATGGACGTTTTAGATTCAATTTTAGAAAAACAAATTTTGTAAAAGAAATAAAGGTAGAATCCGTCCTCAATAAATCACCAATATCAACTCAATTTAATCATACCCATGAGTAGAAATGTAAGAATCATGCAATTAATTGAAGACCCATACTTGATCATCACAAACCAATCACAAATTGATAGGGAATGGGCATGGGTGTGGAAGAAAGCACCCACTTATAGCCTTACATACCTGGGATTCAAGAATCTTAACTCCTCCTAATTACCCAGCTGAGATTTCCCTTAAAAACCTTGAATTTCTCCTCACTTTCTTCCCTTCAAGCTCTCACCCTTGCATGCATGAAGAAAATGGCCTAGATGGGTCTTTCTCAGCTTAAAACCCTCTATTACGAGCTTCAAACGATGCAATATAGGCCCTTCAGAACTTAGGGAATTATGGAATATTCCTTACTGAAATCGCTGAAAATAACTGTCAGGGGCTCCTAACGGATGACTTGATGACTCGTTACTAGGGCACACGATATGTTGGTTCACCTGTCAATTACACTGCCTCATCATTCATGAAAAATTCAACTCGCTTGGTGATGGCCCTCCTAATCGGTCACTAGGAGAAACGATGACTCGTTAGATACCACCCGTCAGGTACACTGGATAAGCTTCACTATATTTCTCTAGGATCATCCCACGACCAACATGATGACTCATGGTGATTGACCATAAGTCATTACATCGCCCGTGAAGACCTCGAGTCCTCCATCATCGCAGGCCTTCCCCACGAGTCACTTGACCACTCCTTTGGCCTCTTCACGCGTCGTTATGTAACCCGTTCTACAACTGCTACAATATTTTTCCAGTTTTCTCCTGATTAACTTCTGTGTCCAATTCTTGAATTCCCGAGGTATAACAATATATCCCCCTTGGGAAAATTCATCCTCGAATGTTATAGACAAGCAGAAAACTTATAAACAAACCATCACTATATATAGATGCTAATCCTTGATATTCAAGTCGAAATTGACGGAACGACTACCCCCGAAGAGAACCACATAACTGGTCAGAGTTCAGACATCACATACATATATCATGCTATCAAACAATGTTATTCACATGAATAGAACATGAAAAGTCGAATAGACGTTTAGGGAAAAAGTTTGATACCTCAAAATGAAACTGAGCCAATAGGGAACAAATGTGAGTATCTTGCCATCATGTATGGTTCGACCTCCCACGTAGCTCCTTCAACATGCTGATTCCTCCATAAAACCATAACTGAAGCTACCTCTTTGTTCCTTAGCCTTCGAACTTGTCGATCTAAAATTTCAACTGGAATTTCATCATAACTAAGGCTGTCTTTTATATCGATGCGGTCCATCAAAACCAGCAAGGATGGATAACCTAAACACTTTTTCAACAGCAATACATGGAACACGGGATTAACTGGAGCCAATTCTGAAGGCAAGTCCAACTCATGCGCCACCGTACAAACTCTTCTCACAACCTGGTATGGACCAACATAGTGGGGAAGGAGTTTACCTTTCTTTCCTAACCGCATTACTCCCTTCATGGGAGATAACTTTAGAAATACCCAGTCGGCAACATGAAACTCCAATTCTCTTCTTCTCACATCGGAATATGATTTCTGATGACTCTGAGCAGTTTTCAACTGGTCCCTTATCAACTGAACCTTCACCATCGCCTCATGAACCAAATCTGGTACTGCCACAACTGCCTCACCAACCACGAACTATTTTATGGGGGATCTGCACCTTCATCGTAGAGAGCCTCGAACGGTGCCATCTGGATGCTAGAGTGGTAACTATTATTATAAGAAAACTCGATCAAGGGAAAATGATCATCCCAACTACCTTTGAAATCCATAACACGTGCCCTCAACTTATCCTCAAGAGTCTGAATGGTTCGTTCTGCTTGGCCGTCCATCTAAGGGTGAAAAGCTGTACTTAGTTAAACTTGAGTCCTGAGCCTTTTTTGAAATGAACGCAAGAGTTAAGAAGTAGGCTGAGTACCTTGATCTGAAATAATAGACAAGGGCACTCCATGAAGTCGAACCAACTCCCGGATATGCAACTTAGCATAATCGTGTGCTGAATCCATGGTCTTGATCGGTAGGAAGTGTGCAGCCTTTGTCAACCTATCCACCACAACCCAAATGGAGTCATATTGTCGACGAGTACGAGGTAGACCTCTAATGAAGTCCATATTGATTTCTTTCCACTTCCAAGAGGGAATGACAATATCCTAAAGTACACCTCCAGGTCTTTGATGCTCGGCTATTACTTGCTGACAATTTGGAGATTTTGCTACAAACTCCCGCAATATCTCTTTTCATACAATCCCACCGATAGATTTTTCGTAAATCCCGATACATTTTCGTGGATCCTGGATGAATGGAATATCTGGTACCATGTGCCTCATGCAATATCCGAACTCTCAAATTATCAATGTCCGAAACACATAGTTGACCCTGGTATCATAGCACCCCATCTCCCCCTTAGGAGAAAACCTTTACCTTCTTACTCCACACTGCCTCCTTCAGTTTCCTCAATGTTGGATCCTCATCTTGTCTGTATTTAACATCAACTACCATGGATGATTCTGACCCATTATGCACAACAATATCGTCATCGGTCGAATCGTGCAATCTAACTCCCAGCCTCGCAAGTCGGGGAACATCTTTCACCAATTCCTTCTTCCCCCCATCCACATGGGACACACTCTCCATTGAGAGTCTACTAAGCGCATCCGCAACCACATTAGCTTTGCTAGGCTGGTAAAGGAAACTCATGTCATAATCCTTATGTAACTCCAACCACCTCCTTTGCCGAAGATTTAGATCTTTCTGCGTGAACACATATTGCAAATTCTTGTGGTCCGTAAATTCATCCACGTGGACTCCATACAAGTAATGCCGCCATATCCTCAATGCGAACACCACCGCAGCCAATTCAAGATCGTGGGTCAGATAATGCTTTTCATGCACTTTCAGCTGTTGAGAGGCATAAGCTATCACCCTCCTACGCTGCATCAACACACACCCAAGTACAACTCGGGAAGCATCAAAATACACCACGAATCCATAATTACCCTCAGGCAGGGTCAATACTAGTGCTGAGGTAAGTCGAGCCTTCAATTCCTGGAAGCTTTTCTCACAAGCCTCCGACCACTGAAACTTCACATTCTTCTTAGTCAACTTAGTTAAAGGAGCTTTAATGGTTGAGAAACCCTCCACAAACCTTCGATATTATCCAGCTAAGCCCAAGAAGCTCCGAATATCCGAATGATTCACCGGTCTGGGCGAATTCATCACCGCCTCAATTTTCTGCGACTCTAATGTTATGCCCTCGCTAGACATCACATGGCCCAAGAACGCCATGGAGTCCAACCGAAACTAACAATTGTTGAACTTTGGATACAATTGGCGATCCTTGAGGGTTTGGAGCACTACCCTCAAGAGAGCGGCATACTCCTCCTCGCTCCGAGAGTATACCAAGATGTCATGAATGAACACGATCACAAACATATCCAAGTATGGCTTGAACACCCTATTCATCAAGTCAATAAAAGCTGCAGGAGTATTCGTTAGTCCACAAGACATAACTACAAACTTGTAATGACCATATCATGTTCTGAATGCCGTCTTCGGTATATCACTCTCCCGAACTCTGAGCTGATGATACTAGATCTGAGATGTATCATCGAGAAACACTTCGCACCCTAAAGCTGATCGAACAAATCATCGATCCTGGGTAAGGGATACCTGTTCTTGACAATGACTTTGTTCAACTGTCGATAATCAATGCACACACAAAGGGAACCATCTTTCTTCCGAATAAATAATATCGGTGCACCCCAGGGGGACTGGCTCGATCTAATGAAACCCTTATCTAGAAAATCCTTTAACTGATCCTTCAACTCTTTTAGCTCATTGGAACCATCCTATAGGGTTGTGTATTGTGAAGGAGGTCAATACCGATATCAGTCTCCCGCTCGGGAGGGATACCTGGAAAATCATCAGGAAAGACCTCTAGATACTCACGTACTACTGAAACTGACTAGATAGTCGGGGTTTCGGACTCCAAGTCCTTAACCTTAACTAGGTGATACATGCAACCCTTAGAAATCATCTTTCTGGTGTTGAGGTAGGAAACGAAAGCGACCTACAGGCACATCTAAACTACCCTTCCATTCTAAGACTGGCTCACTAGGGAATCTGAACTCTACTGACTGGGTCCTGCAATTAATTGAAGCATAACAATCATACAACCAATCCATGCCGAGAATAACATTGAAATCGATCATGGCTAACTCTATCAGATCTCTAAGGTGACCTTATGGAGAACCAAGACCGAGAAATCTTTATACACCTGTCCAGCTATAATTGAGTCACCTAATGGAGTTGAAGCCGAGAAGGATTCTGACAAGACATGGGGACTGACTCTGAAGCTACTGGCTGTATAAGGCGTCACAAAGGACAAGGTGGCCCCTAGATCTAATAATGCATAAGCATCAACATGGAAGACTCATAACATACCAGTAACCATGTCCGGGGAGACCTCCTGCTACTAACGGGATGTTAGGGCATAGAATTTGTTCTGATACTAACCACCAGCTGTACTGGTAGATGCCCCTTGATGTGCTGAGCGAGGGGGTGGGGCTGCTTAACTAGAAGCTGGGACACAGCCCCCAACCTGATCCTGTCTCACCACTAGACAATCTCTAAGCATGTTTCTAGGTTGCCCGCACCCAAACCATGCACCTGAACCTGCCAAGCGCTGGCCTGTATGCCTCGACCACACTTGCGACAAGCTAGAACACTTGAATTTGCGGGCCTGCTGCTCTGACCCCTCGAGCCTGACAATCACCCTCTCTTATCATTCCTAGGCCGAGATGGTACACTCAAGGCTGATGAAGCTGGGGCTGATGATCTCTGGTATGTTTGCTGATGGTGCCCACCGTCGGACCTCTGTTGGGAAAATTATGGTCCTCAGTCCTGACCCTCTTGGCCACTATCTCTCCCGAATGTGCCGCCTCCATCTGTTGGGCGTATAACACCATCCGAGGGAAGTCCATATCCCGATGGAGCATAGCAATCCTGCATTCCTTATCTATGTAACGTGCTATCCCATGCACAAACCTGCTCACTCGTACCCTTTGATCAGCCACTAATCCAGGAGCATAATTCGATAGGCGAGTGAACTCAAGGGAATACTCTAGTACTGTTATCCTCTCTTGCTTCAGATTTACGAACTCAGCTGCCTTTAGCTCCCTCATCTCCCGAGAGAAGAACTGATCAAGGAATGCAACCTGAAGCTCCTCCCAAGTGACCGGACCTGCTCCGAAGACCCTACTATGAAGGTACCAGATATGCGCAAGCCCCTTCAACTAGTAGGAGGCCTACTCTGCACACTCAACACTGCTCACCCCCATAACCTAGGTGATCTTGACTATCTCATCAATTAATTCATGTGGGTCCTCACCTACCTTGGAGCCCAACTACTCCAGTGGGTTCATCCTTAAGAAGTCCCTGACTCGAGCTGCCGTTGCATTTCCATTCTGCGGAACATGCGAAACGGCCTACTGATTGACCTGAGCTGTGAAGGCCTGTGCAAGCATCTGGATAGCGGCCCGGAACTCAGCGTGGATGGCTGGCTCCATTGCCTGAGGCTCCTAAATTGGTGGGACATGCTGATGCCCACGACCCATGCCATCCTCATGGCCTTCACCGTCTCCATTTCTCCTTCTATTCATCCTTCGAGCAGCCATGATTCTGCAATCGAAAATAGCACGAATTAGAGGGGTAGAAAGACTCTTCACCACACGACACAGATCATTAAAGACGAGTACATTTCCTAGAATGTTTTGTAGCCTTTTCGTCGTAAGTGTGCCGCGCTTCACACCCATGAAAAGACTCTACTTAATGCGGCTTTCAGACTCCATAGGACATATCAAACCTATTGCTCTAATACCAAGTTTGTCACGACATGAGAGTACACCTGGATCATAGACACGGGACAAGGGACCCCGAGAAACCCCAAGTCAACCCCTGGCATAAGCATTCACTTTCTCATTTAATAAACATGAAGGAAACATAAATATAACTCAATGGAAGTATAACTTAGCATAACAACGAAATAAACATTTGAAGCTGAATACATGTCTATGTCTGATAAGCCTCTAATCTAGACGAGCTGATGGGACAACACCCCCAACTAGCTCAGAAATACTGAAACTTAAAATATGCTAAAATAACTGATAGTCTAGTCCTCGGAGGATGAGTACTCACCAAGCAAGCAAATGCTAACTCTGATAGGCCACTATAAACGGGGCCAAACGTGAGAGTTAGATCCTGCATCATGAAACAATGCAGCATAGAAGGTATGAAGTTAGTACGTGGAATGTACCGAGTATGTAAAGTAAGAAAAACCTCTTGAGCAATAATAGCCTTTTTAAAACAAGTCGTACATATATGATAGCCTTTAAGGATAGGAAACGATCACAAGCATTTATTATGAAATCATTCATATTTAATACATGGTCATGCATGGCTTTAGAACATCATGACTAAATCAAATGACTCAAAGCTAAATCATAACATTTATATCAAAAGATGAACAATGAGTCAAACCTTTCTTTTCAAACATGCATGCATAAGATAATCATCATTAGTAATGGGTATGCAAACTCGAATGATATAGACAGTGGGAGACTAGTCACTTAACCGATACCAAGATAGAGCTTACATGGTCCCGACTATTACACTCAAGTGGGAAGAGTCGTCCAAACCTTGCAGGGCTACGGATGATACCGTGATATCGATATCAAGCTCAAAGGGCCATTTAGGCTGAAGATAGCTCACAAGGGAGGTCCCAATAATATAATAGAATAAACCTACGTTGGCGTGTAGATCTGGGGCATAGGGTAGTCGACCCTTTGCCCGCTCGGTGCTAGACTCTTCTCCCAAAAACATGCAACGTTCTACATCGTATAAATAGGAACCTCCACATCGTCTAGTGACGAAGCTCAACATGAAATCATGCATAAACTCAACATCGTATAAAAAAAGCTCAACACTGTCTATTGACAAAGCTCATTATGAATCATGCATAAACTAAACATCATATAAATATGAAGCTCAATAATGTCGTCTCGACAAAGCTTAGAATGTAATCATTCTTAGACTCAACTTCATGTGAAATGAAGCTCAATGCCAACATACATCCTAATTATAAATTTCATGCATATGAGAAGCTTTACTACGATACATACCACAAGCTCAAAGAATAATGGGAGACTTTACTCCAAAAATCATTTGGTAAGCCTACTTACAATTATAACTTCTTCATCATCAACATAAGGGCCTTACCCAAAACCTTATCATGCTTGAACTCATACAATTCATTTGGAAACATTGTAATTTGGGAGATTTCACTCCAAAACGTAGTAATAAAATCAATTCAGGAAAATCATCATTCATACTCAACATTGGGCACTACCCAAAGCTTCATCATACATGGGTCTATTTAATCTTCTTTGAAAACATTATCCAAATCATGGATAAGATTGGAATGTTTTTCATCATCTACTCCATCATCATCATCTTCTATTATGAACTACCCACACATGGACGTTTTAGATTCAATTTTAGAAAAATAATTTTTGTAAAAGAAATTAAGATATAATCCGTACAAGCTTAGTAAATCACTAATATCAACTCAATTTAATTATACCCATGAGTAGAAATGTAAGAATCATGCAAATAATTGAAAACCCATACTTGAACATCAAAATCCAATCACAAATAGATAGGGAATGGGCATGGGTGTGGAAGAAAACTCCCACTCATAGCCTTACATACCTGGGATTGAAGAATCTTAATTCCTCCTAATTACCCAGCTGAGATTTCCTCGAAAACCTTAACTTTCGACTCATTTTTTCCCTTAAGGCTCTCACCCTTGCATGCATGAAGAAAATATCCTAGATGGGTCTTTCTTAGCTTAAAACCCTCTATTACGAGCTTAAACGATGTAGTATAGGCTCTTAAGACTTAGAAATTACAGAAAAGCCCTCATTGAAATCGTTGAAAATAACTATCAGGGGGTCCTAACGGACTACCTGACGACTCGTTACTAGGGCACACAATCCGTTGGTTCACCCATAAAGTACACTGCCTCATCATTCATGAAAAATTCAACTGGCTTTGTGACGGCCCTCCTAACGGGTCATTAGTACTGACGACGACTCGTTAGGTACCACCTGCCAGGTACACTGCATAAGCTTCACTATCTTTCTCTAGGAACACCCCACGACTGGCATGATGAGTCATGGTGATTCATCACAAGTTGTTACATCTCTTGTGAGGACCTCAAGTCCTCCATCATCCCTGGCCTTCCCCGCTAGTCACTTGACGACTCGTTTGGCCTCTTCACAAGTCATTAAGTGACCCGTTCTACAACTGTTGCAACATTTTCCCGGTTTTCTCCTGATTCACTTCCGGGTTCGATTCTTGAATTCCCGAGGTATAACATGGCACATGCATACATCTAATATCATTTAATAAAGGGGAATACTTAGAATAAAACATTGCGGAAATGTAACCATAGCGTAACATTTGGATGTACTAAACATAAACATAAGTTGAGTACTTTATACTGTCTAAAAGCCTCTACTATATTTGATGGGTTGATGGGAAAACATCCCCAACTAAGCCGACCAATACTAAAATACAAGATAACATAGAAGTCTGTCAAATGGTGCTCAGAACATGAGCACTCACAAATAATCGAGAGCTAGAGTGGAGATGGACTAAGGATAAGGATAAGCTTGAGATCCGAACCTTGTATCATGAAACAATACAACACAGAAAGTATGTGATCAGTACGTGGACTGTACAAAGTATGCATGGTAAGTAAAACGGACATTTAAAAGTAAAATAAACTCATATGTAAACATAGGAGGAGGACATCATGCTTGCATTATAAACTTCGTAAAAAAAGATAAGGCTCAAGGCTTTCAAGTCATTCATAAAACGTTCATGATCGTAATCGTAAGTAAACTTTATAAAATCATAACTTGAGCCAATAACATGAACATAACAATGCATAAGACATGTGGAACAATGGGAAGACTAGTCATAACTGACATCATCATAGTAGAGCCTTTCATAATGACCCAACTATCTCACTCAAGTGGGCAAAGCTGACCCTGGCTTGCCAGGCGAGGGTCGTGCGTTAGGCGTGATATCAAATTTAAGGGGATCATTATCAATATAATATATCATTAGAAACCCACGGTGGCATGTGGTTATGAGACACCAGCGTAGTCCTTTGAACGCTGGGCTTCTTGGTGCTAGACACAGCTCCCAAAAACATGCATATAGGCTCACACATGAATCAATAACATCATGCATTAAGATTCATTGGCTGGAGTATCACATTTATCATCATTGATCCCCTTTAAAACATTCTTAGCCAAGAATCAAAGGCCCTTTTCATCAGCCAACATCATAAATCGATAAATCATGTAATTCCTTTCATAAATCGTAAATTATTCTTCAAAATATGGGCATTGCCCAATACTTTGACATACTCAATTCTTTCAAAAATATGCTAATAAATATGAGAACTTGAAATCATGCTTTTCCATCATCAATAAACTCAAGAAGTTGAATATTCATCATAAATCACAACTTTCATGAACATTTCATCAATGGGAATTTTAGATTTAAAAAGCTTGAAAATTTGATTTTAAAGAAAATAATATAAGACCTACCCATCATTCATAATTAGATAATTAAATCTCAATTAAATCATACCCATAAAGAGAGAAATCACATTTTCATGCATTTGAGCAAAACCCCATAGAACTTGAATAGGAGAATTCATGATTTGATCAAAATGTGGTTATGGGTGCGAAAGGATTCACCCATTCTAAACCCTATGTACCCGGGAATGGACTGGTTTCAAAGTTCCTTGAAAACCCAAAAAGGAATTGATGGAAACTTGGAGAACAAGACCTTGAATATCCCTAAAAACTCTCTAAACGCTTTTGCATGGGAATGGTTATGCATTAGGGACTTAACCCATCTTATCACACTCAGAAAAATACATAAAATGATATAGTTTAGGCTTAGGAACTTAGGAATTACGAAAACACACTTATTAAAAAATAGGAAAAACACTGCCAGGGCCCCTAATGAGGGACCTCATGAATCATTGCCAAGGTGCATGACTCATGGCTAGGACCCGTGAAGTCAACTGCACAAAACACTCAGGGGACCCCACGTGGGACCCACAAATCGTGGTGGCTGAACACGACTTGTGGTCGCTACCCGTGACCCCTGCTACCCAAAACGTTGATCAACCCTTTAATGCAGACAACAGGTGGCCTTACGAGTCGTGAGGTCTGACCATGACTCCTGGTCAGGCCCATGGCCTCCTCAACTTGAGCTTGCCAAGCCTGCTGACCACGAGTCACCTCACGACTTGTGGTCACTCCTCACGACCCACCTTACGAGTCATCTTGTAACTTGATGCAAATTTCCAGTTCTTCTCCGTTTTGACTCCTAGGTCTGATCCTTGGGTTACCGGGGTATAACAATATCTCCGCCTTGGAAACATTCGTCCTCGAATGTTAGAAACATTAAGAAATCTCAGAAAAAAGCAATAACCATATACAAATACTGATAATTTACGATGAAAACCAATAGATTGAGTACCTCCAAAAAGAACTACATAACCGAACTAAATTCAGTCACCACATACATATGCCATATCATAAAACAAACTTGTACGCATGAACGGATCATGAAAACTGATTAGAGGCTTAGGGAAAAACTGATACCTCAAACTGAAACTGAGCCAGTAGAGAACAAATATGGGTATTTAGCCATCATATCCACTTCGGCTTTCCACGTAGCTCCTTCAACATGCTGGTCTCCAGAATACTTTAACTTAAGCTACTTCTTTATTCCTTAGCTTACAGACTTGACGATCTAAGATTTTCACCGAAATTTCTTCATAGCTGAGGCTATCTTTTACACCAACACTGTCTAGTGGGACTACTAAAGCTGGATCACCCAAGCACTTTTTTAAAAGTGACACATGAAACACAGGATGAACTGAAGATAACTCCGAGGGCAAGTCCAACTCACATGCCACCTAACCAACTCTTCTCACAACCCGGTGAGGGCGAACATAGTGTGGACTGAGTTTCCCCTTTTTCTCAAACCATATGACTCCGTTCATGGGAGATACCTTTAGAAATACCCAGTCACCCACATCAAACTCCAAGTCTCTCCTCCTCACATCGGCATATGATTTCTGACGACTCTAAGCGGTTTTCAACCGGTTCCTTATCAACTGAACCTTGCCCATTGCCTTGTGAACTGAATCTGGCCCTATCATAGCTGTCTTACCAACCTCAAACCATACGATTGGAGATCTGCACCTCCACCCATAGAGGGCCTCGAACGGTGCCATCTGGATACTAGAGTGATAACTGTTATTATAAGCAAACTCGATTAAGGAAAAATGATCATCCCAACTATCTTTAAAATCCATAACACAAGCCCTCAACATGTCCTCAAGAATTTGGATTTTTCGTTCTGCAGGCCATCCGTCTGCGGATGAAATGCTGTGCTGAGCTTGACTTGAGTCCCAAGTCCTTTCTGAAAAGACCTCCAGAATTAGAAGGTAAACTGAGTACCTTGGTTTGAAATAATAGACAAGGGCACTCCCTGAAGTCAAACAAACTATCGAATATACAACTTGGAATAATTATCCGCTAAATCCGTGGTCTTGACCGGTAGGAAGTATGCAACCTTAGTTAACCTGTCTACCACCACCCAAATGGAGTCATAGTGTCGGTGAGTATGAGGTAGGCCTGTAACGAAATCCATATTTATCTCCTCCCACTTCCAAGTGGGAATGCTAATATCCTGAAGTACACCTCTCGGCCTTCGATGCTCGACCTTCACTTGCTGACAGTTTGGACATTTGGCTATGAACTCTGAAATATCCCTCTTCATACCATCCCACCAATAGATTGCAAATCCTGATACATCTTCATAGATCCCGGATGGATGGAATATCTAGTACCGTGTGTCTCATGCAATATCCGAACTCTCAAATCATCAACATCTGGGACACATAGATGACCCTGGTATTGTAGCACACCATCTCCTCCTTGGGAGAAAACCTCCACCTTTTGACTCTGCACTGCTTCCTTCAGCTTCCTAAAATTCGAATCCTCATCTTGCTTAGATTTCACATCAACCACCAAGGATGATTCTGGCCCATTTTGCAATATAACGCCACCATCAGTCGAGTCAATCAATCTGACTCTCAATCTTTCAAGTCAGTGGACATCCTTCACCAACTCCTTCTTTCCCTCATCCACATGGTGCACACTCTCCATAGAGAGCCTACTAAGTGCATCTGCAACCATATTAGCCTTTCCCATGTGGTAAGGAACACGCACATTGTTGTCCTTTAATAACTCCAACCACCTCCTTTGCCGAAGATTGAGATCTTTCTGCATGAACACATATTGCAAGCTCTTGTGATCTATAAATAAATCCACATGGACCCCATACAAGTGATGTTGCCATATCATCAATGCAAACACTACCGTAGCCAACTCAAGATCATTGGTCGGATAATTCTTTTCATGAACTTTTAGCTGTCTCGACGCATATGCTATTACCTTCCCATGCTACATCAACACACATCCTAGTCCGACTCTAGGAGATCACAATACACTACAAAACCATTAGTACCCTCGGGTAGAGTCAACACTGGTTCTGAAGTGAATGGGGTTTCAATTCTTGGAAGCTTTTCTAAGAAGAATCCAACCATTGGAACTTCACCTTTTTCTGAGTTAACTTAGTCAAAGGTGGCACAATAGATGAGAAACCCTTAAAAAACCTCCAGTAGTAGCAATATAAACCCAAGAAACTTCGAATATCCGAAGGGTTCACCAGCCTGGGCCAATTCTTCACTGCTTCTATTTTCTGTGAATGCACTTATGCCTTCGCTTGAAACCACATGACCCAGAAGTGCTACTGATTCCTACCACAATTCACAATTACTAAACTTTGCATATAGCTTACGATCCTTGAGGGTCTGAAGTACTACAATAAAGTGAGAGGCATGCTCCTCCTCGCTCTGTGAGTATATCAAGATGTCATCAATGAACACGACCACAAACATGTCACAATATGGTTTGGAAACCTGGTTCATCAAGTCCATAAAAACTGCAGGAGCATTTGTTAGTCCAAAAGACATAAACACAACCTCATAATGGCCATATTGTGTCTTGAAGGTTGTCTTTGGAATATCACTCTCCCGAACTCAGAGTTGATGGTACCCGGACCTGAGGTCTATCTTCGACAAACTTTTGGCACCCTGAAGCTGGTCATAAAAAACATCAATCCTAGGTAAGGGGTATCTGTTCTTGACAATGACCTTGTTCAATTTCCGATAGTCAATGCATATATGAAGAGAACCATCCTTCTTCCGAACAAATAGAACTAGTGCACCCTATAGAGATTGGCTTGGTCTAATGAAGCCCTTATCCAATAGATCCTTTAACTGATCCATCAATTCCTTTAGCTCCGACGGAGCCATCCTTTAGGGAGGAATAGAGATAGGTTGCGTATCGGGTAAAAGATCAATGCCAAAGTCAATTTCCCTCTCAGGAGAAACACCTGGAAAATCATCATGAAAAACATCCGGATACTCACACACCACCAAAAATGATTGAATAGTCAGGGTCTCGGACTCAACATCCTTAACCCTAACTATATGATAGATGCAGCCCTTAGAAATTATCTTTTTGGACTTAAGATAGGAAATAAATTGACTTGTTGGTACTGCCGAACTACCCTTCCACTCCAACACTGACTCACCCGGAAAACAAAATTCCACCTTACGGGTCCTACAATTAATCAAAGCATAACATGCAAACATCCAATCCATGCCAAGAATAATGTCAAAGTCAGTCATGGTTAACTCTACAAGGTATGCGAAGGTAACCTTATGCAACACAGTGACCGGGCATTCTCTATATACTCGTCTAGCTATGACTGAATCATCAACAGGGGTCGAAACTAAAACGGTTCTGACAAGGTGTTAGGACTAACTCCAAGGATACTAGCAATGTAAGGAGTCACGAAAGACAAGGTAGCTCCCCGATCTAACAAGGCACAAACATCAATATGAAAGACACGCAATATACTAGTGAGCATATCTGGCGAAGTCTCCTGCTCCTGGCGTGAGGCAAGGGCATAGAATCACATTTGGTAATGTCTGCCACCTCAACTAATCGATGCTCCCTGCGGAGCAGAATGGGCTGGAGTTGCTGCTGTCCTGGTGGCCTATGCATGCTCCCTATCATCACTCTGTCTAGCATATGGGCATGCTCAGCGCATGTGCCCATATCTACCACACCTATAGAAAATATCTCAACAGAGCAGGCACTCCCAGTCTTGACTTTTGCTGCACTTCTTGCAAGCCGGAGAGGTATGCTCCAACTGGGTGCCCTTCTGATCCCTCGACCCTGAAACCCTGCTCCTCTGATCACCACTAGGTCTTAATGGAACACTAGTTGATGATGGTACTAGGACTAGTGATCTCTGCTGAAACTGTGGACAATAGCCACCGCTAGACCTCTGATGCGAGAACCCACGGCTACCTGTCCGAGCCTTCTTTGCCTCCCTCTCCCTCGCATGAGCCACCTCCATCTATTGGGCTTACAACACTATGCGAGTAAAGTCCATATCCTGGTCAATCATGGCAGTCCAACAATCCTTGTCTAAATAACTAGCCACACCATGAACTAATCAGCTCACCCACGCCCTCTGATCCATCCCTAACTCTAGGGCGTACATTGACAAGCGAGTGAACTCAAGCGAATACTCCAGCACTGTCATCTTTTCCTGCTTAAGGTTCACAAACTCAGCTGCTTTCAACTCCCTCGTCTCCCAAAGGAAGAACCTGTCGAGAAAGGCCATGTGGAACTCATCCCAACTGATAGGGCCCGCTGCCGCTGCCCTGCTATCCTTCCATTTCTTGTACCAAATATGAGCGACCTCTTTTAGCTTATAAGAGGCCAAGTAAACACACTCTCCATTTGTCACTCGCATAACCTAAATGACCTTCAAGTTTCCTTGAACGAACTCATGTGGATCCTTATTCACTTTTGATCCCGTGAACTCAGGAGGGTTCATCCACAAGAAGTCTCTAATCTGAGCTGCCGCTGCATTACCAACCTGTGGAACATGCGCAACAGCTTGTTGGTTAACTTGAGCGGTCAAGGACTGCGCCTCCATCTGAATAGCCGCCCGAATCTCAACATGGGCAGTTGGCTCTAGTGCATTGGGCTCCTGAACAGGTGGGGCTTGCTAATGCCCATGGCGATTTACACCTTTGTGGCCTTCACCACCTCCATTCATCCTTCAATTCATCCTTCTAGGAGTCATGATTCAGCAATCACGAATATCATGAATTAGGAGGATAGAAAGGCTTTTCATCACACAACATAGATCATGAAAGAAGGGAACATTTCCTAAAATATCTAATAGCATCTTCGTCATAGATGTGGCGTGCTTCACACCCATGAAAAAGACTCTACTTAACACGGCTTTTAGACATCGTAGGGCACTTCAAACCTATGGCTCAGATACCAAGTTTGTCACAACCCGGACATGCAGCTAGATCGTAGACACTGGACAAGGACCCCGAGAGACTTCAAGTCGACCCATTTCACATGCATACAACTAATCTCATTTAATAAAGCGAAATACTTAGCATAAAACATAGTGGAAACATAATCACAGCGTAACGTCTGGAAGTACTAGACCTACACATAAGCTAAGTACTTCATACTATCTGGAAGCCTCTACTACATATGATGGGTTGACGGGACAACATCCCCAACTAACCCGAAAAATACTGAAATACAAGATAACGTAAAAGTCTGTCAAACGGCCCTCGGGACATAAGGACTCACAAATAATCTGAGAATGAGAGCATAGATGGACTTAGGATGAGAATGAGCCTGAGATCTGGATCGTGTATCATGAAAAGATACAACACAGAAAGTATGCGATCAGTACGTGGATTGTACCTAGTATGCAAGATAAGGGAAATGAACTTTTAAAAGTTAAATAAACTCATAAGTAAACAGAGGACATCATGTTTGTATTATAAACTTCGTAACAAAAGATAAGGCTCAAGGCTTTCAATTCATTCATAAAATGTTCATGATCGTATTTGTAAGTAAGCTTTACCAAATCATAACTTGAGCCAATAACATGAACATAAAAATACGTAAGACATGCGGAACAATGGGAGGATTTGTCATAACCAACACCATCATGGTAGAGCCTTTCATGATGACCCAAATATCTTACTCAAGTGGGCAGAGCCGAACCTGGCTTGCCAGGCGAGGGTCATGCGTTAGGCGTGGTATCACATTTGAAGGGATCATTATACATACAATATATCATTAGAAACGCACAGTGGCACGTGGTTATGAGACACTGACGTAATCCTTTGAACGTCAGGCCGCTTGGTGCTAGACACCGCTTCCAAAAACATGCATATATGCTCATATGTGAATCAATAACATCATGCATTAAGATTCATTGGAAAAAAATATAACATTTATCATCATTTCTCCCCTTTAAAACATTATTATCCAAGAATCAAAGGCCCTTTTCATAGGCCAACATCATAAATCGATAAATCATGTAATTCGTTTAATAAATCGTAAATCATTTTTCAACATGTGGGCATGGCCCAATACTTTTACATACTCAATTCTTTCGAAAATATGCTCATAAACAAGGGAACTTAAATTCATGCTTTTCCATCACCAATTAACTCAAAATGTTGAATATTCATCACAGATCATAACTTTCATGAACTTTCATCAATGGGCATTTTAGATTTAAAAAGCTTGAAACATGATTTTAAAGAAAATAATATAAGACCACCCCATTAATCATAATTCGATAATTAAAACTCAATTAAATCATACTCATAAAGAGAGAAATCACATTTTCATGCATTTGGGTAAAATCTCATAGAATTTGAATAGGAGAATTCATGATTTAATCGAAATATGGGCATGGGTGTGAAAGGATTCACCCATTCTAAACACTACATACCTGGGAATGGACTGATTTCAATGTTCCTTGAAAACCAACAAAGGAATTGGCGGAAACTTGGAGAAGAAGACCTTGAATCTCCTTAAAACCTCTCTAAAAGCTCTTGCTGGGAGTGGGTATGCATTAGGGACTTAATACATGTTATCACACTTAGAAGAATACACAAAACAACATAGTTTAGGCTTTAGAAACTTAGGAATTACTAAAACACCCTTATTAAAATGCAGGAAAAACATTGCCAGGGCCTCTAACGAGGGACCTCACGAAATTTCCAAGGGGCATAACTCATGGTTAAGACTTGTGAAGTCCACTTCCAAAACACTCAGGGGGACCCCACTTGTCGTGGTGGCTGACCATGACTCATGGTCACCACCCATGACCCCTACTGCTCTAAAACCTTGATCAACCCTTCAACGCAGACCACGGGTAACCTCACCAGTCGTGAGGTCTGACCACGACTCCTGGTCATGCCTGTGCCCTCCTCAACCTGAGCTTTTCCAGCCCGCTGACCATGAGTCACCTCATGACTCGCGGTCACTCCTCACGACACACCTCACGAGTCATCCTCTAACCTGAAGCAAATTTCATTTTATTCTCCATTTTGACTCCTTGGTCTGATCCTTGGGTTCCCCAGGTATAACAATACCTTTCAACCTTATTTAGTTGATAAACAAGTAGGAATAACCATTGTTATATGTTTATCTTGCAGCTATAGGGATATAGGCGTTAGGGTTCATAAGAGAGTTCTTGGATTCTCGAGAGAGTGGTAAGAAATGGGATAGTAAATGGGATACTTATGATCTACCATAATCATGTCCTGAAAACTCATCCTGAAGTGAAAGTGCCATCTCCCTAGATTTTCTTCATGATTTGAACTACAAAAAAGTTTGAAACAACTTTAGTTTATTAGTTCATTTTCATTTCAGGATTAGTAGTTTAATTTTCCAAACCATTCTCTATTTATATCTATTTTTGATAGAGTAGCAAAGTAAACAGTTAGCCTTGAGCGATTAATCTGAAAAGCCTCTATAGGATCGATTATCGGGAATTCAATGTCCAATATTACTTGATGACCACGTGCGGTTTCATGCGCTTAGGCGACATCAAGATTTTGGTGCCATTGTCGGGGACTTGAAGTTGACTAATCATTTGTAGGTTAGGATTCTTATTCCACTATTCTGTATTTTACATTTTTATTTATTGGTTGTGAAGTTTATAGGTGTTGTGTGCCTAGTGTGTACCAGCCATGAGAAGTCGAGGACCACCATTGGCTTATTTTGATTTAGAAATGGAGTGAACCTTTCATGGGTTATCTATGGAGAATAACGAGAAAGCATTAGGGAAACAACAAGGAGAAGGTTCCAATTCTTAACTTTTCTAGGCCAAACTTGGAGAACGCTTTTAAAGCGATTATCAAGCTGGCCATCACAGGAGACTTTGAGTTAAAGGAAGGGACAATGCGGTTGGTAATAAATTCTTTCCAATAGGGCACACTGCACGAGGATCCTCACAAACATCTAATGATGTTTGTGGAGCACAATGCGAACTTTCACTATCAGAACTTGTTAGGTTAATATGTTAAGCTCATGTTTTTTCCGTTCTTGTTGATTGGTGAAGCCAAGGAGTGGCTTTAGAATAAGCCAGAAGGTTCCATCACCACTTGGGAGGTTCTTTCCAACAAATTCATCAACAGGTTCTTCACTTCAAGGAGACAAGAGGGTTGAGAGGGAAGATCTCCAGTTTTATGTAGAGAGATGGTGAAACCTTTGCTCTGGGTTTGGAACAATGCAAGGACTACTTGAGAGATTGCACACACCATATTGAGCCGAAGGAAATTATCGGGCATAATTTTATAGAAGAGATGAAATCAGAGTCCAAATATTACTTGACACTACTGCACAGGGACAAATTTTGTCCAAGAGTTATGATGAGATAGAAGAACTTTTGAACCTCATGTCAGCCGGGAGTTAAGACTATCGGGACTCAGTTAAAGGATTCATAGCAGCCAAGGTGCCAGGAAAGCTCGAGGTAGATAGTGTAGTAGCAATTCGAGCAGATATCAGTCAGCTGGTTAATGTGATCAACAAGCTTTGTGACCACACTAGGAGGAGGTCAGGTTAAGAAGGTCTACCAGGTCCAGACTCCACCACCATCGTGTGAGGTGTTTGGAGTAATCCACGCTTATTTTTGTTGTACACTAAACCCAAAATCTATTTATATTGTGGGACAATATGTTTGTTGTGGAGGTTTTGCAGGTAACAACTATAACCACGGGTACAAGAATATAGCCAATCCCTCATGGGGAGGGAATCAAAATTTCCAAAGGCCCCAGAACACCTATCTATAACCTCAAGGCCAAAAGCCTGGTAATTCACTCGAGGAAATGATGAAGCAATTGATGGTGACTTAGGTGGTTAATGACATGCAGAAGTCCATCCACAAGCTGGAGAGACAGATGGGGCAGTATAGAGTAATACACCACAAGGGGCACTTCCGAGTAACACCGAGAAGAACTCCAAGGAAAATGTGAGTGCAATTTCTTTGTTCAGTGGTAACGAGCTGGATGAAGTGATCCCCAGAGATAAAAAAGTTAATATGAAGTAGGTTTTGACGTCCAAATAGGAGGTTGGTGAGTCAATCAACTCAAAGTTGAAAGTGGTAGAAGACAAATCATCCCCTCCATTTCCATGAAGGCTTAAGAAGTAGAAAGAGGACACAATTTGCTAGAAATTTTTTGATGTGTTTAAGCAGGTACATGTTAACTTATCGTTGGTAGAGATTTTGCCGAATGTTCCAAAATACACAACATATCTGAAGGATATTGTGGCAAACAAGAAGAGGCTTACCGATTTGAAACTGTGGTTCTCATGAAAGAGTCCAGTTCTCGTGGGTAGAATAAAATTCCAAAGAAGCTGAAAGACAATGGGAGCTTCACCATTACAGTGGCTATTGGGAACAAAGTAGTTGGTTCAACATTGTGCGACTTGGATGTGAGCATTAGTATGATTCCTACATCGTTGTTCAGAATCTTGGGTTTAGGTAAACCACGTCCAACCACAATTACATTGCTGCTCGTCAACAGGTCTCTTACTTAACCTGACAGAATCATAGAGGACATCTTGATTAAGGTGGGACCTTTCATCTTACTGGTGGACTTTATAATCCTAGGTTACAAATCAGATGCAGCAATTCCCCTCATTCTGGGGAGAAGATTCATAGCAACTGCCAATACAATTATAAAGGTCAACTCGGGCAAGATGTTAATGACTGTGGATAGTCAGGAGGCAGTCTTTAAGGTATTTAGAGCAGCAACGATGCCACCTTACTATGAAGACATCACAGTGAAGCCAATGGTAGATCTTGGAGGGTGTAAGCAGGAAATTGAGTAGCATGTGTTGCATGAGAATTTAGAAAGTTTTTAGGATCCTAACAATCTCACACAAATGAAGGAGTGAGGACTTTTGTCATGTCAAGTTGTTAAATCAGGCGCAGCAGGGGAGGAAACTCGTCCATTTTGTGGCACGACTATAATTATGGTGCTTGGTTGGAGGCAACCCATCTTCCCAACATTTTGTGGTTTGTAGAGATGAATAGGACTTTTGAGGTCAGAAAGAACTGGGAAAAAGAGTTGAAAAAGTCTAGGACTGGGGCAAGATACCTGGCGTGGGGCACTAGGTGTTAAACTTCAAAAAGAAAATTTTCAAGTTCGTGTGCCATGCCAGACCTAGTCCACGAAGAAATTTTTTTTCTAAATGTGTGGTGAGGTGATTGGTGCGCCGCACAGGGGTGTTCTCGCTGAAATTTTTTTGGTCACTATGTCAAAATTTGACCCACGGACCTTAAAATTACTAACAAAGTCCATGCCCCACACCTTTATTTTAAATTTCCATTCATCCTCTCTCATTAAAAAGTGAAAAATAAAAAGCAACAAAATTCTTTCTCTTCCCTCACCTTACCCGTAACTCCGTCTCCCTTTCCACTCCATTGTTGTCTTGTCCAAGAAGCTTGGTGAAGCTAATCTCTCCAACACAAGTAAGTATTTTTATATTCCTTTTTTTTTTAGTGTAAAGAGAATTCCCCCATACCATTCTTCCTCAATTTAAAGACCAAATGTCACCATTGTTGGTGAAGACCTTGAATTTTTTCATAATATGGGTTTCATTAGTTTTAATCTCTCAAATTCTTCGATGATAATATGTTATCCTTTTATAGTTGCTTTATTTTGGTTTAATGTAGTGATTTGAAGTTGTGGGGATGAAGGGGGTGATGAATTCAATTTCATGAAATTAGTGGGTAGAACATTTATTATAGAGAGAGAAAGTGTATAGTTCTTAAATTCTTGAATGTGAAGAATCTTGAGTTTTTGAAAATTCTTGTTAATTCATGGTGGATTGTAATAAATTTCATGTTGGTTGTTGAATGAATTGTTGCAAGTACTTCCATATGCATGTTACTTGAATTATGAATTAAAGGTAGGACTGTGAAAGGATTTGCAGAAGTGAGGCATTCTTGAGAAGAAAAGAGAAAAAAAGAGGAGAGATATGAAGAAAATTCATGAACATGGTTGTAGTGTGAAGTTAGTGATTAATTTGGATGTTGACATTTGGGATGATAATTGGGGAAATCTTAAGTACCCTATCTTACAAATTCTCATTAGTATGCTAGGGAATTAAAAGTAGTGTCATTTTGCACCCATTACACCTAATTAGCTAGCCTTTTCTGTTCACGAACTAATCTTGTGAAGTTCTTGGTTGTTGATTGGCAGGTGTCATGAATCTAAAGCTAACAAAAAAAAGGAAATAGAGGTAGCAAACAAGAGTCTCAAGCGGCTTTGAAAAGGAACAAAATGATCAAGATCATCGGCCAAGAGAACCCCACTAGAAGGTTTGGAGCAAAAGTAGTGGAACCTCATGGACTAACATGGTCCAACATACCAAAGGAGGCTAGAGTTGCTCTTTAGAATTGGATTGACGAAGGTCATCTTGCACTTGAGTTCCCTACCATCCGTGAAAAGGTCCAAGAGTTGAGATTAGGATATATCATTGTCGAGCTTGAGGAGTGCAACCTCACTTTGGTGAGGGAATTTTATGCAAACTGGGACACTTCCCTTGGAGAGAGAACCAAGGTCAAAACACGGGGTTAGGTGGTTCGTTTCACTTTTAAAGGATTTAATGCCTTCCTTGATACAGTTGTGGTAGACCCGTTTGAGTACTTTATTCTGCTAGAGAAGCCTCCATATCGCGACATTCACCAGACTCTTTATGGAAAGAACTCATCTGCCTGTTGGTCAAGGGACCATAATGGCACTCACTCTACACTTCCATTCTCCTACTTGAATAAGGAGGCGAAAATGTAGGTCAAGATTGTTTGTGTCGCGTTTCTCCTTGGGACACACATAACGGACAACACTAGAGAGCGACTCATATTAGTATACATGCTAAGAAAGAGCTACCAATTAGTTCAGGTGTAGTGCTTATAGGAAATATAAGAAGATCGAGGGACAACTGCAGGTGGAAGTATGTTATGGAAGTTTCCTAACCCAGTTTTTGAGAGACACTGGCATTGAGGAAGAAGAGGTAGACCTTCACCTTCCTCTAGCAAGGCACCCGACAGGCAAGATGATGGTTTTCATGAAGATAAAGGAGGCCATTACTTCTACAGCTCTAGTTCTGACTATAGCTGATCGCTAGGCTCGGGATGATAGCTAGCGAGGTCGAGTGTTTCGGATGCTAGATAGGTAGCTGAGGATTGGAGGTCGACCTGCTACTTAGAAGGATATGATGGCCTGGAGGAGCAGCACCCACTCATAGAGAGTGCGATGTAGATGTGCAGAGTGGGACCAGTTTTAGAGGAGCCATTGGACGATGATGAGGCCACAGTGCTTATTGATGGGGTTGATGACATGGATAATGATGAGGAGAATGAGGCTGATATAGGAGCCCTGTAGATTGATGGCGATGATGACGATGATGATGATGAAGAGTACATTCCTAATGATGATAACTGTGCATAGTGGCCCAGGAAGTTCCTTTTCTCTGCCTACTTGATATATTTGCTTGTGCACTGAGGACAGTGCACCGTTAAGTGTTGGGTGGATGAAAGATTTCTTGTTTATTCTTTGTTTTCTATATATGTAGTAGTCCGTAGCATTAGTTTTCATTCCCTATGGTAGTAGCTTTGTGATTGATAAGGTCTAGTATATAATAAATAATAATACTGATAACTGTGAAAGCTAGATAATGCCTTGTTATGTTTGGATGATATGTTTGGCTCTTAGTAGTTGATTTTGTTTGGTTTATTTTTAGAGTCATTTTTTTGTTTTTTTTATCTTCATTGAGTAGTGACCGTTCCCGATGATAGATGGATGATGACCGTCTTAAGGGAAATTAGTCACATTTTTTTTATTTTTTAGGATTGAGTCTGACATAAATCACTTGTGTGCTCTTTGACATTCCATATAGCTGCTATGCTAGAGCCAATGAAGTGGTCATATTAATTCCATAAGTAAGAATTCCATGAGGGACACATATTGTTCCTTAACTCGACTCAAGATACATTTAGGGCTTAATAATGAAAAAGTTCATATGATCGTATGAATGTGTAGCTATAGGAAATTGATAACGTCCAAACTACAGACTTTTTTACAAAGGAGCGTAAACAATCATTGTTCAAAACAAATAACACGATGGGTGTTCGGGTCGAATCCCACAAGGAATGTTAGCTGATCACCCAATAGTCGTCAATTAAATTGAAGTAATTCGCATCAATGTTGCAAACAAATAATCAAAACTCAAGATCCCTAAGCTCCACATCAATTAAAGTTGTTCCCGTTGCTAGTAGTGGTTTCCCCAAGATAATTGGCACCTCGATGTCCATCTCACAATCTAGCACAACGAAATTAGCTGGGAGTATAAATATATCCACCTTCATAAGAAGATCAACTAGCACTCCAATGGGTCTTTTGATTGAACTATCCGCCATCAAAAACCTCATAGAGGTAGGTTCGAGACTCCCTAACCTGAGTTTCTTGAATATCATGAGATACATGAGATTGATACTAGCACCAAGGTCACACAGAGCCTTATTGAACATGCACAAGACAATTGTGCAAGGAACGGGGAATGCCCAAGGTCTTCACATTTTGGAGCAAGGTTGCTAGTCATCACAACACTACAATGATAGGTCACCTCATCGTTTCCCGTATCCACCACCTTCTCTTTATTCAAGTGTTCCTTCATAAATTTTTTGTATCCTGTCATTTTCACCAAAGCATCCAAAAATGGTATATTGATGGATAATTTTCTGAACATATAAATAAATTTTCAGAATTGATTATCCTCCTTTTTGGCCAACTGCTATGGATATGGCGGGGGAACTCATACTCCATGGTCCTTTTCATTAGGGGCCTTCCTGTCCGCATTCACATAAACATTATCCGAGGGTGTTATATCAACTTCTCGCTCATCTTTCAGTTCATCATCATCACCAACACTTGCTGCTTTTGGCACCACATCCAACACATTATCATCAATTTCCTTTGGGTCCTCAACATTCTTGGGATTCATGCCCACATCTTTCAATATCTTACCACTCCTAGTCATGATTTCCATGCAATGTCCATCATTATTTGGGTTCGAGAGAGTATCACTAGGAAGTGCACCCTACAAGCGGGGGCTCATTTGCGATGAAAAATGGTTTATTTGTGCTTTTGAGGTGTTTTGTTGAAGCTGAGTGGGAGCTCACGGTTTGAGCGAGGTTAGTCACCTCCCCTTTCAACTCTCTAACCCCACTGTTAGTTAATTCTACTTTCATCAACACTTGGGATAGCATGTCCTCAATCTTTGAGCTTTCTACATCACTCACCCTAAGCTTTCCTTGAGGTGCTTCTGCTTTTGGAGGAGGCACATAAGGGGTAGAACTTCTGTGATATCGCTTTCCTTCGCTATTTTTCTCTCTATTTCCCCCACCGATCATTTATCTCCACCCATCCAGGATTATCACGATTTCTCCAACCTTCAATATCCTCCCTTGGGCACCAAGGGCCTTGATTGGCACTTTGATACCTAGGGCAAGAACCTCCCAATTGGCCTGATGTGTATTACACTCCTCCATATAACTCGAGGGTGAAATATCATCAAAAAACTGAGCATGGGTTTGACCAGCTACAACATTCACACTTTTTGTACCAGATCCCTTCACATGTTTTTTCATCAACTCTAGCCCGTTCATCATTTTTGCTGGAATTTTCATCTCTAGCCTCATCTGTCTTTCTCAATTTCGCACTAAAAATATTTGGGGAAACATAACTAGAAGATACCTCCGCTTCTCTAGTATGCCATGCTCGATCGGTCTTCGTCATTCTGTCAAGTAATGCTTTGGCTACTCCATAGGGCTGATCCATGATGGATCCCCCAGCTAAATTTTTGTCCACAGACTTGTTGATAGAATCCAGTGATCGGTAAAATCTTTGAAGTAGAACCCCATCAGGTAAGCCATGGTTTGGACATATGGCTACCTTTTTCCTAAACCTCAACCATGCTTAATGGAGTTTTCCCCGCAAGTTATCAAAAATTAGTAATGTCATCCCTCAACTGCAACATCCTCTAGGGAACAAAGAACTTATCCAGAAATGCTTCTGTGAGTTCATTCCAAGAGGTAATAGACCCGAGAGGCAACTTCTCCAACCATACGGTTGCTTCCCCTATGAGTGAAAATGGAAAGAGTCTCAATTTGATTAACTCTTGAGTGATATATCTAATGCTGAAGGGTTGACTAATTTCTAAAAAGTTACGGAGATGCTTATATGCATCCTCATTGGGAATTCCTCTGAAAAGTCCCTTCATTTGATATAAGTGCAGCATTATACTCGTCACATGAATTTTATACCCCGGGAACCCAAGGATCATACCCATAAGTGGAAATGGTGAAAAACTGAAAATTCGCACCAGGTCACAAAACGACCTGTGAGGTTGGTCATGAGGAGTGTCCACGAGTCGTGAGGTGACTCGTGGTCAGCATGGTTTGGCAAAGCTTGAGTGAGGAGGCGACGGGCCTGACCACCAGTCGTGGTCAGACCTCAGGACTCGTGAGGTCACCCATGGTCTACCCAAGAGGATTGGCAAGTTGGAATGGGCAATGTAGGCCACGGAAGGTGACCACGAGTCGTGATCTGACCTCACGACTCGTGAAGTCACCCATGGGTTTCCGTTGGATGTTTGGGAAGTGGACATAACGGACCATGGCCATGAGTCGTGCCCTCTGGCAATGACCCGTGAGGTCCCTCGTGGGGACTGGCGACCAGAAATTTACTATATTTTAATAAGGGTGTTTTCATAATTTCCTAGGTCCCTAAATCCTAAACAACATCGTTTTGGATATTTTTCTGAGTAAGATAAGATGGGTTAAGCCCTTTATTCTTTCCCATTCTCATGCAAAAGCTTAGAGAGTTTTTTGGGATATTCAAGGCCTTCTTCCCCAAATTTTCATCAATTTCTTTGTGGGTGTAAAAGGAACATTAAGTCCATCCATTCCCAGGTATGTAGGTTTTTAAAATGGGTGGAATTCTTCCTCACCCATGCCCAATTTCAATTTAAATCATGAATCCTCCTATCCAAGTCTATGGGATTTTACCCAAAGCATGACAATGTGATTTCTCTTTTGGGTATGATTTAACTGAGTTTTAATTGTTAAATTATGCATGCTGGGAAGATTTTAAATTATCTTCTTCAAAATCATGTTTCAATCTTTTAAATCTAAAATGCCCATTGATGAAAGTCCATGAAAGTTATGATTTATGATGAATATTCATTATTTTGAGTTTATTTATGATGGAAAAGCATGAAATCAAGTTACCAATGTTTATGAGAATGTTTTGAAAATAATTGAGTGTGAAAAAGTAATGGGCAATGCCCACATGATGAAGAATGATTTACAATTTATGAAACAAATTACATGATTTATCGATTTATAATGTAGGCCGATGAACAGGGCCTTTGATTCTTGGCTAAGTATGTTTAAAGGGGATCAATGATGATAAATGTTATTTTCTAGCCAACGAATCTTAATGCGTGATGTTAATGATTTATGTATGAGCCTATATGCATGTTTTTAAGAGCCATGTCTAGCATCGAGAATCCCGACGTTAAAAGGACTACATCGGTGTCTCATAACCACGTGCCACCATGGGTTATAAATTATATGATATATTGATAATGATCCCCTCCAATGTGATATCACGGCTTATGCACGACCCTCGCCTGGCAAGCCAGGGTCGCCTCTACCCAATTGAGCGAGAAAGTGGGCCATCATGAAAGACTCTACCATGATGGTGTCGGTTATGATGAGTCCTCCCATTGTTTTGCATGTTTTATGCATTGTTATGTTTATGTTATTGGATCAAGTTATATTTTGATAAAGTTACTTACAATTATGATAATGAATGATTATAAATGATTTGAACGTCTTAAGCCTTATGTTTTATTACGAAGATTTTGATGCAAGCATTATGTCCTTCTCCTATGTCTATATATGAGTTTAATTTACTTTTAAGATGTCCGTTTTACTTACCTTTCATACTCAGTCCATTCCACGTACTGAACGCATACTTGTTATGCTGTATCGTTTCATGATATAGGATCGGATCTCGGGCTCATCCTTATCCTTTGTCCATCTTAGCTTACTCTATCGGCTTTTTTGTGAGTCCTCATGTTTCGAGGGTGGTTTAATAAACATTCATGTTGATTATGTTTCAGTATTAGACGGGTTAGTTGGGGATATTGTCCCATCTACCTATCTTATGTAGTGGAGGCTTTCACATAAGTATGTAGTGCTCAGTTGTGTATATGTTCAGTATTTCATGATGTTACGCTATAATTACGTTTTCGCTATATATTTATGATTATCGTTCCGCTTATTTCAATGAGATTAGTTGTATGCATGAGCCATGGGTCGACTTGGGGTCCCTTGTCCCGTGTCTACGATCTGGGTGTACGTTCGGGTCATGAAAAACTTGGTATTAGAGTGATAGGTTTGAAGTGTCCTAGGGTGTCTGAAAGTCGCGTTAAGTAATGTCTTTTTCATGAGTTTGAAGCACGCCACACCTATGACGAAGAGGCTACTAGACATTTAGGAAATGTTTCCTTCTTTCATGTTCTATGTCATGCGATGAAAAGCCACTCCATCCTTCTAATTCGTGTGATTCGCGATTGCAGAATCATGGCTCCTAGAAGAATGAATCGAAGGTGGAATGGAAATGATGAAGGCCACAGAGATTTAAATTACCATGGGCATCAACAAGTCCCACCTGTTTAGGAGCCCCATGCACCAGAGCCATCTGCCCACGCTGTGTTTCAGGCAGCCATTCAAATGTTGGCGCAGGCCTTGACCACTCAGGTCAACTAGCAGGCTGTTGCATAGGTTCCACAAAATGGAAATGCAGCAGCGGCTTGGATTAGAGACTTCTTGTAGGACTGCTATGCCCCACCAGGATATGGACTTTCCTTGCATAGTGTTATACGCCCAGCAGATTGAGGCGGCTCATGAGAGGGAAAGGGAGGCAAAGAGGGCTCGGACAAGTAGTTGTGGGTTTTCACATCAGAGGTCCAACGGTTGCTACCATCCACAGTTTCAGCAGAGGTCACTAGCCCTAACACCATCATGAACTAGTGTCCCATCTAGGCCCAGGGGTGATCAGAGGAGTAGGCCCCCAAGGTCGAGGGATCAGAGGGGCACCCAGTAAGAGTATACCACTCCAGACTATGGGAATTGCAGCTAGAGTCACACCGTAGAATGCCTGCTCGACTCGGATGTCTGTAATGGGTGTGGTAGATCCGGGCACATGTGCCCAGCATACCCATATGCTAGACAGGGTGATGATAAGGGTCATGTACAGACCACCAGGACAACAACAACTCCATCCCATTCCGCTCCACATAGAGCATCGACTAGTGGAGGTGGCGGACAATGCCAAAATCGATTCTATCCCCTTGCCTCGCGCCAACAGCAGAAGACTTCACTAGATGTAGTCACTGGTATGTTACGTGTCTCTCATATTAATTTTTATTCCTTGTTATACCCGGGAACTACATTTTCTTTGGTGACTCCTTACATTGCTAGTAGCCTTGGAGTTAGTCCCAAGAACTTGTCAGAATCATTTTCAGTTTTGACCCCTGTTGGTGATTCAGTCATAGCTAGACGAGTATATAGAGGATGCCCGGTCACTGTGTTACATAAGGTTACCCCCACAAACCTTGTAGAGTGAACCATAATATAGTTTGACATTATTCTTGGAATGGATTGGCTGTTTGCATGTTATGCTTCGATTAATTGTAGGACCGGTATGGTGGAATTTCATTTTCCAGGTGAGTTAATGTTGGAGTGGAAGGGTAGTTCGGTGGTACCAGCAGGTCGGTTTATTTCCTATCTTAAGGCTAGAAAGATTATCTCTAAGGGTTGCATGTACCACCTAGTTAGGGTTAAGGATGTGGAGTCTGAGACCCCGACTATCCAGTCAGTTCTAGTGGTGTGCAAATATTCGGAGGTGTTTCCCGAGGATTTGCCAAGTGTTCCTCTAGAAAGGGAAATTGATTTTGGGATTGATCTATTGCAAGATACATAACCTATTCCTATCCCTCCTTACAGTATGGCTCCAGGAGAGCTAAAGAGTTGAAGGATCAGTTAAAGGATCTGTTGGAAAAGGGCTTCATTAGATCGAGCCAGTCTCCATGGGGTGCACCAGTTCTATTTGTTCGAAAGGAGGACGGTTCCCTTTGCATGTGTATTGACTATTGGCAATTGAAAATAGTTACCATCAAGAACAGGTACCCCTTACCTGGGGATCGATGATTTGTTTGACCAGCTTCAGGTGCGAAGTGCTTCTCCAAGATTGATCTTAAGTTCGGGTATCACCAGCTAAGAGCTCGGGAGAGTGACAACCCAGAGACCGCTTTCAGGACTCGATATAGTCACTATGAATTTATTGTTATGTCTTTCTGACTAACCAATGCCCCTGCACCTTTTATGGATTTAATGAAATGGGTGTTTGAGGCATATCTGGAAATGTTCATAATTGTGTTCATCGACAACATTATTATATACTCTCGGAGCGAGGAGGAGCATGCTACTCATTTGAGAATAGTGTTGAAAACCCTCAAGGATCATCAGTTGTATGAAACGTTTAGCAAGTGTGAATTTTGGCTAAACTCGGTAGCATTTCCGGGACATGTGGTATCAAGCGAAGGCATAAGAGTAGATTCCCAAAAGATCAAGGCGGTGAAGAATTGCCCTAGACAAGTAAATCCTTCAGAAATTCGGAGTTTCTTGAGCCTAGCAAGTTACCACCAAAGGTTTGTTGAGGGTTTCTCATCCATTGAGGCACATTTGACTATGTTGACTTAGAAAAATGTAAAATTCCAATGGTCGGATGCTTGTGAGAAAAGCTTACAAGAGTTGAAGACCCGACTCACTTCAGCACCAGTGTTGACCTTACCCGAAGGTACTGATGGCTTTATAGTTTATTGTGATTCGTTGAGAGTCGGACTGGGATGTTTGTTGATGTAGCGTAGGAAGGTAATAGCATATGCCTCGAGACAGTTGAAGGTTCACGAAAACAATTACCCGACCCATGATCTTAAGTTGGCCTCGATGGTGTTTGCATTGAAGATATGGCGGAATTACTTGTATAGGGTCCACGTGGATGTATTTACTAATCACAAGAGCTTGCAATATGTGTTCACACAGAAAGATCGAAATCTTCGGCAAAGGTGATGGTTGGAGTTACTTAAGGACTATGGCTTGAGTAATCCTTACCACCGGGGAAAGGCTAATGTGGTTGCGGATGTGCTTAGTAGGCTCTCCATGGAAAGTGTGTCCCACGTGGATGAGGAAAAGAAGGAGTTGGTGAAGGATGTCCACTGACTTGCAAGGCTGGGAGTTAGATTGATCGATGCGATCGATGGCGGTGTTATTGTACATAACGGGTTAGAATGGTGGTTGACGTTAAATCCAGGAAAGATGAAGATCCAATATTGAGGAATCTGAAGGAGGTGGTTGCGGAGTCAGAAGGTGGAGGTATTCTCCCAAGGGGGAGATGGTGTTCTATGATACCAGGGTCAACTATGTGTTTCGGATGTCGATAATTTGAGAGTTCGTATATTGCATGAGGCACATGGTACCAGATATTCTATTCAACGAGGATCCATGAAAATGTATCGGGATTTGTGAGAAACCTATTGGTGGGACGGTATGAAGAAAGATATTGTGGAGTTCCTAGCAAAATGTCCAAACTGCCAACAAGTGAAAGTCGAACACCAAAGGCCGGGAGGCGTACTTCAGGATATTAGAATTCCCACTTGGAAGTGGGAGGTAATAAACATGGATTTCATTACAGGTCTACCTCGTACTGCCTGGCAATACTACTCCAATTGGGTGGTGGTTGACAGGTTAACCAAGGTTGCACATTTTCTACTGGTCAAGACCACAATTCGATGGATGATTATGAGAAGTTGTATATTCGAGAGTTGGTTCAACTCCGTGGAGTTCCCTTGTCTATTATCTCGGACCAAGGTACTCAATTTACCTCTCAGTTTTGGCGATCTTTTTAGAAAAGACTTGGGACGCAAGTTAAGCTAAGTACAACCTTCCATCCGCAAACAGACGGCCAGGCAGAATGAACCATTAAGACCCCTGAGGATATGTTAAGGGCATGTGCTATGGATTTTAAAGGTAGTTGGGATGATCATTTTCACTTGATCGAGTTCACCTATAATAACAATTACCACTCTAGTATCCAAATGTCACCATTCGAGGCTCTCTACGGGTGCAGGTGTAGACTCCCATTGGATGGTTTGAGGTTGGTGAGGCAGCAATGATAGGACCAAATTTGGTTCATTAGGCGATGGTGAAGGTTCAGTTGATAAGGGACCGGTTGAAAATCGCTCAGAGTCGTCAAAAATCGTATGCTGATGTGAGAAGAAGGGATTCTGAGTTTGATGTGGATGGATAGGTATTTCTAAAGGTATCTCCCATGAAGGGAATCATGTAATTCAAAAAAAAAAGGCAAACTCAGTCCCGGCTATATTGGTCCTTATCGAGTTGTGAGAAGGTTTGGCAAGGTAGCATATGAGTTAAACTTGCCCTCGGAGTTGTCCTCAGTTAATCCCGTCTTCCATGTGCCACATTTGAAAAAGTATTTAGGTGATCCAGCCTTGGTAGTTCCGGTAGACAGCATTGGGGTGAAAGACAGCCTCAGTCATGAAGAAGTCCCCGTTGAAATTTTAGATTGTCAGGTTCATAAGTTGAGAAACAAAGAAGTAGCTTCAGTAAAGGAGTTATGGAGGAATCAACATGTTGAGGGAGCTATGTGGGAAGCCGAAAAAGATATGATAGTTAAATACTCTCATTTGTTCCCTACCGGCTCAGTTTCAGTTTGAGGTATCAGTTTTTCTCTAAACCCTTAATCAGCTTATCCTGTTCAGTTCATGTGTACAAGTTTGTTTTATGATATGGTAGATGTATGTGATGTCTAAATTTGGTTTAGCGGTATAGTTCTTTTCGGAGGTAGTCATTCCATCCATTTTCAACTTAAATGGTTGGTAATTGTATATGGTGATAGCTTGTTTCTGAGTTTTCTGCATGTTTCTAACATTTGAGGATGAATGCTCCCAAGGGGGAGATATTGTTATACCCCGAGAACCCAAGGATCAGACCCAAAAGTGGAAACGGAGAAAAACTAAATATTCGCACCAGGTCACAGAACAGCCCATGAGGTTGGTCGTGAGGAGTGACCACAAGTTGTGAGGTGACTCGTGGTTAGCATGGTTTGGCAAATCCTGAGTGAGGAGGCCACGGGCCTGACCATAAGTCGTGGTCAGACCTCACGACTAGTGAGGTCACCCGTGGTCTACCCAGGAGGTCTGGCAAGTTGGGATGGGCAGTGTAGGCCACGGAAGGTGACCACGAGTCCTGGTCTGACCTCACGACTCTTGAAGTCACCCATGGGTGTCCCTTGGATGTTTGGGCAGTGGACTCAACGGACCATGGCCACGAGTCGTGCCCTCTGGCAATGACCCATGAGTTCCATCGTGGGGACTAGCAACCAGAAATTTCCTGTGTCTTAATAAGGGTGTTTTCATAATTTCCTAAGTCCATAAGGCCTAAACTATGTTTTTTTGGATATTTTTCTGAGTAAGATAAGATGTGTTAAGCCCTTTATGCATGCCCATGCTCATGCAAAATCTTAGAGAGGTTTCTGGGAGATTCAAGGACTTCTTCCTCAAATTTTCATCAATTTCTTTGTGGGTGTTCAAAAAACTTTATGTCCATCTATTCCCAGGTATGTAGGGTTTTAAAGTGGGTGGAATTCTTCCTCACCCATGCCCAATTTTGATTTAAATCTTGAATCCTCCTATCCAAGTCTATGGGGTTTTACCCAAAGCATGACAATGTGATTTTTCTTTATGGGTATACTTTAATTGAGTTTTAATTATTAAATTATGCATGTTGGGAAGATTTTAAATTATCTTCTTCAAAATCATATTTCAATCTTTTAAATCTAAAATGCCCATTGATTAAAGTCCATGAAAGTTATAATTTATGATGAATATTCATTATTTTGAGTTTATTTATGATGGAAAAGCATGAAATCATGTTATCCATGTTTATGAGCATGTTTTGAAAAGAATTGAGTCTGATGAACTAATGGGCAGTGCCCACATGATGAAGAAATTATTTATGATTTATGAAACGAATTACATTATTTATCGATTTATGAAGTTGGCTGATGAAAAGGGCCTTTGATTATTGGCTAAGTATATTTAAAGGAGATCAATGATGATAAATGTTATTTTCTAGCCAACAAAACTTAATGCATGATGTTAATGATTTATGTATGAGCCTATATGCATGTTTTTGGGAACCGTGTCTAGCACCGAGCAGCCCGGCGTTCAAAGGACTATGGCGGTGTCTCATAACCACGTGCCACCATGAGTTGTAAATGATATGATGTATTGATAATGATCCCCTCCAATGTGATATCACGCCTTACGCACGACTCTCGCTGCCTACTTGAGCGAGACAGTGGGGCATCATGAAAGGCTCTACCATGATGGTGTCGGTTATGACGAGTCCTGCCATTGTTCCACATGTTTTTATGCATTATTATGTTTATGTTATTGAATCAAGTTATATTTTGATAAAGTTACTTACAATTTTGATAATGAATGATTATAAATGATTTGAATGTCATGATCCCTATGTTTTATTACGAAGATTTTGATGCAAGCATGATTTCCTTCTCCTATGTATATTTACAAGTTTACTTTACTTTTAAATGTCCGTTTTACTTACCTTGCATACTTAGTACATTCCATGTACTGACCACACACTTTCTATGTTGTATTATTTCATGATACAAGGTTCGGATCTCAGGCTTATCCTCATCCTTAGTCCATCTCAACTTACGCTATCGGCTTGTTGGTGAGTCCTCATGTTCCAAGGGTCGTTTGATAAATTTTCATGTTCATTATGTTTCAGTATTGGTCGGGTTAGTTGGGAATGTTGTCCCATCAACCCATCTTATGTAGTAGAGGCTTTCAGACAAGTATGTACTGTTCGACTGTGTATATGTTCAGTATTTCATGATGTTACGCTATAATTACGTTTACTCTATATCTTTATGATTATCGTTCCGCTTATTTGAATGAGATTAGTTGTATGCATGAGCCATGGGTTGACTTGGGGTCCCTTGGGATCCCTTGTCTCATATCTACGATCCGGGTGTATGTTTGGGTAGTGACAGTGAAAAGTTGCATTCCCTACCATAGGAGGTAGGAGAATTGCACCTGGTACATTGGGCATCACGGGTCATCATCCTCATGATCCATATGCCTGTCCATCGAACCTTCTCCTTCTAGTATGTGTTGACACATATAAAATTCAACCTAGAAGGCATTAACCATGACTGTAAAGCCAAACCAAATAAGATGCAAGATCAATTCAAAATAACAACAACTAGAGGCTATAAAACTACATTCCCCCACAACAACGCCATTTTTGATAACGTCCAAACTATACTTTTCTTTACAAAGGAGCATAAATAGTCATTATTCAAAAGAAATAGCCTGATAGGTGTCAAGGTCAAATCTCACAAGGTATGTCAGCTGATCACACAATACACGTCAATTAAATTGAACTAATTCGAATCAATGTTGCAAAACAAATAAGAGAAAATTGGGGAATCACGATTTACAAAATAATTATGGGTTTGCACATTAAAAATAGGGGCAAAGTATAGACAAGACCAACAGAGAGACTACTAGGGTTGTGATATTAATAGGGGGCTTTAATGGGGTTGAATTGTTAATTGCTCCTATCTTTACTCAACAGTATGATTAGTTGTGGATTATGCGACAGCTTAAGTTTCTCAACCAATTAAATGTCTTATACCTCGGATTTCTCAAATCCCGAGGTTCCTCTTCACAACAACCACATCAACTTGGGCATGGATTCACTATTTCTAGCTCCAATCCTTAATGGATGTGTAATAATGGGTTTTGTCTTTGTCAATCCCAACCCTACATAATTACCACCCAAATACCCCTTAGTGTTTCCTCACCCATACCTTAATTTCCTATTTCAAGCAAAATTAAAGTAAGGAAATGCTACCATATTTGCAACTACGAGTTTTCAACTTAAAATTTAGAGGAAACACTAAAACCATACTAATTGAGTAAATATAAGATCAAATACACAATACCCAACCCAAATCAACCCAATCATTCACACACCTCTAGCAAAGAATTTAGTTACTCATGTAAGTAGAGTAAGATATTGCATTAAACAATAATTCAACATCCATTCACAAACTTGAGTAAGAGAAATTCTAGCAAGGTGTAAACTCCAATGGAATTTTCTACATTCTCAATGAAGAAGATGACTCTTTCTCTTACTACTTCTCTCTACTTTCAACACAAGCAAAAAGAAATAGAATAATGAATACTTTCTAGAATGGAATATTTAGTTCTTTTATTAGAGGTACAAAAATAAGGTACATATTTGCTCCTCTTTTTCTGTACTTGACATTTTACCCCTAGCTGACGGGCTATACTTGAGATTCACCGGCGGTTCACCAGTGTAGGTTCGTGAAATGCCGGTAAGTTCTATTTGAAGGACAGTGAGATTTCGAGTGCTTCGGTGCCGCCATTGCTGATCATCAATAACAGCATCCCCGAGACCACTAGTTGCGCCTCCACGAGCCACTACAGCCGGCCTAGTTAAAGTTGCATAGGAGTTCTTGGTTGATATGGCTAGGCGGATAGCTAAGGCCAAAAAGAAGCAGGCACACACAGCTCTATAGGTTAAAGTTCAGATGGAGTAGGTAAGGCCATGGGTGTCAAAGGAGTTGGAGACATTGTCTAGTTCTGCGCATGGCCGACTGGATTCTTTTGAGAAGAGAATGGATGAGCACATTGCATAGTTACAGGCGTTGGATTTGTCTAGATGGAACTGAGAGCTAGGAGCACTCAGATCTGAGGTGAGGGACTTTGCCGCACAATAGATTGCTGCAGTACCTCTACCGGTACGTCCTGTGATAGATGATTTTGAAGAGGAATTACCATCGATTTTCCACTTTATCACAGAGGAGCCGGTGGCACATGATAAGGGAAAGAGGCCTCGTGAGGAAGCAAGTTTTGATGATGATGCTTCTCTGCTCCATCAGCAAAAATGAGATCGGAATGAGATGGAGAGAGCCCTGAATGAATTAAGAGAGAAGGCTCGACAGAGAGCCGAGACTGAGGAACAAGAGCTCGTGGAGAAGGAACGAGCTCTGTTGGATCTGAGAATGCACCGGGTCAAGTCAGTAATATTGGAGATGACATTGGAATCGTATCTACACCCTCCACTGACTAGGTATCTAACACCTAGGTCGCACAGGTATGTTCTCTATTTCCTCAGTTTTGTTTTATATATATATATGCGTCGAGGCTGACTCATGATTTTCTTGATGGGGGTGGGGAGGGATACCTATGCATTCTTTTTGCTAAACATAACCTGAGGGTTTTTCTTGTCGGATATCTTTTCCCTCGGGTGTTCCATATCTAGTAGAACCGACATATTTAGGATTTCATTTTTTGTTTTTTTAATATTTTTTGTGTTTGTCGGAAGAAATTTAGGTAAACTGAAGGAAGTAAAGAGCGTAAATTGTTGATTTTTTTTTTGTTGATTGATAATTTGATACCCCTCCAAAATGTTTTTATATGTGTATGTGAAAGTTGACAAGTATGACCTTTGTGAATCTTTGCATGACATTGAAACTGTGAACATGTTTACCATTGTATGGCGTACTTGAATTAGCAATTTGTATAAGTGATGATGTTGACCTGTGCTATGTGTGAGCTAGGTTTAATAGTTGAATTCAGTTGTGTGTGTCAAACTAGAACTTGTCTGGTCAGTCCTACCGAGATAGAGGATAGGAAACTAGTAAAGGATCATAGGCTGTTTTTGATTTATAAGTCCACTTTAGCCTTAAAAGACCTACAAAAAGTGAATAAAAGTCCCTTGATCCAAATGTTTGAGCTTAAATTGACCTTTTTTTTGTTTACACCAATTCACCTACCTGCTTTTATTAAGAATGAACCTGTTTTGGCCCCGGTCCCTCCTTGGACATTGTGAACCTAAACCCAGGAAAATCACCTAAGTTTAGGGTGGCTACTATAGAGGTGATTAAGCGGAGTTTGGAGGAATAAAAATTGGGTAATAAAAAAAGAAAGAGAGGGTGCGGTATGCATAGTGAAAAGAAAGAAGTAAAAATTATTGTCAAAAAGTAAGAAAAGAAAAGAAAAGAAAAATGTGACATCAATGTGTTTTTGAATAAAGAGAAACCGTATCCGTAGTTGCTAAAGCAAAGAAAAGAAGAAGCCGTTAAGGGGAAAAAGGGATAAAATAGAAAAAAAAAGTGTGAAAAGTGGAGCCAAGAGGTGTATAGTGCCAAGGAGGGTTGAGCGACTAATTCCATATGTACCATACCCGAGCCCAAGCCTACATTAAAAGCCTAGAAAGTCCTAGAGTGATCCTAGTTACTTGTCAAACGATCGAGGTATTGAAAGTAAAGTCAAGCCTATGGTATTGTATGCACACAGTTTGAATTTCTTTGTGAGAGTGAGTGAATCATACCTAGTCCCAAGAAAATCACATACACATGTGTGAGTATGCGACTTCTTTGAGGTGAGAGCATTTGGTCAACGAAATCGTCTGCTAATTGTCTGGGTCAGTGTTATAGATTCATGTGCGTGGTTGCAAGTGACAGTATTTTGCCATGTTTTGATTCCTCTATGTCATGGTTGGAAATTTTTCATATGCATAGTGATATGAGTTGATACGATGAGGGAGGGGTTATAAAATTTGATTTTGATGTATAAAAGTGACTGCCGTAAGTTTCCGAGAGTTTTTTTCGACTGAAGTGTCGAAGTAGTTTATTTTATTTTATTTTTCCCTGAGGACATGCAAAATTTCTAAGTTGAGGGTGTTGATGTGCCATGATTTTATGGCACTTTTTGACGCTTAAAACCAAGAAATTATGCACATTCCGGGTATGTTTATATCGGTATGATGTGTTTTGTGCTTAATGTTGCAGGAAAAAAGGTTCGAAAGTGAACTAGAAAAATTAATGCTAAAAATAACTAAAATGGTGACTGTGAGGCACTTCATGAGTCATTGGCAGGAGGCACGACTCATTGTTCAAGGCGTGGGAAAATGTTGAAGTTCAATGAACAAGAGACAATATACCTGATGAGTTGAGGGAATGACTCGTTACACCTGGTAACCAGTCGTGAGGTCAATCGTGAAGGCTGATAGAGAAAATTATAACAAACTGACCAGTGGAGTTGACGACAGACATAACGAGTCATCACGTGATGAAACAACTCATTGGCAGATCAGTGGAACAAATCCTAACGTGCACTGGACTTTTTGAGGAATTAGACCATGAGGGGCCTAACGACTCGTGCCCAGGCATGACAAGTCGTTAGGAGACCTGTTGCCACAATTATGTATGATGCTAAGGACGACTATTTTAAGCAAGGAATGACTCATCAGAGGTCCCAACAAATCTTCACCAAGCCCATTGCTACTGTTGACCTGGTTTCCAGTTTTAGTTAGGAAAAGGATTTTTTGGAACTCTAAATACATAGTTTAGGTTTATTTTTAGAGAGAGTTCAGAGATGCCGATTTTATTAGTTTTCAAGTAGGATTTTGGTGTTGTAAGATTGTTGTTGATCTAAGAAACAAGGTTTACAATTTTGTTCTTGAACTTGAGGATCAAAGACAACATTGAAATTTATTAATCATTTTTGGAGTTTTATTCAATCTACTTGGTTTTTCTTCTAGATAATTTGTAAGTTGCAATTGCGATTTATTCAATATTTTGTGATTGTGATCATACAAGCATGAGTGGCTAAACCCATACCTAGGTTTGTGGGAACCAAGATGACTTAACGCACATAGGTCAAATACTTGGTGATTCTTGAACAGGGTTTTATGCATGTATTGTGTTTCCCTTCATTTTGATTGATTCTTCATGGTTGCAAACGTTAGGAATTGCCTTATTCTTACTTACTGGACCAAGGAGGCAATGAATGGGAAAAGGGATTAACAACGGAGATTTGAGGCTATCAACCCTTATCTAATAGTTTGAACTTCTCCGCGGATAGCTAATCCGGTATTAAGGGTAAGGGTCAATTAAAATACACCCGTATACGGACCAAGTTGCATGGTGATAATCATCTAGATAGGGGACCAACCATTTAGGTGAACCTAACTTATCAATATTGCATGTTAAACACAGAAATAGATCACTAGTGTATAAGGCTTGTGGTTATGAAGTCTTGGGGAACACAATCCTAGTCAAGTTATTAATTGAATACAAACCAAATTTGATCTGAGCATTCAGTAGTTTTACTTTTATTTTTTATTCTATTTCTTTCCCCCTTCGGAAATAAGCAACTCAATAGTAATAGACATTCGGATTAAATTAAGTTCTTTCCATATTCCTTGTGGGATCAACCTCAACCTTTGTTGGGTTCTATATTTGACAATCAACCGCTTATATCTCAATTGCGAGGTGTAATTTGGTTGACATCACATACTTAGGAAGGGAATGAGCGACTTACCGGAGAAACACCGACATTACTTCGCGGACCTCCAATGGGTCGCCAACTCTATCTAGTGCAGCTCGGGATTCAAATCCAGTCGGCGACTCATCAGGTGAAGCGCCGTTGCAAAGCGCGAACCAATGGTAATTTGCCGATCTCATCCAGCATACTTGGGAGTAGCCTTGACATTGGCTTCTCAATCAGTGAAATGCCGGAAGCACTCTGCGACGCGCCGGTCAGTCGCGAATCCTTTATCTAGATACTCACACAGGTAATGTCTTTGGCGGCTACATTGGCAAATCGCTGGTTCGCATCACCGATCGCCTGTATGCCCTTATTTGGATTATTCTCCTTATCATAAGGTTGACCGACCTTCAACCCATTAATCTTCAACTTCCCTCCTTCCCACCATTTCTCATCTTCCTAAATTCCCATTTTTCCACCTTTCTCCATTAATGATCACCCTCCTCCTATCCAATAAACTTCCTCTCCTTTCCAAATTAAATACCTCTCCCTACCTTCATTCACCCATCACATTCACTCACCCATAGTCTAAAATGCTATTAGTGGGAAGAAGTGCAAGTTCAAACCATTTGTTGCTACTCACCCATCTGCTAAGGTTTTTGTTTTACTCATGCTCTAATGTTAGGGGAACTATTGATGATATTTTTCTCTTATGTGTTTACCTCATCTTTTACTATGCTATCTATGGCTGGATTTTTGTTTTTTTATGTGGTTGCCACATTTTTCTTGGGTAATGTGTTGGGTGAAGTCTGAGTAACCCCATTTGGGACACCCTCTTAAGTTTCTCGATGATATATCTACTGATACCTTTATTAAGGGTGACTTGCCATTGTTGGATTGGGAGAAAATTGGTGTGTACCAAAGTAGGGGTAGCATGTGGATTTAATTGAATAAAGTTCACCCACTAGCGAACTGCCGGTTGTGCTTAGTGAATCATCGGTCAAATCGCGGGTTAAATTGCACAATTATGAGTTCTATCACAAATTCGCAAATAATCATCGCTTCGCGGTTCAGGACTGGTGTTTTTCCTGTGGGGGAACCGGTGGGTATGATGTTCTCCCTAGGCCACTTATTTATGCTGGCAATTCAACGGCATTTCGCGAACCCACATTCGCCTATTGCCGACGGCTCGCCAGTGTCACCTGAAACACTAATTATCCTCACTTGATTTATTTCCTTTTTCACTTTGAGGTTAAAATGTGTGCGCAATTCTAACATTAGTCTACAACATCATGTCTGCATCTAGACAGCCTCACAAAGGCCAAGAATCAACGAGAACCAGTAATACACAGAACCTATCTTTGGAGGAGGCCCAATGTATATAGTTTAATCGCTTTGGGCTGGATAAAATGGAGGAGTATTATGCATCTTTCAAGGAGAAGCTATCCATCATGCAGATGCTCAGTTTGAGGTGGAATCTTTGAATAATGCTTTCCTAGATATTTACTATCATATTGGACTGCACGATTAGGGTCCATTCACCATACGTGTTGACCCATACATCCCGTTGCATCATACAAGGCACGACAACGACTCCTGAAACATAAGGGACACACAGATGTGTTACCGTGCCTACCGTCTGTATGGGTGCGTGGTCAAGAGGTGCCCATAACTCCGAAGGTAATCAATTCCCTTTATTGGGTAGAGCCAATCCAACCACATTTGACATTCGGCAGGAAGGTAGAGGATAAAGCAAATCAGTTCTAATGTGTAGCCAACATAATTGCAACAGGTCAACCATAATGGGCCATCTCTAGAGGTCTGATTCATCAATGTGACTTGAAATTTGAAGCCCGTATGTGGTTAGACTTGGTTTGTGCTAGGTTAATACCTTCTCAAAACACAATGGAGGTCCTAATTGAAGTTGCCATTCTTATCGCCTACATCATGGATCATGTACACATCAATTGTTGGGGAGATTATATCTCCAGGAGCTTGTACATGGGTTGGGAAATTTTTAAGAAGTCTTTAATTAACCTTCTGTAGAATCCTGTATGACCTAAAAATTATGCACACCATTTATTGAAATAAAAGGGGGAAGTTTAGCAATGATATCCATCATTGCTTGGTCTACCTCGATCCCTTTTTCTAATATCTTATGGCTATGCACAGTGTCTTCTTGAACCATGAAGTGACATTTCTCCTAGTTGAGCACCAGATTAATTTCTTCACACCTTTGCAACACTCGTCCATGTGTCAACGTATTAGTCAAATGAGTCATCCACTATAAAAAAATTATCCATGAAGACTTCTAAGACATATTCTACCATTTATGAGAATATAGAAAGCATGCGTCTTTGGAATGTAGCTAGGGAGTTACATAGACGCAATGGTATCCTACTTAAAGAAAAAGTCACATAATAAAAGTGAAAGTGGTCTTTTTTAGTCTTCCAATGTATTACTAATTTTATTATAAATTAAATATCCATCAAGGAAACAATAATATGCACTTCCAACCAACCGATCCAATATTTGATTAATGAATGACATTGGAATGTTATCTTTGCAAGTAGAAGCATTGATCTTGTGGTAGTCCATGCATACTCTCCATCTAGTGAATGTCCTCTTTGGTACCAACTCATTTCTTTTATTTTTTATAACTGTGATTCCTCATTCATTTGGAACATAATAGACTGGGTTAACCGATTTAATATCGAATATCGTGTATACATGTCACGACCCAAACATTTGCCTGATCGAGACATGGGACAAGGAACCCCGAGAGGTTCCAAGTCAACCAATGGCATGATCATAGCATAACATTTTCATAATAACAACCAACAAAATTCATAACCAAGTAGAAGCTAACTGAAAGAGTCTAATTAAATCCATAAGAACAAATGTAAAGAAACATTATTATAAAGCTAAATCTGCTATACAAGTCTGAAAGCCTCTACTACACTGATGAGTTGTTGGGACTAGTCCCCAGCTAAATCTGAATGTCTGAAAACTAAAACATAATGAAATAAAAAACATATATTGCGTCCTCGGGAGATGAGGAATCACCACAAGCAGCTGAGGTCGGAATGGAGCACATATAACTATGTGGCTGAGTCTTGAAACCTGAATATATTTCATGAAACGATATAGCACATAAATTATGCAGTCAGTACTTGGAATGTAGTGAGCATACGAGATGCATAAGTAAACTACACATGCAAGTATACAAGAAGGAAGCAAATGGAGTACATCGACATATAACTGAGCTGGAATACAACCACCCTATCTGAGATACATATATATTGACATTAAACTTTTATTTGAAAACATTTACTGAAGTATAATAAAACTGATGCATAAGGGTCATGTGTTGCATATATACTGAGAATTGAAGTAGTAATTGATACCATACACTCTACAGACTATCTGTTGATAATTGAGTCTGTATCCTGCTAAACTGATTTTAACTAAACCCTAAAATTATACAAAGCTGAGTTGAGCTGATATCATAGACTAAATGAACATTCTTTGCTATGGGGAGTCCCAGACTGACTAAGGAAAAAATTCTCGGCTATGTCGAGTCCCTGACTGACTAAGAGAAACATTCTTGGCTATGGAGATTCCTTCAATGACTAAGGGAAACATTCTTTGCTATGGAGAGTCCCTGAATAACTTAAAAAATTGTCTACTAATAAGAGTCCCTGACTATCACAACACGAACGGTGGCCCGGATCGTAACACGGGACACGAATTCCTGAGAGACCCCAAGTTGAGCCATAGCATAAGCATACATTTAATCTCAATCAAGAAACTGAATAATCAATAAAATACTCATAGCGGAAGTCTAACTTGAACACAACATCAGAAAACAAAATCCAAAGCTGAATACATACATATGTCTGAAAAACCTCGAAACATTACAAGTTGATGGGACAAGACCGCAACTAACTCAACAAAAATGAAACTGAAATATACGTAAGAAATCTAAGTACTCTAGCACTCCATAGATGAGCATTTACCAAAAATGAAAACTCTAACTCTGATAAGCTGACTACGAGCGGCGTGGAACCTTAGAGCTAGGTCCCGTATCAAGAAATGATACAACATAGAGTATGCGGTCAGTACGTAGAATCTACCGAGTATGCAGGATAAGTAAAACCGCTAAAGTAAACAAAATCATTTAAAGACAATGCATAATATTACATAAACATTAAGAGTTTGAGACTAGGGCTTGCATGCATTATTTCTGAAATCATGATATCTTCATAACATAACATAACATAAATTCATAACATCATAACTGAATCGATTGACTCGAAGCTGAATTCTAACATTTATAAGCAAAGATGAACATTGAGTAAAACCTTCTTTAGAACATACATATATGTATAAATATATAAGTCTCATGAGTAATGAATTTGCATGTCTGAAATCTTGAGGAATAATGTGAGACTCGTCTTTTAACCAACATACCACGATAGAGCTTATGTTGTGCAAACTATCACACTCAAGTGGGTAGAGCCATCCAAAGCTTTGCTAGGTCTAGGGATGATACCATGATATTGATATCAAGCTCGTAGGCGTAAGTAACATATAATAATGTAAAACTACGTTGGTGCGTAGTTCTGAAGCATAGGGTGATCGACCCTAAGCCTACTCGGTGCTAGAAATTACTCCGCAAAACATTCATATGCTTTACATCGTTTTATAACGATGCTCAACCTTGTCTATTGATGAAGCTCAATAATCAAATACATCTCAAATATGAAATCATGCATATGAGAAGAATTAGCTCAAAATATACCACAAACTGAAAATATAATTGGGAGCCTTCACTCCAAAACCATGTGATATTCTATGCATAGGAAAACTTTAACTCAAAACAAACCACAAGCTGAAAATGTAATTGTGAGTCTTCGCTCTAAACAATGTGGTAAGCTCAATTCGGGAAATTCATCATGCATACTTAACATGTGGGCATTGTCCAAACCTTTATCATACATAGGAATACTCAATTCTCATCGAAAAAATAATTGTAAACTTGGGTAGCTTCAAAACATGCAATTCATCATAATATCATCATATACTCATCACAAATCTCATCTTTCATGAACATCTCATCTATGGGCTTTTAATTCATAAAACCAAAATCATGATTTTAAATTGAAAACATTATAAAATTTGCCCATGCTTCATAATTCAATAGTAGAATCATAATCAAATCATATCCATGTATTGAAATAGGAGATTCATGCATTTGGGTTAAAACCCCATAGATTAGACATAGAATTTCATACTTTAGAGAGGGATTGGGCATGGGTATGAAATAAATCACCCATTCATAACCCTACATACCTGTTGGTAGATGATTCTAACACTTTTTTGGATGCCCAATAGGAAATTGACAAGAAATTGCTGAAATGATAGGCTTGATCACCCTCTCAAGTGTTCTACCTTGCATGCATGAACGAGTGAGGCCTAAAATGAACTTAACCCCTTTAAAAGTCACTATTCATAACTCAAAATATCATAGTTTAGGCATTAGGAACTTAGGAATTGCGGAAAAGCCTTTACTAGATTCGCAGAAATTAACTGTTAGGTGGTCCCAACGAGGGACCTAACGACTCGTTTCTTATGGTCATGACTCGTGGAGTCATCCATTAAGTACACTACTCATCTGATCAACTGGGTTCATCAAGGGAAACCTCATGACTTGTTAGTAGTGACCACAACTCATGGTCACCATCTGTGATGTACACTGTCTTGGCCTCGACAAATCTATTCCATGCTTAATCACCACTAACCCCATGAATCATGGGGGATGACCAAGACTCGTGGGGACCTCCTGTTGAGTGCATTACCTTCCTTCTTCTCTTTTCTTTCCTTCCCCCACCCCACAATTGACCTAACGACTCGCTATCACGCCCATGGGGGTCCTTTTGCTCAAACTTCCCAAACACTTGATTGGCCTCCCCACGAGTCACATCCCGACTCGTGTTATGCACCAACGGGTCATCCTAAGACTCGTTTTGTGCCTGGTGACAGTTTTTAAGCTTTTATCCAATTCAACTCCCAAGTCTGATCTTTGGGCTACAAGGGTATTACAATATCTCCCCCTTAGGAACATTCAACCTCAAATGTTGGAAAACACATAGAAAAGCAGACACATGAAATTATCACATTCAAATACTGATAATTTAAACTGAAATCTGGCGAAATGACTACCTCCGATTCAACTATAGAGCTAAATTGAATTCACAAATCATATATACATTCATATACATAAAAGAAACTTGCACACATGAACTGAACATGAAACTAAATAGAGTCTGAGTGCAAAACCTATACCTCAAGCAAAAACTGAGCTAGTAGAGAATAAATGTGGGTATCTAATCATATCCGTTTGGGCCTCCCACGTAGCTCCTTCAACATGATGGTTCTTCCATAATGCTTTAACTGAAGATACTTCTTTGTTCCTTAGCCTTCGAACCTGTCGATCCAGTATTTCCACCGGAACCTCTTCATAACTAAGGCTGTCTTTCATGCCTACACTATCGACCAGGACAACTAGAGCTCGATCACCCAAGCACTTCTTTAAGAGCAACACATGGAATATAGGATGCACGGAAGATAACTCTGAGAGAAACTCCAACTCGTATGCCACCTTACCAACCCGTCTAACATGTCGTTAGGGGCCGACATAGTGGGGACTAATTAAATGGAATCATATTGTCAATGAGTATGAGGCAGACCTGTGATGAAATCCATACTACTTACTTCCCACTTCAAGTAAGAATACTGATATCCTTAAGTACACCTCCCGGTCTTTGATGCTCAACCTTTACTTGCTGACAGTTCGGACACTTGTCTACGAATTTTACAATATCCTTCATCATGCCATTCCACCAATAGAGTTCTCGTAAGTGATGGTACATCTTGGTGGCACCCGAATGGATAGAATACCTAGATCCATGAGCCTCATGCAACATCCAGCTCCTAAAATCATTGACATCCAAAACACATAGGCGACCCTGGTACCGAAGCACACCATCTCTCTCTTTGGAGAAGACCTCCACCTTCTGACATTGAAAGGCTTCGTTCAACTTTACCAAGATTCGGTCCTTATCTTGTCTATATTTCACATTAGTCACCATGGACAATTTTGATCAGTTCCGCAAAAGAACACCGCCACCAGTCGAGTCAATCAAACTAACTCCCTACCTTGCAAGTGGATGTACATCTCTCACTAGTTCTTCTTCCCCTCATCAACATGGGACACACTCTCCATAAAAAGCCTACTAAGTTCATCCGCTACCACATTAGTCTTACCCGGATTATAAAACACACTTATATCGTAATCCTTGAGTAGCTCCAACCACCTCCTTTGTCGAAGATTGAGATCCTTCTGAGTAAGCACATATTGCAAGATCTTATGGTCCGTAAATACATCCACGTGGACCCCATACAATTAATGTCTCCATATCTTCAAGGCAAATACCGTGTGCGGCCAATTCAAGCTCATGGGTCGGGTAATTCTTCTCATGAGCTTGCAATTGTCTAGAGGCATAAGCTATACATTCTCGTGTTGTATCAATACACACCCAGGTCTGATCCTTGATGCATCAACATATACCACGAACCAATCGGTACCCTCCGGTAGAGTTAACACCAGTGCTGAAGTAAGTCGAGTCTTCAACTCCTGGAAGCTCTTCCCACAAGCCTCCGACCATTGAAATTTCACCTTCTTCTGAGTCAATTTGGTCAAAGGTGCTACAATAGATGTAAAAACCTCAACAAATCTCCAATAGTATCCAACTAAACCCAAGAAACACCGAATGTCTAAATGATTCACGGGTCTAGGCCAATTCTTTACTGCCTCAATTTTCTGAGAATCTACCCTTATACCCTCACTTGATACCTCATGGACCAAAAATGCTATGGAGTTTAACAAAAACTTGCACTTGATGAATTTGGTATATAACTGACGATCCTTGAGAGTCTGAAGAACTACTCTCAAATGAGCGGCATGCTCCTCCTCGCTCTGAGATTATATCAAGATGTCATCAATAAACACAATCACAAACATGTCTCGATATGGCTTGAACACCCTGTTCATCAAGTTCATAAAAGTTGCAGGAGCATTCGTTAGTCCAAAAGACATAACTACAAACTCATAATGAACATACCGCGTACTAAAGGTTGTCTTCGGGCTGTTACACTCCCGAACTCTAAGTAGATGATAACCGAATCTGAGATCTATCTTTGAGAAACACTTGGCACCCTGAAGCTGATCAAATAAATCATCAATACTAGGTAAAGGATACCTGTTCTTGAAGGTGACTTTGTTCAATTGCCGATAACTAATACACATGCGAAAAGAACCATCTTTCTTTCGAACAAAGAGAACTGGTGCACCCTATGGAAACTTGCTCGGTCTAATGAAACCCTTATCTAACAAGTCCTTCAACTGCTTTTTCAACTCTTTTAGATCGACTGGATACATTCTGTAGGGAGGAATAGATATAGGCTGCATGTGGGAAGAAGGTCAATACTAAAATCGATCTCCCGTTGGGGAGGGATTCCTGGTAAATCATCTAGAAAGACCTTTGGATACTCACGAACTACTGGAACTGACTAGATAGTCAGTGTCTCGAACTCAACATCCAGAACCCTAACTAGATGGTACACACAACCCTTAGATATCATCTTTCTAGCCATAAGGTATGAAATGAAATGACGTATAGCTCAACTACCTTTCTATTCTATGACTAACTCACCCGAAAATCTGAACTCTACTGCCCTGGTTCTACAATTAACTAAAGCATAGATGCAAATAGAAAATCCATGCCGAGAATAACATCAAAATTGGTCATGGCTAACTCTATCAAATCTGTTGAGGTGACATTTTGAAGGACTGAGACTGGGCAACCTCTATACACCTGTCTAGCTATAACTGAGTCAGCTACTGGAGTAGCAACTGAGAAGTGTTCTAACAAGACTTCAGGACTGACTCCAAAGTTACTGGCCACATAAGGTGTCATAAATGACAAGGTAGCCCCTAGATCTAATAAAGCATAAACATCAATATGGAAAACTCATAATGTACCAATGACCACATCTGGGGATACCTCCTACTCCTGACGGGATGCTATGGTATAGAATCTATTCTGGTGCTGATTGCCAACTGTGCTAGTCGATGCCCCCTAATAGGTTGAGCATGTGGGAGGGGCTGTTTAACTAAAAGCTTGGCCTCAGACCCCAACCTGATCCTGTCTCGCTACTGGAAAATTTCTAAGCATGTGTCTGGGCTTCTCAAATTTGAAACAAGCACCTGACCTTGCCATGCAATGGCCCGCGTGCACCCGACCGCATCTACGACAAGCTGTGGTGCTAGAATCAATGGGTCTACTGCTCTGACCCCTCAAGCCTGATTCTCTCTCTCTCTTATCATGTCTAGGCCTAGATGACACACTCAATGTCGAAGATGCTGGAGCTGATGATCTCTGGTGAGTCTGTTGTTGGTGCCCACCACCTGACCTTGAGTGGGAGAATCTGTGGTCATCGGTCCTGGCCCTCTTGGCCTCCCTCTTCCTCAGATGTGATGCCTCCATTTGCTAGGCATACAACACAATTTGTGGGAAATCCATGTCCTGATGGAGCATAGCGGTCCTATAATCGTTGTCCAAATAGGCCGCTATTCCATGGACGAATCTACGCACCCGTGCCCTCTGATCGGCTACCAACTCTGGGCATATTTCAATAGGCGATTGAACTCAAGAGCATACTCTTGTATAGTCATTCTACCTTGCTTCAAATTCACGAACTCAGCTGCCTTCAGCTCCCTAATCTCACGAGGGAAGAACCAGTCTAGAAATGCAACATGGAACTCTTCTCAAGTGACAAGGCCCGCTCCAATGACCCTGCTATCTTTCCATTGGTGAAACCATATGTGCGCGACCCTTTACAACTTGTACGAGGCCAACTCCATGCACTGCACACCATTCACCCCCGATGATTTGGGTGATTTTCATAATCTCATCCAAAAACTCATGCAGGTCCTCATCTACCTTTGACCCGAGAAACTCCGGTGGGTTCATTCTCAAGAAGTCTATGACTCGAGCCCCTACTATATTGGCATTTTGCAGATTAGGCACAACAGCCTGCTGATTGACCTGAGAGGTCAAGGCCTACACAGGCATCTTAATAGCGGCCCAGAACTCACCATGGGCAGCTAGCTCCGATGCCTAGTGCTCCTGAACTGGTGGGGCTTGCTGATGCCCATTTCCATTACCATCCTCGTGGACTTCACCATTTCCATTTCTCTATCGTTCATCCTTCGAGGAGCCATGATTATGCAATCACGAATAGCACGAATTAGAAGGATAAAAAGACTTTTCATAGCACGACATAGACCATGAAAGAAGGGGAACATTTCCTAAACATCTCATAGCCTTTTCGTCATAAGTCTGGCGCACTTCACACCCATGAAAATGACTCTACTTAACACGACTTTCAGACACCCTTGGACACACTTCAATCCTATGGCTCTGATACCAATTTTTTCACTACCTGAATGGAGGACCAGATCGTAACACGGGACAAAGAGCCCTGAGAGATCCTAAGTTGACAAATGGCATAAGCATACATCTAATCTCAATCAAGAAACTAAATAATCAATAAAATACTCATAACATAAGTTTAACTTGAAAAAAACATCAGAACATGAAATTCGAAATCCGAAGGTGAATACATACATATGTTTAAAAAGGATCTAAACATGATGAGTTGATGGGACAAGACCCCAACAAAAATGAAACTAAAATATACATAAGATATCTGAGTAGTCTAGTCCTCGAGATATGAGGACTAACTAATAATGCAAACACTAACTCTGATAAGCTAACTATGAGCGGGGCTGAACCTGAGAGCCGAGTCTTGTATCATGAAATGATATAGCATAGAGTATGCGGTCAGTATATGGAATGTACCGAGTATGCAGGGTATGTAAAATCGGTAAAGTAAACAAAATCATTTCAAGATAATGCATAATATAACATAAACATTAAGAGTTTGAGAGTAGGGTTTGCATGCATTCTTTCTGAAATCATGATCTCTTCATAACATAACATAACATAACATCATAACATCATAACTGAATTTATTGACTCAAAGCTAAATTCTGACATTTATAAGTAAAGTTTAACATAGAGTCAAACCTACTTTAGAACATGCATATATGTATAAATATATAAGTCTCATGAGTAATGAATATGCATATCTGAAATCATGGGAACAATGGGAGACTCGTCTTTTAACCGACATACCATGATAGAGCTTAAATGGTCCCAACTATTACATTCAAGTGGGTAGAGCCTTCCAAAGCCTTTCCAGGGCTAGGGACAATACCATGATATTGATATCAACTTTATGGGCCATTAAGGCTGGGATAGCTCACAAGGGAGGTCCCAAGTAATATATAATAGTGTAAACCTATGTTGGAGCATAGTTCTGAGGCATAGGGTGATCGACCCATAGCCTAGTCTGTTCTAGAAATTACTCCCAAAAACATTCATATGCTCTACATTGTTTTATAATAAAGCTCAACATCATATATTGACGAAGTTCAATAAACAAATACACCTCAAATATGAAATCATGCATATGAGAAGCTTTATCTCAAAATATACCACAAGCTGAAAATATAATTAGGAGCCTTCGCTCCAAAACCATGTGGTAACGTAAGCATAGGAAACTTTAACTCTAAACAAACCACAAGATGCAAATATGATTGGGAGTCTTCGCTCCAAAACAATGTGGTAAGCTCAATTCGGGAAATTCATCATTCATACTTAATATGTGGGCATTTCCCAAAGCTATATCATACTTAGGAACACTCGATTCTCATCAAAAACATAATTATAAACATGGGTAGCTTCAAAACATGCTTTTGATCATAATATCTTATCATCATCATATACTCATCGCAAATCTCATCTTTCATGAACATATCATCTATGGGCTTTTAATTCATAAAAATAAAATCATTATTTTAAATTGAAAACATTATAAAATTTTCCCATGCTTCATAATTAAATAGTAGAATCATACTCAAATCATGCCCATGTATAGAAACAGTATATTCATGCATTTGGGTTAAAACCCCATAGATTAGACATAGAATTTCATACTTTAGAGAGGGATTTGGCATGGGTGTGAAAGAAATCACGCATTTGTTACCTTACATACTTGTTGGTAGCTGATTCTAACAATTCTTAGATGCCCAATAGGAAATTGATATGAAATTGATAAATGCTAGTCTTGATCACCCTCTCAAGTCTTCTACCTTGCATGCATGAATGAATGAGGCAAAACATGTACTTAACCCCGTTAAAAGTCACTATTCATAACTCAAAACATCGTAGTTTAGGCCTTAGGAACTTAAGAATTATGGAAAAGCCCTTACTAGATTCACAGAAATTAACTGTCAGGTGGTACCAACGAGGGACCTAATGACTCATTGCTCAGAGTCACAACTCGTGGAGTCATCTGGTAAGTACACTTCTCATTTAATCAACAGGGCTCTTCACGGGCAACCTCATGACTCATGGTCACAATCCATGATGTACACTGCCTTGGCCTCGACAAAGCTATTCCATGCTTGATCACGACTCATCCTAGGAATCGTGGGGGCTGACCACGACTCATGGGAACCTCCCGTTGAGTGCCCTGCCTTCCTTTTTTTTCTTTCCTTCCACCACCCAGGTCTTACCTAACGACTCGTGGAGTCTGACCACGAGTCATTGTCATGCCCGTAGGGGTCCTTCTTCTCAAACTTCCCAAACTCCTCACTGGCCTCCCCACGAGTCACATCACGACTTGTGGGCTACACCAACGAGTCATCCCATGACTAGTTTTGTGGCTGGTGCAAGTTTTTAAGCTTTTCTCTGTTTCAACTCCCAAGTCTGATCTTTGGGCTTCTGGAGTATTACACTGACTAAACTAAGGGAGACATTCAGACTAACTGAGGGGAAACATTCTCAGCTATGGAGAGTCCCAAGAAACTATAACATGGAGGTCACTGCTCTGCCGTCATTCGTTTAGTCTAAGTCACTTCAGTTAATCAAAGACATGAGCATTCAACTGTTTACATCATACTGAATCATTTATAATTGATTTAGTCTACTTTCTACTAACAGCAAGCCCAAAGGTCTGAAGGATCATTCTCATGCTTTATCATCATAATTCATAACGTCATAGTCCCGAATCATCGTTTAAATCATACATTCTATTTTCATTAAGCATTGCTAGGATCAGATCATACTTTAGACATGTCCACCACATTTATATCTCGAATTCACATTACATAGCATATGACGTATATCTTAGATTCATGTAAGATCCATAGATCCAAATCATACTTTAACATATATATATTAAATCATATATTCAAGATTTACGAAAAACCCATATAATCAACCCATACCTTGAACATATGTAATAAGATCATTATGAAAGCATATGAATATTTCATTAACCATATTTCAAAATTTACTCTAAATCATGATGAAGATTCGATAATCATTCCATTACCATAGGTTCGACTTATATCCAAAACATCTATATTGATGTAATAGTGTAAACTTGTACATACTTCACATTGATCAAAGACCATAAGTTCTAATCATTCGAATCTCTAGAATAACTCATGGTGAAAATTCAACATTCATTCCATTCACATATCATACAATATTTCAAGGAGGTGCAAGTAACTTCAATACATAAACTATTATAAGTCATGAGGGTTCTTCGAATGAAAACATAGGAGTTCATGCATAAATTGAAACCCTAGAACATGCTTTTGTAGAATCAAAGGATTTAGGTTTTTAAAATAAAAGTTCGCGCACAAGGATGAAAGGATTTCCTTGTTGAAAACCCACATACCTGAATAGGAGAAATCCCACTTGAACTCAACCCTTGAAGCCTTGGAAGAACCCTAGTTGAAATGTTGAGTCTTTGAGAGACGAAGACGAAGAAGAGTTTGAGAGGATATTTTGAGGAAATGAGGGATTAGACTAGAAGAACTCCTTAAAAAGTCCCGTCTAATATTCAAAACAACGTCATTTAGGAACTAGAAGAATATGATTTTACCGAAGTACCCCTTGAACTAAGCTTGAAAACCTGCCCGTCAGTGACCACGACCCTCACCAAGAGTCGTTTGTCCTCATCACAACTTGTGGTGACCATCTGTTACCTTCACTTCCAAACACCTATAACCCTTAACCAATTGCTTACCACGACCCACCTAACGAATCATGGCATTGATCACGACTCGTGGTGTCTAGTCGTTTGGTACACTCCCTGTCCTTCCTTCATCCTTCACTACCTTTGACCACGACTGACTCAATGAGTCATGATGCTGACTAGGACTCATGGTCATGTTCATGGTTACCCAAGAATTTGAAATTCCAACTTAAGCCAAACACCTCACCACGAGTCACTTAACGACTCGTGGTCATCCTGACAGGTCATAGGACTACTTGTTCTATGACGTGGTGTAGAAAATTCTATTTTCTCTATTTTAACACCTGCGTCTGATCTTACGGTTTTCGGGGCATTAAAATATCTCCCCCTTGGGAATGTTCTTCCTCGAGTGTGGGAAAGAACATTGAAAACTGGGGAATAACGGATATCCCAAATACTGAGCATTTACAACAGAATATGATGGAGTACCCGAGTCCACGATAATCTTATACATCTGAACTGAGCATCTAAATCATATATGCATGCTGAGTAAGAGGGACCGTAAGACATGAAACTGACATGAAAGTAAATAGAACACCGACAAGGATTCTTTCCCTCCAACTGGTACTGAGGTAGTACATACTGAGCCATCATTCTCAAATCATCTGCTTAAATTGAGCTAGAATTCATGATATCTGGTCTACTGAAGGTAAGGAATTTGTGAGTATAGATCATTCATGACATCTAAAATTGATTGCATACATGAGGTAACTTGACTTGCTGAGCTAGTAAAGCAACTTCTAAAGACTGAGTTCGAGCTAAACATACTGAAAGAAATGAGTTTGCACACATTTCTAATTCATAACATGAAGATGAGCCTTAAGGATTTATAGAGTAAGACTGGAATCGTTGTCTAAAGTGACTACGTAGAAATCCTGGAAGTTTTCACATAGGGATGGGTACAGCCCAACTTCAACTCAAATACAATAGAGGTTATCTAAACCTAAAGGGATTGACATACCACAACTGATAGGGCTGGAACTCCCCTGCTAGCATACTCAAGATCCGGCTTTTCTCACATACTTACCATCGCCCCCTTAGCTTAAAGCCATCATTCTAAGGATCATGAATCTTTCTTAAGTCGGTCTAAATCACTAACTCCTAGCTTCTCCTTCACTTCTGACATTCACTACAAGCCCTATACTCACAACTATTCACATCACACATCGACAATCTCTTCTCAAAAAAATATCATAGGACTTCTTATTCAATACTGGGGCTCTAGGCTAGCAACATGCAAAGAGTATCAAAAGAAATTCATAACATACCTGTGACTACTTTTGGCGACTTGCCCTTATCATTATATGCTGCCAAGGCGTAGGAGCAGTTTTGACATTGTCTACCATCTACGCTAGTTGATGCACCCTGCTGAAATGGATGGGCTATCGGAGCTACTAAAGTGGTGGCCGAGTCTCTACTCTCGCCTTACTTAGCTGCTGTATAATCTCAGTGCTTATGACCCAACTTGCCGCACCAAAAACGAGCATCCGAGCCAGCTATGCATTCTCCCAAATGGTGTTTCCCACAGCTCATACACAATGGGTACATAATCTCCCTTACCCTAGGTTTATAAGAAATGCTTGTTATTGAAGGTGCTGGCGCTGATGATTTATGCTGGTAGTGTGAGCAGTGTCCACCACTTGTCCTCTGGGGGGAGAACTCTAAATATCCGGTTCTAGCTCTCTTGGCCTCTCTGTCTTTTTCCTACACCTATTTCGCTTCTATTTGTTCAGGGAATATCACTAAATGTGGAAAGTCTATGTCCTTGCACAACATGTTGGTTTTGCACTCTTTGACCAAGGAATCTGACACTCCATTCACGAATCCGTTCACACGAGCCCTCTAGTCGGCTACCATCTCTGCTACATACTTGGACAACCGGGTAAACTCCAACGCATACTCCTAGACAGTCATGTCATTTTTTCTCAAATTGATGAACTCTGCTGCCTTTGCCTCTCATAACTCCCTAGGGAAAAACCTGTCCTGGAATGCAGTCATAAACTCATCCGAACTTATAGGGTCTGCTCCAACTCCACGGCTTTGACACCACTGGAAAAATCATATATAAGCGACTCCTTTCAGCTGGTACGAGGAAAAGCCTGCGCTCTCAATTCCCGTCACCCCCATGATTTGGGTGATCTTCTGGATCTCTTCCAAGAAATCATACGGGTTCTTATCCACCTTTGACCCTAAGAATTCGGGTGGACTCATTTGGAGGAAGTCTCTCACTCTCGCAGCCGCTATGTGCCCATTCTGGGGAACACGAGCCATCGATTGCTGTTTAATCTTGGCAGTCATGGCCTGTGCCAACATATGAAAGTCTTCCCTGAACTTGGCATGGGTAACATGGTCGTTCATCCGGTTCGCCGGGATGGTGGTGCTTGCTAGCGCTCATTACCATTTCTTCTTCCATTCACTCGTTTGGGAGGATTATCTGCGAGCCCGTAAAGCACGAGTCAGGAGAGAAACTGTTTGAGTTTCATACTCTAAACATGATAAGAATCCTAAAGAAAAGGAAACAATCCTAGAACGTCTTGTAGCCTCTTCGTCATAAGTGTGGCGCGCTTCACACACATGAAGAGGACTCTACTTAACGCGGCTTTCAAACACCTTAGCACACTCTAACCTTACTTTAATACCAAGTTTCTCACGAACCGAACATAGGCCTGGATCGAGATACTGTACAAGAAATCCCGAGAGGCTCCAAGTTGACCCATAGAATGATCATAGCATAAAATTTTCATAATAACAACTAACAAAAATCATAACCAAGCGGAAGCTAACTTAAAGAGTCTAATTAAAATCAATAAGAAAAAATGTAACAAAACACTATTACAAAGCTAAATCTGTCTATACAAGTCTGAAAGCCTCTACTACACTGATGAGTTGTTGGGACAAGCCCCCAGCTAACTCCTAACGTCTGAAAACTAAAACATAATAAAATAGAAAACATAAATCGCATCCTCTAGAGATGAGGACTCACCACAAGTAGTTGAGGTGGGAATGGAGCATATAAAACCACGTGGCTAAGTCTAGAAACTTGAATCTATATCATCTAAATGATATAGCACATAAAGTAAGCAGTCAGTGATGAGTTGGTAATTTACCAACTCATTAGGCTCTTAAGCTTGAGTTTTTACTTAGTTTTTGAGTTGATTATATGGATTTTATGCCATTTTTTCCTTTGTTGTGTGCAGATACCTAAATATGTAAAAAAGAGTAGAATTGGAGCAAAAAGAAGGAAGTGAGGTCAAATTTGAGGTCCACCGATGAAAATCGGCAAAATGCCGGTCAAAAGTCGATCATCACTGCCTCTGAGGAAGAATGCCACCGGAGAAACGCGAGTCGCCAACGATGACTCGCCGTTCCAGTCATCGAATTGTTGCACCCTGAAAAATTTTTGGAAATTATTTGATATTCGTATGCTATGTTAAGGGATGTACGGGTTGTATATTGATCGTAGATGACAAGGGAAATGTGTACGAATGGAAAAAAACAAAGAGTATGTAAAGTTTATAAATTAGAGTCAATTTTAAATGACCATATATCCCAATATATAATGAATTAGAAGCTCCACGACCTATTAAATTAAAGGTATTTGAGTCTAGTTTTCAAAACATCAAACGTCTCATCAATCGGAGTTAGGAAGAAAACGTTATTGGTGTTTTACAGTAGCACTATCGGGCAGTGACATGGCCACCGCCCTAAAAACGGCCACCGAGCAAACACCTTTATATTTTATGTTTTTGGTTATGAAATCATTTTCAAATTTTCCAGGTTTGAGGTGCTTTCTTACCCTATTAAATCCTCTCTGTTTTCCAGTAGCAAAGCCTTAGAAACCAAGAGGAAATCCCTCAAGAAAACACCATCAAAACACAAGCAAAAGTTGATGGAAGTGAAGGCAATATTGTGGTGAAGTTGTTGCTGCCTTGTAGCTTCGTTTTGGCATTGTTGTTTCTACGTGTTTGGGACTATTTTGAGCTAATGTTATAATCCATCTTAGTAGGAATTGTTCCTAAGAAATAGTTAGTCACTTCCCTCTTTTGAAATCTCTAATTAGTGTATGAATTTTTGAGGGAAAACTAGAAGAAAGTTATGGTTTGTATGTTGACATGTTGTAGTTGTTGTGCTGTTATTTTGCTGCATTTTGGTCATCAAGATTTCTGCATTATTGGGAAGTGGTTTGGAGGAAAATACTCCTATTATATCCAACAATATTCTCATGCCAAGGGTAAGTGTTTCTAATTTCTTAACTTGTCTAACAATCCTAGCTAAAGCTCGAAGTTGGAGGTTATGTTAGGCTGCCGTTGTTGGTATGTTGTTGTTGAAGTTCTGCTCGTTTTTTAAGGTTGGTTTCTGAGAATATACTCTATATTTGTGGGAGTTTTTCATGAGAAAAGTGAGGTAATTTCCTACCTCTATTTTCCCCCAAAGTTGTAGAAACAAGTTGAAATAAGAAATGCTAAGTGCTTCCTTATTTGTTTGTGTGACTGCCTATTGATGTAACATTTTGGCTGGATAAATTGTCTTGAAACAGCCTTGTCACTTGGTGATAAACTCAATTAATTTAAGGGTCTAAAGTTCTGGTTGTTGAAAGAAAGAAACGACATCAGAAAGCTTGCCAAAAAAAAAGGTATGTGAGGCGTTCTTTGTCTCTCGATTTTCAAGCACGAATTCATGCCGAGGATTAATCTGGAATTACCCTGCACTTGAGCTTCTGTAGTAGCATATTTTCTTTCCTCTCAATTTTTATGATTACTTGGTATTAAGGTGTTTATTTGCTAAAGAGTTGGAATGCATGAATGTTAAGCTGAGAGGGCAATTGCCTTCTATCATGGTCATAGTTGTAAATTGAGTCTGAAGTCCCCTTGGCGTGGGCACTGTGAGCTGGTCCTTTACTTTATGTTATGTATTTGTGGTGTCAATGTTTTTTCACATTATGGTTGCTAAAAAATTTGGTAAGCATGGCAAGAGGACGACGCGCAGACAAACCTAATAATTGAATCGGGTTTTAACTCAATAAGGGCTAACGAGGGTAACGAAATGGAATTTCCTTATGACAGTTACCTACCTCTCATATTCATCTTTTAAGGTACCTAGGTACATGAGGTGAGTCCCCGATCCCTCTTCCTTAAGCTAAGAGACTAATTAATACGTTTCGTAATTAACCGATACGTTAAACTTGGAAGGTAGAACCCGAATGGGTAAAGTATTGATATTTCTATGGGACCATCTTTATTGGCAGGTTATGCACAATATCTTGATGTTAACATGTTAGGATAAAATCATAACATATATATGTTTACGCTTATATTCAAATTATGCGCTAAAGAGGCAAGGATTGCCTTTAGAAAGTCGCTATATGTTTATTAGAACTCTTGAGTTATCTAGACCTCCTGAGAATTGCTTAAGTCTTTAAGTAGACACGTCCAAGTTCTTTGAAAGTTGTAGATGTGTAAGGAAATTAACCTAAGTGTAAAAGATGAGGCGCTATTAGCAAATGAGAGATAAGAGTAAATGTAAGACCTTTTAAGGTAATATGTGAGGTAATGCCTTCTGTTCATAGTTGATTTCAAGAACCTTTGAGCGACGTTAAAATATGAGCAAGACGAGTTTAAGAGACAAGGTTGGCAATTAGGTAAGAAGGTAAGTTCGTACAAGAATTGCTGGAATAGTGAAAACGAGAGTAAATAATTAGGTAGGGAATGACGAATCCTATTTGGAAAAGAATTTAAGATGAATACGAAAAGTAGAGCTAAAGGTTGTTAAATTTGATGATAAGTGTTAGGATTTTTAATCAATTAGGCAAATAGCTAGCAAGATTTACCCTGTTATAAAGACGTTTAGCAAAAGAGTTATAAATAAAGTTGTTTATGTTCAGTTATGTTAAGCTAATGAAAGGCCAATAAAGTGTTAACTCCTTAAGAAATAATTAGGATCGAATATTGGAGATAGTGACTCAAGTTAAAGAGAAGTTCTTCATTGTACTTTTAAACAATTATCTTTGATTATTTGTTCTAAGAGTTGGATTAACTTTTTCATGTTTTAAGGATTTTATTTTTCTTAGATGTTTCTAAACTGTTTATAATGCTTCTAAGCTTTTCTAACCTCCACATATATTGCAATGTTTCACATGAGCTTTTCCTACGCTGTCTGAAGCATAACTATAAGTCTTGATTTATTTTAAGGAAGCCCCTAGACAATTGCCTAGAATTTGTATATTAAAGAGCTCCAAGTTTGAGATACACAAGTTATGTCTTCCTGTTCTTAAGTTACCTCGAGATGTGATATGATGTGCAATGAATGAGGTATGCCCACAATTCTTAATATCAAAGTATGAAAGTCAAACGAGTATAAGCACAAAATAAATGCTAAGATTGTTAATAGAAAATGTTAGGTTAGGTGATTCATCTCTGCTTCTCGTGTTAGAATTGCTAGGAGATGTTTAAAATCATGAATATGAGTCTACACATGTCTTTATGACATTCCTGTTCTAGGAACTTCCCTAGAATTCATTCACAGCATATGTATGTATTTAAATGCTAAATAAAAGACCTATATGTGTATGGAATAATTGTAGTATTAGGGGTTGTAGTAAGATCCTACACATGTTATAGTTACTGATCAACATATTTTATGGTTTCAAGTATTTAGATAATTTGTATGAGCTCTGTCAGCTCCATTTATGATGGTGATTAAGATTTATTTTTATTTTACCCCGTTGTGGTACACTGGCTGGAGATATTTTATTTTACCCCAGTATGGTACATCGCCTGGAGATATTTTTATTTTACCCTGGTGTGGTACACCGGCTGGAGATCTTTTTATTTTACCCCCGTGTGGTACATCGGTTGGAGATATTTTTATTTTACCTCAGTGTAGTACACCGGCTGGACAAATTTTATATATGGATTTATGGTTGGCTGGTCGCTGGCATTACAGTTATAGTTTCTTTCTTATGCATTTCTTAATTGCATTTTCATCTCTTTATAGAGTTATTATCAGTTTTCAGTTTCCAGGATTTCAGGTTGTTACCATTCCTTATTCCTGGTTTTGTTATCTTGAGTTCAGTTATCTTATAGTAAGTTGTTATCAATTGCAGGTTGCAGATTTCCATGTTATATTTATCCTCTACATGTTTATGTGCTAAGTCAGTTATTACAAGATTGTTATCTCGTGGTTACAGTTTCAGCCTTACATACCAGGACATTTCATTCGTACTAACGTCCCCTTTCTTGGGGACCTGCATTCGTGTCGTAGGTGCAGGTAGAGGTTAGGATGGCCAGTTGAGTAGCAGTTCGTGAGATCAACAGATGGTTGGTATGCTCCTTTCTTCCTGGAGCTAGGGCTTAGTTATTTATGCTTGAGTTTTGAGATGCAGGTATGGGTAGGTCGGAGCCCTATTCTGACCATTAATTAGTTTACTCTTTAGAGGCCTTGTGTACTTAGTGTGTACAGTGTTATTTAGTTTGTGGCCTCGTTGGCATATTGTTGCTTGGTTAGCACACTAATTGCCTTGATTGCATTTCTATTGTTTACCCGTATTGTTGAGAACTTATGGGTCCAGTTTATTCTTCAGTTGATTGTGACAGGTGGCCTGGATGGCCTAAGTGTTACAGTTACAGATGTCATATAGGCGGCTTCTTGATCAATCATGAATCGAGTGCTAGTTGCGCCCTACCCCAATTTTGGGGCGTGACACGAATGACATCTAATTTGCTGGAGTAAAGGACAAAGACTTGGCGGTTCATAGATTGAGATCGGCTAAACGCTGAATGAACCGTCGATGTTGACTGGAGTTTCTGATGGCACAGATAATGTACCCGATAGTTCACGGATTTTAATTAGCGAACCGCCAGTACGTTCGTCGATTTCAGAACGCTGCTCAAGGGGCAAATTTGTCCAGCACGGAAAAAGATAGAGAAGATACCTTATATTCTTGGATATAATCTAGAGAAAGTACTGTGTACTGAGCATATCAGATCAGCTTTTTCCTTTCTTAGCTTTAGAACATTCCTTTGGCAGAGAAAAAGACAATTTGGTTAGTAAAATTTGCAAAGTACTATTTTCTTCTTCTTCTTAATAGTAAGGTACAACCATTGATAAAGACATATTTGTGAACTTGATTTTACTACTCTTGTTATTTAATTCAATGTGTTTATTGTTGAATGTGTTTTTGAATTTCATAATCATTAGTAGCTAAATCACTAACTAGAGGTGTATGATGATGAACGCTTAAATAAATTGGGTATTGCTAGAGTCATCTCTATATTGTTTAACTAAGTGTAAATCTGTTAGATTCTCTTCAACCTATAATGGAAGATCCATTGATTATGATGTGGGTGTATTTGTTCTTACTTGATTGTTTGTTGTAAAAGAATAATTAAGTATTGGAGAAGAGTTTAATAGTGGGTATAGATGAGAGGTTGTGAAATTGGGCTAGAAATAGCAAAAGTTACATTCTCACTCCTAATTAGTAGCTAATAGCTAGAAATTAGTGCAGCTACTAATCCAAATCTGATTGGGTTGATCTAATGGTGGCTAGAGGTTCGATAAAACTCTAGTAAGAGGTATTTATAAAGCCGAAAAGCTGTAATTACCCATTTTCCCGATATTATTTACACTAATTGAACATATAAAAGGACCTAGCATGTGCCTATCTGGTTAGTATATCATTTACACCACACCTCTAGTCTTTTACACTCTTGTCGACAACCTTGGTGGTTTTGCTATTAAAGACAACCAAATTAGCAATTACAAACTACTACAAATTCCAATCTCCCCCAACTTATTTGTTTTCATGTTAATTCTAAGTGGTGCAAGCTAGCTTCAATTTATCAACCGAAACTTGTAATTATCACTCACTAGTTCTTTTGGGATTTGATATTTCAGATGTGTATACCCTTCCTATGAGGAGTATATTTTGGACGTTATTATAATGGTGCCATTGCCAGGGACTAGCGCTTGATATTCTTGTGTTGATTGTTAACTTGAATTAGTTCCTCACCATAGTTGTTACTACTTACCTATCGCTGTGTGGCTCATGAGCAGTTTCGAAGAATGGTCACGAGACCTAGAGGGGGTGCCTTTTGTGGAGACTATCAAGCTAGTAGACAAGATGTGGCATAGAGAGGGGAAGAAAGATGCAATGTTGCTAGTCATGATGAAGCAGATGGAGTTGTTAGCGAACTATATGAAGGGTTTCATGCAAGATATCACCAAGCCTACCATGGCTATGAGTATACTTATCATGGAAATTGAGGTTGGAACAATGTCTGGTTAGTTAATACGAGTAGCCAAGAGAACAATGAGTCAGTCCCACCCCATATGGAATGTACACTTGAAGTGGTGCTTGAAAAGGTCCTTTCAACTGATGAGGGAGTTCAAGATTTGCGGAGTTAACTATTGAACCTTACAACCACAATGAAGAGTCATGATGTAATAATTCATCTATTGGAGGAGCGGATGAATGAGTTAGCAACTCAGGTGGCATCTCAAACAACAAACACCAACACATCCCCAACTCAGGCCATTGTGGAGAATGATATATTCGAGCATGAAATGGAGGAAGATGTTGGAGAAATTATTACCGATGTCTTTTTTAAATGTGAAGAACTCGAGGAGGTTCATCATATGCATAAGGAAATAAAACATTATCCTTTCCCACTAAGAAAGATGGACCTTGATTTAAAGAATCGTACAACTCCTCCGTCATAGCCATCTATTCTGACACCACTGAAGCTAGAGCTCAAACCCTTGCCCACTCACCTACAATATGCATATCTAGGGAAGAACGAAATTCTCTCGGTTATCATTTTAGCAAAGCTCACCCGGTTGCAACTAGATAAACTCATTGAAGTATTGAAGAGGCACATCCAAACTATAGGATGGTCAATAGCTGATATCATTGGTATTCCTCCGGGGATTTGCACTCACAAAATTAATCTTCATGAAAATTGCATCCCATCAGTTGAGCATCAAAGGCGGTTGAATCCACCTATGCAAGAGGTGGTCAAAAAGGAGATTATTAAAGGGCTAGATGCAGGAGTGGTATATCCTATCGCAGACAATAGTTTGGTAAGCTCGGTGCAGTGTCTGCCAAAGAAAGGAGGCATCACATTTGTTTCGAATGAAAAGAGTGAATTAATAGCTACTCGTCAAGTCACTAGATAGAGAGTTTGCATGGATTACTCTAAGTTAAACTCTCGGACAAAGAAGGATCGTTTCCCGGTGCCATTCATTGACCAAATTTTAGATCGGTTGTCTTATAAAGAGTACTATTGTTTCTTTGACGGATAATTGGGATACAATAAAATATCAATTGCACCCGAGGATCAAGAAAAAACCACCTTTACATGTCCCTATGGAACTTACGCATTCAAGAGGATGCCTTTTTGTTTTTGCAATGCCCCTACCACTTTCCAAAGCTGCATGATGTTCATCTTTTCTAATATGGTGGAAGATACTACAGAAATCTTTATGGATGACTTTCAGTTGTGGGGGACTCGTCTCATAGTTGATTGACACATTTAGACGAGGTATTAAAAAGATGTACTGAAACAAATTTGGTCCTTAATTGGGAAAAATGTCATTTTATGTTCAAAGAAGGGATTGTATTGGGACACAATTTCTGAAAAAGGGGTTGAGGTGGATCAAGCCAAAGTGGATGCCACTTCTTAGTTACCTCCACCATGGACCGTGTAGGGTGTTGGGAGTTTCCTTGTACATGCGGGTTTCTACTGCGGATTAATCAAAGATTTCTCTAAGATAGCTCATACCCTATTTTCGGCTGTTGGAGAAAAAGACAAAGTTCAATTTTGATGAAGATTGTTTCAAGGCTTTTGTGGAGTTGAAGGAAAAGTTTATTTCTTCTCCAATCATTGTAGAATCTGATTAGTCAAAGCCATTTGAGCTCATGTGCGATGCAAGAGGTGTGGCATTAGGAAAAGTCTTTAGTTAGCGGAGAGACAAAAAATTTCACACAATCTACTATACTAGCAAGGCCCTGAACAATGCACAAACAAACTACACAATAATGGAGCAGGAGTTACTCGATGTTATGTTTGCATTTGAAAAGTTCTGAGCATATTTGCTAGGAACGAAAGTGGTGATGCACACCGACCTTGCAACACTAAGGTATCTAATGGCCCAGAAAGATGCTAATCCAAGATTAATTAGGTGGGTTTTGCTGTTACAGGAATTCGACTTTGAGGTGAAGGATCGTAAGGGATGTGAGAATTAAGTGGCCGACCCTCTATCGCGCCTAGAGACAAGTGGGCATCCAGGAACACGTGAAGAGATCAATGATGTCTTTTTGTATGAGCATATTCTAGCCACAACCCATGATCTAACATCGTGGTTTGTCGATTTTGCTAATTACCTAGCCAACAACATTGTACCGAAGGCTTGAACTTTTAGCAAAAGAAGAAATTGATGCATGATATCCATAAATTCTTTTGGGATGATCCCTATATCTTCCAAAGTTGTGCAGATGGTTTAATATGTCGGTGTGTTCCAAAAGTAGAGATGGTCCCAATTCTAGAGGCTTGTCATTCTTCACCTATTCAAGGTCATTATAGGAGTGTGCGAACAACATCGAAGGTGTTACAATGTGTGTTTTCTTGGCCTACATTAAATCAAGATGCCCATGACTTTGTGAAGAAATGTGATCGATGTCAAAGGATAGGGAGTATTTCAAGATGGCATGAACTTCCGTTAACACCGATAAGAGGTTGAGTTGTTCGATGTATGGGGGATCGACTTCATGGGCCGTTTTGTAAGCTCTTATGGAAGCAGATACATCTTGGTAGCAGTTGATTATGTCTCGAAATGGGTGGAAGTTGTTTCACTACCTAATAATGAAGGGAGGAGTGTAACAACCTTTTCAATAAAACATATCTTCTCGCGGTTCGGTATTCCCAGAGCATCATTAGCGATGGAGGGTCTCAGTTTTGCAACTAAGTATTTAGTACATTGTTAGCTAAATATTGTGTGAAGTACAAAGTGGCCACCGCTTATCACCCGCAAATCAGCGAACAAGTGGAAGTTTCAAATCGGGAAATAACATCCCTCTTGACTAAAACAGTCAATGTTAACAGAACTGATTGGGCATGGAAGTTAGATAATGCCTTGTTAGCATATCAACCTACATTTAAAATGCCGACTGGAATGTCTCCTTATCAACTGGTGTTTGGAAAATCATGTCACCTCCTAGTTGAGTTAGAACACAAAGATATGTGGGCATTGAAAAGTTTAAACCTTGAACGCGGAAGAGCTGTCCAAGGTCGAGTCCATAATTTACATGAGTTGGATGAATTCAGAACTAGGGCATATGAGAATGCAACTATTTACAAAGCCAGAATGAAACATTATCATGACCAAGTGCAACGTAGTTTTTCTCTAGGAGATTGAGTGTTGTTATTGTTCGGTCCTGTGGTGACTACACGCAAGTGCACGTGGTCGAACAGGTAGTAAAGTGGCTTATTTCAAGCCAAGTATCAATCCCACAGGGATTGAACTATGGTATTAATTAACTTAAGCATCAGTGAACTCTATCTTTATGAATGCAGACAACCAAATAAATAATGTTTTGAGAGTTAGTGTTTACTACGTGATAAAAATCTAAGTTAAGATTATAATTTGAGTCTGAACAATAGCAATGAGCAAGCTGAGGTTAAAACAAACATGCAGGGAAGCAATTTATCAATTCAATTCAGCTAATCTTTTCTTCGGTTGCTGGTCAAGAATTATTGCCTATGGATTGGATCTTTCGACTCCTATCCAATTTAAGAATCATGAACCTTAATCTACATTTCTGTGATAAAAGAATTTCATGCTCTAGCCATACATAAACAATTCCTTAATTGACTAATAAGACTTTCAGATATATTTCTACTCTAAATGTAAATCTTTTCTCAATTTTTTACAGCTACGAAAAGATCATATCCTACCAATTCACATCTTCCCAATTTCTTTCCTTTTAAAAATCAAAATTGAATTTCTAGATATACATTAACATTGGCCAAACATTAATGCAGTAAAAACAAGAATTGATAGAACAACCATTGAAGAAAAGATGAAAACTGAAATGATCAACAATTACATTCCACTACAATTGTTCTTAACCTCAGTAAGAAGTGAATTTAGCCACTCATTTGTGAATTAAACATCCTCAAATAAGTAGAATTCATACAAACAATTGAGATTAAAGAGAAAGAGAAAGAGAAGAACCCTAGAATTTTCATCCTCTCAACTGCCTGTAACCCACGTTCTTGCTCAACCAAGTCAAAATGTTTAAAATAAAACCTAAGTGTGCTATTTATATTCTTGAGAATTTTTCCCGAAATATCAAGCAACGTGGCACAGAGTGTATCGCGGAGCACTCCCTCCGTGCCACGGGGGTATCGCGGACCTTCACTAGAACTTGGGTTTCCAAGTAACTACACTCAACGTGACACGGAGTGCATCGCGGAGCACTGCCTCAATGTCACAGAGGTAACGCGAGCCTCCATTGGAATTTGGCAAAATTAATTCATCCGAGGCAGAATGCCTCTGTGATGGCAGCGTGAGACGGCTCCATCGCGGAGCCCTTATTTTTGCTGCTCTCCCTTGTCATTTTCCACTCCTTGTTTCCATGTCCATTCCTGATCTTCACCAACATGTATATTAGCTTCCCAAAATTTCCTTTTACCTGCAAAACAACACTAATCATGTTGGTTAGTATAAATTCACATTTAACTAAAAATCTCATGAGAATATACATAATGATAACAAGTCGAAATGAAGCATTTGAGTATCTCTTGGGCATGCAATTCTACCCAAGATCACTTACCCCACACTTAAAACCTTGTTCGTCCTCGAACAATACTCTTACATCTCATGGAATTGACACCCACGCATAGCTAATTTGGCTCGACAATTCAAGCTACAGATATAACGATTATTTAATATAGCAAATCATCAAGAAAACATGCATGGTCTCATCAACACAATGAAGTACACCACATTAAGACCTCCTAAACTCAAGACTCGATTCTCAATCTTGGAAAACTCGTGCAAATCAACTGATCAAGACATCCAACACGAAATATAATCTCTCGTCAAGCATGTTCCCTCACAACACAGGAGAATTACCCCATTTGCCATCATATGATTTCCAAAGCACTACATGTAGGGGTATATGAATATGATTTGGCTCTCTCTCCCAAAGAATTCACATGCATCATGTCATGAACCACAGGCTTGCCTCTAGTGTATTACTCCACTAGTATAAGGACGCGTGATGTAAGATCACGTAGGACTTAACGGGTTGTAATGTAAGCTAAGGAACTAGTAAATACTGGGCTAACCAATAATAGCACTAGCTTTCTTAAGCGCTTTTCAATACATCCCATCTTCATTACGGGCATTGTTTCTTCGTCCATCCTCTCATTCTTTAAATTTTTCTTTGTTTTTGTTCCCATTTTATTAAGCACACTCGACTTACTAGCAGAGATTAGTCATGCATCTTTATTTTTTTTAATTTGAACAAGGGCACCTTTGACCTTTTCTTTAATTTTCACCACTTCCGTTTTCCTTCCTTTTCACAATTCTCACTTCTTTACACTGTGGAAAAATTGTTTTTCTTGAGCGCTTAAGAGTTATCGATCAAATTCATGGCTAATGAAAAGAAGGGATTAAGCTCGGTTTGTACCTCTTCAAAGAAAGAAAATATAGGCTAAAGGCTCAATGGGGCTAACTAGGATGTACATTCAAGGTAGGTATGATAAAGGAGAAACTTTAGGTTTATTCAAATAAATGCCTACATCCTTTCCTACAATCCACATCCTTCATTTCGTTTAGCACACACACCAGACAAGTTCTAGACACTTCACAATAGCATGGAATAGTCGAAACCTCACCACACACTCATTGCACATGCTCAACTCAAGACATATTCACAGACTCTTCAATCAGCTAATTACAAGAATTCACTATTAAGCCTCGATCACACCGAATCGAACTCTATGGCCTGGGTATCTCAACATGTTTACACATTTGCATGCTTTCATATGAATCATCTTTGCATCTTAATATCATTTACAACACGTAACAAGAATTCCGAACCATGAAGTAGTGACACGTTTGGAAAACAAACACAAGAAAGAAAAGAAAGAAAAAAAAACTACTCCTATCGAGTACATTTCTCTTAAGACGGTCGTCATCCATCCATCATAGGGAACGGTCACTATCTACGACTTTGGTTCAATGGAACTATTCTCGGTGAAAGCATCGAAAACAAAGGCCGAGAAACCCAACATAAAAGAAATTCAACAAAAAAATTTCCATAGAAAAAGATAAAAAATATTAATTTGAAAAATATTTACACAACACAACCAACAGCAGCTCAACACAATACACAACAACTCAACATTCATTACAACACCAAATTAATTACAGAACACACAACATAGAGTCACAAGGTCACATTTAGCACAGGCACAACAACAAAAAAAACAAAACATAAACAAAGAAAAAAACAAAACATAAACAAAGAAGCTGGCACCTAACTACTCCCACCCCACACTTAAACCAAACGCTGTCCCCAGTGTTCACATAATTTCAACATATCAGAAAGGTTGGGTGGTGAAACTCCCTGATCAATCGAAGTATTCAATTTCTTCATCAGGTGTCGTTGCTTCATCTCGCATATCAGAATCGCCCCTGCCGTCCTCGTCTGACTCAACATCTAAGTCCTCCCGGTGTGTCTCCTCATCGGTAGGGATATCATCATCTACGGGATCCACAAATGCGGGCCCTACTCTGCATAGAGCCCGGACATTCTCGCCGAAAGGGTAGTCCAACTCGAGCTGCCAAAGATCATCCTCTGTTGTCGGCCTCCCACCTATGCGCAGCTGCAACATCTGCATCCCGTACATGCGGGCCATGTACTTATCATCCCGAGCATTTCGCTCGGCAAGTATGAGCACCGGCCCATAAGTAGTGTCAGGTGCCTTGGTTTTAGTGACATCCAAGGCATGCCTGTCGATCTATGGGATGTAGTCCAGGGCCTCCTCCTCAATATCATGGCCACTCAGGAACGTGGTAAGCAGACCATCGAACCCGTATCTCTGCCCCTGATGTAGTCGGGCTCTCTTTATGGCGGAGATGATCACCTCCCCCACATTGATTTCCAGCCCCTTCATCAGGGCATACACCAAGCAAACTCTATCCCGGGTGACATCTATCATGTGCATCCCCGGGATCAGGCAGCAACACACAATCTTCAACCAAATCCAGGCTTCCCGGTTCATCTGAGAGTAAGGCAATGTTTGATGGTAGCCGCTCTCCTTGTGCCTACCCCACCTGGCTGTTGATCGGGTTCCACATAAGGTGCGTATGATGTCCGCATAGGGTGGTGTGATGTTCAGCTGCCGGAGGACATGAGCGTCCGTGTCCCGCGCCCCCAGGATTGCATTCAAGTGATGGGGCTCAAAAGTGACAACCTGCCTTCTGATTTTGACAATGTGACTGCGTAAGGTCGGGTTCCAGTTGGCATAGAACTCCCGTATAAGATGGGGATTACACTCCCTGGGCTCTTCTAAGATGAAGTTAAGCCTAGTGGTGTTAATCCTGTGTACAATCCATGGGAATTCTTGTGCCAGCGGCTCCCGTGCTATCTGCTGCTCCAGGAAATATTTGGTTTCTTTATGTTTAGCATACCACTTCTTCCCGTCATCAGTCACCCATCTGGTTTCGTATTGTCGGCGTTGGCCTCTAGGAACCGCTGGTTCTGCTGGAACTGCTGTTCCCATTCTAACCCTATTTCTGCTAGCGCTCGATGTGGATGCGCCCTTGCCTTTGTCTTGTTTGCCTGACATTGTTCCTGTACATTCAAACATACAGTCCCAATGTTATTCAAATCATAATCAGCTACAACTAAGGTTGGGTGTAATTGGGGCACCCCACACTTAGTTTTTAGCCGCAATCAAAACAATTCGACAAGACATTCATGCTTTTGCCATTCTTATCATTCAACATGCTTAGTGCATTTATATAAGTCGATGGAACAATTACTCTGTACTACTCAGACTTCGTACAATGAATACAAATTTCTCCATCGATTCAATTAAATCATCATAGCACTTAGATATTTTTCAATAACCTATGTAATCCTCCAATTGCATTTTCCCGAAAATCCCTCTTCTAACTTAGCATATTCAACATCAATCACAATATATTTCACTTCACCCAACATGCGCAGCCCAATTTTTTCAACATTTAAAAGAATTTAGTCGTCTTCCTATTCCATCTTCAACCCTAGCTATCAATTTCGCAAGAATTTCAATCACACATTCAATCATTGAGTTCATATACTCACAACGATACTGTGAACATCATTCAATCATAACTCAAGTAAATTCAAGCTCATTTCTAACTTAGGGCAAGGTTCAATCACCAAAAATGTTCAAGAATCGAAAATTTGAGCAAAAATGAGGTAGAGTTCAAGAACATACCTTTAATTTGATGAAATCGAAGAAAACTTGAAGGAATTCAATCCTTAGGTCCGTGTCACGTTGGGGGAGAAGGGGATTTTGGGTGTGGGTCGCGGAGGGGATGGGAAAGGGGAAAGAGATTGAAAGAAATTGGGGTTTAAAAGTTATTTTTCGCGCGGGTTACCGGGGACTCGGTGTGACTAGACACGAAATAACACTCAATGTGTCACGGAGTGCAACGCCGGAGCACTGCCTCCGTGACACGGAGCCATTGCGCCAATGTTCTGGAATTTTAAAAAATTTGGAATAGGCCTCAACTTGTCACGGAGGGTAACGCGGAGGCCCTCCTCTGTGACACGGAGCCATCGCGCAGGCTCACTGTAATGTGCCAATTTTTATTTTCTCACCTTGATTTTTTCTCTTTGCGCTTCTTTGCATATTTGCCCTCCGTTCCACCTGAAAATCATTTCACCACAAGAAATTGGTTAGAATTCATAGGTTTCAACGCAAAACTTTTTATTTTTCTTTTTATTTGTTTTTCTCTTTTATATATATATATTTTTTTTTCCAAATAGTTCTACTCGTCTATTACAACACATTCACGGGTTGCCTCCCGTGCAGCGCCTGATTTACCGTCGTGGCTTGATGTCATTCATGCTCAATCATCCTCTAGAATGATGGATGTCTTCTCTCAAATGATGTCCTCACCCCAATAATTCTTACATCATTGCCCATTTACTAAAAATGTGGCACTTCTATCTTCTTGACTCAAGTCCACTGCCCCGTGTGGGGTCATTCTCACCACTTCAAACGGCCCTGACCATTTGGACCGCAATTTGCCTGCAAAAAGCTTCAGTCTCGAATTAAATAGCAACACCTTCTGCCCCGGCTCAAAGATCCGATGCACCATATGCCTATCGTGCAACCTCTTCATTTTATCCTTGTAGCATTTTGCAGTTTCATAAGCATGCCATCGAAACTCATCAAGTTCGCTGAGTTGCATCAGCCTCTTCTTCCCTGCTACCTTCGGGTCCATGTTCAACTTTCTCATCGCCCAAAAAGTTCGATGTTCTAGCTCCACAGGTAGATGACACGCCTTTTCGTAGACCAATCTGTATGGAGAAGTCCCAATGGGTGTGTTGTACGCAGTTCTATAAGCCCACAACGCATCGTCGAGTTTGCTTGACCAATCAATTCGTTGTGCATTCACTGTCTTTTGTAGAATCTGCTTTATCTCTCTGCTCTACACCTCCACTTTCCCACTAGTTTGGGGATGATACGATGTTGCTACCTTGTGGTGCACCCCATGCTTAGCTAGCAGATTCTTGAAACTTGCATTTACAAAATAAGCCCCTCCATCAGTAATAATGGCTCGGGGTGTCCCGAACCTGGTGAAAATATGCTTTTTTACAAATTTTGTTACCACCTTGTTGTCATTCCTGGGGAAAGCTATTGCTTCGACCCACTTGGATACATAATCAACGGCTACCAAGATGTAACGATTCCCAAATGAAGGTGGGAACGGGCCCATGAAATCTACTCCCCATAGATCAAAGATCTCCACTTCAAATATCTGCTACAGAGGCATCTCCTGCCTTCTACCAATTGTGCCTGTTCTTTGACATCTATCACACATTTTTACATATGCCATAGAGTCTCTAAACAGTGTAGGTAAAAAGAAACCTGACTGTATAACCTTGTGCGCTGTCCGCTCGCCTCCGTGGTGCCTTCCATACAATGATGAGTGACAACTGCTCAATACTTCTGCAATCTGGCTCTCTGGAATGCATCTTCTCATCACCTGATCCGGTCCCTGCTTAAACAAGTACGGCTCATCCCAAATGTAATACCTGCAATCATGTCTCAACTTCTTTCTTTGCTGAGTTGTAGCCTCTGGTGGATAGACTCCACTCACCAGCACATTCACAATGTTTGCATACCAAGGGATTTCAGCTTCCCTTATTGCCAAGAGATGCTCATCTGGGAACTCTTCCTTGATGTTGTCACCTTCCTTCACATGCAACCGGCTTTTCAATCGCGATAGGTGATCTGCCACTTGATTCTCGCTTCCCTTTCTGTCCCGAATCTCTAGTTCAAACTCTTGTAACAACAATATCCATCTGATCAGCCTGGGCTCTGCGTCCTTCTTGTTAAACAGATACCGAATCGCTGCATGATCGGTATACACCACTACTTTAGAACCCATGAAGTAGGACCTGAATTTATCAAATGTGAACACCAATGCTAGCATCTCCTTTTCCGTGATTGTATTATTGACTTGGGCTGCGTCAAGTATTTTGCTTGCATAATGAATGGAATGAAAAATTCTATTCCTCCGCTGCCCCAATACAGCTCCTACAGCCACATCACTTGCATCACACATTAATTCAAATGGTTGCTCACAATCTAAAGAAATGAGAATAGGTGCTTCTATAAACTTCTGTCTCAACTCCTCGAATGCTTTAACACAATCCTCATCAAACTTTAACTTCACCTCTTTTTCGAGAAACTGGCATATCGGTCTAGATATTTCAGAGAAGTTCTTGTTGAACCGTCTGTAGAACCCTGCATGTCCGAGAAAACTGAGAACACCCTTCACTGACACAGGTGGTGGTAGCTTTTCAATCACTTCGATCTTTGCATGATTGACTTCCAACCCCTTGCAGGACACCTTATGGCCAAGGAAAATACCCTCCTTGACTAAAAAATGACATTTCTCCCAGTTGAGTACAAGGTTGGAGTCTTCACATCGAGCTAGCACCCTGTCAAGATTTTGCAAACATGTAGCAAATGAATTACCGAAAACTGAAAAATCATCCATACATACCTCGACGAAATCTTCAACCATATCGTGAAAGATCTCTACCATGCATCTGTGGAATGTGGCGGGTGCATTGCATAGACCAAATGGCATCCTCCTTAAAGCATATGTCCCATATGGACATGTGAAAGTGGTCTTCTCTTGGTCCTCCGGTGCTATTGCTATTTGGTTATAGCCAGAATATCCATCAAGGAAACAATAATATTCTTGACCTGCCAACCTATCCAATATCTGATCAATAAATGGGATAGGATAATGATCTTTCTTTGTGGCCTCATCGAGCTTTCTGTAGTCTATGAAAATTCGCCAGCCTGTGACTGTGCGTGTAGGAATCAGCTCATTCTTCTCATTGGTGACCACGGTCATCCCTCCTTTCTTTAGGACACAGTGAACGGGACAGACCCATTCACTATCTGAAATGGGATAGACCACACCTGCATCAAGCCACTTGATCACTTCCTTCATAACTACATCCTTCATCACCGGATTCAACCTTCGTTGATGTTGTACAGTTGGCTTTGCTCCTTCCTCCACAAAATTCTATGTGTGCAAAGGCTGGATTGATTCCCCTAATGTCTGACATTTCCCACCCCATTGCTTTCTTCCTCCTCTTGAGAACCACCAATGCATCCTTTACCTGTGCCTCCGTCAGTTCAGCGGAGATGATGACTGGCAAGGTGTCATCTTCCCCAAAAAAATACATACTTCAGATGTGGAGGCAATGTCTTCAACTCCAGTTTTGGTGATTCCTCAATTGATGGTTTTGGAAATAGTTCCAAGGACCTCATCAATGGCTGAAAGTCTTGTTTCCTAAGAAACCATTTTGGTTCATTCAACATCTGCACCATCTCGTATATATTCCTATCTCCGAAATGATCGGAGCCCATCAAAGCTCTCTCCAATGGATCTTGAGAATCAACAATCTGTAGAATTGCTTCCTGGTTTAGCACATTGATTGCTGATAGCTCCTCATAAATGGCCAGAAGATTCATGGCCTTATACACATCAAACACCTCCACTTTATCATGCGCTCACATGGTTAGCTGCCCCGTAGCTATATCAATCAACGGTCGCCCGATTGCTAAGAAAGGACGTCCAAAAATAAATGGGACTTCCGCATCAGGCTCAAAATCCAAGATAATAAAATCTACCGGGAAAATGAGGGAGCCCACTTGCACTAGCACATCCTCCACAATACCATCTGGTCTGGCCAAAGAATGGTCTGCTAGTTGCAAGATCACTATAGTTGGTTTAGGACCCAGCCCCAACTTCTTGAACACCGATGTTGGCATCAAGTTTATGCTCGCTCCCAAATCACATAGTCCGCGAGTTCAGACACTTTGCCCTATTGTGATCTGAATGGTAGAGCTCCCAGGGTCCCTGAGCTTTGTTGGTAAGCTGTTCTGTATCCGAGAAGTGCACTCCTCTGTAAGCGCCACCATAACATACTCCGTCAATCTGCTTTTGTTTGCTACGATGTCCTTGATATACTTTGCATATTTTGGCACTCCCTGCAAATCATCAACCAAAGATAAATTAATGTGTACCTGTTTTAGTACCTCCATGAACTTCTTAAAGCAAGCCTCTTCCTTGTGCTTCTTTAATCCTTGAGGGAACGGGGGTGGTGGTCTTTCTTCTTTAGCTGCCTTTTCCTTCCCCCTCTCATCATCATGTTCCCCATCTTTTTCCACTGCTCCTAATTGCCGAGGTGGTCTTTCTGGTTCCACCTCCTTGAGTTGTAGTCCACTCCTTGTGGTCACTACATTGACCTTCTTGGGATTTGGGTCAGTGTCACTCGGTAGTCCTCCTCTGGGCCTGGTGTTTTGAGCTCCAGCTAGTTGTCCAAACTGGTACTACAACGCCTTTGTAGCTAACTGTTGATTTTTCATGTCTGCCGCCAATTTCACATAATCAACCTGCATTTGCGCTTGGTTAGCTATAAGTGTTTTAAATATGTCCTCAATGTTGTTGGGTGGTGGAGGAGGTGCATTGTTTCCTCTGTATTGCGACTGAAAATTCTGATGCCCCCCTTGATTTCTCTGCACACCCTAATTCGAACTCTGCCCTTGATGGCTATTACTACCCCAAGAGAAATTTGGATGATTCCTCCAATTTGAGTTTTAATTTTGGCCATACTGTTGATTATTATTCCTCTGGACGTTCCCAACAAAGTTTAAAACCATATTGCTGAAGTGCGTGTTGAGTTGACTTTGTGACACAGCTATCTGGGCACCGATAGCTATAAAACCATCCACCTCAAAGACTCCTGCCGCTTACCTTGATCCTCCTCGTGATGAGTTCGCATTCCACTCTGGATTTCCTTGTGAAATACGATTTAACAAAGTATAAAGCTCCTCATAAGTCTTTTCTAATGCCTGTTCCCCAACTGCTGAGTCTAGCAAAATTTTTGTATGTGGTTCCAAACCCTCAATGAAAGTATGCACCAACACATCATTGGACTGGTGATGGTGAGGAAAATCCCTTAACATTGATTTTAACCTTTCCCAAGCTTGATACAGATTCCCACCCTCTGTTTCTTTAAAACTTAGAATCTAACTTCTAAGTCTTGCTGATTTCCCAGATGGAAAGAATCGTATCAAAAACTTTCTTGCAAGATCATCCAAAGGGGTGATAGAGTTAGGTGGTTCAGCTTTCAACCACCTTTTTGCTTCCCCCAATAATGAAAATGGGAATAATGTAAGCCTCATGTAATCGGATGATACTCCAGCGGGGATGTAAGTGTCAGTTATCTCCAAAAAGTTTTGGAGATGTTGTTGTGGATCTTCATGAGGGAGACCTGTGAATTTCCCGCTGGTGTGCAGCAAATGCACCATGTTCTGTTTAAGCTCAAACCTCCCTCCTGGCTCTGGTCTACGAATACTTGATGTAACATTATTAGCATGTGGGATTGCCACTTCGCGAACCGGCCTAGCTGCCATTGTCTGTCTGAGCAACTGTAGCTTTTTCTCTAGAGCATCCCTTCTTTGATGATGAAATTGGCTTTCCGGCTCTATGTATGAATCCACCAACTCCTTTTCTCTTGCTAGTGTTCAATAGAATTCAATATCTGCAAAAGACAGGTTAAGATCAAGTTGTCAGCACTTATATAGAAATTGTAAACTAACATTAAGAAAACAATTTTACCAATTGCCAGTCCCCGGCAACGGCGCCAAAAACTTGTTCAGTGTTTTGGTGACTACACGCAACTGAACGTGGTCGAACAAGTAGTAAAATGGCTTATTTCAAGCCAAGTATCGATTCCACAGGGACTGAGCTACGATATTAATTAACTTAAGCATCAGTGAACTCTATCTTTATGAATGCAGACAACCAAATAAATAATGTTTTGAGAGTTAATGTTTACTACGTGATAAAAATCTAAGTTAAGATTATAATTTGAGTCAGAACAATAGCAATGATCAAGATGGGGTTAAAACAAACATGCAGTGAAGCAATTTATCAATTCAATTAAGCTAATCTTTTCTTCGGTTGCTAGTCAAGAATTATTGCCTATAGATTGGATCTTTCGAATCCTATCCGATTTAAGAATCATGAACCTTAATCTACATATCTGTGATACAAGAATTTCATGCTCTAGCCATACATAACTGATTCCTTAATTGACTAATAAGACTTTCAGATATATTTCTATTCTGAATGTAAATCTTTTCTCAATTTTTTTACAGCTACGAAAAGATCATATCCTACCAATTCACATCTTCCCAATTTCTTTCCTTTTAAAAATCAAAATTGAATTTCTAGATATACATTAACATTGGCCAAACATTAATGCAGTAAAAACAAGAATTGATAGAACAACCACTGAAGAAAAGATAAAAACAGAAATGATCAACAATTACATTTCAGTACAATTGTTCTTAACCTCAGCAAGAAGTGAATTTAGCAACTCATTTGTGAATTAAACATCCTCAAATAAGTAGAATTCATAAAAACAATTGAGATTAAAGAGAAAGAGAAAGAGAAGAACCCTAGAATTTTCATCCTCTCGACTGCCTGTAACCCACGTTCTTGCTCAACCAAGTTAGAATGTTTAAAATAAAACCTAAATGTGCTTTTTATACTATTGAGAATTTTTCCAGGAATAACAAGCAACGTGGAACGGAGTGTATCGCGGAGCACTCCCTCAGTGCCACGAGGGTATCACGGACCATCAATGGAACTTGAGGTTCCAGGTAATTGTTCGGTTGTCTACTCTGGGGTAATTACTACACGCAAGTGCACGTGGTCGAACAAGTAGTAAAGTGGCTTAAGTAAGCCAAGTATCGATCCCACAGGGACTGGGATAAGGTAAAAACTACTTAAGTGTTACTATACCTTAACTCTAAAAATGAAGACAACAGTGCAAAGAAGAGTTTGATATATTTTGATTTCTAAGTGTATGCTAAGTCTAAAACGAATATCTAATGTGAGTCTGAACTATGAATGTGAGCATGCTGAGGCTAAATGAACATGTATAGAAACTAATTATCGATACCATGTTGGTTAATCTTTCCTCCGGTTGCGAGTCAAGCATTATTGCCAATGGATTAAAACTCTCGTATTTAACCCAACTTAAGAATCATGAACCGTCCACCTACATTTCTGTGATTAAACGAAATTCATGTTCTAGCCATACAAAATCGATTCCTTAATTGACTAATATGACTTTCAGGTGTATTTCTATCCTGAAGGTAAATCAATTCCCAATTTTTCCAAACTAAGAAGAGATCATATCCTATTGATTCACAACTTTCCAATTTCTTGCTCTCTCGAGTGAAATCGGACTTTTTAGATGTACATTAACGTTGGCCACACATCAATGTAGTAAGAACAATAATCAATAGAACAACCATGGAACAAAAGATGAAAAACCCAATTAATCAATAACTACATTTCAATACAATTGTTCTTAACCTCAGCAAGAAGAGAAATTAGCCACTCATTTGTGGATTAAACATCGTTAAATGAGTGTTAAACATACAAGCAATTGAATTGAAGAAGAAGGAGATAGAGAAAAACCCTGATAATTTCGTCCCCTCAACTGCATGTAACGCACGTTCTTGCTCCACCAAGTCATAATAATTAAAAATGAACCTAAGTGTTCTATTTATACTAGTGGGAATTTTTCCCGGAATAACAAGCAACGTGTCACTGAGTGCATCGCGGAGCACTGCCTCCGTGACACGCCACTGACGCGGACCCTTACTGGAAATTGCTTGTCCAGGTAATAAGGCCCAACGTGGCACGGCGTGTAACGCGGGGCAAGGCCAACGTGCCACGGCCCCAACGTGCACCCTCATTGGAATTTGGCGAAAATTCCCTCTCCAGGCAGAAGGCATCCGCTATGGCAGCTTGACACGGCTCCATCGCGGAGCCCCTTTAAATTGTGCCTTCCAATGCTTTTTCCCTTGCTAACATCCGAGTCCAACCCCGATCTCTCCAAACACGCATTTTAGCTTCCCAAAATTATATTGCACCTGCAAAACATTACTAATCATGTTGGTTAGTATAAATTCACATTTTATTATCAATCACATGAGAATGTATAAACATTGATAGATAAACAAGGCTAAAATGACACATTTGAGTATCCCTTGGGCATATAAATTTGCCCAAGATCAGTAATTACACTCAACGTGACACAGAGTGCATCGCGGAGCACTGCCTCCGTGTCACGGAGCTAACGCGAGCCTCTACTGGAATTTGGCAAAGTTAATTCATCCGAGGCAAAATGCCTCCGCGATGGCAGCGTGACACAGCTCCATCGTGGAGCCCTTATTTTTGTTGCTCTCCCTTGTCATTTTCCACTCCTTGTTTTCAAGTCCATTCCCGATCTTCACCAACATGTATATTAGCTTCCCAAAAGTTCCTTTTACCTGCAAAACAACACTAATCATGTTGGCTAGTATAAATTCACATTTAACTAAAAATCACATGAGAATATACATAACGATAGATAAACAAGTCGAAATGAAGCATTTGAGTATCACTTGGGCATGCAATTCTGCTCAAGATCACTTATTCAATTCACGGCTCCAGCTATTCCCCGGGAAATTAAAATCCAAATGGTTAGGCCCTTTTAAGGTGTCTCACGGGTATTAGAATGGTGCATAGAGCTCCATGGAGAGAGTGGGAGCAAGTTCAAAGTAAACGACCATCGAGTAAAAAGATATTTGGGTGGGTGTTGGAAGAAGTTAACCGAACAGAGGTTGTGTATCTAGATGAACCGTAGGTATTGAGGGAACTTTCATTGAGCCACGACCTTAATTAAGGCGCTTCTTGGGAGCCAACCCAAGAATCTTTTATTTTTCCAAATCTTCTTATATGTTTTATTGTATTTGATTTTTTCTAGGATAGGTTGGTTCACTTCAGGAAGAGCATTAACAGGGTAGACTGGCGCTAGACCGGTGAAATGCAAGTGGAATTTTGTGAAATGCTTATTAGGCGCCGACCCTTTCAAATGCACTGAAGGTTTCAAGGCGAATCGGTGACCCAACCGGTGAAACGCTGATGGCATTTCGTGAAATGCTGACAAGGCTCCTACCCTTTTCAGTGCACTAAAGGATTCAAGGTGAATCAGTGACCCAACTGGTGAAGCGCCATGTCAAAGCATGAATCGCCGCTCAGTTGCCAATGTCAACCAGTATACCTGGCAGTAGTTCAGGCATCAGTTTCTCACTGACGAAATGCTAGATGCATTCTGCAACACGTTGGTCAGCTGCTGATCTTGTTTCTTGAAATGTGTACAGGTAATATTAGTAGCGGACACATTATAATTAATTTGTACATAAATTCTGCCCATGAATTTTAAAACATCATTTGAAACATGAAGGGAATTGTCCCATGAATAAAGTATAAAGAATTTCATAAACATGATTTAAAACCACATAAGATAAAACACTTAAATTCATGAACATAGGAATGAAAGGAAACTCTCCTTCATGGACTTACACACCTAGATAACATGAATCTACACCCTTCCTTGAAAGCCCAACCGATTTGGAGAAGAAATTGAAGATTTCTAGGCTTGATCTCCTATCGGATCTTCTAGACTTGCATGTTGTTCGACTGGTTTTGCTATGGGTATAATGCTACACGTAAATTCACGTGGTCGAACAAGTAGTAAAGTGACTTTAGTAAGCCAAGTATCGATCCCACAGGGACTGGGATGAAATGCAAATTGCTCAAGTGTACTATATTTCGATTCTAAAAATGCAGACAACAGTGTAACCAAAAGTTTGATATTTTGTTTTATAATTTTTATGCTAAATCTAAAATAACTATCTAATGTGAGTCTGAACTATGAATGAGAGCATGCTGAGGTTAAACGAACATGTAATGAAATTAATTATCGATATAATTTGGTTAGTCTTTTCCTCCAGTTGCTAGCCAAGAACTATTGCCAAGAGATTAAAACTCTCGTATTTAATCTCACTTAAGAATCATGAACCATCCACCTACATTTCTGTGATTAAATGCAATTCATGTTCTAGCTATACAAACCTGGTTCCTAAATTGACTAATACAACTTTCAGGTATATTTCTATCCTGAAAGTAAATCAATTCCCAATTTTTCCAAATCAAGTAAAGATCATATCCTATTAATTCACAACTTTCCAATTTCTTGCTCTCTCGAGTGAAACCGAACTTTTTAGATATACATTAACGTAGGCCACACATTAATGTAGTAAGAACAAGAATTAATAGAACAACATGGAAGAAAAGATGAAAAACCACTATGATCAATGATCCATTTCACTACAATTGTTCATAACCTCAGCAAGAAGAGGATTTAGCCACTCATTTGTGGATTAAACATCGTTAAATGAGTTTAAACATACAAGCAATTGAATACAAGGAGAAGGAAAGAGAGAAAAACCCTGATAATTTCGTCCCCTCAACTGCCTGTAACCCACGTTCTTGCTCCACCAAGTCAGAATAATGAAAAATGAACCTAAGTGTGATATTTATAGTAGTGGGACTTTTTCCCGGAATAAAAAGCAACATGTCACGGAGTGCATCGCGGAGCACTGCCTCCGTGACACGCCACTGTCGTGAAAGCTCTCTGGAAATCACCCGAACTTGGCCTCGGCAGCACCCTGCCGCGTTGGCAGCGTGTCACGCTGCTTGGGCAGCGCGTTGACACCTCATTATCGCGCAGCCAACCTGCTGTGGCACGTTGCCAATGTGCATGTGGGCTGTTGTGATCAGCCTGCCTGCCGTGGCACGTTGCCGACACGCAGGTGGGCTATTTTGTGCCTCCTCTTTGCCGACATTCGCGAGTTAATTTCGTTTCCCAGCCTCTACTTCACCAACTCATGGATTAGTTGCTCAAAAGTCATCAAAACCTACAAAACAAAGGCTAATCATGTTGGTTAGCACTTATCCTCACATTCATATATAATTACATGAAAATTTATGCAATTACTTAGATAAACAAGACTAATTTAAGTCATAAAGCGTATCTCGGGTATGTTATTTTTGCCCGTGATCACAACCCCACACTTAAAGCCTTGTTCGTCCTCGAACAACCTTTTACATATCATGCATATGGAGACTCCCGCATAACTAATTTAGCAAGATCATTCAAGTTACAGCTATAATGATTACGTAAGATAACAAGCCTTAAATAGAGCATGCACAATTTAATCACATAAATGAAATACAACGATGTTAAGACTTCTTAATCTCAAGAATCGACTCTCAATCTTAGCAAACTCATGTAAATCAAGTGATTAAGAAATCCCACATGAATTATATCCTTTATTCAACATGTGCCCCTCACGGAAAGAGAGTTACACAATTTCACACGCAAAAACAATTTTTATATCACAACATGTGTGGGCATATGAATAGATTACGCTCACTCTCACAAAGAATTCACATGCATTATGTAATGACCCATAAGCTTGCCCTTAGTGTTTTATTCCACTAATTTAAGGATGTATGAGTGTAAGATCAAGTAGGACTTTTTAGGTTGTAATGTAACTCAGGTGCGGGTAGGTACTATTATGATCAGTAATAGTGACTATCTTTCCTAAGCACTTTTAATACATCACGCCTTCATTACAGACTTCCCTTCCCTTACTTCACCTTTTTCTCCTTTCATCATTCTTTTTCCTCTTTTGTTCCCCCATTTCTTTGGGCCCTTTTAGCTTATTAGTAAGGAGTTCTATAAGTAACTTTTCATTTATTTGTTTTCTTACTCCCTACTAATACTCACCCATATTCAAACAAGTGCACCCTCGCCCTTTCTCAACTTTTACAATTGCTACTTTTCCTTCTTTTTCATTCTTCTCACTCCTTTACTCTTTCGGATTTTTCCTTTAAGCGCTTAGGAGTTTTGGTTCAAATTCAAGGCTAATGAAAGAAAAAAGGATTAAGCTTATGTTGCAGTTGTCAAAGAATAGGCTCACGGCTCAATGGGGTTGACTAGGATTAATTTTTCAAGGTAGGTAAAATGAGGGATAAAAATATGGTTCATTCAAAGAAATGCCTAAATCATCTCCTACAATTCACATCCTTCATTTCGTTTTATATACACACCAGGCAAGTTCTAGACATTTCATAATAGCACAGAATACTCAAAAACCTTACACTCATGGCACATGCTCAAATCAAGACACAATCTGTATACTCTTACTCAGCTAATCACAAGAATTCAGAATTAAGCTTCCATCATATTGAGTCAAATACAAGAGCCTAAGTCTCTCAAACAGAGTTATACACTTGCATGCTCCACACTGAACATACTTGCATCTTACAACCATTTATAGCCCATAACAAGACCATCAAGCACCAATTAGTTATGGTTTCAAAAACCCAATACCTACCGACTAATTTTTCCTCAAGACGGTCGTCATCCATCCATCGTTGGAAACAGTCACTAACTATGACTTAAAAACATTATATACAGACCAAGGAAAGAAAAAGAAAAATTTTATTCTTCGGTTCAAATACCCCCCGTCGGAAAAGAACCGAAAAGAAAAACCAACGGGTGATGAATTCATGCTTGACTCCCAACAATTTTCAATTTTCTCACAAATTGCACACAAGCATTACATCCACCAAACATTCGTTAAGCACAAGAATTTTGAAATTTTCCAGAAATTTCCCTCACTCCACACTTAAATCACGTTATGTCCTCATAGCATCAAAATAACAATTAAAGGATAAGAAACACTCCCTGAGGCCTTTAGGCCTAGCTAACAACATGCCTTTCTTCAACTTTGCACAAGTGGGTGTTCGACCCCACACTTTTTCTCTTCCATGCTTGTTAGCTTCCGCCTCCACAGGTACTCAGACTTCCCCTCCATCTGTCCTTAACTTTCCACCGAAACAACACAAGATGAAAAATAAACAAAATCAACTTAAATGCAAGAAATTAAAATGGTACCCTTGGGTTGCCTCCCAAGCAGCGCCTAATTTTACGTCGCGGCACGACGTATCAAGTTTCATCGCTTTTTCCTCCACCTTGAGGATATGAATCTCACCCCTAATTTCTTCTCTAATTTCCTCTTATGCTCCAAGGGTGGTAGTGAAAAATTGTAAGGACCAAGCAGTAGATGTTGCCTTTTGAATTATTGGTCCTTAAGTAAGCGAAGTCATTTTGTCTCTCCGAGTTAGCAAATTTCAAAATATACGGGGCTTGGTCCTCCTCTAGACATTTCTCTATAAACTTGGAAGACTCTATTTCTATGTTGTCAACAAAATTTAATGTCAAAAAATGCGTAGAGTGTGGTCCAATACACCTCAACTCTGAAACTGCATTGTGCTTGACCTCCTTACTTGTATACTCCTTCTCAGCATCGACATCTATCTCTCCATTAATGTCAACTAGGGGATACTCTATCTCTTCTTCCATGAATAGATTTTCCATAAGTGTGAGCCCATCACGGGGACACTCAAGAGATTCTAATTGCTGGGCTTCATCAAAAAATTCACCCTTGTCTTCCTTTTGTAGTTCCTCTTGAATATCGGCTAAAATTGTTACCTGCAATTTATCACAAGCTTCAGCCTCAGCAATCATCTCCGTGAATTTGATGCTCATCCTTTCTAGAGTCTCTGCATTCTCTTCTTGCTGAATTCTCAATACTGCCATCGCCTCCTTCATTGCTTCTGATTGCTCCAGGAGTTGTTTCAGCATGTCTTCTAATTGAGCTTGGCGTCCCAAGTCTGCATTTTCAGCATGCCTATATTCAGCAAAAACAACAGAAGGATCATAGTAGGGGCTTGGGGGAGGGGAATAGGCATTCGGCTAGCGATCCCAATGGCCATCTTGACCACCACACATATTAGACGTGTTACAGTGTTGCCACAAGTGGGGTCCTCTATAATTCAGACAAGATTCACCAAAATATGAGTATCCACCATTTAAACCATTTGTATTCCACGATGTCATGTCAATAAGGGTATCCGAAAAAGAAGAAAAATAAAATAAAATAAAAAAATAAAAAAAAAAAGAATTAAAACAAACACTAAGACCAAGTTGTTAGCACTTAGGGAAAAAAATATAGTAAATTTACACTTAAGAAAATTTCACCAATTGCCATCCCCCGGCAACAGCGCCAAAAACTTGTTCGACTGGTTTTGCTATGGGTATAAAGCTACATGCAAGTGCACGTGGTCGAACAAGTAGTAAAGTGGCTTTAGTAAGCCAAGTATAGATCCCACAGGGACTGGGATGAAGTGCAAATTGCTCAAGTGTACTATATTTTGATTCTAAAAATGCAGACAACAGTGTAACCAAAAGTTTGATATTTTGTTTTATAATTTTTTTGCTAAATCTAAAATAACTATCTAATGTGAGTCTGAACTATGAATGAGAGCATGCTGAGGTTAAACGAACATGTAATGAAATTAATTATCAATATAATTTGGTTAGTCTTTTCCTCCAGTAGCTAGCCAAGAACTATTGCCAAGAGATTAAAACTCTCGTATTTAATCTCACTTAAGAATCATGAACCATCCACCTACATTTCTGTGATTAAACGAAATTCATGTTCTAGCCATATAAAACCGATTCCTTAATTGACTAATATGACTTTCAGGTATATTTCTATTCTGAAGATAAATCAATTCCCAATTTTCACAAACTAAGAAGAGATCATATCCTATTGATTCACAACTTTCCAATTTCTTACTCTCTCGAGTGAAACCAGACTTTTTAGATGTACATTAACATTGGCCACACATTAATGCAGTAAGAACAAGAATTAATAGAACAACATGGAAGAAAAGATGAAAAACCACTATGATCAACAATCCATTTCACTACAATTGTTCATAACCTCAGCAAGAAGAGGATTTAGCCGCTCATTTGTGGATTAAACATCGTTAAATGAGTGTTAAACATACGAGCAATTGAATACTAGGAGAAGGAAAGAGAGAAAAACCCTGATAATTTCGTCCCCTCAACTGCCTGTAACACACGTTCTTGCTCCACCAATTCAGAATAATGAAAAATGAACCTAAATGTGCTATTTATAGTAGTGGGACTTTTTCCCGAAATAACAAGCAACGTGTCACGGAGTGCATCGCGGAGCACTACCTCCGTGACACGCCACTGACGCGAAAGCTCTTTGAAAATCACCCGAACTTGGCCTCGGCAGCACCCTGCCGCGTTGGCAGCGTGTCACGCTGCTTGGGCAGCGCGTTGACACCTCCTTGTCGCGCAGCCAACCCGCCGTGGCACATTGCCAACGTGCAGGTGGGCTGTTTTGTGCCTCCTCTTTGCCGACGTTCGCGAGTTAATTCCGTTTCCAAGCCTCTACTTCACCAACTCATGGATTATTTGCTCAAAAGTAATCAAAACCTACAAAACAAAGGCTAATCATGTTGATTAGCACTTATCCTCACATTCATATACAATTACATGAAAATGTATGCAATTACTTAGATAAACAAGACTAATTTAAGTCATAAAGCGTATCTCGGGCATGCTATTTTTGCCCGTGACCACATGCATGGTAAAGGAATGGATAAGAATAGGCTAAAACCTCTTAAAACCTTTCTAACAGAGCTTAAAACGACATAATTTAGGTCATAGGAGCTTAGGAATTACGAAAGCACTCTTGCTATTTCCGCAGGAAAAATAACTCTACTAGTACCAATGAAGGACATCAACAGTCATTACTCCAGAGGATGACTCATTGTCCTCTCCCATTTACTTCACTGGAAACTCACACTCCAACCTGGCCATCCTGACCACGACCCATTGCATGAGTCATAAAGTGACAGCATTACTCGTGGCACCATCCGTGAAGACCCCCAGACCATGACTCTTGGGGTGAACCACTAGACAACTCGTCATCCTATCTGTCACCAAGTCTAAAAAAAAAATTCATTCCTCAATCTTCCCTCTGCCTTCATGAGCCATGTCACAACTCATTAAGTCACTTCACAGGTCACTCGAGGGGTCTTCTTGTGACCTAGAGCGAAATTTTCTTTATTTCTCTACTTAAACCCTCAATTCTAATCTTTTGGACTTTTGGGGTATTACAATATACCCCCTTGGGAATTTTCTATCACGACCCAAAACTGGGGCAGGGCACAACTGGCACTAGATTCATGATTGATTGATAAGCCGGCTATATAGCATCTATAAAGTAACACTAAGGCTGACCAAAAAACTAGTCACAACTAATCAAGATAAATACTGGACCCATAATGTATCAATTATAACGATTATGCAACCTGGTAAGCCAACAAGGCCACAATAAGGCTAAATAGAGCAATGGAAAACCAACATGACTACACAACCAAAACTAATACACAAACTAGTCCACATCAGCCTCTATAGAGTAAACAAACTGAAATGCACAGAATAGGGACCTGACCTAGCCATGATTTAAAGAAAACTCAAAATAGTCAAAACTATGACATGGCTCCTAGAAGAGTGGAAAATACCAGTATTCCACTGAAATCTGGCTCCTACTGCATCTAATGATCTCAACCTCGGCCTATACCAGCAGCACGATTGTAGGAAGGGTCCCTAGATGATGGGACATTAATATGAATAAAATGTACTGGTATATAAAGTTGAAAACTGTAAACATATATGATAACAATGATAATTGAGCCAGAAATAAGAAATAGTAACAACCCGAAATCTTGAAAATCGGAACTTGACAATAACTCAATATTGAAGTTTAAATGCAATAATCTAATGCACAACAAAAACTATAACTTAAATGCTAGCGGACAAACGACCATAAAATCCATAAAATTTGCCTAGCCAGTGTAGGACACCGGGGTAAAACCAAAAATGCCTCCAGCCGGTTTACCACACTGGGGTAAAATTCGTCCAGCCGGTGTGCCACGTCGGGATGAAATAAAAATACCTCCAGTCGGTGTACCAAACCAGGGTAAATCAATAAATCTTAAACAAAATCATAAATGGAGCAGATATGGCATATACTGGACCATCATAACACATATAGCATTGAAATGACGAATACTAAATATGTGGCCTGCATAGGCCTCCTTCGTAAAGCATAATTGAAAGTGAGCACATATAACATGTAAAGCTAGAAAACAACAGTTACATGGATGTATTCAAAACTTGTATAAATCATAAGGAATTGTGGATGACCTAAGAGTTTCAAAAAGATTTATAGGTCGTGGCCAAGGGACATTAGAGCTCGGAGACTCGCCAGCTTGTCATTCGGCTTAAGGGAAAGGGATTATGAAATCTCCCCTTGACCTGGGATATTTCATAAGATACACATAAGATAAATGACAACCATAACTAGGAAATCCTAATTCGATAGAATCGTTTACCCTTAATAGCTTGCAGCGTCTTTACTTTGCTTAAAATCATTTACATGTCATCATCTTGGCACTTTCACCAATTTCAGTAAGCAAACAGACCTTTAAACACATTTAACATCACACACACACACACACACACATATAAACATATTTATAATATACATTAGGGACCAGCTAACAATTCCCACGTTGAGGCGTCTCCAACTCGATGTGCAACTTCGACAACAATCAACAGAATATCACACTTTAGATGCCTCACTTCGGGTAGGAATAATCTTAACATTTAACCTCAATAAAACATGAAACTTTAAATATTAAATGAAGCTTAACACACTGCCTCAATACTTGCAAAGAGGTTTCTGGCTCACTCAATTCATAACGCACGAATCGTGCTTAAAAGAACAATGGACGGGGCGCCTAACATACCTTTCTCCGATGAACTTTTCTTTAGCCGATTTTCTATTTAAATGATCAGACTTAAACCTCCATAATCTAGTGGTTTTATGGGCCAAAAACATGATTAATCTATCGCACAAAATTCATCCCAAAATAACTAACCAAAGGCAGTCACAATAGCAACAACAACACACAGCAATATCAACAACATTTAGCCATTTTCTCAACTAGTTTTCACTAACTTTTGAGGGAGAAACAAGAGGTAATTTTACCTTAGTTATGTTGTAATTCTTACCCTCAATATGAAGCATTATTCCAGAAAAATAAACAGCCAAAAATCCTAAAGGAAACGTGCAAAACTCAGCTAAAAAATTGTCCATCGGCAGCTCACTTAGCTGCCCATTTCCAGCTTTTTGCTTTCCGATTTTAGAGGTTTAAAAGGCAAAAAATCCATACCTTTTTCGGGGGGGGGGGGGTGTTATTGGTTCAAAATAAGAGTAATTGACCTCAACCTCTTGTTTAAAAACGCAGCAACCTTTCTGTCTAAAACGCAGCAAAAACAGTTCACCAACACACCAAACACACCTCCAACTTCTTGTCTTTTTATCATGAATTCAAGCAAGGTTAGTTGTAGAATTATTATCTTTTATACTTGTGTTTAATCCATACCAAGAGGGAATATATATGTTTCTTATAACAGCCACTGAAACGCAGCAAATTCACCACAATAACACTGCCCAAGTGCAGCCAAAACAGCCACCAACACACCACCTTCACCTTATGATAGATCCCCTTCACTTAGCTTTAGTTTTAATGGAGTTTAGCTTGGTGTTTTCCTTCGTTGTTTTCATGAAATTTGAATGGATATTCACAGGATAAGCAAGCACCTCAAATCAGGAAATGTTGAAAATGATCACATAGCTCAAGACTTAAAATATAAAGGTATTTGGGCGGTGGCCGTTTTTAGGGTGGTGGCCACATCACTGCACGATAGTACCACTGTAAATCATATATCATTTCTTACTCCAAACTCCGATTAACCAGCGGTTTGATGTTCTGAAAACTACACTGAAAGACGTTTAATTTTATAGGTTGTAGGGTTTCTAATTCATTATATATGGGGAGATATGGTTGTTTAAATTTGATCCTTACTTATGAACATAACATACCCTTTGTTTTTCCGTCTATACACATTTCCCTTGTCATCTATGACCTATATACAACCTGTACTTCCCTTAACCTAGCATACAAACGTCAAATAATCACCATAAAATTTTTGGGGTGTAATATTCTCCCCCCCCCCACCCAGGAACATTCGTCCTCGAATGGAAATTATTTTCACTTAATATGCTTCAAAATAGATACTCAGTAACTTAGGTATCAAACACATGCCTTAATATCACGTCGACATCGTAAATAGGTGAGGTATTTCTTCTTCATTTCCTCCTCAGCCTACCAAATTACTTCCTCGATATTATTACTTCGCCACAAAACTTAACCGAGGCGACATCTTTGGTCGGAAGTTTCCTGACTTGCTGGTCAAGAATAGCAACTAGGACCTCTGTGTAGGTCATCTCCTCAGAAATATGGACATCATCAACAAGAATAACACGAGTTTGGTCTCCTATACACTTCTGCAACATTGATACATGAAATACTAGGTAGACTGCCGATAGCTTTGGTGGCAACGCCAACTCATAGGATACTTTGCCTATCCTGGGGATAACTCTGTAAGGCCCAACATATCTAGGGCTCATCTTTCCCTTTCGGCCAAATCGCATGACGCCTTTCATAGGTTACACTTTCAGGAAAACCTAATCATCAACAGCTAACTCCACTACTCGACGACGTACATCCACATAAGACTTCTGCCTGCTCTAGAAAGTCTGAAGTAGATCTCTAATAAGTTTCACCTTCTCAATAGCCTATTGCACTAAGTCTAGCCCTAATAACTCTACCTCACTGAGTTCATACCAACCCACTAGCGATCTGCACTTTCACCCATATAAAGCTTCATATGGGGCCATCTGAATACTCCCCTAGAAGCTATTATTATAGGAAAACTCAATCAAGGAAACATGATCATCCCAGCTTCCACCATTATCTAGAACACATGCACGCAACATATCTTCAACCGTCTGAATGGTGTGTTCAGCATGTCCGTCTATCTGAGGATGAAATGCGGTATTGAGGCTTATGTGAGTGTCCAGGCCTTTCTGGAAAGACTTCCAGAAGTTTGTTATGAAGTGAGCACCTCTACCAGAAATAATGGATAAGGGGACACCATGTAGGTGAACTACCTCCCATATATGAAGCCTAATATAATCCTTTGCCGCATATGTGGTCTTAACTGGTAAGAAGTGAGCTAATTTAGTTAATTTATCTACTATTACAAAGATAGAATCATGCTTCCTTCTCGTTCGAGGCAATCCTATAATAAAATCCATATTAATCATCTCTCATTCTAGGCTGGAATTTCTATATCCTGTGCTATACCTCCACACCTCTGGTGCTCAACTTTCACCTGCTGGCAATTGGGACACTGAGTCACAAGACATGTGATGTCCTTTTTCATGCCATTACACCAATATAGTTGCCTCAGGTCATGATACATCTTTGTGGAACCTAGGTTTACTTGATAACGTCCAAAATATATTCTTAAATCAAAGAATTTATATGGTCGTTGTATCAAAACAAGTAACCTAACGAGTGCTGGGGTTTAATCCCACGAGGACTAGGGAGTGATGAATTCAAGTGTCGATCGAGAAATAGATATTAGATTGCACCATATATATTTAACATAAAAACAAGGAAAATGAGGGGAACAAACTTTGAAGAGAATTACACAAATTAATTTAACAAACTAAGAGCAAAATATCAGTTAATTTGTTGACAGTAGTACGAAATATTAGAGGTGCAGTGTAGATGAAATACTAACTAGATCGGGAGTGGCCAGGTCATCTCATAAGTTCAATAAGTGTAAATAATATCGGGAAATAGGTAGCCTCAACTTCCCAGCCTATTGACTACCCCAAACTCTAGCTGCAATTGAGCACAACCCAAATTGATTTGGATCAGCAACTGCACTATCCCTAACTATTAGCTACTAATTAGGAAGGAGAAAGTACTTTCAGCTATTTCTAGCCTAATTTTATAATCTCCCATCAATACCCACTACTAGATTCCCTTCCAATACTTAATTAGTTCTGTTTTATATTAGCTAAGGATGCTGAGGTCGAAACGAGGGCATGCTTGGATGCCCTTCGAGAAAAAGATTCATTCTCTTCATAAAAAATAGGAGGTAGAACCAATAAAGATTTCTTTTTCGATTCATCCCTGGCCTCATTCAAGAATTGTTTTTGATCCAATCCACAGGAATCAATAGAAAAGGCAAATCCCTTATGATACACCAGATCCGGCTCGGTTAGTTCAATGTGCTCATCGGCGCCTGACCCTGAGATGTGGATCATCCAAGGCACATTAGCATGGCGTACTCCTCCTGTTCGAACCGGGGTTTGAAATCAAACTCCTCCTCAGGAGGATAGATGGGGCGATTCGGGTGAGATCCAATGTAGATCCAACTTTCGATTCACTCCCGAGCAACAATCTAGCATGTATAGATGCACCCATATCATCATCAATGGATCTTCAATACTAGATTGAAGGGAATCTAATAGATTTACACTTAATTGAACATTATTGAGATAACTCTAGCAATACCCAGTCCAATTACGTATTCATCATCACACACCTCTAGTTAATAGTTTTAGCTACTCATAATTAAAATTTTCAAAAATACAATCATAAAAGGCATCATTGAATTTAATAATAAAATAAATCAAAAGCTCAATTATCCTTCAACTACAGCTGAAACTAAATAATACAAAAGAAGAAAATATAGCAAAGTATCTTTTACAAATATTAATCACAATCTCTTTCTCAGCTAAAAGATGGTCTTCAGCTAAAATAGGAAAGATGATGTGATGTGTACTTGGCTTTTCTCTCTAACTCTCTATCTTCTTCCTCTCTCCTCTTCTTTTTTTTCTGCATTGTACTTCTCTTTCTATTTATACCCTGAAAAGTAGGGTACTTTTCCTTCCTTTCTCAGCAATGGATAATTATACCCTTAATAGAATCGCTGTGGTATCGGCGAAGGTACCGGCGGTTCGCCAATGATATCCGTGAAATGCCGGATACTTTCTCTTCTTCTTTAGTTATTTCCAGTGAACTTCGGTGGTTCACCCAACGTTTTGCCGATGCCAATACGTGAACCGCCAGACCTTAAATGCCAATTCCAGAAGTTTTTGAGTGTCATTCGGTGACTGAACGAGCATCTCTCCATAGGTGACTTGTGAACCGCCGGTGGCATTCAACATTCCTCCTATGAGGCAGCGATCTCCATCTTTTTCACCAGTTAACACTTGCATTTCACTGGTTAACACCTGTGTTTTGACGCTTCTGCTCATTTCCTCCTTTTTACCCCATTTTAGCACTTTTATTCAAACTTAGGCATCTGCACACAACAAAAGGAAAAAGAGCAGAACATACAAATAATCATCTCGAGAATTAGGAAAAACCTCGAGCTTTAGAGTCTAACGAGTTGGTAAATTACAAACTCATCAAACCCCCAAGCATGAATCATTATTTGTCCTCAAGTAATGCAATACTTCAACTATTGAGGAAGAGGTCACATTTCTTCACAATTAGACTTCCCCGACCACCTGGACTATGACAACCAAAAAATACTCATCATGCTCATCAAAAAGAGAAGGAAATACCCCAAAAGACCAAAACAATGAAGGTGTTTCAAGAAGGCAACAACTTTTTATCAAGTAAAGCTTTTTCAAAGGAATCATTAATCACACAAGGACATTTATCAACCAAGTAACACACATAGCATCTCAAGTTGTAATTACTGAAAATTCAAAGCTTGCCTTAGAGTTTGTACTCCTTGTTCTTTGCCCATATGAACTCTAAATGCTCTTGCATCACTAAAAGGAATAATGCCACTCAGCAAATATAAGGATCCCTTCTCTTGTCTCTTTGATCATTTGAATGCACACCAGGGATCAATTGGAAGAGACACTCACACTTACTCTCCCAAAATATATCTTTATGCATAAACTTGACCCATAGGATTACCCTTCATGTAATTCACCACTAATATAGAGTAGCTGCACCTAGAATCATTTAGGACTTGTAGGGTGTGATGTAAGCTTAAGGTCAGGGTAGGATGAACATTTGGCGATAGTGACTAGATCCTCCCTAATGCTTTTCGCGCCATGCCTTATAGTAATTTTTCTCCCTCAACATCCTTTTCCTTTTTTTTCTTCTTGATGCCTTTCATTTCTTTAATACTCCCCCTTATAACCCCTCATTAGCTTCCACCCCTAGCCTTCTACCTCAAGAGGGAACACCAATTCACACAAATAGTCTTTTTCTTTTTGTATTCATCTTTTTGTGCACTTTGACTAAAGGTGATGTTCCCTTTACACTATAATTCTTGTCTTCCCCCTTTTGTTTTTCTTACCCCCAAACTTAGGCTCTTGCATCATTTTTCACATTTGCTTTTCTCATTCACTTCTTCTTAGGCGTTGAGCTTTACTTCAGCACTTAGTTTTTCATTAGCATTTAGGGAGAATGGGGCCAAAAGAGGTATTAAGAATGGTCTTAAGGCTTGTAATGTGGTTTCCAAGGAAAGCTTTTAAGGCTCAAAATTGGCTAACAAGGATTAATGATCATGGAGGGCGTATGGTTGAAGTGGCTAGACAATTAAGGGCCTAAACTCATTTCCTTGGTGCAACTACATCAAGGATTTCACCTTGAATCACATTTAGGGCAAGTTCTAGACAAGATGTAATGCATAAGGTTAACAAAAATAGCCTCGCCACACAAAGAATCACCCTTAAAGGGTTTACAAGAGTCATTTTACAAAACAAAACATCACATTAGGACATCAAGCAAGCAACCATCATAAGTCAAGCAGGGAATTTACAATGTACGACTACTATGCTACGGTGTCAACACTGCTCATTATCTTCATCTTCATGCCCTTGTTTTTACATTCTCATTTCAATGACAAGAAAAAAAATTTTGTTGCTGCCTCTTAAAACAACTTCAAAAAAAACTCAAAGTGACATGGAATTTCCCTTAAGAATGTCGCCACTCAATCCATCATCGAGAAAAGCCAACCCGATTCGACAACAAAAATAATTCAAATAAAAGAATTCTCCTTTGGAAAGAACCGTGGTATAAAGAAAACCCTTAGAGTTTTAATTTCTACCCTACTCTATATACAATGGCAAAAAAGAAAGAAGCACAATTCAAAAATTATCAACACACAAACAAGTCAGAATAAACATTTAATTCCCAAAGGACAATAATCAATCCCTCCCCCAAACTTAAATCAGACATTGTCCCAATGGAAACTACAAGAAAGATAAGAAGGTAAAAAGAGATTTCCTAATCATCTCAGTGATTAAGTCTTGGCTTCCACGTATAAGTGACAACATCAAAAACCAAAGAAGTTGTATCTTCTCGTATGGGTTGCATGTGATCTAGTCAGAGTGTGACGGGTAAACCAAGGCCTGGTGCGACCCATCTATCTGGGAGGGTTCGAAGCCTATGATAAGATGTTGTTGCCACTCCCACGGGAGCCCACGAAGGATCCACTTCATACAACGAATGCATTAGAGGCGGAGGAGGTGCGTTTTGGTAGTCTTCCTCATCATCAGACACAGTATCCACGTTTATGGGAGGAAACCAGTCTACAGTAATTCAAATTGCTCCTTTGGATCACTAAGTAAAATGTTGACTCATACATACCGCTGTGTATTATTGTCAACTTACATAGTCGCACCTACCAGCAACAAGATGACTACTCCCTACTGATGCCTATTTCCTACCATTGAAGAAAATAGAGAAAACTGCTAATCCCACCGATGTCGTAAACAGATGCCCTAACTGATCCATTTCAAATCCAAAGGTAGCTCAGCTTGACTAAAAATCCTTGTGTGGTTCGAAAAATAAGGGGACGAAGTGAGGTAGAGGAATTGGTCAACTCATCAAACTCATAACCTGAAGATTGCATGTTCGAATCCTATCCCCGCCTATTCAGTGAAACCCAAGAAGTTGTATCTTCTGGTGTGGGTTGCATGGGATCTAGTGGGAGTGTGCCGGGTAGACCAGGTCCTGGTGTGACCCATCTATCCAAGAGGGTTCCAAGCTCATGATAAGATGCTCTACCCCCTCTCCTCGGAGACCACGAAGGATCCACATCATACACCGAATGCATTAGAGGCGGAGGAGATGGGCTGTGGCAGTCCTCCTCCTCATCAAACACAATATCCGCATTACTGTGGTAGCCCGCCCACCAATCATCTAGAGGACTTTTGGGTTCTTTGACTTGTGGTGGCACCACCTCAGGGCCACAAGGTGTTGGTTGGCTGGTGGCTGCAGTAAGTGTGGCCAGCTCCTGCTGCAATGTAATAACTTCACTTTCAAGAACATCCACTTTCGAGCAGAAGTGTGTCAACTTGTCTTGAGCAGGTTGCAAGGCTTTCTTAAAAGCACTTTGGATCATATATGGGATAGCCTTGGCTAATTGCAGAAGATGATTCTCATGCATCTTTTCCCTTTGTGCAATATTGAGTAAATCCGAGGGCGGAGAAGTTTGGGACTCGCTTGCATTGGCTGGGGAAGTTGCTATGTGAGGAGATCTCACGGGTGATGGTAGGGTCATGTTCCCTATATACCTTTCCCGCTTTATCATTGGGATCTCTTTTTCTGTCTTGGTGTCCGAAGTAATCACTCCTTGAACTCGTATAGTCTTATCCAATGAGAGCAAAAAAGGACACTCAGCCTTCAAACACAACATGCTTACCAAAGAAGGAAAGGGCAATGTTGTGGCTTGTTTTTTAGCTTTTCACCTGAACGGATCAGCAATAATCTCTCCCATATTAATGTGCACATGCTTCATCATGCAAGCGAGAAGAATCGATACTTTAATAGGAACCTCTGATGTGTTTCGAGAGGGAATCAACCTAGAATAGACCTAATCTAACCACATGCAGGCGTCGAATTTTAAATCACACCTATGAATTAGGCCTTTGGACATAGCCCATTGTGGTTGGCCTTGTGCAATTACGCGAGCTACCCATTGGAATTAGTTCGCCTTGTCTTCTACCTTCTGACAGAGGATTGGATGTGGTGAAATTTGTTCCTAAAACAATGAGTTGATTGCTTCAGCTGTGACTTGAACGTCCTGCCCTCGCACCCAAACTGATGTTAGGTGTGTGAATGCTTCAATGCGATCTTCCCGCTTCATCAGTTGTTGCCTTGCTCTATATGATGCATAGAATTTCCACACTAGCTCCGGAAAGTATGGGTCAACTGGTTTGCTAAATGGGCCCCAATCATGCATCCCAATCTGGTGATATATATCTGGTCATACAATTTTGAATGCTTCTACATCAAATTGAGCTTCTGCAAAGATGACACGTCTTTCTTTGAAGGTTCTGTAGAGATCCTCCATTCCTTTTAGCCTGAATCTCTATTGAGGGGTATTTGCGGGCACGGATGCTTGGTCTGTGTGAGAATTCTAGTTGGTAGATGTATGCTACAAGAGTACATTAGTATTGGACAATAATATGTAGCTTAAAACTAAGGCAGCAGAAGGAACTTAGTAAATGCTCATGTGTCATCGCTGACACGCCGGCGAGCCGCAGTTACATTTCGCAAGTTGCCGAGGAATCACCGATTGACTTAGAAAAGGGTTAAATACTGTACACCACAGCATCTCTCCAGCAAACCACCACTGGTGATTCTCTAGCCGCAAAATTGCATCTAATTATCCTCCAAATCACCTCTTATCTGACAACCACCTGATCATACTCAAACTTTAGTGACAAAAGAAAAGGGTACCCTTGAGAGAGGTGTCAATCAATCCGTCATTAGGCAACCCACTCGGGTATGTAGAATATATCCAAATATGAGTAAATAGAGAAAAGCAACATCCATACACATAAAACAAGAAAACAAAACTAAACGTGAGGAACATGGGTAGAACAACACGTTACCGATAGAATTATGACATCTTTAGCATGGGTGAGAAGATGCTTATCTTCAATGAAATGTGCTTGTGATGATCTGTGAAAGATGCCCAAGATACAAACACTTGAGGAATGTGGACGAGTACTTGTGATGGGGAATATCAAGAGGTTGTAGGAGAGGAATAATGGGTTATTTTGGAGGAAAAATGGGAGAGAATTTTGGGGGTTTGTAGTCTTTTGTGGAATTTAGCCATCTGGGATTGTGTCTTGGGAGTTGCATCGGCGATCGCTGAATTAGACCGGTGGTTCGCTATTGTGGCCGCCACTCGTATTACCAAAAAAACAATTCTGCCTGCAAGATCAGTGATTGATCGGCGATTCGCGGATTTGCCTGGCGATTCACCGGTTGTTTCGCTGGTTCTTCTTGGAATGTTCAGTGCATTGGATGGGATCGGCGCCCCAACGGCGCCTCACAAATTATAATCGGTGGTCTACCGGTCGATTGGCATCTTTACCTTGAATCTTTCAGTGCACTGGTTCTACCAATGCTTGAACTGCGCCTCATGAATTCTGAGCGGCGGTTTGCCGATTTGGTTTTCATCCCATTTTTCATCCTCCTTCACTTAAAATGAAAATCATAAAAAACAAAATGTATAAGAATAACTAATGCATGGGTTGCCTCCCAAGAAATGCCTTATTTAATGTCCTCGCACGACGAGAGTCCAGGTCTATAGCTCTTCCAGATGCACCACCTTTGTTTGCCCCACTTCTTCCGACACTCCTAGATAGCTTTTGACCCATTGGCAATTTACTTTGAACTTGTTCCCATTTTTATTGTGAAGTTCAATGGCTCCTTTTCATACACCTGAGCTACCTTGAAAGGGCCTGACCATTTTGACTTTAACTTCCCAGGCAATAGCTTTAGTTGAGAATTGAATAATAACACTCACTCCCCTAGAATAAAATTATGCTGGAACACTTTTTTATCATGATTATGTTTCATTCTAGCTTTGTAAATTTCTGCATTTTCATATGCCTTCATTCTAAACTCTTCCATCTCATGTAAATTATTGGATTCGACCTTGGATAGCTTTTCCCTATTCCAGGTTCAAACTTTTCAATTCCCACAAGGCTTTGTGTTCTAGCTCCACCGGGAGGTGACATGCTTTACCATACACTAGCCGATAAGGGGACATCCCAATTGGTGTTTCAAATATAGTCCTATAGGCCCACTATGCATCATCTAACTTTTGTACCCAATCGATTTTGTTCAAATTGACTATTTTAGTCATGATGGACTTTATTTCCCGGTTTGAAACTTCCACTTGTTTGCTGGTCTGTGGGTGATATAGAGTAGCCACATTGTGGTTTACACCATATATAGCAAGTAGTGTGCTAAATGCCTGATTGCAAAAATGAGACCCTCCATCGCTAATGATAACTCTTGGGGTACCGAACCGTGAGAAGATATCTTTCTTTAGGAAAGCTTTGACACTCCTTGGTTCAATGTTTGGTAATGCTACCGCTTCTACCCACTTGGAAACATAATCAACCGACACCAAGATTTATTTGTTCCCATAAGAGCATACAAAAGGACCCATGAAGTCGATCCCCCAAACGTCAAACAATTCAACCTCTAGGATCGGGTTTAGCGGGAGTTGATGCTGCTGCAAAATACTCCCTGTCCTTTGGCATCGATCTCATTGCTTCACAAAGTGATATGAGTCCTGATGTAAGGTAGGCCAATAGAATCTGCATTGCAACACTTTGGCCGTAGTTTGCACACTTCCATAATGACCTCCCACCGAGGAAGAGTGACAAGCCTTTAAAATTGGAAGTATCTCCACTTCTGGAATACACCTTCGTACCAACCCATCAGCACAACTTCGGAAGAGGTAAGGTTTGTCCCAAAAAAAATTTCCAAACATCACGCATGAATTTCTTTCTTTGCTGATAATCCAAACCTTCGAGCACAACCTTCAGGCAAAATCCACAAACCATGGGGTCAGGTCATAGGTTGCAGTCAAGATTTGCTCATCCGGAAAGGCATCATTAATCTACTCTTTGTACTCTTGGTTTCCCATTTTTTTTAGGCATGACAAATGGTTAGCCACTTGATTCTCGCAGCCCTTACGGTCTTTCACTTCAAAATCAAATTCCTGTAACAACAAAACCCACCTGATCAATCTTGGTTTAGCATGTTTCTTTGGCATTAAGTACCTAGGTGTCACGTGATCCGTTTTCACCACCACTTTGGTTCCAAGAAAGTACGCCCGGAATTTTTCTAATGCCAACACAAAGCTAAGAGCTCCTATTCGGTTACTGTGTAATTTGTCTGTGCATTGTTCAGAGAATTACTAGAATAATAGATTGGGTGGAAGATCTTATCTGTTCGTTGACCAAGGACGTCTCCCAATGCAACCCCACTTGCATCGCACATAAGTTCAAATGGCTTTGACCAATCAAGTGCTACAATGATTGGCGAAGAAATTAATCTCGCCTTCAGTTCCACAAAAGCTTTCAAACACTCCTCATCAAAGTTGAATGTTTCCTCTTTTTGCAATAGTCGGATTAGGGGATGAGCTATTTTGGAGAAATCTTTAATGAAATGGCAATAAAAGCTCGCATTCCTGAGGAAACTCCAAGAACCCTTAACAGTACATGGTGGGGGTAGCTGAGCAATGGCATCCACTTTGGCTTGATCTACTTCAATCACCATTTAAGAAATTTTGTGTCCTAATACAATTCCTTTTTTGACCATGAAGTGACACGTTTCCCTATTTAGGACCAAATTCTCCGTACATCTCTTTAATACCTTATCTAACTGTACCAAGCAGTCATCAAATGAGTTCCCCACAACTGAAAAATCATCCATAAGAAATTCCATCATATCTTCAACCATTTCAGAAAATATGGACATCATGCATCTCTGAAATGTGGTGGGGGCATTGCAAAGACCAAAAGGCATCATTTAAATGAAAATGTACCATAAAGGAATGTAAAAGTGGTTTTTTCTTGATCCTCTGGTGCAATCGAGATTTGGCTATATCCCGAGTATCCATCCAAGAAACAATAGTACCCTTTGCAAGCTAGACGATCTAACATTTGGTCGATGAATGACACCAAAAAATGGTCCTTCTTTGTCCAAGAGTTTAATTTATAATAATCCATACAAACTCTCCACTCCATGACCGAATGAGTAGTTATCAACTTATTCTTTGGAACAACTGTGATTCCCCCTTTTTTGGGAACACACTACACCGGGCTAACCTAACTAGTGTCCGCAATGGGATACACTACCCCTGTAACCAACCATTTAATAATCTCTTTCTTGACCACCTCTTGCATAGGTAGATTCAACCTTCTTTGATGTACGGGCTGCAATTTTCTTGAAGGTTGATCTTGTGGGTGCAAATCCCCAGAGAGATACCAATGATATCAACTATTGACAATCTAATGGCTCGAATATGCCTTTTCAAAACATCAATGAGTTTATCTACCTGCACCGGCTTAAGTTTTGCTGAGATGATAACCGGAAGTGTCTCATTCTCCCCCAAGTATACATATTTGAGGTGATTGGGCAAGGGTTTGAGCTCCAACTTTGGTGGTGACACAATAAAAGGCTATGATTTGTGCGATTCTTCAAATCAAGGTCCAGCTTTCTTGGTGGAAATGAATAATTTCCTACCTTCTTATGCACATGATGGATCTCCTCGAGTTCCTCACCTTTCAGAAAAACATCAACGATCAGTTTTTCAATAGCCTCTTCCTCCATTTCCCACTCTAAAACATCATCATCCTTAATTTCCTTCCTTTGGGCGATGTTGTTTGCTGCTATTGGAGTCGCCATTGGGACAACCAATTTGTTCATCCATTCCTCCAATTGTTGAATAATAACCTCATGACTCTTTACCATGGTGGTTAGATCCAAAAGTTTACTCCGTAGATCTTGGATCCCCTCTTCAGTTTCAAGCACCTTTTCAAGCACTACATCGAGAATACTCTCCATGTGAGGTGGAAGTACCTCCGTACTCCCCTGACTGCTGGTATCAAAAAACTGGACATTTTTCCAACCTTGGTTCCCATAATAGCTGTCATTGTAGTCCTAAATGGCATGACTATTTTTAGAATGGAAACCCTTCACATAACTCATCAACAGCTCCATTTGCTTAATCATGACTACCAACATTGCGTCCTTCTCCCCCCTACGCTACATTTTTTCCACTAGCTTAATGGGATCAACACAAGGTAACCCCTTTGGGTAATGTGACCATTCTCCGACTCTCGGCATCACCTACACACCATAAATTTTAGTGACCACTATGGTGTATACCTATTCAACTTAACAATCAATCACAAGACAATCAAACGCCCCCGGCAATGGCGCCATATTTTATAACGTCCAAAATATATTCTTAAATCAAAGAATATACAAGGTAGTTGTATTGAAACAAGTAACCTGACAAGTGTCGGGATCGAATCCGACGAGGACTAAGGAGTGATAAATTCAAGTGTTGATCGAGAAATTGATATTAGCTTACACTGTATAGATTTAAAATAAAAACAAGGAAAATAGGGGAAATAAACTTTACAAAGAATTACACAAATTGATTTAACAAACTAAAAGCAAAATATCAGCTAAGTTGTTGACAATAGTGTGAAATACAAGAGGTGCGGTGTAGATGAAATACTAACAAGATCATGATTAGCCAGGTCATCTCATAAGTTCAACAAGTGTAAATAATCTCGAGAAATAGGTAGCCTCAGCTTCCTGCCTATTGACTACCCCTAGCTAGAGTTTTCACAAACTCTAGCTGAAATTACGCACAACCCGAATTGATTTGGATTAGCAACTTCACTATCCCTAGCTATTAGCTGCCAATTAGGGAGGAGAAAGTACTTTCACTATTTCTAGCCTAATTTTACAATCTCACATCCATACCTACTACTAGATTCCCTTCCAATACTTAATTATTCTCTCTCGAGTACCAATCAAGCAAGTATAGGTAAACCCACATCATCATCAATAGATCTTCAATAATAGATTGAAGGGAATCTAATAGATTTACACTTAATTAAACATTATTGAGATGACTCTAGCAATACCTAGTCCAATTAAGTATTCATCATCACACACCTCTAGTTAATGGTTTTAGCTACTCATAATTAAGAAATTCAAAAACACAATCATCAAAGGCATCATTGAATTTAATAAGAAGAGTAGATAAATCAAAAGCACAATTATCCTTCAACTACAACTGAAACTAAATAATACCAAAGAAGAAAATAGAGCAGAGTATCTTTTAGAAAAATCAATCAAAATCCCTTTCTCAGCTAAAAGATGGTCTTCAGCTGAAAGAGGAAAGATGATGTGATGTGTACTTGGCTTTTCTCTCTAACTCTCTATCTTCTTCCTCTCTCCTCTTCTTTTTTCTACAGTGTACTTCTCTTTCTATTTATACCCTGAAAAGTATGGTACTTTTCCTTCCTTTTTTAGCAATGAAAAATTATACCCTTAATAGCATCAATCTGGAACCAGCGAAGGTACTGGCGGTGCGCCAATGAAATCCTTGAACCGACGGATACTTGCTCTTCTTCTTTAGTCCTTTCCAGTGAACTTCGGCGGTGCACCTGACATTTCGCCGATGCCAATCCGTGAACAGTTGGACCTTAAATGCCTATTCCAGAAGTTTTTGAGTGCAATTCGATGCTGAACCGGCGTCTCACCACTGGTGACTCGTGAACTGCCGGTGGCATTCCTCCTATAAGGTAGTGACCTTCATCTTTTAACAGTCGTTTCATCGGTTAACACCTGCATTTCGCCGCTTCTGCTCATTTCATCCTTTTTACCCCATTTTAGCTCTTTTCTACAAACTTAGGCATCTGCATGCAACAAAAGCAAAAAGGGCATAAAATCCAAATAATCAACTTGAGAACTAGGCAAAAACTCAAGCTTTAGAGTCTAATGAGTTGGTAAATTACCAACTCATCAGTACTGAGTATCAAGAATAATGAGCTTCATTGATAATGTGGTCCCCTAGCTCACCCATATTAGGAACTCATGGACAGCCCTAGTATCTAAGAACTCCATTGAGTATACAATCAAATAGGCTCTGCTCTATTGTGGTGTATTGTCTCTCAATAAGACTATCTCTGCATTATCATATTGCCATTGCTTAACTTCTGTTACAAAGGACAATTATGCTGCTTTTTTAACAATAACACCCCCATCTCCAGCATCTAGTAACTGAATTTGTAAGTCAGCCAACTGCTGTAGAGTCTTCATCATTTCAATCCTGTCAACCTAAATATGACTCAAGATATCCATAGCCTTGTGACATAGCGCATCAGCTACAACATTTTTCTTGCTTGGATGATACAGAATGCTAATATTATAATCTTTTAGCAATTCTAACCACCTTCTCTGCGTAAATTCAACTCCATCTACTGAAACAAATACTCGAGGCTCTTATGATCTGTGAAGATATCAACATGTACCCCATATAAGTAGTGGCGCCAAATCTTCAATGCAAATACCACTATGGTCAACTCAAGATCATGGGTAGGATAATTTTTCTCGCGCTTCCTAAACTGTGTAGAGGCATAAGAAATAACCTTGTTGTGTTGCATTAGAACACAACCTAGCCCAACTCTCGAAGCAGCACAATAGAACACATAACCATTGACACCCTCTGGAGGAGTCAGGACAGGTGCTGAAGTCAGCCTATCTTTTAACTCCTGAAAACTTCACTCATGTGCCTTTGTCCATTGAAACTTAGCTGCTTTATGAGTCAACTTTGTCAATGGCTCAGATATAGAAGAAAAACCTTCCATAAATCGGCGATAATAACTTTCTAATCCTAGAAAGTTGTGAACCTCTATAGGATTAAAGGGTTTGGGCCAACTCTTTACTGCCTCTATCTTCTGACTATCCACTCTTATACCTTCAGATGTAATTACATGACCAAGGAAAGCCAAAGATGTTAGAAAAAATTCAAACTTATAAAAATTTAACGTACAACTTGTGCTCCTGGAGAGTCTGCACCACAACTCTCAGGTGATCTGCATGTTCAGCCTCTGATCATGAATTAACTAGTATGCCGTCGATAAAGACAATCACGAATACATCAAGGAAAGGCCTAAAATCCTATTCATCAAATCCATAAACGTTGTTGGGAATTTATAAGCCCAAATGACATCACTAAGAACTATCTGGTTTGGAAGGTAGTCTTAGACATATCAACTTCCCTAACCCGTAACTGATTGTACACGGATCTCAAGTCAATCTTTGAGAAGCACCACGCACCCTATAGTTGATCAAATAGGTCATCAATCACTACTTTTTCTTAATCGTAACCTTATTCAGCTGCCTGTAGTCAATACACATTCTTAGCGATCCATCATTCTTTCGCACAAACAACATCAGTGCACCCCATGATGACACATTGAGCCAGATAAAACCCTTCTCAAGCAAATCTGTCAACTGCTGCTTGAATTCTTTTATTTCTACCAGGGCCATTCTATATAGGGGTATGGATATTAACTAAGTTCCTGGAAGTAAATCAATAGAAAAATCTATCTCCCTTTCAGGAGGAATTCTAGGCAAATCCTCTGAAAAGACCTTGGGGAACACATTTGCAACAGAAATTCACTAGAGTGTCGCAGGCTCATAGTCCAAGTTTCTTACTCTAACCAAGTGAGAAATACATCCTTTCGATATCAACTTCTGATCCTTAAGGTATGAAATAAACTTGCCTTTAGGCATAGCAGCATTACCTTGCCATTCCCAGACTGGCTCGCCTGGAAAATGAAAACTGACAACCCTGGCTCTACAGTCAACATTAGCAAAACATGAAGCCAACCAATCCATACCCATTATGAAATCATAATCAACCATTTAAATCTCAACTAGATCATCTATGGTTGATCTATCACATACCAATATTACACAGTTCCAGTAAACTCATTTAGCTAACACAAATTCACCAATTGGCGTAGAAACATCATATGGTATAGATAATAACTCAGGGACTGTCTAAAAATGACTCGCAACTAATGGTGTAACATAATTGAGTGTAGAACCAGGATCAAGATATATAAGCATAAGAATAAATAATCAAAGTACCTGTAACATCATCGGGGGAGGCCTCCTGGTCCGATTGACCGCCCAAAGCATAAAATTGGTTCTAGGTTGCCCCAGAACTAGAAGCCTCTCTTCCTTTGCCTCTGCCACAACACCCTTCCAACTGAGGTTCAGGTCTGGGAGGTCAAATGGAGGATGACAAAGAAAAAACTGATCGCACCTAATCCGCCTCAACCCTATCTAAACAATCCCTCATAAAATGCCCTGGCTGCCCACAACGGTAGCATACATTTTGCCCTTGACAACTCTGACCTGAATGAGATTTCTGACATTGAGGAAAAGGCAGCAATGGTGGTTGCCTCTGCCCCACCCGCACCATCATTGTGAGCTAGACAGAGCTGGGCCTTGGTCTCTTTTCTGTCCTTGAAACTGAGTGGGGCACTCCCTATAGGCCTTATTGACTGCCTAGATGACTGAGCCCCTAGGTCACCCTGCGGCCCTCTATAAGGACCCACAGTCCTAGCTCTCTTTTGTTGGTCCTGATGTCCCCGAGTATCCCATAATTGATGAACTAAATCCTCTACCCTCTGGGAAAAAGCCTGAATTCGTGCAATGTCCATGTGTTGCTGAGTAGATACCTCCAAACAATCTCGAGCTATATGAAGCATCAACCCTAACATGAACCGATGAACTCTATCCTCTATCGTTTGAACCATGTGTAGAGAATTACTAGCAAGGGAATTAAACTGAAGACAATACTCATGCACACTCATACTTCCCGGCTCTAGGTGCAAAATCTGCTCAACTCGAGCCTGTCGAAGCTCTCAGGGTAGATAGTGGTGCATAAAGGCCTCGAAGAACTCTTCCCACTCAGCTGACGGTGCATCGGCTCCTCTGGAATGAGTCCAAGCCTCATACCACAATATATCCACATCACGTAGTCTGAAGGCTGCTAACTCTACTTCCTCAGTCGTTGTAGCTCGCTTCACCTTTAACACCCTATAGGTTTGATCAATGAACTCCTGAAAACCTCGCTCGGGTCTGATTCGTTGAATATAGAAGGGCTCAAACTCAAGAACTCGCAGGCCCTAGAATTCTCAATTGCCTAGCCTTTATGTCTCTCTATTGCCTCTAATCACTGCTTCGCACCTGCGAATATACAAGCCAATAGCTGAACAGCTCCCTCAGGACCCTGTCCTTTCGGAACAATCGGAGGTAGAATAGGGGTGAGAGGGTCTGCCACTCTACTACCCTCAGGTACTGCTGGCGTGGGAGGAGCTGGGGGTCTATTTACCATTGCTATAACCGGTGCTGGAGTAACTGTAATACTTGGGGCAGGAGACCCACTCTAAGCCACTAGCCTGTCTCCCTGATCCACTAGAGGGCGACTAATACCCTCTCCAATGGTTGTGCCAATCATCCTCAAAGTCTTCTTCCTAGTCACAGGCATACTCTGAAACAATAACATGATTTAGATATCGCAGTACTTATGACCTCGCCCTATAGCACGAACTATTAGTAAAAGAAATGAAACAATTTCTAAATGTCATATAGCCTCCAAGTACCTTCTGAAACGACTTTTAGAATTGCAAGGTGAACTGAGTACCTCTACCTGACATGATAGACAAGGGAACTCCATGAAACTGAACTAACTCCCAAATGTGCAATCTAGCATAATCCTCTGTTGAGTCGTTAGTTTTGACCGGTAAAAATATATTTCTTTAGTCCACCTATTTAAAATCACCCAAATAGAGTCATAATATCGATGAGTATGAGGAAACCCTATATAAAGTTCATATTGATCTCATCCCACTTCCAAGTAGGGATACTATTTTCTTGTAGCATATCTCTAGGTCTTTGATGCACAACATTTACTTGTTGACTATTCGGACACTTAGATACAAACTCTGTTATGTCCTTCTTGATGCCATTCCACCAATAGACTTCTCGTATGTCACAGTACATCTTGGTGGCACCTAGATGTATAGAATATTGGTAACAATGAGCCTTATTCAACATCTGCTCCCTCAAATCATCAACTCCGGAAACATACAAATGACCCTAATATTTAAGTACTCCATCTCCCCATTGGTAGAAAACTTCTACCTTCTAATTCTAAACCGCTTCCTTTAACTTTACCAAAATAGGATCCTCATGTTTTCTAGCCTTGACCTCAGTCACCAAACTGGATTCTAAACAATTCTAAACAATGACACCACATTCCGTCGAATCAACAAGGCTAACTCCTAAATGAGAAAGCCTATGGACATCTTTCACTAACTCTTTCCTTCCATCTTCCACATGGGAAAAAATCTCCATGGATAGCATGCTAAGAGCATCCTCCACTACATTGTCCTTGCCCAAATGTTAAAGGATAGTCATGTCATAGTCGTTGAGAAGCTCTAACCACCTCCATTGTTGCAAATTCAGGTCCTTATGAGTAAACACATACTGAAGGCTCTTATGGTCTATGAACACATCTACATGGACCCTAAATAAGTAGTGCCTCCAAATCTTCAATGCAAATACCACTGATGCGAATTCTAGGTCATGCGTCAGATAATTCTTCCCATGAATCTTAAGCTATCTAGAGGCATACAAAATGCCCTTGCCATGCTGCATCAACACACAACCAAGACCAACCCTAGAGGCATCAAAATACAAAACATATCCATCTGTACCCTCAGGTAGGGTTAATACTAGAGTTGAAGTGAGCCGAGTCTTTAACTCTTGAAAACTCTTTTCCTGGCATTCGACAACTGAAATTCAACTTTCTTTTGGGTCAACTTAGTCAATGATGCTACAATGGATGAAAAATCCTTTAATAAACCTCCTATAGTATCCAACTAAACCCAAGAAACTCCTTAAATTCGAAGGAGTAACTGGTCTAGGAAAATTCTTTACAACTTCTATCTTTTGAGAGTCTACTGGCTCACCGTCACTTGACACCAAGTTGCCAAAATATACTACTGAGTCCAACCAAAACTCACACTTGCTGAACTTAGCAAATAGCTAGCGATCCTTGAGAGTCTGTAGCACAATTCTCAAATGAGTGGCATGCTCCTCCTCGCTCTGAGAGTATATGAGAATGTCATCAATGAAGATGATCACAGACATGTCCAAGTATGGTTTGAACACCTTATTCATCAAATCCATAAAATCTGTAGGAGCATTTGTTTTTCCAAAAGGCATAAATACAAACTCATAATGACCATACTGAGTCTTAAACGATATTTTTAGAATTTCACTCTCCCTAACTCTGAGTAGATGATAACCGGACCTGAGGTCTATCATTGAGAAGCACTTAGAACCCTAAAGTTGGTCAAACAAGTAATCAATTTAGGTAAGGGGATACTTGTTCTTGATTGTAACCTTGTTCAGCTGCTGGTAGTCAATGCATATACAAAAGACCCATCCTTATTATGAACAAATAGAATTGGTGCACCCCATAAGGACTTGCTAGGTCTGATGAAGCCCTTATCTATGAGATCCTTCAACTGCTCCTTCAACTCCTTTATATCAGATGGAACCTTTCTATAAGGAAAAAGGTCAATACCAAAGTCAATCTCCCACTCGGGAGGGACTCCTGGTAGATTATCTTGGAAGACCTTCGATGTTATTCCCCGGAAGCCCTAAGATCAGACTCGGGAGTTGAAATTGAGAAAAATAGGATTTTCTGCACTAGGTCACAAAATGAGTCATCCTGTGATCCGTCAGGTTGACAACGAGTCGTTAAGTGAGTCATGGTGAGGAGTGTTGACTTTCCTAGAAATTTCAAAGTAGGTTGACCATGGGTGTGACCATGAGTCGTTGTCAATCCCACGAGCTGTTAGGTAACCCGTGGTCAAGGGCAGTTGAAGGATTAAGGATTGAGTTGGCAGTGTACCCCACAATTGGACACCACGAGTTGTAGTCAAATCCTAAGATTCGTAAGGTAAGTCGTGGTCAGCTATTGGTTAAGGATTAAATGTTTTGGGTACTGGAGTTTTTTTCGGGTAGTGGAGTTAAAGGGAGGTGACCATGAGCCATCAGTCCCTCGTGGGACTGGCAGTCAGTTTTCTCTGTGAATTTAGTAAGTGCTTTTTCATAATTCCTATAATCCAAATGCCTAAACTACGTCGTTTTAAGCTAGGAATAGTGAGTTTTAAGAGGAATGTGTTCATTCTAAGCTATTCCTATTCATGCATGTGAACTTAGAGAGCTAAAGAGGTGATCAATATTAATTCCTTTCAAATTCTTCTCAATTATTCCTTGGGCAATCAGAGAAGTTGTGGAATTAGATACTCTTAGGTATGCAAGGTTTTGAATGGGTGAATTTGTTCACACCCATGCCCAAATCCCTCTATAATTCATGAAAATCTATATATTGATCCTATGGGGTTTTAACCCATTACATGAATTTCCTAAGTTTCTACCATGGGTATGATCTATGCATGTTTCCATTATTGAATTGTGATTTATGGGCAAGTTTTACATTGTTTTCAACTGTAATCATGTTTTCAAGTTTTATAAATTATAACGCCCATCTATGAGAAGTTCATGAAAGTTGAGATTTATGATGTATGTTCAAGTATGATGAGATATTTATGATGAAAAGCATGTTGTCAAGTTACCCATGTTTATGACCATGTGTTCAAGTAAATCAAGTATTTTCAAGCATGTTTAAGTGTTGGGAAAATCCAACGTTCAAGTATGATATATGATTTCAAGTCAATTAGCTTATCACATGGTTTTGGAGTCAAGCCTCCTAATTAGGTTTAGTTTGTGGTATTATTTGAGATAAAGGCTCCTCATGTATGATTTCATATTTTAAATGTACATGATTATTCAGCTTCGTCACTAGATGATGGTTAGCTTCGTTGAAAATTGATAGAGAACATATGCATGTTTTAGGAAGGCTAATGGTCAATCAACCCTATGCCTCAGAACTACGCGCTAACATAGGTATGATTAGATTATTTTGGACCTCCTTTATGAGTTTTCCCCTGCCCCAAGGGGCCTTTAGCTTGATATCGATATAATGATAGCGTCATTATCCTTGGCAAGGCTTTTGATTGCTCTGGCCACTTGAATGTGATAGTCGGGACCACGTAAGAGATATAGTGTTAATGTCGATTATATGATCAATCCCACATTGTTCCTCATGATTTCAGTTATGCATATTTATCATTCATGACATATATATATATATATATATATATATGTTCTAAAGAAGGTTTGACGTGATGTTCAGTTTTACTTATGATTATCATATTTCATATTTGGGTCATTTGATTCAGTTATAATGTTCAGTTATGTTTAGATCCTGATTTTAGAAAATAGAATGCAAGCCCTACTCTCATATTCTTATCTTGATTATGTTTTGTATTATGCATGTGTTAAATAACTTTACTTATTTAATCGGTTTTACTAACCTTGCATACTCGATATATTCCACGTACTGACCTCATACTATATGTTGTATTGTTTTATGATACAGGTTCCGATCTTCAGACTCGACTCCCTCACTAGCCAATTTCCGGAGTTAACGTCCAACTTTAGTGGTGAGTCCTCATCTCTCAAGGACCATACGTTATCAATTATCTTTGTATTTTCAGTTTAAAATTTGAGAGTTAGTAGGGGTCTTATCCCATCAACTCATAAGAATTAGAGGCTTTTCAGATATAGTGTATAATTAGCTTCAGATTCGTGTATGTATTTTAAATGTTATGCTGTGTTCAGACCTCCACTATGGTTATTATGTCTATCTTCCACTTTATTGATTGAGTTAGAAGTATGTTCATGCCATGGATCTATTTGGAGTCGTCTCGGGGCTCATTATCTTGTGTCTCGATTTGGGCCTATGTTCGGATTATGACAAACTTGTTATCAGAGAAATAGGTTTTGAAGTGTCCTAGGGTGTCTGAAAGCAGTATTAAGTAGAGTCTTTTTCATAGGTGTGAAGAGCTCCACATTTATGATGAAGAGGCTACGAGATGTTTAGGAAATATTTCCTTCTTTCATGATCTATGTCGTGCGATGAAATGCCTCCCTATCCTTCTCGCTCATGCTATTCACGATTGCAGAATCATGGATCCCCATAGAGTTAAGAGCAGGAGGACTGGGAACGAAAATGGCCATGAGGATGGCAACAGAGACATGCACCAAAAAGCACCACTTGTCCATGCACACCATGCACCGGAGCCTATTGCCCACACCGAATTTAAGGCAGCCATTTATATGCTAGCATAGGCCTTGACCGGCTAGGTCAATCAGCAGGAGGTAGCGCATGTCCCTCAGAATGAGAATGCGGTGACGGCAAGAGTAAGAGATTTCCTCTGGATGAACCCACCAGAGCTTCTTGGGTCAAAGGTGGATGAGGATCCACATGAGTTTAGTGATGAGATTCTACAGATTACCCAGGTCATGAGGGTGACTGGAGAGGAATGTGTTGATTTGGCCTCACATCAATTTAAGGGGGTCGCACACATTTGGTTTAAATAGCGGAAGGACAGTAGGGCTGTCGAAGAAGGCCCTATTAACTGGAATGACTTTTATGTCTCTTTCCTAGATCAGTTCTTTCCTCATGAGGTGAGGGAGCTGAAGGCAGCCGAGTTCGTGTATCTAAAATAGGGAAAGATGACAGTGCAGGAATATGCCCTAGATTTCACTCTTCTGTCACAGTTTGCCCCAGAGTTAGTGGTTGATCAGAGGGTTCGAGTGAGTAGGTTCGTTCATGGGATGGTGGACTATCTAGACAAGGATTGCAGAACCGCCATGCTCCATCAGGATATGGATTTTCCTTGAATATTCTTGTATGCCCAGTAGATAGAGGCGGCGCATCAAAGGGAGAGTGAGGCCAACAGAGCCAGGACAGAAAGTTGTAGGTTCTTTCAGCCGAGACCATATGGTGGGTATCGACAGGAGTCCCACCAAAGATTTTTAGCCCAGTACCTTCATCAATAAGTGTGCCATCTCGATCTAGGCATGAACAGAGGGTACGAGCATCAGGCTCTATGGGTCAGAATAGTAGGCCTGCAGATTCCAATATCCCAGTTTGTGACAGGTGTAGTCAGAGGCACATGGGTTAGTATTTGGTGGTACAGGTGCTTGCTTAAGGTGCGGGAAGCTTGGAAACATGCTCAGAGATTTTCCAGAAGCTAGACTAGCTTCCCGTTCAGCGCTCCACCTGTACACCCTTCACAGCAGGGGGCATCTACTAGCACAGGTGGCGGTCAGCTCCTAAATAGATTTCTCTGCCTTAGCATCCCGCCAGGAGCAGGAGGTCTCCCCAGATGTAGTCACTGGTATGTTACGAGTTTTCCACCTTTATGTAAATGATTTGTAAGATCCAGGGGCTACCTTGTATTCTTTGGCACCCTATGTGGCTAGTAGTTTCGGAGTTAGTCCCGAAATCTTGTTAGAACCATTCTCAGTCTCTACTCCAGTGGGTGATTCAGTTGTAGCTAGATGGGTGTATAGAAGTTTCCCGATCATAGTCCTTCTGAAAGTCACCTCAGCATATGTAATAGAGATTTTGATGTTATCCTTGGCATGGATTGGCTATTTTCATGTTATACCTCAGTTAATTCTAGAATTCGGGCAGTAGAGTTCAGATTTCTGGGTGAGCCATTCATAAAATGGAAGGGTAGTTCAATTGTACCGATAGATCGTTTCATTGCCTATCTTAAGGACAAAAAAATGATCTCCAAGGGTTACGTATACCATTTAGTTAGGGTTAAGGATTCCATGACCGAGACCCCGACTATCTAGTCAGTCCAAGTAGTATGTGATTATCCAGAAGTCTTCTTATATGATCGATTAGGAATCCCTCCCGAGCGGGAGATTGATTTTGGTATTGACCTTCTTCCTGATATGCAACCTATATCTATTCCTCCTTATATAATGGATCTATCTAAGCTAAAGGAGTTGAGGGAGCAGTTGAAAGACCATTTAGATAAGGGATTCATCAAACTAAGCAAATTCCCATGGTGTGCACCAGTACTCTTTGTCGAAAGAAAGATGGTTCTCTTTGTATGTGTATTTATTATCGGCAACTGAACAAGGTCACCATCAAGAACAGGTATCCTCTCCCTAGGATCCATGATTTTTTTTACCAGCTTCATGGTGCTAAGTGCTTTTCGAAGATAGATCTTAGATTCGGATACCATCAACTCAGGGTTCGAGAGAGTGACATCCCGAAGACAACCTTCAGGACTCGGTATGGACATTACGAGTATGTAGTTATGTCTTTTGGACTAACGAATGCTCCTATTGATTTTATGGATTTGATGGACAGAGTGTTCAAGTCATACTTGGATATGTTCGTGATCGTGTTTATCGATGACATCCTGACATACTCTCGGAGTGAAGAGAAGCATGCCGCTCATCTGAGGGTTGTGCTACAAACTCTTAAGTATCATCAATTATATGCTAAATTCAGCAAGTGTGAGTTTTGGTTGAACTCAGTGGCATTTTTGGGCCATGTGGTGTCAAGTGAGGGCTTAAAGGTGGAGTTTTAGAAGATAGAAGCGGTAAAGAATTGGCCTAGACCAGTGAATCCTTCAGATATGTGGACCTTTTTTGGCTTAGCTAGTTATTATCAGAGATTCATTGAGGGATTTACATCTATTACAGTGCCATTGACCAAATTGACCCAAAAGAAAGTGAAATTTCAACGGTCAGATGCTTGTGAGAGGAGCTTCTAGGAGTTGAAGACTCGACTCACCTTAGCACCGGTGTTAACCCTACCCAAAGGTACCGATAGGTTTGTGGTGTATTGTGATGCTTCCAGGATCGGTCTTGGTTGTGTATTGATGCATCATGGCAAGGTTATAGTTATGCTTCGAGGTAGCTGAAGGTGCATAAAAGGAATTACCCGACCTATGATCTTTAATTGGCGGTGGTGATATTTGCATTGAAGATTTGGAGACACTATTTGTGCAAAGTCCATGTTGATGTGTTTACGAACCACAAGAGCCTATAATATTTGTTTACCCGAAAAAATTTAAACCTATGCCAAAAGGAGGTGGTTGGAGCTACTCAAGGATTATGACATGAGTGTCCATTACCATCCTAGTAAGGCCAATGTTATAGTAGACATAGTTGGTAAACTCTCTATCGAGTGTGTCCCATGTAGAGGAGGGAAGGAAGGAGTTGGTGAAGGATGTGCTTCGACTTTTTAGGTTGGTAGTTTGTTTGGTTTACTCGACAAATGGTGGTGCTATAGTTCAGAACGGGTCAGAATCATCATTGGTGACTGATGTGAATCCTAGACAAGACGAGGACCCTTTTTTGGTAAACTTAAAGGAAGCCATTCGGAATTAGAAGGTAGAGGTCTTCTCCAAAGGGGGAGATGGTGTTCTTCAATATCAGGGTCTCTTGTGTGTTCCGGATATATATTATTTGAGAAGTCGGATGTTGAATAAGGCTCACTATTCCAGATACTCCATACACCATAGTGCCACCAAGATGTACCGTGACCTAAGAAAAGTATATGGGTTGAATGGCATGAAGAAGGACATCGCATAATTTGTAGCTAAGTGTCAAAATTGTAAACAAGTGAAGGTCGAGAACCAGAGATCGGGAGGTATGCTTCAAGACATCAGTATCCCTACTTGGAAGTGGGAGGAGATTAATATGGACTTCATCACAGGGTTTCCTTGCACTCGTCGACAGTATGACTCCATTTGGGTGGTCGTGGATAGGTTGACCAAAGTCGCTCATTTTCTACAGGTCAAAACCACTGATTCAGCAGAGGATTATACCAAACTATACATTCGAAAGCTAGTACGGTTTCATGGAGTGCCCTTGTCCATCATATTAGACAGAGGTACTCAGTTTACCTTTTAGTTTTGGATATCGTTTCAGAAGGGACTTGGTACTCAGGTCAAGCTCACTACTTCATTTCACCCGCAAATTGATGGTCAAGCTAAGCGGACAATTCAAACTCACGAGGACATACTAAGAGAATGTCTGACTGACTTCAAGGGTAATTAGGATGACCATTAGCCTCTTATTGAGTTTTCCTATAATAAAAGCTACCATTACAACATTCAGATGGCTCCGGTTTGATGCTCTTTATGGGAAGATATGTAGATTGCCTATTGGTTGGTTTGAAGTCGGTGAAGCTGCGATTAGAGGACTAGATTATGTCCATGAGGCCATGGAGAAGATTTATCTCATACAGGACAGGTTGTAAATTGGTCAGAGTCCCAGAAATTCTTATGCGAATATGAGAAAGAGAGAACTCGAGTTCAAAGTGGGTGATTGGGTGTTTCTGAAGGTGTCTCCCATGAAGGGAGTGACGAGATTCAGAAAGAAAGGGAAACTCAGTCCCCATTATGTTGGCCCGTACCAGATTGTGAAACGGGTTGGCAAGGTAGCATATGAATTGGATCTACCCTTAGAATTAGCTTTAGTCCATCCAGTTTTCCATGTATCACTCCTCAAGAATTGTTTAGGTGATCCAACTCTAGTAGTTCCGATGGACAGTGTCGGTGTGAAAGACAACCTTAGTTATAAAGAGGTTCTGGTGGAAATACTGGATCGTCAGGTTCAAAGTATAAGAAACAAACAAGTAGCTTCAGTAAATGTTTTGTGGAGGAATTAGCATGCTAGGAGAGCTACGCGAGCATCCGAGACAGATATGATGGCTAGATACCCACATTTATTCCCTACTGACTCAGTTCCAGTTTGAGGTACCAGTTTTTTCCCTAAAACTCTATTCAGTTTCATGTTCAGTTCATGTGCCCCAGTTTCCTTCATGTCTATGAATGTATGTATGATTCATGAATTCAGTTCAACCGGGTAACTCATTTCGGAGGTAGTTATTCCGTCAGTTTTTGGCTTGTAAGATCAGTATTTGAGTATGATGATTACATTTCTCTGTTTGCTGTATGATTTTCATAATTTGAGGACGAATGTTCCCAAGGGGAAGATATTGTTATACCCAGAAGCCCAAAGATCAGAACCGAGAGTTCATATGGAGAAAAAGAGGATTTTCTGCACCAGGTCATAGAACGAGTCTTCCTGTGACCCGTCAGGTTGACCACTAGTCGTAAAGTGACTCATGGTGAAGCGTGTTGACTATCCTAGAAATTTCATAGTGGGGTGACCATTGGTGTGACCATGATCCATTAGGTCACCCATGGTCAATGGTAGTTGAAGGATGAAGGATGAGTTGGCAGTGTACCCCATGACTAGACACCATGAGTCGTGGTCAAATGCCACGATTCATCAGGTGAGTCGTGGTCATCTATTGGTTAAGGATTAAATGTTTTGGGTAGTTGAGATAACACGAAGTGACCACAAGTTGTGGTCGTAAGTGATGAGCTATCAGGTCCCTTGTGGGGACCATTTTAGGAAAATTGGCCAATGTAGATAACGACAGGAGCTAACGACTCGTGCCCAGTGGTGACGACTAATCCAGTCCCTCATTAGGACTGGCAGTCAGTTTTCTCTTCGAATTTATTAAGGGATTTTCCGTAATTCCTATGATCCTACGGCCTAAACTACGTCATTTTAAGCTATGAATAGTGAGTTTTAAGAGGGTAAGTTCAATCTAAGTTATTCCTATTCATGCATGCAAACTTAGAGAGCAAGAGAGGTGATCAAACTTAATTCCTTCCAAATTCTTCTCAATTCTTCCTTGGGCAATCAGAGAAGTTGTAGAATCAGATCCTCTCAGGTATGTAGGGTTATCAATGGGTGAATTGTTTCACATCAATGCCCAAATCCCTCTCTAATTCATGAAAATCTATATATCATCCTATAGGGTTTTAACCTAATGCATTAATTTCCTAAGTTTCTTCCATGGGTATGATCTAACGATGTTTCTATTATTAAATTATGATTTATGGGCAAGTTTTACATTGTTTTCAATTATAATCATGTTTTAAATCTTTATAAATTCTAATTCCCATCGATGAGAAGTTCATGAAAGTTGAGATTTATGATGTATGTTCAAGTATGATGAGATATTTAAGATGAAAAGCATGTTTTTAAGTTACCCATGTAAATGATCATGTTTTCAAGTGAATCAAGTATTTTCAAGCATGTTTAAGTATTGGGAAAGCCTATACGTTCAAGAATGATTTATGATTTCAAGTCAATTAGATTACCACATAGTTTTGGAGTCAAGACTCCCAATTATGTTCATCTTGTGGTATGGTTTGAGCCAAGGCTCCTCATGTATAATTTCAGATTTTATATGTACATGATTATTCATATTCGTCACTAGACGATAGTCAGCTTTATTGAAAAATGATAGAGAGCATATCCATGTTTTTGGGAGTAGTGTCTAGCACCGAGTAGGCTAAGGGTCAGTCAACCCTATGCTTTAGAACTATGCAACAACATAGGTATGATCAGATTATTTGGGACCTCGTTTGTGAGCTTTCCCCTTGCCCAAGGGGCCTTAATCTTGATATCGATATCATGGTAGCATCTTTAGCTCTGGCAAGGCTTTAGACAACTCTGCCCACTTGAGTGTGATAGTCGGGACTACGTAAGCTCTGTCGTGGTAATGTCGGTTATATGACGAGTCTCCCTTTATTCCTCATGATTTCAGTTATGCGTGTTTATCATTCACGATATATATATATATATATATATATATGTTCTAAAGCAGGTTTAACCCAATGTTCAGTTTTACTTATGATTATCATATTTCATCTTTGGGTCATTGGATTCAGTTATAATGTTCAGTTAGGTTCAGATCATGATTTCAAAAAATAGCATGCAAGCCCTACTCTCAAATTCTTATTTTGATTATGTTTTATATTATGCATGTTTTAAATGATTTTACTTATTTAAGAGGTTTTACTTACCTTGCATACTCGGTATATTCCACATACTAACCGCATACACTATGTTGTATCATTTTATGATACATGCTCCGATATTCAGACTCAGCTTCGTCACTAGCCAGTTTTCGGAGTTAGCATCCAGCTTTAGTGGTGAGTCCTCATCTCCCAAGGACCATTGCCTATAAATTATCTTTGTATTTTCAGTTTCATACTTAGAGAGTTATTTGGGGTCTTATCCCATCAACTCATCAGAATTAAAGGCTTTTTAGTCATAGTATATAATCATCTTTATATTCGTGTATATATTTTAAGTGCTACGCTGTGTTCAGACTCTGCTATGGTTATTATGTTGATCTTACACTTTTATTGATTAAGTTAGATGTATGTTCATGCCATGGGTCAACTTGGAGTCTTTCGGCGCTCCTTGTCTCATGTACCGATCCAGACCTATGTTCGGGTCGTCACATTCGAGTACTCACATACTATTGGAATATACTGAAGTGTCGGGGTCTTGAATGTAGCATCCTTAACCCGAACTATATGGAAAAAACCACCTTTTGAAATTATCTTTCTGTCCTTAAGGTAGGAAACAAACCGACCTACAGGCATGATTAAACTACCCTTCCATTCTTGGACTAGCTCACCCAGAAATCGGAACACTATCATACAGGTTATACGATTCATTGAGGCATAATATGCATGCAACCAATCCATACCAAAGATAATATCAAAACCATTCATGTCTAACTCTACTAGACTGGATGATGTGACTTTATGAAGGACTGTGAATGGGCAATTTCATTATACTCGCCAAGCTATAATTGAGTCACCAACAAGAGTAAAGACTAAGAATGGTTCTAATAGGACTTCGGGACTAACTCCGAAACCAATAGCAACATAAGGAGTCACAAAAGTTAAGGTAGCCTCTAAATCTAATAGTGCATAAATATCAATATCTAACATACTAGTGAGCACATCCAGAGAGACCTCCTACTCCTATCGTGATGAGAGGACATAAAACCTGTTCTTACACTAACCACCATCCACACTAGTGGATGCACCCTACTGATCTGAGCATGCTAGTGGAGTTGTTGAATTGGTAACGGGGTCACGGTCTCTACCATGAACCTGTCTGGCCGCTGGAAAATCTCTGAGCATGTGACTGGGCTTCCCGTACCCAAAACATGCCCTTGAACTTTCTATGAACTATTTGGTGTGCCTCCTACCACACCTATCACAAACTGGAACACTGGACTCAACTGGCCTGCTCCCTTAACCTCGCGAGCCTACTACCCGCCCCCTCTAATCAAACCTAGACCTGGATGGCACACTGGTTGATGACGAAACTGAGGCTAACGATAGATGGTGGGACTGCTGATGATGTCCGCCATCAGACCTGATCTTGGGCAAAATTGTATGCCAAAGTGATACTCAAATGCTTCATTTCGACTTGTTAATCTATTGTTATGTGTACATTCTCATGTAATTTTTAGTTAAATGTGAATTTATACTAACCAACATGATTAGTGTTGTTTTGCAGGTAAAAGGAAATTTTGGAAGCTAATATACACGTTAGTGAAAATCGAGAATGGACTTGGAAACAAGGAGCGGAAAATGACAAGGGAGAGTAGCAAAAATAAGGGCTCTGCAATGGAGCCGTGCCACGCTGCCATCCCAGAGGCATTCTGCCTCGGATGAAATAATTTTGGCAATTTCCATTGGAGGTTCGCATTACCTCCATGACACAGAGGCAGTGCTCTGCGATGCACTCCGTGTCACGTTGAGTACAATTACCTGGAACATCAAGTTCCAGTGAGGGTCCGCGATATCCCCATGGCACGGAGGGAGTGCTCTGTGATACACTCCGTGCCATGTTGCTTGTTACTCCGGGAAAATTTCTCAAGAGTATAAATAGCACACTTAGGTTTTATTTTAAACATTCTGACTTGGTTGAGCAAGAACGTGGGTTACAGGCAGTTGAGAGGACAAAAATTCTAGGGTTCTTCTCTATCTCTTTCTCTTTTATCGCAATTGTTTTTATGAATTCTACTTATTTGATGATGTTTAATCCACAAATGAGTGGCTAATTCACTTCTTGTTGAGGTTAAGAACAATTGTAGTGGAATGTAATTTTTGTTCATTTCAGTTTTCATCTTTTCTTCAATGGTTGTTCTATCAATTCTTGTTTTTACTGCATTAATGTTTGACCAATGTTAATGTATATCTAGAAATCCAATTTTGATTTTGAAAAGGAATGAAATTGGAAAGATGTGAATTGGTAGGATATCATCTCTTCTTAGTTTAGAAAATTGAGAATTGATTTACATTCAGAATAGAAATATATCTGAAAGTCTTATTAGTCAGCTAAGGAATAGGTGTTGGATGGTTAGAGCATGAAATTCTTTTATCACAGAAATGTAGATTAAGGTTTCATGATTCTTAATTGGATAGGAGTCGAAAGATCCAATCCATAGGCAATAATTCTTGACTAGCAACCGAACAAAAGATTAGCTGAATTGAATTGATGAAGTACTTCCCTACATGTTTGTTTTAACCTCAGTTTGCTCATTACTATTGTTCAGACTCAAATTATAATCTTAACTTAGATTTTTATTACTTAGTAACCTTAACTCTCAAAATATTGTTTAATTGGTTGTCTACATTCATAAATACATAGTTCGCTGACACTTAAGTTAATTAGTACTGTAGTTCAGTCCCTGTGGGATCTGTACTTGGCTTTACATAAGCCACTTTACTACTTGTTCGACCACGTGCACTTGTGTGTATTCACCACACCAACTGACCAAGTTTTTGGCGCCGTTGCCGGGGACTGGCAATTGGTAATATTATTTTCTTAGTGTTAGTTTACAAATTCTATATAAGTGCTGACAACTTGATCTTAGCCTATCTCTTGCAGATATTGAATTCTTCTGAACATTGGCAAGAGATAAGGAGTTGGTGGATTCATATATAGAGCCGGAAAGACAATTTTATTGTCAAAGAAGAAAAGCTCTAGAGAAGAAGCTGCAGTTGCTAAGATAGGCAATTCTGGAGCAACAACAGAATCCACCAATTGTGAGGGCAGTTTTAGAGCCCGAGGAAATGGCAGCAAGGCCAGTTCGCGAAGTGGCAATCCCACATGCTAACAATGTTACATCTAGTATTCGCAGACCAAAGCCAGGAGGGAGGTTTGAGTTTAAACAGAACATGGTGCAGTTGTTGCACACCAACAGGCAATTCACAGGTCTCCCTCATGAAGATCCACAACAATATCTCCAAACTTTTTTGAGATAAGTGACACTTACATTCCCGCTGGAGTATCATCCGACTACGTGACGCTTACATTATTCCCATTTTCATTATTGGGGGAAGCAGAAAGGTGGTTGAAAGCTGAACCACCTAACTCTATCACCACTTGGGATGATCTTGCAAGAAAGTTTTTGATACGATTCTTTCCATCTGGGAAAACAGCAAGACATAGAAGTCAGATTCTAAGTTTTAAACAAAGAGAGGGTGAGAATCTGTATCAATCTTGGGAAAGGTTCAAATCGATGTTAAGGGTTTGTCCTCACCATCACCAGTCCAACGATGTGTTGGTGCATACTTTCATAGAGGGTTTGGAGCCACATACAAAAATTTTGCTAGACTCAACAACTTGGGGACATGCACTATAAAAGACTTATGAGGAGCTTTATACTTTGTTAAATCATATTTCACAGGGAAATCCATAATTGAATGCAGACTCTTCAAGAGGATAAACAAGGAAAGTGGCAGGAGTCTTTGAGGTGGATGGTTTTACAGCTATCGCTGCACAGATAGCTGCGTTGCAAAATCAAGTCAACACCCACTTCAGCAGTATGAGCTTAAATCAAGCACAAGCCCCAATAAATGTAGTGCAGCAGGTATGGTGTGAAGTATGTGGGAGTAATGAACACTCAACTGAGTGTTGTGGTGCAAATCCAGATACAGTAAACTTTGTTGGGAACATCCAGAGGAATAATAACCAACAGTATGACAACAATTACAACTCAAATTGGAGGAATCATCCAAATTTCTCTTGGGGTAGTAATAGCCATAAAGGGCAAAGTTCGAATCAGGGTGTGCAGAGAAATCAAGTGGGGCATCAGAATTTCCAGGCTCAATACAGAGGAAACAATGCACCTCCTCCACCACCCAACAACATTGAGGAAATGTTCAAAAAAATGATAGCTAACCAAGCGCAAATGTAGGCTGATTATGTGAAATTAGCGGCAGACATGAAAAATCAGCAGTTAGCTACAAAGGCGTTGGAGTACCAGTTGGGACAACTAGCTGGAGCTTAAAACACCAGGCCCAGAGGAGGACTACCGAGTGACACTGACCCAAATCCCAAACAGGTCAATGCAGTAACCACAAGGAGTGGATTACAACTCAAGGAGCTAGAGCCAGAAAGACTACCTCAGCAATTAGGAGCAGTGGAAAAAGATAGGGAACATGATGATGAGAGGGGGAAGGAGAAGGCAGCCAAAGTAGAAAGACCACCACCCCCGTTCCCTCAAAGATTAAAGAAGCACAAGGAGGAAGCTTGCTTCAAAAAGTTCATGGAGTTGCTGAAACAGGTACACATTAATTTACCTTTGGTTAATGTTTTGCACGGAGTGCCGAAATATGCAAAGTATATCAAGGACATTGTAGCAAACAAAAGCAGATTAATGGAGTATGCTACGGTGGCGCTTACTAAGGAGTGCACTTCCCGAATATAGAACAGGTTGCCAACAAAGCTCAAGGACCCTGGGAGCTTTACCATTCAGATCACAATCGGGCAAAGTATCCGAGCTTGCGGATTATGTGATTTGGGAGCGAGCATAAACTTGATGCCGACATCGGTGTTCAAGAAGTTGGGTTGGGCAGTCCTAGACCAACTACAGTGATCTTGCAGTTAGCAGACCGTTCTTTGGCCATACCAGATGGCATTGTGGAGGACGTGCTAGTGCAAGTGGGCTCCCTCATTTTCCCGATAGATTTTATTATATTGGATTTTGAGCCGGATGCGGAAGTCCCATTTATTTTGGGACGTCCTTTCTTGGAAACTAGGAGAGCGTTGATTGATGTAGCTTCGGGGAAACTATCCATGCGAGCGCATGACAAAGTGGAGGTATTTTATGTGCATAAGGCCATGAATCTTCCATCCATCTATGTGGAGCTTTCAACAATTAATGTGCTAAACCAGGAAGAAATTCTTCAGATTGTTGATTCTCAAGATCCATTGGAGAGAGCTTTGATGGGCTCTGATCATTTCGGAGACAGGAATACTTATGAGATGGTGCAAATGTTGAACGAACAAAAATGGTTTCTAAGGAAGCAAGACTTTCATCCATTGATGAGGTCCTTGGAACCATTGGCAAAACCATCCATTGAGGAAGCACCAAAACTAGAGTTGAAGACATTGCCTCCACATTTGAAATATGTATTTTTGGGGGAAGATGACACCTTGACAGTCATCATCTCCGCAAAACTGACAGAGGCACAGGTAAAGGATGCATTAGTGGTTCTCAAGAGGCGGAAGAAAGCAATGGGCTGGCAAATGTCAGACATTAGGGGGATCAACCCAGCCTGCACACACAGAATTTTTATGGAGGAAGGAGCAAAGCCAACTGTACAACATTAGTGGAGGTTGAATCTGGTGATGAAGGATGTGGTTAGGAAAGAAGTGATCAAGTGGCTTTATGCAGGTGTGGGCTATCCCATTTCAGACAGTGAATGGGTCAGTCCCGTTTAGTGTGTCCCAAAGAAAAGAGGGATGACCGTGGTCACCAACGAGAAGAATGAGTTGATCCCTACACGCACAGTCACGGGCTGGAGAATTTGCATGGACTACAGAAAGCTCAACCAGGCCACAAAGAAAGATCATTATCCTATAGCATTTATTGATCAGATATTGGACAAGTTGGTAGGTCAAGGATGCTATTTTTTCCTTGATGGATATTCTGGCAATAACCAAATAGCCATAGCACCGGAGGACAAGGAGATGACTACTTTCACATGTCCTTATGGGACATATGCTTTCAGGCAGATGTTATTTGGTCTATGCAATGCACCCGCCACATTCCAGAGATGCATGATAGCAATCTTTCACAATATGGTGGAAGATTTCGTCGAGGTATTTATGGATGATTTTTCTGTTTTCAGTAATTCGTTTGCTACTTGTTTGCAAAATCTTGACAGGGTGCTAGCTCATTGTGAAGACTCCAACCTTGTACTTAACTGGGAGAAATGTCATTTTTTAGTCAAGGAGGGTATCGTCCTTCACCATAAGGTGTCTTGCAAGGGGTTGGAAGTCGATCGTGCAAAGATCGAAGTGATTGAAAAGCCACCACCACCTGTGTCAGTGAAGGGTGTTCGCAGTTTTGTCGGACATGTAGGGTTCTACAGACGGTTCATCAAGAACTTCTCTAAAATTTCTAGACCAATATGTAGGTTTCTAGAAAAAGAGGTGAAGTTCGAGTTTGATGAGGATTGTGTTAAAGCATTCGAGGAGTTGAAACAGAAGTTGATAGAAGAACCTATTCTCATTTCTCCGGATTGGAAGCAACCCTTTTAATTAATGTGTGATGCAAGTGATGTGGCTGTAGGAGCTGTATTGGGGTAGCGGAGGAATAGAATTTTTCATTCCATTCAATATGCAAGCAAAACACTTGACGTAGCCCAAGTCAATTACACAGTCACTGAAAAAGAGATGCTAGCATTGGTGTTCGCGTTTGATAAATTTAGGTCCTACTTGGTTGGTTCTAAAGTTGTGGTGTATACCGATCATGCACTGATTCGGTATCTGTTTAACAAGAAGGATGCAAAGCCCAGGATGATTAGATGGATCATTTTGTTACAAGAGTTTGACCTAGAGATTCGGGACAAAAAGGGGAGCGAGAATCAAGGGGCAGATCACCTATCGTGATTGGAAAGCCGGTTGTATGTGAAGGAAGGTGACAGCATCAAAGTGGAGTTCCCAAATGAGCAGCTCTTGGCAATAAGGGAAGTTGAAATCCCTTGGTATGAAGACATTGTGAATTTGCTGGTAAGTGGAGTCTATCCACCGGAGGCTATGGCTCAGTAGAGAAAGAAGTTGAGACATGATTGTAGGTATTACATTTGGTATGAGTTGTACTTGTTTAAGCAGGGACCGGATTAGGTGATGAGAAGATGCATTCCAGAGAGCTAGATTGCAGAAGTATTGAGGAGTTTTCACTCATCATTGTATAGAGGGCACCACGGAGGCGAGCGGACAGCGCACAAGGTGCTACAGTCAGGTTTTTTTTTGCCTACACTGTTTAGAGACTCTATGGCATATGTAAAAATGTGTGATAGATGTCAAAGAATAGGCACAATTGGTAGAAGGCAGGTGATGCTGCTGCAGCAGATATTACAAGTGGAGATCTTTGATGTACGGGGAATAGATTTCATGGGCCCGTTCCCACCATCATTTGGTAATCGTTATATCTTGGTAGCCGTTGATTATGTATCCAATTGGGTCGAAGCAACAGCTTGCCCCAGGAATGACAACAAGGTGGTAACAAAATTTGTGAAAAAGCATATTTCACCAGGTTTGGGACACCCCGAGCCATTATCAGTGATGGAGGGGCTCATTTTGTAAATGCAAGTTTCAAGAATTTGGTAGCTATGTATGGGGTGCGCCACAAGGTAGCAACAGCATATCATCCCCAAACTAGTGGGAAAGTGGAGTTGTCGAACAGAGAAATCAAGCAGATTCTACAGAAGACAGTGAATGCACAACGAATTGATTGGTCAAGCAAACTCGACTATGCATTGTAGGCTTATAGAACTGCGTAAGAGACACCCATGGGACTTCTCCGTACATATTTGTCTATGGAAAGGCGTGTCATCTGCCTGTGGAGCTAGAACATTGAGCTTTTTGGGCCGTTAGGAAAATGAACATGGATCCAGAGCTAGCAGGGAAGAAGAGGCTGATGCAACTCAGCAAACTTGATGAGTTTCGTTGGCATGCTTATGAAAGTGCCTAATGCTACAAGGAGAAAACAAAGAAGTGGCACGATAGGCATATGGTGCATCGGATCTTTGAGTTGGGGTAGAAGTTGTTGCTATTTAATTCGAGACTGAAGCTTTTTCCAGGCAAGTTGCGGTCCAAATAGTCAAGGCCGTTTGAAGTGGTGAGAATGACCCCGCACGGGGTAGTGGAGTTGTGGCAAGAAGATAGAAGTGCCACACTTTTGGTGAATGGGCAAAGATGTAAGCATTATTGGGGTTAGGACGTTATTCGAGAGAAGACGTCCATCACTCTAGAGGATGATTGAGCAATGAATGACATCGAGTTGTGACGGTAAATCATGCGCTGCACGGGAGGCAACCCGTGAATGTGTTGTAATAGATAAGTAGAACTGTTTGAAGAAAAAAGAAGAGAAAAAAATATAAGAAGAGAAAAACAAAGAAAAAGAAAAAAAATTCTTTTGTGTTGAAACCTATGAGGTATCACCAATTTTGTTGTGGTGAAATGATTTTCAGGTGGAACGGAGGGCAAAAATGCAAAGAAACGCAAAGGAAAAAAATCGAGGTGAGAAAATAAAAATTGGCACATTACAGTGAGCCTGTGCAATGCTTCGTGTCACGGAGGAGGCGCTCCGCGTTACCCTCCGTGACACGTTGAGGCTTGTTCTAGATTTTTTTAAAATCCAGAACACTGGCGCGATGGCTCCATGTCACGGAGGGGGTGCTCCGCGTTACCCTCCATGACACGTTGAGGGTTAATTCGCGTCGGGTCACATTGGGTCACCGGGTAACCTACGCGAAAAATCACTTTAAAACCCCAATTCCCCTCATTGTTTTCCTATTTTTTCACTTCCTCCGCGACCCACACCCAAAATCCCCTTCTCCCTCAACGTGCAAGGACCTAGGCATCAATTTTGTTCAAGTTTTCTTCAATTTCATCAAATCAAAGGTATGCTCTTGAATTCTTCCTTATTTATGCTCAAGTTTTCGGTTCTTGAACATGTGTGGTTATTAAACATTGCCCTAAGGATAATTAAGCTTGAATTCACTTTAGTTATGATGGATTGATGTTCGTAGTATCATTTTGAATATATGAACTAAATGATTGCATGTTTTATTGGATTCTTGCGAAATTGATAGCTAGGGTTGAAAATTGAATAGGAAGAAGACTAAATTCTTTGAAATGTTGAAAAAAATTGGGTTGTGCATGTTGGGTGAAGCAAAATATAGTGTGATTGATGTTGAATATGCTAAGTAGACAAGGGATTTTTGGGAGAATGAAATTGGAGAATTGCATAGGTTGTTGAAAAATTCGCTAAGTGCTATGATGATGTAATTGAATCGATGGCGATATTTTTATTCATTATATGAATGCACTAAGCAGGTTGAATGTTAAGAATTGGAAAAGCATGAATGTTTTCTCGAATTGTTGGGATTGTGGCTTAAGACTAAGTGTGGGGTGACCCAAGTAAACCCAACCTTAGTTGTAGCTAATCATGACTTGAATAACATTGGGACTGTCTGTTTGAATGTATAGGAACAATGTCAGGCTGACAAGACAAGGGCAAGGGCGCATCCACATCGAGCGCCAGTAGAAAAAGGGTGAGATTGGGAACAGAAGTTCCAGTAGCACCAGCGGTTTCGTGAGGCCAACGCCGACAATATGGAACCTGATGGGTGACTGATGAGGGGAAGAAGTGGTATGCAAAACACAAAGAAACCAAATACTTCCCAGAGGAGCAGATAGCACGGGAGCCACTAGCACAGGAATTCCCTCGGATTGTACACCAGATTGACACCGTTGGGATGAACGTCATCTTTGAAGAGCCTAGGGAGTGCAATCTCAATCTTATCCAGGAGTTCTATACCAACTGGAACCCGACCATACGCAGTCACACCGTCAAAATCAGAGGGTAGATTGTCACTTTTGAGCCCCATCATTTGAATGCAATCCTGGGTGCGCGGGACATAGACGCTCATGTCCTTAGGCAACTGAACATCACTCCACCTTATGCAGACATCAGACGCACCCTATGTGGAGCCCGATCGATAGCAAGGTGGCGTAGGCACAAGGAGAGGGGCTACCATTAGACATTTCCCTACTCTCATATGAATCGAGAGGCCCGGATTTGGCTGAAGATTGTGTGTTCCTGCTTGATGCCGGGGGTGCACATGACAGATGTCACCTGGGATAGAGTGTGCTTGGTGTATGCCCTGATGAAGGGGCTGGAGATCAATGTTGGGGCGGTAATCATCTCCGCCATGAAGAGAGCCCGACTATGTCAGGGGCATAGATACGGGTTCGGTGGTCTGCTTACCACATTCCTGAGGGGCCATGATATTGTGGAAGAGGCCCTGGATTACATCCCACAAATTGACAGGCATGCCTTGGATGTCACTATAACCAAGGCACCTAACACTACCTATGGGACGGTGCTCACACTAGCCTAGCGACATGCCTGGGATGATCAGTATATGGCCCACATATACGGAATGCAGATGTTACAGCTGCGCATAGGCGGGAGGCCAGCAATAGAGGATGAGTTGTGGCAACTCAAGCTGGATTACCCATTCGGCGAGAATGCCAGGGCTCTATGCAGAGTGGGGCCCGTATTTGTGGAGCCCATAGACGATGATGTCCCCACCTATGAGGAGACACACCGGGAGGACTCAGATGTTGAGTCAGACGAGGACGGCGGGGGAGATTCGGATATGGGAGACGAAGCAACGACACCTGATGAAGAAGTTGACTACTTCGATTGATTAGGGAGTTTCTCCACTTACCTTTGTGATATGTTAAAATTTTGTGAACACTGGGGAAAATGTTCGATTTAAGTGTGGGGTGGGAGTAGTTAGGGGCCTGTTGCTTTGTTTATGTTTGTGTTTTGTTGTTGTTCCCGTGCAAAATGTGATCTTGTGACTCTGTGTTGTGTGTTCTATAATGAATTTGGTGTTGTAATGAATGTTGAGCTGTTGTGTGTTGTGTTGAGCTACTGTTGGTTGTGTTGTGTAAATATTTTTCAAATTATATTTTTATCTTTTTATATCAATTTTTTTTTGAATTTTTTATGTTGGGTTTCTCGGTCTTTGTTTTCGGTGCTTTTACCGAGAATAGTCCCATTGAACCGAAGTCGTAGATAGTGACCGTTCCCTATGATGGATGGATGACGACCGTCTTAAGGGAAATGTAGTCGATAGGAATAGTTTTCGTTCTTTTCTTTCTTTTGTGTGTTTCCCAAACATGTCGCTACTTCATGGTTCGGAATTCTTGCTACGTGTTGTATGTGATATTAGGATGCAAAGGTGATTCGTATGAAAGCATGCAAATGTGTAAACATGTTGAGATACCTAGGCCATAGAGTTCGATTCGTTGTGATTGAGGCCTTATAGTGAATTCTTACAATTATCTGATTGAAGAGTCTGTGAATATGTCTTGAGTTGAGCATGTGCAATAAGTGTGAGGTGAGGTTTCGATTATTCCATGTTATTGTGAAGTGCCTAGAACTTGCCTGGTGTGTGTACTAAACGAAATGAAGGATGTGTATTGTAGGAAAGGATGTAGGCATTTCTTTGATTAAACCAAAAGTTTCTCCATTATCATACCTACCTTGAATGTGCATCTTAGTTAGCCCCATTGAGCCTTTAGCCTATTTTTTTCTTTTCTTTGAAGAGGTACAAACCGAGCTTAATCCCTTCTTTTCATTAGCCGTGAATTTGATCCAAAACTCTTAAGCTCTCAAGAAAAACAATTTCCCACACTGTAAAGGAGTACGAAGTGTGAAACGGAAGGAAAAGCGGAAGTTGTGAAAGTTAAAGAAAGGTCAAAGGTGCACTTGATGAAATTAAATGAAATAAAGATGTATAACTAATCTTTGCTAGTTAGTCGGGTGTTCTTAAAGAAATGGGAACAAAAACAAAGAAAAAAATTTTAAGAATGAGAGGATGAAGGAAGAAACAATGGCCGTAATGATGGTGGGATGTATTGAAAAGCGCTTAAGGAAGCTAGTTGCTATTATTGGTTAGCCAAGTATTTACTAGTTCGTTAGCTTACGTTACAGCCCGTAAGTCCTACGTGATCTTACATCACGCGTCCTTATATTAGTGGAGTAATACACTAGAGGCAAGCCTATGGTTCATGACATGATGCATGTGAATTCTTTGGGAGAGAAAGCGAAATCGTATTCATATACCCCTACATGTAGTGCTCTTGAAATCATATGATGGAAAATGGGGTAATTCTCTTGTGTTGCGAGGGCACATGCTTGACAAGAGATTAAATATCGTGTCAGATGCCTTGATCAGTTTATTTGCAAGAGTTTGCCAAGATGTAGAATTGATTCTTGAGCTTAGGAGATCTTAATGTGATGTATTTCATTGTATTGATGAGACCATGCATGTTTTCTTGATGATTTGCTATATTAAATAATCGGTATAGCCGTAGCTTGAATGGTCGAGCCAAAGTAGTTATGCGTGGGTGTCAATTGTATGAGATGTGAGAGTATTTTTCGAAGACGAACAAGGTTTTAAGTGTGGGGTAAGTGATCTTGGGCAGAATTGCATGCCCAAGTGATATTCAAATGCTTCATTTCGACTTGTTTACCTATCGTTATGTGTACATTCTCATGTGATTTTTAGTTAAATGTGAATTTATACTAACCAACATGATTAGTGTTGTTTTGCAGGTAAAAGAAAATTTTGGAAGCTAATATACATGTTGGTGAAAATTGGGAATGGACTTGGAATCAAGGAGCGGAAATTGACAAGGGAGAGCAGCAAAAATAAGGGCTCCGCGATGGAGCCGTGTCATGCTGCCATCACGGAGGCATTCTGCCTCGGATGAAATAATTTTGGCAATTTCCAGTGGACGTTCGCGTTACCTCCGTGACACAGAGGCAGTGCTTCGGGATGCACTTCGTGTCACGTTGAGTACAATTACCTGGAACATCAAGTTTCAATAAGGGTCCGCGATATCCCAGTGGCACGGAGGGAGTGCTCCGTGATACACTCCATGCCACGTTGCTTGTTATTCTGGGGAAAAATTCTCAAGAGTATAAATAGCACACTTAGGTTTTATTTTAAACATTCTGACTTGGTTGAGCAAGAACGTGGGTTACAGGCAATTGAGAGGACAAAAATTCTAGGGTTCTTCTCTATCTCTTTCTCTTTTATCTCAATTGTTTGTATGAATTCTACTTATTTGATGATGTTTAATCCACAAATGAGTGGCTAATTCACTTCTTGCTGAGGTTAAGAACAATTGTAGTGGAATGTAATTGTTGTTCATTTCAGTTTTCATCTTTTCTTCAATGGTTGTTCTATCAATTCTTGTTTTTACTGTATTAATGTTTGGCCAATGTTAATGTACATCCAGAAATCCAATTTTGATTTTGAAAAGGAAAGATATTGTAAATATGTGAATTGGTAGGATATGATCTCTTCTTAGTTTAGAAAATTGAGAATTGATTTACATTAAGAATAGAAATATATCTGAAAGTCTTATTAGTCCACTAAGGAATCGGTGTTGTATGCCTAGAGCATGAAATTCTTTTATCACAGAAATATAGATTAAGGTTTCATGGTTCTTAATTGGATAGGAGTTGAAATATCCAATCCATAGGCAATAATTCTTGACTAGCAAACGAAGAACAGATTAGCTGAATTGAATTGATGAATTACTTCCCTACATGTTTGTTTTAACCTCAGCTTGCTCATTACTATTGTTAAGACTCAAGTTATAATCTTAACTTAGATTTTTATTACTTAGTAACCTTAACTCTCAAAATATTGTTAAATTTGTTTTTTGAATTCATAAAGACATAGTTCACTGACGCTTAAGTTAACTAGTACCGTAGTTTAGTCCCTGTGGGATCGATACTTGGTTTTACATAAGACACTTTACTACTTGTTCGACCATGTGGACTTGCGTGTAGTCACCACACCAGCCGAACAAGACCTCTGCTGGGAATACCTGAAAATGTTTGTCCTGGCCCTCTTGGCCTCTCTCTCCTTCTCCCTTATATACACCGCCTCCATCTGCTGGGCATACAAGACCAATTGGGTGAAGTCCATGTCCTAATGAAACATAGCAGTCCTGTAGTCCTTGACCAAATAATCTGCAACTCCATTCACAAATCTGCTCACCCGAGCCCTTTGATCGGCCACCATCTCTTGTGCATATTTTGAAAATTGAGTGAACTCAAGAGCATACTACTAAATGGTCATGTTCTTTTGCCTCAAATTCACGGACTCAGCTACCTTGATTTCCCTCATCTCTGGAGGAAAGAATCGGTCTAAGAATGTGGTGAGAAAATTATCTGAACCAACGAGGCCCACTTTGATTCCCTGGCTATCCATCCACTACCTGTATCATATATGGGTGACTCCTTTCAACTGATAGAACGCTAAGTTTGCAAACTCTTCACCTGTCACCTCAAAAATCTTTGTGATCTTCTTGATCTCCTCTATGAACTGGTGTAGGTCCTCATCCACCCTCGACCCAAGGAACTCAGGGGGATTCATCCCGAGGATATCACAAACTCCAAATGCCACTGCGTTCCCATTTTGGGGAACGTGAGGCACTGCCTGCTAATTGACCTGTGCGGTCAATTCTTCTGCCAACATCTGAATGGCTGGCCTAAACTCAGCATGGGCAACATGCTCAGGCATGGGATCCACTTGGGCTGGTGGGCTAGCTGGTGCCCATTTCTGTTGCCATTCTAATAGCCATTCCCATTTCCGTCGTCATTCCTTCTTCCATTAACTCGTCATAGAGGCATGATTCTACAAATTAGTAAAGTTGCAGTTAGAGGAATCGAGAGAGTTAAACTCATAGCACGAGATAGAACCATGAAAGATTGGAAGTTTCTTAAAACATTTTGTAGCCTTTTCGTCATAAGTGTGATGCGCTTTACACCCACGAAAAAGATTACACTTAATGCAGTTTTGAAACACCCTAGGACACATCAAAATCTAATGACCTTATACCAAGTTTTCCACGATCCGAACATAGGCCAAGATCGAGACACTAAACCTAGAACCATAAATGGATCCAAGTCAATCCATGACATGAACATAATGACTAAATATTTTCATAAACAAAGTTGATAACGAAATTTTGAAATAAAGGAAATCTGAATAACAAACATCTATCTAATGTTACATCAAAACACAGAATCTGAAGCCGAAAATATTAGTCTATGTCTGCAAAGCCTCTAACATACTGGCAAACTAAGGGGACAACACCCCAATTACTGTACTAGAAATCTGAAACTAAAATTACCATAGCTCAACTAACTGAAGGTCCTCAAAGGATGAGGACTCACCAACTGGAGAACTTGATAGGCTCGGGAGAGTGGGCAAAGGCCAGACTGAGTTTGGACTTCTGAACCTGTATCCTGAAACGATACAACATAAAGTATGTGGTTAGTACTTGGAATGTATTGAGTATGGAAGGCATGTAAAACAGGCTAAGTAATTAAAAACTGAAATCATGCATATCATAAATCCTAACATCATATGATTATGAGAGTAAAGTTTGCATGCTAATATCTGAAAACATGATCAGAAATAATCTGGATCTCTTAATTGAATCGAATAACCTAAAGCTGAATGTAAGATTTTAAGTAAAATTGATAACCTAATCACTGGGTCAAACCTACTGAAAACATAATATCATAGCTCAGAAACATGCATAACTGAAAACCATGACGAACAATGGGAGACTCGTCATATAACTGACACTATCACAATAGAGCTTACGTGATGCCCAAACTATTACACTCAAGTGGGCAGAGCCATCTAAAACCTTGCAACGATTAAAAAAGCTACCATGATATCGATATCAAGTTGATGGCCGCTTGGGGGTGGGGAAAACTCACAAGGGAGGTCCCAATGTAAATATATGAACCAACATTGGCGTGTAGTTCTGAGACTAGGGAACCTTGGATTCCCAAGCCTACTCGGTGCTAGACACAACTCCCAAAAACATGTAAAGTGCTATACATCATTTTTCAACAAAGTTGAAACAATTGTTTCTCAACGAAGCTGATAATTTAGTTACATGCATAATTTGAAATCTGAACATGGGGAGTCTTGTCTCCAAAACATATCTTAAGTTGATCTTATTAGCCTTCGCTAAATCATGAAAACACACTTAATGTGTGTGGGCTTGCCCAAATCATAAAATTATGCATACTTGAAATAGGCTTCACATGTCAAATCATAGATTCATACATGGATGATTTGCAACCATTTAATCATGCTAGATATCCCATCATTCTTGAAATCATGGATCATAAACCTGACTTTTCATGAAACTTGCATAATTAGGTATAATTTTTCTAAAACTTGAAATCAGAAATTTATAATTAATTTTTGAATAAAATCTGCCAATAAATCTTAAAACATCATTTGAAACATGAAAGTAATTGACCCATGAATAAAGTATAAAATATTTCATAAACTTGAGTTAAAACCTCATAAGATCACACACTTGAATTCATGAACATGGGAGAAATTTGGGCATGAGAGTGAAAGGAAACTTTGATTCATGGCCCTAAATACGTTGGTAAGCTGAATCTACACCCTTCCTTGAAATCCCCAGAGATTTGGAGAAGAACATGAAGATTTCTAGGCTTGATCTCCTATAGGATCTTCTACACTTGCATGCATGGGAAGGAAATGGGTTAGAATAGGCTAAATCCTCATAAAACCTTTCTAACACAGCTAAAAATATTGTTGTTTATTGCTTAGGAGATTCATAATTATGAAAACGCCTTTAGTAATTCCACATGAAAAATAACTCTGCCTATTCCAACGAGGGACATCAGGAGTCATTACTCCATAGGACAACTCATTGTCCTCTCTTATTACCTTTACTAGAAAATCAACCTCCAACCTGGCCATCCTTACCACGACCGACTGGACGAGTCGTGAAGTGATACCATGACTCGTGGCACCATCCGTGAAGAACCCCTGACCACGACTCTGGGGTGAGCCACTAGATGAGTCATTACCCATTGGACGACTCGTCGTCCCATCTATTGCCAATTCTTAGAACAACTTTCATTCTCCAATATTTGCTCTGCCTTCACGTGCCACGTCAGGACTCATTAAGTCACTTCACGGGTCAGTCGACGGGTTGTCCTCTGACCTAGTGTGAAATTTACTTACTTTCTCCACTTAAATCCTCAGGTCTGATTTTAGGGACTATTAGGGTATTACAAACATCCTCATCAATCTCTCCATTTCCTTGGATAATAGACCTAAACAACTTGAACTTTCTATCTTCTAAATAACCCGGGAGTCCAACTACTCTCTCATTGGCCTCACACACATTACATCACATTATTTAAACTCTAGATATTCTATCTTTGTCCTGCTCAACCTAAAGCCTTTAGCCTCCAAGGTTTGTCTCCAAACCTCCATCATCACATTCACGCTGCTACGAGTTTTGTCAATCAAAACTATATCATCTACAAATATCATGCACGATGGCATCTCACATTGAATACTTCATATCAATATATCAATTACCAGGGCAAACAAAAAAGGGCTAAGTGCAGATCTCTGGTGCAACCCCATAAAAATTGTAAAATGCTCCAAATCTCCTCCTATTGTCCTTACCCGAGTCTTGACTCCATCGTACATATCCTTAATCACCCTAATGTACGGTGATTCTACACATGTAGCCTCCAAACACCTCCAAAGAACCTTTCTTGGGACATTATCATAGGCTTTTTCTAGGTCTATAAACACCATGTGTAAATCCTTCTTCCTCTCTCTATACTACTCTGCTAGTCTCCTTACAAGATGAATAACCTTTATCATCGAGCATCCTGCATGGAATGAACCCAGACTAGCTTTTGAAAGTTGTCATGCCCCTCCTCACCTTTCTCTCCACCACACTCTCCCAAACCTTCATAGTGTGGCTTAGAAACTTAATACCCCTATAGTTGTTGCAATTTTGAATGTCTCCCTTATTCCTGTACAACAGAACCATTGTACTCCACCTTCATTCCTCGAGCATCTTCACTGTCTTGAAAATAATATTAAACAACTTGTTTAGCCAACTACTTGTGCTTTTCTAAAATTTCACTGAAATCTCATCCGACCCGATCACTCTAGCTTGCGCATGCTAAGAATAGCACTTTTTACTTCCTCCACCCTTATAAGCCTACAATACCCATGATCACATCATGTCTCTTAGTGCTCCAACTTTACCATCACAATTCCTCTGTCCCCTTCCTTGTTTAATAGTATATAGAAGTATGACTGCCACCTTCTCCGAATAAGTGTGTCTTCCACCATAACCTTGTTGTCCTCATCCTTGATACAATTCTCTTGATCTAGATCATAGGCCCTCACCTTTCTCACCTTTGCTAGCTTGTGCAATATCTCATCCCCTTCTTTTCCCTCTAATTAAACATATAAGCATTAAAATGTTAACCTATTTTCCCCACCGTAACTGCTAACTTCGCCTCCTTCCTTGCTAACTTATACCTTTCCCAATTCATCCCCATTTCCTTATCATCCTTACTATCTACAAACTTAGCATATGATGCATTCTTTGTTTTAACCTTCCGTTGGACTTCTTCTGTCCACCACCAGTCCTCTCGACACACACTCCAAAATGGCCTCTAGAGGCCCCCAAGATCAAGAAAAGGATAAATTTCAATAAATACAAGGAATGAAATCACTCTAAACAATTGTTATACCTCATATCCCAGAGTGAATGCTTGTAGCAAAAGAATAGAAGTTTTAGACCTTGTGTCAGGTAACAGAGGGTGTGACGTCCTATGACACCTCTGACAGTGGATTTGACATTCGTCAGCTAGATGATGGACCGTCAGTTTCTTGGCAAGATCTAGGCCCTTCAGCTTGAGGGCGAAGGAGATGGTGACGTGCCATCAAGCAAGCGATGGCCTATCACGACGACTGCCACCTAGGAAAAGATTTTTAGTCCCTCTGTTTAAGGTCAACAGAGTGCATGATGGTCCGTCAAGTAAGTGACGGCCTATCAACCTGACTGTAACATGGGGCAATGTTGTGGGCCTTCCAGTTTATGTCCAACGGTGGGGATGAGGGACCATCACCTGTCCCGTCAGATGCCAATGACCCAGAAAGTTTAGATTTCTGAATATCTTCACAGGGGTAGTCTTGTATATTCACACTCTTTTAATCCCTAAACTACGTCGTTTTGGGAATAATCTCAATGTATTTAGAGGGTAAATGGTTCTCCTCCCTCATTCTCCATCAGACTCTCAGAGCATCATCGCATAGAACTCAGAGCTCATCTCTCAAGCCAAGAACTAGGGCTTTCAATTCTTCTCAGAATTTTAAAGCTACTTCTCTGAGATTTATTAACTAGGTATCTGCGAATTCAAAAAGGGGATTCTTACATATGTGTTCCATGAATTTTATCTTCAGAAACCTTCTCCATCCTAGCTATTAAAGAATTATGAGTTCGGGATTTTCAGAAAAATTATGAATGTCTCTTAGATTTCAGTCTCTTTCTGCAAGATTCTATAACTCTAGCATGTGATCTCCACATTATTGAATGAATTTTTATAGTATGGATTCAAGCCCTAGTTTTAACATGATTTTTGGATTGAACTTTGCATAATTTAAAAGCTAGCCTAAATTGCTATTATTCCACAGGTTGTTATCTGAGTGTAATTTTTAGCATATTGTTTTAAATTTTAAGTTAGTATGCTCAGATTTCGGGTATACTTAATAATCTCTTGAAATGTTAGACACTCAGTTCATATATTTATCAATCTAACAATAAACTCAGTATTTCTTAACTATCATGTCCTTTAGGCTCTCGGAACACTTCCAGATAAGTGGTTCTGACATAGCTTTAGGACACCATTCGAGCTATCAATCTATTTAGTATCATCAATTCGGAATAGTATTTAGCACCGACCAAGCTGGGTTTCAACACTTCAGATTCCCAGAATTATGTTCCACTGTAGGATTTAACCCAAATGGGTTTTATTGTTAGTGATCACATAGCCTAGTCACTATACCATGGCAAGGTACGGTGGGCCCTATTGATTGGGAGTAAAGATCAAACTCCACATCAAACTCACTTGATTATATGTCAGTTAGAAGATACTCCCACAATACAGTTTAGCCTCAGGTGTCCGAATATGTTTATAACCCTTAATCAATTCCATCAGTTTTCAATATTTCTAGATTTCAGGTTGTTTATATTGTGATCTCAGTTTAGGTCATTTCATATTGCTCAGCGTTTTCACTTATAATGCCTGTTTCGGCATATTAATATTTTTATTGCTTATGACCCTTAATCCGTTCTATCAGTTTTAAATATTTTTAGATTTCAGGTTGTTTAGATTGTGATCTTGGTTTGGGTCATTTTATATTATTCAACATTTTCACTTCTAATGCCTTTTTAGGCGTGATAATATGTTTATTGCAAGACTTCATATACTGAGTACATTAAAATTACTGACGCGTACTTCCTATGCTATATCATTTTATTATATAGACTCAGGCACTCAGGCTCAATAGTATGGTTAGTTCCCGTCAGTACATGTCCAACAGTATTCCAGTGGGGAATCCTCATCTCTCAAGGACCGGGGCATTTATTTTTAGTTTTAATAACATTGTTTTTGTTTTTTTCAGACTTGGAGTTAGCTGGGGACTTGTCCTATTAGCTCATCTTTGGTGGAGGTTTTTAGACACTGTTGTAGTATTCAGTTACTTCCATTTATCTAGTTTACTTTTAGTATTTATATTTAGTATGTGTATATTCAGTTATGCTTACGCTTAGCATTCATGTTACTTGCCAGTCATGTCGGATCATTATATTCCATGGATTATCGTGGAGTCATTCATGGTTCTAAGTATTGTGTCGCATCTAGATTAATGAATTGGGTCATGAAAAACCTGATATCAGAGCATTGTGTTTAGGTGTGTCATAGAGTTTTTCATCAAACTCCTGTACAAGAAGAGGGTGTGAAGCGCGCCACACTTACGAGAAAGAGGCTACGAAGCGTTTTTAGGAAAAAAAATCCCTTTCTTCATGATTCTTATCATGCGTAGAGTATGAATCTATAAAATGTTCTTCTAACTCGTGCTCTACCACTTTAAGTTTATGATGCCTCCCAAAAGATTAAACAGAAGGAGGGCTGGTAGTGCCAACCAACTAGGCCCACCAGCTCCAATAGCCCCTCAGGTTGATGATCAGGTGATACCTGCTGAGTTCGGGGATGTTATTCAAATGCTAGCTAAGGCAGTGACTAACCAGGTCAACCAGTAGGCCATCGTACCTACCAAATAAAGTAGATTACAGTTGCTGCCAGAGTCTAGGGCTTTACGTGGGTGAATCCCCGGAATTTCGTGGGTGTAAGGTTGATGAGGACCCCTAAGACTTCATCAGTGAGGTTTAGATAATCATCCAAATCATAGGTGTTACCTCTATGGAATATGCAGAGTTGGAAGCCTATCAGATAAAGGGGTGGCCCAAATATGGTATAAATAGTGGAAGGAGGAGAGACGAGTTCATGCAGGTCTTGTGAAGTGGAATGAATTCATAACTATGTTTATAAATAGGTTCTTTCCATGGGAATTACAGGAATTGAAGGCCGCGGAGTTTGTAAATTTGAAACAGAGTGACATGATAGTGCAGGAGTATGCCATAAAGTTAACTCAACTGTTAAAGTATTCTCCGGAAATGGTTGCTAAGCTGAGGGCTCACATGCTCAAATTTGTAAAGGTGTCTCAGACTTGGTGGTTATATAGTGCGGACTTCCATGCTCATCAGAGAGATGGACATCTTAGGAATATAATCCATGCAGAGAAGATAGAAGCAAAGAAACTAAAGGAAATGGAAAGAGAATGTAAGCGGTCATGGACAAGTGAGGTTGAGTATTCGCAGCAAAGATCGGGCGGTGGTTGTCACCCATGGCAACAACAGAGACCTCCAGCACACTCTTAATCTGTGCTCGTCCTCTAGACCCCGTACAGATCAAGAAGGTGGAGCATCAGGCATCCTGTCTCAGAGTCATGCCTCCAGCAATTGCACTGTCCCAGTATGTCCTAAGTGAGGTAAGGACCATCCGAGTATATGTCGTCTAGTCAAGGAGGGTTATTTTAGTTGTGGCTAGCTGGGTCATAGGTTAAGGGATTGCCTGTCAGAAGGACAGGAGAAGGCCCAGTCAACTATATGAGTAGCTCCATCAATTCTCTTAGCTTAGCAGGGTACTACTTTAGGTACAGATGGTGGTGGTCAACATCAAAACTGCATCTATGCTCTATCTTCGCACCAGGACCAAGAGAACTCACCTGATCTAGTCACTGATATGTTATGTCTCTTTCAAATAGATGTTTATGCTTTACTATATCCAGGAGCCACACATTCTTTTGTGACTCCTTATATTGCATTCCAATTTGATATTGGTCCAATAATTCACTCGGAGTTATTTTCATTCTCTACTCTAGTTGGTGAGTCAGTTAGAGCCAGTCGGGGATATGGAAATTTCCCAGAAACGGTGCTACAGAAAGTTACCATAGTTTATCTAGTAGAGTTAGATATGATAGATTTTGATCTCGTTTATTGGCATGGACTAGTTACATTCTTGTTATGCCTTAATTGACTGTTGAACCAGCGTGGTTAAGTTTCCTAACGAGCCAGTCCTATAGTGGAAGGGTAGTACTTCAACACCTAAGGGTCGGGTTATCTCTTACCTTAAGGCCAGGAAAATGATTTCTAAAGGGTACATCTATTTTATATAGTTAGGGTTAAGGATTCTAGTTCCAAAACCCTAAAACTTCCGTTAGTTCCAATCGTAAATGAGTTCCCAAATGTGTTTCCCGAAGATCTTCCCAGAGTCCCTTTCGAGAGAGAAATAGACTTCAATATTTATCTTCTTCCAAATACCAAGCCTATCTCGATCCCTCTTTATAGAATGGCACCAGCAGAGCTTAAAGAGTGAAAAGAATAGCCATTAGACCTTTTAGACAAGGGTTTCAATAGACCCAACATATCTCCTTTGGCTGCCCCAGTCCTATTCGTGCGAAAGAAAGATAGTACACTTAGAATGTGCATCGACTACCATTAACTGAACAAGGTTACACTCAAGAACAGGTATCCTTTACAAGGATTGATGACTTGTTCGATCAATTCCAGGGAACTAGCTATATTTCCAAGGTAGATCTCAGATCCGGATACCATCATCTAAAGGTCAGAGTGTGTGAAATTTCAAAAAAAGCCTTCCATAATTGGTACGATAACTACAAATTTATAGTTATATCTTTTAGACTAACAAATACTTCTGCATCTTTTATGGAAGTGATGAATAAGGTATTAAATCCATACCTGGACATATTCGTTATTGTCTTCATAGACGATATTATGGTCTATTCAAGAACAAAGGAGGAACATGCAAACCACCTGAGGATAGTCTTGCAGACCCTCAGGGATCACCAGTTGTTCGCTAAATTCAGGAAGTGTAAATTCTACCTCACGAGGATATGTCATGGGGTCACTTCACGACTCGTGACTACCTCTCGTGGTCACACCGTGACCACAAACCTTTGCCATCCTCCACTCACTTCACCAGTCACCTAATGACTCATGGAGTCCTCCCACGGGTCATTGAATTACACGTCTTATGGCCTAGGCTACATTTTACTATTTTATTAACTTGAACCCTCGGGCCTGATCTTACGAACTTTTGAGGTATTACAAGCCAAGACCCACTTCTCCATCAGACGTTAGGAGTTTTATGGACCTAGCCGATTATTAAAGATTGTTCGTAGAAGGATTCTGCTCCATTTCCTCTCGTTTGACCAAACTAACTCAAACAAAGTTGAAGTCTAGTGGTTTGATGCATGTGAGAAGAGTTTTCAGGAGTTGACGACTCCACTTAGTGTATCCCCAGTTTTGACTCTTCCAGAAGGTTCAAATGAGTTCATGGTCTATTGTGATGGTTCCAGAATTGGCCTCAAATGTGTTCTAATGCAGCATGGGCTAGTTATAGCTTATGCTTCCATAAAACACAAGGCTCATGGGAAGAACTATCTAACTCATGATCTTGAGCTAGCAGTGGTAGTATTAGCCTTTAAGATTTGGAGGAACTACCTTTATCGTGTTCATGTAGATGTGTTCACTGACAAGAAAATCCTTTAGTATATGTTAAGTAAGAAGGATTTGAATTTTGTTAGAGGAAATGGCTAGAATTATTAAAATATTAAGACATGAGCATCATTTATCACTCGGGCAAAGCCAATGTAGTGGTTGGTGCCCTCAACAGGTTGTATATGTGGATTGTTACTCATGTTGAGGATGATAAGAAAGAACTAATTAGAGATGTTCATAGAATGTCTCGGTTAGGAGTTCGTTTGATTGACTCGACATAAGGTGGAGTTGTAGTTAGAACGGGTCAGAATCCTCCCTTGTGATAGAGGTTAAGTCAAAGAAAGATGAATAGCCAATTCTACCCAAGTTGAAGGAAACTGTCCTAAAGAAAGAGGTGGAAGCATTCTCCAAAAGGGGAGTGGTGTGCTCTATTACCAGGGTAGGTTGTGTGTTCCAAATGTAGATGATTTGAGGCAATGGATACTAATGGAGGCTTATAGCTCAGGTACTCTATCCACCTAGGTGCCACCTAGATGTACAATGATCTACGAGAAGTCTGCTAGTGGAAGGGCATAAAAAAAGACATTGCAGAATTTGTGGCTAAGTATCTAAATTACTAATAGGTCAAGGTTGAACATCAGATACCTGGGGGTATGACTTAGGATATTAGCATTCTTACTTATCAGTGGGAAGAAAAGAACATGGTTTTCATTACAGGTCTATCTCGTATCTGCTGACAACACCACTCAATTTTGGTTGTTGTAAACCGGATGGCTACATCAGCATATTTCCTATCAGTTAAGACCACAAATTTAGCTGAGGATTATTCTAGACTATACATCTAGGAGTTAGTCTAAATGCATGGTGTCCCCTTTTCCTGCATTTCAAATAGGAGTACTTAGTTTACCTTGCACTTCTGGAAGTCATTTTAGAAGGGACTTGGTACATAAGTTAAGCTCAGCACAACATTAAACCCATAGACCGATGGCTAGGTGAGCAAACTATTCAAACTCTGGAGGATATGTTAAGGGCTTGTGTAATTGATTTCAAGGGAATGTGGGATGATCACCTACCTCTGATAGAGTTTCCATACAACAACAATGACCATTCTAGCATTAAGATAGCTCTGTTTGAGGCAATATATGGTAGGAGATATAGGTTTCCAATAGGGTGGTTCAAGGTTGATAAAGCTACTTTGATAGGGCCTGACTCATTTCATGAGGCCATGTATAAGGTTCAGCTTATCATGGGTGTATCTGGAAATTTCACCTATGAAAAAGGTGATGAGGTTCGGGAAGAAAGGAAAGCTCAGTCCTATATATGTTGGCCTCTAAGAATTTTGAGACGCATTGGTAATATGGTCTATGAGTTGGATTTGCTCACGGAGTTAGCATTGATGAATCCAGTCTCCATATATCTCTTCTGAAGAAATGCATCAGTGATCCGACCTCAATTGTGCCTTGAGAGAGTGTTGGTGTGAAGGATAGTCTCTCTTATGAAGAGGTTCCAATTCATATTCGGGACTGTCAAGTTCGTAAGTAGAGGAACAGAGAGGTAGCTTTGGTGAAGGTTTTGTGGAGAAACCAACTAGTTGAGGGAGCTATGTAGGAAGTAGAAATGATGGCTAAATACCCTTACCTTTTTCCTTCAAGCTTAGTTTTAGCATTAGGTACCAGTTTCCTTCTTACTTCTCTTTTAAGATTTATGTCAAGTTCATGTCTATGAGTTCCTTCCATGTCATAGCATGTTTGTATGCTTCATGAATTCAGTTCAATAATGCATCTCAGTTGGGGATTAGGCACTCTATCAGTTTTCATTCTTTCACTTTTTTATTTTGAAATTTTAGCTCTTACCCAATATGTTCAGCCTAGCTATCCTTCATTTAAGGATGAATGTTCCCTAGGGGGAAATATTGTAATACTAAGATCCCGGAGTGAATGCTCGTAGCAAATGAATAGAAGTTTCAGACTTGGTGCCAGGGTGAAGGAGGGTGTAATGGCCCATCACACCTCTCACGGTGGATTTTACTATCATCATCCAGATGATGAAACATCACTAGTCCTATCAAGATTATGCCCTTTCAGATTGAGGGCGACGATTTCAGCGATGGACTGATGGACCGTCATAATGATCGTAACCTAAGCTAAGATTTTCAGTCCCTATGTTTATGGTCGACGGTCTGTTAGGTAAGTGATGGTCCATCACCCTGATTGTTACTTGGGGTAAAGTTTTGGGCCTTCCTGTTTAAGTCTGACAGTGGGGACGATAGATCGTCAAGCTTGCAATGAATCGTAACTTGTACTGTCAGACTTGACACGACCCAAAAATTTTAATTCTCTAAATATCTTCCTGTGGGTAGTCTTGTATATTCCCACTCTTATAGTTAGTCAGCAGCATAGTTAGTCCCCATCAAGTCTTGTACAGTAGTATTCCAATGGTGAGTCCTCATGTCTCGATGATTAGGGCATTTGTTTCAGTTTTAATAATATTGTTTTAGTTTTTTTCAAACATGGAGTTAGCTAGGGACTTGTCCCAATAGCTCATCTTTACTAAAGGTTTTCAAACACTATTGTAGTATTCAATTATTTCAATTTATCCAGATTACTTTCAGTATTTATATTTAGTATGTTTAGTATTCAGTTACGCTTCCTCTCAATATTCATGTTAATTGTCAGTCATGTCAGATCATGTTATGTCATGGGTTAGCTTGGAACTATTTGTGGCTCTAAGTACCATGTGGCATTTAGAATGTAGACTCGGATCATGACAACAATGTAGGAAAAACATCAAAAGAAATAGAAAGCATTAGAATTAAAAAGGTCATGCCATGATTCGAAGAAGTAGACACAAAAAGAAAATGGGTAATGAAGAACATCAAGTGCCAAAGCATCACAAACAATAAAAGCATAAATTAAGTGCAACATTCAATGAGGTATTAAGTCACTTTCATTCCAAATAAATATCCTATCTATCTCTGAACCGACATTATAAACCGATAACAAGCCCTACATGATCTCATTTCAAGGGTTCTCACATTTGTGGATACTTATATGATAGTCATGCATATAACATCACAATTGCATGGATTTAATGTTTTTTTTAGTGCGAGTGTGCTTCAGAAAATGTCCTCAAATTAAAATACTTCAAATGTGTGTGATTTAGGATTTTTTTTATGGTGAGGGTGCTTAAAATATAAGGATAAGTTTAGTTCAAAATCATTGTTGAAGCAAAATGAAAAAATTTTGTCGATTAAGTATGTTTGAGATACTATTTGAAGTTATAGGAATTACCTCGAAGTCAATTATGATCAAGTTAAAGAGAAAATGAGAGAAGTTTGTATGCAATACTAATTGTTGATACCAACTACAGCTAATATGTGATTCTCCTTTAACTTCATCATTAGTATGCAATACTAATTGTTGATACCGCCTTTTAAGATTGCCATTTTATTTCAGTATACTTTACAAGTGCTCACCTATGATTGAGGTATAAATTTTAAAATTGGGATATCATCTTGTTTAAAATGATATATTTTTAAAATTGAGGCATCATCGCATTTAAAATGACATATGTTTTAAAATTGGACATCATCATGTTCAAAATGACATATCTTTCAAATTGGGTAGTCATCCCATTCAAAATGATAAATACTTTAAATTGTGCATTCACCTTACTAAAAGTCAATGTTACTTTTAGATTGGGTAGTCAGCTCATTCAAAATAGCATGATGAGATGTCATGCCATAAAAAGTGACATATTTTTAAAATTAGATCATCATCCAATTTAAAATGACAAATATTTTAAATTGGATTGTCATCTCATTCAAAATGACATGTTATTTTTATGTTAGGTAGTCATCCTATTAAAAGTGAGATAATTTTTCAAATTTGACCATCATCTCATTTAAACAGGTAAATATTTTATATTTTGTCATTACCTCATCCAAAGTGGCACATTACTTTTAAATTGCGCAGTCATCCCGTTAAAAATGGCATGTTCGGATGTCATCCCGCTAAAAGTGACATATTTTTCAAATTGGGTCGTCATACCATTTAAAATGACAAATGTGTTAAATTTGGTCACATCTCATTCAAAGTGACATGTTAAACAAGGTTTTGCTTGGTTTATAATTATGTTTCTTTTATTGATAATTTTATCCCATATTTTATAAATACATAATTTGTATAGTTGGAGTACGTTAGAGTTGGCATGACATAAACTTAAACTGTTTGAGCAACTGACACTGGGTAAAAATTTTAAGATGCCACAAACATTCTCAAAATTTTGTACCAAACACATCTTATTAAATTCACTTTAGGTCGTCACCTCTTTAATGTGACATGTTATATTTAGGTCATCCGTCTTCAAAGAGGCACATTGAGTCATCACCTCGTTCAAAAGTGACATATTTAAAATTGGGTTGTCCATTTTTCAAGAAGACATATTGAGTCATTACCTCAACATAATCATTCTTTCTCTTTCACAACAGGTATAAAATCTTGTATCTCCGGTGTCTCACAACTCAATACTGGGATAATTTAGAGGGTACATGAATATGTTTCAACCCCAAACCATTGTTTCTATATTATTCTGTCAAACTAATTTCAACCAAGAAAAGTTTATCAAATTTATCGAAGTGTATCAGTTTGTGGGTACATTTAATTTCTCGCTGAACCAAATTATCTACACATAAATGTCTTCATCCAAATATTCTTTTATTATCTCCAGGAGAAGAGGGACAACTATTGATACCTAATTTTTGCTCGACATGTTTGAAATTAATACTACAAGCATTTTAAATATTAAATTGAATAAAATATTTATTTTGACATATTTCTCTTATATTTTGCATAATTTGTTGAAAATAATTCTTATGTTGAAAATATTAGAATTTTAACATGTTTTATTATTATTTTTAGCATGATATTTAAATACCCGAAAGGTGAATTAATTATTTTATAAAAAAGACAGATTAAGTTTAGCCCATGGTATTGGGAACACGATTTTAGAGAGCCCATGTTATTGAGTTTGAAGATAAGGTGATTTTCTTTTACAAATATAGACATAGGTCCTCTATATTTGATATGATTTTTCAGCCCACTAGCCTAAAATAACTACACTCCTTCTCTCACATTTTTCTCGTTCCCTCATTGTTCCCTCAAAAATAGATAAACACATAACAACCTCACCAATTCCTCTTCCGCATGATATCTCTCTCTCCCATTTCACACACAATCGCCTAACCTCTTCGCCCCATCTTCCTCTTTTCCTCACTACTACAACCAAACCCAACTTTACCTCACTCATGCTATAAAAATATATCCACCTAACCTCTCCTTCTCCCTTTTTCCCTCCGTCTCCAATAAAACTCAAAACCTTTTTCCCCTTTCCTCTTTGGAAGAACCCTGCCAGGTGCTGATAACTCTAGCGAATTAGTGCTACCACTAGAACCCACCAATGAACACACTTCACTGTCGGACGATGCCAACTCCAACATCCACAGCCAGATGACCAACTAAAAGCCAAAGTACTAACTATGCAGTGCCCCTCCTCCCTTCTATAACATACTTCTTGGTAGAAACGACGCTCTAAATAGCCATAATGACCCTCACCTCGAGTTGCTCTATTTAATCTCTAATAAATCCCCAATCGTTGCAACTTCCGATCTCCTCATTCCTTTTTTGGTTCCTTTTCCCTCTATTTTTACTATTATCGGATGTTGGAGTTGGCCGAACTTAGTCAAAAAATAATTCCCTTGTTATTATTTTTTGTTATTGATGGTTGTCAATTTGGTCGGATTTTATTGATTGTTGTGATTTTCGTTTCCTTGTTAGTTTTTCCATATTCATTAATGATTATTGGTGTTTTGATTTGTATTTTTTAATGTCCATTACTTGAATTTGGTCACAGAGTAGGATTCTCAGTATGTTTTCATTTGTGTTGTTGCTTAAAATTTTGTTCTGGAGGCGACTAATATGTTAAGCATTTGTGAAATCCTTTAGCTTTGAATTTGTTTTACTTTTTTATGTCATTATTTGAGTTAGTTTGATCCTTACTCGTTCGACTCCATTATTGATTGTGGGATTTTGGTTTCCATAACTTTGTTGTTTCTATATTATTCGATCTTTTTTCTATGCTAATATTGTTTTGGGACTTTCTTTGGACTATTTTTTGGTCCCTCTTAATGTTTTGCTAACATTTATGTGTACTGATAATTAACGTCTAAAATATCTAGATTAGCCAATGAAAAAGCCCTTTTTTCACGTTTTTGAGACCTCCCAGTAATAAAATACAGAGTTTGTTTTAAGTGTTTCATTAATAGATAGTTGTTTTGCCAGGGTTTATTTTGGGTTTTTCATTTATAGATAATATTTGGGCCCATGAAGATATTTCTGTCGATTTCCAAGGCCTCTGATATATAAGACAGATTCTTATTTCCATTCATTATTTTTAACTCATTTTGATAAACATATTTTCACTACTCATTTTTTTACCACGTGTTTTTATAGCTACTCGGTGTTGATTTTTGAATTTAATACTTGAATAAAATACAAAGATTTTCTCAAATCTTTTATTTGTAATTATTTATAATTTTTATTGATCAGCAAATATTAGACCATATTTCATGCTTTACTTTATTTTATTCTTTTGTATATATTTTTAACACCGTGTATATTTATACTTGTCAAAAATATTTTTTACCTTCTTCTCCATTAAAAAAAATGAGGCCAGTCCAGAATCCTATTTATGGAGTCTGAAGGATACCCGACACCATCCCTTTGGATTAACACGAACCATTATCTAAGGTTTAATAGGTTTCATAGACTAATTCTATATTATACTTACTAGATAATTAATTGGTTTTATATTTTTTCTAAAATTAGGTAGCTACAAATTTTTCTAATAATTCATTAGAGCCAGGACGTTGCACTTTATTCGAACCATTTCTTGGATGAAAATATGGATCGTCACAGTAAGTCCATTCCAAGATTTCCCATGAGATTTTCATTCTTGCATGTTTTGCTTTAGTACTTTCTAAATTATCTCTCCTAGGATTTTATGGAAAATCCACTTCTAGCAAGAAACTCATGGCAGTTCTCTTCCCCTATGCTCTAACTTTTGTTCTACTCTTGCTTCCTAAAGGAATTAAGGTAAATAAGGCAAATTCTAATTGTTTTACATAATGTACTTCTCACCAATTTTTTCCTAAACTTGTACAAGTTTTATTACATTATTTTTTATGAAACCCTACATTGGGTCAGAGATTTACATGTCTAAGCTTATGGGTACTTCTATATCTTTCATGAAGAACTTAAATCTCTTACTTAAGATAATTTCATAAAATTTATACAATCATCTCTGGAAGTGTTAAAAATTATAATTCTGCATTTTTGTGTAAAATGATGATGTATATTCAGGTTTTCTCGTGAGATTATTGTCACAGATTTTGGCCAATGCCACATATGATTTTCTTGAGACATTACCATATGAAGTTTTAGCATGACTATGAGCATTCAAATTAATAGTATAAAATTATGAATTGTTTTAGCTTCTTGATCTAATCTATACATATCAATTTTAAGCCCAACGGCTATTCATGATCCTTTAGAAAAGGCATATTACAGAATTAGAGCCAAGCTTTCAAAACAAAACTTTTCAGAAATCATTCAGGTTATGATCCCAAAAGCTACTTTTAGTATCATAGTTTTAGTTAATGACAAAGTGGTTAATAGAGATCATATAAAATTTTTTAGGCAAATTTCGAAAGCTACATTTTTCGGCATAGGAATGGAGCTTGCCTAAATTCAAACACATTCACAAATTTATTCTCCTATAGTGGAAGATTCAGATATTTTGGTAGCAAGTTAGTTCAGGCCTCCTACCTATAAAGGTAGATGGTGTCTTAGTCGACCTGGCCATAGGGATCAGATTCAATGTCTACATGGTGAATTAACTTGGTTATGCCACAAATATCTACATTGTCTTCAGTCACAACTTAACTTCATATTTTATAAGGCAAATTGCATGTTTTTATTTCATAATCCTTATGATGATTTATGGATGATCTATAATGATTTATATGCTTAGTTTCTCTACTTAATATCACATATTTCATAATCATTTTTGTCATCTTGCATACAATACGATTTCATGTAATAACGCCCTTTGTTTCTGGGAGCGCTAAATTATTTAATTATGTAACCTCAGGTAAAAAAAACTCAAATGAGCAATGAGGGACGTATTATTTGGTAATGTAGCCACAGCTACAGACACACTCAGACAAGCAACTCAGTAGGCTTATCCCGTTTTTGTTTTTGGTGAGCCTTACTCTCTTTTTAGGGTGGGTATCTTTTAAGTAGTATTCAACTTGGCTTGAGGTCATAATGGTGGCCTTGTCCTAGTGATTAAAATAATCTCAGTTTAGTAGAGGCTTCATAAACTGTCAAATAGTGTGTTCTTCTGTTATTACTCCTATTTTTCCTAATATGACACTTTTGTATAAAAGAAGTGGTTTATGAAAAACTTTATCTCAATTGTGTGATTTACCTCAGTTTCATAGATTTGTACTATTCATGTTCTATCTAGATTAGATAGTTGCTTATTGTTTCATGCCAATTTAGCAGTACACTCACTCTAGAAATGGCATCTGGTACCAGTCTTGTCTAGGCCCTAAGTTGAGGAGTGACAAATTTGGTATCAGAGTTGTAGGTTGGTGTGTCCTAGGGAGTCTATGAATCTTTGTCTAGTAGATGCCTATTTATGGGTGTGTGGTGTGTCACACTTATAATTGGGAGGCTACAGGACATTTAGGAAAAGTGACTCTTCTTTTCTACTCTAGATTGTGCTATATAACAAGCTCTAAGAATTGAAATTTAACTCATGTTACTATGAATTTGAGCTGTTGATTTTCCATGGACCAAAATAGGAAGACGAACATAAGCCATAGGGATAATATGAGTGCTAATGCTATAAATTGGTCAATAGGCCAATGAGATTCCACAGCCCTGAGAGCTACAGTTAAGGACACAATGTCTCTTAGCTAGCCAATCCACCATGCCATCATCTGCTCCCCTGATAATGGATCCAGTTGGGAACATCAAACCTGTAACACCCCAAAAGTTTCCTAGCTCAGACCCGAGGCTTACAATAGAAAAAAATATGAAAATTATACTAGAACCAATCAACGAACTTCAGTAAGGTTCATTGTAGGGTCCAACGGGTCATTGGAAGTACTTGTTGTTTCATTACCAGAGAGTAGTCAGAAATTTGCCCAGAACCCACGAGGGGATTGTTCGGATTGTAGCTTGATTGAACCGGTCATTATTTGTGGTCGTTGAAGAAGATTAAGAGAATTTTGAAGGAAGAATGGGGGAAACCAACAAACGGACCAACAGTCCGTTGTTTGTTACAAAGACCCATTGGATGGGTCGTTGGTTCTACTAGTTTGTTGAAAATCTCGGGCTAAGTTCAGAACCGTTCTCGGTATATGGATAGACCCGAGCCAGGGAATTTTTGGAAGAAAATATCAATTCCTAAGTATAAGAAGTGCATTACATGTATATTATGGTCATAAAGAATCTCTAGCACAAAGTTGAGTTGAGAGCCCTTTTACCGATTGAGTGTTCATATAAGTTCTCACAAGGGTCAACTTCAAATGACCATAGCTCTCATTTTACAAAATGTTTTTGGATGATTTAGCACCTCATATTGAAGCCTTTGAAGTCTTATTTCCAACGCATCCAACCTTGCATCAATTGGAGTTTAAAGTAAAACATTATGAGCTGTTTAGTGCAGCAGCAACAGGTAACAATGGGCCTCAGAACAGGCCATTGTAACAACTAATGACACGTCCTGTTGGTCGTTGGAACTGCCAGTTCCAGGTATTTTTTGACAGTTTGGGGGTATTTTGGTAAACTCCTATGCTCAAACTCCTAAATGACATCGATTTGGGCTTTCTTAAGGTCAGATTAATGGGATTAGCCTAGCCTAAAACCTTACCCTCTTCAAACATCTATAGACTGATCTTTCTCTCAAGAAGAAGCATGGCCTCATCACCTCCAACTTCTTAATTCCTCTTGGATCTTCAAAACAAGCCAAGGGATCATAAACCAAGGTATATAGGGTTATGAATTGGTGTTTCCATTCACACCCATGCTCAATCTCTCATAATTTATGAAAATTGATCAAAAAGCTTATGGGGTTTCAACTTGAATTTTGAGAAAGTCTAATGATTTACTAATGGGTTTTTATATTTCAAAATTTTCATCATAGTTTATGCATTTTGATCAGATTTTACGACTATTTTGATTATGAAATTATTGATATCGATTTCTACCAAATTAGGCCAAATAATGCATGACCTATGATGAATCGATTTATGATCTTCTCTTCAATTGATGATATTTAAAAACCCTGCATGGTTTATAAATTGAAATATGGATTTATTCAAATACCAATTATGATTTGATGATTTTCAAGTTATATGTATGAACTACAAGTACACATGAAACCTATGATTCATGAATTATGTTTTGGCCTACTCACGGGCCTTAGTTCATGGCTAGTTCACGTATGTACAAGCATGCTTGTGATTATCATGATTTAACTAGCCCATGAATTCATGGAAGTTATACTATGAGTACTATATACGTTTTGAGAGTAGTATCGAACACCGAGTACGTTCGGGGCTTAGGCTAAGCCCGGGATCTCATAAACTACGTGCCACCGTAGGTATTTTGGGACCTCTTTTTTGACTGTCCCCATCCCAATTGGCCCTTTTCATGGTGATATCACACCCTTCATGGTTCTACCCTAGCAATGTACGAACAACCTCCCGAGTAGGTTTACAAGTCAGACATCATGCGTGTTCATATGGGGTATATGGGTTAAGAGAATCTCCCACTGTTCCTCATGATTTATGCATGTTTATGATTATGTATATTGGCTCAAGTCGTGTTCAATAAAGTTTTTCTCTTATGATTATGATTACGATTGTATTATGAATGTTTTTAAAACCTTAAGCCTTATGTTATATTATGATATTTATGTTATGAGCTTGTTGTTCTACTCTTTTGTTCATTTATGAGTTTTAAATATTTTAAATGTCTGTTTTACTTACCTTGCATACTCGGTACATTCCACATACTGATCGGATACTTTCTATGCTATATTGTTTCATGATACAAGACCTAGCTCTCAGGCTTATCCCCCTCAGTATTTCATTGAGAGTTAGCTACCAGCTTTGTTGGTGAGTACTTATGTTCCAAGGGCCATAAGTCTACACATTGATGATGTTCTTTTGTTTCCATTTTTCTGGGTTAATTGGGGATGTTGTCCCATCAACCCATCTTACATGATAGAGGCTTTCCGACCATATGTAGTACTCAACTGAAATGTATGTCTAGTACTTCCCAATTGTTACGCTATGCTATGTTACGTTTATGTTTCCGCTATGTTGCATGTTTAGTATTTTTCTTTAAGTGAAATAAAGTTAGATGAATGTTCATGCCATGGGTTGATTTTGAGTCTCTCGGGGCTCCTTGTCCCGTAATATGATCTGGGTGTACGTTTGGGTCGTGACAAACTTGGTATCAGAGCAATTGGTTTGAAGTATCCTAGGGTGTCTAAAATCTGCATTAAGTAGAGTATTTTTCATGTGTGTGAAGTGCGCCACACTTATAACGAAGAGGCTATGAGATGTGTAGGAAATGTTCCCTTCTTTCATGATCTATTTCATGCGATGAAATATCTTTCTATCCTTCTAACTCATGTATTCACACTCCAAAGAATAACGCCAAACAGTGGAATAAGAGGCTCTCTCAAGTCATTTGTCCTTGTAGGAGTTAAGAAGAGCTAAGATAGAAGAATTCGTGAACTTGAAGTAAGGAACCAAAAGAGTGAGGGAGTACCGCTAGAGAAGTATGAAGCCTTCCATGATAACTTAGAGGCAAATGGGAACTCAAGAGATAGTGATTTCTGCATAGCCTTAAGAAGTGGACTAATACTCAGAATGATGACCTTTATGCTAAGGGGCAGATAATAAGGTGAAGGACCAGGTCATGCCTTTAGTTCAAATGTAATGGTCCAGGATTAGTAACTGTGGGAGATCGAGCCATGCTTATTCAGGTGTCCTTCCATACTTTAGTCTATGTGATACCCTACTCATGTCGTCTATGAACCTATTATGACCATGTCTAACTTCCAAGTACTCCTTACATGTATTTGTACTCAAATTCGTAGAATCAGAAGCAATTACTTCAGATGGTGATTCCGGTCTTCTTCCATGATTCCAAAAATCTCAGCTTCATGTCATGTCCCTTATTATGTATGTAAACTCATGTCTCTCAGCATGCTCAACTCTATTGGCTTAGTCCTTAAGATTTGCCTTATCAGCTCATAAGATCGTATTATATCAAGTATATGCCCAGCTTAGATTTCTTGAATGATTCATGCTCATAATTTCCTTACTCTAAGCATTATGAATATTCCCTCATGATGAAAATGATTGTTAAAATGTTTACGTTTAGGATAACTCCCTATCCATGTCATAAGTTTCCGGTATGTAGAACTTCAGGAAGCACAGTTATCAACCAAGCCTTGAAGTGTAACAACCCATGTGGTCATTTTGTGACTTTTGACCCATTTACATAGTTTGAACCTTTTCGTATCTTTATTTTGCTATTTATAACCTACGGAGATGGATCAGACCATTTCCAAGATGATCCAATGAAGATTGGATAAGATTTTCGATTTTTGAAAGGTTTGAAGTTTGAGAGGTTTGATCAAAGTTAACATTTCAGGTTAATGAGTTCGAATTTGGGTTCTGAATGTTTTGTTAGTTTTGGATGGTGATTTTATGACTTAGTTGGGTAGTTTGCATGGATCTCGAGGTGTTCGGGAGTGAATTGAACCTTTGGTTGGATTTATGAGCTTTAAGGAAGCTAAGTTTGATCATGGTCAACTATCGATTAAAACGACCTCATATTGGTGATTTGATGATTTCAACAAGTTCGTAATGTGTTTTATGATTGAATTGCTTGTTTTGTTTGTGGCCAGAGGATTTCAGATGAGTTACAAGTGAATTAGATTAATGTTTTTTGTGTTTTGCATGATTTTAACCATAAAGTGTGACAACTCAGAGGTTCATTTTTAGTTTTTTAGAATGAAAAAATATTCCGAGGTTTTCAAAATTCTTAGCATGAATTATAGGACTTATCTTAAAAGTTTGGTGCAATTTCAATAAGTCAAGATCGAGTTTTATTACAAAAGATGAAATAATTCTTGAGCGAGGAAAAATGACGTCTGACTAGGAAAATGAGCACCAAATGGAGTTTTGATTGAACGAGTAGATCCTTATCATTATCTGGGAACTATAGGAAAAAGAATCGTCACATTTCGAGTTCGTATGATGAAGTTATGGCCATTTTAGTAAAAATTAAAGTTGTTGGTGCAACCCTAAATAAATACATGAACAGTGTATTTTTGCACAAACTGTGTTTATTTTGTATTTTGAGTATATTTGGAGTTTTAGAGCTCGGATATGAGTGCCTTTTGTCGGCATTCTTCTCTATTTAACAAGAGGATAAGTATCTAAACCTTAATTTGGTATTTCTCCATGATTTTGTCAGTTGGTTTTCATTTGCATCCGGGAATTTATTGGAGGAAAATTGAAGATTTTGGGTCTAGAGTTAAGAGACTGTATTTTGATGAATTCAAAGTCAATTTGAGCTCTGTTTTGGATGAAATTTCATATTTTTCTTTACATTATCGGTAACATGATTTTCAAATAAGATTCCAGTTTTGCGCTTGCAGGCTCGAGGTTGACTTTTGGACCGACTTTTTGGGCCAGGATAAAAGTATATCAATATGGGTATCCATGATTTCCATTTCTTATGTAGAATACGTACTTGACCAGATTTTTGTCATTTTGAAGTGATACAAAAGGGCAAATTCATAATTTGATGCTTGAGCTTTGTTTTGAGGCAATTAGATATTTCTTGATTCTTGAGGATCAGAAGGAAGGAGAAGCTTAGTCCCCAATATGTTGGGCCATATAGGAGTGTGAGACATGTTGGAAAATTGGCCTATGAGTTGGAGCTAACAGCGGTGCTAGCTTCGGTGCATTTGGTGTTTCATGTGTCCTTGTTGAAGAAATGCACCGGAGATCCATCTTTAGTGATTCCGGTAGAGGACATTGGGGTGAAGGATAGTCTTACCTAGGAGGAGGTATCAGTCGAGGTCCTTGATCATCAGGTTCATAAGTTGAGAAATAACGAAGTAGCCTCAGTGAAGGTTCTATGGAGAAATCATCTTATTGAGGGAGCTACGTTGGACGCCTAAGTAGATATAATGGTTGAGAACCCGTATCTTTTCTCTTCTGGCTGTGTTCTAGCTTGAGGTATCAGTTTCCTCCTGAGTGCTCTATTCAGTTTCATGTCAAGTTCATTTCTCTCTATTCCTTTCATGTCTTATAATGCACATATGTTTCATGAATTTAGTTCAGTTAGGAATCTTAGTCCGGAGTTAGTCACTCCATCAGTTTTCAGCTTCAATTGTTTAGTTTTTGGGATTGCAGTTCCTTCCCTATCCTTTCAGTATGCTTGATCTACATTCGAGGACGTATGTTCCCAAGGGGGAGATAATGTAACACCCTAAAAAGTTTCCTAGGTCAGACCCGAGGCTTACAATAGAAAATAACACGAAAACTATACTAGAATCAATCAACGAACCTCAATACGGTTCGTTGCAGGGTCCAATGTGCTACTGGAAGTACTCATTGTTTCATTAGCTAAGAGTAGTCAGAAATTTTCCCAGAACCCACGAGGGGATTGTACGGATCGTGGCTTGATTGAATCAGTCGTTATTTGTGGTGGTTGAAGTAGATTAAGAGAACTTCTAAGGATGAATGGGGAAACCAATGGATGGACCAATGGTCCATTGTTTATTACCCTGGCACGTTGGATGGGTCGTTGGTTCTACAAGTTTGTTGAAAGTCTCGGGCTAAGTTTGGAACCGTTCTAGGTATATGGATAGACCCGAGCCGGTGAATTTATGGAAGAAAGGTGTTAAGATCAATTTGTAAGTATAATAAGTGCAATACTTGCAAATTATGGTCATAAAGAATCTCTAGCACAAAGTTGAGTTGAGAGCCTTTTTATCGATTGAGTGTTCGTATAAGTTCTCACAAAGGTCAACTTCAAAAGACCATAGCTATCATTTTACAAAATGTTTTTTGATGATTTAGCACCTCATATTGAAGCCCTTGAAGTCTTATTTCCAATGCATCCAACCTTGAATCAATTGGAGTTTATAGTAAAAGGTTATGAGATGTTTAGTGCAGCAGCAGCAGGTAACAATGGACCTCAGAACAGGCTGTTGTAACAACCAACGACCCATCCTGTTGGTTGTTGGAACATCCAGTTCCATCTATCTTTTTGGAAGTTTGGGGGTATTTTTATAAACTCTTATGCTTCTAACTCCTAATGACATTGTTTTGGGCTTCCTTAAGGTCAGATTAAAGTGATTAGCCTAGCCTAAATCCTTACCCTCTTCAAACATCTATAGATTGATCTTTCTCTCAAGTAGAAGCTAGGGATCATCATCTCCAACTTCTCAATTCCTCTTGGATCTTCAAAACAAGTCAAGGGATCATCAACCCAGGTATGTAGGGTTATGAATTGGTATTTTCGTTCACACCCATGCCCAATCTCTCATAATTTATGAAAATTGATCAAAAATCTTATGGGGTTTCAACTTGAATATTGAGGAATTCTAATGATTTACTAATGCATTTTTATATTTAGAAAATTTCATCATATTTATGAATTTTTATCAGATGTTACAACTATTTTGATTATAAAATTATTGATTTTGATTTCTACCAAATTTAGCCTAATTATGCATGATATATGATGAATTGATTTATGATCTTCTCTTCAATTGATGATATTTACAAACCCATCATTATTTATGATTTGAAATATGGATTTATTCAATTACCCATTATAAATTGATGATTTTCAAGTTATATATATGAACTACAAGCATGCACGAAACCTATGATTCATGAATTATGTTTTGGTCGACTCACGGGTCTTAATTCATGGCTAGTTTAGGTATGTACAAGCATGTTTATGATTATCATGATTTAACTAGCCCATGAATTCATGTAAGTTATAATATGAGCACTATATATGTTTTGGGAGTAGTATCGAACATCGAGTAGGTTCGGGGCTCATGCTATTGCCCGGATCTCATAAACTACATGTCACCATAAGTATGTTGGGACCTCCTTTATGACTGCCCCGGCCTAATTGGCCGTTTCCATGGTTATATCATGCTCTTCATGGTTCTACCCTTGGAAAGGTACGAACGGCCTCCCAACTAGGTTTACAAGTCGTACTTCATGTGTGCTCATATGGGGTATGCTGGTTAAGAGAATCTCCCATTGTTCCTCATGATTTATGCATGTTTATGATTATGTATATTGGCTCAGTTCATGTTAAATAAAGCTTTTCTGTTATGATTATGATTACGATTGTATTACAAATGTTTTGAAAACCTTGAGCCTTATCTTATATTACGATATTTATTTTATGAGCATGTTGTCCTACTCTTATGTTCATTTATGAGTTTTAAATATTTTAAATGTCCGTTTTACTTACCTTGCATACTCGGTACATTACACGTACTGACCGCATACTTTCTATGATGTATCATTTCATGATACAGGACCTAGCTCTCAGGCACAGGACCTAGCTCTCAGGCTCATGCCCGTCAGTAGTCCATTGAGAGTTAGCTACCATCTTTGTTAGTGAGTCCTCATCTTCCGAGGGCTATATTTCTAGACATTGACGATGTTCTTTTGTTTCCATTTTGCCTAGTTAGTTGGGGATCTTTTTCCCATCAACCCATCTTACATGATAGAGGCTTTCAGACAATATGTAGTACTCAGCTAATATGTAAGTCTAGTACTTCCTGATTGTTATGCTATGCTATGATACGTTTATGTTTCCGCTATGTAGCATGTTAAGTGTTTCACTTTAAGTGAAATAAATTTTTATGAATGTTCATGCCACGGGTTGACTTGGAGTCTCTCGGGGATCCTTGTCCCATGTTACGATCGAGGTCTACGTTTGGGTAATTACAAAACCCTTCCTACCTCAGTCGCTGAATAAATCAGATGCAATGTTTAGGAAAATGATCCAAATGCTTACCTAACTCATTGCAACCCAGTCCTAATACTAGGAATCAACTACTGTCAATGTCAGTCCTAAAAATCTAACTGTTACTTCCAGAGCCGGGGAGCTTTTTAGTATGAGCCTTCTAGTATTCACATGGTCAAAAATGGAGGAAAACCCTCAGGACTTCCATGATGAGATTTAGAAAATTCTCAAGGTTATGCATGTTAGTGAGATGGAGGAAGTTGAACTTGCCTCTTATTAGTTGAAGGGAATTGCTAGCACATGGTACATAAAGTGGGAGATATCGAGGGATGAGGACAAAACTCCAGTGCTGTGAGAGGATTTCTTGGTGGCCATTACTGACCATTTTCTACCCCTAGAGCTGAGGGAGGCCAATGCTGAGGCATTCATGACGCTCGGGCAGGATAATATATGCATAAGGGAATTCAGCTTCAAGTTTACATAACTAGCCTATTTTGCTCGGAAAATGGTCTCCACAATGATTGCCATAATGCATCGTTTTGTGTATAGACTCAAAAAAATATATAGGGAATGAGTGCATGATGGCACTATTGTATTAGGATATGGACATAGCTAGGATGATGGTTTATTTCTAGTAGATGGAGGAACAAAGCTAGAAAAAAAACTTGATAGAGAGCGGTGTCAAATTAAGAAGGTCAGGTCAGCTGGGAATGACAGCAGGGTGTGCAACAGACGATCGTTATTCCCCCCTTAAAGGTCATTATCACCTACTCCATCTGCAACTAGCACACCACCTCAGAGGTCCCGAGATAACTAATAAGGCTAGAGTAGTCAAAGTTATGGCTACAGGGTGTCAGGCTCTCAGTCCCAAGCTAGTGTTACACAGAGTGCTCCATGATTTTCCCTATGCTACAACTGTGGAAGATGGAACCTAGGGGAATATCATTTCGAGGCTAGTGGATGTTTTAGATGTAGGTGTTAGGTCATTTCCACATCCCAATGCAGGCTAGAGGGTTAGGAGTGATACAGCTAGATTTCACAACACCACCACCACACCCGCAACTTCTCCTCAAAGTACTCAAGCTCAGTAGGGGCAATGTGTGAAAATAGACGATTGGTTGAACCCCTTATATGCTTTAGCTGGCTGTTTGGATCTCGAGGCATCTCCAGACATTTCCATATGTATAATATTAGTGTTCACCCTTAATGCCAGTTTATGCTTTTATGGACCCTAAATCCACCTTATCATATGTGACACCTTATATTGCTTAAAGATTTGGGTTAGAACCCAACTGGTTTCACAAACCTTTCTTGGTATCTACATAGATCATTTAGTATGTAGTTGTAGAGTGAAAATATAGAAATTACATAGTCATAATGTTTCACTGAGATACTAGTGTTGACCTTGTCGAATTAAAAATGGTCCATTTTAACGTCATCATTGGTATGGATTGGGTGTCCTCATGTTATTCTATATTGAATTATCACACCAAGGTGATTATGTTTCAATTTAGGAATGAGCTGGTGGTAAAATGGAGGGGTAACATTATGGTGCTAAAGGCTAGGTTTATTTCCTATCTTAAGGCCAGAAAGTTGTTTTTGAAAAGGTTCCTATACCACCTAGTGAAGGTGAGGAACACTAATACCGAGGCAATCTTCAATTAGTGCTAGTTGTTTGTGAATTTCCAAAGTTGTTCCCGAAGGAGCTTTCTGTCACACCCCACCTTGGGGGGTATGACTGGCACCTGGTGCCCTACTAGGACCTGACCTGCTGAACTTGTTAAGCCTGGGCGCATCTGGCGCCTGGCTGGCTCTAACTCACATTTCTGGAAACAAAGGGCTATATAACAGCTGTAAATACAGCCCCCGGCCCATTGGCCTATAGCCTTCTGTACCTGTATTACAGCTGACCAGAAACATGTTAATTCAGGGGAACCTATGCGGGCCGACAAGGCCACCATGCTGTCTAGTTATCTGTAACTCAAACATAGCATACTGAAAAGCTACGTGACCGGCAAGGTCACCACTACTGGCAAACTATGGCCCCACACGGCCATTACAAAAGAAAGAAAGGAGTAAAGGCAACTATACAACTACACGGCCTCACACGACCGGCTCATCTGACCACAGGGAATACATACAGACTGCAAGCCTCTAAGAAGAATAATAGAAATGATCGGGACAGGGCCCCGACCTACCCGTACTGTACAACAAAAGGAACTGAACTACACCTCTAGAAATTCAGTCTCCGGATGACAGGAGCTGAATATTCGACCGCTGATGGGGATCACGTGGTATCGCCTGCGCGTCTATGGGTACCTGCAGGCAAGTAATGCAGCGCCCCACTGGGCGTCAATACCGCTGGTACTGAGTATGTAAAGCAAACTGAATACAGCTGAATACAAGTAATATAACTAAAAATTCTGAATAGCAGGAGATAACTGAATCTGTAAGAACTGAAGGGATATCTGAAATCAATAACATAACTGTCGAAACTGGAATAAGAAGAACTAGATTAACTATCTGATGGTGTAGATCGTACCTGTTCTTAATCATGCTGGAGGGAGTAGGTGTCATTTCTGGAGACGTATCATTCTACTACTAATTTACTCATGTCTAATATAACATAACACAACATACATAACATAACATGGCATACAAAACCTTACCCGGCCCCTATAAGCCGGGAGGTACAATCAACACAGAATCTATACCCCTACCCCGTTCATCCCATCTCCTATAGTGGCTGTAAGCATCCCGTCGGTCCCCTGGGTATGCACTTGGGCTCGCTGAGCCCCTGACTATAACTGCATCTGAGTTCGGAGGACTCCTGAATCTGCACCCGGGCGTATCCGCTCGACTGGGGTGTGTAAGGGGCGATCAAGGCACAAGTATGGGGAAAAACTGGCATCCCATCTTCGTCCCCTGGCGGGATGGCATGCCACTCCGTAGAGTGACGTATCCTCGTCCTCGGGCGGACGAGTCGATACAGCTATTAACCCTGGGCGGTCATGGATGCTAGGTAATCCAACCCCAAACAATACAACGGTCTCAACTGGTAATACTGTCTGGGTATCTCACATGCTGAGGCTAATAGGGGTAAAGTATCATATATATTACATGCTAGGCTACTGGTAATCTGTACGTATTTAATACGTACTGAGGCAAGTAAAGATGTATAAATATGAATATAGTCTCCTGCCGGGCTATACTGGGCAAATGCTATATAAGATAATGTTTCTGCTGAAAACTCTGTTGTTTGCTAAGTTTCTGTATACACTATATGCTGGACTAGTGATAGAAATATGTACACACTTGATACATGCTGAGGCTGGAAGTACTATATATATATGTACGAATATAGTCTTTCTGCTGAACTATGCTGTATATTGATTTACTATAGTAACCTGATTTACTATTCCTGACATGCTTTCTGAACTTCATTTTAGCCTGCTATTCTATTTCTGAAGTGCTTTACGGATACTGTACTACTCCGCGGGGTTTCAGCTGAACACAACAATATCTTAACATGGCATATTACATCACACACTGAATATACTGGGCAATCTCTAACGCTTGCGTTAGAATCTATATCATACTGATAGGTTTCATACACATTACAACCCAATGTTTCTCACATCGTACCAACATTCATAATAACGCAACATTTGACTTCTGAACATTCTATTAGTCTGTAATTTGTTACACTACACTGATATTACTTAACTTGCCGAAGGAAACTAACTTTACATACCTTCTCTTTGAATTATTCGTCCGTCGAACGAGGCTCGGCCGGTACTTCAACTATTTTCTCCCAACTGCATTCATAAATATGTCAGTTAATACTAAGTACACCTTTATTGTAAAGAACGACGTTACTTTCGATATAGTTTATAGCCTAAACTTAGGCTTATCGAAAGACGGTCGAAAACTCGCTATTTTTCAGCGGGCCAGAAGGGAGAAGTATTCACTTCTCAGCTAGGAACACATAGACATTAATTTAGAGCAATTCTACTTACTTTAGTTCGGTGGCTCGCCGATTCGTCGGCCGTATTTCGCGAAACTAATTCCGTAGAAATGCTCTCTGCTGCTAAATACTCGGGTATCTGGGATTAATTTGAGTTTGGGCAGCGTTTGGCAGCGTAATCGGACGAAAATATTTAATTTTCTTCGTCTTCCTCGGCTTCACTGCGTTTCTCTGGAAATTTATAAGTGTAATATGATTTTAAACCGAAGTGGGGGCTTATATACTTGGGGATGAACCTGGGCAACGTGTCACGGAGCTATCGCGGAGGCCTCACCTCCGTGACACGCTGCCATCGCGGAGGGGCTCTGCCTCGGCTCCTCCCGCGATGGTTTCGACGGGTTTCTCGTCCGATCTTTTCCCGGACCTTTCCCTAGCACGTATGGCCTTCAAATATACTTAACCAACGTGCGAATAGGTCATCTAAGTGCCGGGAATTCTACGGGGTGTAACATTCTCCCCCCCTTAAGAACATTCGTCCTCGAATGTACACTGTTATCTAAAGGACTGCTTACTTTACTTTCTAGAAAAATTTCGGCAGAGTTTCCTCTGTAATATGGACTATCGGAAAAACCTGAAATGCAGAAAAGTCCAACACAGGCACTGCATATAATATTCTAAGATCCACTGAACAACTAAATATCACTTCTTTCTTTATCATTTACAACATACAACCATAAGGTACTGTATAAATAATGATACGGACATACCTGTCGTCTGACTAGGCCTGAAATAGGTGAGGGTATCTGTTTTTCATATCTTCTTCAGCCTCCCACGTCATTTCCTCCCGATTTCTGTTACGCCACAATACTTTGACAGATGCAACATCTTTAGTTCTTAGCCTGCGAACCTGTCTGTCTAAAATAGCTACGGGAACCTCTTCATATGCTAACTCTTCTGTGACCTGGACATTCTGAACTGGAACTACTGTAGAAGGGTCCCCTACGAACTTCCTTAACATAGAAACATGGAATACTAGGTGAACTGACGCTAACTCTGGAGGCAAGTTCAACTCGTATGCCACGCGGCCTATTCTTCGCCGAATCTGATATGGCCCAATGAATCTTGGGCTAAGCTTGCCCTTCTTGCCAAACCTCATTACCCCTTTCATCGGGGACACTTTTTGATATACCCAACCGTTTACCAAAAATTCTAGATTTCTGCGCCGCCTATCTGCGTATGACTTCTGGCAGCTCTGAGCGGTCAGTAAACGTTCTCGGATAAGCTTTATCTTTTCCTCGGACTGCCGAACAATGTCTGGGCCAACTAATGCTGATTCTCCTATCTCAAACCAGCCCACTGGCGATCTACATTTTCGTCCGTACAATGCCTCGAAAGGCGCCATCTGAATAACTGAATGGTAGCTGTTATTATAAGCAAATTCAATTAACGAGAGATGTTCATCCCAGCTACCCCCAAAATCTAACACACACGCTCGCAGCATATCTTCGAGCGTCTGAATCGTACGTTCAGCCTGCCCGTCTGTCTGAGGATGAAATGCTGTGCTCAAATTAATCTGCGTCCCCAGACCTTTCTGAAACGACTGCCAGAACCTAGTTGTAAATTGTGCCCCCCTGTCTGAAATGATAGATACCGGCACCCCATGCAATCTAACTATTTCTCTGATATATAATTCGGCATAATCCTCAGCTGAGAAGGTAGCCCTTACTGGCAGGAAATGAGCTGATTTTGTCAGCCTGTCAACTATTACCCAAATGGAATCATTTCTGCGTCTAGTACGGGGTAATCCCGTTACAAAATCCATGTTTATCACTTCCCATTTCCACATAGGTATCATTATCTCTTGAGTCAAACCACCCGGTTTCTGGTGCTCTGCTTTCACCTGCTGACAATTAGCACATCTAGATACAAATTCAGCTATCTCAATTTTCATACTTGGCCACCAATAGATGTCTCTGATGTCGTGGTACATCTTCGTCTCCCCTGGGTGAAGGGAATAGCGAGCGTAGTGTACCTCATGCATGATCTGCCCACGAAGTCCTGTGACATTCGGGACACAAAGGCGGCCCCTTACAATGTAGCACATCATCCTCGGTTATCTGAAAATCTGGCTCCTTACCTTTCTGAACTCTATCTCTGAGCTGGACTAAATCGAGATCCTCATACTGCCGTTCTTTTACCTCTGTAACTAACGATGACACTGCAGAATTCTGAATTACTGCTTCATTATTTTCTGTTTCTATTACTCGAACGGCTAGATCAGCTAACTGATGAATTTCCTTGATTAACTTCTGTTTCTCAGGCCGTAAATACGCCAAACTCCCCATCGACTTACGGCTCAGGGCATCTGCTACAACATTAGCTTTTCCGGGGTGGTATAGAATATTCACATCATAGTCTTTCAACAACTCTAACCAGCGGCGTTGCCGCAGATTCAACTCCCTCTGGGTGAAAATGTACTGCAAGCTCTTATGATCTGTGTAAATATCAACATGGATGCCGTACAGGTAATGCCTCCACATCTTCAAGGCATGGATGACTGCGGCCAATTCTAGATCATGGGTGGGGTAATTCTTTTCGTGCTTCTTCAGCTTTCTGGAAGCATATGCAATTACTCTACCATGCTGCATCAACACACAACCCAATCCGACACCTGACGCGTCGCAACAAACTGAATAACCTTCTGTGCCTTCCGGCAATGCTAATACTGGGGCGGAGGTTAACCTGTCTTTCAATTCCTGGAAACTCTGCTCGCATGCCTCCGTCCACTGAAACTTTGCTGCTTTCTGTGTCAATTTAGTTAAAGGTGTTGCAATGGTTGAGAATCCCTCAACGAATCTCCGATAATACCCTGCTAACCCCAGAAAGCTACGAACTTCAGTCGGGGTGGTAGGCCTAGGCCATGACTTAACTGCTTCTATTTTCTGCTTATCTACCTGTATACCGGTGTCTGAGACAATATGCCCTAAAAAGGCCACTGAGTTAAGCCAGAATTCACACTTCGAAAACTTAGCATACAACTGGCGGTCCCTGAGAATCTGGAGCACTGTCCGCAAATGAGTCCGGTGATCTGCTTCAGAGCGAGAATACACCAGAATGTCATCAATGAATACTATCACGAACAAGTCCAGGAAAGGTCTGAAAATACTGTTCATCAGGTCCATAAAAACTGTTGGGGCATTCGTTAGCCCGAAGGACATAACCAGAAATTCAAAATGCCCATATCGGGTCCTGAATGCTGTCTTAGGAATATCTCTTTCACGTACTCGGACCTGGTGGTATCCAGACCGCAAGTCAATCTTAGAAAAGTATCTGGCTCCCTGCAACTGATCAAATAAGTCATCAATTCTGGGGAGCGGATACTTGTTCTTTACTGTAACTTTGTTTAGCTGCCGATAATCTATGCACATTCGGAGCGAGCCATCTTTCTTTCTCACAAACAAGACTAGCGCACCCCATGGGGAAGTACTCGGCCTGATAAAACCTTTATCTAACAAGTCTTTCAACTGCTCCTTTAATTCTCTGAGTTCTGCAGGAGCCATACGATAAGGAGGTATTGATATTGGCTGAGTGCCTGGTAGCAAGTCAATAGCAAAGTCTATTTCCCTTTCTGGGGGAATACCAGGTATCTCATCAGGAAATACATCTGGGAATTCATTTACCACTGGGACAGACTGGAGTGTCGGAGATTCTGCTTGGACATCCTGAACTCTGACAAGATGGTAAATACACCCCTTAGATATCAACTTTCTCGCCTGAAGGTAGGAAATAAACCTACCTTTTGGCGTCACGGTGCTGCCCTTCCACTCCCGTACCGCTTCCCCCGGGAAGTGGAATCGGACCGTTTTGGTCCAACATTCAACATTAGCAAAGCATGGCACTAACCAGTCCATACCCATTATGGCATCAAAGTCTATCATTTCTAACTCGACCAGATCTATTGTGGTCTGACGATCAACAATCTCTACTGTACACCCGCGGTAGATTCGACTAGCTGTGATAGAGTCACCAACGGGCGTAGATACTAGAAAGGGCTGTTGTAATGATTCTGGTACAATACTAAACTTCCGTGCCACAAATGGAGTAATATAGGACAAAGTAGACCCTGGGTCAATTAGCACATAAGTAGGGTGTGAGCAGATAGTTAGCATACCTGTCACGACATCAGGCGATGCTTCTGAATCTTGTCTCCCTGGTAAAGCATATGTGCGGCTTGGACCCGCACCTGTACTGGAGGCCCCTGATCTGCCCCGACCCCTGCCTGCTGAAACTGAGGGCCTGCGCCCAGTCGAGGATGTTGTGGCACGTGACCCTGCTGATGTCCTATCCTGTCTATCACGGTCCTCTCGAGTTCTGGCTGGGCAATCTTTCATCAAATGGCCTTCTTGGCGACAAATATAACATGCGGTGGAGCCATATCTGCATGCTCCAGAATGGCGTCGATTGCATATAGGGCAAAGTGGTAGGGTATACCTACTCTGCTCTGCCCTCCTCTATGATAGTGAATCTGCCATCTGCGAGCCTCTACCAGTCCCTGACTGCCCCCTGCGGCTGAATCTACCCCCGTGTGACTGTGACGGAGGCGGGGGCCTGGGTCCTCCCCGGGCCCCTCCCGGTAATTCAACTGGCCTGTCCCGGCGACGCTGTTCCTGATTAACCCTTCTGACCTCTCGTTGCCGCTGTCTGATGGCCTCAATATTCTGAGCAAATGCCTGAATGCGAGCAATATCCATGTCCTCTCGCAGTGTGGCTATAGTGCAAATCTCAACATATTCTGGATTCAATCCCGTAATGAAGCGATGCACTCTGGATGCCATAGTATCAACAAAGGCCGGTGCATATCGGGCTAAGGAATCAAACTGCAAAGAATATTCCTGAACACTCATGGCCCCCTGTTCTAGATGTAGGAACTGGTCTACCCGGGCCTGTCGAATCTCCCGCGGCAAATAATGATCCAGAAAGGCTCCTGAAAAGCTGGACCAGGTGGGAGGGGAAACATCTCTCCCTCGGGACCTCTCCCAGCTTTCATACCATAACACCGCAATATCCCATAACCGAAATGCGGCCAACTCGACTGACTCGGTAGACGTGGCGTGCATAACCCTGAAGATTCTCTGCATCTGATCCAGAAAATCATGGGGGTCCTCTGTTCGGTCCGTGCCTGTGAACTGCGGGGGATTCAGGGCTAAAAACTCTCGGACCCTCGAACTACCGGGCCCTCCTGATGATTCTGCAACTGTAGATGGCATTGGATGACGCTGAGCAGCCATCATCTGTGCTAACAGAACTACAGCACTCCTAACCTCCTGATCAGAAGGAGTCAATATAGGGGCTGCTGAAGGTAATGTCGCCCCAAGTGGCTCCTGACGTGGTGGGGACTGCTGAGGAGGCTGGGATGATGCCTCTGTAGTGCCCTCTGATCGGGCTGTCTTCAAATGAGGGGGAGGCATCCTGCTGGTGCCTTCTCCTGCTGCAATGTCTAAATTCCGACCTGTAATAGGATGGCGCTGGTCTGACATTATCTGTAACCAAAGAATATGGTAAGATTTTAGGGAATCAACCCTATACTGTACCGCTCTATAGCACGACTGAATCAGAATAAAAGACAACCATCCTATCATGCCTTGCAGCCTCCTACCCATAGTATGTGGTGCACAACACATCCATGGACAGGACTCTACTTAGCACGGCTTGCAGACTCCCTGGGATACGACCTGCTCTGATACCAAGTTTTTCACACCCCACCTTGGGGGGTATGACTGGCACCTGGTGCCCTACTAGGACCTGACCTGCTGAACTTGTTAAGCCTGGGCGCATCTGGCGCCTGGCTGGCTCTAACTCACATTTCTGGAAACAAAGGGCTATATAACGGCTGTAAATACAGCCCCCGGCCCATTGGCCTATAGCCTTCTGTACCTGTATTACAGCTGACCAGAAACATGTTAATTCAGGGGAACCTATGCGGGCTGACAAGGCCACCATGCTGTCTAGTTATCTGTAACTCAAACATAACATACTGAAAAGCTACGTGACCGGCAAGGTCACCACTACTGGCAAACTATGGCCCCACACGGCCATTACAAAAGAAAGAAAGGAGTAAAGGCAACTATACAACTGCACGGCCTCACACGACCGGCTCATCTGACCACAGGGAATACATACAGACTGCAAGCCTCTAAGAAGAATAATAGAAATGATCGGGACAGGGCCCCGACCTACCCGTACTGTACAACAAAAGGAACTGAACTACACCTCTAGAAATTCAGTCTCCAGATGATAGGAGCTGAATATTCGACCGCTGATGGGGATCAAGTGGTATCGCCTGCGCGTCTATGGGTACCTGCAGGCAAGTAATGCAGCGCCCCACTGGGCGTCAGTACCGCTGGTACTGAGTATGTAAAGCAAACTGAATACAGCTGAATACAAGTAATATAACTAAAAATTCTGAATAGCAGGAGATAACTGAATCTGTAAGAACTGAAGGGATATCTGAAATCAATAACATAACTGTCAAAACTGGAATAAGAAGAACTAGATTAACTATCTGATGGTGTAGATCGTACCTGTTCTTAATCATGCTGGAGGGAGTAGGTGTCATTTCTGGAGACGTATCATTCTACTACCAATCTACTCATGTCTAATATAACATAACACAACATACATAACATAACATGGCATACACAACCTTACCCGGCCCCCATAAGCCGGAAGGTACAATCAACACAAAATCTATACCCCTACCCCGGTCATCCCATCTCCTATAGTGGTTCTAAGCATCCCGCCAGTCCCCTGGGTATGCACTTGGGCTCGCTGAGCCACTGACTATAACTGCATCTGAGTCCGGAGGACTCCTGAATCTGCACCCGGGGGTATCCGCTCGACTGGGGTGTGTAAGGGCCGATCAAGGCACAAGGATGGGGAAAAACTGGCATCCCATCTTCGTCCCCTAGCGGGACGGCATGCCACTCCGTAGAGTGACGTATCCTCGTCCTCTGGCGGACGAGTCGATACAGCTATTAACCCTGGGCGGTCATGGATGCTAGGTAATCCAACCCCAAACAATACAACGGTCTCAACTGGTAATACTGTCTGGGTATCTCACATGCTGAGGCTAATAGGGGTAAAGTATCATATATATTACATGCTAGGCTACTGATAGTAATCTGTACATATTTAATACGTGCTGAGGCAAGTAAAGATGTATAAATATGAATATAGTCTCCTGCCGGGCTATACTGGGCAAATGCTATATAAGATAATGTTTCTGCTGAAAACTCTGTTGTTTGCTAAGTTTCTGTATACACTATATGCTGGACTAGTGATAGAAATATGTACACACTTGATACATGCTGAGGCTGGAAGTACTATATATATATGTACGAATATAGTCTTTCTGCTGAACTATGATGTATACTGATTTTCTATAGTAACCTGATTTACTATTCCTGACATGCTTTCTGAACTTCATTTTAGCCTGCTATTCTATTTCTGAAGTGCTTTACGGATATTGTACTACTCTGTGGGGTTTCAGCTGAACACAACAATATCTTAACATGGCATATTACATCACACATTGAATATACTGGGCAATCTCTAACACTTGCGTTAGAATCTATATCATACTGATAGGTTTCATACACAATACAACCCAATGTTTCTCACATAGTACCAACATTCATAATAACGCAACATTTGACTTCTGAACATTCTACTGGTCCGTAATTTGTTACACTACACTGATATTACTTAACTTGCCGAAGGAAACTAACTTTACATACCTTCTCTTTGAATTATTCGTCCGTCGAACGAGGCTCGGCCGGTACTTCAACTATTTTCTCCCAACTGCATTCATAAATATGTCAATTAATACTAAGTACAGCTTTATTGTAAAGAACGACGTTACTTTCGATATAGTTTATAGCCTAAACTTAGGCTTATCGAAAGACGGTCGAAAACTCGCTATTTTTCAGCGGCCCAGAAGGGAGAAGTATTCATTTCTCAGCTAGGAACACATAGACATTAATTTAGAGCAATTCTACTTACTTTAGTTTAGTGGCTCGCCGATTCGTCGGCCGTATTTCGCGAAACTAATTCCGTAGAAATGCTCTCTGCTGCTAAATACTCGGGTATCTGGGATTAATTTGAGTTTGGGCAGCGTTTGGCAGCGTAATCGGACGAAAATATTTAATTTTCTTCGTCTTCCTCGGCTTCACTGCGTTTCTCTGGAAATTTATAAGTGTAATATGATTTTAAACCGAAGTGGGGGCTTATATACTTGGGGCTGAACCTGGGCAACGTGTCACAGAGCCATCGCGGAGGCCTCACCTCCGTGACACGCTGCCATCGCGGAGGGGCTCTGCCTCGGCTCCTCCCGCGATGGTTTCGACGGGTTTCTCGTCCGATCTTTTCCCGGACCTTTCCCTAGCACGTATGGCCTTCAAATATACTTAACCAACGTGCGAATAGGTCATCTAAGTGCCGGGAATTCTACGGGGTGTAACACTTTCGGGGATCCTTGCTGAGAAGGTGATTGATTTCAAGATTGATGTTATTTCCAGCATGAAGACTATTTCTATTCCCCTGTACAAAATGGCCCTAGTAGAATTGTAGGAGCTGAAGGAGTGATGATCGACATTTTTATGCATTTTTTGGCCAAATTTTGCCCATAATTAGCTATGTTTTAAGAACAAATGTATGTTTTTTCATGTGTTTTATGATACATTTGTGAAAAACAACGAACACACATTATTAGATGCTTTCAAGCATTAAGTGAACGATTTGGGCTTAATTGTGGCTAAAAAAAGCAAGAATGGCAAAATTGGGTTGACAAAATGAGTATGATAGAATTTGGCATCCTGCAGGCATAACTGTGTTATAGCCTGCATGACACGCAACCATGATTACAGCATGGAGAGGCATGACGTGCCAGGCCAGGTGGTGCTATGAGGGGCGCAAAGCACTGCTCAGTTTGTACGGCCAAAAGTCAAATCCCAGTTCTACTAGGAACATAAGCTACAAAACCCAATTGTAATCCACGCAGGAAAAACAAAGGCTTACTCTACTATTATAAGTACCCTCTCTTGACATGTTTTAGTTGTCGTTTCTAGTGCAATTGTTAGTATTGCAGAATTCATACTGTACAAATTTGTGTAGGAGCTTAGTTGAATATTTATTGGAAATTCATCAAGTTCTTGTGAGTCAATATATCTTTGGAGATTTTATTCAACTAGTTTATATTAAAGTAAGTATTTTATTATGATTTCTTCTACATCTTTTTTTCCCATAAATATGAGCGGCAAATCTCCTACGCTAGGGTTGTGGAAATCATGATGGATTAACGAATATACATAATAAAATAGTGATTCTTGAATGGTGAATTGTGTGGATTGTTATTCTCTTCTTTTTAATTAGTTTCGCAATCATGATGGATTAACGAATATACATAATAAAATAGTGATTCTTGAATAGTGAATTATGTGGACTGTTATTCTCTTCTTTTTAATTAGTTTCAGCAGTTGCGAACGTTGAAACATGCCTGTAACTTTAACTTGCCCGACCAAGGAGGTTGAAGTTTGGAAAAAAGAATAATAATTGAAATTTTAAGGGCACAAACCCACATCTAAATTAACTTAAGCTCCAACCGAGGATAGTTAAGTCAAGATTTATGGCGAGGGAAAAATATATACACATTGAGTTCGGGAGGAGATAAGTGAAATTCATATATGTAGGTCAAGAGTCATAATGAACTTAATTGTCAGTATTATACAAAATTCACCATGATAGATTACCAATAAAAGCCTAATAAGATATGAAATCATGGGGAACACAGTCCTAGTTTTGTTTTGATAATTTGAGACACAACTCAATCATTGTTAGCATTATTTTATTTTCTTTATTTTGCAACACCCATCCAAAATACTGATTACAAGTTAGTTTAATCATCATTAGTACATTGTTTCTTTCCTATTCCATATGGGATCAACCCCAACCTATGTTAGGTTACTATATTTGATGGTGACCACATTATACTTCAATTGCAAGGTGTACTTTGGACGTGACCAAAGAGCAGTTGAAAGACCTACTTGATAAGTAATTAATTCAATCGAGTACCTCACCATGGGAGCGTTGGTCTTATTTTTTTGGAAGAAAGTTGAGTCCTAGCGGATATGTATTTTTTACCACCAATATAATAAGGTCACCATAAAGAACAGGTATTCACTTTCATGGGTCAATGATTTATTTGACCAACTCCAAGGTGCTAAGTGTTTCTCCAAGATTGATCTTAGATTGGGTTATCACCAGTTGAGGGTTAGAGAAGAGGATATCTTGAAGACAGTATTAGGACAAAAATAGGAACTATAGATTTCTTGATATGTCCTTTGGGTTGGCAAATGCACCAATAGCTTTTATGGATCTCATGAATAAAGAATTCAAGCCATACCTCAACCCATTCGTAAATAGTGTTCATCGATGACATAGGGGTGCATTCAAGGAATGAAGGTTAGCATGACGATCACTACAGAATAGCATTGCAGACACTCAAAGATCATCAATTGTATGCTAAGTTCTCCAAGTGTGAGTTTTGGCTAAGCTTAGTGCCTTTCTTAATCCATGTAGTGTTAGGTGAAGGTATTATGGTAGATCCTCAAAAGGTTGAGACAATGAAGGATTTGATGAGACCCATGACTTCCATAGAAATTACGAGTTTTCTAGGTTTTGAAGTTTATTAAAGATGGTTTTTGGTGGGATTTTCATCTATATACACTCCACTAAACAAGTTGACTCAAAAAAAGAGCAAGTTTTGGTGACCAGATGGCTTGTGAGAAGATTTTTCATGAATTTAAGACCAAGTGAACAATAGCTCCAGTATTGCTTTGCCGGAAAGAACTAATGGGTTTGTAGTTTATTGTGATGCTTTAGGAATAGGTTATGGGCGTGTGCCAATTCTAAATGGAAAAACACTAGTGCATGCTTTCAGACAACTAAAAGTTCACGAAATGAACTACCCAATACATAACATAGAATTTACCGCAATGATCTATGAATTAAAAATGTGGTGTCGTTACTTATATGGAGTATGTGAATGTTTTCATAGACTTTAAAATTCATCAAATATATTTTCAAAAAGAGGGAATTGAATGTCAAATAGAGAAGGTGGAAAGAGTTTCTCAAGGTCTATGACATAGACATCATGTATCATCTGGGTAAGACTAATGTGTAGACGACACTCCATGCGAAGTTTGGCTAATATAGAAGGAAGTAAGAATAATTTGGTTGGAGATGTTCACCAATTGCCAAGCCTAGGGTTTCACTTATTAGACTTTGAGGATGGCGGTGTGGTTGTTCTAAAAGAGCGGAATATTCTTTAGTTGCCAAAGTAAAAAGAAAGCTATATGAAGATTCCTTCTTGGTCCAGTTAAAGGAAAATATTCACCAGTACCAAACTATGGATTTTGAACAAGAGGGATATGGTACTTTAAGGTACCAAGGCAGGTTGTATGTCCCGAATGTGGACAGACTGCATGAGTAAATCAAGGTAGAAATGCATAGCAATAGATACTCTATCCATGCAGGTTCCACCAAGATGTATTGTCATGACCCGAGAGTGCACCCGGATCATTACGGGACAAGGAGCCCTAAAAGACTCCAAGTCAACCCATGGCGTAAGCATATATCTAATCATACACATAAGGCATAAGACTTAGCTTAATAATCATGAACTAACTGAAAATCATAACATGAGATATAAGAAACAACAATTCATGATCCAAACATAAATGGCTGAATACTACAAATAGGTCTGAAAGCCTCTAATCATAACAGACGCGTTGAAGGGACAAAACCCTAACTAACCCCAACTTTTATGTAAACAAAAAAAAAGGATAGACACGATCCAAACATGAAGCCCTCGAATCATGTGGACTCGCCAATGAAAGCTGAGAGCAAAACCGAGAGCAAGTTAGGAACGATGCTGAACCTGCGAACAGATCCTGAAAATATGTAGGTCAGTACTTGGAAGGTACTGGGTATGTAAAGTATGCAAAACAATACTTAAAAAAATAAAAGTTATAGGAGTAGGGACATCATGATCATAAGACTTAAATCTTAAGTATATCGTAAGGCTCAAGATTTCCAAAATATTCATAAACCTGTCGTAGTCGTAACATGTGAGAAAAACATTTCATAAAACATAACTTGAGCCAAAAGAACCTAATCATACATGCATTAAAACCATGAGGAACAATAGGAGATTTCTACAACGGACATACCACATATGAGCACACATGGAGCCCGACTTGTAAACCTAGTCGAGAGGTCGTTCATACCTTGCCATGGGTATGAACCATGAAAGGTGTGATATCACTTGTGAAGGCCCCGTAGGGCATAGGGGACAGTCCCTGAGGAGGTCCCAAGCATAACCTACAGTGTCACATAGTTTTGAGATTCGGGGCGTAATCTAGGCCCCGAACCTACTCGGTGTTAAGTACCACTCCCAAAACATGTAACGTTCTCATAGAAATTCATACATGACATACATGGCTAGTTAAATCGTGAGAATCATATCATGCTTGAGAATTCGTACTACTAGCCATGGAATTGGGCCCGTGAATTAGCCAAATCATAGTTCATAAATCATAAGCGACATGTGGGCATTGCCCATAATTTCAATCACGCTTGAAATGCTTAAATTTATGGGAACATGATCATAATAAAAAGAGTAATTGAAAACATGCTTAAAATTCAAAAGTTCATATCATGCTTGAAAAAATCACCATAACCATGAATTTCACTAAAAACCCCATGATTTGGGCACATGAACCTTTAGGGATTAAATCATCAAATATTGAATAAAATAGGTGAAAACACCCAATAATTCAAAACCCATGATTTTAGACATATTACAACATGCGCATATCGATTTTTGAGGAAACATGCATTTGGGTTATGACCCATCAAGAGTTGGTAACTAAGACATAGAATTAGGGAGAAATTGCGCATGGTTAGGGACTAAACTACCCATTCAAAACCCCACATACCTAGAATTATGTGACTCTTAACTCCCTTGAAAAATCCTAGGTGGAAACTTGAAGAATTGAAGAAGAACACTTGAAATTCCTCCTACTCCCTTCTCTAGTTCTTGTTAATGCCAAAATGAAACTTAGCATGAATTTTTCCTCCTTAAAAGACCCTGTCATGAACTCAAAACGACGTGGTTTAGGGTCCAAAAGTGTAGAAAAGTCGAAATTGCTCTTAATGAAATTTCCCTGAAAAATAGTTCTGGCCCCGAGCACAACTCGTACCACGAGTCGTACCACGAAGTCACGACTCGTGGTCATCTCACCATTTCAATCTTCTGAATCTGGCCACGACTTCTAGTACCATCCTGCGGGTCGTACTGTCAGTCGTGGTACTATCTACCCATATCAATATGGCTTAACCACAACTCCTCATCACGACTCATTGCTACATCCTACGAGTCGTACCATGACCAGTGACGACTCACTATGGTACCACTGAATAATTCACCACGAGTCATACGTACACGTCACGATTCGTAGGACTACTTGTTATATGAACTCAAACTCCCAATTAATCATGACTCGAGTCACGAGACATAGGTCCTCACCACGATTCGTACCTGTAGTCATACTGGTGCAAAATTTCAGGTTCTCTGTAGTTTTCAACTTCAATTCCTGGGTCTATTCTTAGGCCTTTCGGGGGTATTACATGTATGGTAACTTGAAATTAATTTATTTGTGGTCCATCATGAAGAGGAACATAGCAAACTTCGTGGATAAATGTCCTAATAGTCAGCATGTGGATACAAAATATTATAGGCCCGGAAGCCTAGCCTAGATAATAATACTATTAGTATGGAAGTGAGAGATAATCAATATGGACTTAGTTAATGGTCTACCTCACTGACTCTGGAAGCATGAATCAATTTGAATAATTATGGACCAAATCACCAATTCTGCGTATTTTCTACTTGTTAAAATGATAAACTCGGTAGAAAACTATGCTAACTTATACATTCGGGAGATTTTCAACTGCTAGGGACCCTAGTGCCCATCATCTCAGATAGAGACACTTAGATCACAACTCATTTCTTGAAGTCATTCTAGAAGGGTTTGGGTACTCAAACTAATTTCAATATAGCATTCCACCTGCAAAGATATGGTCACGCCGAGCACACAATTTAGATGCTTGAGGATATTTTAAGGGCTTGTGTTTTAGATATCAAAGGAAATTGGGATGACCACTTGACTCTCATTGATTTTGTGCACAACAACAACAACCATGACAGTATCAAAATGGCTCCTTATGAAGCTTTTTATAGGAGAAGGTGTACATCACCAATCAGTTGGTTTGAAATCGAGGAGGTAGAGCTATTTGGACAAAACTTGGTTCACTAGAATAGGGTGAAAGTTAATATGATTTAGGAATGGTTGAAAAGTGCTCAATGTCTCCATAAATCATATTTAGATGTGCAGTGAAGAGACTTGGAGTTTGTTGTTAATTATTGGGTGTTGCTGAAGGTTTTTCCTATAAAGAGCATCATGCGATTTTAAAGGAAAGAAAACTCAGTCCAAGGTATATTGGCCCTTATAGGATAAGTAGAGAGTTGGGTTTATGGCCTACGAGTTAGACTTACCTGCAAAATTAGCTTCAACACATTTAGTTTTTCATGTATCTATGTTGAGGAAGTGCATGGGCGACCCGTCTCTAGTTATCCCTATTGAAAATATAGGTATGCAAGGAAAACTAAATTATGAAGAAGTCCCAGTAGCCATCCTTGATGGACAAGTTTGCAAATTGAGAATATAGAGATCACTTTAGTGAAAGTGTTATGGATGAGTAAAAATGTGGATGAGGCTACATGAGAAGCCAAGGATGAGATGAAAGTAATGCATACCTGCTATTCCTCGACCAGGAGGAGTATGCTTAAGGTATTGAGTCTAGCTTTACTCATTTTTTTCATATATCCACCATCTTTGTCACTGCTCTTATATTTATAGAATTTATTCTCCATGCTTAAGTGAAATCTTGCCATTCTCCATAAATTCTTGACTTGTGTTATGTTCCCCTAGTTTTCATAATTCGTGCCTATAATCGTTTACTCACTATGATTCTATAAATTCTTCCCTTGCAATCTAGTGCCTAGCAGTAATATCATTCCATTAGTGGAGAGATGTTACATGGGATTGAGGAAGGGATAGTAAGAAAGATATTCAGCTGATTGCAATGCTCCCATTTCCATAATATTACGAGCCAATGAGGGCTTAGCGTGACTTATGTGCATTCTTATTGTTGTCATGCTTGATTTTACCTGGTGAGGCCTAAGATGAAGTATGTTGGCTAATGTGATATTTGAAGTATAGGATAGTACTAGTTACAAATGAAACTCTAGTGAAATTTTTGGAGGATTTCAGAGTCTACTAGTGTCTACACTCATCATTCAAGGGTGAGTAATCCAAAGGGGGAGATGTTATAAAATCTCATACCCTCAAAAGGGAGTTTTGACCTTAGTACATGTCTTTCTTAAATTATAGAGTGTATATGGTGTATGTGATCATTAACCAAATATGGACGAGCTGAAAAGTTGAAATAATGACAATATATTGTTGCAGGAAAAAAGGGCACTATTGTAACACCCCGAAACTTTCCTAGACCAGGCTCAGACCTTGAAAGAAAAATACAAAAGAAAAACTACAAAAATTCCTCAGAACGATTGAGACAACGAGTCGTGGTCAGCTCCAACGACTCATTGTGTCAGTCGTGGTTAGCCCTTCTTGATCAGCCAAGAACCCATGGGACAAGGAACAACTCGTTGTGAGAGAAAATGAGTCGTCCTATCACCCGTTGGTTCCCTAGCTCAGAACATCTTTCTAGGACCCCACAACTCAAACCAATGAGTCGTTGTTAGAAACAACGACCCGTTGTATGAGGTGAGACACTAGGAATCTATTTCGGTGACGAGTAGAAATAATGACTCATGTTCCACAACAAGTCGTGGTCACCACCCGTCATGTCAAGTTTGAGGTTTTTAGGAATTCTTCCAGTGAACATAATTACTGGACACAACGACCCATTGGGTCCACCAACGAATTGTTGTGTCACCCATCATCAGACTCTCCAAGTTTCCTCTTACAGTAGCCACAGAAGGAACCAATGACCCATTGGTTCATTCAACGAGTCGTGGTGACCCCCGTTGCCATATCTGTGTTTTCTATCCCAAGAAGTAGGACCAATGAGAGGTCCGAACGAGTCGTGGTCACAACCAATGACTCATTGACTGACCCGCTGGGACCCTATCAGCCAGTTTTAAGATTTTATTTCTAGGGTTATGTCTGTAATTTCCCACCTATTTAGTCCCTAAACTATGTTGTTTTAGGCATTATTTCAGAGATAATAGGGGGATTGAATTGTTTTCCCCCTCATTCCCTACGTTAACTCTAAGAAAAGAATGATCATACTTTTTCTCTCAAGCAAGAGCTAGGTTTCCTTTGCAGTGTAGAATTTCAAGCTTTCCTCTTTAGGGATTTCTAAGCCAGGTATGTGGGAATTAAAAAAGGGAATAGTTCTTCCCCTGTGTCCCCAAAAATCTCCTCTATTTTCTCTATTGGTTGTATCCTTGAACTTTCGAATTTGAATGAATATTATGTCAGACTTCGTTCATCACATGTGGAATATTGTCTATAATGATTGGTATTATATTTTCATTACTTAGTTATTATGTTAGTATTCATTCTTGTAAGAATGGTTTTAGCCCTAACTTTGAGTTCAGTAAACTAGAACTTTTCTTGTTTCGCTAGTTGTTCCTTCTGGCTTGACTTTATCAGTTGGGTTTCCCATATTACTAGAAAAGGTTGAGAATGCAGTCAGATGTTTGTTAGTCAACTATTAGTCAATTATTAGCATATCCAGTATGATACACAAATGTCAGCTGATTAGTTTGATGATTGTAATTCTTGAGGTGTCCGTGCAGTTATCACTATTAGACTCAGAATCATATTTTAGTTGTTCTTTGGGCGGTCATGAAACTTTTAGATAAGCAGCTATTACCAGCCTTAGGAACCCAGCTTACACTTCTAGATAAGTAACTCTGACCAATCTTAGAATACCAGTTACAGAATCCGATACAATAAGACTCTCAGGGTACTTCCAGATAGGTATCCCTAGCTTAGTCTTGGGCCCCAATTTTGAGCTATCAACTTAGTAGTCAGTCTATGACTATCTAGTGGGAGTAAGACTTAACATCGAGCAGATTGGGGTTCAAGCTCACCCAGGTTCCTAAAACTACGTTGCCACCTTAGGTTATATTTTTATTGGTCTCAAGGCCACATACCTATGATCACTTAGTTCATGCTTTTCTACCCTAGCAAGGTATATTGGGTCCTACCGATGGGGTGTATACATTGGTCTCCACGTCTAGATCACGTGGTTATATATCGGTTATAGACTCTCCCACTAGTCAGCTCAGTTCAGCCTCAGATTAGTTAGTTCAGATCAGTTCAGTACAATATTTCAGATTAGTATCTCAGTTTTAGGGCATGCCTTAGACCATTAGACAGGGTCACTTTGACCACCTCAGTATATCACAATTTGTTCAGTATTAGTATTTTAGTTGGTCATTGCATGTCTTTACAACTCAATTGTTTTATTCTCCGTTTTATGGTTTCTCTCACCTACTTAGTACATTCAAAATACTGACGCATACCTTTTAAGCTGTATCATTTTATGATACAGCTGCAGGTTCTCATTTTCAGCATTGTTAGTAGATCTTGCTTAGACATTTCCAGCTGCATCGTTAGTGAGTCCTCATCCTTCGACGACGAGGATTATTTCTTTCAGTTATATTTCTTTCATATAGACATAGAGTTAGCTGGGGGATTGTCCTAACAACTCATCAGATAGATGGCTTTCAGAAATAAACATAGTTTTAGACTCTCAGTTTTCTTTCAGTTGTTTTTTTAAACTTTATGATTCTGCTCCTTTTTCATAAATGTTTTATATTATTACTTTAAAGCTTCTGCTATGTTTTACTCAAAATGCCAGTGTTATGAGAGACCATTGGTTGACTTGGGGTTACTTATGACTCCAAGTACCGTGTCCCATCCAGCGTATAGACTTGGGGCATGACAAACTTGGTATCAAAGCACTAGGTTTAGAATATTCTAGGATTTATGAAAGTCATGTCGAGTAGAGTCCTTTTATAGGTGCGAAGCGCACCACACTTATGACGGGGAGGCTATGAGATGTTATTAGGAAAGCTCCCTTTTGATCATACTCTTTATCGTGCGTTGAAATTCAAAATTCCAGAATAATCTCCTAACTCGTTCTCTGTTTTGTTTCATTGAAATCATGCCTCCACTACATGGTAAAGGAAGAAGGGACGGTAATGCTTACTGACCTACCCACCAGCTCTAGCAGCCCGTAAGAAAGACAATGTCCCACACAGAGTTCATAGCGGCCATCTAGCTGCTCGCATAGACAGTTACTAATCAGGTGAACAAGTAGGTGGTTCCAGTCAACAATAATGGGTCCACAAACGCTTCCCGAGTTCGGGACTTCACTCGGATGAACCCTCCAGTTTTCCACGGATCTAAGGTGGTAGAGGACCCACAGGTGTTTATGGATGAGATTAGAAAGATCACTCGAATTATAGGTGTCAGTTCCTCAGAGAGTGTCGACTTGGTTGCATACCAGCTGAAAGGGGTAACCTAGATCTGGTATGAACAGTGGAAGGAGGGGAGACTATTAGGAGTAGGATCGATGCAATGGGAGGAGTTCACTACAGCCTTCCTTGACTGATTCTTCCACCGGGAGCTCAAGGAGGCTAAAGTAGCTAAATTCATGAATTTGAAATAAGGAAATTATATGGTGGAAGAGTATGCACTGGAGTTCATAAGGATGTCTAAATATGCTCCAGAGAGGGTAGCCGAGCCAACGGCTTCTATGTTGAAATTTGTTAATGGGTTGTCAAATTGTTTCCTCAAGGAGTGCTGGACTGCAATGCTTATTAAGGACATCAACCTATCCAGCCTTATAGTCCATGCTCATCAAATTGAGGTAGAAAAACTAAAATATTTGGAGTGGGAGAACAAATAGGCAAGAACCGTCCAGTCCGATTATGGCCACCAAAAATCTGGCGGTAGTAGCCTCTCACAATAGCAGCGGCAGCAGCAGCATCAGCAGAGGGCTCCAGCACCCACTTTAGCCAGTGCCCCTACTTTCTGATCCTGCAAGGATCAGAGGGGTGGAGCTTCTGGCTCATTATCCCAGAGTCATAACGCCAGCAACCTCTAGAGCTACCCAGCTTGCCTTAAGTGTTTTTGGTGTGGACAACTTGGTCATAGGATCAAAGAGTGCCCGTCAGCAGGATGGGGGAGATCACAACCCACCACCTCAACAACTCCAGAAGGCCAATACCTTAGGTACAGATAGCGGCCAGCACCAAAATCATTTTTATGCTTTTTCTTCTTATAAGGATCATGAGAGCTCACCTGACATGATCACGTGTGTGTTATGCCTTTTTTATCTAGACTTGTCTGCCCTGCTAGATCTAGGAGCCATCCTTTCATTTGTGACTCCCTATGTAGCAATCCAGTTTGATATCAGTCCAGAAGTTCCCTCCTTACCATTCTTAGTCTCCACCCCAGTTGGTGAGTCAGTTAGAGCCAGCCGGGTGTATAGAAACTGCCCAGTCTCAAACTTCAATAAAGTCAGTCTAGTTGATCTTATAGAGTTAGACATAGTTGACTGTGACCTCATTCTTGGCATGGATTGGTTACACTCCGGTTATGCCTTATTATCTTGCAGAACTAGGGTTGTCCGATTTCAGTTCCCTAATGAGCTAGCTTTAGAGTGTACAGGCAGTAGTTCAACGCCTAAGGGTCGGTTTATTTCCGACCTTAAGACCAGGAAGCTTATTTCCAAAGGATGTATTTATCATTTAGTTCATGTAAAAGATTCCAGCACTAAGACCCTGACTATACAGTCATTTCCAGTTGCCAGTGAGTTCCTTGATGTGTTTCCCGAAGATCTTCCAAGAGTCCCTCCTAAGCGGAAAATAGAGTTCAGTATAAACCTTCTCCCGGATACTCAGTCCATCTCCATCCCTCCTTACGGAATGGCTCCTGCTAAGCATAAGGAGTTGAAGGAGCAGCTAAAACACCTTCTTTACAAGGGTTTTATCCGACCTAGCATCTCTCCCTGGGGTTCTCCAGTACTATTTGTGTGAAGAAAGATGGTACCCTCAGAATGTGCATCGATTACCGTCAGTTGAACAAGGTCACAGTAAAGAACATGTATACTCTACCCAGGATTGATGATTTGTTTGATCAAGTTTAGGGAGCTAGTTGTTTCTCCAAGATAGATCTCAGGTTAGGATATCATCAGCTAAGAGTCTGAGAATGTGACATACTGAAAATAGCTTTCAGAACTCGGTATGGTCACTACGAGTTCGTCGTTATGTCCTTTGGACTCACAAATGCCCCTGTAGCTTTCATGGACCTGATGAACAATGTCTTTAAGCAGTATCTAATTATGTTCATCATTGTATTTATTGATGACATTATGGTGTACTCCATAAATGAGGAAAAACATGCTAATCACCTGAGGATAGTGCTTCAGAAACTCAAAGACCGCCAGTTGTTCGCCAAATTCAGCAAATGCGAATTCTGGTTGAACTCCATGACTTTCCTTGGTCACGTGGTCTCGGACGAGGGTATTCAGGTAGATCCTCAAAAGATAGTAGCAGTGAAAGACTGGCCCAGATCTACCACCCCAACCAAAATTAGAAGTTTTTTAGGTCTAGCCGGTTATTACCGACATTATATTGAAGGTTTTTCCTCTATTGCATCTCCTCTTAGTAGGTTGACTCAGAAAAAGGTGAAATTTCAGTGGTCAAATGCATGTAAGAAGAGTTTCCAAGAGTTTAAAACTCGACTAACTGCTGCTCCAATGTTTACCTTACTAGAAGAAACAGATGGGTTTGTGGTGTATTGCGATGCTTCTAGAGTTGGACTCGATTGCATTCTGATGCAACTGGGTAAGGTGATATCTATGCCTCAAGAAAGCTCAAGGTTGATCAAAATAACTATCCAATTTATGACCTAGAGTTAGCAGTGGTGGTGTTTGCATTGAAAATATGGAGGCACTACCTTTATGGGGCTCACGTGGATGTTTACACCAATCACAAGAGCCTTCAGTATGTGTTCCGTCAGAAATATATAAATATTCATCAGAGAAAGTCGTTGGAGCTACTGAAGGACTGTGACATCAGCGTGTTATATCACCTGGGAAAAGCCAATGTGGTGGTTGATGCCCTAAGTAGAGTGTCTATGGAGAGGTGGCTCATGTTGAAGAGTGAAAAAAGGAATTGGCAAAGGATATCCACAGGCTAGCTCGGTTGGGAGTACAGTTGGTTGATACAGTTGAGGGTGGAGTAGTGATGCAAGGTGGATGGGATTCCTCATTGGTAGTTGAACTTATGTCAAAGCAGGATGAAGATCTCGTACTGCTTAAACTGAAGGAGGCAGTTCTTAAAAAAGAAGTGGTGGCTTTCTCCCAAGGGGGAAATGATGTACTCTGTACCAGGGTAGATTGTGTGTACCATATGTAGGTGAGTTGAGATAGCAGATACTAGCTAAAGCACACAGTTTGAGATATTTCATCCACCCAGGTGATACTCAGATGTACCATGATTTATGGGATATTTATTGGTGGAACGGCATGAAGAGAGACATCACAGAATTTGTAGCTAAGTGCCCAAACTGCCAGCAGGTCAAAGTAGAACACTAAAGACCAGGAGGTATAACTCAAGATATCAACATACCCACATGGAAGTGGGTAGAAGTAAATATGGATTTTATTACATGTCCACCTCATACTCATCGATAGCATGAGTAAATCTAGGTGATAGTAGACCAGATTAATAAGTCAACACATGTCCTCCCAGTTAAAACTATAGACTTAGCTAAGGATTATGCATGGCTTTATATCTGAGAGTTTGTTTGACTTCATGGGGTGCCATTGTCCATTATTTCAGATAGAGGTACCAGTTCACCTCTCATTTCTGGAAGTCTTTTCAGAAGGGACTCAACACCCAGGTCAAGCTTAGCACAGGTTTTCACCCACAGACAAAAGGAAAAGTTGAGCGGACTATACAGATATTAGAAGATATGCTGAGAGCGTGTGTGATCAGTTTCAAGGGCAGTTGGGATGATCACCTACCTCTCATCGAGTTTGCATACAACAATAGCTACACTCTAGTATCTAAATGGCCCCATTTGAGGAATTATATGGTACGAGGTGTAGATCTCCTATTTTTTGTTCATAGGCTGGTGAAACTACTCTAATAGGGCCAGACTCAGTTCACGTGGAAATGCAGAAGGTGCAACTTATTAGGGAAAGGTTAAAAATAGCGCAAAGCTGTCAAAAATCTTATGTTGATGTGAGGAGAAGAGAATTAGAGTTTGTAGTGGATGACTAGGTTTATCTGATTATTTCACCAATGAAAGGAGTGATGAGATTTGGGAATAGAGGAAAACTCTGTCTGAGATATGTGGGACCCTACAAAATTTTGAAATGAATTGGCAGTGTGGCATATGAGTTAGAACTACCTTCAGATTAGCATCGTTGCACCCCCGTCTTCCATGTGTCACTGTTAAAGATGTGCATCGGTGATCCAACTTCATTTGTACCACTAGACGACGTAAAATTAAAAGAAAGTCTGTTTTATGCCCCGTAAGCCCAAAGATCAGATCTGAGAGTTGAAACAGAGAAAAGATTAAAAACTGGCATCAGGCATAAAACGAGTTATGGGGAGACTCATGAGATCAACCTAGGAGTCGTGATGTGACTCGTGGGGAAGGCCAGGGAGTGAAATTGAACTCGAGAAGAGAAGACCCCACGGGCATGACAATGAGTCGTGGTCAGACCCCACGAGTCTTTAGGTTAGCCGTGGGGTGACTGAGAAGTAAAAGAGAAGAGGGGAGGCAGTGTACTCAAAGGAAGGACCCCATGAGTCGTGGTCAGTCCCCACGATTCGTGGGGAGGGTCGTGGTCCACTAGTTGAGAAAATACTTGGCATGGAGGTAGTGTACATAACGGATGGTGACCACGAGTTTTGGTCACTAGTAACGAGTCTTGAGGTTGCCCATGATGAGCCCAGGTGATTAGATGAGAAGTGTACTAGACGGATGATGCCACGAGTTATGACCCTTGGCCACGAGTTGTTAGGTCCCTCATTGGGACCACCTAGCAATTATTTGTTGTGAATTTAGTAAGGGTTTTTCTGTAATTCCTAAGCTTCTAAGGCCTAAACTACGTCATTTTGAGTTATGAATTTTAAAGGGATTAAGTTTATTTTAGGCCTCATTCATCCATGCACGCAAGGTAGAAAGGTTAGAGAGGGTGATCAAGCTAGTGTTCATCAATTTCTCTTCAATTTCCTATTAGGTATCTAAAGAAGTGCAAGAATCAGCTACCAAAAGGTATGTAGAGTTATGAATGGGTAATTCCTTTCACACCCATGCCCAATCGCTCTTTAAATCATGAATGATCTATGACTAATTTGTGGGCTTTTAACCCAATGCGTGAATTTCCTAATTCTTACATGCTTATGATTTGAATATGTTTCTTCTATTGAATTATGAAGCATTGGCGAGTTTTATAATGTTTTCAATTAAAAATCATGTTTCTAGCTTTTTGAATTTAAAAGCCCATTGATGAGAAGTTCATGAAAGATGAGATTTGTGATGAATGTATGATGATGATGAGATATTATGATGAAAAGTATGTTTCAAGCTACCTATGTTTATAATCATGATTTCAATATTAATTGAGCACTTCAAGTATGACAAATCTTTGGGAGACGCCCCCATGTTCAAAGTATGATTGATGATTTCTCGAATTAAGCTTACCACATGGTTTTGGAGTGAAGACTCCCACTTATACTTTAAGTTTGTGGTATTTTTGTGTTAAAAAATTTTCATATGCATAGCTTACCACATGGGTTTGGAGCGAAGTCTCCCAATTATCTTTTAGCTAGTGGTATGGTGTCAGTTAAAGCTTCTCTTATGCATGATTTCCACTTTGAGACGTATTTGATTTATGAGCTTCATCAATGGACGATGTTGAGATTCATTGATTAACGATGTAGAGCATATGCATGTTTTTGGGATTAGTGTCTAGTACCGAGCAAGCTAAGGGTCGATCACCTTATTCCTCAGAACTACACTCCAATGTAGGTTTATACATTATGACTCTAGGACCTCCCTCGTGAGCTTCCCCTGCCACAATGGGCCTTCAACTTGATACCGATATCATGGTATCGTACCTAGCTCTGGCAAGACTTTGGATGGCTCTACCCACTTGAGTGTGATAGTTGGGACCACTAAGCTCTATCGTGGTATGTCGGTTAAAAGACGAGTCTCCCATTGTTCCTCATGATTTCAGTTATGCATGTTCATTACTCATGAGATTTACATATGTAAGCATGTTCTAAAGTAGGTTTGACTCAATGTTCATCTTTTCTTATAAATATCATATTTCAAATTTGAGTCAATCGATTATGTTATGATATGTTATGATGATATGTTATTTTATGATTAGATTATGATTTCAGAAAGAATGCATGCAAGCCCTACTCTCAAACTCATAATGATTATGTTTTATATTATGCATTGTCTTTGAATGATTTTAATTAGTTCAGTGGTTTTGCTTAACTTGCATACTCGGTACATTCCACGTACTGACCACATAATCTATGTTGTATCGTTTCATGATACAAGACCCTGCTCTCAGTTTAAGCCCCATTCGTAGTCAGCTTGTTAGAGTCAGCCTTTGCATTGCTGGTGAGTCCTCATCTCCCGAGGACTAGACTACTATATTTCTTTATATATTTTCAGTTTTGGCTTGTTGAGTTAGTTGGGGGTCCGGTCCCAACAACTCGTCATGTTTAGAGGCTTCTTAGAAATATGTATGTAATCAAATTCAGATAGTGAATTCTGATGTTATGTTTAAGTTTAGACTTCCTCTATGATCATATTGTTGATTATTCAGTTTCAATGATCGAGTTAGATGTATGCTTATGCCATGGGTCGACTTGGGATCTCTTAGGGCTCCTTATCCCGTGTTGCGATCCGGACCTCCATTCAGGTCATGTCAAACTTTTTATCAGAGAAATAGATTTGAAGTTTCCTAGGGTTCCTGAAAGTCGTGTTAAGTAGAGTCTTTTTCATGGGTGTGAAGCGCGCCACACTTATGACAAAGAGGCTACGAGATGTTTAGGAAATGTTCCCTTCTTTCATGATCTATGTTAAAATGTCTTTCTATCCTTCTAATTCATGCTATTCGTGATTGTAGAATCATGGCTCCTCGAAGAATGAATGATAGAAGAAATGGGAATGGTGAAGGCCACGAGGGTGGCAACGGTAATGGGCACCAGCAAGCCACACTAGTTCAGGAGCCCCAAGCACCGGAGCCAGTTGCTCATGCTGAGTTCCGGGCCGCTATTCAGATGCTTGTGCAGGCCTTGACTGTTCAGGTCAATCAACATGCTATTGCGTGTGTTTTGCAAAATGGCAATGCAGCGGTGGCTTGAGTTCGAGACTTCTTGAGAATGAACCTGCCGGAGTTCCTTGGGTAAAAGGTAGATGAGGACCCGCATAAGTTCATAGATGAGATTGTCAAGATCACCCAAGTCATGGGGGTGAATGGAGTTGAGTGGGACGAGTTGTCCTTGTACCAGTTGAAAGGGGTCGCGAGTATCTAGTGTCGTCGATGGAACGATAGCAAGGTCGATGGAGTAGGCCTTGTCACTTGTGAAGTGTTTCATGTTGCTTTCTTTGATTGGTTCTTCCCTCATGAGATGAGGGAGCTGAAGGCAGCTGAGTTCATAAATTTGAAGTAAGGGAGGATGATAGTAAAAGAGTATGCCCTCAAGTTTACTCGCCTATCAAAGTACGCCCAAGAGTTAGTTGCTGATCAGAGGGCGTGAGTGAGTACATTCGTTCATGGAGTAGGGGGCTATTTGGAAAAGGATTGCAGGACCGTTATGCTCCATCGGGATATGGATTTCTCTTGTATAGTCTTGTACACCCAGCAGATCGAGGCAACATATCTGAGAGAGAGGGAGGCCAAGAGGGTCAGGACCAATAATAAAGATTCTCACAATCGAGGTCAAGAGGTGGGCACCGACAGTAGACTCACCAGAGATCATCAGCCCCAACATCATCAGCATTGAGTGTGCCATCAAGATCGAGGCATGATCAGAGGATACAAGCTTCAGGCTCTAGGGGTCGGAGCAATAGACCCGCAAATTCTAGTGTTCCAATTTGCCGTAGGTGTGGCCGGGGTCACACGGTCAGTGTCTAGCAGGTACAGGTGCTTCTTTCGGGTGTGGGAAGCCCGAAAACACGCTCAGACATTTCCCAGTAGTGAGGCAGGATCATGATGGGGCTCGAGGCCCATCTTCTAGTTCCGTAGCCCCACCCGCACGCTCAGCACATCAGGGAGCATCTACTAGAACAGGTGGCGATCAGCGCCAGAATAGATTCTATGCTTTAGCATCCTGCTAGGAGCAGGAGGTCTCCGTGGATGTGGTCACTGGTATCTTACGAGTTTTCTATCTTGATATTTATGCTCTGTTAGATCCGGGGGCTAACTTGTCTTGTCACGCCTTATGTGAACAGTAGCTTCGGAGTCAGTCCCAAAATCTTGTCAGAACCCTTCTTAGTTTCTACTCCAGTAGGTGAGTAAGTTATATCTAGACCGGTGTATAGAGGTTGCCCGGTCTCAGTCCTTCAGAAAGTCACCTCAGCAGATTTGATAGAGTTAACCATAACCAATTTTGATGTTATTCTCGGCATGGATTGGCTATTTTCATGCTACGCTTCAGTTAATAGTAGAACCCAGGCGATAGATTTCAAATTTTCGGGCGAGCTAGTCTTAAAATGGAAGGGTAGTTCAGTTGTGCCTGTAGGTCGTTTCATTTCCTATCTTAAGGACAAAAGTATGATTTATAAGGGTTGTGTGTACCATCTAGTTAGGGTTAAGGATGATGAGTCCAACACCTCGACTATCCAGCCAGTTCCAGTAGTGTGTGAGTATCTAGAGGTCTTTCCAGATGATTTACTGGGAAGCCTTGTCGAGCGGAAAATCAATTTTTGTATTGACCTTCTTCCTAACACACAACCTATATCTATTCCTCCCTATAGAATGGATCCATTCAAGCTAAAAAAGTTGAAAGAGCATTTGAGGGACTTGTTAGATTAGGGTTTCATTAGATCAAGCAAGTCCCCATGGGGTGCACCAGTTCCTTTTGTCTGAAAGAAAGATGGTTCTCTTCGCATATATATTGATTATCGGCAATTGAACAAAGTCACCATCAAGAACCGGTATCCTCTACCCAGGATTGCTTATTTATTTGACCAGCTTCAGGGTGCTAAATATTTCTCAAAGATAGATCTCCGGTTCGGGTACCATCAGCTCAGAGTTCGAGAGTGTGATATCCCGAAGACAGCCTTCAGGACGTGGTATGGCCATTATGAGTTTGATTTTATGTCTTTTGGACTAATGAATGCTCCTACAACTATTATGGACTTGATGACCAGGGTTTTCAGGCCATACTTGGATATGTTCGTGATTGTGTTTATTGATGACATCCTGATATACTCTAAGAGTGAGGAGGAAGATGCCGCTAATTTGAGAATATTACTTCAGACTCTCATGAATCGTCACTTATATGCCAAGTTCAGCAAGTTTGAGTTTTGGTTGAACTCCGTAGCATTTTTGGGCCATGTGGTACCAAGCAAAGGCATAACGGTGGACTCTCAGAAAATAGAGGCGGTGAAGAATTGGCCTAGACTGATGAACCCTTCGTATATTCAGAGTATCATAGGTTTAACTAGCTACTATCGAAGGTTCGTGAAAGGTTTCCCTTTGATTGCAACACCATTGGCCAAATTGACTCAGAAGAAGGTGAAATTCATATGGTCGGAGGCTTGTAAGAAGAGCTTCCAAGAGTTGAAGGCTCAACTCAGTTCAGCACCAGTGTTAACACTATCGAACGGTAACGATGGGATCATGGTGTTTTGTGATGCTTCAAGGATCAAACTTGAGTGTATGCAGCACGGGAAAGTTACAACATACATATCTAGACAGCTAAAAGGTCATAAGAAGAATTACCTGACCCATGATCTTGAATTGGCCGCGGTGGTATTCGCCTTGAAGATATGGCGACATTATTTGTATGGGGTTCACGTGGATGTATTTATGAACCACAAGTACTTGCAATATGTGTTCACGCAAAAATATCTCAATATTCGGCAAAGGAGGTTGTTGGAGCTACTCAAGGACTATGATATGAGTGTGCTATACCATCAGGGCAAGGCTAATGTGGTATCAGATGCAATTAGTAGAATCTCCATGGAGAGTGTGTCCCATGTGGATGAAGGGAAAAAGGAGTTGGTGAAGGATGTGCATCGACTCGCAAGGTTGTGAGTTAAGTTGGTTTACTTGACCGAAGACGGTGTGGTGGTTCATAATGGATCAAAATCGTCCTTGGTGACTAATGTAAAATCTAGGCAAGATGAGGACTTGATTTTGGTAAATTTAAAGGAAGTCATTAAAAATCAGAAGGTAGAGGTCTTCTCCAAAGGGGGAGATGGTGTGCTTCGGTACCAGGGTCGTCTATGTGTTCCAAATGTTGATAATTTGAGGAGCCGAATGTTGCATGAGGCTTATGGATCTAGGTATTCTATCCATCCAGGTGCCACCAAGATGTATCGTGACTTATGGGAAATCTATTAGTGGAACGACATGAAGAAGGATATTGCAGAATTTGTGGCCAAGTGTCAGAATTGTCAGCAAGTAAAGGTTGAGGACCAAATTCAAGTGGTGTACTTCAGGATATCATCATTCCAACTTGGAAGTGGGAAGAAATTAATATGGATTTCATCACAGGTTTTCCTCGTACTCGTTGATAGTATGATTCCATTTGGGTTGTGGTAGACAAATTGACCAAGGCAACATATTTTCTACCTGTCAAAACCACATATTCAGCTAAGGACTATGTCAAACTATATATCCGGGAGCTATTCCAATTTAATAGAGCTCCCTTATCCATCATAGAGGTACTCAATTTTCCTCTAAGTTTTGGAAGTCGTTTCAAAAAGTACTAGGTATGCAAGCTAAGCTCAGCACACCTTGCAACCCACAAATGGATGGTTAAGCGGAGCAGACAATCCAGAACCTCAAGGACATGTTGAGAGAATGCGTAATTGACTTCAAAGGTAGCTGGGATGAGCATTTTCCACTGATCGAGTTTGCCTACCATAACAGCTACCATTCTAGTATCCAGATGGCGCTGTTCGAGGCTCTCTATGGGTGGATAGTAGATCACCCATCCGATGGTTTGAAGTTGGTAAGGCATCAATGTTAGGGCTAGATTCAGTTCATGAGGCCATTAAGAAGGTTCAATTGACAAGGGACAGGTTGAAAACTGCCTAGAGTCGTCAAAAGTCTTATGTTGACGTGAGAAGAAGAGAATTAGAATTTGAAGTCGGTGGCTGGGTATTTCTGAGGGTGTCTCCCATGAAGGGAGTGATGAGGTTCTGGAAGAAAGGGATACTTAGACCCCGCTATGTCGGCCTATATCGGATAGTTAGACATGTTGGCAAGGTGGATTATGAGTTGGAGTTGCCTTTAGAATTAGCTTTTATGCATCATGTATTCCATGTGTTACTCTTGAAGAAGTGTTTAGGTGATCAACCTCTAGTTGTCCCGGTGGACAATGTTGTCGTGAAAGATAGCCTCAGTTATGAGGAGATTCGGGTCGAAATACTAGATCAATAGGTTCAAATACTAAGGAACAAGAAAGTATCTTCAGTTAAAGTTTTAGGGAGGAATCAACAAGTTGAGGGAGCTACGTGGGAAAAGAGAATATGATGTCTAGATACCCACATTTATTCTCTAACAGCTCAATTTCTACTTGAGGTATCAGTTCTGCTCTCAAACCCTATTTAGTTGTCATATTCAGTTCATGTACCCGTGTTTCCTTTATGTATATGGATGTGTGTATGTTTGTGAAATCAGTTTAGCTATGTAGTTTGAATTGGGGGGGGGGGGTAGTCATACTATCAGTTTTAATTTAAATGATTAGTATGTGGATATGATAACTGCATTTCTCTGCTTTTCGGTATGTTTTTCAACATTCGGTGATGAATGTTCCTAAGGGGGAGATATTGTTATGCCCCGGAAGCCCAAAGATCATACTCGGGAGTTGGAATAGAAAAAAGATTAAAAACTTGCACGAAACACAGAACGAGTCATGGGGAGACTCATGAGATCAACCCATGAGTCGTGATGTGACTCGTGCGGAAGGCTAGGGAATGAAATTCAACTCAAGAAGATGAGACCCCGTGGGCATGACCACGACTTCTGGTTAGACCCTGTGAGTCGTTGGGTCAATCATGGGGTGAGTGAGAAGTAAATGAGTACAAGGGAGGCAGTGTACTCGATGGATGGACCCTATGAGTCGTGGTCAATCCCCACGATTCGTGGGGAGGGTCATGGTCAACTAGTTGAGAAAATACTTGGCATGGTGGCAGTGTACATAACGGATGATGACCACAAGTCTTGGTCCCAGTAATGAGTCGTGAAGTTGCCCGTTACGAGCCCAGGTGAACAATGAGTGGTGTACTAGATGGATCAAGCCACGAGTTGTGACCCTTGACCATGAGTCGTTAGGTCCTTTGTTGGGACCACCCTACAGTTATTTTCTATGAATTTAGTAAGGTATTTTCCATAATTCCTAAGCTTCTAAGGCCTAAACTACGTCATTTTGAGATATGAATATTGGTTTTTAAAGGGGTTAAGTTCATTTTAGGCCTCATTCATCCATGAATGCAAGGTATAAAGGTTAAAGATGGTGATCAAACTAGTATTCATCAATTTCTCTTCAATTCCCTATTGGGTATCTAAAGTAGGGTTATGAATGGGTGATACCTTTCACACCCATGCCCAATCCCTCTCTAAATTATGAGTGATCTATGACTAATCCATGGGGTTTTAACCCAATGCATGAATTTCCTAATTCTTACATGGGTATGATTTAAATATGTTTCAACTATTGAATTATGAAGCATGGGCGAGCTTTATAATGTTTTCAATTAAAAATCATGTTTCTAGCTTTAAGAATTAAAAATCCCATTGATGAGAAGTTCATGAAAGATGAGATTTTTGATGAATGTATGATGATGATGAGATATTATGATGAAAAGTATGTTCTGAAGCTACCCATGTTAATAATCGTGATTTTGATATGAATTGAGCATTTCAATTATGACAAAGCTTTGGGCGATGCCCCCATGTTTAAAGTATGACTGATGATTTCGCGAATTAAGCTTACCATATGGTTTTGGAGCGAAGGCTCCCACTTATACATTCAGCTTGCGGTATGTTTGAGTTAAAAGCTTCTCATATGCATAGCTTACCACATGGTTTTGGAGCAAAGACTCCCAATTATCTTTTAGCTTGTGGTATGGTTTGAGTTAAAGCTTCTGTTATGCATGATTTCCACTTTGAGATGTATTTGATTTATGAGCTTTGTCAATGGACGATGTTGAGCTTCGTTCAATAATGATGTAGAGCATATACATGTTTTTGGGAGTAGTGTCTAGAACCGAGAAGGCTAAGGGTCGGTCACCCTATGCCTCAGAACTACGCGCCAATGTAGGTTTATACATTATGACTATGGGACCTCCCTTGTGAGCTTCCCTTGCTCGAATTGGCCTTCAGCTTGATATCGGTATCATGGTATCAACCCTAGCTCTGGCATGGCTTTGGACGACTCTACCCACTTGAATGTGATAGTTGGGACCACGTAGCTCTATCGTGGTATGTCGGTTAAAAGACAAGTCTCCCATTTTTCCTCATGATTTCAGTTATGCATGTTCATTACTCATGAGATTTACATATGTAAGTGTTTTCTAAAGTAGGTTTGACTCAATTTTCAACTTTTCTTATAAATATCAGATTTCAGCTTTGAGTCAATCGATTATGTTATGATATGTTATGATGATATGTTATATTATGATGATATTATGATTTAAGAAAGAATGCATGCAAGCCCTACTCTCAAACTCCTAATGATTATGTTTTATATTATGCATTGTCTTTGAATGATTTTAATTACTTTACTAATTTTACTTACCTTGCATACTTGGTACATTCCACATACTAACCACATACTCTATGTTATATCATTTCATTACATAGGACCCAACTCTCAGGTCTAGCCCCGTTCATATTCAGCCTATTAGAGTCAGCCTTTGCTTTGTTGGTGAGTCCTCAGCTCCTGAGGACTAGACTACTTAGATTTCTTTATATATTTTCAGTTAAAGCTTGTTGAGTTAGTTGGGGCTCTTATCCCAACAACTCATCATGTTTAGAGGCTTCTTAGACATATGTATGTAATCAGCTTCGGATTGTGAATTCTTATGTTATGTTTAAGTTTAGACTTACTCTATGATGATAATATTGATTATTCAATTTCAATGATCGAGTTAGATGTATGCTTATGCCATGGGACATCTTTGGGTCTCTCGGGGCTCCTTGTCTCATGTTGCGATCTGAGCCTCCGTTTGGGTCGTGACATTCTCTCTTACGAAGAGGTCCCAGTTCAGATCCTTGACTGTCAGGTTCATAAGTTGAGAAACAAGGAAGTCGCTTTGGTGAAAGTTTGGTGGAGGAACCAGCTAGTTGAGGGAGCCACAAGGGAACCAGAAGCAAACATGATGGCTAGATGCCCTCACTTATTCCCTTCCAGTTAAGGTCTGACATCAGGTACTAAATCCCTCCTTAGTACTCTATTAAATTCCGTACTCATCAATCCCATTTAGATTTTCTATGTCCATTCTAGTTGCATTACCTCTATTGGTATGGTTAAGTCAGTTCGGAGTCAGTTACTCCTTCAGAAACTAGCTCATAGTCTAAGTCTAGAAATTCCAGCTCTTTTCCTAGTTTTCCAGCAGCTTTAGTCTTCATTTGAGAATGAATGATCCCAAGAGGGAGATATTGTAGCACCCCGAAACTTTCCTAGACCAGGCTCAGACCTTGCAAGAAAAATCCATAAGAAACACCAAAAAAATTCCTCAAAACGATTGAGACAACGAGTCGTGGTCAGCTCCAACAACTCGTTGTGTCAGTTTTGGTTAGCCTTTCTTGATCAGCCAAAACCCATGGGACAAGGAACGACTCATCTCTGGAAACAACGAATCGTCCTGTCACTTGTTGGTTCCCCGTCTAAGAACTTCTTTCAAGGACCCCACGACTCAACCAACGAGCCGTTTTCAGAAATAATGACCCGTTGTGTAAGTCGTTGGTTGAGACCCTAGAAATCTATTCCAGTGACGACAAGTGGAAACAACGACTCGTTGTGCTCCACAACAAGTCGTGGTCACCACCTGTCATTTCATGTTTGAGGCTTTAAGGAATTCTTCAAGTGAACATAACAACTGGACGCAACAACCCATTGGGTCCACCAACGAGTCATTGTGTCATCGTCAATCCCTCGAGGTTTCTGATCTTGGGCAGATTTATATGCCCAAGTGATACTCAAACGTATCATTTTTACCTTGTTTGTTGTGCAATGTGTATATAATATCATGTAATTGGTAATAAAATGCGAATTTATACTAACCAACATGATTAGCATTTGTTTTGCAGGTAAATGTGATTTTTAGGAGCTAAAATGCGTGTTGGAACTATGTCGGAGTTGGACTTGGATGCGAGCGTGGAAAAGACCTTGGAATGCATATTTTAGAGGGGCTCCGCGATGGAGCCGTGCCACGCTACCATCGCGGTAGCACACTGCCTGGACACAAATTAAAATGGCAATTTCCAGTGTGCCTGCGCGTCAGCTCCGTGGCACGAAGATAGGCCTCCGCGATGGCCTCCATGCCACGTTGAGGTTGATTTACCGGACCCTGGAAATCCCAGTGAAGGTCCGCGTCCACGCCGTGTCACGGAGGAAGTGCTCCGCGTTGGCCTCCGTGACACGTTGCTTGTTATTCCGGAAAAAATTTCCCACTAGTATAAATAGCACACTTAGGTTTATTTTAATTAGTTTTTAGTTTTTAGACTGAGTTCAGAGGTAGAGAGCAGGAACGTGGGTTAGTAGCAGTTGAAGATTGAAAAAGCTAAGGGATTTCTTCTCTTCTTTTCTTCTTTCTATCAATTGTACGTATGATTTACACTCATTTTAGGATGATCAATCCAAGAATGAGTGGCTAATTCTCTTTCTTGCTGAGGTTTTGAACATGTGTAATGAATTCTGATTTTCATTGATATGGTTTATTCTTCTTCTTTAATGTTGTTCTATTAATTCTTGTTCTTTACTGCATTAGTGAATGGCCAACATTAATGTATATCTAAAAAGTCCAATTTCACTCGAAAGAGCAAGAAATTGGAAAGTTGTGAATTAATAGGGTATTGTTCTTAACTTGATTTGGGAAAATTGGGTTTTGATGTGCTTTCCTGATAGAAATATACTTGAAAGCCGTATTAGTCAATTTAGGAACCGGAATTGTAGTGCTAGGTCATAAATTGCATTTGATCACAGAAATGTAGACGGATGGTTTATGATTCTAAAGTGAAATTAAATACGAGAGTTTTAATTTCTAGGCGAATGTTCTTGTCTAGCAACATGAAGAAGAGATTAACCAAATTATCATGATTATCAAGTTCATTACTTGTTCTTAACCTTGGCATGTTCACATCCATTGTCTGAATTCAAAAGTAAATAGTTGTTATTAATTGTAGTATATAGCTTAGAAACAAAAACTCAATTAACTATTGGTTACATTGTTGTTAGCATCATTAGAAGTTAAATAGAAATATAGTAAATTAGGCAATTTTACATATCTTGAGCCTCCTTGGATCGATACTTGGCTACTTAGCCACTTTATTACTTGTTTGACCACGTGCACTTGCGTGTCGGTTTTTACCCGTAGCCCAAAGCACCGAGCAAGTTTTTGGCGCCGTTGCCGGGGAGGCTAGGCGATTTGTAAAATTTTGTTTAGTGTAAATTTACTGTATTTGTATTTTTATTTTCTTAAGTGTTAACAACTTGGTCTTAGCCTGTATTTTGCAGATTTTGTTTCTGTGAACACTGGCAAGGGACAAAGATCTGGTGGAATCTTACTTAGAGCCTGAGCGTGAGTTTCATAGTCAACGTAGAGAAGCTCTTCGGAAGAAGCTGCAGTTGCTTAAACAGTCTATGATGGAGCAACCAAATCCACCAGTTGTGCGGGCAGTTTTAGTGCCCGATGAAGCAGCAGCAAGGCCGGTTCGCGAGGTGGCAATCCCACACGCTAATAATGTACATTCTAGCATCCGCAAACCAGAGCCAGGAGGGAGGTTTGAATTAAAGCAGAATATGGTGCAACTTTTGCACAAAAGCGGGCAATTTACCGGTCTCCCTCACAAAGATCCACAACAACATCTCCAGAACTTTTTGGAGATAAGTGACACTTATATACCCGCTGGAGTGTCACCTGATTATGTTCGGCTCACCTTATTTCCATTTTCCTTACTTGGTGAAGCCAAGAGGTGGTTAAAAGCTGAACCACCCAATTCTATATCAACGTGGGATGATCTTGCACGGAAGTTTCTTATCAGATTTTTCCCTTCTGGTAAAACAGCCAGACTTAGGAGTCAAATCCTAAGTTTTAAACAAAGGGAAGGAGAAAATCTTTATCAATCCTGGGAAAGATTCAAATCCATGTTGCGGGACTGTCCTCACCATCATCAGTCCAATGAGGTGTTGGTACACACTTTTATTGAGGGTTTGGAACCCCACACTAAAATTCTGTTAGATTCAGCAGCTGGAGGGCAAGCGCTGGAGAAGACCTATGAGGAGCTGTACACTTTGCTCAACCGAATTTCACAAGGCAATCCAGAATGGAATGCAGATTCTTCAAGAGGTGGAGCAAGGAAAGCAGCGGGAGTGCTTGAAGTGGATGGATTCACAGCTATCGCTGCACAGATAGCTGCTTTGCAAAATCAGTTAAACACTCACTTCAGCACTATAAATTTGAACCAGCCTTCAGGTTCAGTCAATGCAGTTCAACAGATGTGGTGTGAAGTATGTGGTAGTAGTGAGCATTCAGCTGAATGCTGTGGTGCAAATCCTGATTCTGTTAACTTTGTGGGCAATGCACAGAGAAATCAACAGCAGTTTGGTAGTGGCTACAACTCAAATTGGAGGAACCATCCGAATTTTTTGTGGGGTAGCAACAATCAACAAGGCCAAGGTTCAGGGCAGGGTATGCACAGAAACCAAGGAGGGCAACAAAATTATCAAGCTCAATTCAGAAATCACAATGCCCCTCCTCCACCACCATCACCGACTATTGAGGAGATGTTCAAAACCTTGATCGCTAATCAGGCACAATTGCAGGCTGACTATGTCAAATTGGCAGCCGAAGTGAAGAACAATCAATTGGCGACCAAGGCTCTTGAATATCAGTTTGGGCAGTTTGCGAGTGCCCAAAATACTAGACCCAGAGGAGGACTACCTAGCGACACGGATCCAAATCCGAAGCAGGTAAATGCAGTGACCACGAGGAGTGGTTTACAGTTGAAGGAGGTGGAACCGGAAAGACCGCCTCAAAAGTCAGGAGCAGCAGATGTTGAGGGAGAGCCAATTTCAGATAAGGGGAAGACTAAAGAAGCTGAACCAGAAAGGCCTCCACCCCCGTTCCCTCAACGACTTAAGAAACACAAGGAGGAGGCGTGTTTCCAGAAATTCATGGAGGTACTTAAACAGGTACATGTTAACTTACCTCTTGTTGATGTCTTGCAGGGAGTGCCAAAATATGCGAAATATATTAAAGACATCGTGGCTAACAAAAGTCGTTTGACTGAGTATGCCACGGTAGCTTTAACGGAGGAATGCACTTCGCGTATTCAGAATAGGTTGCCCACAAAATTGAAAGACCCTGGAAGTTTTACTATCCAGCTGACTATTGGGCAAAGTATCCGAGCGCATGGATTATGCGACTTGGGGGCAAGCATAAATCTGATGCCATCTTTGGTATTCAGAAAGTTAGGTCTAGGGAGTCCTAGACCTACAACGGTAATCTTGCAGCTAGCAGACAGGTCTTTAGCTAAGCCGGATGGCATTGTTGAGGATGTGTTAGTGCAAGTAGGCTCCCTCATTTTTCCGGTCGATTTTATTGTTCTGGACTTTGAACCAGATGCTGAAGTCCCATTTATTTTGGGACGACCCTTTTTGGCAACCGGAAAGGCATTAATTCATGTAGCTGCGGGTCAACTCATGATGCGAGCACATGACAAGGTCGAAGTGTTCGACGTGTACAAGGTACCTAAGCTCCCGACTGTTTATAAGGAACTCTCGGTGATCAACATAATTGATCATGGGAATGCTAATGGAATGAGTGATTCCCGAGAGTTACTAGGTAGGCCACCGGATAAGGTTGAGAACTACTGGGGGGATGACCATGATCGGGACAAATCGTCCATCTCCCTAGTGGACAAGTGAGCTTAAAAGACGTCGAGCCGCGACGGTAAACCAGGCGCTGCACGGGAGGCAACCCGTGAAAAATATTTTCTTTCTTTCTTTTTAGTGTAAATAATTTTTATTTTTCTTTTTCTTTTCTTGATTAGGTTTAGATTTGTATTTTAGTTAGTATTTTTTTATTTTAGTTAGGGAAATCTATTAATTTAACCAATTTGTATTTAGTGAGGTGATTTTCAGGTATAACGGAGGAAATATACATGGAATCGAGAAAATGAGGCGAGGTATGAAAAATTAAATTTATTGGTGAAACAGAGCACTGGCGCGTTGGCGCCGTGTCACGGAGGCAATGCTCCGCGTTGGCCTCCGTGACACGTTGAAGGCAAAATCTGGATTTTTCAAAAATCCAGTAAGCCAACGCGTTGGCTCCGTGTCACGGATGAGGGGCTCCGCGTTACCCTCCGTGACACGTTGCCCATTATCCAGTGCCGGGTCACACCGGGTTTCCGGGTGACCCGCGTGTTTTCTTAATTTAAAACCCCCGATTTCGCCCCAATTTTTCCCATTCCCTCTTCCCTCCGCGACCAAACACCCAATTCCCCCTCCCCAAGCAACGTGCCACATTGATAGGCAAGGAAAAACGTCAAGTTTCTTCGGTTCTTCAATTCTAAGGTATGTTTTCATCGTCTAACTCAATTTTTTGGCGATTTTTGTCAAATTTGGGCATGTAAGGTGAGATATATCACCCTAGGTAGAAATTAACCATGATATTAAATTATTTTGTGATTGATTATATTCGGATTGTTGTAGTTAGCGTTTGAACTTGTCGATTATGTGAATAATTCGAAATTGATTGTCGAATTGCATTCTAGGGCTTGGGTTGTTAAATTTGACTTGGGCAACTTGATTGTTTGGTGAATTCAATGCCGGGGTGTGTTTATTATTTGAGATAAGTCGTGGTAAATATTGTGTAAATGTTCAAAGACGACTAATTCTCGAATTTTTGTGGGAAAATGCATAAAATGTGTGAATTGGTTAGATTGTTTAGATTAGCTTGTATATAAAATGTTTTTCTAGTTGTTTTATTTTTGTTGTTGTTTTGTTGCGAAGTGCGATGGTTGAATTGTTAGCGATAGTAGGATTGGGAATTAGCTGTATGAAGTCGGAGTAGTACACTAACCGTTATGTTGTCGAATTTTTGTTGTGAACGCACTAAGTAATATGTGTATAGTTGTTTGTGTTTGGGGTTGTAAATAGAGCTATCCTTGCTGAAATTTTGTAAATATTGTTAAGGACTAAGTGTGGGGTAAATTTTGTGTAACCCGACCTTAGCCGAAGCTAACAAGTATTTAGCTTAACGTTGTGCTTGTTTGTGTAAATTGACAGGTACAATGGTAGCAGACAAGATAAAGGCAAGGGTGCTTCTACCTCAGGCACCGGCAGGAAAAGGATGAGACTGGGCACTGCAGTCCCAGCTGCACCTGCTGTTCCGCGCGGCCAACACCGCCGATACGGAACACGATGGGTCGCCGATGAAGGGAAGAAATGGTACGTGAAGCACAAAGAAAACAAGTACTTCCCGGAGGAACATATTGCAAGGGAACCACTCGCACAGGAGTTCCCTCGCATTGTACAGAGGATCGAAGCAGCTGGGCTCAGCTTTATTTTTCAGGAGCCCAAGGAGTGCAACCTTCACTTGGTCCGAGAATTTTATGCCAACTGGAACCCGGCCATCAGAAGCCACACTATTAAAATCAGAGGGCAGATTGTCACTCTGGAACCCCAGCAGCTGAATGCCATCGTTGGAGCGCGGGACACAGACGCCCACGTTCTCCTCCAGCTAAACATCACCCCACCGTACGCCGACATCAGACGTACGTTGTGTGGGGCTCGATCCACAGCACGATGGAGTAGACACAAAGAGAGGGGTTACCACCAGACTCTGCCTTATTCGCAGATGAACAGGGAGGCCAGAATCTGGCTGAAGATTGTATGTTCGTGCTTAATCCCGGGAATCCATATGACAGATGTGACCCGGGACCGTGTCTGCTTGGTGTATGCCCTTATGAAAGGGCTCGAGATTAATGTTGGGGCGGTCATAATATCCGCCATGAAGAGAGCCAGACTGCACCAGGGCCACAGATACGGGTTTGGCGGACTCATCACCACCTTCCTCCGAGGCCTCGACATCGAGGAAGAAGCCTTGGATTATATTCCGCAGCTGGAGCGGAGGGCCCTCGATGTGACAAAGACTAAGGCCCCCGACACTACACACGGACCTGTGCTGACTTTGGGCGAGCGACATGCTCGTGACGATCAGTACATGGCCCGTATGTTCGGCATGCAGATGTTGCAGCTACGGATTGGTGGGAGACCAGCCACCGAGGAGGAGTTATGGCAGTTGGAGCTGGACTACCCCTTTGGCGAAAACGCCAGAGCCTTATGTAAGGTGGGGCCAGCCTTCATGGAGCCGACCGATGACGATGTCCCTACTGATGAGGAGACACGTCGTGAGGACTCCGATGTGGAGTCCGATGACGACGATGGAGCTGATTCAGACATGGGCGACGAGGCCGCAGCACCGGATGAGGAAGTTGAATATTTCGACTAAGCAGGGAGTTTCACCACCCAAATTTTGTGCTTTGTATTTTTGTGAACACTGGGGACAGTGTTCGATTTAAGTGTGGGGTGGGGAGTAGTTAGGTGCTGGGACATAGGCTCTAAACTGCTGTATATTTTTCCTTGATATTATGTATGTTGGTGCTTTCCCTGTTGTGAACTGTTTGCGATGTATGTGTATATATTTGTGGTGTGGTTAATGATGTGTGTTTTTTTTTAAGTATGGTTGCCATTGTAAATATTTTGTAAATTTTATAAATATTTTTTTTCTCTATCGACATGATCGATATTTTTCAAAATTTTTGCGAAAATATTTTGCACTTGTAAATATTTTCTTTCTATCGAAATGATCGATGTGTTGCAAAATTTTTTCCGATTTTTATTTTTTTGGGTTTCTCGGAGTTTGTTTTCGGTTCTTTTACCGAGAATAGTCCCATTGAACCGATGTCATAGTTAGTGACCGTTCCCTATGATGGATGGATGACGACCGTCTTAAGGGAAATGTAGTCGGTAGGAGTAGGATTTTTAATTGTTTTTAGTTTTTCTTTGGTGGATTGCATCAATAAACTGTAGTTGCTTATGGTTGCTAAAATTTCGTTGCGTGTTGTAATTGATGTTCAAAATGTGAAAATGATTCGTTTGAAAGCATGCAATTCTGTAAATACGTTGAGTTACCTAGGCTATAGAATTTGGTTCAGTATGATTGAGGCTTAATCTTGAATTCATGTAATTGACTAATTAAAGAGTCTGTGAATGCATCTTGATTCGAGCATGTGCATGAAGTGTGAAGTGAGGTTTTGCTATTCCATGTCATCGTGAATTGTCTAGAACTTGCCTCGTGTGTATATTCAATAAGCACTTTTAAAAAAGCACTTCTTAAAATAAGCTGATTTGAAAAGTTTGGTCAAATAGACTATAAATTAGTAAAGAAGAAAATCATTGAAAGAGAACTATATGAAAACTACAAATAAAAATATGTGCCTTTAAGATTCCTTTAAGGATTTGGAGTCTTCACCATTCATGATAAAGTAATAAAAGTGTTTTTTTTAAATTTGACTATTTCAAAAGGGTATTCACAATCCATGTAGCAACAAATAACTTATAAAAGCACTTTTAAAGGCTAAATATATTCTCTTTACATACACGTACAATTTAAAATTTTACTAATAAAATTTAAACTTAAAATTAACTTTAAACTTAAAAAAAATCAAAGTTTACTATACATCATAAAATAAACCTATAAATAATATTAAGATGAGTAAAAGAATATATATATATATATTTATATAAGTGGGAAGTTAAAAATTGATAAGTTACATTATTATTTTACCTTTTCATTAAATAAAAAATAATTAAAAATTAATATTTTATCATATCATATTATATTTACATATTTTTCATATTATTAAAAGTGGGAAGTTCTTACCTTCAAAGTTGATTTACTATTTTACCCCTATACTGAATTAAATTTAATTAAATATTATTATTGTTAGGACCGGAATAATCAAGTGTCATGCGAAAGCTAACACAGCAAACCTCGAAAGACAGCAAATAAGAAGATAAACGAGAAATATACAAAAAGAGACACAACAATTTAACGTGGTTCGGTCAATCTACCTAAATCTACAAGAGGAGATGAACAATCCATTATATAAAAAGAGAGTACCAAATATCGAGAGAAATAATCTCACAAGATTCATCAAAACAAAAAGAGGTTCACACAAGAATTACACTATCACTTGTGTCTCACAAATTCTCCCCCTAAATAAAACTCTCAAAGCCCTTATGACTACATTGTGGATGTTATAGAGTTAAGAGGAAGGGGCCTCAATTTATAGAGTCCAATACCTTTTCCTACAGAAAAAAATTAGTCAAATATAAAAAATCTGTGTTTTCCTTTTAGAAAAAGGAAAACCCAATTAAGGTAAAAAATTCAAGACAAAAAATCTAATAATTATTTTGCCACATAAGTATTAAAAAAAAATTTCAATTGAATTATATTTTAGTTACATGAATTGAACGGATGATTTGTGAGTGGAGTAGTATTTTAATGCTCAGACTTAATTCAATGAATTTAATTAGGAATGATGAGTGAGGAAATTCATAATCTCCTTCATTTATAACTCATAAATGTTTCTTTTCTTCTCTTTTTCCTCCGTATTTTTTGATTTATTCATTTTATATTAGAATTTTGAAAAGATTACATACATTTAATGATGAAATTTAAGAACATGAAAAATGAAAATATCAAAGTTATCGAGATATTTTCTTTAAAGTATGCATGATTGCTCATTTTCTAAAATTTCTATCTTTTTATTTTCTTCTGCTACATAAATGAAGGAAATAAATGATCTCGCAAATACTATTAAGACTTTGAACTATATTAATACTAAGCCAATATTGAGGTTTGTAAGCCCCAAAAGAAAGATTTCAGGTTCCCAAAAATCGAATTAAAATGTTAGATGATACATCAGTTTTTAGGTAAATCATTATATTTAAATATATTTGTGTTTGATTTTCTTTAATTCCCTCAATATTAGTACAATGAAAATCAAATATATGATAATAATAAATTTCATAATTTATTTTACTTGAGTCTTTAATATCTTATTTTTTAAAATCGAACTTTTATTTTGTGTTACATCATTATTCAGCTTGAAATTATTGCATTTTGTGCATGGAAGTCAGGAGATGACATGAACATCTATTTTTTTTTTTAACAAACATCATCATTTTATCATCATAATGAACAAAAATAATGTGATGAACAAATTATTTCATTTTTGTCTCTAAACAATGATTTTTTTTAACCAACATCACCATTTTATCATCATAATGAACAAAAATATTGTGATGAACAAATTATTTCATTTTTGTCTCTAAACAATGATAGATAATTTTTTAAAATCTTTTTTAATTTCAATCTCCCACTAATTGTTATTTTCATTGAGGATTACCTTTCTACTTCTTTTTTCTTCATGCATTATTTTTGGAGGATTTTGGTCGGGGGGTGGGGGGGCCAATTTAGGTGGCATATCTTTTGTACTAGCAAAATACTTTTTCCAGATTGTTTTTGTTTTTGTTTTTGTCACTTTTCATTTACTTTTTATATTATCCATAAAATAATAATTTGATTGGTAAATTTTACATTTTGGTTGTATTAGTTTTTCAAACTTCCAATTTTTACATATTGTTTATGAGAGATGTGATTAACACATTGGTATTTACTTCTAACTTAATAGTGATCGATAATTACTTTTCTTTTAGTTCAAATATCCTATTAATTGCTATTTTCATTTTTAAATTACCTTTTTCTCAGTCACTTATTTCCTTTTTATTTTTATTTTTATTTTTATTTTTTTTTTTTTTTTGGGGGGGGGGGGGGCGGCTCGCACTTTTCTTCAACCAACAAACTTATATTCTTTTCTATTTTGCTCATTTTTCATTTTTTTTTGAATTTCAAAAGCCTTTAAATAAATTTATTTATAGCAAGAAAGAAATAAAGGATAAAAACATTTAAAAGTGGCCTGAAGCAAATGTAAGAATGGTAATACAAGAAGGGTTTTACAAAGAGTAAAGAAGTCTAGACGGATAAAAGGATGTTTGGGGCCTGAATAGGACTTGAATAAATTTTCTTTGCAGTAGAAAGTTTGATAGCTATGGATGCTCGGAGCCCGATGTTCAAATTGATTTTTTAAAATTTTAAATTTATAGCTTAATTAAATGTTTTTAGAATATATACATGCTAAATATAACTATAGATATATATATTATTAATGGGATAGTTAAGCATGTGTCTCGAAACTAGTATATATATATATATATATATATATATATATATATATATATATATATATATATATATATATATATATATATATGTATGTATTTATCATATTGTTGGTAAATATGGTAAATATTTATCATATGTCTTGAATGATAGAGTGTACTACTATTAAATGGGGTTATGAAATTTAAAAAACGGATGGTGAAGTCCAAACGTGAAGGAAAATTTTGTTTTCACATGAATAAGTATTTGTTGCACAAGAGAATATCAATATCGATAATAAAAAAATTTAAAAATAGTCAAAGCAATAAAAATATATAAATATAATAAATTATTTGTGAAATAAAAAATTCAAGGAGATACAACTGATAATAACATATTTGAGATACAATATTTATTTATATCATTTATTTTAACATTAATTGCTATTTTTTAATAATTTTGTTCTTGTATATAGTTCTATTGGTTGACATGAGACACGTGCAAAGTACGTACATTAAATTAATCTGTTAATGTTATAAATGTATTTGCATTATAGTGAATGTCTATAAAGGAACTTGTATTGTAGTGGATACATGTGTTTATATTATAGTAAAAGTCTAAATAGAGGGGTTCTCATTCATTGTATTTCATCCCATTAAGAGAAATAAGAATTTCTCTCCTCTCTCTTTCTCTACAATATTCTTGTTCTTTCTTTATTATTTCATAACACGTTATCAGCACGAGACTCTACCATCTCAAAATTTGAAGGCTAAGGTATTATATATGTATTTTCCCTATTTCTCTTTTAATATGGCTAATCTTATGAAACTTGAGTTTGTTGCCCTTCAAAGTTCGGGCAAGAACTACCTTTCATGGGTGTTGGATGCTGAAATCTATTTAGATGCAATGGGTCTTGGAGACACCATTAAAACTGAAAACAAAGAATCAAACTAAAGTCATGCTAAGGTTATAGTATCTTGCATCATCATGTTGACGAAATTCTAAAAATTGAATATCTCACGATTAGGGTCCACTTATTTTCTGGAATAGCCTGAAAGGAACATATGACCACCTGAAGATGGTCATCCATCTAAATGCACGATATGATTAGATGCATTTGAGGTTTCAAAACTATAAGTCTGTTTATGAGTACAACTCTGTCATATTCAAAATTATTTCTCAATTGAAACTATGTGGAGATGCTATTAATGATGTCGATATGATGGAAAAGACGTTCTCCGCCTTTCATGCCTCAAATGTGCTTTTACAACAACAATATCGAGAGAAAGGTTTCACGAAGTATTCTGAACTGATTTCTCATCTTCTCGTGGCTGAACAAAATAATGATTTGTTAATTAAAAATCACGAGAACCGACCTACTAGATCTACACTATTCCCTGAAGTGAATGAGGTGTAAGCTCACCATGCTAGGCGTGGAAAAGGTCGCGGCTCTGGTCGTGGACATGGACGTGGACGTGGTCGTGGTCGTGATCATGGTGAAGAAAGAAATCATGTTCATGGTGTTAATCACTCTTCAAAGTAAAAACACCATTAAAAGGAAAAAGAAAAGCATGAGAAGCGTGAAACAGCTAGATGCTTTCGATGTGGTGGAAAAGGACACTATGCACGTGACTGTCGTACTCCCAAATACTTGGTTGAGCTTTATCAAGCATCAATAAAGAAGAAACAGAAAAATCCAGAGGCTAATTTTATCTCTGATAATCATGTTGACATCACATGTTTGGATGTAGCAGATTTCTTCGAGCACCCTAAAGGAAAGATAAATCACTTGATTGGTGATGGTTCTATAGCTACGGAAGAGTGAATTTTTTTTTTAGTGATAGTAGTTAGTGAATAAAAGGATCATGTAAAAGTAGTCATCTACATGAGTACTAATCTTTTAATTTTTGTGTTAATTAGTCTAGTTATATTATTGAAATTAATTTTTAAAAAAGTTCAATTTAATTTCAATTAAATAACTTTTCTCACATTTTTTTTCGAGAAACTTGCAATAACATTAATAAACTCTGCTTCTCTATAGCTTATTGCTACATGAAAAAAAAGGACAGACCACCTTTAACTTAATATAATTATAGGTATATTAGTATTGCTATTTAATTTTTCCGACGGTCAGTTCCGTCAAAGATTCTCTATAAACAAAGTTTGTTGAAATGAATATCACGGTCGGTTTCACTAAGCCTATTTAATTACTTGTTTATTTATTTGTTTGTTAATTAACTATAATGTTAGGATATGACATAATAAGAGAAGCAAATGGCTCTTAAAAGGGTTGGGAGATATATGGATAATCTAATTTGTTAACTATTTATTAGAAGATAGTTATTAATTTGTTATATTATTTAGTTTTTATTTTATACAAATCCTTAATACATATTTATCTTATTTCGTGTATGTTATTCTATTTGAAGATATGGATAATTCTCAAAGTAAGTTGTCCAATTATGAAGATATTTGTTTGATTGATTCTGGAGCAACACATACGATATTCAAAGATGAGAAATATTTCTCACTTAAACATGGGCAAGATAAATATTACTACGATATCTAGTAGTACCAATTTGATTGAAGGCTTTGGGAAAGCCATTATAATCTTGCCTAAGGGAACTAAACTCATCATAGATAATGTCATGTTTTCTCCTAAGTCTCGAAAAAATTTGTTGAGTTTTACAGATATCGTGAAAATGGTTATCATATCAACACAATGGATGAAATGAATCTTGAATATCTTGGTATCACCAAGAATGTCTCTGGGCAGACATGTGTTATAGAAAAATTCCTTGCTTTATCTTTTGGCTTGTATTGGACAAAGATTAGTGCAATTGAGGCACATTCTATAGTAAACTAGAAGTTTACTAATTCCAATACTTTCGTACTTTGGCATGATCATCTGGGACATCCTGAATCTATAATGATGAGACGAATTATAGAAAATTCAAATGGGCATCCATTAAAGAATTTGAAGATTCTTTCAAATGGTGAATTTTCTTATACTACTTGTTATCAAGGCAAGTTAATTGTGAGACCATCACCAACAAAGGTTGAGATTGAGTCCCCTGCGTTCTTGGAACGTATACATGGGGATATTTGTGGACCTATCCACCCACCTAGTGGGTCGGGTCGGCTAGATACTTCATGGTCCTAATAGATGTTTCTTCTAGATGGTCTCATGTGTGCCTATTGTCATCTCGCAACCTGGTATTTGCAAAATTATTGGCACAAATAATATGATAACGGGCATAATTTTCTGATAATCAAATTAAGTCAATTCGCCTTGATAATGCTGCAGAGTTTTCATCCCAAGCATTTAATGATTATTGCTTATCAATTGAGATAAAAGTTGAACATCCTGTAGCTCATGTTCACACTCAAAATGGCCTTGCTGAGTCATTAATTAAATGTCTGCAGTTGATAGCAAGACCATTGCTTATGAAAACTAGCACGCCTAAAGCGTGGTAGACCATTGGGGTCTAAGGATCGAAATCCTAGAAAAAAAACAAATGGTCAAGATGACACTACGAAAGAACCACATATGGAAGTTCAAGACTTGAGCAATTTTGATATCCATGAAGGAATGAATGAGCCTGAGACTCAAGAAAATGAGGAACTATCCATAAATTCAAGTGATGCTGGAATTAATCGATTAAAAATAGTGGTGGATTATGTATTTGCATATAATGTTGCAACAAAAATCATGCAAGACAGTGAGGATCTTGAACCTCAATCTGTCACAGAATGTCGACAAAGAAATGATTGGCCAAAATGGCAAGAAGCAATTCAATCGGAATTGAATTCACTTGTCAAGCGTAAAGTTTTTGAACCTATAACTCAAACACCTAATGGTATTAACCCTGTTGAATATAAATAGGTCTTTGTGTGAAAAAGAAATGAGAAAAATGAAGTACAAAGGTATAAAGCATGCCTTGTTGCACAAGAATCTTCACAAAGGCCTGGCGTTGACTATGAAGAGACATACTCACCAGTTATGGATGCAATAACATTGCGTTATCTTATTAGTTTCATTGTCCATGAGAAGCTTGAAATGCATTTGATGGACGTGGTTACAGCCTATCTATATGGATCACTTGATAATGAGATATACATGAAAATTCCTAAAGGATTTAAAATGCCTGAAGCATATCGTTCAAAGTCTCGGGAAATGTATTCAATTAGATTGCAAAGATCATTGTATGGTTTGAAACAATCTGGACGCATGTGGTATAACCGTCTTAGTGAATATTTATCTAAGGAAGGTTATATAAATGATGAAATTTGCCCATGTGTTTTTATAAAGAAAACAACATCGGAGTTTGTCATATTTGCTATTTATGTAGATGACATAAACCTTATTGGAACTCCAATAGAGCTTCAAAAGGCAATTGATTATTTAAAGAAGGAATTTGAGATGAAAGACCTTGAAAAGATAAAATTATGTCTTGGTCTGCAAATTGAGCATTTGAAAAATGGTGTCTTTATTCATCAATCTGCCTATACAGAAAAGGTGTTGAAAAGATTTTATATGGATGGTGCACATCCATTAAGTACTCCGATGGTTGTTAGATCACTTGATGTGAATAAGGATCCATTCCGACCTCAAGAAAAGAATGAGGAAATTCTTGGTCCTGAAGTACCAGATCTTAGTGCAATTGGTGCACTAATGTATCTTGCTAACACTACAAGACCTGATATAGCCTTTTCGATTAATTTGTTAGCAAGGTATAGTTCTGCTCCTACTAGGTGGCATTGAAATGGGATCAAACACATAATGCGGTATCTAAAAGCGACTACCGATATGGGCTTATTTTATTCTAACAATTGCAGTCCGGATCTTATTGGTTATGCTGATGCAGGGTATTTATCTGACCCACACAAAGCTCGATCTCAAACTGGCTACGTATTCATATGTGGAGGTACTGTCATATCTTGGAGATCTACAAAGCAGTCTCTCATAGCTACTTCATCAAATTATGCTGAGATAATAACTATTCATGAAGCAAGCCGATAATGTGTGTGGTTGAGATCCATGATACATCTCATTAGAGAAAAATGTGGTTTGAAATGTGACAAAGTACCCACAATTTTATATGAAGATAATGCAGCATGTATAGCACAACTAAAGGGGGGATTCATAAAAGGAGATAGAACGAAACACATCTCGCCAAAGTTTTTCTTCACACATGAGCTCAAAAGAATGGTGATATCAATATGCAACAAATTCGTTCAAGTGACAATGTGGTTGATTTATTCACCCAGTCTCTACCAACTGCAACTTTCAAGAAAATGGTGCACAAGATCGGGATGCAAAGATTCAAGGATGTTCTAATTAGGGGGAGTTAATACGCGTTGTACTCTTTTTCCCTTACGAGATTTTGTGCCACTGGGTTTTCCTTGTAAGGTTTTTAATGAGGTAGCCAAATTGCGTATTATTAGATATATGTACTCTTTTTCCTTCACTAGATTTTTTCCCACAGGGTTTTTTTCTAGTAAGATTTTAATGAGGCACGTTATTTATCAAATAGACATTCAAGGGGGAGTGTTATAAATGTATTTGTATTATAGTGAATGTCTATAAAGGTATATGTATTATAGTGGATACATGTGTTTATATTATAGTGAAAGTCTATCTTTTGAAGAAAAGTGAGGAGGAATTATGTAAGGACTTTCCATGTCATCATGCCACGTAGGAGCCATTTGGCATATATCTTTGCCATGTGGAGGCTTACATAAGCAAAAATCCTACACTTGGTGGAGTGTTCTAGAAAACTATAGAGATTTCCTATGGAAGACCTTGGAGTCTTATGGAATTTCTAGAAAAGTTCTTGGAAAACTCTAGACATGTAGAGAATTCTAGAAAGAAACTTATTTGTAAATATGTAAGGACTTGTACAATAATTATTATTTGCATATTAATCCCTAAATGAGTAGTATAAATAGGAGGCCATTCATTTGTATAATCATCAAGAAAAATTAATCAAGTTCTCTACATTACTAAAAGCTTCTCTTAGCAATTTTTTCTTATCTTCCTTATCCAACATTCTCTTAGCGATGTAGAGTTGAAAGGGCTTACTTGAGCTTACAAGATCGTGAATGATTCGTGAGCGAGTTGTCAAGTGTCGCACGGTGTGCTTAGTCGAAGTCTAAGTCCGTGACAATTATCACTATAAATAGAGGGGTTCTCATTCATTGTATTTCATCCCATCAAGAGAAATAAAAAATTCTCTCATTCTCTCTTTCTCTACAATATTCTTGTTCTTTCTTTATTATTTCATAACAGTTAAAAAGTATACATAATTATTCTATTGTAACTAATGAAATAAAATTAAGGAAAAAATTGTATGTTGCTTTTTCATTAATTAAAAAGATTTTAATAGAAAAGAAACAAAAAAGAATATTATTTAAAAATAATATTTTATTATATCCAAAAATGTTTCTAGTGTTAATAATTTAGATAAAAAATACCCTTATTTTTAATAATAGAGATATTTTTGAGCAAAATTATTACCAAACATTTTTTAACTTTAACGAAGAATATTACTGTTGAATTTCACACAATTTAAAAGCCTTCACTCTTCTCCATATCAAACTTTATCGCTACCTTTTTGATCAAATGCTGAAATTAATCCCAGTTATGTGATGGTACTAGAAATATAAAACTTGTAGTGCTGTATTATGTAAGGCATCAATCTTTGAGTCAAAAAGGAAGCTAGAGTTAGTATGCACTCTATTATATTTCGGTGAATAGCCAAAAAGCAGTTGGTATTGAAGTCTGAAGCTTACAAAAAAACTTCACAATCAAAAAGCAATTTGAGCTTTGAACAGTAGGAAACTTATTTCTGCACTCCAGAATCTTGAAAGAAAACCTTTATTTATTGGGCTAAGATATGGAACCATTTGATGAATATTCTGGGCCGGTTGGTTGCTGCTGTGTGATACAATGTATATTTCCACCTCCCAGTACAATTTCCCTAGCACCTTCAATTCCTACAACCTGCGCCCAAATCATTTTCATAATTAAACCATGACTTTTCTTGATGAAGTCATTTCATGTGTAGTCCTTAAGTACACATTACCACCTCTCAGTTACAATGTCAAAATGATAATGGAACTGTGTTCGTGTACCAGGAGTAGGTTTATCAATTACTAAACTAATGCATATGCATGAGGATGCATGACTACATCATTTATAATCATACTAGGCCCAATTTCGACACATTACTATTATAAAAATTTTGAACTTGTGTTTTCTTTCTCTATTCATAATTTAAACATCTACGTATTTTATACAAGTTCAAAATCTCATCCCAAGATAATTATTTTAAACTTATACTATATTGATACTAAACTTAAATTGGTTTATTTTTTCCTAAAATATAAACTGCAATATATAAACTTCTATAATTTCAATTTTTAATATAATAGCTTATTTAAAAAAAATCTCTAAGTTTCCTCAAATGTTAATATATAGCAATCTTGGCAAACTACTCAACAAAGAAAATAGCACCCAAAATAATGCCTTTGATTTTCTTAAGAATTAGATTTAAAATTGATATTCAAAAGAGTGAAGTGTTGCTCTCTTATATATATATATACATCTATATATATGTTCTATTTTTGAAAAAGTTACATTGTATGACACATGGAATAAAATTATTTTCCATTTTAGCCCATGTTTCAATTTATTACCTCTCTTTAGCCATCTCTAATTACTTTTTTATTTGTTTCTTCTTCTTCGTTCTTTTTTTTTCGCTTTTTTATTTGCTTTTTATCTTCTGCTTCTTCTTTTTTTCCTTTAATTTCTTCATTCTTCTTCTTTCTTTCTTTTTTCTTTTGCTTCTTCCTTCTTCTTTTTTTTCCTTTTTCTGTGTCATTCTTTTTTTTTTCTGCTTCTTCTGCTACTTTTTTTGTTCTTTCATAATTTTTACAATCAATTATATAGATATTATGTGAAAATTTATTATTTTTCTAAAAGAATGTGTAAATTTTTATAGATATGCCACTACAAAAATATATTCGCATAACATTGATATTATATTATTGATATCTAATGTATTTAATGTGATTGTAAATTTCATATTTTGATACTTAGAAACTGATTGAGAGTGATACTTATATTTATCATTACAAATTTAAATATTAATTATTATGTGAACTAAATTCAAAAAAAATTAAAACCCCATTATTGAAATTATTAAAAGTTTGAAAACTCACAAATAGGTTTTGAATTTGTTAAAAATTTTAACAAATTGATGATTGTGATTCATTAGTGGTATCATTTCGAAGTTGTGATTAAAATTTGAAGTCATTTGAAAAAGATGACCCAGTTCGGATGGAGTTTAGTAGTTGAAGATTGTGGGATATAACACAAGTTTTTGTATAAGTTGCCTAATTTTGTATAACAGTGTAAAAGTGTGTATAAGAACCTCTTATAAACTAGTTATTCATAGTAATTAGTCCATAATATGTCAATCTTGTATAAGTTTGTATAATTTTATATATTTCGTGTAAAAATATATATACACACCTTTTATATACTATAATATATTCTTGTACATTTTTATATATAATTAATATATTATCTACAGTAAATGTATAATATTAATTAAGGTTGTATAAAATTGTATACTGTGTGCAAAATATTGCAAATATAATTTTATAATTGTAATATTTTATATTGAATTGTAGAATGAATAATCTGTTAGAAGAAAAGAGGTATATGATATATGATAAATTGAGAGTAAGATCCAGCATTAAGCTATAATAATATTTGGGGTCGTTTGATAGGGAAACAAATAATTCCGGGATAACTAATTCGGATAGAAATAATTCGAAATTGTTATCCTAGCTTCAATGAGGAATAAGGAATAAATAGTTCCGGGATGGTTTATCTCACGTTTGATTGGAATAAAATCTCAGGATTAGTTATCTCGGGATTACTTATCCCAAATTTAGAATGGGATAAAAATAACACTATAATCCCGGGATAGCTTATCCAGAGATTCTATCCCAACCAAAAGAGAGACAAATCATACAAAAATTAATCTCAAGACTATTTATTCCTTCCCTCATTAAAAATAGGATAACAATCCCAAATTATTTCAATCCGAAATTAATTATTCCAAAATTATTTGTTTCCCTACCAAACGACACCTTATTGTTTTCATCTCTAAAGCAGCGATACTATATGAGCATCAAATATAATGATAATTTGTTTACTATAATATCATAACTTAATTATAATCCTTGAAATACCTATATATCTAAGTATTACACTCATATAGCCATATAATATCAAGGCATAAATTATCTTTTTATTATTTTTTCCGGTCTTCATACACTACTAAAAATAAAAAAATAAAAATTCCACCATAAATCAATAGAAAATATGTGTTATAAGACATAATTTTCCCAGTCATTTCCCATTGAACTTGTTCACTGGAAAAATACATGGTGAGAAACTTTTTCTCACTAAAACAGTGAGAAATTCCATGAATTTTCTATGTGAAAATACTATTACTTTTTTTCTTTTTCCACCGATAATCGGTAGAAATAATCATTTAATATTTTTCAACGAGAAATCAGTGGGAAAATAATAATCTTTTTAGTAGTGATAACTCCATTGGTGTTTTCTGAATCCAACTAATCTGTATTATTGTTCTAATCTTCATTCTTAGGTAAAACGTTCTCTAAATTTTGCTCCATTTTTAAAAAGTTAGTAGCATAATCTAAACGACATTAGAAATTTTTGTTAACAGTTTATTGTCTCCTCTTTTATTGGTGAATTTGTCCACGGAGCACAAATTTAAAGTATTATTCTGAAATTACTGATACAACCAAGTATGTAAAAGAATCAATGTTTTCAGTGCTTTAATATCTTGACTACAAAAGTTGCCTTTAATTACGAAATTGTATTATACAAATTGAAATAGTAATGCATGAAAATAGGGTAGAATGTTTCTATTAAAATAGGAAAAGTTATATAAATACTAAAAAAATAAGTAATAAATTTTATAAACAACCTTTTTTTAAATTACATATTCTACCATATATACTTCATAAATGAATAAAAGATAAATATTTTATGTACGGTATTTTCCCTATAAATAATGGAACTAATTATATCTCTTCCGATAGACCCTTGACTCAAGGAAAAACAAATGAAAACAATCTGTTTTCTCATGACTACATATTATTATTGGTTTTGACGAGTATGAGTAGGTGGTTTTATATCCTGATCAACTGAGATCGTTCTACGTGCCTGGTAATTTCGTATACTGGTATTCCCATTATGTTCAATGACCTTGCAAATAGTAACCAGATCAAGTTCTTTGCTTACCTCATGGTCTGGAAATGCCAGTGAGAGGACTCTAATAGCTTCTTCATCCCATTTTTTATCCCCAAATTGTGGAGTAATAATTGCACCATTAGCAATGTAGAAGTTCACGTAAGAAGCAGCAAGCCTTGTACCTGAAGTCCTAGGTTTAGCATCACCATCCTGTTAAGAAAATAGTAGGATGAGATCATAATGATTGACTCCAAGAAAGAACTGAGAAAGATGCTTGATTTTCTACTTTCAGATTGTAGTTCCTCAAGAAAGTAAGTAGAATAACGAAGCTGGGAAACTGCTTGGGGACCTTTGGAAAGATTACTATTGCATGGGATCTATAATGTCAGTAATATGATGTTCCTCAAGATATAATTTGGTTTCGGAGGATTATGTTTTTGCCAAAATACATAGGTTTATATCCCCTGGACCATGCATACTTCATTCAAACAGCCGTAACAGAAGGTCAAGTTACATTCGTCTTTTCACAAAACATGACTAAGAAGTCTGTCAAAAGCTTGGAATTAGAAGGCCATGCAATTGCTCTAGGGACTTTAATTTTTGAGTCAATTCGGCGATGCAAAAGGATAGGTGTTTCAATTAATTATATACAAAGATTTATGATAACTGTTCTATGAGCAAAAAGAAAGTTATGTTTCAACAGAGAGGAAGACAACAACAACAGCATACCCAAAGTAATCAACAGAGAGGAGACAGCATCACTAAAAAAAACAAATGTAATCCATGCGTAACTTATCTTTGATCCAATATTCTAACTGATAAATATCATCCTACCCATGAATGTTCTGCTTATAAATAGAAAAAGAAAGAGAATTAAATCATCATGCCTATATCATATTAACATATTCTGGAAAACATCGACTTGAGATGCATTTACTTTTTAGACAGCTCTGCGATTTTTCTTTTTTCTTTTTATTTTATGAATGACAACTGTCGAATATTACCAAAAAGGTACCAAAAACATCACCTGAAATAGTCCATCTGCCTCCTCATCTGTCATATAGAGTGGCCCAGGTACATGGAGTTTGATCACTTGTATTTTTCTACCATTGGCATCAGAAGTATTTTCAAGAACAGAGAGGGCTTCAAAGGATCTTTCATACTGTTGATCAGACGGATCATCAGTCCAAGACAATAAAACAACACCAGGCTTCACAAAACAGCACATGTTGTCAATATGACCATTTGTATCATCATCACCTGCAAGGTCAACAGTAAACTAACTATTCACTTCCCTATGATTATTTTGTAAAAAAAGAAAAAGAAAAGGAAACATCATCAAGGTCCAATGCATAAATTCTGAAAGATAAACAATAAAACGACGAACACATTGAACGGTTGACATCCCAATACACATTTGAAAACGACTCTTAAACTCTCTAATAAGAAATGTTTTATAGGTTAATAACACTCTTAAGTAACTAACAAAATTTCAATATGCCAACTTTGTTACTAAGATTAATAATCTTTTTATGTAGATCCCTTTGGATTGTTCATTAGAGAAAATTTTGAATGTGATTCTGCATTACAATTAAAATATCAACTATTTTAGATTATTTAAGTGTATTTTGATTCTGCCACAATGATATACCCGACTCAGTAATCAATTCTTTTCTCATCTTTCCTTCAACTAATTTCTTCTTTGCAAATATGAAATCCTTATAGTTCGCTCAGACTGAAAGGTCAATGTCATTAAGTTAGCTAATTTTATACTAGCAGGGGGGGACTTGTAATAATTTGGGATAAAAGGCAGTGGAACTGCATTGTTTCCCAACAAGGATCATACACAACTTCATGCATGTTGGAGAGTTTATGGGCAGAATTCAGATAGCGCTATACTGGTGTATGGACCTCACACCAATCAAGAGAGGGAAGAGCTTTGGGAAGAAATTGCAGGGGTTAAGGGATTATGGAATGATCAATGGGTATTGGGGGTGATTTTAATATGCGTAGATATGAAAGTGAAAGAGTAAACTGCATAAGAAGGTCCAAGGCTATGAGAACCTTCTCAGACATAACCCAGGATTTGTGCATTATTGATCTTCCACTGCAGGGAGCCTTCTACACTTGGTCAAGGGGTGAAAGTTGCATTCAAGCCTCCAGAATTGACAGATTCCTCATTTTGCCAGAATCTTTTAAAGCAGTGAAGTAACTTGCTCTCCCAAAAGCCTTTCTTTTTTTTTATTTTTTAAATCAAAAGGCTGGAATGGCCATCTATATATGTATATTTATATATATCAAAATGGAGTACAAATATATTAGGCCCAAACCCAAAAAAAACTAAAAACCAAAACAAAAGAAAAAGACAAAGCAACAAATAGGAAAGCGAAAGGGTCCTAATGCTTCTGAGAGTTCATCTTCCCCGATAGGAGCTAAGCCACAACTGAGGTAAGCGTCTACCAGTAAGAATCCTATCTTGCATGGTCGGACAAGATGATAATTGAGCTAACACAAACCATCTATTAACAAAACTGTCAATCTTCAACCTTTAAGATTTGTATCGTCTCCATTTCAGGACACCTCAAAGCTCTAACCAGGTGCCATGGAGTCGAAATCCAAAGAACTCTTCTATCTTTAGGCTGCATCAATTTTCAGATCTACAGCTCTTTCAGGTTCTGCTAGCTCTCTGTAATCGCCAACTTAGACTCTAATCATAAGCTAAAGCTGAGCAAGTCATCTATTGAAGCTCTTCCAACAGGTAGAACTTCCAGAGAAGTTAATACAACACATTAGATAGGGTTTCATTAGAAGATATCAACAATTCAAGGAGAAATGTTGAGACTGTATAATTGGTATTTGTTGCAAGATGACTTCAGTGCTTGTAATAACTGGCCACTGAAAGTATTTTGTTACTTTCCTGTCCAGTAGCTTCCTCTTTTGTTAGTACTTTGTGGGTCTTCTGTCTGTTAGTTGAATTTGCTGTGAGATCCTCAACCTTGTTATATCCTTTAGTGTTGCTGATTGTATCCTCTTGTTGTATTATGCTCTGAATATGTATAATGTACATTCTGTATTATGCTCTCCCAAAAGTCATCTCTAACCATAGGCTTATAATCTTGGAAAGCGGAGACTGGGAAGCTAGACCTCCATATTTTAAATTCGAGAATATGTGGTTCCAAGCTGAAGGCTTTCTAGGAAAATTCAAGGAATGGTGGTTGAGTTATGCTATCACTGGCAGCCCAAACTTTATTCTCTCACAAAAAACTGAAGAACTTTAAAAAGGACATAATAAGCTGGAACAGGGAGGTTTTTGGGGAAGATTGAAATGAGGAGAAACAAAGCACTTGAAGACCTACTCTCTATGGAGCAAGCAGCTGAAAGTAGCACATTAACACCAGTAAAATTTAATTAAATGCAAAATTTGAAGATTGAGTTGCAGCAATTGGCAAAGGCAGAAGAAACTCCTCGGAGACAGAAATTTAGGTGTTTGTGGCTAAAGGAGAGTGACAAAATGCCAAGTTCTTCCAGAGAGAGCGAACTCTCATAGAAAATACAACAACATTGACAAACTTAAAGTAGGATCAGAGATCAAAGATGATAAAGAGGTGATAAAGGAAGAGATCCTAGACTTCTATGAGAAAGTTGTACATTGAGTAAGAAACTTGGAGGAGAAGAAGAGGTCTTGGCGGTCATAAAGTCATGTACATTTTATAAGGCATCGGACTCTGATGGTTTCACAATGGCTTTTCACCAAAAGGCATGGGAATTTATCGTTTGATGTAATGGAGGCCCTTAAACACTTCCACCAGCACTGTAGCATGGTCAGATCTAGCAATTCCTCATCTATAGTCTTGGTTCCAAAAAAGAAAGGGGCAAACGAACTTAAGGACTATAAACCTATTAGCCTAATAGGTAGTGTACAAAATTACAGACAACGTTCTAGCAGAAAGGTTAAAGGTGTCATGAGAAGGCTGGCCTCTAATCACCAGAATGCATTCATAAAGGGCAGACAAATCACATATGCCGCTCTAATTGCTAACGAAGTCCTGGATTGGAGACTAAAGAGTGGTGAAGGTGGTATTCTTTGTAAACTAGACATTGGGAAGGCCTTTGACCAACTTAATTGGTCATACCTATACTCAATGTTACATCAGATGAGTTTTGGGGGAAAATGGATCAAATGGATCAGAATCCAGTATCATCACAGTGAAATACACAGTTCTGGTGAATAGAAGCCATGTGGGTTTTTTCCCCACAAAAGGGATTGAGGCAAGGGGACCCCCTATCCCCTTTCCTCTTTATACTAGCAATGGAGAGGCTGAGTAGGATGCTGGATAAAGCTAAACAGTTGCAGTGGACAAAGGGTTTTGAGATGGGGACTAGGAGCACTGTAAATGGGTCAGCTTATTGTATGCTCATGATACTCTAATCTTTTGTAGTGCAGACAGATTACAGGTCTTTACCTATATTTAACATTGCTCATTTTTGAAGCACTATCAGGACTTCACATCAACATGCTAAAAAGTGTGATTTACCCTATTAATGTGGTACCAAATCTGGAAGAACTAGCAGGAGTACTTGGTTGCATCATTGGCTTTTCCCCACAACCTATTTGGATTTACCACTGGGTGCCAAATATGGAGCCCTCTTCTCATATGAACAATCTGTTACACAGGCTAGAAGATTACAGGCCAAATATTCAGGCACCGGACAAGCTAACATGGGGCAATGACAAGGAGGAAAGATATTCAGTTAAAGCTATTCCAAAATGAGTGCTCACAATGACTTGATTGACAATTGGCCATGGAAGTTGATGTGGAAGACTAAGGTGCAAACAAAGATCATGTTTTTAGCTGGACAGCCTTTATGAAGCATGTTTAACCAGGACAATCTAAGTAAAAGGAAGATTCACGCTGTCAATAGATGTTACATGTGCCAGCAGAACTTCGAGTCAAACAATGACCTATTCCTCCACTGCAAAGTGACTTCAGAAATATGGAATATGTTTTTCTCTATCTTTGGCCTAAGCTGGGTAATACCACAGAGCATTAAAGAAGCAGTAGAAGGGTGATAACTTTTTAGACCTTGTTAGCTCTATGGTCTTGTCATAGTTTCTGATGTAAAGTAGCTAATGGTATTTTTGCTTACATAACTTTTGTAATTTATGCATCTACTTGATGCCAGTAATGAAATCTACTATTATTTCATATGAAAAAAACATTTCTACGGAAGTTTAATGGAGATGCATGGAAGCTAGATGAAAAAAGAAAAAAATTGAAGCTAGAGGTGTACCTGCAGTGCATACTACGGAGATTAAGGATATGTACAATGAACCGCATGAACTTAGCATGGAAGTGAGGCTTGACACCCAGGCCATTCAGGCCATCCAAAAGAAAGGAAGTTTCAAGTATCTTGGGTCTATTATCCAAGGTAGTGGAGAGATTGACAAGGATCTCACACATTGTATTGGTGTGGGGGGATAAAATGGAGGCTCGCGTCTGGGGACTTGTGTGATAAGAAGGTGCTATAGCGAGTTCTATAGAGTGGTTTAAACCAACTATGTTGTATGGGCAGAGTATTGGCCAGTCAAGGAATCTTATGTTCAGAAGATAATAGTTGTGGAAATGAGAATAATAAGATGGATGTGTGGGCTTACTAAGAGAGAGATAATTAGAAATGAAGATACTTGGGTCAAGGTGGGAGCAACCTCGATGGAGGACAAGATGCAGGAAGTGACATTGGGATGATTCAGGCATGTAAAGAAGAGATCAATAGATACCCCCATGCAGAGGTACGAGAGGTTGGCTATGGATGGTGTCAAGAAGGTAGGCCAAAAAGTATTGGGGGAGAGGTGATTAGACATGACATGCCGCAGCTTCATCTTACAGAGGACATGACCTTAGTGGGAGACTATGGAGGACACACATTAGGGTAGAAAGCTAGTAGGTAGTTGAGCGTTGTCCCACTTATCCTTACATACTAGTCATAGCAGTACTCTTGTAGTTTCTTGTTCTTCGATTCCTACATAAGTTAGAAAGAACATTGCGAATATAAGATGCCAAACTTCTAGGGGAAAATGCTCCATCAAGTTTTGATCAGTATTTTGACAAAAAAATCTTCTTTTTTCCATATCAGGTCCAATTCTTAAAACCTCACACACTAGGGTTAACCCCAAACTGCAGTTTACAAGTCTCCTTTCCAAATTTCCTGTCTCAAAAGGGCAGCTTTAACAAAAAAGGTTCGACCAAAAAGAAGTCTTGGAGACCTCCAAGTGGGAACACGCACATATATGAAAAGGCACCAATGGAAACTGTTGTGCTAATTAACCTATGAAATTTCAAGATTCTCAGGGCTGTTTTGTCTTATGCGAAAATGAGAATGGATGTGCATCATCTAAATGACACAACTAAGGATAGAACTTTGTTTAAGTCCAACAATACCACATGAAAACATGGACTTTTGCAGGTCAAGGACACAATTCGACTATATTAACTATGTCTACAGAAATATCTGAGTTCATGAGCAGAATGAATACCAAACAACCCTCGAGGCAGCCAAATAATCCTCCTGACTCCAAGATATGCTTTTAGTTCATTCTCAATCTGTTCTTTAGACAAATGGGGATTCCTGTTTTTGTTCAGGAGGCACTCTTCTGTTGTGAGACAAGTCCCTGAAGAGAAGATAAAGGAGGATAAGACAGCATGCTTTGCATCAAACAACAATCATAAGAGCGATATCTAAATTCAGAATACAATATGAGATTCGAGGAGCAGATGAAGACACCCCATGGAACTGGATAACCATGCAAGTGGATGAAAGTAAATAACAAATTACCATCGGAACCTTTCAACTCTTTCTTTCAGCATTCTAAATTCAATTTGGCACATCCAGTACTTTGTATTACTAGCTACAAAATTTAATATGTCATTTAGTTCAAGAGTTAATAATTAAGTTTTGTACAGAGAAGCTATGACGTGGTTTTTGGATTCCATACTTCACTTGCTTAATATCTTACAGGCAGATGATAGGGAGTTTGTCTATGACTGAAGTTTCATAAATAGATCACAGCTACCGAAATCAACTCTCTGAAATGGAGAAAGAGGCTCACTTTCAAACTGTAAAGAAATAAAGTCGAATTCATAAAATATATAAAATGTATCTACCTTCTCCATCAACATGAATGCTTCCACCTTCAAGAATCATAGACTGCGAAAACCTGGGGAGCTTTTCAATTGCCAAAATCTAAGTAAAAAGAACAGAATGGTTAGCGAAGGTGTATCTAATAACCAATAATATACTATCAACAAGACACATCTGCAGCATTTGAAATTTACAGACCTTTCTTGCAACAAGAAGGTCAAGACTCCAGTCTTTGTAACAGCCATCATCAACACCTAGATATCTCAAATATCACCATCATGAATGTGTTTTGCCAGAGAGAATGAAACCAAAAGTATCTTGCATCAATCCAAGGGCAACCATATGTTACTGAATATGGTTTTGAGACAGTATTACTATGGCATGACAGAACCAAAGCACACATGTGATTTAAGCAAACACACAGATATGTTTATCTTTGTGGAAGTTCTAGGCAATCAAAGCAGAATACTAAACACAGAAGATAAATATCCTGAGCCCTTCAACAGATCGTCAAACTACATTTCTCTGGATTCCATATGATATGACAAGCGGTAAAATAATCGTGTCATATGCTGGAGCTGAAATGCTAAGAAAGCCTCAAGGAATTGAGAAGGAAAAGGTCAACATCAAGTACCATCACGTCAGATTGGCTATTAGCTAAATTATCTGATGATTTACATCTCGGGAAAAAAGATTTCCTTAGTGGGATCGGTGAGAATTTTCCCTTGACAAAAAATACTCACATTTTTTACTCCAAGGCACATATAGCTTTAAACATCACCCTATGGAGGACTAATAGTTTTCTACAAACAAGATAATCACGAGTTCGAACTTTTAGTCCCGTAAATTGCAGATTGGAGACTGAGCATATTCGTTAAGCCTCCCAAGAAAAGGTAATTCCATAAAATTAATGGAAATCGGATTGCATTTTGTAGCTAACAGATAAAAGCTCCTGGAACAGGGAACTCCAGTTGACAGCTTTTGCGTGAAAAAAGAAAAACAGCATAGATGTTCCTCATAGATATCAAGAGTGGGATCAAAATCTCTTACCACCCCAGCTATTGAAAGTCCAATCAATCCCTGCAACACTTGACGCTTCATGTTCTGCATTTTCTGCGGTATTTCTAATGACAAACTGCATAGATAGAAAAAAAAATTCTTGCAACTTCCTGTGTGGTCCGACATTTAGAAGTAAATACAATTTGAACTCCACAGAAAGGAAACAGTAGCTCACAGTTGGACCAGTATCACGAAACCAAGAATCATTCATGCTCATCTCCACAACCCTGATATGTTTAGGCAACAAGCAGCAAGCATTTTCCCACTGTACAACATAGATATGTGTTAGAACCACAAGCTAGGTAATATGATTCTTTTAGAACTAAAGCGGGACTATAATGACGTAATAAGAAAACTTTAATGGTGCCTTCATTAACTGCCAACCTGAGCAGCACTAGCACAGACGGTTACTGGTTCAAATCTTGAAATAGCAGATGCTACAGTTGCAAATACACGCTGGCCATGGACTGCATTATTTCGCCAGTTATCTGGACGCTCCTACATTTCAACAATAAAGCTATCAGCAAATAAACACCCAAAATTTTCTCTGGTTCTTTTTAAGCATTACTACCAGAATATCGTGCTGCAAGGAAAGTTAAGCCGAAATGAAAGGAAAGGAAAAAGAAATAAAATTGGGAGGTAGTACTAATTGGAAAGGGAAGAAGATATTACTAATTGATCAGGGAAGAAGATACATTGCCTTAAGAGATTATAATGAGTCATGTCAAGATGTCAACCATACGGATGGTATCATAAAATGTCATTAAGAGAATGCAAAATCTGCAGTTCAAACAAGGAGACCGCTCACATTGCTAAATCTACTCAATCAGCCATGCTCCAAGGCGAATTAAAGATTTGAAGTTTATGGGTTCTAATTACTCTAGTTTTCCATCGAACCCACTACTCATTTATACGACAAGGATCATAGTTTATATATGTAATATTTAGCGGATTTCCCAACATATATACAGGATTTGGGCTATAGGGTTCTGCCAAATCCGTATAAGATACTATACATCCATACTCTACTAGGATGGAACTCCAATACAAAATTTCAAATAGACTTTTGACACATGATACGAGAGGGAACTAAAGACAACTTTAACAGATAAAAGGAGAGTATCAAGAACTGCGACCGTAGTTTGCTGATGAGATCAAGTAAAGCTTCTTCTCACTTGCAACAGAAACAGCTTTAAAATATTAGAATGAAAATTTGCTCTTAAACAAGAAGCGCAACGAAGCGGATTCCTGAATGATATGCAAATTCACATAAAACAATGAGTTGCCCCAATTCCACTCATCCTGATTGGCACAACTATGTTGCTCGGACTCTCAAGAAATGTTACCCCACTGTATCGAATCCTCCGAAAATGCACTACTTTTGGTGGATCCGACATGCACCTGGTCAACATTTTCAAAGAGTTCGAGCAACATAGGCACCAATACTGAATTTTGCAGCTACACATTGACATGTTACTGAATTATCTGCTATATTTGATAAGCATAAATGCATTCTCACTTATCAATTATCCAAGGATTGGAGTCTATGGGGTGAGATTATATATATTTACATACATTATTTTATTTTAATTCATAAATTTATCTATTTTACTATTATTAGTATTGTCATTATGTTTTACTGCATATGCATTCATGGTCCAAGATGTAAGCAGTGGTTTCTGCTAAACCCCAAGTGAAGGGATTTCAAGTGGATTAAGAAATTCCTATTGAAATTCATCAAATTTTCCAACATGAAGAAACTAATCTGAGCTAAAAAGTTAAGAGTAGGACAAGCAGCCATCCAAAAGGAAACTGCGCAGATAAAACTTCTCTACCTAAACGGAGGCAAACGTCCATGAAGGGCCATCATCATAGTCCACACAGCTAACTAACCTAAGCCTAAAAAGAAAGAACCCGAACCCGAACCAGAACCAGAACCAACAAACTTGTACCAAAACTTTTAAATTAAGCAAGAAGAGTACCATAAACAACTAAAAATTGGAACATATTAACCTATTCCGAGAAAGAGTAATGGGCATAAAAATGTCGGTGAAACAATTCAGCAAGATAACAAGTTGAAGAAAGTGCGGAAGGAATCGAGAGTTCTCACAGGCCAACCCATCCAACAACAAGAGTGGGGTTCCCATTCTGCAGGCATACGGTATCCATTTTCAACAGGCGTCCCTTTCAGATCCATCAGTGAGCTCTTCTTCTCCCTCAGCAGAACCAACACAAGCTTGCCTATATAGAAAGAAAACAAAAATAAAGTGCTCGTGAAACTGTAACGATTCTTTTTTGTAATTCCAAAAAGAAGATTCTTCAGACGATGGGTGCCGTGCAACTCATTCTTTTCCTCTTTTACTATTAAAAATTTGAAAAGAAGGGAATCATCACATGTGATCTTTGATTAAAGTAGAGAATTTGTATTTGCTTTCACACCACTTTTAAATTTTCAACTGCTTTTTAATGTTATCTATATCGCACGTGATCTTTGATTAAAATTGAGAATTTATACTTGCTTTCACACCACTTTCAAATTTTACTGCTCTTTAATCTTTTCTATATTACTAGTTTTTGAATATGTGTTGCTTATATTTCTTATTAATAAGTATAATATTTTTATAATAATATAAATAAGTTTAAAATAAGTGATAACTTATATGAAATTTTAAAGCGGAGAATACAAGCTAAGTTAATAAAAAGTGAGTCTATTCAATTGATATTTATTGTTCTTTTAAAGATCAATCTTATTGAAAATTTGCATCATAATATGAAGTTGAAAGGATATTCTTCATTTTTAGCAAAGAAGGAAACTATTTTTTAATAGTACTAGTCTTGAACACATGGTTTGCACATGAGTCCCAAGGGCATTGCAACAAGTATCACAAATTGTTATGTAGAACAATATATGTTTAAATAGTAAACAACATCTATTTGAATTACATTTTTGTTGAAGATCAATGCTTAGATATTCTCCGAGCCTACAAAAGCAAAGCACATTGTAATAAGTATCACAAAATATTCAGTAGTAAAGTATGAATTGAAATAGATACACAATTTTATTGTGAATTACATTTTTGTGTTATTAGTTGCCAACAACTACTCTATATTTACTTAATACTTCCTCATAGGCGATGTGCCTTTGTATACGTGCCATTTTTTCGGTTGGTCTGTCATGACCAAGACTGCTGTTGTGGCTATTAATATCCCTAAGTGCCGTGTATAATTGTCCATAAGAGAAAACATATTGGGGCTAATACCAACCAACATTAATAGGTGATTTTGTCCTTGAAACTATATTGGTCAGTTGTATAACTATAATGATCTGTTTATGAACTTCAATAGTTGCAAAGAGTTAAAAGAAACTATACACATTTTCCTTCACCAAACATACATCTAGTCTCTTGTACAAAAAGAAAGGAATATATTGCATATGTTATAAACATATTTGTGTTGTAGTGAATGTCTATAAAGGTATTTGTATTGTACTGGATACATGTGTTTTTATCATTGTGAAAGTCTATCTTTTGGAGAAAAGTTAGGAGAAATTATCCCTATAAATAGAGGGGTTCTCCTTTATTGTATTTCATCCCATCAAGAGAAATAAGAACTCTCCTTCTCTCTTTTACAATATTCTTGTTCTTTCTTTATTATTTCATAACACGTTATCAGCACGAGTCTCTGCCTTGAGCACTCACTTTGAAAGATCTGAGGTAAGAAAAATCAAAGTTTTCTTAGAAAGATGAAGGTTAGTATTTCTTGATATTTATGTATTTACTAATAACAATATCGATTTTGTATATGAACTTGAGGAACGACTTATTGATTCACTTGTTGTTCCAGAAGAACAATATTGTGAAAAATATATTTGTTCTAAAAGAACAATATTGTGAAAATATATTTGTTCCAGCAGAACAATATTGTGAAAATATGTAAGAGAAATCATCTATGCATACCTCGATTTGCTCCCGAAGTAGCAATATCTTAAAAGAGGTTTTAAGCTATCATACCTTATGTGGTTAAGGCATATTTAGATGATCATGTTCCATTCCTGAAGAATGAGAAATTGAGAACTTTTGATAAATGTTACAAATATAGATCTAATACAGATCTAGTCCCTGAAGTGAAATCAAAGCATCAAAAATCCATATGGATGCAATGGGTCTTGGAGACACCATTAAAGTGAAAATAAAGCATCAAAAATCCATATGGATGCAATGGGTCTTGGAGACACCATTAAAAGTGAAAGCAAAGCATCAAAAATCCATATGGATGCAATGGTCTTGGAGACACCATTAAAAGTGAAAATAAAGCATCAAATCAAAATCGTGTTAAGGCTATGATATTCTTGCGTCATCATCTTAACGAAATTCTTAAAATTGAATATCTCACGATTAAGGATCCATTTGTTTTGTGGAATAGCCTAAAAGAAAGGTATGACCACCTGAAGATGGTCATCCACCCAAAGGCATGATATGATTGGATTCATCAAGACTATAAGTCTGTTCATGAGTATAGCTCATCAACATTCAAAATTGTTTCTAAGTTGAAACTATGTGGAGAAACTATAAATGATGTTGATATGATTGAATATGTGTAGTATACAAAATTAATTGAGAGCTCCGGAAGAGCTAATGTATTACTACCTGAAGGAATGAAATTGTTTTGGTAAGTCTCAAAAGGAAACTTATAAGTTTCAAGGACACTGAAAAAAAAAATTTGAGACTATAAATTATGGGAAGATCTAATATCTTCATGATACTACAACTGAAACGGGTTATAAATATTTATGTAAAAGATTACCCACCGGTTTTTTTTGTTTTGTAGTACATAAATATGGGTATGATGATGAAATCACATAGGAAAGTAAACTAGAAGTTTACTGAAATAAGTTGGCATAACCGGTTGGCCATCCCGGTTCAAATGTGATGCAAAAATAATTGAGAATTCACGTGGCTATATGTTGAAGAAATAAAAGATTCTTCAAGAATTCTCTTGTGTTGCTTGTTCTCGTGATAGAGTGATCTTGATCAGCTAAGATTGGAATTATATTCCCTGAAATTTTGGAACTTATAAAAGGGTGAATATGGGCCCATTCACCTACCATGTGAACCGTTTGCTAATAGATGCATCTATGGAATGGTCACATGTGTTTTGATATCAACTTGCAATTGATTTTTGTAAGGTTGTTGCTCGAATTATTAAATTAAGAGCATAGTTCCAAATTATAAAATCATGTTGATAATGCTGATTCATGTCTATGTTGGTTTAGCAAAAATTGTAAGCCTCCAATTATAGCTAAATCATTGGTTATGAGAATAAAACTCCCAAATAAAATTTGGTATGAGATATGTTTATTTAACATATAGCAACACTTGAATGCATCAAGCCAACAAGGTTCCCCTATCACAATTGGTTCAGGGTCAGGGACCAAATAATTCCATCTAAAATTTGAATGTGCGATATATGATTTAATTGACCCACCACAACGCACAAAGATGGGTCCCCAAATGAGCTTGGGGAGTAAATGTTAGTTTTTCTAACATTAGGGGGAGAAGTGATTAGCAACTGAAAATTGAGTGTGGGATGAATTATCTAGATCCTTGGGAAAAAGAAAAAGTGAACTTAAAGTTCAATAGATAATTCACTTGCAAAATATTGCAAATCAATTGCCAGATATATTTGTTAACTCTATTTTATAATTTAGTTGCAAATGCTCCAATGAAAAGTCCTTAAAGGACAGAGTCTATGAGACGCCTGAAGCGTGATAGACCAAACGGTTCCAAATATAGAACTTCTTGAAGAAGGAGAGTAGCAAGTGCTTAAGATGGTCATAATGATGAGGCAAGTGCTTTAAGAAAGCACCACGACATAACACTTCATAAAACCTTGGCAAAGGTTCAGGTACCTGAAAATGACAAAAAATGAAGAGATCTCAATAAGTTATGTCGCATTAGAACTGATCCTCGACGATATTTTTGATACAATATAGTGCGCAATATTGTAAAAGATTGTGAGGATCTAAATTCTACGTCTATTAAAGCATGTTGATGTAGAAATAATTATCAAGTGAAATGATGCGTATTGATAAGAATAAAGCTTATTGGACCTGTAGTCCAGACACTAGAAGATGTCACACATTTAAATACTAATTAATGTTATCACTTGACAAAATTTGTACGAAAATCATGAAGGATTCGAAATGCCTGAAGCATTTACAAGTTTCTTTAAACTTGTTCATAATTCTTATATGAGGAAATCCTTGGTTCTTGAAGTACCATATCTTAGTGTGATTGATGCACTAATATATCTTGCTAATACTACAAGGCATAACATTCGGTTAATTTGTTAGCAAGTCTCGATCTTGTTGGTTATGCTGATGCTGGATATTTATCTGACCCACACATACAGCTCGATCTCAAACTGGCTACGTGTTCATATGTGGAGGTACTGCCATATCTTGGAGATCTACAAAGCAGTCTCTCGTAGCTACTTCATCGAATCATGCTGAGATAATAGCTATTCATGAAGCAAGCCGAGAATGTGTGTGGTTGAGGTCCATGATACATCTCATTAGAGAAAAATGTGGTTTAAACTGTGACAAAGTTTCCACAATTTTGTATGAAGATAATGCTGCATGCATAGCACAACTAAAGGGAGGATTCATAGAAGGAGATAGAACGAAGCACATCTCGCCAAAGTTTTTCTACACACATGAGCTTCAAAAGAATGGTGATATCAATGTGCAACATATTCGTTCAAGTGATAATGTGACTGATTTATTCACCAAATCTCTACCAACTGCAACTTTTAAGAAGATGGTGCACAAGATCGGGATGCAAAGATTCAAGGATGTTCTCATTAGGTGGAGTTAATACGCGCTGTACTCTTTTTCCCTTGCGAGGTTTTGTCTCACTGGGTTTTCCTTGTAAGGTTTTTAATGAGGCAGCCAAAATGCATATTATTAGATATGTGTACTCTTTTTCCTTCACTAGATTTTTTTTCCCACTGGGTTTTTTCTGGTAAGGTTTTAATGAGGCACATTATCTACCAAATAGACATTCAAGGGGGAGTGTTATAAACATATTTGTGTTGTAGTGAATGTCTATAAAGGTATTTGTATTGTACTGGATACATGTGTTTTTATCATTGTGAAAGTCTATCTTTTGGAGAAAAGTTAGGAGAAATTATCCCTATAAATAGAGGGGATCTCCTTCATTGTATTTCATCCCATCAAGAGAAATAAGAACTTCTCTCCTTCTCTCTTTCTCTACAATATTCTTGTTCTTTCTTTATTATTTCATAACAGCATATGTATATATGAGAAGTACAGTCCTCTTTTTTTTTTTGTCATTAATGGTACAAATACAGTCTTCAATAGGGGTCTCATAGAAAAAACTGATTTTGTTTCATAAAATAAATATTTTCTCTTTGATCTCCCAATCCATGCTCTTTTGTCTTCAGATTTTCATCGTTTAGGGAATATCATGCTTCATTGTCCTATGTCATTGGAGCTGACCCTCTTTTTTATGCTAACGAGAATTCTGACTATGTTCATACTATTCTGGATAATCAAACAATTCTATAAATTGACTCATATCAAGATATGACATGAATATAAAGTACAAACATTAAATAAATTGTTACATACCCGCTGATTTGATTCAATCCAATGATCGATGAAGGTTTAACATATTCTTGATATCCATTTGTATAAGATGCTTAATGAACAAAGTTTAATATAAATTCCTCATTATTAATTAAGTTTAATTCTATTTAATAAGTGAAGGAAAACAAAAAGTCTATAAAATCAATATTTGGTGTAAGTTTTCATACGATTTAGTTATTGGAGGCAGCCAAAACGTTGGGGGGGTTTTTAAAATATTTTTTTGATTATTTTAATGGGGTATTATTTGATGCAAGTTTTCATAGTATTTAGTTGCTGGAGCAATTATTTAAATTGCAGCCAAAACGTTTCGGGGGGTCTTTGCAAGACGTTTGTTTTTTTTTGTTGTTATTTTAATGGGTAAAATTTGTTAGACCCTCTTTTTAGCATTTAATAATCTTTAATCTTTCTAAATTTGCAATATCAATGCGGCCAAAAGGGGGGCCTTTAATCATATTATTAATCTTATTATTATATAAGCGAAAAGTCTTTATCTTAAAAGTTGAATTATTATTTTTTTTTATAATAAATTATATTATAATAAAATATTTAATTAAGTAGTAATATTTTATCATTCATTGAATAAAAATAGAATTAAATATCTAATTAAATAGTAATATTTAAAAACATTAAAAGTCCAAATTATCATATTTATAATCTATAATAATATTCTAAAAGTGAAAAGCCCTATTTTTGAAAGTTGGATTACAAAATTACTCTTCAAAAATTAATTTAAAAAGTTATATCATAATTTTTCCCTTCATAAAAAATAAAAAATACTTTCTATTATTATTAATTCCCAAAACTTATTTATCTTTTTGTCACACCCCGCCTTGGGGGGTATGACTGGCACCTGGTGCCCTACTAGGACCTGACCTGCTGGACTGTTAAGCCTGGGCGCATTTGGCGCCTGGCTGGCTCTAACTCACATTTCTGGAAATAAAGGGCTATATGACGGCTGTAAATACAACCCCCGGCCCATTGGCCTATAGCCTCCTGTACCTGCACTAGCAGCTGACCAGAAATATAGTAATTCAGGGAAACCTATGCGGGCCGACAAGGTCACCATGCTGTCTAGTTATCTATAACTCAAACATAGCATACTAAGAAGCTACATGACCGGCAAGGTCACCACTACTGGCGAACTATGGCCCCACACGGCCATTACAAAAGAAAGAAAGAGTAAAGGCAACTATACAACTGCACGGCCCCACACGACCGGCTCATCTGACCACAGGGAATACATACAGACTGCAAGCCTCTAGGAATAGTAATAGAACTGGCCGGGACAGGGACCCGACCTACCCGTACTATATACAACAAAAGAAACTGAACTACACCTCTGAAATTCAGCCTCCGGATGACTACTCAACCGCTGACAGGGAGTCACGTAGAATCGCCTGCTCGTCTATGAGTACCTGCAGGCAAGTAATGCAGCGCCCCACTGGGCGTCAGTACCACTAGTACTGAGTATGTAAAGCAACTGAAATAATATAACTGAAAACAACATCTGAAAGCAATACTATGACCGATGAAGCAGAAGTAGGAGGAATAACTTAACTGTCTGATGAAGTGGATCGTACCTGTTCTTACTGATACCGAAGGAAGTAGGAATCATACCTGGAGGCGTATCATTCTACTACCAACCCACTCGCGTCTAATACAACATAGCATAGCATACATAACATAACATAGCACACACAAACCTTACCCGGCCCCCATAAGCCGGGAGGTACAATCAACACAGAATCTATGCCCCTACCCCGGTCATCCCATCTCCTATAGTGGCTGTAAGCATCCTGCCGGTCCCTGGGTATGCACTTGGGCTCGCTGAGCCCCTGACTATAACTGTATCTGAGTCCGAAGGACTCTAAATCAACACCCCGGGCGTACCCGCTCGACGGGGGTGTATAAGGGCCGACCAAGGCACAATATGGGGAACCTGGCATCCCATCTTCGTCCCCTTGTGGGACGGCATATCACTCCGTAGAGCGACGTATCCTCGTCCTCTGGCGGACGAGTCGATACAACTATTAACCCTGGGCGGTCAGGGATGCTAGGTAATCCAACCCCAATCAATACAACGGTCTCAACTAGTCATGCTGTCTGTGTATCTCATAAGCTATGACTAACAGGTGTAAGGTATCATATAAATCACATACTGAGCTAATAATAGTAATCTGTAAGTGTCTGATACATGCTGAGACAGGTAAGTATAAATATGAATATAGCCTCCTGTCAAACTGTACTGGGGCAAAGGTTATACAAGAAGGTGTTTCTGCTGAAAGCTATACTGTTTACTGAGTTTCTGTATTAACATGATTTCCTATTTCTAACATGCTTTCTAAACTTTATTTAGTTACTATTCTATGTCTGGAATACTTTACGGATACTGTACTACTTCACGAGGCTTCAGCTAAACACAACAATATCTTAACATGGCATATTACATCATATACTGAATATACTGGGCAATCTTAATCACTTACGTCCGAATCTATATCATGCGGATAGATATCGTACACATTACAACCCAAAACTTCTCGTATTGCACCAATATTCATAATAACACAATAATCGACTTCTGAACATTCTACTGGTCTGTAAATTACCATACTGTCTCAATATTTCTTAACTTGCCGAGGAAACTAACTTTACATACCTTATCTTTGAATATTCGTCCGTCGGACGAGGCTCGGCTGGTACTTCTACTATTTTCTCCCAACTGCATTCATAAATACGTCAATCAATACTAAATACAATGTTATTGTAAAGAGAGACGTTACTTTCAATTTAATTTATAGCCTAAACTTAGGCTTATCGAAAGACGGTCAAAAACTCGCTATTTTTCAGCGGCCCAGAAGGGAGGATTATTTACTTCTCAGCTAGGAACACATAGACATTAATTTAGAGCAATTCTACTTACTTTAGTTCGGCGGCTCGCCGATTTGTCGGCCGTATTTCGCAAAACTAATTCCGTAGAAATGCTCTCTGCTGTTAAATACTCGGGTATCTGGGATTAATTTGGGTTTGGGCAGCGTTTGGCAGTGTAATCGGACAAAAATATTTAATTTTCTTCGTCTTCCCTCTGTTCACAGCGTTTCTGGAAATTTTACTAAGTGTTAAATGATTTCCAACCGAAGTGGGGGCTTTATATACTTGAGCCTGGACAAGGGCAACGTGTCACGGAGCCATCGCAGAGGCCTCACCTCCGTGACACGCTGCCATCGCGGAGGGGCTCTGCCTCGGCTCCTCCCGCAATGGTTCGACGGGTTTCTCGTCCGATCTTTTTCCCGAGCCTTTCCCTAGCACGTATGGCCTTCAAATATGCTTAACCAACGTGCGAATAGGTCATCTAAGTGCCGGGAATTCTACGGGGTATAACATTCTCCCCCCCTTAGGAACATTCGTCCTCGAATGTACACTGTCATCAAGAGGACTACTTACTTTACTTTCTGGAAAAATTTTGGCAGAGTTTCCCCTGTAATATGGACTATCGCAAAAACCTGAAATGCAGAAAAGTCCAACACAGGCTCCGCACACAATGATCTAAGATTCACTGGATAACTAAATATCACTTCTTCTTTACCATACATAAACATACAATCATAAGATACTGTATAAGTAACGATACGGACATACCTGTCGTCTGACTAGGCCTGAAATAGGTGAGGGTATCTGATTTTCATATCTTCTTCAGCCTCCCACGTCATTTCTTCCCGATTTCTGCTACGCCATAATACTTTGACAGACGCAACATCTTTAGTTCTCAGCCTGCGAATCTGTCTGTCTAAGATGGCTACGGGAACCTCTTCATAGGCTAATTCTTCTGTGATCTGAACATCCTGAACTGGAACTACTGTAGAAGGGTCCCCTACGAACTTCCTTAACATAGAAACATGGAATACTGGGTGAACAGATGCTAACTCTGGAGGCAAGTTTAACTCATATGCCACGCGGCCTATTCTTCGCCGAATCTGATACGGCCCAATGAATCTTGGGCTAAGCTTGCCTTTCTTGCCAAACCTCATTACCCCTTTCATCGGGGACACTTTCAGATATACCCAGTCGTTTACCGAAAATTCTAGATTTCTGCGCCGTCTATCTGCATATGACTTCTGACGGCTCTGAGCGGTCAGTAAACGTTCTCGGATAAGCTTTATCTTTTCCTCGGACTGCCGAACAATGTCTGGGCCAACTAATGCTGATTCTCCTATCTCAAACCAGCCTACCAACGATCTACATTTCCGCCCGTACAATGCCTCGAAAGGCGCCATCTGAATAGCTGAATGGTAGCTGTTATTATAAGCAAATTCGATTAACAAAAGATGTTCATCCCAGCTACCCCCAAAATCTAACACACACGCTCGTAGCATATCTTCGAGCGTCTGAATTGTACGTTCAGCTTGCCCGTCTGTCTGAGGATGGAATGCTGTACTCAGATTAATCTGCGTCCCCAGACCTTTCTGAAATGACTGCCAGAACCTAGCTGTAAACTGTGCCCCTCTGTCTGAAATGATAGATGCCGGCACTCCATGCAATCTAACTATTTCTCTGATATACAATTCGGCATAATCCTCAGCTGAGAAGGTAGCCCTTACTGGCAGGAAATGAGCTGATTTTGTCAGCCTGTCAACTATTACCCAAATGGAATCATTTCTGCGTCTAGTACAGGGTAACCCTGTTACAAAATCCATGTTTATTACTTCCCATTTCCACATAGGTATCATTATCTCTGGAGTCAAACCACCCGGTTTCTAGTGCTCTGCTTTCACCTGCTCACAATTAGCACACCTAGACACAAATTCGGCTATCTCAGTTTTTATACCTGGCCACCAGTAGATGTCTCTAATGTCGTGGTACATTTTCGTCGCCCCTGGGTGAAGGGAATAGCGAGCGTAGTGTACCTCATGCATGATCTGTCCGCGAAGTCCTGAGACATTCGGGACACAAAGGCGGCCCTTACAATATAGCACATCATCCCCGGTTGTCTGAAAATCTGGCTCCTTACCCTTCTGAACTCTATCTCTGAGCTGGACTAAATCGGGATCCTCATACTGTCGTTCTTTTACCTCCGCAACTAGCGATGATACTGCAGAATTCTGAATTATGGCCCCATTATCTCTTGTTTCCATTACCCAAACGGCTAGTCCAGCTAACTGATGAATTTCTTTAGCTAATTTCTGTTTCTCAGGTCGCAAATACGCCAAACTCCCCATTGACTTACGGCTCAGGGCGTCTGCTACAACGTTAGCTTTTCCCGGGTGATACAGGATGTTCACATCATAATCCTTCAACAATTCTAACCAGCGACGTTGCCGCAAATTCAACTCCCTCTGAGTAAAAATGTACTGTAAGCTCTTGTGATCTGTATATATATCAACATGGACGCCGTACAGGTAATGCCTCCACATCTTCAAGGCATGAATTACTGCGGCCAACTCTAGATCATGGGTGGGGTAATTCTTCTCGTGTTTCCTCAGCTGCCTGGAAGCATATGCAATTACTCTACCATGCTGCATCAACACACAACCCAATCCGACACCTGACGCGTCGCAATAGACTGAATAACCTTCTGTGCCTTCCAGCAGTGCTAGTACTGGGGCGGAGGTTAATCTGTCTTTCAATTCCTGGAAACTCTGCTCGCATGCCTCCGTCCACGAAATTTTGCTGCTTTCTGTGTCAATTTAGTTAAGGGTGCTGCAATGGTTGAGAATCCCTCAACGAACCTCCGATAGTACCCTGCCAACCCCAGAAAGCTATGAACTTCGGTCGGGGTGGTAGGTCTCGGCCATGACTTAACTGCTTCTATCTTCTGCTTGTCTACCTGTATACCAGCGTCTGAGACAATATGCCCTAAAAAGGCTACTGAGTTAAGCCAGAATTCACACTTCGAAAATTTTGCGTACAACTGGCGGTCCCTGAGAATCTGGAGCACTGTCCGCAAATGAGTCCGGTGATCTGCTTCAGAGCGAGAATACACCAGGATATCATCAATAAATACTATCACGAACAAGTCCAGGAAGGGTCTGAAAATACTGTTCATCAGGTCCATAAAGACTGCTGGGGCATTCGTTAGCCCGAAGGACATAACCAGAAATTCAAAATGCCCATATCGGGTCCTGAATACTGTCTTAGGAATATCCCTCTCACGTACTCGGACCTGGTGATATCCGGACCGCAAGTCAATTTTAGAAAAGTATCTGGCTCCCTGTAGCTGATCAAATAAGTCATCAATTCTGGGAAGCGGATACTTGTTCTTTACTGTAACTTTGTTTAACTGCCGATAATCTATGCACATTCGGAGCGAGCCATCTTTATTTCTCACAAACAAGACTAGCGCACCCCATGGGGAAGTACTCGGCCTGATAAAACCTTTATCTAACAAGTCTTTCAACTGCTCCTTTAATTCTCTGAGTTCTGCAGGAGCCATACGATAAGGAGGTATTGATATTGGCTGAGTGCCTGGTAGCAAATCAATAGCGAAGTCTATTTCCCTTTCTGGGGAAATACCAGGTAACTCATCAGGAAATACATCTGGAAATTCATTTACCACTGGGACAGACTGGAGTGTCGGAGATTCTGCCTGGACATCCTGAACTCTGACAAGATGGTAAATACACCCCTTAGATATCAATTTTCTCGCCTGAAGGTAGGAAATAAACCTACCTTTTGGCGTCGCGGTGCTGCCCTTCCACTCCCGTACTGCCTCCCCCGGGAAGTGGAATCGGACCGTTTTGGTCCAACATTCAACATTAGCAAAACATGGTACTAACCAATCCATACCCATTATGGCATCGAAGTCTATCATTTCTAACTCGACCAAATCTACTGTGGTCTGACGATCAGCAACCTCTACTGTACACCCGCGGTAAATTCGGCTAGCTGTGATAGAGTCACCAATGGGCGTAGATACTAGGAAGGGCTGCTGTAATGATTCTGGTACAATACTAAACTTCCGTGCCACAAATGGAGTAATATAGGACAAAGTAGACCCTGGATCAATTAGCACATAAGCAGGGTGTGAGCAGATAGTTAGCATACCTGTCACAACATCAGGCGATGCCTCTGAATCTTGCCTCCCTGGTAAGGCATATGTGCGGCTTGGACCCGCACCTGTACTGGAGGCCCCTGATCTGCCTCGACCCCTGCCTGCTAAAACTGAGGGCCTACGCCCAGTCGAGGATGCTGTAGCTCGCGACCCTACTGACGCCCTATCCTGTCTGTCCCGGTCCTCTCGACCTCTGGCTGGGCAGTCTCTCATCAAATGGCCTTCTTGGCCACAAATATAGCATGCGGTGGAACCATACCTGCACGCTCCAGAATGGCGTCGACTGCATATAGGGCAAAGTGGTAGGGTATACCTACTCTGCTCCGCCCTCCTCTGTAAGGGTGAGTCTGCCGTCTGCGAGCCTCTACCAGCCTCTGACTGCCCTCTACGACTGAATATACCTCCCTGAGACTGCGGTGGAGGCGGGGGCCTGGGCGGCCTGTCTGACAATCGTGGCCTGGGTCCTCCCCGGGCCTCTCTTTGTAACTCAGCTGGCCTATCCCGGCGACGCTGCTCTTGATTGACCCTTCTGATCTCCCGATGTCGCTGTCTGATGCCCTCAATATTCTGGGCAAATGCCTGGATTCGGGAAATATTCATGTCCTCTCGTAGTGTGGCCGTGATACAAGTCTCGACATACTCTGGGTTCAACCCCATAATAAAACGGTGCACTCTGGATGCCATGGTATCAACAAAAGCTGGTGCATATCGAGCCAAAGAATCAAACCGCAAGGAATATTCCCGAACATTCATGGCCCCTTGTTCTAGATGTAGGAACTGGTCTACCCGGGCCTGTCGAATCTCCCGCGGCAAATAGTGATCTAGAAAGGCTCCTGAAAAGCTGGACCAGGTGGGAGGGGGAACATCTCTCCCTCGGGACCTCTCCCAGCTTTCATACCATAACACCGCAATATCTCACAACCGGAATGCGGCCAATTCAACTGACTCAGTAGGTGTAGCATGCATAACCCTGAAGATTCTCTGCATCTGATCCAGAAAATCCTGGGGGTCCTCTGTTCGGTCCGTGCCTGTGAACTGTGGGGGATTCAGGGCTAAGAACTCTCGGACCCTCAAACTACCGGGCCCTCCTGAAGATTCTGCAACTGTAGATGGCATTTGCTGACGCTGAGCAGCCATCATCTGTGCTAACAGAACTACAGCACTCCTAACCTCCTGGTCGGAGGGTGTCAATATAGGGGTTGCGGAAGGTAATGTCGCCCCAAGTGGCTCCTGACGTGGTGGAGACTGCTGAGGAGGCTGAGATGAAGCCTCTGTAGGGCCCTCTGATCGGGCTATCTCCAAATGAGGGGGAGGCATCCTGCTGGTGCCCTCCCCTGCTGCAATGTCTAAGCTCCGACCTGTGACGGGATGGCGCTGGTCTGACATTATCTGTAGCCAAAGAATATGGTAAGATTTTAGGAATTCAACCCTATACTGTACCGCTCTATAGCACGACTGAATCAGAATAAAAGACAACCATCCTAACATGCCTTGCAGCCTCCTACCCATAGTATGTGGTGCACAACACATCCATGGACATGACTCTACTTAGCACGGCTTGCAGACTCCCTGGGATACGACCTGCTCTGATACCAAGTTTGTCACACCCCGCCTTGGGGGGTATGACTGGCACCTGGTGCCCTACTAGGACCTGACCTGCTGGACTGTTAAGCCTGGGCGCATCTGGCGCCTGGCTGGCTCTAACTCACATTTCTGGAAACAAAGGGCTATATGACGGCTGTAAATACAGCCCCCGGCCCATTGGCCTATAGCCTCCTGTACCTGCACTAGCAGCTGACCAGAAACATAGTAATTCAGGGAAACCTATGCGGGCCGACAAGGCCACCATGCTGTCTAGTTATCTATAACTCAAACATAGCATACTAAGAAGCTACGTGACCGGCAAGGTCACCACTACTGGCGAACTATGGCCCCACACGACCATTACAAAAGAAAGAAAGAGTAAAGGCAACTATACAACTGCACGGCCCCACACGACCGGCTCATCTGACCACAGGGAATACATACAGACTGCAAGCCTCTAGGAATAGTAATAGAACTGGCCGGGACAGGGCCCCGACCTACCCGTACTATATACAACAAAAGAAACTGAACTACACCTCTGAAATTCAGCCTCCGGATGACTGGAGCTGAATACTCAACCGCTGACAGGGAGTCACGTAGAATCGCCTGCTCGTCTATGAGTACCTGTAGGCAAGTAATGCAGCGCCCCACTGGGCGTCAATACCACTAGTACTGAGTATGTAAAGCAACTGAAATAATATAACTGAAAACAACATCTGAAAGCAATACTATGACCGATGAAGCAGAAGTAGGAGGAATAACTTAACTGTCTGATGAAGTAGATCGTACCTGTTCTTACTGATACCGAAGGAAGTAGGAATCATACCTGGAGGCGTATCATTCTACTACCAACCCACTCGCGTCTAATACAACATAGCATATCATACATAACATAACATAGCACACACAAACCTTACCCGGCCCCCATAAGCCGGGAGGTACAATCAACACAGAATCTATGCCCCTACCCCGGTCATCCCATCTCCTATAGTGGCTGTAAGCATCCTGCCGGTCCCTGGGTATGCACTTGGGCTCGCTGAGCCCCTGACTATAACTGTATCTGAGTCCGAAGGACTCTAAATCAACATCCCGGGCGTACCCGCTCGACGGGGGTGTATAAGGGCCGACCAAGGCACAATATGGGGAACCTGGCATCCCATCTTCGTCCCCTTGCGGGACGGCATATCACTCCGTAGAGTGACGTATCCTCGTCCTCTGGCGGACGAGTCGATACAGCTATTAACCCTGGGCGGTCAGGGATGCTAGGTAATCCAACCCCAATCAATACAACGGTCTCAACTAGTCATGCTGTTTGTGTATCTCATAAGCTACGACTAACAGGTGTAAGGTATCATATAAATCACATACTGAGCTAATAATAGTAATCTGTAAGTGTTTGATACATGCTGAGACAGGTAAGTATAAATATGAATATAGCCTCCTGTCAAACTGTACTGGGGCAAAGGTTATACAAGAAGGTGTTTCTGCTGAAAGCTATACTGTTTACTGAGTTTCTGTATTAACATGATTTCCTATTTCTAACATGCTTTCTAAACTTTATTTAGTTACTATTCTATGTCTGGAATGCTTTACGGATACTATACTACTTCACGAGGCTTCAGCTAAACACAACAATATCTTAACATGGCATATTACATCATATACTGAATATACTGGGCAATCTTAATCACTTACGTCCGAATCTATATCATGCGGATAGATATCGTACACATTACAACCCAAAACTTCTCGTATTGCACCAATATTCATAATAACACAATAATCGACTTCTGAACATTCTACTGGTCTGTAAATTACCATACTGTCTCAATATTTCTTAACTTGCCGAGGAAACTAACTTTACATACCTTATCTTTGAATATTCGTCCGTCGGACGAGGCTCGGCCGGTACTTCTACTATTTTCTCCCAACTGCATTCATAAATACGTCAATCAATACTAAATACAACGTTATTGTAAAGAGCGACGTTGCTTTCGATTTAATTTATAGCCTAAACTTAGGCTTATCGAAAGACGGTCAAAAACTCGCTATTTTTCAGCGGCCCAGAAGGGAGGATTATTTACTTCTCAGCTAGGAACACATAGACATTAATTTAGAGCAATTCTACTTACTTTAGTTCAGCGGCTCGCCGATTCGTCGGCCGTATTTCGCGAAACTAATTCCGTATAAATGCTCTCTACTGTTAAATACTCGGGTATCTGGGATTAATTTGGGTTTGGGCAGCGTTTGGCAGTGTAATCGGACGAAAATATTTAATTTTCTTCGTCTTCCCTCTGTTCACAGCGTTTCTGGAAATTTTACTAAGTGTTAAATGATTTCCAACCGAAGTGGGGGCTTTATATACTTGGGCCTGGACAAGGGCAACGTGTCACGGAGCCATCACGGAGGCCTCACCTCCGTGACACGCTGCCATCGCGGAGGGGCTCTATCTCGGCTCCTCCCGCGATGGTTCGACGGGTTTCTCGTCCGATCTTTTTCCCGGGCCTTTCCCTAGCACGTATGGCCTTCAAATATGCTTAACCAACGTGCGAATAGGTCATCTAAGTGCCGGGAATTCTACGGGGTATAACACTTTTCCTCACGTTTACTTTCTTTTTTTTCCTTTTTTTTTGCTTTATTTTTAAAAAAAAGATTAAATACACCAATAAATATTTTGATCCTTTTCTCCTCTCCTTATTAAATAAGGTCTTCACATATTCTAACTGAAATGTGTTTGATTTAAATACTAAAATAAAATGAATCAGAACATAATTTTAGTTTAAAAAAATTCTTCATCATGATAATGATAATTCTTTTTTCTTTAGACTACAACACTACCTATACTATTCTACTTTTTTTTTTGATTAATTTGAATTCTAATAATAATTTCATTATGTTTCTTTTATTTGGTGGAAGAAGAGCAACAAGCAGAACAATGGAAGAGATGGTTACATCATAGGACAAAACTTTTTATTGAAAGCTTATCAACACTTCTCTTATCACAGTATTATTTTATTTAATTTTTTTTATATATATATATATATATATATACATGTCACGCCCGCCTTGGGAGGCATGACTGGCACCTGGTGCCCTACTAAGACCTGGACTAACGGACTAGCTGAGCCTAAGCACTTCTGGTGCCAGGTTGACTCTAACTCTGGATTCAAGAAAACGATGGGCTATATAACGGCTGTAAATACAGCCTCCGGCCGACTAGGCCTATAGCCACTTGTAAGAAACAACAGCTACCCAGAACAACTGAATTAATAGGGATCCTATGCGGGCTGACAAGGCCACCATGCTGTCTAGTTACTTCTGAATCAAGAAAACAAGTGCTAAACTGCTACGTGACCGACAAGGTCACCACTACCAACTGAATGAGGCCCCACACGGCCATCACAAACAAACTAAAACATACACATGGCCTCACACGACCGGTACAGCTAACCACAAGGAGTATACAATCTGCAAGCCTCTAAGAATACTGATAAGATGGTCGGGACAGGGCCCCGGCCTACCCATACTGTACAACAAAGAAAAGAAATAAACCTCTAGCTGTCTAGCTCCGGATGACAGGAGCTGATGACTCTGTGGTTGGCTGGAATTATGAGGGATCGGCTCCTCGTCTATGAGTACCTGCAGGCAAGTAATGCAGCGCCCCCAAACGAGTATCAGTACCACTGGCACCGAGTATGCAAAGCAAAACTGAACATAACTGAAGATAAACAGTAATACTGATAGTTACTGAAATGATAGAGGATAGCTAAAACTGTCTGGAATAGCAGAATCTGTACTGAGCTTAACTGTACTGGAAGGAAGATAAGAATCATACCTATCGATTCGGCGTCCTGCTATCTATCCATTTAATAAGTAACATGTACATATATATAGCATACAAGAATCTATACTAGCCCCCATAAGCCGGAAGATGTCAATCAACATGCAATCTATATACCCCTACCCAGGTCAAACCATCCAAAAATAAATTCACTCCACTCACCTAATAACTACGAGCACCCCGCCGGCCCCCTGGGTATGCAGCTTGGCTCTCTGGGCCCCTGACTATAACTATATCTGAGTCTGGAGGACTCCTGTAACTGTAATATGAGATCTGTATCTGTAATCTGTAATTTGTGCCCTGGGCGCAAGCGCTCGACAAGGTATACTGTAATGCTGATCAGCTTGCTATGGGGAATGTTGCATCCCATCTTTGTCCTACTGCGGACGGCATGCCACTCCTTGGAGTGACGTATCCTCACCTTCTGGCGGGCGAGTCAACACAACTATTAACCCTGGGGCGGCAAGGAAGCTCTAAGGGTGCCCACATAACACAATCAGGTCTCAACAAACAACAATAATCACATACAACATGTATAATAGATCTGATAATACGGTTCATGCTTTGATATTCTATTCTGATTCTTTGGCTGGATTAAACTGAATCTAGTACTGAGTCTGAAGTAATATCTCGCTGTTTAATACGGATTTACTGACTTTTATTCTGAATATGTCATAATAACACAAACATACTTAATACGAGGCTTCTGGAACTTCCTTCTGGAATTTATTCTATTTTACTATGCTAGAATTGCTAACTTGCCGAAGAAACTAGCTTTACATACCTCAGTTGTCGGCTTTCCGGCTAACTAGCGTAACTTGGCCAATATTCAGTTATTTTTTCCAACCGTATTCACATTCATAACAATTAAAACTAAATTCATCAATGTTCTAGAAGAAAATACTACTTTGAATATATATATATATAGCCCAAACTTTGACTTATCGGAAAACAGCCGAAAACTCGCTATTTCTCGAAAGTCTAGAAGGGAGAAATACTCACTTTGGGCTAGGAGTATGTTAACACTAATTTGGAGCAATTCTACTTACCTTGACTCGGTGGGTCGCCGCTTCGCCGGACGAATTTCACGAAACTAACTTCGCAGGAATGTTCTCTGCAGCTTTATACTTCGGTATCTGAAGTTAATTTGAGTTTGGACTGCGTTTGATGACATAATCGGACGGAATTTTAGAGGAAACCCTCGTCTCTCTCTTTTTCTAGTCGCTCAGTAGAAATGAAATGGAAATAAATGATTAAAAACTGAAGTGGGAGGCCTTTTATACTTGGGGCCTGAACAGGGCCATCGAGACACGCCAGTCATCGCGGAGGTCCCCCCTCCGTGACACGCTGCCATCGCGGAAGGGTTCTGCCTGGCTCCCTCTTGCAAACCCTCTGACTTGGCGCTTGTCTGGTTCTCCCCGGGCCCTTCTCTAGCACGTATGGCATTCTAAAACTCTTAACCAACATGCGAATAGGCCATCTACATGTCAAGAATTTACGGGGTGTAACATCCTCCCCCTCTTAAGAACATTCGTCCTCGAATGTAAACTTCTGCTTACAAGAATTCCAACTTACTTGACTTATTCTAGGAAAAATTTCGGCAGAGTCTCCCTTATAATATGGACTATCTCAAAAATCTTGAAACGCAGAAAAGTCCAATACAGGTACTCCAAACAACACTAGTATTCATCACAAAAGCCAGCTATTTCATTTATTCACACAATATAAGGCAATTCATAAAACAACAATACTAACGTACTCCTAGCTGATTAAGTTTGGAACAATTGAGGATATTTGACTTTCATATCTTCCTCTGCTTCCCAAGTCATCTCCTCTTGGTTCCTGTTACGCCATAATATTTTGACAGAAGCAACATCTTTAGTTCTCAACCTGCGAATCTGCCTGTCTAGTATGGCTACTGGAACCTCTTCATAAGACAGCTCTTCCGTAACCTGGACATCCTGAACTGGAACAACTCTGGAGGGGTCTCCTATATACTTTCTCAGCATAGACATATGGAAAACTGGATGAACAGACTCTAATTCTGGAGGCAAGTTCAACTAGTATGCCACTTGGCCTATTCTTTGACGATCTGATAAGGCCCAACAAATCTCGGGCTGAGCTTACCTTTCTTGCCGAATCTCATCACCCCTTTCATTGGAGAAACTTTCAAAAACACCCAGTCATTCACATTAAATTCCAAGTTTCTGTGCCGCACATCAGCATACGATTTCTGGCGGCTCTGAGCAGTCAGTAGGCGTTCTTTGATAAGCTTTACCTTTTCCTCTAACTGATGAATAATATCCGGTCCAATTAACGCTGACTCTCCTACTTCAAACCAGCCAACTAGCGATCTGCATTTTCGCCCATACAAAGCCTCATAGGGTGCCATCTGGATAGCTGAGTGGTAACTATTGTTATAAGTAAACCAATAAGTGGTAGGTGATCATCCCAGCTATCTCCAAAGTCCAACACGCATGCTCGTAACATATCCTCGAGCGTCTGAATAGTGCGTTCTGCCTGTCCATCTGTCTGAGGGTGGAAAGCTGTGCTCAGGTTAATCTGTGTTCGCAGGCCTCTCTAAAATGATTGCCAAAATTTAGCTGTAAATTGCACCCTCTATCAGAGATAATGGATACTGGAACACCATGCAGTCTGACTATTTCTTTGAGATACAACTCAGCATTATCTTCGGTAGAGAAAGTAGCCGTTACTGGTAGAAAATGGGCTGATGTTGTCAGTCTGTCAACAATCACCCAAATAGAGTCATTTCTATGTCTGGTATGGGGTAATCCTGCTACAAAATTCATATTTACTGCTTCCCACTTCCAAAGAGGCACAACTATGTCTTGATTCAATCCGCCTGGTTTCTGGTGTTCCGCTTTTACTTGCTGGCAGTTAGGACACTGGGCTACGAATTCTGCTATTTCCCTCTTCATACCTGGCCACCAGTAGATTTCTCTAATATCGTGGTACATTTTTGTCGCGCCTGGGTGGAGAGAATAGCGGGCGTAATGTACCTCGCTCATAATCTGCTGGCGAAGCCCTGAAGCATCTGGAACACAAAGGCGGCCTTTACATCGCAACACTTCATCCTTAGTTACCTGAAAATCTGGCTCTTTCCCTTGCTGAACTCTGTCTTTAAGTTGAACCAGGTTAGGATCCTCATACTGCTGTTCCTTTACCTCTATAACTAATGAAGACACTGCGGTGCTCTGAATTACCGCTCTATTGTCTTCTGTTTCTACTATACAAATGGCTAAACTGGCTAACTGGTGTATTTATCTGGCCAACTCCCGCTGCTCAGGCTGCAAGTATGCCAAACTCTCCATAGATTTGCGGCTGAGGGCATCTGCTACTACGTTGGCTCTCCCTGGGTGATACAGAATATTTACATCATAGTCTTTCAGCAATTCCAACCAGCGACGCTGCCGCAAATTCAACTCCCTCGGAGTGAAGATATACTGTAGGCTTTTATGATCAGTGAAAATATCCACATGGACGCTGTACAAGTAATGTCTCCATATCTTTAGAGCGTGGATCACTGCGGCTAGTTCCAGGTCATGGGTAGGGTAATTCTTTTCGTGTTTCCTCAGCTGTCTGGAAGCATAAGCAATTACTTTACCATGCTGCATCAACACACATCCTAACCCAATACCCGAAGCGTCACAATAAACTGCATAACCCTCTGTACCTTCTGGCAATGCTAATACTGGGGCAGAGGTCAACTTGTCTTTCAATTCCTGGAAACTCTGCTCACATGCCTCCGTCCACTGAAACTTTACTGCTCTTTGCGTCATCTTAGTTAGAGGTGCCGCTATGGTGGAGAATCCCTCAACAAATCTTCTGTAGTACCCAGCTAATCCCAGAAAACTACGGACTTCGGTTGGAGTGGTAGGTATGGGCCATGTTTTTACTGCTTCTATTTTCTGTGTGTCTACCTGTATACCAGCATCCGACACAATATGCCCCAAGAAAGCTACTGAGTTCAGCCAAAATTCACATTTAGAGAACTTGGCATACAGCTGACGGTCCTTGAGAATTTGGAGCACTGTTCACAAATGATCTTGGTGGTCTGCCTCTGAGCGAGAATATACCAGAATATCATTGATAAACACTATCACGAACAGGTCCAGGTACGGTCTGAAGATGTTGTTCATCAGGTCCATAAATACTGCTGGGGCATTCGTCAGCCCAAAGGACATGACTAGGAATTCAAAATGGCCATATCTGGTCCTGAAGGCAGTCTTTGGAATGTCCCTTTCACGAACTCAAACCTGATAGTATCCAGACCGTAAGTCAATCTTGGAGAAATATCTGTCCCCCTATAGCTGATCAAACAAATCATCTATTCTGGGAAGCAGATACTTATTCTTAACTGTAACCTTATTCAATTGTCGGTAATCTATACACATGCGGAGTGAGCCATCCTTCTTTCTCACAAATAGAACTGGCGCACCCCAAGGTGAAATACTCGGCCTAATAAAGCCCTTATCTAACAGATCTTTTAGCTGCTCCTTTAATTCTCTGAGTTTAGTAGGAGCCATACGATATAGAGGAATTGATATGGGCTGAGTGCCTGGTAGCAAATCAATTGCAAAATCTATTTCTCTTTCAGGGAGAATACCAGGTAGCTTATCTAGGAATACGTCAGGGAATTCATTAACCACTGGAACAGACTGGAGAGTCAGAGGCTCTACCCGAACATCCTGGACTCTAACTGGTGGTAAATGCATCCCTTAGCTATCAACTTCCTCGCCTGAAGGTAGAAAATAAACCTACCTTTTGGCGTAGCTGTGTTGCCCTTCCACTCTCATACAGCCTCCCATGGAAAGTGGAATCGGACCATCTTGGTCCAGCATTCTACATTGGTATAGCACGACACTAACCAATCCATACCCATAATGGCATCGAAATCAATCATCTCTAATTCTACCAGATCTACTGTAGTCTGACGATCAACAACCTATACTGTACACTCTCGGTAAACCCTTCTGGCTATGATGGAGTCACCGACTGGTGTAGATACTGAAAAGGGTTGCTGAAGTAACTCCGGTACAACACTGAACTTTTGAGCCACAAATGGAGTAACGTAGGACAGAGTAGATCCTGGATCGATCAATACATAAGCAGGGATTGAGCAAATAGTCATCATACCTGTTACCACATCTAGAGATGCCTCTGAGTCCTGCCTCCCTGGTAATGCATAGGTGCGGCTTCGGCCCGTACCTGAACTAGAGGCCCCTGATCTACCTCGGCCTCTACCTGCTGGACCTGAGGGCCTACGCCCTGCCGAGGCTGCTGGAGCTCGTGGCCCTGCTAACGCCCTGTCCTGATTATCTTGGCTACCCTGACCTCTGGCTGGACAGTCTCTCATCACATGACCCTCTTGCCCGCATATATAACACCCTGTGGAGCCATATCTGCAAGCTCCAGTGTGGGGTTGGCTACAAAAAGGGCAAGGTGGGGGTGTGTACCTGCTCTGCTCTGCCCTCCTCCGCTGAGGTGAATCTATCATTCGAGAACTGCCGCCGGACTCTGACTGTCCTCGGTGAATAAATCTACCCCTCTGCTGCTGTGATGAAGGTGGGGGTCTAGGTGGCCTTTCTGACAATCGGGGCTTGGGTCCTCTCTGAATCTCCCTCTGTATTACATTTGATCTTTCCCTGCAGCGCTGCTCTTGATTTATTCATCTACTATCTTGTTGCCGCTGTCTAAGGCCCTCAATAGTCTGGGCAAAGGCCTACACTCGAGCAATGTCCATATCCTCCCGCAGCGTAGCTGTCATGCATGCCTCAATATATTCAGCGTTCAGACCCATAATAAACCGATGGGCTCTAGATGGCATGGTGTCCACAAAAGCTGGAGCATAGCGGGCCAAGGAATCGAACTGTAGGGCGTATCCCGTACACTCCTCGCCCCCTGCTTTAAATGTAAAAACTGATCCATTCGGGCCTGTCGGATTTCCCGTGGCAGATAACGGTCTAGGAAGGCCTCTGAAAAGCTGGACCAGGTCGGAGGGGCAACATCTCTCCCTTGGGACCTTTCCCAACTTTCATACCACAACACAGCAATATCCCGCAGCCGGAATACCGCTAACTCAACTGATTCTGTGGATGTCACATGCATGACTCGGATGATTCTCTGTATCTGGTCCAAGAAATCCTGGGGGTCCTCTGCCTGATCCGACCCAGTGAACTGCGGGGGACCTAGTGCCAAAAATTCTCGGACCCTCGAACTGCCAGACCCACCTAATGACTCTGATGTTACGGGTGGCACTGACTGGCGCTGAGTAGCCATCATTTGTGCCAACATAACTATTGCACTTCGAATTTCCTGATCGAATGGTGTGGGTACAGGAGCTATCAGAGGCGGTGTCGTTCTGAGTGGCTCCTGGTGAGGTGGGGACTGCTGAGAAGGTCGAGATGATACTTCTGTATCGCCCTCAGATCGGGCTAATTCTAGATGAAGCAGAGGCATCCTATTGGTGCCTTCTCCTGCTGCGGTATCCAGTCTTCTACCTGTGGCAGGGTGTCGCTGGTCTGCCATTTTAATTTGTAAACAAAGAGTATGATAAGTTTTAGGGACTCAACCCTATACTGTACTGCTCTATGGCACGACTGAATATGAAGAAAAAGTAACCATCCTATTATGCCTTGCAGCCTCCTGCCTATGGTATGTGGTGCACAACACATCCATAGACAAGACTCTACTTAGCATGACTTGCAGACTCCCTGGGATACAACCTGCTCTGATACCAAGTTTGTCACGCCCCGCCTTGGGAGGCATGACTGGCACCTGCTGCCCTACTAAGACATGGACTACTGGACTAGCTGAGCCTAAGCACTTCTGGTGCCGGACTGGCTCTAACTCTGGATTCAACAAAACGACGGGCTATATAACGGCTGGAAATACAGCCTCCGGCGGACTAGGCCTATAGCCACCTGTAAAAAACAACAGCTACCTAAAACAACTGAATCAATAGGGAACCTATGTGGGCCGATAAGGCCATCATGCTGTCTAGTTACTTTTGAATCAAGAAAACAAGTGCTAAACTGCTACGTGACCGACAAGGTCACCACTACCAACTGAATGAGGCCCCACACGACCATCACAAACAAACTAAAACATACACATGGCCTCACACGACCGGTACAACTAACCACAAGGAATATACAATCTGCAAGCCTCTAAGAATACTGATAAGATGGTCGGGATAGGGCCCCAGCCTACCCATACTGTACAACAAAGAAAAGAAATAAACCTCTAGCTGTCTAGCTCCGGATGACAGGAGCTGATGACTGTTCGGCTGGTGTTATATGGGTATATAACTCACACGCAAGTGCACGTGGTCGAACAAGTAGTAAAGTGGCTTAAGTAAGCCAAGTATCGATCCCACAGGGACTGGGATGAAGTGCAATCTGCTCAAGTGTACTATATTTCAATTCTAAAAATGCAGACAACAGTGTAACCAAAAGTTTGATATTTTGTTTTATAATTTTTATGCTAAATCTAAAATATCTATCTAAGTTGAATCTGAACTATGAATGAGAGCATGCTGAGGTTAAACGAACATGTAATGAAATTAATTATCGATATAATTTGGTTAGTCTTTTCCTCCGGTTGCTAGCCAAGAACATTTGCCAAGAGATTAAAACTCTCGTATTTAACCTCACTTAAGAATCATGAACCATCCACCTACATTTCTGTGATTAAATGCAATTCATGTTCTAGCCATACAAACCCGGTTCCTAAATTGACTAATACGACTTTCAGGTATATTTCTATCCTGAAAGTAAATCAGTTCCCAATTTTCCCAAACCAAGAAAAGATCATATCCTATTAATTCACAACTTTCCTATTTCTTGCTCTCTCGAGTGAAACCGGACTTTTTAGATGTACATTAACGTAGGCCACACATTAGTGCAGTAAGAATAAGAATTAATAGAACAACCATTGAAGAAAAGATGAAAAACCAAAGAATCAATGATCACATTTCATTACAAGTGTTCATAACCTCAGCAAGAAGATGAATTAGCCACTCATTTGTGGATTAAACATCGTTAAATGAGTGTAAAACATACAAGCAATTGAATACAAGAAGAAGGAAAGAGAGAAAAACCCTGATAATTTCGTCCCCTCAACTGCCTGTAACCCACGTTCTTGCTCCACCAAGTCAGAATATTCAAAAATGAACCTAAGTGTTCTATTTATACTGGTGGAAATTTTTCCCGGAATAACAAGCAACGTGTCACGGAGTGCATCGCGGAGCACTGCCTCCGTGACACGCTACGGACGCGGACCTTCACTGGAACTGGGGGTCTAGGAAATAAAGCCCAACGTGGCACGCGTGCAATGCGGAGCCAAGCCACCGTGCCACGGACCTATCGCGAACCCACACTGGAATTGGGCTGAAAATTCCCATCCAGGCAGAAGGCCTCCGCGATGGCAGTGTGACACGGCTCCATCGCGGAGCCCCTTTATTTTATGCTGTCCAATGTCTTGTCCCTTGCTCGCATCCAAGTCCAACCCCGATATCCTCCAACATGCATTTTAGCTTCCCGAAATTACATTTTACCTGCAAAACAATGCTAATCATGTTGGTTAGTATAAATTCACATTTTATTACCAATTACATGAGAATGTATACACATTGATAGATAAACAAGGCGAAAATGGTACTTTTGAGTATCACTTGGGCATATAAATTTGCCCAAGATCACTTACCCCACACTTAAATCCTTGTTCGTCCTCGAACAACAATCCTACACTTCATGCAATTTACATCCCAACCTCGCTACTTTGGTTTGACAATTTAGGCTGCGGTCATACCGATTATTCAATACAGCAAATCATCAAGAAAACATGCATGGTCCTATCAATGCAATGGCCTTCAATACATCAAGACCTCCTAGACTTAAGAATCGACTCTCGATTTTGGCAAACTCATGCAAATCAGCTGATCAAGATATCCGACACGAAAATTAATCTCTCATCAAGCATGTGCCCTCACAACACAAGAGAATCTTCCCCTTTTTGCTCATATGACTCACAAAATTTTAAACAGGGGCATGTAAACACAATTTCGCTCTCTCCCAAAAGAATTCACATGCATCATGTCATGACCCATAAGCTTGCCCTTAGTGTATTACTCCACTAATATAAAGAAGTGCGATGTAAGATCACGCAGGACTTTAACTGGTTGTAATGGAAGCTACGAAACTAGTAAATATTGGGTTAGCCAATAATAGCCACTAGCATCCTTAAGCGCCTTTTCAACACATCCCATCAACTCATGGAAATTGTTTCTTCTTTTTCATCATCCCATTCTTGATGTTTTTCTTTAGTTTGGCCCATCTTATTAAGCACACTTGACACAACAACAAAGATTATTCATGCACCTTCATTATAGTTTATTTATAACAAATGCACCTTCAACCTTTTCTTTTCTTCTATCACTCTGCTTTTCTTTTTCTTTTCACCATTCTCACTCTTTGATACTTTGGGAAATGATTCTCTCTTCTTAAGCGCTTAAGAGTTTTGTATCGACTTTAAGGCTAATGAAAAGAAGGGATTAAGCTCGGTTTACACTTTTTGACAAAAGAGAAAAAAAATAATCGGCTAAAGGCTCAACGGGCTGACTAGGGTATAAAATCAATGTGGGTACGACAAGGAAAAATAGAAACTCTCGGTTAAAACAAAGAAATGCCTACATCCTTTCCTACAATACACCTCCTTCATTTCATTTTGCACACACACCAGGCAAGTTCTAGACACTTCACAATAGCATGGAATAACAACACCTCACTTCACACTTATTGCACATGCTCAACTCAAGATGTATTCACAGACTCTTCAATCAGCTAATTACAGGAATTCAAGCATTAAGCCTCAATCATACTGAATCGAACTCTATGGCCTAGGTATCTCAACATATTTACCAAGTTGCATGATTTCATATGAATCACCTTTGCATTTTAAATATCATGTACAACACGCAACCAGAATTTCGCAACCATACAGTAACTACAGGTTTTTGGGATGCAACCCACCAAAGAAAAAAACTGAAAAATAATTAAAAAAAACTACTCCTAATGACTACATTTCCCTTAAGCCGGTCGTCATCCATCCATCATAGGGAACAGTCACTACTATGACTTCGGTTCAATGGGACCATTCTCAGTAAAAGAACCGAAAACAAATGCTGAGAAACCCAAGAAGTAAAAAAATGTTGAAAATATCGATCATTTCGATAGAAAAAGTATGTACAAAAAATTTTAAAATATCGATCATCTCGATAACAAAAATATGTACAAAATCAGCTAGCAATATTCAGCAACACACATCAATTTCACATAAATTTACAAATACAGAACAACAACTTAACAATTCATAAATCACAGGGAACAACAAAAGTTCACATGCACGACAATAGATTAGAGCATACATACATAACAACACAGTCCAGCACCTAACTACTCCCACCCTACACTTAGCTCGAACACTGTCCCCAGTGTTCACAAAAATTAAAATAGCACAAAATTGGGTGGTGGAACTCCCTGATCAATCAAAGTACTCCACTTCTTCGTTGGGTGCTGCTGCTTCATCTCCCATGTCTGAATCGCCCCCATCGTCTTCGTCGGACTCCACATCGGAGTCCTCCTGACGTGTCTCCTCGTCTGTGGGGACATCATCATCCATGGGCTCTACAAATGCTGGCCCCACTCGGCATAGAGCTCTGGCGTTCTCGCCGAAGGGGTAGTCTAGCTCTAGCTGCCATAGCTCCTCCTCTGTCGCCGGCCTCAGTTGGAGCATTTGCATCCCATACATGCGTGCCATATACTGATCATCACGAGCGTGTCGCTCGTCAAGTGTAAGCACTGGCCCGTGGGTGGTGTCGGGTGCCTTAGTTTTAGTCACATCTAAGGCCCGCCGCTCCATCTGCGGGAAGGTGTTCTCCGGCGCCAAAAACTTGTTCGGCTGGTGTTATATGGGGATATAACTCACATGCAAGTGCACGTGGTCGAACAAGTAGTAAAGTGGCTTAAGTAAGCCAAGTATCGATCCCACAGGGACTGGGATGAAGTGCAATCTGCTCAAGTGTACTATATTTCAATTCTAAAAATGCAGACAACAGTGTAACCAAAAGTTTGATATTTTGTTTTATAATTCTTATGCTAAATCTAAAATATCTATCTAAGTTGAATCTGAACTATGAATGAGAGCATGTTGAGGTTAAACGAACATGTAATGAAATTAATTATCGATATAATTTGGTTAGTCTTCCTCCGGTTGCTAGCCAAGAACATTTGCCAAGAGATTAAAACTCTCGTATTTAACCTCACTTAAGAATCATGAACCATCCACCTACATTTCTGTGATTAAATGCAATTCATGTTCTAGCCATACAAACCCGGTTCCTAAATTGACTAATACGACTTTCAAGTATATTTCTATCCTGAAAGTAAATCAATTCCCAATTTTCCCAAACCAAGAAAAGATCATATCCTATTAATTCACAACTTTCCTATTTCTTGCTCTCGAGTGAAACCGGACTTTTTAGATATACATTAACGTAGGCCACACATTAATGCAGTAAGAATAAGAATTAATAGAACAACCATGGAAGAAAAGATGAAAAACCAAAGAATCAATGATCACATTTCATTACAAGTGTTCATAACCTTAGCAAGAAGATGAATTAGCCACTCATTTGTGGATTAAACATCGTTAAATGAGTGTAAAACATACAAGCAATTGAATACAAGAAGAAGGAAAGAGAGAAAAACCCTGATAATTCGTCCCCTCAACTGCCTGTAACCCACGTTCTTGCTCCACCAAGTCAGAATATTGAAAAGTGAACCTAAGTGTTCTATTTATATTGGTGGAAATTTTTTCCGGAATAACAAGCAACGTGTCACGGAGTGCATCGCGGAGCACTGCCTCCGTGACACGCTACGGACACGGACCTTCACTGAAACTGGGGGTCCAGGAAATAAAGCCCAATGTGGCACGACGTGCAACGCGGAGCCAAGCCACCGTGCCACGGACCTATCGCGAACCCACACTGGAATTGGGCTGAAAATTCCCATCCAGGCAGAAGGCCTTCGCGATGGCAGCGTGACACGGCTCCATCGCGGAGCCCCTTTATTTTATGTTGTCCAATGTCTTGTCCCTTGCTCGCATCCAAGTCCAACCCCGATATCCTCCAACATGCATTTTAGCTTCCCGAAATTACATTTTACCTGCAAAATAATGCTAATCATGTTGGTTAGTATAAATTCACATTTTATTACCAATTACATGAGAATGTATACACATTGATAGATAAACAAGGCGAAAATGGTACTTTTGAGTATCACTTGGGCATATAAATTTGCCCAAGATTAATGACTCTGTGGCTGGCTGGAATTACGAGGGATTGGCTCCTCGTCTATGAGTACCTGCAGGCAAGTAATGCAGCACCCCCAAATGGGCGTCAGTACCACTGGTACCAAGTATACAAAGCAAAACTGAACATGACTGAAGATAAACAATAATACTGATAGTTACTGAAATGACAGAGGATAGCTAAAACTGTCTGGAATAGCAAAATCTGTACTGAGCTTAACTATACTGGAAGGAAGATAAGAATCATACCTGTAGATGCGGCGTCCTGCTATCTATCCATTTAATAAGTAACATGTATATATATAAATAGCATACAAGAACCTATATCAGCCCCCATAAGCCGGAAGGTGCCAATCGACATGCAATCTATATACCCCTACCCAGGTAAAACCATCCAAAAATAAATTCACTCCACCCACCTAATAACTATGAGCACCCCGTCGACCCCCTGGGTATGCAACTTGGGTTCTCTGGGCCCCTGACTATAACTATATCTGAGTCCGGAGGACTCCTGTAACTGTAATCTGAGATCTGTATCTGTAATCTGTAATTTGTGACCTGGGCGCAAGCGCTCGACAGGGTATACTATAATGCTGATCATCTTGCTATAGGGAATGCTGCATCCCATCTTCATCCTACTACAGACGGCATGCCACTCCTTGGAGTGACGTATCCTCACCTTCTGGCGGGCGAGTCGACACTAACTATTAACCCTGGGGCGGCAAGGAAGCTCTAAGGGTGACCACATAACACAATCAGGTCTCAACAAACAACAATAATCACATACAACATGTATAATAGATCTGATAATACGGTTCATGCTTTGATATTCTATTCTGATTCTTTGGCTGGATTAAACTGAATCTAGTACTGAGTCTGAAGTAATATCTCGCTGTTTAATACAGATTTACTGACTTTTATTCTGAATATGTCATAATACACAAACATACTTAATACCCGGCTTCTGGAACTTCCTTCTGGAATTTATTCATGCTAGAATTGCTAACTTGCCGAAGAAACTAGCTTTACATACCTCGATTGTCGGCTTTCCGGCTAACTGGCGTAACTCGGCCAATATTCAGCTATTCCTTCCAACTTTATTCACATTCATAGCAATTAGAACTAAATTCATCAATATTCTGGAAGAAAATACTACTTTGAATATATATAGCCCAAACTTTGACTTATCGAAAAACAACCGAAAACTCGCTATTTCTCGGAAGTCCAGAAGGGAGAAATACTCACTTTAGGGCTAGGAGTATGTTAACACTAATTTGGAGCAATTCTACTTACCTTGACTCGGCGGGTCTCCGCTTCGCCGGACAAATTTCACAAAACTAACTCCTCAGGAATGTTCTTTGTAGCTTTATACTTCGGTATCCGAAGTTAATTTGAGTTTGGACTGCATTTGACGGCGTAATCGGACGGAATTTTAGAGGAAACCCTTGTCTCTCTCTGTTTCTGGTCGCTCACTGGAAATGAAATGGAAATAAATGATTAAAAACCGAAGTGGGAGGCTTTTATACTTGGGGCCTGAACAGGGCCTCCATGACACGCTAGTCATCGCGGAGGCCCCCCCTCCGTGACACGCTGCCATCGCGGAGGGGTTCTGCCTGACTCCCTCTTGCGACCCTCCGACTTGGCGCTTGTCCGGTTCTCCCCGGGCCCTTCTCTCGCACGTATGGCATTCTAAAACTCTTAACCAACATGCGAATAGGCCATCTACATGTCAAGAATTTACGGAATGTAATATATATATATATATATATATATATATATATATATATATATATATATATATACATACATATTTAGATATTCTAGAAAATAGATACTAGAAGACTTTTAGCTTATGTTGCTTCTTAGAATATAAATAGCATATTGATTAATTTATTTTTAAGAAAATAAAGATGGAATAACTAATATTATAAGGCGATTGAAAAATGAGTGTAACAATTAAAATGAAATTATAAATTCACATGCTTTCGAGTTAATTCATGTTTAGAATATAATTCATATATATACTTCAAATAACTTTTTTTTTATTGTGTATGGGATCAACAATTTCTGTCTCCAAACTTTAAAATGAATATAAAAATATTATCGTTAAAAAAATTGTATTTTTATTTTAAATTCACAAGAATATAAAAAAATGATGACATCTCATTGAAAATGGAGTTATTCATCTTGATATTCTTTGAAATTTTTTTAGTCCTTTTGATTTGATATTTCTGTCACACCCCGCCTTGGGGGGTATGACTGGCACCTGGTGCCCTACTGGGACCTGAACTGCTAGACTGCTAAGCCTGGGCACCTCTGGTGCCTGGCTGGCTCTAACTCATATTTCTGGAAATAAAGGGCTATATAACGGCTGTAAACACAGCCCCCGACCCATTGGCCTGTAGCCTCCTGTACCTGTACTAACAGCTGACCAGAAACATATCAACTCAGGGAAACCTATGCGGGCCGACAAGGCCACCATGCTGTCTAGTCATCTACAACTCGATCATGAAGTACTAAAAGATATGTGACCGGAAAGGTCACCACTACTGGCAAACTACGGCCCCACACGGCCAACATAAAAGAAAGAAGGAATACTAACAGCTATACAACTGCACGGCCTCACACGACCGGCTCATCTGACCACAGGGAATACATACAGACTGCAAGCCTCTAAGAATAGCAATAGAACTGATCGGGACAGGGCCCCGACCTACCCGTACTATACAACAAAAAGGAACTGAAATACACCTCTGAAATTCAGCCTCCGGATGACAGGAGCTGAATACTCGAATGCTGACAGGAATCACGTGGTGTCGCCTGCTCGTCAATGAGTACCTGCAGGCAAGTAATGCAGTGCCCCACCGGGCGTCAGTACCGCTGGTACTGAGTATGTAAAGCAATAACTGAAATAATAATGCAACTGATAAAGCGGAAGCAGGAAGAAATAGATTAACTGCCTGATACTGTAAGTCATACCTTTTCTCATTTATACTGAAAGGAAATAGAAGTTGTACCTGGAAACATCCCTCTACCGCTGATCTACTCGTGTCTAACATAACATGGCATAACATGGAATAGCATAACATGGAATAGCATGACATGGCACACACAAACCTTACCCGGCCCCCATAAGCCGGGAGGTACAACCAGCATAGAATCTACACCCCTACCCCGGTCATCCCCTCTCCTATAGTGGCTGTAAGCATCCCGCCGGTCCCCTGGGTATGCACTTGGGCTCACTGAGCCCCTGACTATAACTGTACCTGAGTCCGAAGGACTCCTGAATCAACACCCGGGCGTATCCGCTCGACGGGGGTGTATGAAAGCCGACCAAGGCAAAATATGGGGAAACTGGCATCCCATCTTCGTCCCCTTGCGGGACGGCATACCACTCCATAGAGTGACGTATCCTCATCCTCTAGCGGACGAGTCGATATAGCTATTAACCCTGGGGCGGTCGTGGATGGTAGGTAGTCCAACCCCAAACAATACAACGGTCTCAACTAGTAATACTGTCTGTGTATCTCACATGCTGAGGCTAACAGGGGTAAGGTATCGTATATATTACATGCTGGGCTAATAATAATAATCTGTATGTATTTGATACGTGCTAAGGCTGGTAAATATATATATATATAAATATAGTCTCCTGCTAAACTGTACTGGGGCAAGGCCATACAAGATAGTGTTTCTGCTGAAAACTATACTGTTTACTAAGTTTCTGTATTAACATGATTGCCTATTCCTAGCATGCTTTATAAACTCCATTTTAGCCTGCTATTCTGTGTCTGAAGTGCTTTACGGATATTACCTCACTTCGCGGGGTTTCAACTAAATACAAAGATATCTTAACCTGTCATACTACATCACATACTAAGCATACTGAGCAATCTTTAACACTTGTGTTATAATCTATGTCGTACTAGTAGGTTTCATACACGTTACAACCCAATGTTTCTCATATCGTATCGATATTCATAATAAACGTAACATTCGACTTTTGAACATTCTACTGGTCTGTAATTTATTACACTGCACTGATATTACTTAACTTGCCGAGAGAACGAGCTTTACATACCTTATCCTTGAACTATTCGTCCGTCGGACGAAGCTCGGCCGGTACTCCAGCTATTTCCTCCCAACTGCATTCATAAACATGCCAATTAATACTAAATACAGCTTTACTGTAAAGAGCAACGTTACTTTCGATATAATGTATAGCCTAAACTTAGGCTTATCGAAAGACAGTCGAAAACTCGCTATTTTTCAGCGGCCCAGAAGGGAGAAATACTCACTTCTCAGCTAGGAACACATAGACACTGATTTAGAGCAATTCTACTTACCTTAGTTCGGTGGATCGCCGATTCATCGGCCGTATTTCACAAAACTAAACCCGTAGGAATGTTCTCTGTTGCTAAATGCTTTGGTATCTGGGATTAATTTGAGTTTGGGCAACGTTTAGCAGCGTAATCGGACGAAAATTATTTAACTTTCTTCATTCCTTTCTTCTCCCTCTGCGTTTGCCTCTATTCTCTGGAAATTTTTAAAGATTTAAATGATTTAAACCCGAAGTGGGCTTTATATACTTGAGCCTGAACCTGGGCAACGTGTCACAGAGCCATCGAGAAGGCCTCACCTCCGTGACACGCTGCCATCGCGGAGGGGCTCTGCCTCGGCTCCTCCCGCGATGGTTCGACGGGTTCCTCGTCCGATCTTTTTCCCGGCCTTTCTCTAGCACGTATGGCCTTCTAATATTCTTAACCAACGTGCGAATAGGTCGTCTAGGTGCCGGGAATTCTATGGGGTATAACATTCTCCCCCCCTTAAGAACATTCGTCCTCGAATGTACACTGTTATCTAGAGGACTACTTATTTTACTTTCTAGAAAAATTTTGGCAGAGTTTCCCCTGTAATATGGACTATAGCAAAAACCTGAAATGCAAAAAAGTCCAACACAGGCACTGCACGTAATATTCTAGGATCCACTGGATAACTAAATATCACTTCTTCTTTATCATTTACCAACATACAACCATAAGGTACTATATAAGTAATGATACGGACATACCTGTCGCCTGACTAGGCCTGAAATAGGTGAGGGTATCTGATTTTCATATCTTCTTCAGCCTCCCACGTCATTTCCTCCCGATTTCTGTTACGCCACAATACTTTGACAGATGCAACATCTTTAGTTCTCAGTCTGCGAATCTGTCTGTCTAAAATGGCTACGGGAATCTCTTCATATGCTAACTCTTCTGTGACCTGAACATCCTAAACTGGAGTTACTGTAGAAGGGTCCCCTACAAACTTCCTTAACATAGAAACATGGAATACTGGATGAACAGATGCTAACTCTGGAGGCAAGTTCAACTCGTATGCAACTCGGCCTATTCTTCGCCGAATCTGGTATGGCCCAATAAATCTTGGGCTAAGCTTGCCTTTCTTGCCAAACCTCATTACTCCTTTCATAAGGGACACTTTCAGATATACCCAGTCATTTACTGAAAATTCTAGATTTCTGCGCCGCCTATCTGCATAAGACTTCTGGCAGCTCTGAGCGGTCAGTAAACGTTCTTGGATAAGCTTTATCTTTTCCTCAGATTGCCGAACAATGTCTGGGCCAACTAATGCTGATTCTCCTATTTCAAACCAGCCCACCGGCGATCTACATTTTCGCCCGTATAATGCCTCGAAAGGCGCCATCTGAATAGCTGAATGGTAGCTGTTATTATAAGCAAATTCAATTAACGAGAGGTGTTCATCCCAGCTACCCCCAAAATCTAACACACACGCTCGTAGCATATCTTCGAGCGTCTGAATTGTACGTTCAGCCTGCCCATCTGTCTGAGGATGGAATGCTGTGCTCAAGTTAATTTGCGTCCCCAAACCTTTCTGAAATGACTGCCAGAACCTAGCTGTAAACTGTGCTCCCCTGTCTGAAATGATAGATATTGGCACTCCATGCAATCTAACTACTTCTCTGATATACAATTCGGCATAATCCTCAGCTGAGAAGGTAGCCCTCACTGGCAGGAAATGAGCTGATTTTGTCAGCCTATCAACTATTACCCAAATGGAATCATTTCTGCGTCTAGTACGGGGTAACCCTGTTATAAAATCCATGTTTATTGCTTCCTATTTCCACATAGGTACCGTTATCTCTTGCGTCAAACCGCCCGGTTTCTGGTGCTCGGCTTTTACCTGCTGACAATTAGAACATCTAGACACAAATTCAGCTATCTCAGCTTTCATACCTGGCCACCAATAGATGTCTCTGATATCGTGGTACATTTTCGTCCCCCCTGGATGAAGGGAATAGCGAGCGTAGTGTACCTCGTGCATGATCTGCCCACGAAGTCCTGAGACATTCGGGACACAGAGGCGGCCCTTACAACGTAGCACCTCATCCTCGGTTATCTGGAAATCTGGCTCCTTACCTTTCTGAATTCTATCTCTGAGCTGGACTAAATCGGGATCCTCGTACTGTCGTTCTTTTACCTTTGTAACTAATGATGACACCGTAGAATTCTGAATTACTGCTCCATTATTTTCTGTTTCCACTACTCGAACGGCTAGACCAGCTAACTGATGAATTTCTTTGGCTAACTTCTGCTTCTCAGGTCGCAAATACACTAAACTCCCCATTGACTTACGGCTCAGGGCATCTGCTACAACATTAGCTTTTCTGGGGTGGTATAGAATATTCACATCATAATCTTTTAACAGCTCCAACCAGCGGCGTTGCCGTAGATTTAACTCCCTCTGAGTGAAAATGTACTGTAGGCTCTTATGATCTGTGTAAATATCAACATGGACGCCGTACAGGTAATGCCTCCATATTTTTAAGGCGTGGATTACTGCGGCCAATTCCAGGTCGTGGGTGGGGTAATTCTTTTCGTGTTTCCTCAACTGTCTGGAAGCATATGCAATTACTCTACCATGCTGCATCAACACACAACCTAACCCAACACTTGACGCATCACAATAAACTGAATAACCTTCTGTGCCTTCCGGTAATGTCAACACTGGAGCGGAGGTTAATCTGTCTTTCAATTCCTGGAAGCTCTGCTCACATGCCTCCGTCCATTGGAACTTTGCTGCTTTCTGTGTCAACTTGGTCAGAGGTGCCGCAATGGTCGAGAACCCTTCAACGAACCTCCTGTAATACCCTGCCAATCCCAGAAAGCTACGAACTTCCATCGGAGTGGTAGGCCTAGGCCATGACTTAACTGCTTCTATCTTCTGCTTGTCTACCTGTATACCAGCGTCTGAGACAATATGCCCTAAAAAGGCCACGGAGTTAAGCCAGAATTCACACTTCGAAAATTTAGCATACAACTGGCGGTCCCTGAGAATCTGGAGCACTCTCCGCAAATGAGTCCGGTGATCTGCTTCAGAGCGTGAATACACCAGAATATCATCAATGAATACTATCACGAACAAGTCCAGGAAAGGTCTGAAAATACTATTCATCAGGTCCATAAAGACTGCTAGGGCATTCGTTAACCCGAAGGACATAACTAGAAATTCAAAATGTCCATATCGGGTCCTGAACGCTGTCTTAGGAATATCTCTCTCACATACTCGGACCTGATGATATCCGGACCGCAAGTCAATCTTAGAAAAATATCTGGCTCCCTGCAACTGATCAAATAAGTCATCAATTCTGGGAAGCGGGTACTTGTTCTTCACTGTAACTTTGTTTAGCTGCCGATAAGCTATGCACATTCGGAGCGAGCCACTTTCTTTCTTACAAATAAAACTGGCGCACCCCATGGTGAAGTACTCGGCCTGATAAAACCTTTATCTAATAAATCTTTCAACTGCTCCTTTAACTCTCTGAGTTCTGCAGGAGCCATGCGGTAAGGAGGGATCGATATCGGCTGAGTACCTGGTAACAAGTCAATAGCAAAGTCTATTTCCCTTTCTGGGGGAATACCGGGTAACTCATTTGGGAACACATCAGGGAATTCATTCACCACTGGAACAGACTGGAATGTCGGAAATTCTGCTTGGACATCCTGAACTCTGACCAGATGGTAGATACACCCCTTAGATATCAACTTTCTCGCCCGAAGGTAGGAAATAAACCTACCTTTTGGCGTAGCGGTGCTGCCCTTCCATTCCCGCACTGCTTCTCCTGGGAAGTGGAATCGGATCGTCTTGGTCCAACATTCAACATTGGTAAAACATGGCACTAACCAGTCCATACCCATTATGGCATCGAAGTCTATCATTTCTAATTCGACCAGATCTACTGTGGTCTGACGGTCAGCAATCTCTACTGTACACCCGGGGTAGATTCGGCTAGCTGTGATAGAGTCACCGACGGGCGTAGATACTAAGAAGGGCTGCTGTAATGATTCTGGTACAATACTAAACTTCCGTGCCACAAATGGAGTAATATAGGACAAAGTAGACCCTGGATCAATTAACACATAAGCAGGGTGTGAGCAGATAGTTAGCATACCTGTCACAACATCAGGCGACGCTTGTGAATCTTGCCTCCCTGGTAAGGCATATGTGTGGCTTGGGCCCGCACCTGTACTGGAGGCCCCTGATCTGCCCCGACCCCTGCCTGCTGAAATTGAGGGCCTGCGCCCAGTCGAGGATGCTATGGCTCGTGACCCTGCTGATGCCCTATCCTGTCTATCATGGTCCTCTCGACCTCTGGCTGGGCAATCTTTCATCAAATGGCCTTCTTGGCCACAAATATAACATGTGGTGGAGCCATATCTGCATGCTCCAGGATGGCGTCGACTGCATATAGGGCAAAGTGGTAGGGTATACCTGCTCTGCTCTGCCCTCCTCTGAAATGATGAATCTGCCGCCTGCGAGCCTCTCCCAGTCTCTGGCTTCCCCCTGCGGCTGAATCTACCCCCCTGCGACTGTGGCGGAGGCGGGGGCCTGGCGGCCTGTCGGACAATCGTGGCCTGGGTCCTCCTCGGGCCTCTCTCTGTAACTCAACTGGCCTGTCCCGGCGACGCTGCTCCTGACCGACCCTTCTGATCTCCCGTTGTCGCTGTCTGATGCCCTCAATATTTTGGGCAAATGCCTGAACTCGAGCAATGTCGATGTCCTCTCGCAGTGTGGCTGTAATACAAGTCTCAACATATTCTGGATTCAGCCCCATAATAAAATGGTGCACTCTAGATGCCATGGTATCAACAAAGGCCGGTGCATGTCGAGCCAAAGAATCAAACCGCAAGGAATATTCCCGAACACTCATGGCCCCCTGTTCTAGATGTAGGAACTGGTCTACCCGGGCCTGTCGGATCTCCCGCGGCAAGTAGTGATCCAGAAAGGCTCTTGAAAAGCTGGGCCAGGTGGGAGGGGAAACATCTCTCCCTCGGGACCTCTCCCAGCTTTCATACCATAACACTGCAATATCCCGTAACCGGAATGCTGCCAATTCAACTGATTCTGTAGGCGTAGCATGCATAACCCTGAAGATTCTCTGCATCTGATCCAGAAAATCCTGGGGGTCCTCTGTTCGGTCCGAGCCTGTAAACTGTGGGGGATTCAGGGCTAAGAACTCTCGGACCCTCGAACTGCCGGGTCCTCCTGATAATTCTGCAACTGTAGACGGTATTGGCTGACGCTGAGCAGCCATCATCTGTGCTAACATAACCACAGCACTCCTAACCTCCTAGTCGGAGGGTGTCGGTATAGGAACTGCTGAAGGTAGTGTTGCCCCAAGCGGCTCCTGATGTGGTGGAGACTGCTGAGAAGGCTGGGACGACGCCTCTGTAGTGCCCTCTGATCGGGCTATTTCCAAATGAGGGGGAGGCATCCTGCTGGTGCCTTCCCCTGCTGTAATATCTAAGCTCCGACCTGTGATAGGATGTCGCTGGTCTGACATTATCTGTAACCAAAGAATATAGTAAGCTTTCAGGGACTCAACCCTATACTGTACCGCTCTACAGCAGGACTGAATAAGAATAAAAGACAACCACCCTATCATGCCTTGCAGCCTCCTATCCATAGTATGTGGTGCACAACACATCCATGGACAAGACTCTGCTTAGCACGGCTTGCAGACTCCCTGGGATACGACCTGCTCTGATACCAAGTTTGTCACACCCCGCCTTGGGGGGTATGACTGGCACCTGGTGCCCTACTGGGACCTGAACTGCTAGACTGCTAAGCCTGGGCACCTCTGGTGCCTGGTTGGCTCTAATTCATATTTCTGGAAACAAAGGGCTATATAACGGCTGTAAACACAGCCCCCAGCCCATTGGCCTGTAGCCTCCTGTACCTGTACTAACAGCTGACCAGAAACATATCAACTTAGGGAAACCTATGCGGGCCGACAAGGCCACCATGCTGTCTAGTCATCTGCAACTCGATCATGAAGTACTAAAAGCTATGTGACCGGCAAGGTCACCACTACTGGCAAACTACGGCCCCACACGGCCAACATAAAAGAAAGAAGGAATACTAACAGCTATACAACTGCACGGCCTCACACGACCGGCTCATCTGACCACAGGGAATACATACAGACTGCAAGCCTCTAAGAATAGCAATAGAACTGATCGGGACAGGGCCCCGACCTACCCGTACTATACAACAAAAAGGAAATGAAATACACCTCTGAAATTCAGCCTCCGGATGACAGGAGCTGAATACTCGAATGCTGACAGGAATCACGTGGTGTCGCCTGCTCATCTATGAGTACCTGCAGGCAAGTAATGCAGCCCCCCACCAGGCGTCAGTACCGCTGGTACTGAGTATGTAAAGCAATAACTGAAACAATAATGCAACTGATAAAGCGGAAGCAGGAAGAAACAGATTAACTGCCTGATATCAAATGTGATATCACGCCTTATGCACGACCCTCGCCTGGCAAGCCAGGGTCGGCTCTGCCCACTTGAGCAAGATAGTGGGGCATCATGAAAGGCTCTACTATGATGGTGTCAGTTATGACGAGTCCTCTCATTGTTCCGCATGTTCTATGCATTGTTATGTTTATGTTATTGGCTCAAGTTATATTATGATAAAGTTATTTACGATTGATAATGAATGATTATGAATGATTTGAAAGTCTTGAGCCCTACGTTTTATTATGAAGATTTTGATACAAGCATGATGTCCTTTTCTTATGTCTATTTATGAGTTTAATTTACTTTTAAAATGTTCGTTTTTACTTACCTTGCATACTCAGTACATTCTACGTACTACCGCATACTTTCTATGCTGTATCATTTCATGGTACAAGGTCCGGATCTCAGGCTCATCCTCATCCTTAGTTCATCTCAGTTTTCGCTATCAGCTTCTTGGTGAGTCCTCATGTTTTGAGGGCCGTTTGATAACTTTCATGTTTTTTATGTTTCATTATTGTTCGGGTTAGTTGGGGATGTTGTCCCATCAACCCATCTTACATATTACAGGCTTTCGGACAAATGCATAGTACTAAGCTTATGTAAATGTTTGGTATTTCCTAATTCTATGTCATGGTTATGTTTTCGCGATGTTTTATTATTAATATTCCGCTTATTTGAATGAGATTAGTTGTATGCATGAGCCATGGGTCAACTTGGGGTCCTTCAGGGTCCCTTGTCCCGTGTCTACGATCGAGGTGTACGTTCGGATTGTGAAAAACTTGGTATTAGAGCAATAGATTTGAAGTGTCCTAGGGTGTTTGAAAGCCGCGTTAAGTAGAGTCTTTTTCGTGAGTGTGAATCGCGCCACACTTATGACGAAGAGGCTACTTGAAGTTTAGGAAATGATCCCTTCTTTCATGTTTTATGTCGTGTGATGAAAAGCCTTTCCATCCTTCTAATTCATGTGATTCGCGATTGCAGAATTATGGCTCCTAGAAGAATGAACGGAAAGAGGAATGGAAATGCTGAAGGCCACGGAGATAGCAATAACCATGGGCATCAGCAAGCCCCACCTGTTCAGGAGCCCTAGGCACCAGAGCCAGCTGCCCACGCTGAGTTTCGGGCGGCTATCCAGATGTTGGCGCAGGCCTTGACTGCTCAGGTCAACCAACAGGCTGTTGCGGGGGTCCCACAAAATGGCAATGCAACGACAGCTCAAATTAGAGACTTCTTGAGGATGAACCCTCCTGAGTTCACGGGATCAAAGGTGGATGAGGATCCACACGAGTTCATTTAAGGGATCTTGAAGGTCACTCAGGTTATGGGGGTGACAAATGGGGAGTGTGTGTAATTGGTCTCATATCAACTAAAAGAGGTCGCTCATATTTGGTACAAGCAATGGAAGGACAACAGGACAGCGAGAGCGGGCCTTATCAACTGGGATGAGTTCCACATGGCCTTTCTTAACAGGTCCTTCCCTTGAGAGATTAGGGAGTTGAGAGCAGCTGAGTTTGTGAACCTAAAGCAAGGAAAGATGACAGTGCTGGAGTATTCGCTTGAGTTCACTCATTTGTCAAAGTATGCCCCAGAGTTAGTGACGAATCAGAGGGCGCGGGTGAGCCAATTCGTTCATGGTGTGGCTGTTATTTAGACAAGGATTGCAGGACTGCTATGCTCCACCAGGATATGGACTTTCCTTGCATAGTGTTGTACGCCCAGCAGATGGAGGCAACTCATGCGAGGGAGAGAGAGGCAAAGAGGGCTTGGACAGATAGTCATGGGTTTTCACATCAGAGGTCCGATGGTGGCTACCATCAATAGTGTCAGCAGAGGTCACTAGCCCCAGCACCATCATCAGCTAGTGTCCCATCCAAGCCCAGGGGTGATCAGAGGAGAAGGGCTTCAGGGTCGAGGGATCAGAGGGGCACCCAGTTAGAGTATACCTCTCCAGCCTGTGGGAAGTGTGACAAGAGTCACATTGGGGAGTGCCTGCTCAGTTCAGATGTCTGTTTTGGGTGTGGTAGATCTGGGCACATGCACTGAGCGTGCCCATATACTAGACAGGGTGATGATAGGGGTCGAGCACAGACCACCAGGACAGCAGCAGCTCCAGCCTGTTCCGCTCCGTAGGGAGCATCGACTAGTGGAGGTGGCAGATAGCGCCAAAACTGATTCTATGCCCTTGCCTCGTGCCAGGAGAAGGAGACTTCGCTAGACGTGGTCACTGGTATGTTGCATGTCTTTCATGTTGATGTTTATGCCTCGCTAGATCTGGGAGCCACATTGTCTTTTGTGACTCCTTAAATTGCTAGTAGCCCATGAGTTAGTCCCGAGACCTTGTCAGAACCATTTTCAGTTTTGGCCCCTGTTAGTGATTCGATCATAGCTAGACGAGTCACTATGTTGCATAAGGTTACTCCCTTAGACCTTGTAGAGTTAGCCATGACTTACTTTGACATTATTCTTGGCATGGATTGGTTGTTTGCAAGTTATGCTTCGATTAATTGTAGGACCCGTAAGGTGGAATTTTATTTCCGAGTGAGTCAGTGTTGGAGTGGACGGGTAGTTCGGTGGTACTAGCTATTACACCCCGTAAATTCACGATATGTAGATGGCCTATTCGCATGTTGGTTAAGAGTTTTTGAATGCCATACATGCTAGGAAAAGGCCCGGGGAAAGACCGGATAAGCGACACATCGAACCATCGCAAGAGGAGGATGGAAGACCTCCTCCAATATGGCCAGAGTGTCACGGAGGCTCACCTCCGCGATACACAGCATGTCACGGAGGCTAACCTCCGTGATACACAGCGTGCCATGGAGGTGAGGTGCAACCCCAAGTATAAAAGCCTCCAAACTTCGGTTTTTATTTCATTTAACTTAAGATTTCCAGAAAATAACAGAGAACATAGCTAAGAACAGAGGGCATGAAGGTTTCTTTGAAATTTCCTTCCAATTACGTCGCTATACGCGGTCCAAACTCGAAATAAACGTGGGTAGTGAGGTATTAAGCAGCAAGGAGCATTCCTACGACTTTAGTTTTGTAAAATTCAGCCGGTGAATCATCGTGCTACCGAGCTAAGGTAAGTGGAATTGCTCCAAATTAGTGTCAATATACTCCTAGCACTAAAGTGAGTATTTCTCCCTTCTAGACTTCCGAGAAATAGTGAGTTTTCGGCCGTTTTTCGATAAGTCAAAGTTTGGTATATATATATATATATATATTAAAAGTGATATTTTCTTTCAGAATATTAATGTATTTAGTCCTAATTGATATATACATGGATGCAGTTGGGAGAAATAGCGAAATATTGACTGAATTACGCCAATTAGCCAGGAAATCAGAAACGGAGGTATGTAAAGCCAGTTTCTTCTGCAAGCTAGTAGTTCCGGTATAGTAACATAGCTCAAGTGCCAGTAGAACATTTCAGAATTCGCATGTTATGCTTAGTATAAATTTTAGTACGATGATTGGAAGCATAATGTCCTGTATAGTGTGAAACTTACTAGCACGATATAAATTCTAGTAGAAAGTGATAGAAACAGTACAACATGCCCAGTATGTGATTTAGTAAAGTATGTTAGGATATTATCATGTTCAGTCGAAACTTAGTAAAGTAATATAAGTTCCCGTAACATATTTCAGGAATAGAATAGTAGCCTAAAATGAAGTTTAGAAAGCATGTTAGAAGTAGTAAATCATGTTTACTATGAACCTCAGTTACACAACATGATTCTCAGCAGAAAAGAATTATATCTTGTTCAGTATTAGACTCAGCACAGTATGACAGAAGATTATATATATACCATTATCAGCCTCAGCATGTATTAAATACATACATATCACTATCATTAGTTTCAGCATGTAGTATATACATAAACATTATTATCACTAGTTTCAGCATGTGGTATACGGAATTAGTATTACTAGTTGAGACCTGACTGTATTGTTTCGGGGTTGGATTACCTAGCATTCATGACCGCCCCAGGGTTAATAGCTGTATCGACTCGTCCTCTAGAGGGCGAGGATACGTCGCTCTACGGAGTGGCATGCCGTCCCCCAGGGGACGAAGATGGGATGCTAGTTTCCCCATATTTTGCCTTGGTTGGCTTTTATACAACCCCGTCGAGCAGGTACGCTCGGGGTGTTGATTCAGGAGTCCTCCGGACTCAGGTACAGTTATAGTCAAGGGCTCAGCGAGCCTAAGTGCATACCCAGGGGACCGACAGGATGCTTATAGTTACTATGGGAGATGGGATGATCGGGGTAGGGGTATAGATTGTGTGTTGGTTGTACCTCCCGGCTTACGGGGTCCGGGTAAGGTTTATGTGTGCTATGCTATGTTATGTTATGTTATATTATGCCATGTTACGCTAGATATGAATAGACCGACAGTAGAATGCTAAATTTCTAGGTATGACTCCTACTCCTTTCAGTATAGTTGCAGATAGTCTTGAACTCATACTTGCAGTCTGTTATAGTCTATTTCCTTCTACTTTAGCCCTATTAGTTATATTGTCTGTCTTCAGTTATTTTCCAATTGTTTCTTTACATACTCAGTACAAGCGGTACTGACGCCCGTTTGGGGCGCTGCATTGCTTGCCTGTAGGTACTCATAGACGAGGAGTCGACCCCTCGTGATTCCAGCCAGCATACAGAGTCATCAGCTCCAGTCATCCGGAGCTAGATAGCTAGAGGTTTATCCTTTTTCTTTTATTGTATAGTATGGGTAGGCCGGGGCCCTGTCCCGACCATATTATTTGTATTCTTAGAGGCTTGCAGATAGTATATTCCCTGTGGTTAGCTGTACCGATCGTGTGAGGTCGTGTGTATGTCTTAGTTGTTTATGACGGCCGTGTGAGGCCTTGTTCAGATGGTAGTGGTGACCTTGTCGGTCACTGTTCGGTGGGTTTGGTATAGGTTAAAATCGACACGCAAGTGCACGTGGTCAAACAAGTAATAAAGTGGCTAAGTAAGCCAAGTATCGAACCAAGGAGACTCTGTATAAGTAAAATTGCTTAAGTATACTATATTCTAGCTTACCTCTAATTATGCTGACAACAACGTAACCAAAAGTTAAATAATTTTTGTTTATAAATTATATACTAAAACTATTAAGAAATATTTACTGTGAATTGAAACTATGGATATGAGCATGCCAAGGTTAAGAACAAGTAATGAACTTGATTATAATCATAATTTGGTTATTCTTCTCTTCCTGTTGCTAGCCAAGAACATTAGCCTAGAGATTAAAACTCTCGTATTTAATCTCACTTAAGAATCCTAAACCATCTGTCTACATTTCTGTGATCAAATGCAATTTATGACCTAGCAATACAATTCCGGTTCCTAAATTGACTAATACGACTTTCAAGTATATTTCTATCAGGAAAGCACATCAAAACCCAATTTTCCCAAATCAAGTTAAGAACAATACCCTATTAATTCACAACTTTCCAATTTCTTGCTCTCTCGAGTGAAATCGGACTTCTTAGATGTACATTAATGTCGGCCACACACTAATGCAGTAGAAACAAGAATTAATAGAACAACATAGAAGAAGAAGATGAAAAACCATACAATTCAATAATCAAAATTCATCACCATTGTTCACAACCTCAGCAAGGAAGAGAATTAGCCACTCATTTGTGGATTAATCATCCTAAAACAAGTGTTAATCATACAAACAATTGATTGAAAGAAGAAAGAAAGAGAGAAAAACCCTTAGTTTTTTCGTCCCTCAACTGCCTGTAACCCACGTCCTTGCTCCACCAAGTCTGAATTAATTAAAAATAAGCCTAAGTATTCTATTTATACTAATGGGAATTTTTCCCGTAATAACAAGCAACGTGTCACGGAGGCCAACGCGGAGCACTGCCTCCGTGACACGGCATGGACGCGGACCCTCACTGGAAATCCAGGGTCCGGGAATATAGCCTCAGCGTGGCACGGCATGCAACGCGGAGGCTTGCCTCTGTGCCACGGAGCTGTCGCGAGGCTTCACTGGAAATTGCCAAATTAATTCATCCTCCATGCAGTGTGCCTCTGCGATGGTAGCGTGGCACGGCTCCATCGCGGAGCCCCTTTACATTGTGCATTCCAATGTCTTTTCCGTGCTCGCATCCAAGTCCAACTCCGATATTGTTCCAACATGCATTTTTGCTCCTCTAAATCATATTTTACCTACAAAACAATGCTAATCATGTTGGTTAGTATAAATTCACATTTTATTACCAATTACATGAAAATGTATACACATTGCACAACAAACAAGGCGAAAATGATACGTTTGAGTATCACTTGGGCATATAAATCTGCCCAAGATCACTTACCCCACACTTAAATCCTTGTTCGTCCTTGAACAACACATACACAACTCATGCAAATTACATCCCAACCTTTGCCACTATGGTGCGACAATTTATGCTACGGTCATACCGATTATTCAATTTTTGCAAATCATCAAGAAAACATGCATGGTCTTAACAATGCAATGACCTTTAATATATCAAGACTTCCTAGACTTTAAGAACCGACTCTTGATATCGGCAAACTCATGCAAATCAGCTAATCAAGATATCCGACACGAAAATCAATCTTTCATCAAGCATGTGCCCTCGCAACTCAAGAGAATCTTCCCCTTTATGTTCATGCAACACACAAACATTCAAGTAGGGGCATGTCAAAATTAATTTCACTCTCTCTCCCAAAAGAATTCACATGCATCATGTCATGACCCATAGGCTTGCCCTTAGTGTATTACTCCACTAATATAAAGAAATGCAATGTAAGATCACGTAGGACTTTAATGGGTTGTAATGGAAGCTATGGAACTAGTATATATTGGATTAGCCAATAATAGTCACTAGCATCCTTAAGCGCCTTTTCAACACATTCCCATCGACTCATGGACATTGTTTCTCTCTTTTCTCTTCTTTTTTTTATCATCCCACTCATGCTGGTTTACTTTCGTACTGCCCATTTCATCCAACACACTTAACACAATACAAAGGGTTTTCATGTACCCTCAATATCATTTAATTATGATGAGTGCACCCTCCACCTTTTTCTTTTCTTTCCTCACTCTGCTTTTCTTTTTCTTTTCACCCTTCTCACTCTTTGACACTTTGGGAAAATTTTTTCTATTCTTCTTAAGCGCTTAAGAGTTTTGTATAGACTTTACGGCTAATGAAAAGAAGGAATAAAGCTTAGTTTATACATTTTTGGACAAAAGAAAGAAAGAATCGGCTAAAGGCTCAACGGGCTGACTAGGGTATACAGTCACATAAAAAGGAGAGTATGACAAGAAAAAAAAATAGAAACTCACGGTTAAAACAAAGAAATTCCTACATCCTTTCTAACACTACACCTCCTTCATTTCGTTTTGTACACACACCAGGCAAGTTCTAGACACTTCACAATAGCATGGAATAACAATACCTCACTTCACACTTCATGCACATGCTCGATTCAAGATACATTCACAGACTCTTTAATTAGCCAATTACATGAATTCAAAAATTAAGCCTCAATCACACCGAATCGAATTCTACAGCCTAGGTATCTCAACATATTTACAAAATTGCATGCTTTCATACGAATCACTTTTACATTTTGAACATCAGTTACAACACGCAACCAAAATTTCACAACCATATAGTAACTACAGGTTCAGTGAGGCAATCCACCAAAGAAAAAAACTAAAAACTAATTAAAATCACTACTCCTACCGACTACATTTCCCTTAAGACGGTCGTCATCCATCCATCATAGGGAACGGTCACTAACTATGACATCGGTTCAATGGGACTATTCTCGGTAAAAGAACCGAAAACAAACTCCGAGAAACCCAACAAATAAAAAAAAATTACTTGAAAAACTTTGCACACACCGATCATTTCGATGGAAGACTATTTACTAATAATAAATTTTTTTAATATGTGCAAAATATTTTCGCAAAATTTTGAAAAATATCGATCATTTCGATAGAAAAAAATATTTACAAAATTTAAAAAATATTTACACTGGCAACCACAACCTTTCACAACACACATCAATTACCACAAAAATATGTACAGATACAAATACAAATCAGTTTGCACTCACAACCACAGGGAAACATAAACATACATACCAAACAAAGGAAGAACATACAGCAAATCAGCCCAGCCCCCAGCACCTAACTACTTCCCACCCCACACTTAAATCGAACACTGTCCCAAGTGTTCACAAAAATTAAAAATCACAAAAATTTCAGGTGGTGGAACTCCCTGATCAGTCGAAATATTTGACTTCTTCATCCGGTGCTGCTGCCTCATCGCCCATGTCCGAGTCACCTCCATCGTCGTCATCAGACTCCACATCGGAGTCCTCCCGACGTGTCTCCTCGTCCGTGGGGACATCATCGTCAGTGGGCTCAATGAAGGCTGGCCCACTCAGCACAAAGCTCTAGCGTTCTCTCCAAATGGGTAATCCAGCTCCAGCTGCCATAACTCTTCCTCTGTGGCTGGTCTCCCACCAATCCGGAGCTGAAGCATTTGCATACCAAACATCCGTGCCATGTACTGATCGTCACGAGCATGTCGCTCGCCCAGTGTCAGCACTGGCCCGTGTGTGGTGTCGGGGGCCTTGGTTTTGGTCACATCAAGGGCCCTCCGCTCCAACTGCGGGATGTAGTCCAAAGCCTCTTCCTCGACGTTGAGGCCCTGGAGAAAGGTGGTGATGAGTCCACCGAACCCATACCTGTGGCCCTGGTGTAGTCGGGCTCTCTTCATGGCGGATATGATGACCACCCCAACATTAATCTCTAGCCCTTTCATCAGGGCATACACCAGGCAGACACGGTCTCGGGTCACATCCGTCATGTGCACCCCCGGGATCAAGCACGAACAAACTATTTTCAGCCATATTCTGGCCTCCCTGTTCATTTGAGAATACGGAAGAGTCTGGTGGTAACCCCTCTCCTTATGTCTGCTCCATCGGGCTGTGGATCGAGCCCCACACAAAGTGCGTCTGATATCGGCGTATGGTGGGGTGATGTTCAGCTGGCGGAGAACGTGGGCGTCTGTGTCCCGCGCTCCAATGATGGCATTTAATTGCTGGGGTTCCAGAGTGACAATCTGCCCTCTGATTTTTATTGTGTGTCTTCTGATGGCCGGGTTCCAATTTGCATAGAACTCCCGGACTAAATGTAGGTTGCACTCCTTGGGCTCTTGAAATATGAAGCTGAGCCCAGCTGCCTCGATTCTCTGCACAATACGGGGGAACTCCTGTGCTAGTGGTTCCCGTGCAATATGCTCCTCATGGAAGTACTTATTCTCCTTATGTTTAGCGTACCACTTCTTCCCTTCATCAGTCACCCACCTCGTTCCGTATTGGCGGCGTTGGCCGCGCGGAACAGCTGGTGCAGCTGGGACTGCTGTGCCCAATCTCATTCGTTTTCTCCCGGTGCCTGAAGTAGAAGCACCTTTCCCCTTATCCTGCCTACTTGCCATTGTACCTGTCAACATAAATAAACAAGCACAATGTCAAGCTAAATACTTGTTAACTTCGGCTAAGGTCGGGTTAAACTAAGTTTACCTCACACTTAGTCCTTAGCTACCTTTACGATACTACGGCAAGGATTACTTTATTTACAACCCAAACACAAACAACTATACAATTTATGCTTAGTGCGTTCACAAAAAATTTTCGACAGTATAGCTTTTAGCGTACTACTCAGACTTCATACAGCTAATCCCAATCCTACCATCGAACTTAGCAACGAAAACAACAAACAAAAACAACGACAAAAATTCTATATACATACGAATCCAAATAACCAAACCAATTTGAACCATTTTTACATTTTCCCAAAAATAGAGAATTCGTTGTCTATTACCTTCAAACAATATTTACAACGACTTATCTCAATTCACAAACACACCCCGGCATATAATTCACCAATTTACCAAGTTACCCAATTCGATTTCAACAACCCAAGCCCTAGAATTCAATTTTACACTCAAATTCGAATCATTCACGCAATCGACAAGTTCAAACGCTAATTACAACATTCCGAACATTTATCAATCAAAGAATAATTCAATTTCATGCTAAATTGCTAATTAGGGTGATTTATCTCACCTCCCATGCTCAAATTCGACTAAAATCGACAAAAACTCGAGAGAGTAGAGGAAAACATACCTTTAAGTTGAATAATCGAAGAAACTCGACAATTTGGTTGCTTAATAGCGTGGCACGTTGGTTAGGAAGGGGGATTCGGGTGTTTGGTCGCGGAGAAGAGAGGAAATGGGGGAAAAGGGACTAAAATCGGGGTTAAAAATGAAGGGAAACACGCGGGTCACCCGGCAACCCGGTGTGACCCGTCACAAAATATAGGGCAACGTGTCACGGAGGGTAACGCGGAGCCCCTCCTCCGTGACACGGAGCTAACGCGATGGCTCACTGGAATTTTAAAAAAATCCAGATTTAACCTAAACGTGTCACGGAGGGTAACGCGGAGCCCCTCCTCCGTGACACGGAGCCAACACCCCAGTGCATTGTCTCTTCATTTTATTCATTTTTTCATACCTTGCCTTTTCCTTCCCGATTCCATGCATATTTTTCTCCGTTTTACCTGAAAATCACCTCACTAAATAAAATTGGTTAGATTAATAGATTTCCCTAACTAAAATGAAAAATATTAACTAAAACGAAAAATTTATACCAAATCAAGAAAAAGAAAAATAAACTAAAAACTATTTACACTTAAAAAAAAATTTTTTTTTTCACGGGTTGCCTCCCGTGCAGCGCCTGGTTTACCGTCGCGGCTCGACGTCCTTTATGCTCAATTATCCACTAGGGTGATGGACGATTTCTCTCGATCACTGTCCTCCCCCCAGTAGTGCTTACACCTATCCGGTGGTCTTCCCATTAACTCTCGGGAATGTTTCATCTGCTTAGCATTACCATGATCAATCACATTGATCACCGAGAGTTCTTCATGCCCAATCGGGAGCTTGGGTACTTTATACACATCGAACACCTCTACCTTGTCGTGTGCTCGCATTGTAAGTTGACCCGCAGCTACGTCAATTAATGCTTTCCCGGTTGCCAAAAAGGGTCGTCCCAAAATAAATGGGACTTCAGCATCTGGTTCAAAATCCAGAACAATAAAATCGACCGGAAAAATGAGGGAGCCCACTTGCACAAGCACATCCTCAACAATGCCATCCGGCCTAGCTAAGGATCTGTCTGCTAACTGCAAGATTACGGTTGTAGGTCTAGGACTCCCTAGACCTAACTTTCTGAATACCGAAGATGGCATCAGATTTATGCTCGCCCCCAAATCACATAATCCACGAGCTCGGATACTCTGCCCGATAGTAAGCTGGATAGTAAAACTTCCAGGGTCTTTCAGCTTCGTGGGCAGTCTATTTTGGATCCGGGAAGTGCATTCATCCGTCAAAGCTACCGTGGCATACTCAGTCAAACGACTTTTGTTAGCCACGATGTCTTTAATATATTTGGCATATTTTGGCACTCCCTGCAAGACATCAACAAGAGGTAAATTAACATGTACCTGTTTAAGCACCTCCATAAATTTCTTGAAACACGCCTCCTCCTTGTGTTTCTTGAGTCGTTGAGGGAACGGGGGTGGAGGCCTTTCTGATTCAGCTTCTTTGGTCTTCCCCTTATCCGCAAGTTGCTCTCCCTCAACATCTGCTGCTCCTGACTTTTGAGGCGGTCTTTCCGGTTCCACCTCCTTCAGCTGCAAACCACTCCTCGTGGTCACTGCATTTACCTGCTTCGGATTAGGATCCGTGTCGCTAGGCAGTCCTCCTTTGGGTCTTGTGTTCTGGGCACTAGCAAATTGCCCAAATTGATACTCAAGAGCCTTTGTCGCTAACTGATTATTCTTCACTTCGGCTGCCAATTTAACATAGTCAGCCTGCAATTGCGCCTGATTAGCGATCATGGTCTTGAACATCTCCTCAATGCTCGGTGATGGTGGTGGAGGAGGGGCATTGTGATTTCTGAATTGGGATTGGTAGTTCTGTTGCCCTCCTTGATTTCTCTGCATACCTTGACCCGAACTTTGGCCTTGTTGGTTGTTGCTACCCCATGAAAAATTTGGATGGTTCCTCCAATTTGAGTTGTAGCCTCTACCAAACTGCTGCTGATTTCTTTGTGCATTGCCCACAAAGTTAACCGAATCTAGGTTTGCTCCACAGCACTCAGCTGAATGCTCACTGCTACCACACACTTCACACCACATTTGCTGGACCGCATTGACTGAAGCTGAAGGCTGGTTCAAGTTCATATTGCTGAAGTGGTTGTTTAACTGATTCTGCAAGGTAGCTATCTGTGCAGCGATAGCTGCAAATCCATCCACTTCAAGCACTCCTGCTGCTTTCCTTGCTCCACCTCGAGATGAATCAGCATTCCATTTTGGATTGCCCTGTGAAATCCGATTGAGCAAAGTGTACAGCTCCTCATAAGTCTTTTCCAGTGCTTGCCCTCCAGCTGCTGAGTTTAACAAAATTTTAGTATGGGGTTCCAAACCCTCAATAAATGTGTGTACCAACACCTCATTGGACTGATGATGATGAGGACAGTCCCGCAACATGGATTTAAATCTTTCCCAGGCTTGATATAAATTTTCTCCCTCCCTCTGTTTGAAACTTAGAATTTGACTTCTAAGTCTGGCTGTTTTACCAGAGGGAAAAAATCTTATCAAAAACTTCCGTGCAAGATCATCCCACGTTGATATAGAATTTGGTGGTTCAGCTTTTAACCACCTCTTGGCTTCACCAAGTAAGGAAAACGGAAATAGGGTGAGCCGAACATAATCAGGTGACACTCCAGCGGGTATATAAGTGTCACTTATCTCCAAAAAATTCTGGAGATGTTGTTGTGGGTCTTCATGAGGGAGACCGGTAAATTGCCCGCTTGTGTGCAATAGTTGCACCATGTTCTGCTTTAATTCAAATCTCCCTCCAGGCTCTGGTTTGTGGATGCTTGAATGTACATTGTTGGCATGTGGGATTGCCACCTCGCGAACCGGCCTTGCTGCTGCTTTGTCGGGCACTAACACTGCCCTCACAACCGGTGGATTTTTTTGCTCCATAATAGACTGTCTGAGCAACTGCAGCTTCTTTTGTAGAGCTTCTCTGCGTTTACTATGAAATTCACGTTCAGACTCTATATAAGATTCCACCAGCTTCTTGTCCTTTGCCAGTGTTCACAGAAATCACGTCTGCAAAATACAGGCTAAGACCAAGTTGTCAACACTTAAGAAAATAAAACAAAAATACAGTAAATTTACACTTAACACAATTTCACCAATTGCCTAGTCTCCCCGGCAACGGCGCCAAAAAACTTGTTCGGTGGGTTTGGTATAGGTTAAAACCGACACGCAAGTGCACGTGGTAAAACAAGTAATAAAGTGGCTAAGTAAGCCAAGTATCGAACCAAGGAGACTCTGGATAAGTAAAATTGCTTAAGTATACAATATTCTAGCTTACCTCTAATTATGCTGACAACAACGTAACCAAAAGTTAAATAATTTTTGTTTATAAATTATATACTAAAACTATTAACAAATATTTACTGTGAATTGAAACTATGGATATGAGCATGCCAAGGTTAAGAACAAGTAATGAACTTGATTATAATCATAATTTGGTTATTCTTCTCTTCCTATTGCTAGCCAAGAACATTAGCCCTAGAGATTAAAACTCTCGTATTTAATCTCACTTAAGAATCCTAAACCATCCGTCTACATTTCTGTGATCAAATGCAATTTATGACCTAGCAATACAATTCCGGTTCCTAAATTGACTAATACGGCTTTCAAGTATATTTCTATCAGGAAAGCACATCAAAACCCAATTTTCCCAAATCAAGTTAAGAACAATACCCTATTAATTCACAACTTTCCAATTTCTTGCTATCTCGAGTGAAATCGGGCTTTTTAGATGTACATTAATGTCGGCCACACACTAATGTAGTAGAAACAAGAATTAATAGAACAACATAGAAGAAGAAGATGAAAAACCATACAATTCAATAATCAAAATTCATCACCATTGTTCACAACCTCAGCAAGGAAGAGAATTAGCCACTCATTTGTGGATTAATCATCCTAAAACAAGTGTTAATCATACAAACAATTGATTGAAAGAAGAAAGAAAGAGAGAAAAACCCTTAGCTTTTTCGTCCCTCAACTGCCTGTAACCCACGTCCTTGCTCCACCAAGTCTGAATTAATTAAAAATAAGCCTAAGTTGTTACACCCCGTAGAATTCCCGGCACTCAGATGACCTATTCCCACGTTGGTTAAGCATATTTTAAGGCCATACGTGTTGGAGAAAGGCCCGGGAAATGATCGGACGAGAAGCCCGTCGAACCATCGCGGAAGGAGCCGAGGCAGAGCCCCTCCGCGATGGCAGCATGTCACGGAGGAGAGGCCTCCGCGATGGCTCCGTGACACGTTGGCCTTGTCCAGGCCCAAGTATATAAAGCCTCACTTCGGTTTTAAATGATAAAAACTTTATAAAATTTCCAGAGAACGCAGCAAAACAGAGGAGGACGAAGAGGGAATATATATTATCGCTCGATTACGCTGCTAAACGCGGCCCAAACTCAAATTAACTCCAGATACGGGGGTATTTAACGACAGAGAGCATTCCTACGGATTCAGTTTCGCGAAATACGGCCGGCGAATCGTCGAGCCACCGAGCCAAGGTAAGTGGAATTGCTCTAAATTAGTGTCTATGTGTCCCTAGCTGTGAAGTGAATATTTCTCCCTTCTGGACCACTGAAAAATAGCGAGTTTTCGACCGTCTTTCGATAAGCCTAAGTTTAGGCTATAAGCTATATCGAAAGTGACGTTGCCTTTTGAAATAAAGTTGTATTTAGTATTGATTGACATATTTATGAATGCAGTTGGGAGAAAACAGTTGAAGTACCGACCGAGCCTCGTCCGATAGACGGATAGCTCAAGAATAAGGTATGTAAAGTTAGTTTCCTTGGCAAGTTAAGTAATATTGAGACAGTATGGTAATTTATAGACCAGTAGAATGTTCAGAAATCGATTATTGTGTTATTATGAATATTGGTGCAATATGAGAAGTTTTGGGTTGTAACGTGTACGATACCTATCCGTATGATATAGATTCGGACGTAAGTGGTTAAGATTGCCCAGTATATTCAGTATGTGATGTAATATGCCATGTTAAGATATTGTTGTGTTTAGCTGAAACCTCACGAAGTAGTACAGTATCCGTGAGGCATTCCAGACCTAGAATAGTAACTAAACATGGTTTAGAAAGCATGTTAGAAGTAGGAGATCATGTTAATACAGAAACTCAGTAAACAGTATAATTTTCAGCAGAAACACCTTCTTGTGTAATCTTTGCCCCAGTACAGTTTGACCGGAGGCTATACTTATATTTATACTTACCTGTCTCAGCATGTATCAGACACTTACAGATTACTATTATTAGCTCAGTATGTGATTTATATGATACCTTACACCTGTTAGTCGTAGCTTATGAGATACACAGACAGCATGACTAGTTGAGACCGTTGTATTGATTGGGGTTGGATTACCTAGCATCCCTGACCGCCCAGGGTTAATAGCTGTATCGACTCGTCCGCCAGAGGACGAGGATACGTCACTCTACGGAGTGATATGCCGTCCCGCAAGGGGACGAAGATGGGATGCCAGTTTCCCCATATTGTGCCTTGGTCGGCCTTTATGCACCCCCGTCGAGCGGGTACGCCCGGGGTGTTGATTCAGGAGTCCTTCGGACTCAGGTACAGTTATAGTCAGGGGCTCAGCGAGCCCAAGTGCATACCCAGGGGACCGGCAGGATGCTTACAGCCATTGTAAGAGATGGGATGACCGGGGTAGGGGTATAGATTCTGTGCTGGTTGTACCTCCCGGCTTATGGGGGCCGGGTAAGGTTTGTGTGTGTTATGTTACGTTATTTCATGTTATGCCATGTTATGTTAGATACAAGTAGATCAGCAATAGCACGATACGTTTCCAGGTATGACTCTTATCCTTTCCAGTAAAGATTGAGAGAAGGTATGATTTACATTATCAGACAGTCAGTCTATTCTCTCTACTTCAGTTTCTTCAGTTATATTATTGTATTCAGACTTTGCTTTCAGTTATTGCTTTACATACTCAGTACCAGCGGTACTGACGCCCCATGGGGCGCTGCATTACTTGCCTGCAGGTACTGATAGATGAGCAGGTGACACTACGTGATTCCTGTCAGCGATCAAGTATTCAGCTCCTGTCATCCGGAGACTGAATTCCAGAGGTGTATTTCAGTTCTTTTGTTATACAGTACGGGTAGGTTGGGGCCCTGTCCCAATCATTTCTATTGTTATTCCTAGAGGCTTGCAGTCTGTATATTTCCCTGTGGTCAGTTGAGCCGGTCGTGTGAGGCCGTGCAGTTGTTAGCTGTTAGTACTCTTGCTTCTTTTATGTTGGCCGTGTGGGGCCATAAGTTTGACAGTAGTGGTGACCTTGCCGGTCACGTAGCCTTCTAGTATTTTACCGCTGAATGCAGATAACTAGACAACATGGTGGCCTTGTCGGCCCGCATAGGCTTCCCTATAGTTGCTTGTTCTGGTCAGCTGTTATTACAGGTACAGGAGGCTATAGGCCAATGGGCCGGAGGCTGTGTTTACAGCCGTTATATAGCCCTTTGTTTCCAGAAATGTGAGTTAGAGCCAGCCAGGCACCAGATGTGCCCAGGCTTAACAGTCCAGCAGGTCAGGTCCTAGTAGGGCACCAGGTGCCAGTCATACCCCCCAAGGCGGGGTGTGACATAAGTGTTCTATTTATACTATTGGGAATTTTTCCCGGAATAACAAGCAACGTGTCACGGAGGCCAACGCGGAGCACTGCCTCCGTGACACGTCGTGGACGCGGACCCTCACTGGAAATCCAGGGTCCGGGAATATAGCCTCCACGTGCACGACATGCAACGCGGAGGCTTGCCTCCGTGCCACGGAGCTGTCGCGAGGCTTCACTGGAAATTGCCAAATTAATTCGTCCTCCATGCAGTGTGCCTCCGCGATGGTAGCGTGGCATGGCTCCATCGCGGAGCCCCTTTACATTGTGCATTCCAATGTCTTTTCCGTGCTCGCATCCAAGTCCAACTCCGATATTGTTCCAACATGCATTTTTGCTCCTCTAAATCATATTTTACCTACAAAACAATGCTAATCATGTTGGTTAGTATAAATTCACATTTTATTACCAATTACATGAAAATGTATACACATTGCACAACAAACAAGGCAAAAATGATACGTTTGAGTATCACTTGGGCATATAAATCTGCCCAAGATCAGTCACGTAGTTGTTTAGCATCTATTTTCTTGATTCAGAAGTAACTAGACAGCATGGTGGCCTTGTCGGCCCACATAGGTTCCTTCATACTACTGTTGTTCTGGTTAGCTGTTGTTTGCTTACAGGTGGCTATAGGCCTAGTCGGCCGGAGGCTGTATTTACAACCGTTATATAGCCCGTCGTTTTCTTGAATCTAAAATTAGAGCCAGCCAGGCACCAGAAGTGCTTAGGCTCAATAGTCTAGCAGTTCAGGTCTAGTAGGGCACCAGGTGCCAGTCGTACCCCCCAAGGTGGGGCGTGACACTAGCAGGTCGATTTATTTCCTATCTTAAGGCTAGGAAGATGATCTCTAAGGGTTGCATGTACCACCTAGTTAGGGTTAAGGATGTGGAGTCTGAGACCCCGACTATTCAGTCAGTTCCGGTGGTGTACGAGTATTCGGAGGTGTTTCTCGAGGATTTTCCAGGTGTTTTGGAAAGGGAAATTGATTTCGGTATTGATCTATTACAAGAGACGTAGCCTATTTTTATCCCTCCTTACAGTATGTCCCCAGTTGAGCTAAAGGAATTGAAGGATCAATTAAAGGATCTATTGGATAAGGGCTTTATTAGACCGAGCTAGTCTCCATGGGGTGCACCAGTTCTATTTGTTCGAAAGAAGGACGGTTTCCTTCGCATGTGTATTGACTATCGACAGATGAACAAGGTTACCATCAAGAACATGTATCCCTTACCCAGGATCGATGATTTGTTTGACCAGCTTTAGGGTGCCAAGTGCTTCTCCATGATCGATCTCAGGTCTGGGTATCACCAGCTCAGAGTTTGGGAGAGTGCTATCCCGAAGACCGCTTTCAGGACTCGATATTGTCACTATGAATTTGTTGTTATATATTTTGGGCTAACCAAAGCTCCTGCAACTTTTATGGACCTAATGAACAGGGTGTTCAAGCAATATTTGGATATGTTCATGATCGTGTTCATCGACGACATTCTTATATACTCTCGGAGTGAGGAGGAGCATGCCACTCATTTGAGAATAGTGCTGCAAATCCTCAAGGATCGTGAGCTGTATGCAAAGTTTAGCAAGTGTGAATTTTGGATAAACTCGGTAGCATTTCTGGGTCACGTGGTATCAAGCGAAGGCATAAGGGTAGATTCCCAGAAGATAGAGGCGGTGAAGAATTGGCCCAGACCGGTGAATCCTTCAGAAATTCAGAGTTTCTTGGGCCTAGAAGGTTATTACCGAAGGTTTGTTGAGGGTTTCTCATCTACTGCAGAACCTATGACTAAGTTGACTCAGAAGAAGGTGAAAGTTCAATGGTCGGATGCTTGTGAGGAAAGCTTCCAAGAGTAGAAGACCCGACTCACTTTAGCACTAGTGTTGACCTTACCCGAGGGTACTGATGGCTTTGTAGTGTATTGTGATGCTTCGAGGGTCAGACTGGGATGTGTGTTGATGCAACGTGGAAAGGTAATAACATATGCCTCGAGACAGTTGAAGATTCATGAAAATAATTACCTGACCCAAGATCTTTAGTTGGCCGCAGTGGTGTTTGCATTGAAGATGTGGCGACATTACTTGTATGGGGTACACGTGGATTATATTCATGGATCACAAGAGTTTGCAATATGTGCTCACACAGAAAGATCTAAATCTACGGCAAAGGAGGTGGTTGGAGTTACTTAAGGACTACGACATGAGTGTCCTCTACACCCGGGCAAGGCTAATGTGGTTGCAGACGCGCTTAGTAGGCTCTCCATGGAAAGTGTGTCCCACGTGGATGAGGAAAAGAAGGATTTGGTGAAGGATGTCCATCGACTTGCAAGACTGGGAGTTAGATTGATCGATTCGACCGATGGGAGTGTTGTTGTACATAACGGGTCAGAATCATCCTTGGTGGTTGATGTTAAATCCAGGGAAGATGAGGATCCAATATTGAGGAAGCTGAAGGAGGTGGTGCAGAGTCAAAAGGTGGAGGTTTTCTCCCAAGGGGGTGATGGTGTGCTACGATACCAAGGTCGACTATGTGTTCTAAACGTTGATAATTTGAGAGTTTGGATACTACATGAGGCACATGGTACCAGATATTCTATTCATCCAGGATCCACAAAAATGTATCAGGACTTGCGAGAAATCTATTGGTGGGATGGTATGAAGAAAGATATTGCTGAGTTCGTAGCAAAATGTCCAAACTGCCAGCAAGTGAAAGTCGAACATCAAAGGCCGGGAGGCGTACTTCAGGATATCAGCATCCCCACTTGGAAGTGGGAAGATATCAATATGGATTTTGTTACATGTCTACCCCGTACTCGTTGGCAATACGACTCTATTTGGGTGGTGGTTGGCAGGTTAACCAAGGCTGCACATTTTCTACCAGTCAAGACTAAGGATTCAGCGGGTGAGTATGCTAAGTTGTATGTTCGAGAGTTGGTTTGGCTTCATGGAGTTCCCTTGTCTATTATTTCAGACCGAGGTACTCAGTTTACTTCTCAATTCTAGCGTTCTATTTAAAAAGGACTTGGGATGCAAGTTAAGCTCAGTACGACCTTCCATCCGCAAACAGACGGCCAGGCGGAACGAACCATTCAGACCCTTAAGGATATGCTGAGGGCATATGTGATGGATTTTAAAGGTAGTTGGGATGATTATTTGACCTTGATCGAGTTTGCTTATAATAACAGTTACCACTCTGGTATCCAAATGGCACCGTTCGAGGCTTTCTTCGAGTGGAGGTGTAGATCTCCTATCGGATGGTTTGATGTTGGTATGGCAGCTATAATAGGACCAAATTCGGTTCATGAAGCGATGGTGAAGGTTCAGTTGATAAGGGACCGGTTGAAAACCACTCAGAGTCGTCAGAAATCATATGCTGATGTGAGGAGAAGGGATCTGGAGTTTGATGTGGATGACTGGGTATTTCTAAAGGTATCTCCCATGAAGAGAGTCATGCGATTCAAAAAGAAGGTTAAACTCAGTCCCCGCTATATTGGTCCCTATTGGGTTGTGAGAGAGTTGGTAAGGTGGTGTATGAGTTGGACTTGCCATCGGATTTATCTTTCTTTCATCCTGTCTTCCATGTGTCACTTTTGAAAAAGTGTTTGGGTGACCCAGCCTTGGTAGTTCCGGTAGACAACATTGGGGTGAAAGACAGCCTCATCTATGAAGGAATTCTGATGGGAATCTTAGATCGTCAACTCCGTAATCTAAGGAACAAATAAGTAGCTTTAGTTAAAGTACTATGGAGGAATCAACATGTTGAGGGAGCTATGTGGGAAGTCGAGGCAGATATGATGGCTAGATATCCATATTTGTTCTCTACTGGCTCAATTCCAACTTGAGGTATCAGTTTTGCCCTATGACTCTATTTAGTTTTCATGTTCAGTTTATGTGTGCAAGTTTCTTTTATGTGTATGAATGCATATGTGAAGCATGAGATCAGTTCAGCTATGTAGTTTGGTTCAGAGGTAGTCATTCTGTGAAAATTTCGGTTAAAATGATCAGTATATAACTATGATAAATTGTATGTTTCTGTTTGTTGCTTGTTTCCTAAATTCGAGGACAAATGTTCCCAAATAGGAGATATTGTAATACCACGGAAAGACCTAAGAATAGACCTGGGAGCTAAAAATCAAGAAGTGCAGAAAACTAGCAAAAATATCACAGGACGGACGACCCTACGACTCGTGGTAGGATACCACGAGTCATCATATACAGTTGAGGTTTTGGAAGTCAGGGAACCAGTGGAAACAATGGACGGTGCAACGACCCGTTGTTAGGAACAATGAGTCGTTGGGAGGTTGGACTTGGCTGAGGAGGAAGCAATGGGGCATCCCATGATTCATGGTTAAGAGGGATGACCCATTGTTTCAAGTCATCGTTCGTGGGTTGAAGGTTCCAGTGCAGACAACGGATGGAAACCATGACTCATTAGAATGCACCACGAGTCGTGGTGAGGCTCGTGGGAAGGATTCGAGGCATAAGAGGCAGCAGTGGATTCAACGACTCGATGTCACGAGTCGTGGTACGTTGTCACGACTCGTTGGATCGGTCGTTGGTCCGTTGGGGAATAGGTTTTCAGGGAAGTTATTTTAAGGGTATTTTCAACCTTTCCACATTTTCAGCCCCTAAACTACATCATTTTGCATATTTTTCGAGAATGATAATATGAGTTAAGTCCTTTAGGCTTGCCCATTCTCATGCAAAAGCTTAGAGAGGATTTTGGGAGATTCAAGGCCTTCTTCCCCAAAATTTCATCAATTGCTTTGTGGGTGTTCAAGGAACTTTAAGTCCATCCATTTCCAGGTATGTAGGGTTTTAAAATGGGTGGAATTCTTTCTCACCCATGTCCAATTTCGAGTTAACTCATGAATTTCCCTATTCAAATCCCATGAGGTTTTACCCAAAGCATGACAATATGATTTCTCTTTATGGGTATGATTTATTTCAGTTTTAATTATTGAATTATTCATGGTGGACAAATTTTAAATTATTTTCTTCAAAATCATGTTTCAATCTTTTTAAATCTAAAATGCCCATTTATGAAAGTCCATGAAAGTTATGATTTATGATGAATATTCATTATTTTGAGTTTATTTGTGATGGAAAAGCGTGAAATCAAGTTATCCATGTTTATAACTATGTTTTGAAAGAATTGAGTATGAGGAAGTAACGGGCAATGCCCACATGATGAAAAATGATTTACGATTTATGAAACGAATTTTATGATTTATCGATTTATGATGTTGGTCGATTAAAAGGGGCCTTTGATTCTGGGCTAAGAATGTTTAAAGGAGATCAATGATGATAAATGTTATTTTCTAGCCAACGAATCTTAATGCATAATGTTAATGATTTATGTATGAGCCTATATGCATGTTTTTGGGAGCCATGTCTAGCACCGAGCAACCCGTCATTCAAAGGACTATGCCGGTGTCTCATAACCACATGACATCGTGGGTTGTAAATGATATTATGTATTGATAATGATCCCCTCAAATGTGATATCACTCCATATGCACGACCCTCGCCTGGCAAGCCAGGGTCGGCTCTGCCCACTTGAGCGAGATAGTGGGGCATCATGAAAGGCTCTACCATGATGGTGTCAGTTATGACGAGTCCTCCCATTGTTACATATGTTTTATGAATTTTTATATTTATGTTATTTGTTCATGTTATATTATGATAAAGTTATTTATGATTATGATAATAAATGATTATGAATGATTTGAAAGTCTTGAGCCCTACGTTTTATTACGAAGATTTTGATGCAAGCATGATGTCCTTCTCCTATGTCTATTTATGAGTTTACTTTAATTTTAAAATGTACATTTTACTTACCTTGAATACTCAGTACATTTCACGTATTGACCGCATACTTTCTATGTTGTACCATTTCATGATATAGGGTCCGGATCTCAGGCTCAGTCTCATCCTTAGTTCATCTCAGTTTACGCTATCAGCTTGCTGGTGAGTCCTCATGTTCTGAGGGCCGTTTGATAACTTTCATGTTGATTATGTTTTAGTATTTCTCGGGTTAGTTGGAGATGTTGTCCCATCAACCCATCTTACGTATTAGAGGCTTTCAGACAAATGCATAGTACTAAGCTTATGTAAATGTTTGGTATTTCCTAATTCTATGTCATGGTTACGTTTCCACGATGTTTTATGCTTAATATTCCTCTTATTTGAATGAGATTAGTTGTATGCATGAACCATGGGTCGACTTGGGGTCCCTTGTCCCGTGTCTACGATCCGGGTGTACGTTCGGGTCGTGACATCAGTTTCATGTCTAGTTCATGTCTCTCAGTTTCCTTTATATTAGTGCATGTATGTGTGATTTATGAATTTCGATTAGTCATGTATATCACTCCATTAGATTTTAGCTTAAGATGTTCAGTGATTGGGATTACAGTTCCTTTCCTTAGCCTTTTAGTATGGAACGAATGTTCCAAATGGAGACATATTGTAATACCCTGAAAGTTCATAAGACTACACCCAAGATTTTGAAATATGATCAGTAGGAGAAGTTGGAAAATTTTCCTCTTTATGACTCAACCTACGAGTCATATGTCGGTAGTACGGGTCATAGGAAGACTTTTGGATCAAGTCAGAGATTTTATTCCCCAGACCACGAGTCCCCACTACAAATTATAGTATGGGGTACGACCCGTGATCAGGAGTCATAGCAAGTCTTTGGAGTTATCCAGTGATTGATTGTACGGGTGATGGTACAACTCGTAGGATGGTGTACTGATTGTAGTAAGATTCTTGGAAATATGAGGATTGGAGATTTTGGACTTGCTTAGTATGGGAGGATACCATGAGTCTGAAAAGGATTGTACGATTTGTGACAACTGACAGAATAGTTTTCCTGTGAATTCATTAAGGGTATTTTCATAAATCCTAAGCTCCTAGGTCCTAAACTATGTCGTTTTAAGCCTTGAAAGAAGTGTATTAAGGGAGTTAAACCTATTCTAATTCATTTAACTCCCATGTGTGCAATTTTAGAGGTTTTCCATTGAAGATCAAGCCTAAGCCCTTCAATTTCTTCTCCAAATCTCTTGCGCTTTCAAAGACAAGTGTAGATTCGGTTTACCAAGGTATGCAGGGCTATGAATAAGAGTTTCTTTCACTCTCTTGCTCAAAAAATCTCCTCAATTTCATAAATTTAAGTTCTAGATCAAGTTCATGATTTTGTGGGGGTTTTATCCTAATTTTATGGAATTCTATATGATTTATTTATGGGTCACTTCCCTTTATGTTTCAAAGCATGTTTTAAGATCTATGGGTGGGTTTTATACCTATTTTGATTATAAATTCATGGTTTCAAGTTTTTAGAAAATTTTTCCCGATTATGCAAGTTTCATGAAAAGTCAAGTTTATGATTCTATTATGATTTTGATTCTCCTAAGCCCTAACTTATGGTTTATGATTTATGATATGATTTAATACAAGTTCTCTTCATGAATTATGAATTTCAATTATGGTGATTTTCTCAAGCATATATGTTCTTCATGATTTATGAGTTTATGATTTTGGCCGACTCACGGGCCCTTATTTCGTGGCTAATCATTATTTCAAGTATGATCAAGTATGTTATGATTTAACTACTATGAACTTCATATATGATTTCACGATATTTATATGAGCCCTCATGTGCATACATTTGGAAGTAGTGTCTAGCACCGAGTAGGCCTGGTGTTAGGTAAACTCCATGGTCTCAGAACTATGTGCACCGTTGGTATTTATTCATGGTTAACCCTATGGGGTCCCTATTAGTGATATCACGCTATTTATGTGTAATTCCCCAGAAACTCAAAGACTAGACTCGGGACTTAAATCAGAGAAAAATAAAAAATCTACACCAGGTCACAGAATGAGTCGTTCTGTGACCCGTGGGAGATGACCACGAGTCGTTAAGTGACTCGTGGTGAGGACTGGGAACTTAGTTAAAAATTTTGGAAAAAGGGGGTGACCACAAGTCATGGTCAACACCATGAGTCGTAGGGTGTCCCGTGGTCAGGATTTGATCAAGAGTTAGAGAAGGTCGGTAGTGTACCCAACGGGTCCTCATCATGACTCATTTGGGTACGCACGATCGTGGTGTCACCCGTGGGGACTCCACGGAAGCATGGGTAGTGTATCCCACGAGAGGTCACCATGATTTGTTTTCACTAACCACGACTCGTTAGGTCCCTTGTGGTGACCAACAGAGGGTTCTAGGAAGTGTACCTCACGAGTGTGACCACAAGTCGTGGTCACGACCACGACCCGTTAGGTCACCAGTGGGGACTGACGATTATTTTTCCCCTATGAGTTTTTCAAGGATCTTTCAGTAATTTCCTACCCTCCTAGACTCTAAACTACATCGTTTTAAGCATAGTTTCAGACATTTTTTAGAGGGGTTAAATGGTTTCTTTCCTTATTCTCCCCATTCAGACTCTCAGAAAGACAACTTAGGAGTTCTCTCAGGAACTTTCAGAGCAAGAACTAGGGCAACCCATTTCTCCTCAGTTTCTCAAGGAAATTCTTCTTGCTTCTTCACCAGGTATGTGGGAATTCAACAAGGGAATAATTCTTCCCTTGAGTCCCCAAATTCCTCCCTACTTTTCTCTATCAGTTCTAGCCGTGAATTATCAAATGTTAAGAAACTTTAGTCATACTTCGCCTAATCCAGGTGGAATGCTACTTCATGTCAATTATTGATATTTTCCACCGGTTTGTCACTAGAATGATGTTTACTCTTGTGAAGTGAAATTTAGCACTATTTCTTGAACGTAGAAAGTCTTGAATCCCGCAATAGTGTTTGAATATCGATATTTTGCTTGATTTTATTAGTGTTGGAGACTTCTATGTTGTGAGTAGCATTGAATCTCAATCAGATTATTGACAGTTCAGTTTTTAGTAAGAATGTTAAATTCTCAGTGTCAGTTAGAAATGTCAGCTGATCAGTTTGACTACTGAGATTCCCGAGGTGTTAGTAGTACCTTCCAATTATCAGAATCAAATTCAGAACTTAGTTTTAGTGGTCCACTAGATGGTAATGACACTTCAGATAAGTAGCTCTGACTAGCCTTAGGACCCCAGCTTCAGATTTCAATTTGTCCTTTAGACGGTTATGATGCTTCTAGATAAGCAGCTCTGACCGGTCTTAGAACCCAGTTCCAGAATCTGGTCCGATAAGATCTCAGGGTGCTTTTAGATATGTATCCCTGAATAGTCTTGGGCCCCAGTTTGAGCTATCAACTTAGTATTCATTTTAGGACTATCCAGTGGAAGTAGGACTTAACACCGAGCAAACCAGGGTTCCAGCGCACCCAGGTTTCCAGAACTATGTTGCCACTGTAGGTTACAGTTTTATTAGTCTGATGGCCCTAGACTCTTGTGATCACCCAGTTCACACCTTTATACCTTGACAAGGTGTATTGGGTCCTATCGATGGGGTGTATACATTGGACTCCACGTCTAACTCACGTGGTTATATGTCGGTTATAGATTCTCCCACTAGTCAGCTTGTTCCAATTTTAGATTAGTTCAGATCAGTATTCCAGATTTAGAACATTCTTTTGACGATGAGACAGGGTCTTTTAGACCATTTTAGTTATTTTAGTTATTTAGTTCAGTAGCTTCAGTGGGTCATTGCATGTCTTTCCAGTTCAGTTATATCATTTCTTGTGTATGGTTTGTCTCACTTACTCAGTACATTCAAAGTACTAATGCATACTTTTATGATGTATCATTTTATGATACGACTGCAGGATCTCAGTCCCAACCTTGATAGCCGATTGCTCACCAAAGACTTTAGCTATTTTAATTGGTGAGTCCTCATTCTTCGAGGACAGAGATTATTTAATTCAGTTTCATTTTTCTTTCCTTCTATTTAGCTTTGAAGTTAGTTAGGGGCTTGTCCTAGCAACCCATCAGTTGTAGTGGCTTTCAGACATAGATTTGGTTTTTCAGACTTGTAGCTTTGTTCAAATATTTTCAAATGTTATGAACTAGCTTTACTCTCTCAAATGTTATATTTTTTCTTTAAAATTCTGCTGTATATATTTATATATTTAACCATAATGCAGTGTACGGTAGACCAGGGGTTGAGTTGGGGTTACTTGTGACTCCAAGTACTGTGTCCCATCCAAGGTGTAAACTCAGGGCGTGACATTATGTCCCTTGCCTGATAAGCTTGGAACAACTCTCCCCACTTGAGGGAGATAGTTGGGGCATCATGTAAGATCTATCATGATGGTGTCGATTAAGACGAGTCCTCCCATTGTTCCCTTATAATTTACGCATTGTCATGTTTACGATACTTTGGCTCAAGTTATAATTTACAAGATTCCTCTTATGATTACGATTATGGCTAGTTTATGAATAGTTTTGAAAATCTTCAGCCTCATGTTTATGTTATGATTATCACTTCATGTTTTGAACTTTCCTATTCTTATGAACTCTTATGTATTTTATTAGTCCATCTGTACTTACCTTGCATGCTCAGTACATTCAAAGTATTGACCGCATACTCTATGCGGTATCATTTCGTGATACAGGTCCGAGCGATCAGACTCAGCCACGCCATTAGTCCTGCTTCCGTATCAGTCTAGTTTATCCATTGTTGTGGGTCCTTATGTTCCGAGGACATTCAGTTTAGTTTGTTGTTTTGTTATTTCAGTTACATACTTTTATCAAGCTAGTTGGGGATGTAGTCCCATCAGCTCTTTAGTTATGTTAGAGGATTTTCAGACAATATGTCAAATCTCATCTTGTCAGTGTTGACTCGATTTATGATTATTATATGTGTAGAATTTCTCTTATTCATGTTTAGTTTATCGATTTCTGTTAGTTTATGCTCTTTAGCCACTATGTTCATGCCATGGGTCAACTTGGAGCCATTCGTGGTCCTATGTTCCATGTCTCAGTCCGGACCGATGTTTGGGTCGTGACTATTATGTTCATCTAGATTAAATGAGAAGTTTTTACCTCTTATTTTGACTTGTAAAATCTCCTTCTTAGTGGCATCAAAGAGTCAACAATACTTGTCTACAGATAGTATTTTAAATTCTTTTTCCACTAGCCGGCCAACACTCAATAGATTTTGACCAATATCATACACATAAAGAACATCTGAAATTATTTTGTACCTAAAATTATTTTGATTGCAACAGTCCTTTTTCCTTTTACAGGTCTCAATAAATATAATATAGATAGAAAGCCGACATGGCTATGATAACAAATGAAAGGAACTGCGGAAGGCCAACAAGGCCACATATCGAATTGAAATTATACTACTATACAACTAGTCTACAAAATCCTCTAATGAGTAAGCAACATGAAATGCACGGGACATGGCCCCCGCCTACCCATGCTGTATGCAAAAAACTCAATACAACAAAAACTAGACATACGACTCCTGATAGAAATGAACATACCAACTCTCAATTGAATCTGGGCTCATATTGTAACTGTTGATTCGAGCCCCTGTCTGTGCCTGCAGCATGATTGCAGGGTGGCCCCAGGTAAAGGGACGTCAGTACAAATATATGCACTGGTATGTAAGACCGAAAGTTGTAAATAACATAATGCCAAAGATAAATGAACAAGAGAAAGGAATAACCACAACCTGACACTCTAAAACCTGTAAACATATACAATGTCAAATAACAGCTGAACAAAACTCAAAGATAGGGTAGGGAGAGATAATTTATAATGTAGTAACCTGCTACCCTTTATGCAGACTCTGTGCATAAGCATAACTCAACAGAACCATATGCAAACACTTCCAATACCTGGACTGAAACATAAGAGTTGCCTGATACTTAGACCAGGACTTTCATATATATATATATATATATATATATTACACTTTTCCACAATCAGCAATATAATACTAGGAGCAGAGAGGGCATGCAACATAACACAACCGACAATCTGATACTAGGGCCAGAGAGGGTATGCAGCATCACACAAATAATGATCTGATACTAGGATTAGAAAGGGCGTGCGACATTGCACAATCAGCAATCTGATACTAGGACCAAAAAGGGATGCAGTAAATAATATTCTGACTATGCAACATAAGCAAAACTGATACTCAGAGAAACAATTGAACAATGCAATAATAAGCAATATATGGAAAAACGATACTTGGACCAGTAACTGAGCGATGCTATATAACTGACTCAGAGAATGGGTCCAACTCAGAGGACCAATTGAATACCTTACCCTTAGCCCCTAATAGAAGGGAACCATAAAGCATAGCATGACTTAGAAGCTTAACATAAACTTGAGACTCAAGGAATATGACACTGACCCTCACTTATAAACTCTTAGAATTAACTTTGGATACTCAGACCTAACTTTAGAATACCTCGGTTCCATTTTGAATACATGGATCAATTTAGAGAGATTAGACTCAACTCAAACTCAACTTGGAGTACTTAGGTTCATTTAGAATTCTTAGACTCATTTAATGTACTTAAACATTTTTTAGAGTACTTGGACTCAATTTTAGATACTTAGGATTGACATTGATTTAATTTAGAACTTGTTAGCCCGATAATTTTCCATTAGCTTTAGGGATAGGAATTATGGAATCTATTTTAGCATTTAAGCACTTTAAAACATATACATATACAGGTCATAGACCAATTTAAGGAATCATCACGTTAATACCCCTCGTTAATCCTTACTAGGTTGATGTTAGTTCTTCAAACATAATCACCATAATATGTATAATATAATGTAAAGGACAAGATAAAAAATGCCCACACTGAGGGGTCTCCAACTTGATGTAAAACTACGACAACAATTGACACAATATTACAATTTAAGTGCCTCTTCGGGCTAGACATAAATCCAACACTTAGCTTCAGTTAAACATGGAATTTAAAGCTTAAATGTAGCTTAACATGCTGCCTAAATACACATAAGAAGCTTGCCAGCTCATTGAGCCTATAACTTAACAATCGTGCATGAAAGAACGACGAATTCGGATGCCTTACATACCTTGTTCCGATGAGCTTTCTTTAGTCGCTTCATTCCTTCAACAACTAGAACTTATCCCCTTCAATTCTTTGAGTTTATAACCGAGTAACAAGGTTGTTTCAAGCCAATATATCCAGGCAAAATGTCACCACAATAGCAGCCACGATAACTACACACAAGGCAACATTTTAGCATAATACTAAAACTTGTTCTATACACTTTTAAGGAAAGAATGAAAGTAGGAAATTACCTAAGTCCCTTTGTCCAGCTCCAATCAACATGGAGTATATATCCAACAAAAATACAGTTACGCCAATCTTCAAAACAAGCAGAAAATATCAAGAACAACATCGCCAAACCAGCAGCCCACTATGGCCTTCATCGCCTAGTTTTAGCTAGGATTTCAAGAAAGATTGCTGGAGGTTGGTGTTGGCTAGAGTAGGAGTATCCTCCTTCAATTTTCTGCCTACTTTGAGCTATCTAAAGTCTATCTCTACTAAGCTTCACTTTATCAATAGCCCGCTGCACTAAGTCCAGCCCCAGTAACTCCGCCTCGCTAAGTTCAAACCAGCCTATTGGCGATCTACACATCGACCCATCTAAAGCTTCATATGGAGCCATCTGAATGCTTGTTTGATAGCTATTATTATAGGAATATTATATAAAGGAAATATGATCATCCCAACTTCCACCAAAGTCTAAAATACAGGCATGCAGCATATCTTCACGCATCTGAATAGTGCATTCAGCCTATCCATCTTTCTGAGGATGAAATGTTATATTGAGATTCACATGAGTGCCTAGGCCTTTTTGGAAGGACTTCTAGAAGTTGATGTGAACTATGTGCCTCTACCTAAAATAATGTATAAGGGAACGCCATATAGGAGAACTACCTCACGGATATATAGCTTGACATAATCCGCCGCTGCATAAGTGGTCCTAACTGGCAAGAAGTGAGCTAATTTTATCAATCTGTCTACCATTACCCAAATGGAGTCACACTTCTTGCTCATCCGCGACAAACCAGTAATAAAGTCCATGTTAATCACCTTCCACTTCTAAGTTGGAATCTATATATTTTGAGTCAGGCCTCTAGGTATTTAGTGCTCGACCTTCACCTGCTGGCAATTAGGACACTGAACCATGAAATTTGTGATGACCTTTTTCATGTCGTTCCACCAATACAGTTGTTTTAGGTTACAATACATCTTTGTGGAACCTAGATGTACTAGATTATCGAGAGTAATAAGCTTCACTCATAATTTCCTCCGCTAGCTTGCCCACATTTGACACATATAAACGAGTCCGCTACCGGGGACTCTATTTGTCCCACACTCAGACAAGGCCTGCTTCTACTGTGGAATGCTATCTCTTAACACTACCAATTCTGGATCCTGATACTGTTGCTGCTTATCTTCTAACATTGGGGAGGATTCTACGGTGTTCTAAACCAGCACGCCTCCATCTTTAGTATCTAGAAACTGAATATGTAGATTAGCAAACTACTATATATTTTTCACCATTTTAACTTTGTCAGCTTTAATATCACTTAAACTAACAACAGACTTGAGGTTTATGTATCAACCACAACATTAGCTTTGCCAGGATTGTATAGAACACTAACATCATAATAATTCAGCAATTCTAACCACTTTCTCTATCGTAAATTCAGCTCTTTTTGTTGGAACAAGTACTGAAGGCTCTTATGATCTGTAAAAATGTCAAAATGTACCCCATACAATTTAGTGGCACCATATCTTTAGTGCGAACACCACCCTGCCAACTCTAGATCATGGGTAGGGTAATTCTACTCGTGCTTCCTCTACTGTCTCGAAGCATAGACAATGACCTTGTCATGTTGCATCAACACACAACCCAACTTAACTCTAGAAGCATCATAATAAACAATACACCCCTCTATACCTTTTGGAAGAGTCAAGACAGGTGCTAAAGTCAACCTATCTTTCAGCTCCTGGAAGCTCTGCTCGCATGCCTCTAAGAACTGAAACATAGTGGCCTTTTTAGTTAACTTTGTCAACGGTGAGAAGATAGTGGAAAAACCTTCCACAAACCTGTAGTAGTAACCTGCGAAACCCAGAAAGCTATGAACCTCTATAGGATTCATGGGTCTGGGTATTTTCTAGTCATCGACTCTTATACCTTCATCTGTGATCATAAGGCCAAGAAAAGCTACGAATGATAGCCAAAATTCACATTTAGAGAATTTATCATATAACCTATGTTCCTGGAGAGTCAATAACATAATCTTCAGGTGATCTGCGTGCTTGGACTCATATCGTGAGTAAATCAGGATGTCATTAATAAAGACAATCACAAATACAGCAAGAAAGGGCTTAAATACCCTATTCATTAAATCCATAAGAGCTGCTGGGGCATTAGTAAGCCCAAATGACATTACCAAAAACTTGTAGTGTCTATATCTGGTCTGTTAATGACCCCACAGTTTTTAAGATCAAATTCTAAACATGAAGTAGAAAACTAGCAAAAACAGATAATTTTCCATAGAACGGATCATATCATGATTTGTGGTGAGAGACCATGACTCGTGATGAGAAACCTAAATTCCTAATATCTAGTTCCAATGACTCAAGTGATGAGTTGTTGGTGGACATAAGGACTCATCCGGTCGAGTCATGGTGTGAGGACTATAGAAGGAGCAATTCCACTTTAGTAGTGATGAAAGGATGTCACGACTCATGGGACCATGTCACGACTTGTTCTGACTGTCCATGACTTGAAGATTAGAAATTTATCAAATGAGCTTCAGTGACCAAGAGAGGTCACCACGAGTCATGATGAAGTCTAACAACCCGTGGTATGACCCGTCGTCTATGGATGGACAACTTTTTAGATGGGATCTCAAGGTTATTTTAGTAATTTCCTATATTTTTATCACCTAAATCAGAATGTTTTTGGGATTTCTTAGGAGGTTATTTAAGGGTTTTATTAGTCTAAACTCTTATTCCCTCTCCTAACAACGTAGATTCAAGAATCACTAAGCTCTCAAGCTCTCCAAGAAGTTAGGATTCATAATCTTTAACCTAGGGTTTTTCAAGCTAGAGTAAAAAGATCATCTCTCCAGGTATGTAAGGCTAACCTAAGTGAGGAATCCTATTCATCCTCATGCCCGACATCTACTAAATATCTCATAAAATTAATGTTAGGGTTCTTGCCCAATTCATGATTCGGTCTTCGATCTTATATGTTGAACTGCCCATTGTTGAATTCTTCATATTGAGTTATATATATCTATTGTATCTCTTGATAATTTGTTATAATCCTATTCTCTTGTTTGTGGGTATTACTCTACTATTGATTGTTGATTATTGATGTTGGTTCATGTGTCTTATCCCATGAACTCAATTGCATGAAAAAGTCACTATTTTGAAAGTGTAGTAATTTAAGATAAATGCGTTGTTTTCATAAAGTTGAGCAGATTTTTAAGAGAGTTTTCATAAAGAGATTTTCAGATAGAAAGCATAGTTTATAGCATGATTTTCAAAAGCTAAAGTAAAGTCTTATTTTCAAAACTCAAGAGTTTTGAGTATAGAAGCTCACAACCTTTATAAAAGATTTAGAGCATAGAAGCTCACAAGTTTTTATAGAGATTTTTGAGTGGAAGTCTCAATAGAGATTTTTAAAACATCGATTATAACTATAGCTAAGGTTTTTTATAAAAGATGTTTTCAGATGCCTCAGATAGGCATATTTATATGAGTGCAGTTTTTCGTCGGATTATTTAGCACCAAAATAGGCGAAAGGTTCAGATAACCCATATGCCCCAGAACTGTGTAGCTAGTTTAGGTTATAATTGCGCTATTGGTTCAGGAGACTCCTTAGATTGTGTTGTGTGTCCTTATGGTGTGTGTTGTCATTACTTCAAAAAAAGGACACTTTTCTTGGTCTAATTGTAAGGGCATGCGAATTTGAATGGCTTGTATGTTTTACTTCTCTAATTTGGATTTGTACATGTTGAGATAATATCAAAAGTGGAGGTTGCATGCTTAGTTCAAATAGTTGCGAGAAAACTGTGTTTTGATTGATGGAGGGGGTGGTTGCATTGAATTCTGTGTGTTGGTATTTGTTGCTGACAGCCACCCTAGTCATTATAATTTATGATTCCAGGAAAGTAGGTAGGTGTAGGATAGTTTCTCTACTTAGTTTGCTTGAGGACAACTAATCACGCCCAAATTTCACCTCGCAATGAAGTATAACATAGTCATTGTCAAATATAGTAACACAAATAGGTTGGGGTCGATCCCATAAGGAATAGGGAAGAAATAATATATTGGTGATGAATAACTCAGTCGGTAGTCAATATTTTGGAATGGGGGTTGAAAATAAAAGAAAAAGTAATTCTAATCAATGATTAAGTTGTTATCAAATTATTGAGACAAAACTAGGATTGTGTTCCTTATGATTTCATAATGTAGTAAGCTTATTTTATTAGTGATATATCCTAGTGAATTTTGTGTAAGACTGACAATTAAGTTCATCTAACGTCTTTTGACCTATATAGATGAATTTCACCTAAATCCTCTTGGACTTTAGGTGTGTATATTTTCCCGCACCATAGGTCTTGGATTAACTATCCTCGGTTAGAGCTCAAGGTAATTAGATGAGGGTTGGTAGACTCAAATTTCCATTATTATTCTTTCCTAACTTCAACTTCTTTGGTCAAACAAGTTGATGATACCAACACGTTTTAACATTTGGAACCGCTAAAACTCATTAAAATGAAGAGAATAACAATCTTCTCAGTTCACCATTCAAGAATCACTATTTTATTTTTCTTCATGGGTCCCTCAACCCTAGCTCAAGAGATTTAGCTGCTCATGTTTGAAGAAACAATATCATAAGATTTATAAAAAGTCATAATCAAATACTTACAATAATATGAAATTGTTTGACAAATCTCGAAAGCTAATTAGAATCACAAGAACTTGACGTTTTCTTCAACACTAGTATGGAATAATGCGTTCCACACTTACAAAAATTATGATCAAAGAATAAATGGTGAATTCAACTTCCAAAATTACTTGGACTAATTTTGTACCAAGATTCGACATCTAAAACATCCCAAGAAGGGGTATATAAAGTGGTAGAATTAATATGTATCTATTCTTACTTTGACCATGATTAGACTTTGCAAGTTTTGACTCAGCAAGCAAGGGTTCGCGCCACGCCATTGGTTGCGCCAGTATGGTGTCGCATCGCCCCTTGGTGCATAGATGTGCCTGCGCATTCGTACAGGTCCTTGCACAGTTGTGCCTGTGCGATGCCATCTTTTAATATGCTGTGGCATTTTCTCCTTTTGAGTTTGTCTTGGCAACTCTTGCTCTATTAAGCATCAAATAAGCCCAATTCCATCACTTAATCCCTGGAAACATCTAATCATGTATGTTAGCTCTTTTTCACAAATATCATACAAAATCAAAGAAAACACATATAATTTGTTCTTAGAACATAGTTAAGTATGGGAAAAATATGGTAAATAAGTACGTAAATACGCCCTTCATCACCACCCCACACCTAAACTATTGTTCGTCCTTAAATAATCTGCTACTTCCAAACTTAAGTTCAACCGCAAAATTCACCTTACAAACATGTCTACTCACACTCAAGGTCATTAGACAAGTTTATCAAGCTCCAATTATCCACTCAATATGCATATAAGATCAACATTTAACGGGTCACAAACTGAAATCACTTAGCTTTTAGAACTAACACAAGAAGATATATTTGGGCAACATGAATCATATGTAGTTTAGCAATCAAGATACACCAAAATCTCACCATCATGTACCCCTCACTATTTGGAGAGATGCGCTTTCACTCACATGATATATAAGAATTTGGACTTGGGCATAGATAACAATATTACTCACTCTCCCGAAGAACTCAACATGCATGCAAAAGATGACGCATAGGCTTTCCCTTAGTGCAAATACTCCAATAATATAGAAAATCAAATCTAAGATAAATTAGTACTTAAGATGGTTGTAATGTAGGCTAAGGGACGGTAGGAACTATTTGGCCAAGATAGTGACTATTCTCCATAAGCATTTTAATACTTCACAACTCTTTGACTTTTTAGCACATTCTTCAATCTCCTTATTTTTCTCATACCTCCCTCTTATTTTTCAATTTGCATTTAGGTGACTAGTAGGGAATTTTTAACACTAAGCTCATTCACAATTTTTTTTCATTCTTTGCATTCCTTCATTTTTCAAACTCTTTTCTTTTTCTTTCCCCACTACATCACCCTTCTTGTTTTGCATTTTCACCCTTTTCTTTCCTTCTAATTTCCACAATTTAGCTTTTCCCTTCTTCTCTTCACTTGTGCTCCTTTTTATGCAAAATTCTCATTTAAAGTGCTCTAGGAGTCATTTGGATCAAATGCATATCAATAGAAAGAAAGTCATTAAGCTTGTAATATGGCTATCAAAAGAATAAGCTAAGACTCAGAATGGCTAACTAGGATAATTTCATTAAGGTAGGAAAAATTGGGATACAAATAGGCTACCAAAGAAATTCCTATATCACTTTCTAGATTCAACATTCTCATTTCTCTTAGCACACACACCGGGCAAGTTCTAGACATCAAATTGCAAGCATGGAGTTTATAAAAAATCGCAATCACACAATGGTACAAATGGTTTAGTAATGGTAATCAAGATTACATAAACACATATATCCATATTGAATGTCTCACATTATTAAGCACAAATTTTCAAGCATAGTAGTCAAGTTTCAAAAGTCTAAGTGTTTCTACCTTTTCATGCATATTTGAGTGAATTATAAAAAGTCTCAATGATACTCTAAGTGAAGCACGTAGCATTCATAAGGTCTCAAGTTCTTGCTCTCCAAACAATGACTAATATTTCCTTAAGATGGTCATCATCCATCCATCATCGGGAACAATCATGACTATGAATCAAAAAAATCTAGACCCTCTAATCAGTTTTAAGGGACTATCCACCGAAAAAGTACCAAAAATAAAAACTGGTGGAAGCCAAGCAAAACAACATAAAAAAAGAAACATACCACAAGCTAGCAGGAATAAGTTGTACATTACAAAAAAAAATTCTAGGACCACCATGAACAAATTTAGCAATCAAGGCATACATAGTACAAGGAAGTTTTCTTCTACCACTCCACACTTAATCAATTGCACTATCCTTAGTGCTAAAACAATAATGCACAAGTAAAAGAGTGAAAGAAGAAATCCCTGGGCCTAATCCTCATCGTCTGTGGGGCCATATTAACTCTATCACCAGGCCAATGTGTCACACTCCCATTATCGTAACTGGCAGACCGTGTCGTGCCACTACAAGTTGAGCAAAGCCAGTGTGGCTCTCATGCCCTTTTATGGTTCCTATAGATCCGTTATGGACTTGTGACTTGTTTCCTGTACACTTAAGCACACATATTAAATAAAACTAAAAATCTAAGGTATCTTGGGTTGCCTCCCAAGTAGTGTTTGATTTGATGTTGTGGTACAGCGTGGATCTCTTGATTACTCAGACTTTATCAAGATATATCTGCTCTAGTACCTTCAACTCCTTGGGATTCTCGAAGTAATGCTTCACCCTTTGTCTATTTACCTGAAATCTTGTTTCATCCTTAGTTTCAAATTATATTGCCCCATGTGAAAATACTTGAACCACCTTGAATAATCCTAACTACTTTGACCTCAATTTATCTAGAAACAAATGGAGTCTGGAGTTGAATAGTAACACTAAATACCCTGGTGTAAACTCCCTTTTTTAAATATTTCAATCATGGTAAAGCTTCATTCTCTCTTTGTATATTGCAACATTCTCGTAAGCCGTCAATCTAAACTAATCCATCTCATTGAGATGGGTGAGTCTAAGGTTTGTGGCTTCTTTCCAATTCAGATTTAGCTTCTTCAATGCCCATAAAGCTTTGTGTTCAAGCTCTACAGGTAAGTGACATGTTTTTTAGTGGATGAGCTGATATGGTGACATACCTATGGGTGTTTTAAATATTGTGAAATATGCATATAAAGCATCACCTAGTTTCCTTGAACAGTCTATTTTATTGACATTAACTGTTTTGGCCAGAATTATTTTAATTCCCGAGACTTCTACTTGCCCACTTGTTTGCGGGTGGTAAGGTGTTACCACCTTATGCTTGAATCCATAATTCTTACGTAGACCATGAGATAACTTATTGCAGAAATGTGATCCACCATAACTGATGATTACCCTTGGAGTGTCAAATCTAGAGGAGATGTTCCTTCACAAGAATCCAGTGACTGACTTACTCTCATCATTTGGAAGTGCTACAACTTCAACCCATTTGGAGACATAGTCGACTACCACCAATATGTACTTCATCCCAAAGGAACTTACAAATGGACCCATAAAATCAATGCCCCAAACATCAAACAACTCTACCTCAAGAGTGGGCGTCAGAGGTAGCTCATGTCTCCAAGACACTCCTCCCTTTCGTGGACTTTTACCACAAGCCTTTGCGAAGTTATGAGCATCTTGATGAATGGTAGGACAATATTAACCATATTTTAATTTCTTTTATGCTGTGTGACTGCTGTTGTGATGACCTCTAGGGGGAGATGTCTGGCATGCCTCCAGAATGTAAATCATCTCCACTTTGGGAATGCACCTCCTTATTATGTTGCCAGCACAAACTTTGAATAGATATGGCTCATCCTAATAAAATTTCCTAACATCATGGAGAAATTTCCTCCTTTTGATGAAAGTTCATATTTTCGGTCATTATATCACTCAGCAAGTAGTTTACGAGGTTATGGAATCAAATCATGTGAGGTGGCCAATACTTATTTTTCTGGGGAGGAGTCATTTATCTCCAATTTGTTTCCCACTTGTCCTTATTCATTTGACCTAGATAGATTGTCTGCAACTTGGTTTTCGGTGCCTTTTCTATCTTTCACTTCAAAGTCAAATTCCTATACTAGTAATACCTAGCGAATAAGATGAGGTTTGGCATCCTTCTTAGCCATAATATACAAAATTGCTGCATGGTCATGTGCACCACTACATTTGTGCCAAGGAGGCAGACATGCAACTTTTCAAAAGCATACACTACTACAACAACTTCTATTCTGTGACTGTCTAATTTATTGAGTTGCATTTAGAGCCTTGCTAGCGTAGTAGATAGGATGAAAGATCTTATCATGTCTTTTTCCAAGAATAGCTCCCTAAGCTATACCACTTGCGTCACACATAATTTTGAATGGCTTGCTCTAATGGGGAGCCACTATGATGGTTGCTGTGACAAGTTTCTCCTTTAAGCATTCAAATGCTTTGAGGCAAGCTTCATCAAATACAAACTTTGTATCCTTCTTCAACAACCAGCATAAAGGGTTCAAAATTTCTGAAAAATCATTAATAAACCGCCGATAGAAACCAGCATGTCCTAGAAAATAGTGGATTCCCTTTACAAATATGGAAGGTGTAAGTTTTGAAATAACTTGAATTTTTGCTTTGCCTCAATACCCTTTTCAGAAATCATATGTCCCAACACTATTACTTCGGTAACCATGAATTGACACTTCTCCCAATTTAGCACCAAATTTATCTCTTTACACCGTTTTAATACAGCTACCAGGTGAGCCAAGCAATCTTCAAATGAGTTGCCCACCACCGAAAATTCATCCATAAATACCTCTATAGTGTCTTCCACCATGTTGAAAATATGGACATCATGCATCTTTGAAACGTGGCTGGTGCACTGCATAGCCCAAAAGGCATCCGTCTGAAAGCGAATGTACCGTAAGAACAGGTGAACATCATATTTTCCTGATCCTATGGCGCAATAGAGATATGGTTGCATACTAAATATCCATCAAGAAAGTAGTAATATGTTTTTCCTGGTAGCCTGTCTATCATCTGAGCATAAAGGGCATTGGGAAGTGATCTTTTTCAGTGCAACTATTCTACTCTCGATGGTCCATGCATACTCTCCATCCGGGAACCATTATAGTTGGTGCAAGATCATTCGTTTCATTTTGAAATACCAAGATATCTTCTTTCTTTAGTACACATCCCACTAGACGAACCCATTGGCTATCAGAGATTGGATACACCACCCCGACATCTAACCACTTGATAACTTCTTTCTTTACCACATCTTGCATTATTGGATTTAGCCTCCTATGATATTAAATACTAGGTGTACAATCTTTTTGCAACTTAATTTTGTGAGTTCAAATTCCTGGTGGGATACCATTAATATCAGCAATGGACCACTGTCATGACTCGAGCTAGGACCTGGATCAAGACACGGGACAAGAAACCCCGAGAGGCTCCAAGTCAACCCATGACATGAACATATCACCTAAACTCAACATAATAAAGTAGAAATTCAACATAAGAAACATAGCGGAAGTTTGCATACATATATTTATATCAAGCTAGTACTGAATCAACAACGACAAACTGATTTCTACGTAGCGTCTGAAAGCCTCTAACATAACAGTTGAGCTGATGGGACAGTACCTCCAACTAGCTCGACAAAGTCTGAAATTGAAAGGAACAAAACAACTGAAAATTACTAAACGTCCTCGAAGGATGAGGGCTCACCAACACCGACTGAATAGGTCAGAGAGGAAGCAGGGGCTAATGAGGCAGCTGAGACTGATCCCTCTGACCTGTATCATGAAACGATACAGCATAGAGTGTGCGGTCAGTACTTGAATGTACTAAGTATGAAAGGTAAGTAAAAACAAGCAATTAAGATACATAAGAGTTCATAAGAGTAGGACAATATGATCATAACATTGATATCTTAATGTAACATAAGGGCTCAAGGTTTTGAAAATATTCATAACTCAATCATAATCATAATAATAGGAGAAAACTTCATTAAACATAACTTGAGACAAAGTAACATAAACGTAACCATGCATAAATCATGAGGAACAATGGGAGATTCTTATAACCGACATACCCCACATGAGCACACATGGAGCTCGACCTGTAAACCCCTAGTCGGGAGGGTGTTCGTACCTTGCCAAGGGTAGAACCATGAAAAGAGGCGTGATATCACTCATGAAAGGCCATACGGGAAAAAGGGGACAGTCTCAAGGGAGGTCCCATAATGGCAATGTTGGCACGTAGTTCTGAGACCCGGGGTATGCTTGGACTCCAAATTTATTCGGTGTTAAATACTACTCCTAAAACATATATAGTGCTCATATTATATTAGGGAAAACATACATGAGATTCATGGGCTAGTTAAATCATAATAATCACAAGCATGCTTGAAGTACGAGAACTAGCCATGTAATAAAGCCCGTGAGTCGGCCATAATCATAAATCCATAAATCATGAAATTCATGCATATTTGTAAAATATGTATATACTTGTTATTTCATAAATTCATGATAATTACTTGTGAGAAATCATATCATAAAGCATAAATAATAATTGGGCTAATTTAGATCAAGATCATAATAAAATCATAACTTGACTTTTTATAAGAACATACATAATTGGGCCTAGTTGGATTTAAACTCAGATCTATAAATTTAAATTCAAAGTAGTCATAAAATCTGCCCATAGATCATAAAACATGATTTAATACATGAAAGGAATTGACCCATAGATAGGTCATAGAGAATTTCACAAGAATTGGAATAAACCCCATTGATCATGAAACTTGAATCTAGAATTATAATTCGTGGAAATTGAGAAGAGTTTTGAGCGTGAGAGTGAAAGGAACCATCATTCATAGCCTCACATACCTGGGTAAATCGAATTCACACACCTACTTGAAAACCCAAAGGGAATTGGAGAATTTGATGAAATCTCTCAAACTTGATCTTCAAGGAATGCTCTAGGTTGCATGCATGGAGTGGGGATACTTAGAATGAACTTATCCCCCTTAAAACACACTATTCAGAGCTTAAAATGACGTAGTTTAGGACTCTAGGGATTAGGAATGATGAAAATACTCTTAATGATATTTTTGGAAAAATTGCACTGCCAGCGTAATGGGCATCACAACGGACCGTTACTGGCTTCTATGGTTCGTTACACCCCTTGTTGGTTCACCCTGATTACCAGACCCAGACCTGTCACCACGGCAGGTTCCATGAGTCGTACCCACTTCCAATGACTCATGGCAATTATCTGTTATCACCACTATCCCTTCTTCTGAAAATCTTCCAATAGGACCATACCACGACCCATGGCTCGAACAAACGAGTTGTTCCATGACTCATTACTTCCTCCCTGATCAAGACCAACCTCACAACGACTCCCATCCAATAGCTCGTTACAAAAACCAATGGGTTGTTCTGAGACCCATTACTTCCTGGTCTGATTTTGCAGCTTCTCACCATGAGCATCTTCCATGGGTCGTTAGTCCCACCAACGACCCGTACCACGACTCATTCTATGAAAAATTCTCAGATCTTTGCTACTTCTCATTTCAAATCCCGAGTCTAGTCTTAGGCACTTCCAGGGTATTACAATATCTCCTCCTTAGGAACATTCATCCTCAAATGAGGGTAAACATACTAAAAAGCTGGGAAAAATGCAACTACCATGCCAAATACTAAATATTTAAGCTGAAAACTGATGGAGTAATTGACTCTGGACTAGAATACATGACTGAATTGAATTTGTAAATCACACATACATACATTGTCATGAAGAAAACAAGGGAAACATGAATTGAACATGAACTAAATAGAATACCAATAAGGAAACCGACACCTCAAGCTGAAACTGAGTCGGAAGGGAATAGAGGTGGGTATTTAGCCATCATATCTGCTTCAGCTTCTCACGTAGCCCCCTCAACATGCTAATTCCTCCATAAAACCTTAACTGAGGTTACTTCCTTGTTTCTTAGCTTGAGAATCTAATGATTAAGTATTTCTACCGGAATTTGCTCATAACTAAGGTTATCTTTCACACGACACTGTACACCGGAACAACCAGAGATGGATCACCCAAACACTTCTTTAAGAGCGATACATGGAAAATTGGATGGATGAAGCTAATTCTGAGGGCAACTCCAACTCATATGCTACCTTGCCAATCCGTTTCACAATCGGTATCGACCAACATAACGGGGGCTGAGTTTCCTTTTCTTTTCAAACCTCATCACTCCCTTCATGGGAGATACCTTCAAAAACACCCAATCATCAACTTCAAACTCAAGCTCCCTCCTCCTTACATCCGCAAAGGACTTTTGACGACTCTGGGCTATTTTCAATCTTTCCCTTATAAGCTGAACCTTCTCCATGGCCTCATGGACTGACTCTGGTCCTACCAACGCAGCCTCACCAACTTCAGATCAACCAATAGGCGATCTACATCTTCACCCATATAGAGCCTCAAACAGAGCCATCTGAATGCTAGAATGGTAGCTATTGTTATATGCAAACTCAATGAGAGGCAAATAATCATCCCAACTACCTTTGAAATCAATCACACATGCTCTCAATATATCCTCAAGAGTCTGAATAGTCTGCTCGGCCTGACCATCTATCAGGGGGTGAAAGGCTGTGCTAAGCTTGACCTGAGTACCAAGTCCCTTCTGAAACAATCTCCAAAATTGGGAGGTAAATTGAGTACCTCTATCTGATATGATGGACAATGGCACTGCATGCAATCGAACTAACTCCCAAATATATAATTTAGCATAATCCTCTGCTGAATTGATAGTTTTGACTGGTAGGAAATGAGCTGCTTTAGTCAACCTGTCCACCACCACCCAAATGGAGTCATACTGTCGGCGAGTGCGAGATAACCCTATGATGAAGTCCATATTGATCTCCTTCCACTTCCAAGTAGGAATATTGATGTCTTGAAGTACACCTCCTGGTCTCTGGTGCTCAACCTTCACCTGCTGATAATTTGGGCACTTAGCCACAAACTCCGCTATGTCCTTCTTCATGCCATTCCACCAATAGACTTCTCGTAGGTCACGGTACATCTTAGTGGAACCTGGATGTATTGAATATCTGGAACCATGAGCTTCATGCAACATTTGCTCCCTCAAGTCACCAACATCCGGTATACACAAACAACCCTGATATCGGAGCACACCATCTCCCCCTTGGGAGAAAACCTTGACCTTCTGATTTTGAACTGCTTCCTTCAACTTCACCAAAAAAAGATACTCATCTTGTCTAGCCTTAACATCAGTCACCAAAGATGATTCTAATCCATTCTAAAAGATGACACTACCATCTGTTGAATCAACTAGATGAACTCCTAGTCGTGCAAGTCGGTGCACATCCTTTACTAACTCTTTCCTCTCCTCGTCTACATGAGATACACTCTCCATGGAAAGCCTGATAAAAGCATCTGCCACTACATTAGCCTTGCCCGAATGATAAAGGACACTCATATCATAGTCCTTCAATAGCTCCAACCACCTTTTCTGACGCAGATTCAAAGCCTTTTGGGTGAACACGTACTGTAGGCTTTTTTGGTACGTAAATATATCCACATGGACCCCATACAGATGTGTCTTCAAATCTTCAAGGCAAATACTTCCGCCGCCAATTCGAGATCATGAGTTGGGTAATTTTTTTCATGGACTTTAAGCTACTTGAAACATAGGCTATAACTTTATCATGCTGCATCAATACACAATCAAGGTCGATCCTCGAGGCATCACAATATACCACAAACCCATCAGTACCCTCGGGTAGGGTCAACACTGGTGCTGAGGTGAGTCGAGTCTTCAACTCTTGGAAGCTCTTCTCATAGGCCTTTGACCATTGAAACTTCACTTTCTTATGGGTCAATTTAGTCAATAGTGCTACAATGGATGAAAACCCCTCAACAAATCTCCGATAATAACTAGCTAAACCCAATAAACTCCTGATATCTGAAGGATTCACTTGTCTAGGCCAATTCTTCACTGCTTCTATCATTTGAGAGTCCACTTGTACACCCTCACTTGACACCACAAGACCCAAAATTGCCACTGAATTCAAAAATACTCTCATTTGGTAAACTTAGCATATAAGTGTGATCCTTGAGAGTTTGTAGCACTACCATCAAATGAGCAACATGCTCCTCCTCGCTCCGAGAGTATATGAGAATATCATCTATGAACACAATCACAAACAAATCCAAGTATGGCTTGAACATTTTGTACATTAAATCCATAAAAGTTGCAGGAGCATTCGTTAGTCCAAAGACATAACTACAAACTCATAGTGACCATACTAAGTCCTGAAGGATGTCTTTGGGATGTCACACTCCCGAACCCTGAGCTGATGGTATCTGAACCTGAGGTTTATCGTTGAAAAGAACTTAGCACCCTGAAGCTGGTCAAACAACTCATCAATCCTGCGGAGACGATACCTCTTCTTTATAGTAACTTTTTTCAATTGCCGATAATCAATGCACTTCTGAAGAGGACCATCCTTCTTGCGGACAAAGAGAATTGGTGCACCCCACGGGGATTTGCTTGGTCTGATAAAATCGTTGTCTAAAAGGTCCTTAAACTGATCCTTAAACTCCTTTAGCTTTGCTGGAGCCATTCTGTAAGGAGGAATGGATATAGGTTGTGTATCGAGAAGAAGGTCAATACCAAAATCAATCTACCGCTCGGGAGAAATTCTTGGTAAATCATCAGGAAACACTTCTGGGTACTCACACCCTACTGGAACTAACTGGATAGTCGGTGTTTCGAACATAGCATTCTTAACCCTAACTAGATAGTACGCATAACCTTGAGAAATCATCTTTCTGGCCTTAAGGTAGGAAAGAAGCGATCTAAAGGCACAACTGAACTACCCTTCCACTCTAGGACTGGCTCATCCAAAAATCAAAACTCTACCGCGCGGGTTATACAATTGACTGAGGCATAAAATGCATATAACCAATCCATGCCGAGGATAACGTCAAAATCGGTCATGGCTAACTCTACTAATTCTGCTAAGGTGATTTTCTGAAGGACTATGATAGGGCAATTTTTATATACCCATCTAGATATAACTGAATCATCGACTGGAGTAAAGACTGAGAAGGGTTCTGATAAAATTTTGAGACTGACTCTGAAACTACTAGCAACATAGGGTGTTACAATAGACAAAGTAGCCCTTGGATCTAAAAATGTGTATACATCAAGGTGGAATACTAGTAACATACCAGTCACCACATCAGGTGAAATTTCCTGCTCCTGCCGTGATGAGAGTACATATAACCCGTTTTGGTGCTGGCCACCAACTGAGCTAGTAGAATCACCCTGCTGGAAGGGACATGCTACTGGAGCCGCTAAACTAGTGGCTGGATACAAGCTCTATCATCACTTGGTCTGGTAGAAGGGCAATCCCTAAGTCTATGTCTGGGTTTGCCACCCGAAGCAAGCATCTGAGCTAACTAAACACAGACTGGATTGTTGGGAGAAATGTGGATACTCCTATGGATCCGACTTTGAAATTCAGTAAGGATGATGGCCTACTCTTTGAAAATCCAGAGAAGTATAGATGTTTGGTTGTAAAGCTTATCTATCTGACTGTAACCCAACCAAATCTAATCCTTGCTCTTGGAGTGGTTAGTCAATTCATGCAGAATCCAAGATAAGATAACTTGGAGGCTTTTTGTCCTATATTGAGGTATCTCAAGAAAACTCTAGGAAAATGATTGTTCTTTAAAAGAAAAGATCCAATTGCGAAACGTTTAATTATTCAAATGTATCAACAGAATCATTTTCTTATTTCTACTAATGATTCTAACAAAAATCCATTTTTGAGGTGCAACAAGAGTTTGTATTCTCAAATGACCTCTCTGGGTGGTTCTTGCCACACTTTGCACAGGTTGAATGTAATGCCCCGGAAACTCAAGAGTTGGTTGAAGGTTGAATGTTTTCTGCAGTATCCCTAATAGGATGTCACCACGAGTCGTATAGTACACCACAAGTCGTGGTGTCTCTCATAGTGACTAGTGGTGATGAATTTCCAATGCAGGCAATGAGAGCAGACCGTGAGTCGTGGTAATGGGGCACGATTCATCCAGTTTCTCATTGGGACTGGCAGTAGTTTTTCCCTGTGAATTTATAAATGGTTTTTCCATAATTTCTAACTTCCTAAGGCCTAAACTACGTTGTTTTAAGCTCAGAATAGTGTATTTTAAGAGGGGTAAATTCATTCTAGGCCTACTCCCTTCCATGCATGCAAGTCTTGAAGCTCCTAAGAGTGATCAACCCTAAATTCCTCAAGTTCTTCCCCAATGTTCCACTGGACAATCAAGGGAGTTGTGAAATCAGATTTCTATAGGTATGTAAGGGTATGAGTGGGTGTATCCATCCACACCCATGCCCAATCCCTCTTCAATTCATGAAATTTTAGTTGATGAATCTATGGGGTTTAACCTAACATGTGAATTCTCTAAGTTTCAATCATGGGTATGATCTAAGTATGTTTCTAATATTGAATTATGATTAATGAGTATATTTTTCAATGATTTCAATTGTAAGTTATGTTTTCAAGTTTTATAAATTGTGATGCCCATCCATGAAAGTTAATGAAAGTTGAGATCTGTGAAATATGTATTCAAGTATGATGAGATGTGTATGAATAAAGTATGAATTTGAATAATCCATGTCTATTTCATGTTTTCAAATAATCAAGTCCATGTCAAGCATGTTTAAGTATTGGGAAAGCCCATATTATCAAGTATGTTTCATGATTTATCTAAACATCATGTATTAGCTAACCACATGGATTTTGGAGTCTAGACTCCGACTATTTACAGCTTGTGGTATGGTCCGAGGCCAAGGCTCCTCATGTTATGATTTCAGAATTATGCATGTATGTTATGAGTCAGCTTCATCACTAGACGATGGTTTAGCTTCGTTGAAAAATGATGAAGAACATATGCATGTTTTTGGGAGTAGTGTCTAGCATCGAGTAGGCTAAGGGTCAGTTAACCCTATGCCTCAAAACTACGTGCCAACATAGGTATGTTCAGATTATTTGGGACCTCCCTTGTGAGATTCCCTTGCCGCCAAGGGGCCTTCAGCTTGATATCGATATCATGGTAGCGTCCTTAGCCCTGCAAAAGGCTTTGAAAATCTCTACCCACTTTAGCACGATAGTCAGGACAATATATTCTCTATCATGGTAATATTGGTTATATGACGTGTCTCCCATTGTTCCTCATGATTTCAGTTATGCATGTTCATCAGTTATGGTATTATATTTTCAGAAGGTTTGACCCAATGTTCAATTTTTCTTATGATTATCTGTTTTCTGCTTTGGGTCATTTAATTTAGGTATGATATTCAGTTATATTTAGATCATGATTTCAGAAAGTAGCATGCAAGCCCTACTCTCAGAATCTTATCTTGATTATGTTCTACAATATGCATTATTTATGATTTTACTTACTTAGCGGTTTTTACTTACCTTATCATACTCGGTACATTACACGTACTGATTGCATACTCTATGTTGTATCGTTTCATGATATGGGCTTGGATATTCAGGCTCAGTTTCGTCATTAGCCAAACCTACAACATTAGCATTTATCAGCTAGAGTGGTGAGTCCTCATCTTTCGAGGGCCCTTCTTCTCACTTGTATCTTGTACTTTCAGTTTCAGACTTTAGTGAGTTAATTGGGGTCTTGTCTCATCAACTTGTCAGTAGTAGAGGCTTTTCAGACATAGCATGCAATCAATTTTGATATTGAGTTATGTATTCCGATGTTATGAGATTATCAAACTTCCGCTATAGTAATTATTTTGATCTTCCGATTTATTATGATTGAGTCAGATGTTATGTTCATGCCATGGGTCGATTTGGAGTCTCTCGGGGTTTCTTATCCCTTGTCTCGATCCAGGCCTATGTTCAGTTGATGGTCTCTAATCTTGCATGCATGGGGAGGGAATAGGTTAGAATAGTTTAAACCCTCTTAAAATCCTCTTAATTGAGCTTAAAATGACGTAGTTTAGGGCTTAAGAGCTAAGGATTTACGAAAATACCCTTAATGAAATACTAGGAAAAATTTAACTGCTAGCTGTACGACCTGTACCACGAGTCCTAAAATTGACCTACGACTCATGGAATCCTTTCGTACTGACCAAGTTCCAAAACATCACTCCTCTAGAAAATTCAGCGAATACTACTACGATCTGTAACTTCTTCTTGCGAGTCATACCCCTACTCAAACAAGAAAAGTCCCCAGTTCTTATTACGAGCCGTACCACGAGTCGTAGCCATACACCACAACTCGTAGAAGGGACCTGTGGTTTAAAATTCCAGCTACTAAACCTTACTACGGGTCATCCTAAGACTCGTACAATCCTCCCACGATTCGTACCCTTGATCGTACTGAGAAAAAATATAGGTTTTTCCTGCTGAACACTTTCAAAATCCCGAACTTAGTCTTAGATACTTTTGGGGTATTACAATATCTCCCCCTTGGGAACATTCATCCTTGAATATAGGTGAACATACTAAATAACTGGGGAAAGGATCTTCCATCCCAAATACTAAACATCTAAAGCTGAGAACTGACGGAGTGATAGACTTCGAACTGAAACACATGACTGAACTAAATTCATGAATCACACATACATGCACTAAAATATAGGAAACTGAGAGACATGAAATAGACATGAAACTAAATGGAGTACTAAGGAGGAAACTGGTACCTCAAGCTGGAACTAAGCCCAAAGGAAAAAGATGAGGGTATTTAGCAATCATATCTTCTTTGGCTTCCCTCGTAGCCCCCTAACAAGCTGATTTCTCCATAGAATTTTTACTGAAGCTACTTCTTTGTACCTCAACATCCAAACTTGACGATCAATAATTTCAATTGGAACCTCTTCATAACTAAAGCTATCCTTTACACGTATGCTCTCCACTGGAATAACCTGTCGGGTCACCGATGCACTTCTTCAAGAGCGATACATGGAAAACTGAATGTACACAAGCCAACTCTAAGGGAAACTTTAACTCGTAGGCCACCTTACCAACACGTCTCATAATTCTGTATGGGCCAACATATCGGGTACTGAGCTTACCTTTCTTTCCAAACCTCATCACTCCCTTCATGTGAGATACCTTCAAGAATACCCAATCATCAACTTCAAATTCCAGTTCTCTCCTCCTCACATCCGCATAGGAATTGTGACGACTCGGAGCTATTTTTAGCCTTCCCCTTATAATCTAAACTTTCTCCATAGTCTCATGGACTGAATCTGGCCCTATCAATGTAGCCTCACCTACTTCAAACCAACCAATATGCGATCTACATCTCCGTCCATAAAGTGCCTCAAACGGAGCCATCAGAATGTAGGAGTGGTAATTATTGTTGTAAGCAAACTTGATGAGAGGAAAATGATCATTCCAACTACCTTTGAAGTCAATCAACACATTCTCTCAACATATCCTTAAGAGTCAGAATGGTTCATTCAGCCTCGCCATCCGTCTGAGAGTGAAAAGCCATGCTAAGCATGACCTGAGTACCAAGTCCCTTCTAAAATGACTTCCAAAATTGCGATGTGAATTGAGCACCTCTATATGATATGTTTGACAAGGGAACACCATGCAACTGAACTAATTCCCAAATATAAAATTTAGCATAATCTTCCATTGGGTCGGTTGTTTTGACTGGTAGGAAATGAGCTACTTTAGCCAACCTGTCCACAACCACCATAATTGGGTCATACTGACAATGTGTACGAGGCAACCCTCTGATAAAGTCCATATTGATCTTTTCCCTCTTCTAGTTGGGGGTACTGATTTCTTAAAGCACACCTTCTGGCCTTTGATGATCCACTTTCACTTGTTGGCAGTTCGGACACTTAGCCACAAATTATACTATGTCCTTCTTCATACCATTCGACCAATAGACTTTCTGTAGGTCACAATACATCTTTGTGGAGCCTGGATATATAGAACATTGAGAACCATGAGCCTCATGCAACATCCAATCTCTCAAGTCATCAACACCCGGAACACACAAATGACTCTGATATTAAAGTACACCATCGCCCCTTTGTAGAAGACCTCTACCTTCTAATTCTGAACCTCTTCTTTAAACTTTACCAAAATAGGATCCTTATCTTGCATAGCCTTGACCTCATTCACCAAAGAAAATTCAGAACCATTCTGAATAACGACACCACCATCCGTCGAATCCACAAGACGACCTCCTAATCGTGCAAGCCAGTGAACATCCTTCACCAACTCTTTCCTTCCATATTCCACATGAGAAACACTCTCTATTGATAGCCTGCTAAGAGCATCTGCCACTACATTTGCCTTGCCTAGATGATAAAGGACACTCATATCATAATCCTTGAGAAGCTCTAACCACCTCCTTTGTTGAAAATTCAGGTCCATATGGGTAAACACATACAAAAGACTCTTGTGTTCCATGAACACATCAACATGAACCCCATACAAATAGTGCCTCCAAATCTTTAGCGCAATCACCATGGCTGCTAATTTTAGATCATGCGTCGGGTAATTCTTCTCATGAGTCTTAAGCTATCTAGAGGCATATGCAATGGCCTTAGCATGCTGCACCAACACACAACCAATACAAATCCTAGAGGCATCACAATACACCACAAATCTATATGTACCCTCAGGTAGGGTCAATACTAGGGCTGAAGTGAGTTGAGTCTTTAACTCCTGAAAGCTCTTCTCACATGCATCCGACCACTAAAATTTGACTTGCTTCTAGGTCAACATAGTCAACGGTGCTACAATGGATGAAAATCCCTCAATAAAACTTCTGTAGTATCCAGCTAAACCCAAGAAACTCCTGATATCCGAAGGATCAACTTGTCTAGGCCAATTCTTTACAACTTTTATCTTTTGCGGGCCCACTTACACCCCCTCATTGACACCACATGGCCCAAAAATTCTACTGATTTCAGGAAAAACTCACACTTGTTGAATTTAGCAAATAGCTGGTGATCCTTAAGGGTCTATAACATAATCCACCAATAAGCAGCATGCTCCTTCTTGCTCTAAGAATATATAAGAATGTCATCTATAAACAAAACCACGAACATGTCCAAATATGTCTTGAACACCCTGTTCATCAAATTCACAAAAGCTGCAGGAGTATTCGTTAGCCCAAAAGAAATAACTACAAACTCATAGTAACCATACTAAGTCTTGAAGGTTGTCCTTGGGATGTCACTCTCCCTAACTCTAAGCTGGTGATAACCGGACCTGAAATCCATCTTTGAGAAGCACTTATCACCTTGAAGTGGGCCAAACAAATCACCAATTCTAGGAAAAAGATACTATTTTTTGATGGTACCCTTGTTCAACTACCGATAGTCAATGCACATATGAAGAGAAACATCCTTTTTCCGAACAAAGAGAGTTGGTGCACCCACGGGGATCTGCTTGGTCTGAAGAAACCCTTGTCTAAGAGATCCTTCAACTGCTCTTTAAACTCCTCTAGCTTAGCTAGAGACATTCTTTAAGGAGGAACAGATATGGCTGCATATCAGGAAGAAGGCCAATACCAAAGACGATCTCCCCCTCGGGAGGGACTCGGGGCAAATCATATGGGAACACCTTCAGATACTCACACACTACAGGAATTGACTAGAGAGTTAGGGTCTCGGACGTAGAACCCTTAACCCAAGCTAGATGGTAGACACAACCCTTAGAAATCTTTTTTCTAGCCTTGGTAGGAAATAAAGTGACCTGTTGAACTACCTTTCCACTCTAGGACTGGCTCACCTAGAAATTGGAACTCTACCATATGGGTTCTACAATACACTAAAGCATAACATTGATGTGCTATGAGTTGACGACACTTTCGACACTTAAAACTAAGAAAATAGCATGGACATAGGTATGTTTATACAGATAGAAGGTGTTTTTACTTGGAAAATAGGTATTCGAGAAATTTTTTGAAAAAGATGTAGAAAAGTGCAGAAAATCAGTCAAGTACTAATCTCAGTACGAGCCATACCTAGATTGTGCGAGTCATACCGAGATTCATGGAAAAGATCAAAAGGCTAAAACAATCCAAAGGCAAAGTACAACTCTCAGTACGAACCGTACCAAGATGGTACGAGCTGTAACTGGAATCATGGAATACTTCAGAGAAAAGTTGCACAATTGAAGTCACCTGATATGGGTAGTACCTACGGAGTAGCATCTACCTACGACCTGTACCAGGAGCCTTGGGAAGCTTCGGTGATTCTAAAGGACTTGGTAGAACTCAAGATGCAACATGAAGTTACGAGTTGTAGGAACAAGGTACGAGGTATACCAAGACACTCGTAGAAAACTTCAGAAGATGCAAAAGTTGTCAAAGCCAAGCCACAGATGGATTGTACGACTCGTAGGATCATGGTATGAGTCATACCAGCTGCCAACACTTAGCCAATTATGTAGCAGCCAAGGAATGTATGAGATCAAGGCACAACTCATACAATCCTGTTACGAGTCTATAATGAGTCATAGGACGTGGCGGCGTCATATTTGGATATTTCCCTATTAGCTTAGGAAAAAGTTTCTATTGTCTGTATAAATACCTTTTATGTTTCTTTTAGTAGGAGTACATCAGAATACATTAAGAGAGGTTTCATAATTAATTATTTGTGAATTATTATCAAGTTTGTAAATAATATTAGAGTGCAATTCTTGAGATCAAAACTTGGTTTTCTCAATTGTTCTTGATTTTGTTGATCATATTTTCTTGCAATATTCAAACTAGGTTTTCTTCCAATTATCATTGTAAGTATTTAATTATGTGTTTGTATATGAATACTATTCACAATCTTATAATCATGAGAGTCTAAAACCTCCACAACTAGGATTGTGGGAATCATGGTGGATTAACAAACTAGGGTTACAAAGAGTGATTTTGAAACCAATGCTAAACGCTTGTATTGTAATCTCTTCATCTTTAAACATTTCTTAATGGTGCGCAATGTTAGAACTTTCCAAAATTCTTTACTTGCTTGAATCTAGAGAAGTAGAGATTAGGAAAAGAGAATTACAACAAAGACTTGATCTTTAGGATCATTGTATGACTTAAGCTGTAGTTGCAGGTAAGTTTATTTGGAACATATTGATAATAGTTAGTTTGAAATAGCTCATGAGACCTGACTCGGTGATTGAGTATAGTCATCCAATAGGACGAACCAATCATTTGGATGAACCCTAGTTATCAGTTCTACAAGTAAGCATTGGGATTGATCTTGCATGTATACCTGAAGTAATTATGAACCCACGGGGAACACTTACCCTAGTTATTTGCAAAACTTGATAACAACCGCAAATGCATTCTTGCTTTACTATTGATTTCTATAAACCTCCCAATTCGAAGATAATCACCAACAAGTTTAAGTACCAGCGTTAGTCTAGTTCTTACTATATTCCCCGTGGGTTCAACTCCAACCTCTTTGTTGGGTTTTTAGTGACAACGTCCTCTTCATACTTTGTCAGAAAGTGTGAGTTTGAGTGTTATGAAACAGTGGTGACATTGCCGGGGAATACAACTAAGATTAGATTATTGCTTGTATTTAAATTTTTGTTGTTATTTCCTTAATTACATTTTCTTTTGTTTTTAACACCCACAGGTTGTCTCTTGCTGAATGCTAAATTCTCGAACGAGCGGAAACCCACTGATTTCTTTGGATCTCGAAATTTAGAAAACACTGCGAAGGATGGAGAACCAAGAGCTGAGAGATGCCCGTCTTGCTGAAGAAGCTAGGCATGCGGAGTTAGCTCGGCAAGGTTACTTTAGGAAGCCAATGATACTTGAGATGTAGTTGTCAATGCTAGTCGCCATGGTAGGGGAAACAGAGGCCAGAGATATTCCCCTTAATTCTTTAATGAGGATAACCCGAACATTGATAAAGTCGGGACAACCGGAGCTATTGTACCATCACCTTTGCCTGCTGGGGAAACGTTTGACATCACTAGCACCATGATTTAACTGCTTAACATGGAGGGGGTGTTTAGTTGTCACGTAGCTGATGATGCCAATCCGCACTTAATAAATTTTGTTAGAATATGCAAGGCATACTGGTTGCCTAGTGTCAGTCAGGACGTAATACGGCTGAGACTCTTCCCATTCTCTCTATTTAGGGAGGCCACTTTATGGTTATCGGAGTTGTCTAATGACTCTATTACCAATTGGAGGGAGCTCAAACAAGCTTTTTTGGGTAAATTATTTTCACCCTCTAGAATGCTACAACATAAGGATGAAATATATAATTTCTAACAACTAAAGACAGAGGCACTTCATGAAACCAGGTTGAGATTTAAGAAGAAGCTGACCAAGTTTCCAAATCACAAAATTCCTAAAGCTGACCAAGTGTCCAAACCACAAAATTCATGATTACAGTTTTTGGAGATTTTTTACAGATCATTGAACAATAGCACAAAAGCTATAGTAGACACAATTGTGGGAGGAGCACTGATAAGTTACACATGGGAGCAAGCTACCACCATTCTTGATAGTGTGATGAAAACTAAAAGAGCATGGCACACCCAAGAAGCGGAAGCAGCTACTGGTACATATGATGTCGGTTTGACTGCAGACAAATAAAGGAAAGAGGTGGAATGTGATTAGGAATTTTCCCACAGGTGTACATCATTGGACCTGCACATGAAGCATATCATGGGCGTTGGGGCCAGAAATAATTAATGTAGTGGGGACGTAGGGACAAGAACCAGGGGCAGATTATTCAGATTCCAACAAGAAGGCAAACTTCTTGGACAATCAGGTGGTGGGTTTTTGGGCCAACGCCCAAGGGTCTGGACAGGACACTTGGCGCCAAGGTTCAAGAAATCAAGGTCAAAACCAATATAGGGACAACTATAATCGGAATGGCTACAGAGACAGAAGCCGAGGTTGTGAATGAGAGGGAAAATGGAGAAAAAATGATGGAAACCGCAATTACCGCAATGACCGAGCAAGATTGTACGTGCCTCCTAATGCATGTGAGGGGGAGGCTGGATAGTAAAAGTTGGAGAGCATGATGGCTGAGATGCTTAAGAAGGTGAGATCCACGGATGAGAAGCTAAAGGACATCCGTGGAGATATATCTAGCATGGGTCAAAGAGTTGAATCACATGCCACAACCATCAAGCAGATAGAGAAGCAGTTGGGTCAATTGACAGTAGGCATGAACCCTAGGAAAAAGGGAACACTACCTAGAAGCACAATCCAAAATCCAAAAAATGATGGTCATTGCATGGCTGTGATGAGTAGGAGTGGAAAGACCATAATTGACCCCCTCTGCCAATTGTAGTTGAACTTCAAAGGAAGAAAGAAGCATAATGGATGACGAGGAAGAGATTGCTGAGCATGAGCGTGAGGAAGATACTGAGTTGACTAAGGCTCCAGAGAAGGAGCCTAAATCTAAACAAGGAGAGAAATAAGGGGTCACATAGATTTATAATGCTATCCCATGAACACCGCCACCATCCCCTCAAGGAATGAAGAAGAAGGCCAAAAATGGTAAGTTTTATAATTTATTTCAATGCTCAAACAATTATCTGTGAACATACCATTGGTCAAGGCATTGGAGCAGATGCCGAGATATGCCAAGTTTATGAAGGACCTTGTTACCAAGAAAAGGTCCATGAGATATGAGCCCAGGGATATGCATTATTGTAGAACCATAGCCTCACGGGTCCTTGCCTAGAAAAAGGAGGATCCATGTGCCTTCACCATTCAATGTACAATTGGTGATGTTGAGTTTGCGAAGGCACTCTGCGACTGGAAGCAAGCATCAATCTGATGCCATTAGCTGTGTTTAAGCATCTGGGCTTAGGAGCCCCCACATCGACTACTATGCGGCTATTGATGGCTAACTAAATTATGAAAAAGCTTGTGGGGATCCTATTTGATGTGCTTGTCAAGGTGGATAGATTCATATTCCTAGCAGACTTTGTGATCCTTGATTATGAGGTTGACTTTGAGGTCCCCATCATTTTGGGGTGACTATTCCTTTCCATTAGGAGGGATTTAGTAGATGTGGAGGCTAGTCAACTAAAATTCAAACTTAATAAAGAGGAGGTCACATTCAGTGTCTGCTTGTCAATGAAGCAACCAAAGGAGTATAGAGTGGTCTCAGTAATCGAGGATAAGTCTGAGTGTCTTGAAGAAGTCTGAGTAGTCAAGAGACTTGCATCATGCCATGATGTTAAATCAGACACTTCTTTGGAGGCAACCCATGAGGTGGCTTGGTGAATTTGAGTAACCGAACCACCTACATCGTGCCCTGATGTTAATTCAAGCGCTTCTTGGGAGGCAACCCAAGTGTATTGACTTATGCGTGCTAAGTGTGCAAGTGAAGCAAAAACAGGTTGCAGAACAGACTGGTGCTATGAGCCTTAGTACGACTCCAAAGAGGATTGTATGGGCCGTAGTATGAGTCATTGTGAGAGGCAGAGATATAGCCTAGTGCATAAGTTCAGAGTATGGTTGGTCCTATGACTCGCAACTCCATTGTACGCGTCGTAGTACTCACCGTACCTATGAATTATGCAAAGTAAGGACATCCAATTCAGAGGTGACCTATGAATTGTGGTACGGTTCATACATTCATGGTACAAGTCGTACGATGTGCTCATAGGTCCATAGGTAAGTTCTCTTAAAATGTCTACTACGAGTCCAAGGGAAGAGTTGTAGGTCCTTCCTACGAGTCATGGTATGAGTCGTGTAGGCCAAATTACTTAAGTCGACCCGCCTCGACCCAAATTTTTTCAAATTTGCCCTATACTATTTAACTTCAAAATCGTTGGACCCTTCTCCCACCCAATCAAAACCTGGACTCACGAACACTCCCACAACTTCCCTCACACCCGTAACTTAAGAACAAAATCGATTGAGCAAGATTTTTTCTCTGTTAAGACTGCTAAAGTCGGATTCAAACCCTAGTCTCTAACACGCACGAAGTGACCAAGATTTTGCAACATTCAAGTAACTAATTATGCTTTGGATCGGTTAAAGAGACTTTTGTGTTTGTGTAAACTTGTTTCATAACTGGGAGTCCTCAAAAAGCATGAAAATATATGAGTATAATGATAATCGATATGCAAAATAAATGTATTGACTGGGTAGGATTTGAGCATGCTTAAGATTGAATTTGAACTGCTATAAATTGAGTAACAGATTGTGAATCAAAAAGGGAGAATTGGGTAGTTGTAAAAACGTGAAATATGCATTCCTAGACTTGGGAATTCTAAGTACCCAAAACAAATTGAATTCACCTGCAAACTGACATAAAAACAAGGGAAGGATAGGCTTCATAAGCCTTCCTACGACTCGTGGTTTCACACTATGACTCGTAGGGTGGTTCATTAGGACTGTCCCTGGCCAAATTTATAACAATTAAGTGGTACAAAACCTAGTACAACTCGTAGTATCCAACTACGATTCATAGCTGGAAATCATACCAGGAGTCTGAAAAGGGTCAAGTACAAAAGTGATAGTACGATCCTTCCTACGACTGGTGGAATTGACTTACGAGTCATAGGAAAATATAGAATATGGGTTTCCAAGGGGTATCCTAAGACGACTCATGGTACAGATTGTACCTTCATGGTTGAGTCGTACCATAGAGTTATGACTTTGATCTAAGACATTACGTGTCTTACTACGGATTGTACCTTCTAAGTACGACTTGTGCTGTAGACTAAAGAAAAATTACATAGGATATGATCTTGCTTTCTTTTTCTCATATTTGGAGTTCTTACTCTTTTTCTCCACAGGTTCAATGACTTAGAAGAGGAAAGAAACCAAATCCACCAAAGACAAAGCCGTCAGGGCAGAGATAGCAACTCGGAGGGCGTTGAGAGATGAGCCCTTTGACTTTGATCATGCAAAAACCTCCCCTAATGGTTCATTCGAAGATATAGGGTTGATACATCTGACACCAATGGGACCTGAACCACTAGGGCAAAAGCTAAAGCCTAGGCCGAAGTAGCCACTGCCATATCTGTTGGTGCTCCCCAGTCTGAGGAGGGAGCAAAGGAATGGGTCCAAGAGTCTAGTAGTGTCTCTAATGATGATGAGGGGTCCAAGGAGGCCCAATCCGGCATGGAGACAGTGAGTCTAGATCCAATGATGAGGCAGCCAATGTTGAGCAAGAGCAGACCCCACTTAGGGAGAACCGTACTATTCGGTGGAGAGTACTAGGTGTACAGGAGATCTGTGAATAGAATCTCACTCTCACCATCAAGAACAACCCCAGGTGGCCTATTCAAGAAGAGACATGAATCCTCACTAATCACTGAATGAGGTGGAGGAGATGAAGTGGATATTCAACTACTACGGGTTTGAGTGGATGGCTAGAACCCCGGATTGATACACTTCAAAGATTGTCCGGCAGTTCTATGTTAATTATTTGGATACCATTGAACAAAAAGCAAAAGAGTGGTAGAAAGTCAAAGATTAGCCCAAGTTGGAGAGGGTCATGGTGCAAGGCTGCACTATTGACATATCCGAGCGTATTATTACTTAGGTATTATATGGGCTTCAGTTTATTCCACCCCATACTACACCAGAGTTGACTACTATGTGGACACCATGAAGAAAATCAAATAGTTAGTCCATGAGGAGAGGAATAGTCAGATTGGTTAAATTGGGTCATCACTGAAGATAAGGAGGAGACTGAATGGGTAACTAGCGGAAAGCAAGTCACCATGAACTCATTGAACTTCATAGCAAAAGCCTAATGGATGCTAGTACGCCATAGGTTGGCATCGATAGTGAATGACAATACCTTTAGTGCAGATAGAGTAGCATTGATGGTATGTATCATGTCATGATACGCCATCAATATTTCGAGGGTTATTGCGGAGGAGATCTGGGATCGGGCTGTGGTATTGAGCAATACCATCCCATTCCTGAGTCTTGTATTCACGATGTGTATGGAGGCAGGTCTCAAGGTGCATCCTAGTGAGGAGCGATTGATTGGCGGACTGCAGATAGCAAACATTGGGTTGATTTTGGATGAAATGAACCTAGTGGGTAGAGCACAACTTTCTACCATAGTCCTGGTACCACGAGCAATTGGGGGTAAGCAGGTGAATGCCCCCACCTCATAGAAGTAGGACGAGACACCAGCTACAGCCGTCGGTTATTCAAAGGCTACTCCCAGCACCTCCTCTACACCACCTATGGGCCTTCCGAGCCAGACCCCAATAGGATACATGCTCGTGCCTCAGGAATTTCTGTAAAAGATGGCAAAGAGACTGACCATAGCTGAGAAAAAGGTATAGTCTATGATGGAGAATGTGAAGTCTTGGGTGAAGGCTGAGATTGAGGTGGGTGCACGGGTCCTACATGCCAAATAAACAACCTTGAGAGCCCCTTCAATGAGCACATGGTCGAGCAGACTGATACTGATAGCCTCCGTGAGGAGTTGGGGGCTCTTTGGAGCCATGTGACCGAGCTATCATCTCGACAGCCAGCAATTCCAGCAACCCCCACTCTTTTTGACCTCAACATCGGGATAGATGATGATCTTGATTTGGTGGAGTGTTGGGAGCCTACTAGAGCTGAGGGAGGAAAAGGGAAACAAGAGGGTCTCTGAGGATGTTGGATATGAGACCTTAAAGAATAAGAGAAATAAGGAAAAGAAGGAGCAGAAGCGGGCTAGATCGGAGCTACTTGAGAGAGCAAGAGGAGCAGGTAGCTCCACCACTGCCCATGCCGAGCTTGCGGGGGGCAAGGACCCTTTGGGAAAGCCATATTCAATCCCAGTGATTTCAGAAGTCGTAGAAGCGACCACTACTGCTAAGGGGGTGACCATTCCCCTCTTTGATATATCATTGAGTGTGCCGGCCACCGCCAACACCTTAACTACAGCGGAGATGCCACCTCTGCAGGATGACAGAAGTGCTTAGTGTGCAATAGGTATGTTCCCTTCCTTATGTTTTGTATTCTATGCTTCTGGGATGAAGCATGCTTTTCAAAAGGGGAGGGGGTGTACTTGTAGTTTTTTGGAATTTTTTGAATTCGTTCAAAGGTTTTTCTTGTCGTGTCGTCCGAAGGAATTTTTTTTTAAAAAACTTCAAAACTAGTGCATTTTTCTTTGGATTAACTGATTAACCTTAATTATTTTTTATAATGAACCTGTTTTAGCCCTGGTCCCTCCTTGGAACAAAGTTTCTAAGTTAAGGGTGGCTAGAGTAGGGGTGCATAGATCATAGGGAGGTGAAAAAGAAAAAAAAGGAAAAAGAGTTAAAAATGAGGTGTGGTGTGACAAAAGAAGAAAAAAGAGCTGAAAAACAAAAATTCAAAAGAAAATACTAAAGAAACAAATGAATGAAAAATTGAAAATACACCACACCCATACAATTGCATAAAAATGAAAAAAAGGGAGGAAAAAGTTGAAAAAGTGAAAAGGGTGAAATAAGTGAAAAGTGCAGCCACGTGTATGCAGTGCCAAGGATGTTCTAGTCACTAAAAAGTCCATAAGTTGCATACCCATCACCAAAGCCTACATTACAAGCCGAATAAAGTACTATAATGATCCTAGCTTGACTGTCCAAAGAGCCAAAGTAGAGAAAATAAGGGCAAGCCTATGGTATCCGATATGCAGTATTTGGAATTTCGTTGTGAGAGTGAGATTCTACCTTGTTCGGTCCCACGAGTCATATTTTCATATATCTATGAGTTGGAGACTTCATTTGTTGTGAGGATACATGATTTGTGTTTTATTGTGCCAGTTGTCCATGTGAAAACATTGGTAATGACCTGATTTTCTGCTAATAACTAGATGATATATCTTGATCCCTGTTAATCATGGTTTATGGTTACTTGATGGGCATATATGGATTTGGTTTACCGGGAAAAGGGTCAAAAGCTATTTGAGTTCATAGTGCAAATTTTGATTGGTGTTGGCTATAGTATAATAAGTTTATTTTCTAGTTAACGTCGTTTTTAGTTTCTTTGCCTGAGGACATGGAAAATTCTTAAGTTTAGGGTGTTTATATGATGTAAGTTTACAACATTTTCGGTGTTTAAAACTGAGAAAATAGCATGGACTTAAGTATGTTTATACGGATATGACGTGTTTTTACTTTGATTTTAGAGAAAATAGGTGTTGGAGCAAAAATGTGAAAAAGATACAAAAAAGTGTAGAAAATCAGCAAAGTACTGATCTCAATAAGAGCCATACATAGATTGTACAAGTCGTACTGAGACTCGTGGAAAAACTCAGAAAGTTGAAACTATGCAAAGGCAATGTATGACTCTCAGTATGAGTCCTACATAGATGGTACGATCCGTAACTGGAGTCGTGGAATACTTCAAAGAGAAGTTGCACAATTAAAGTCTCTTGATACGGGTAACACCTACGGGTCATAGCATCTACCTACCACCAGTACCAGGAGCAATTATGAGTCATAGGAGAAAGGTATGAGGCGTACCAAGACACTCGTAGAAAATTTCAGAAGATGCCATAATTCTTAAAGCCAAGCCACAAATGGATTGTATGACTCGTAGGATCATGGTACGAGTCGTACCAGCTGCCAACACTTAGCCAATTCTAAAGCAGCCAAGGAATTTATGAGACCGAGGCACGACCCATACAATCCTGTTACGGGTCGTATGAGGAGTCGTAGGATGTGTCAGCGCCATATTTGGATGTTTTTTGTTAGCTTAAGAAAAGGTTTTTGTTGTCTGTATAAATACCTTTTATGTTTCTTTTAGTAGGAGAACTTCAGAATACATTGAGATAGGGTCATAATTAACTGTTTGTGAATTATTATCAAATTTGTAAACAATATTGGAGAGCAATTCAATAGATCAAATCTTACTTTTCTCAATTGTTGTTGATTTTGTTGATCATATTTTCTTGCAATATTCAAAGAAGGTTTTCTTCCAATTATTATTGTAAGTATTCAATTATGTGTTTATCTATGAATACTAATCACAATCTTACAATCATGAGAGGCTAAAATCTCCACAACTAGGGTTGTGGGAACCATGGTGGATTAACGAACTAGGGTTATACAAAGTGATTCGAAACCAATGCTAAACGCTTGTATTGTATTCTCTTCATCTTTAAATGTTTCTTAACACTGTGCAACGTTAGGACTTGCCTAAATGCTTTACTTACTTGAACCTAGAGAAATAGAGATTAGTAAAAGAGAATTACAACAAAGCCTTGGTTTTTATTATCATTGTATGACTTGAGCTGCGGTTGCAGGAAAGTTAATTTGGAACATATTGATAACGGTAATTTGAAATCGCTCATGAGATCTGACCCCGTTATTGAGTATAACATCCAATAGGGACGAACCAGTTATTTGGATGAATCCTAGTTATCAGTTCTACAAGTAAGCATTGGGATTGATCACACATGTATACTCGAAGTAGTTATGAATGGGGAACACTTACCTAGTTATTTGTGAATCTTGATAACAACCACAATTGCAATCTTGTTTTAATATTGATTTCTATACATCCCCCAATTTTGAGATAACCCACCAACAAGTTTATGTACCGACATTAGTCTAGTTCTTACCATATTCTCTACGGGTTTCACCCAAAACTATTTGTTGGGTACTTATGGACAATGTCCACTTCATACTTTGTTAGCAAGTGTAAGTTTTAGCATTATAAAACATGCATAGCCAATCCATGCCGAAGATAATATCAAAATTTGTCATGTCTAACTCTACTAAATTTGCTGAGTTGACATTCTGAAGGACTGTGATAGGGCAATTTCTGTATACCCGTCGAGCTATAACTCTGTCAACGACTAGAGTAGAGACTGAGAAGGGTTTTAATAGGATTCCGGGTCTGACTCCGAAACTACTAGCAACATAGGGCATCAGAAAAGATATGGTAGCCCCTGGAACTAACAATGCATAAACATCAAGATGAAATACTAGAAACATACCAGTGACCACATCTGTAGAGATCTTCTGCTCCTGATGAGATGAGAGGGAATAAAACCTGCTCTAATGCTGACCACCACCTGCACTAGTGGATGCACCTTGCTGAGCTGAGCATGCTGGTGGAGCTGTTACGCTGGTGGCTGGGTCTCAACCCCTACCCTGGCCCTATCTAGCTGCTAGATAATCTCTGAGTATATGACTTGACTTCCCACACCCAAAACATGCACTTGTTCCCGCTAAGCATTGATCGGTGTACCGCATACCACACCTGTCACAACCTGGAATGCTGGGCTCCACTAACCTACTCCCCTGAGCTCGAGAGCTTGATGCCCGTCCCCCCTAATCACTCTTAGGTCTGGATGGCACACTTGCTGCTGACGATGCTGGGGCTGATGATCTCTGGTGGGGTTATTGATGATGTCCACCACTCAACCTCAACTAGGAGAACCCAAAACTATCTTTTCCGGCCCTCTTGGCCTCTCTCTCCCTCTCCCTCATCTACACCACCTCCATATGCTGGGCATACAAGACCATCAGGAGTAGTCGATGTCTTGATGTAGCATAATGGTCCCGCAATCTTTGACTAAGTAATCTGCCACCCCATTCACAAACCTGCTCACCCGAGCCCTCTGATCAGCCACCATCTGAGAAATAGTCAAACTACACTCCTCATTTAGAGAGAATGTAACCGATTGTTGTATAAAAACATAAATTCCCGATGGATGTCAGAGTCGAACCACACAGAGAATTGAGTGGATAATTCAAGAATTTTGAACTAACTCAAACTAAAATGCATCATTGTTCAACATTTAAAAAGTAAAATTGGGGGAAAAAGGTGAATACTGTCTAATTCTAATTTAGAACTAAGTGAGGGGAATTTCAATTATTGCATTCTCAAGTAAATTTAGCTAGGGGTGTGCCATGCATGGTTTAACAACTAGCATGGGCTACTTCATTGCCTTAACTTCAAATTCAACTTATATAGCTATGGATAAAATACATTCTCTTGTTTCTCAACCATAGGAATTTTTCTGCTTTGGTGTTCTCAAATCCCAAGGCCAATTCAATTATCAAAGCAAAATCTTGAGGAAGGACTAAGCTATCTCTAGCCTTGGCCTTTAATGGAGTGAAGATGTGGATTTTAACTATCTAGCTTAATCCCACACACCAGCACTCCAATTCCCCACTATTATCTTCTCACCCAATTCTCGCCTTTCTCTCTCAAGCAAAAGCAAGAAAAGTAAAGCAAAATTCATGTTTGCAACCATCAATTTTAGCAGTTAAAACATGGGAGAAGACAATAGATCTAAGTTACAATGAGAATTTAAGATCAAATCATTAATACCCATTCATACATTCAAACCCACCATGCATATACCCCTAACTATAAAATTAGATCTACATATTTAAAGAGAGAGAGAAGATACCCAATTAACTTTTCTCAACATTCACAATATGAGTTCATCCAATTGCTTCACAAGGTTTGCAACAATGGTGGAATTCCCCCACAAAGGGGATTCCTCAAAAAGAAGAACTTTCTATTCTATGTTGAGAGAAATCTACAATTTTTTCATTCTTTCAATGAAAAGATGATGAATTAATGAGTGGTGTACCATGGAGGTTATAAATATCTATACTTTTGTGTGTACAACCTTCCAAAAGTGCCCTTGGATCTTTCTAGGCGCTTAGGGATCCTTTCTAGATGCTTTGACCCTTCTAAAGACTGCCTCACTTGACAAGCGCCAACATTTTGCCGGTGCCTAACCACAGAGCACCGCCTATTCGCCGAATGAAAAACAGTGGCCTGGAAATCACCGCTGACGGTTCACCAGTAGTTCATCGTTGCCAAAGTGCAGAACGCTAGTGAGTAGCCGGTCTGTAGTTTTGGCTCTGGCATTTTTCCCTTCCGGATCCGCGTTTAGCCGATTCAAAGCATTTCCTTACACCTCTTTTTTATCTCAAATATTCCATTATCTTTGGCTCCTTTCCTCCATATGCTAACTCATTAAATTTCATCTTGAACCTCATGCGTTTTGCTCGATTTCATGCTCTTTCTCTTCAAGTTAGGTATCTGCAACATCCAAAGGAAAAAGCACATAAAATCCACATAAATGACTTGAAAACTAATAAAAAACTCATGCTTATGAGCCTAATGAGTTGATAAATTTCCAACTCATCAAACCCCCAAACTTGAACAATTGCTTATCCTCAAGTAATGCAATTCTTTACAGTTGAGAAAATGAGCATCATGTTATATATGAGTATATGCACCAAGGATAGAAAGACATTCTTTCACAAGAGGACATTGCTAAAGCTTAGAGCATACGGGAGCTGCACACATAATCATCAAGCCTCAAGACAACCCAAACCTTATACCCTAACTGAAGAAAAAGAAAAGACTCAAACCTTGTTGCACAAGCTTCAATGGGTGACCAAAATCATTAAGCATATCTTGCATGCATTCCTTTAATTCAAACAAGGGGCATTCTTTCAGTGGCACGTTTCGGTCATCTTCCCCATTACTTAGAAAAAGTGAGCCACCGGTTATATTTCATCAAAACAAGTTCAAGGAGCATCTCAAGTGATTGATACTTTACATTCAAATCTTTCCTTAAAGATCACTACACACTTGTATCATTCATACATCTCTTTTGAAAACAATTTTAAGCATGTACCCCAAGGAAGTGATGCCACTCACAAGAAGAGAGAATCCCAAATATTTTTAAGCATTCCACACATAGGGATTATAAGATAGGACAAATGCGCTCATTCTCACAAAGAAATTCAAGTGCATAAAAGTTGACCCATAGGCTTGCCCTTCATGTTACTCGCCACTAATGTAGAGTTGCTACACTCAAAATCACTTTGTAGAGTTGCTACACTCAAAATCACTAAGGACTATTGGGGTATCATAAAGGCTAGGGGTAAGGGTAGGACAAATGCTTAGCTTTAGTGACTGAAGCTTCCCTAATGCCTTTATAAAGAATTTCAACATCCCATTATCTTATTGAAACCACTCCACCTTATTTCTCCTTGTTCATCATCTTTTTATTTTGGGTAACAAGAGCAACTCTTATAACACTTATGAGTTTCACATTTTATCCTTATCTACACAAGAGATAACACCTTTTAGCTATTCTTTCTCTTTTCATGATTCGAGGTCTTTCAACCCATTGTTTCATTCATCTCATCACAATTTTGGTGTCATCTCACATTAAAGCTCTCATTTTTCCCTCTACTCTTGCAAACCCCCAAACTTAGGCTTTTACCTCATTTCACATTCATTTCCTTATCCCTCCCCATTTCTTGGGCTCAAAGCCCTATTTTTCATTCTTTCGTTACTAGCAATTAGGAAGGATGGTTTCCATAAGGGAGGATTAAAAGTGGTCATTAGGTTTGTAATGTGGTTTTCAAGAAAGGGTCCAAGGCTCAAACACTAGCTGTCAAAGATTAATGTTCAAGGATGTCATTTTGGGCGAAGTGACTATCAAAAGAGGGCCTAAGATCATGTTCTAAGTGTAGCCCCATCTAACATTTTGCCTTGAACCAAACTTAGGGAAAGTTCTAGACAATCATATATACACAAGAATTAGGTCAAAAGACTCGCCAGAAACGGCATCATAATCTAAGGAGTTCACATACTTTCTTCATCACACTAAGAGAATGAGTTTAGAAAAGCTAGTTTATGAATCAAAAAGCCAAGCAACAAATGTATAACTCATGACAAGAGAGTACTCATTTTCACATTTAAATACCCCCATTTTCTTTTCAAAACTCATGCACAATTCCACGCAAAAAATGTTGGTGGTACTCTTCAAACAAGTGCACAAAAGACTTAAAAATACTCTAGACTTTGACATTTTCCCTTAAGAAAGCCGCCTCTCAATCTATCATCGAAAAATCCTAACCCAATTCGACAAAAAAAAAAAGACAAATAAATCACTCCTTGGGAAAGAACCATAGTATAAAGAAAACCCTTGGAGTTTATTCAAAGATTACTATCTACAAAGGCGATACAACTAGAAAGTGATGACGATTTTCCCTTAAGAATGTTGTTACCCAATCTGTCATAGGGCCATATCTTACATCACTTACAAGGGAAGTACTCAGACTTCATCCCCCAACAAAATATTCACAACAGAACACATAGAGTAAAGAATAAACAAACATTATATTTGAGGCACAAAGCTGCACACAATAAGGGAGGAATGGGTGCAACAACTCCTTGATATGGTAGAGGTGTTCTCCTTGGAGTTTTCTCCTTCGATGTATTCGGGTTATAACCTGTGTTAGACCTGCGCTTCACATCTTTCGACCAATAATTCACATGTCTAAAGCTGGTTTCTCAATTTCTCTACTTCCACATGTCATCACATTCCACACCTTATTCAACCTCTCAACACTCAAAAACAACACAAACCTGAAGTAAAAAAAGTAAAATAAACAAAATTCAAAACAAGATGCAAAACAAGTTCAAATTAATAAATAACTGATGGCTTATCATAACTCAACTCCCTGGCAATGGCGCCAATTTTGATATGCTCAAACTACACTTCTCATTTATATAGAATGTAAGAGATCGTTGTATCAAAACAAACATTCCCGACGGATGTCGGAGTCGAATCCCACAGAGAATTGAGTCGATAATTCAAGAGTTATAAACTAACTCAAACTAGAACGCATCGTTGTTCAATATTTAAAAAGTAAAATTGGGGGAGAAAGGTGAATACTATCTAATTCTAATTTAGAACTAAGTGGGGGAGATTCCAATTATTGCATTCTCAAGTGAATTAGCTAGGGGTGTGCTATGCATGGTTTAACAACTAGCATGGGCTACTTCATTTACTTAACTTCAAATTCAACATTAGATAGCTATGGATAAAATACATTCTCTTATTTCTCAACCATAAGAATGTTTATTCCTTGGGTTTTCTCAAATCCCAAGGCCAAATTCAATTATCAACCACAAAAGCTTGAGGAAGGACTAAGCTATCTCTAGCCTTGACCTTTAATGGAGTGCAGATATGGATTTTGACTATCTCTTGATCAATCCCACATACCAAAAATCCAATTCCCCACTATTATCTTCTAATCCAATTCTCACCTTACTTTGTCAAGTAAAAGTAAGAAAAGTAAAGAAAAATTCATGTTTGCAACCATCAATTTTAGCAATTAAAACTTGGGAGAAGTCAATAGATCTAGGTTACAATGAGAATTTAAGATCAAATCATCAATACCCATTCATATATTCAAATCCGTCATGCATACACTCCTATCTAGAAAATTAGATCTACATATTTAGAGAGAGAGAGAGAGAGAGAGAAGATACTTAAATAACTTTTCTCAACATTAACATATGGGTTCATCCAATTGCTTCACAAGGTTTGCAGCAATGGTGGAATTACCCCACAAAGGGGATTCCTTAAAAAGAAGAATTTTCTATTCTATGTTGAGATAAATCTACAATTATTTTTGTCATTTCAATGAAAAGATGATGAATTAATGAGTGGTGTACCATGGAGGTTATAAGTATCTGTACTTTTGTGTGTGAAACCTTCCAAAAGTGCCCTTGGATGCTTCTAGGCACTCAGGGACTCATTCCTGATGCTTTTACCCTTCTAAAGATGGCCTCACTTGTGAAGAACCAGTGTTTCGCTAGTGCCAAACTGCGGAGCGCCGGCTGTTCACCGAATGAAAAACAGTGGGCTGGTGTAATGCCCTAGAAACTCAAAGACTAGACCCGAGATTTAAAATAGAGTAAACTGGAATATGCACAACTCGTTCTGTGACCCATGGAAGGTGACCACGAGTCGTTAAGTGACTCGTGGTGGGGACTTCGGACTTAGTTGAAAATTTTGGAAAAGGGGGTGACCACGGGTGTGACCACTATTCGTAGGGTACCCTATGGTCAGGATTTGGCTGGGAGTTTGAGAAGTTAGGCAGTGTATCCAACGGGTCCTCACAACGACTCTTTTGGAGCACCATGAGTCATAGTGTCGCTCGTGGTGACTCCAGGGAAGTTTCAGGCAGTGGAGACCACAAGAGGTGAGAATGAGTCATGGTCACCAACCACGACCCATCAAGTCCCCCGTGGTGACCAGTGTGAGAAAGTAGGCAATGCACTCGACGACTAGGACCACGAGTCGTGGTCACTGGCCACGACTCATTGGGTTCCCTTTGGGAACTGTCGATTAGTTTTCCCCTGTGACTTTTTCAAGGGTATTTCAGTAATTTCCTACCCTCTTAGACTCTAAATTATGTTGTTTTAAGCATATTTTGAGAATGTTAGAGGGGTTAAATGGTTTCCTTCCTCATTTTCCCCATTCAGACTTTCAGAAAAACAACGTAAGATTTCTTTCAGAGCAAGAACTAGGGCAGTCCACTTCTCTTCAGGTTCTTAAGGAAATTCTTCATATTTCTCCTATAGGTATGTGGGAATTCAACAAGGGAATAGTTCTTCCCTTGTGTCCCCAAATTTCTCCATATTTCTATCTATCAATTCTATCCGTGAAACAATCAAATGTTAAGAAATTATTAGTAATACTTCTTCTAATTCATGTGGAATATTATTTCATGTTAATTATGCATATTTTCCACCAGTTTGTGACTGAAATTATATTTGTTCTTGTGAAGTGAAATTTAGCTCTAGTCCTTGAACGTAGAAAATCTAGAATATCACAATAGTGATTAAATAGTGAAATTCGTTTGATTCCTTCAGTGTTGAGGATTCCCATACTATTATTTGGTGCTAAAAATTTAGTTAGATTGATGTAAGTACAATTCAGTTAAAATGTTAGAATACTCAGTGTCAGTCAGAAATATCAGCTGATCAATTTGAATACAGAAATTTCCTAGGTGTCAATGATACCTCTGAGTTATCAGAGTCAGCCTCAGAACTCAAGTTTAGTGGTTCACTAGGTGGTCATGAAAATTTTATATAAGCAGCTTTGACCAGCCTTAAGACCCCAGTTACAGATTACAACTTGTTCTTAGATGATTACGACGCTTCAAGATAAGCAGCTATGACCAGTCTTAGAACCCAGTTTCAGAATATGGTCCGATAAGACTCTCAGGGTGCTTTCAGATAGGTATTCCTAACTAGTCTTGGGACCCAGTTTCGAGTTATCAACTTAGTATTCAGCCAAGGACTATCCAGTGGGAGTAGGACATAGCATTGAGCAGACCGGGGTTCCAGCGCACCCAGGTTACCAAAACTACGTTGCCACTGTAGGCTACAGTTTTATTGGCCTCATGGCCCAGACTGTTGTGATCAACCAGTTAATGACTTTATACCCTGACAAGGTATATTGGGTCCTACCAATGGGGTGTATACATCTGAGTCCACGTCTAGCTCACGTGGTTATATGTCGATTATAGATTCTCCCACCAGTCAGCTCAGTTTAGTCTCAGAATAGTCAGTTCAGGCCAGTTTAGTTTAGTATCTCAGATTTAGGACATGTTCTTGACCACTAGACAAGGTTTTTCAGACCATCTCAACTTATTACATTTATTTAGTTTCAGCAGTTCAGTTGGTCATTACATATCTTTTCAGTTCCATTATTTTATTTCTTGTGTATGATTTCTCCCACTTACTCAGTACATTCAAAGTACTGATGCATACTTTTATGTTGTATCATTTTATGATACAGCTGCAGGATCTCATCTTAGCCTCGTTAGCTGACCGCTCTTAGAAGACTTTAGTTGTTCTATTTGGTGAGCCCTCATTTTTCGAGGATGAAGATTACTTTATTTAGTTTTACTTTATTCTATTTAGATTTGGAGTTAGTTGGGGGATTGACCCAACAACTTATCAGTTATAGTGGCTTTCAGACATAGACTTGGGTTTTTAGACTTGTAGTTTTGCTCAGATGTTTTTTTTAAATTTATGATCCAGCTCTATTTCATAAATGTTTTGTAGTTTAATTTACAGCTTCCGCTATATTCTTAGGTTTACTCACATGCCAGTATGTTATGGACTAGGGGTTGACTTGGGGTTACTTGTGATCTCAAGTACTGTGTCCCATCCAAGGTGTAAGCTTGGGGCATGAAAAACTTTGTATTAGAGTCCTAGGTTTAGAGTATCCTCGGATGTCTGAACGCTGCATCGAGTAGAGTCCTTTTCATGGGTGTGAAGCGCGCCAAACTTATGATGAGGAGGTTACGATATGTTATTAGGAAAACTCCCTTTTACTCATACTCTTTATCGTGCGTTGAAAAAATTCAATTCCAGAATCGTTCTCCTAATTTATGCTCTATTTCATTTCAATGAATTATGCCTCTACGACATGGTAATGGAAGAAGGCCGGTAACACTCACCGACCTGCCCCACTATCTCCGGCATCCCCTCAGGATGACTCATTGTCCACCCCAGAGTTCAGGGCGGCTATCCAGTTGCTCGCACAAACGGTTACCAACTAGGTGAACCAATAGGTGGTTCCAATCAACAATAATGGGTCCGCAGCAGCTGCTCGAGCTCAGGATTTCACTCAGATGAACCCTCCAAATTTTAAGGGATCTAAGGTGGGAGAGGACCCGCAGGAGTTTGTGGATGAGATTAGAAAGATCACCAGGATTATAGGTGTCAGTGCCTCAGAGAGTGCCGCTTGGCTGCATACCAGCTGAAAGGGGTAGCCCAGATCTGGTACGAACAATAGAAGGAGGGGAGACCAACGGAAGAAGGGTCGGTGGAATGGGAGGAGTCCACTACATCCTTCCTGGATAGGTTTTTCCCTCGAGAGCTCTGGAGGCCAAGGTGGTGGAGTTCATGAACCTGAAACAAGGCAACGGAATAGTAGAAGAATATGCTCTGGGAGATGGTGGCCGAGCCAAGGGCTTGCATGCTGAACTTTTTTAATGGGTTTGTCGAACCTGGTCCTCAAAGAGTGCAGGACAATGATGTTGATTAAGGATATTGACCTCTCCAGCCTTATTGTTTATGCCCAACAGATTGATGCAGAAAAATTGAGGGACATGGAGTGAAAGAACAAGCGGGCAAGGACTGGCCAATCAAATTATGACTACCAGAGGTTTGGTGATAGTAGTTGCCAACAATAGCAGCAGCAGTAGCAGCAGCAGAGGGCTCCAACACCCAGTTCAGCCAGCGCCCCTACCTTTCGGTCCCGCTAGGATCGAAGGGGTGGAGCATCTGGCTCTCAGTCAGTAGGACGGGGAAGGTCACAATCCACTACCTCAGCAGCTCCAGTAGGCCGACTAGCTCAATAGGACAATACTTCAGGTATGGATGGCGGTGGTCACAATCCACTACCTCAGCAGCTCCAGTAGGCCGACTAGCTCAACAGGACAATACTTCAGGTATGGATGGCGGTCAGCGCCAAAACCATTTTTATGCATTGTCTTCCCATCAGGATCAAGAGAGCTCACCTGATGTGGTCATGGGTATGTTGCGTCTTTCCCATCTAGATGTATATGCCCTACTACATCCAGGGGCCACACTATCATTAGTGACTCCCTACATGGAAGTATAGTTCGATATTAGTCTAGAGTTCCTCTCAAACATTTTTAGTCTCTACCCTAGTTGGCAAGTCAGTTAGAGCCAGCTGGGTGTATAGACACTGGCCAGTCTCAGTACTCAATAAATTCATACCAGCTAACTTTGTAGAGCTAGACATGGTTGATTTTGACCTCATTCTTGTCATGGATTGGTTACACTCTATGCCTCAGTCATTGCAGAACTATAGTTGTCAAATTTCAGTTTTCAAATGAGCCAATATTAGAGTGGACGGGCAGTAGTACAACACCTAAGCGTCGGTTTGTTTCCTACCTTAAGGACTAGAAGCTTATTTCCAAGGTATGTATCTATCATCTAGTTTGGGTCAAAGATTCCATCTTTGAGACCCCAACTATCCAATCAGACCCAGTTGTCAGCGAGTTTCCTAATGTGTTTCCCAAAGATCTTCCCAAAGTCCCTCCTGAGCGAGAAATAGACTTCAATATAGACCTTCTCCCAGATACTCAGCCTATCTCCATCCCTCCTTACAGATTGGCTCCAGCTAAGCTTAAGGAGTTGAAGGAGCAGTTAAAGGACCTTTTTGATAAAGGTTTTATCAGTCCCAACATCTCTTCCTGGGGTGCTTCGGTACTATTCATGTGAAAGAAAGATGGTATCCTCAGAATGTGCACGATTACTGTCAGTTGAACAAGGTCACAGTCAAGAATAGGTATCCCCTACCCAAAATTGACGACTTGTTCGACCAACTTGAGGGCGCCGGCTGTTTCTCCGAAATAGATCTCAGGTCGGGGTATCATCAGCTAAGGGTTAGAGAATGTGACATACCGAAAACATCTTTAAGAACTCAGTATGGTCACTACGAGTTCGTGGTTATGTCCTTCGAACTAACAAATGCCCCAGCAGCCTTTATGGACCTGATAAAAGAAGTCTTCAAGTAGTATCTAGATATGTTCATCATTGTATTTATCGACAACATCTTAGTATACTCTAGAAATGAGGAAGAGCGTGATAATCACTTGAGGATAGTACTTCAGACACTCAGAGACCATCAGTTGTTCGCCAAGTTCAGCAAATGTGAATTCTAGTTGAAGTCTGTGAGTCTCATGTGGTCTCGGGTGAGGGTATTTAGGTTGATCCTCAAAAGATATTAGCGGTGAAATATTGTCCCAGAACTACCTCCCAAACTGAAATTAGAAGTTTGTTGGGTATAGCTGGGTATTACCGATGCCTTGTGGAAGGTTTTTCTTCTATAGCCTTCCCGCTGACTAGGCTGACTTAGAAGAAGGTGAAATTCCAATGGTCAGATGTGTGTGACAAGAGTTTCTAGGAGTTAAAAACTCTACTCACTACCACTCCAGTGTTGACCCTACTGGAAGGATCAGAAGGGTTAATAGTTTATTATGACGTTTCTAGAGTTGGACTCCGTTGCGTTCTTATGCAGTAGGGCAAGGTGATAGCCTACGCCTCCAGATAGCTAAAGGTTCATGAAAAGAATTATCTAAATCATGAACTGGAGTTGGCAGCGGTGGTGTTTGCGTTGAAAATATGGAGACACTATCTATACGGGGCTCACATAGATGTTTTCACCGATCACAAGAGCCTCCAGTACGTGTTCAGTCAGAAAGATCTGAATCTTTGTCAAAGATGGTGGTTGGAGCTACTGAAGAAATATGACATGAGCGTGTTTTATCACCCGGCCAAGGCTAATGTGGTGGCTGATGCCCTGAGCAGAGTGTCTATAGGGAGCGTGACTCATGTTGAGAAAGGCAAGGAGGAACTAGCAAAGGATATTCACAGACTAGTTCAATTAGGGGTACAGTTGGTTGGTTCAACTGAGGGTGGAATGGTAATGAAAAGTGAGTCAGATTCCTCTTTGGTTGTTGATGTTAAGTCCAGACAGGATGAGGATCTTATCTTACTTAAGTTGAAGAAAGCGGTTCTTAAAGTCGAGGTTGAGGCTTTCTCCAAAGGGGGAGATGGTGTGCTCTGTTACCAGGGCAGATTATGTATACCGGACGCTGGTGATTTAAGAAAATAGATACTAGTTGAAGCACAAAGCTCAAGGTACTCCAACCATCCAGGTGCTTCTAAAATGTACCGCAATTTGCGGATATTTACTGGTGGAATGGAATGAATAGAGACATCGCTGAATTTGTAGCTAAGTGCCCGAACTGACAGCAAGTTAAAGTAGAACATCAGAGACCAGGAGGTATGACTCAAGATATTATCATATCCATGTGGAAGTGGGAAGAAGTCAATATGGACTTTATTACGGGTCTACCTCGGACTCGTCGGCAGCATTGCTCAATCTGGGTAATAGTAGACCGGATAACTAAGTCATCTCATTTCCTCCCAGTTAAAACTACAGATTCAGCTAAGTACTATGCTAGGCTTTATATCTGGGAGTTGGTCAGACTTTATGGGGTGCCACTATCCGTTATCTCAAGCAGAGGTACCCAATTCACCTCTAATGTTTGGAAGACTTTTCAGAAGGGACTTGATACCCAGGTCAAGCTCAGCATAGCTTTTCACCCACAGATAGATGGGCAGGTTGAGCAGACTATTTAGACCTTGGAAGACATGTTGAGAGAGTGCGTGATCAATTTCAAGGGTAGTTAGGATGATCACTTGCCTCTCATCAAGTTTTCTTACAACAACAGCTACCACTCTAGTATCCAGATGGCCCCGTTTGAGGCATTGTATGCTAGGAGGTGCAGAACTCCCATTGGATGGATTGAAGTTGGTGAAGTTACATTAATCGGGCCAGACTCGGTTCATGAATCTATACAGAAGGTAAAACTCATCAGAGAATGATTGGAAATAGCTCAGAGCTGTTAAAAATCTTATGCTGATGTGAGGAGAAGAGAATTGGAGTTTGCTGTGGATGACTGGGTTTATCTGAAAGTTTCACCCATGAAAGGGGTAATAAGATTTGGGAAGAAAGGAAAGCTCAGTCTGAGATATGTAGGACCCTACAAAATTTTGAGGTGAATTAGCAAGGTAGATTATGAGCTGGAATTAACTTCAGAGTTGGCATCTGTGCACCTAGTATTCCATGTGTCACTATTGAAGAAGTGCATCGGTGATCCAACTTCAATTGTGCCATTGGAAAATGTGGGAGTGAAAGATAGTCTCTCAAGCGTTGAGGCCCCAATCTAGATCCTTGACAGTCAGGTTCGTAAGCTGAGGAACAAGGGGTAGCTTCGGTCAAAGTTTTGTGGAGGAATCATCAAGTTGAGGGAGCTACATGGGAAGCCGAACCAGATATGATGGCTAGGTACCCCCATTTGTAACCTTTCGGCTTAGTCTTAGCTTGAGGTATCAATTTTCTCCCCAAAATTGCTTTCAGTTCATATGTTTCAGTTTCTATATGTAAACGAATATATGTATGATCAGTGAATTCGGTTCAGACTTGTGATCCAGTTCAGAGGTAGTCATTCAGCTAGTTTCCAACTTTCATGATCAGTATTTGTGTATAAAGATTTCTATTCTCTGCTTTCCTGTGTGTTTTCCAACATTCGAGGATGAATGTTCCCAAGGGGGAGATATTGTAATTCCCTAGAAACTCAAAGACTAGACTTAGGACTTACAATATAGAAAATTGGAAAATTTCCACCAGGTCACAGAACGAGTCGTTGTGTGACCCGTGGGAGGTGACCATGAGTCATTTAGTGACTCGTGGTGGGGACTTTGGACTTAGTTGAAAATTTTTGAAAAGGGGGTGACCACGAGTGTGACCATGAGTTATGGTCAACACCACGTGTCATGGGGTGCCCCGTGGTGAGGATTTTACTAGGAGTTTGAGATGTTAGGTAGTGCACTCGACAGGTCCTCACCACGACTCATTTGGGGCACCACGAGTCGTGGTGTCGCCCGTGGTGACTCCAGGGAACTTTGGGGCAGTGGAGACCACGAGAGGTGACCACGACCCCTCAGGTCCCCCGTGGTGTCCAGTGTGAGAAAGAAGGCACTGCACTGACGATTGGGACCATGAGTCATGGTCACTAGCCATGACCCGTTGGGTCCCCATTGGGTACTGTCGATCGGTTTTTCCCTGCGAGTTTTTCAAGAGTCTTTCAGTAATTTTATACCCTCCTAGACTCTAAATTACGTCGTTTTAACCATATTTTCATACTATTAGAGGGGTTAAACAGTTCCTTCCTCATTTTCCCCTTTCAGACTTTTAGAAAAACAACGTAAGATTTCTTTTAGAGCAAGAACTAGAGCAGTCCACTTCTCTTCAGGTTCTCAAGGAAATTCTTCGGATTTATCCACCAGGTATGTGGGAATTCAATAAGGGAATAGTTATTCCCTTGTGTCCCCAAATTTCTCCCTATTTCTCTCTATTAGTTCTAGCACTAAAACTATTGAATGTTAAGAAATTGTTAGTCATACATCGTCTAATTCATGTGGAATATTATTTCATTTTAATTATGCATATTTTCCTCCAGTTTGTGACTGAAATGATGTTTGTTCTTGCAAAGTGAAATTTAACTCTAGTCCTTGAAAGTAGAAAATCTAGAATCTCACAATAGTGATTAAACAATGAAATTCGTTTGATTCCTTCAGTGTTGAGGATTCCCATACTATTAGTTGGTGCTGAAAATTTAGTTAGATTGATGTCAGTGCAGTCCAGTTAAAATGTTAATACTCGGTGTCAATTAGAAATGTCAACTGATCAGTTTGAGTACATAAATTTCCTAGGTGTCAATGATACCTCCGAGTTATCAGAGTCAGACTCAGAACTCACTTCTAGTGGTTCACAAGGCGGTCATGACACTTTTAATAAGCAGATCTGACCAGCCTTAGGACACCAGTTACAGATTTTGAAGTTTGTTCCTAGACGGTTACGACGCTTTCAGATAAGCAGATCTGACCAGTCTTAGAATTCAGTTTCAAAATTCGGTCCTATAAGACTCTCAGGGTGCTTCCAGATAGGTATTCATGACTAGTCTTGGGTCCCAGTTTCAAGCTATCAACTTAGTATTCAGTCTAGGACTATCCTGTGTGAGTAGGACTTAACACTAAGCGAATTGGGGTTAAGCGCACCCAGGTTCCCAGAACTACATTTCTACCGTAGGTTACAATTTTATTGGTCTTATGGTCCCAGAGTCTTGTGATCACCCAGTTCATGCCTTTATACCCTGGCAAGGTATATAGGGTCCTAATGATAGGGTGTATACATCGGACTCCACGTCTAGCGCACGTTGTTATATGTCGGTTATAGACTCTCCCACTAGTCAGCTCAGTTTAGTCTCAAACTAGTCAGTTCAGACCAATTCAGTTCAGTATCTAAGATTTAGGACATTTTCTTGACCATTAGACAGGGTCTTTGAGACCATCTCAGATTATTATAGTTATTCAATTTCAGCAGTTCAGTTGGTCATTGCATGTCTTTTCAGTTCTGTTATTTCATTTCTTGTGTATGGTTTCTCTCACTTACTCAGTACATTCAAAGTACCGACCCATACTTTTATGTTGTATCATTTAGTGATACAGCTGCAGGATCTCAGTCTCAGCCTTGCTAGTTGACTGTTCTCAGAAGAATTCAACTGTCCTATTTTGTGAGTCCTCGTCTTTCGAGGATGAAGATTACTTTATTCAGTTTTACTTTCTTCTATTTAGATTTGGAGTGAGCTGGGGGCTTGTCCCAACAACTTATCAGTTATAGTGGCTTTCAGACACAGACTTGGGTTTTCAGACTTGTACTTTTTCTTAGATGTGTTTTTTTTAAATTTATGATCCAGCTCTATTTCATAAATATTTTATAGTTTACTTTACAGCTTCCGCTATATTCTCACGTTTACTCAGATGCCAGTGTATGATAGACCAGGGGTTTACTTGGGGTTACTTGTGACCTCAAGTACCGTGTCTCATTCAGGGTGTAAGCTCAGGGCATGACAACTGGCAGTCACCACCGGTAGTTCACCGGTAGTTCACCGCTACCACATCACAAAACGTCGGTAGTAGCCCGTCTGTAGCAGTGGCTTCGGCGTTTTTCCTGCATTGTACCCTTCCGAATCCTCATTTAGCCTATTCAAAGCATGTCCTTACACCTTTTTTTAAGCTCAAATCTTCCATTATCTTTTGCTCCTTTCCTCTCTATGCTTACTCTTCCAATTTCATCTCGAACCTCATGTGTTTTGCTGGATTTCTTGCTCTTGCTCATCAAGTTAGGTACCTACAACATCCAAAGGAAAAAGGGCATAAAATCCACATAAATGACTCAAAAACTAAGAAAAAACTCATGCTTAGGAGCCTTATGAGTTGGTAAATTTCAACTCATCACCATCTCCGACGCATACTTGGACAAATGGGCGAACTCTAGAGCATAGTCTTGAACTATCTTGTTGTTCTATCTTAGATTCACAAACTCTACCGCCTTGATCTCCCTCATCTGCCCTAGAAAGAATTGGCCTGGGAATGCAATGAGAAACTCATTCGAACCAATAGTACCCGCTCCGACTCCCCGGACATCCTTCAATTGTCTATTCTAAATATGGGCAACCCCCTTCAACTGATATGAGGCTAGGTCTACACACTCCTCCCCCATCACCCCATAATCTAGGTGATCTTCTAAATCTACTCGATGAACTCATGTAGGTCGTCGTCCACTTTTAACCCAAGAAACTTAGGGGGATTCATCCTGAGGAAGTCCCTAACCCTAGCCGCCGTTGCGTTCCCATTCTAAGTAACGTAATCCACTGCTTGCTGATTGACCGGTCAATGCCTATGCCAACATCTGAATGGCTAACCTAAACTCACCAAGGGCAATCGGCTCAAGCACATGATCCTCAAAGGCTAGTGGGGCTTGCTGGTGCCCATCTCCATTTCCATTCTCATGGACATTTTTGTTTCCTTTGTTGTTCCTTCTTCTGTTAACTCGACATGGAGGCATGATTCTACAAATGTGCATAGAATGAGTCAGAAGGATGGAGGGGTACTTCATCGCACAACATAGATCATGAAAGAAGGAAAATTTCCTAAAACATTTCGTAGCCTCTTCGTCATAAGAGTGGCGTGCTTCACACCTATGAAAAGACTCTACATAACACGACTTTCAGATACCCTAGGACACCCTAAACCTTTTCTCTGATACCAAGTTTGTCATTACGCAAACATAGGCCTGAATCTAGACACGGAGCCTAGAACCATAAACAACTCCAAGTAGACCATGGCATGAACATGGCAATTAATCTCAACATAATCAAAATGGAAAAACTAAATTCTAAAATACCAGAAGTCTGAATATTAAAACATTTAAATGACTAAAATCTCAAAACACGGAATTTGAAGCTTGAAATCAAATTATTTCTAAAAAGCCTCTACATAATGACGAGCTGATGGGACAACACCCCCAACTAGCTCACTAGAAATATGAAACTAAAATGACATTAACTTAGCTATATAAAAGTCCTTGAAGGATGAGGAATCAATAAAAAATTGTCTAGATTTAACTCTAGCAACTGTCCAGCGGAGAGACTGAACATAAACGTCTGATCCCGTATCATGAAATGATACAACATAGAGTATGCAGTTAGTACATGGAATGTACTGAGTATGCAAGGTAAGTAAAATAGGCTAAGTAAGTAAAACTGAAAACATGCATAACATAAATCATATCATTATAAGATTTTGAGAGTAAGGACTTGCATGTTGATATCTTGAAAAATGAATAAACATAACTGCACTTCATAACAGAAATGAATGACCCAAAGCTGAAACTAATGATCATAAGTAAAAATGATATATTGAACATTGGTAAAACCTTTTGAAAACATAATATAATAGTTGATGAATATACATAACTAAAATCATGAGGAACAATGGGAGACTCGTCATATAATTGACATAATCACGATATAGCTTACGTGATCTCAACTATTACACTCAAATAGGAAGAGCTATCTAAATCCTTGCCAGGGATAAGGGCGGTACAAAGATATCGATATCAAGTTGAAGGCCCCTTAGGGGCAGGGAACGCTCAAAAAGGAGGTCCCAGTGAATCTGAATAAACCTATGTTGGCGCGTAGTTTTGAGGCTCGATGTTTACCTAAACACCTAGCCTGCTCTGTTCTAGACACTACTCCCAAAATCATATATATGCTCTGCATTATTTTTCAACGAAGTTGAACCATCAATTTTCAACGAAGCTGATCATGAATTTCCATACATAGTTTGAAATATGAATATGGGGAGCCTTGGCTCAAAACATACCATAAGTTGAAAGAGGGAGTCTAGACTCCAAAACCATGTGGTAAGCTAACATCATAAAATTGAACTAAATTATGAAAACATACTTAGATCATATGGGCTTGCCCATACTTTAACATGCTTTAAATAGACTATCTAGTAAAAAAATTGTGGATTCATGCAAGGGAAAATCATAAATATTCTTTCATGCTAAATATCTCATCATGCTTGAAAATGTAGATCATAATCTTAACTTTTCATGAAACTTGCATAATTGGGCATAATAACTTCAAAACTAGAAATCATGAATTGTAATTCAAAATATGTATAAAATATGTCCATGAATCATAAAATATCATTTAAAACATGAAGGGAATTGACCCATCATTAAAACATAGAGAATTTCTTCAAATTGGATTTAAAACCCCATAAGATCATAAACTTGAGGAGAAACTAAGACATGAGAGTGAATGGAATCTCTCATTCATAGCCCTATATACCTGGGTAACCTGACTACACTCTTCCTTGACAACCCAAGTGAATAGGAGAAGGACTTGAAGAATTCGAGGTTTGAACTCCTTAGGAATTCTCTAATCTTGCATGCATGGGGAGGGAATAGGTTAGAATAGGCTAAACCGTCTTAAAACCCTCCTAACTGAGCTTAAAACGACATATTTTAGGGCTTAGGAGATAAGGATTTACGAAAATACCCTTAATAAAATCGTAGGAAAAACTGAACTGCTAGCTGCTACAACCTGTACCACGAGTCATATAAATGACCTACAATTCTTGGTATCCATATGTACTGACAAGTCCCAAAACATCACTCCCCTAAAAAATTCCACAAATCCTACTATAATCCATAACTTCTTCCTAGGAGTCGTATCTCCACTGGTATAATCAACACCTGAAAAGTCCCCAATTCTTGTTACGGTCCATACCATAAGTCGTAGTGGGGACCCGTGGTTTCAAAGGCCGAATACTGAACCTTACTACGGGCTATCCTTCGAGTCATACTATCCTTATACGGCTTGTACCCTCGATCGAACTAAGACAAAAATGCAGGTTTTTTCCTGCTGAAAACTTTTAAAATTCCAAACTTAGTCATACAAAAATTTTGGGGTATTACATTGACTCTGTTGCATTAGTCTTGCTCTTCATCTATCTTTTACCTAGGAAATGGAAAGCCCAAAAGCAAAAAATGCCTCTAGTGTAACACCACGGATAATTTGAGTGATAAAATCATGCTTTCAAGGTAGGCTAACAGTACCTAATAGGCTAATTATGATTTATTTCAATCACTCAATGGTCATATTTAAGATTGGACGTGGATCAAGTTGTAGAACAAAATTCAGAAAAAGTTATCGCAAAATTTCCTTCTTGAGATTCCTTGAAATTTAGGTCAAATGTATCAAAATGTTTCTCCCAATATTTAAGGAGTTAGGGCGTGTGCGACCTATAAAATTAAAATTCAGTGAGTCTAGTTTCAAGCGCATCAAACCGTTCCTCAATCTGACTTCGGAATAGAGAGATATGTGTGTATTCGCGAGGCTGCGAAAGCAGGGACGTCGTGAGGGTTTAAGGTGGTGGAGAACTATAAATAGCCTGTTGGTTGGTTGTTCTTCATCTAAATTCATTTCTGTCATGCCCCAAGTTTTCATTCTAGACGGAACACGGTACTTGGAGTCACAAGTAACCATAAGTCAACCCCTGCTCTTTAATACAATCGTATTCTGAGTAACATAAAAATATATACAGCGGAAGTTTAAAGAAAAAATATAAATACTTTAAAGAATGAAGCTGATTCATAATGTTTGAAAACATTTGAACGAAACTAAAAGTCTGAAAACCAAATCTGCATCTGAAAGCCACTATGACTAGTGAGTTGCTAGGACAAGCCCCCAGCTAACTCCAGATCTAAATAAAAAAGAAAGAAAATATAACTGAAGAAATAAATCTCCGTCCTCGGAGAATGAGGACTCACCAACTAGATCCTGTAGTTGCATCATGAAATGATACAACATAAAAGTATGCGTCAGTACTTTGAATGTACTGAGTAGGTGAGAGAAACATAACACCATGGAATAAAAATGCTAAACTGAAACGACATACAATGACCAACTAAAGCTACTGAACTGAATGATTGAAATAACTGAGATGGTCTGAAAGACCCTGTTTGATGGTCAAAGCATGTACTAAATCTGGAATATTGATCTGAACCGAACTGAACTAGACTGAACTGACTAGTGGTAGAGTCTATAACCGACATATAACCACGTGAGCTAAACGTTAAGTCTGATGTATACACCCATCGGTAGGACCTAATATATCTTGCTAGGGTGTAAAGGTATGAGCTGGGTGATCAAAAGAGTCTGGGGCCAATCAGGATAATAAATACTGTAACCTACGGTGGCAACTTAGTTCTGGGAACTTGGGTGCGCTGGAACCCCGCTCTACTCAGTGCTAAGTCTTACTCCCACTGGATAGTCCTAGACAGAATACTAAGCTGATAGCTCAAATCTGGGGTCCAAGAAAAGTCAAGGATACATATCTGAAAGCACCCTGAGGGTCTTATCAAACCAAATTCTGAAATTGGGTTCTAAGACTGGTCAGAGCTGCTTATCTGAAAGTGTCGTAACCATCGACAGAACAAACTAAAATATGAAACTGGGGTCCTAAGGTGAGTTAGATTTGTTTATCTAAAGTGTCATGACCGCCTAGTGGACCAATAAAAACTAAATTCTGAATCTGATTCTAATAATTGGGAGGTACTACTAACACCTCGGGAATTTTTGTAATCAAACTGATCAGTTGAAATTTTCTGACTGACACTGAGAATACTAGCATTCATACTAAAAACTGAACTGATAATAGTCTTATTTCATTTAAATGCTTCTAATAATGTGGGAGTCCAAAACACAGATAAATAAAAGCAAAATTTCGATATTAAAGCACTAACGCAAACTTCAAGACTTTCTAATTCAAGAAATAGGGCTAAATTTCACATCATAAGATTTAACATTATTTCTGTCATGAACTAGTGGAAAAATATCTATACTTAACATGGTATAATATTCCACATGATTTAGATGAAGTATGACTATCAATTTCTAGACATTCAGTAATTTCAAGGCTACAACCGATAGAGAGAAATAGGGAGGAATTTGGGGACACAAGGGAAGAACTATTCCCTTGTTGAATTCCCACATATCTAGTGAAGAAGCCCGAAAAATTTCTTGAGAATTTGAGGAGAAGTAGACTGCCCAAGTTCTTGCTCTGAGAGTTCCTGAGAGAATTTTACGATTTGTTTTCTGAAGGTCTTAGTGGGGAATGAGGAAAGAAACCGTTCAACCCCTCCAATAAGTCTGAAAATATGAATAAAACAACGTAGTTTAGAGTATAGTAGGGTAGGTAATTACTGAAAGACTTTGAAAACTCACAGGGGAAAACTTATCGTCAGTCCTCACGGGTGACCTAACGGGTCGTGGTCAGTTACCACGACTCGTGGTCACACTCGTGAGGTGCACTGCCTGGAACCCACTGATTGTCACCACGAGGGACCTAAACAGTCATGGTTAGTGACCATGACTCATGGTCACCTCTCGTGTACTACACTACCTAAATATCCCAGGAGTCCCTACGGGTGACACCACGACAAGTGCTGTCCCAAACGAGTCGTGGTGAGGATCCGTTGGGTACACTGTCAACCTCCTCTATCTCATAACCAAGTGCTGACCACGAGTTACCTAACAGGTCGTGGCATGGACCACGACTCGTGGTGACAAGTCATTAGGTGCACTGCCTGACCTTTCCTAGTTTTATATAATTCTTGACCACAGGTCATATCACGACTATTGGGGGTTAACTACGACTCATGGTCACACCCGTGGTCACCCAGACACCAAATTTTAAACTAAGCTACCAAGACTCACCACGAGTCAGTTAATGACTCGTGGTCACTCCCCACGATCACAGAACGACTCGTTCTGTGACCTGGTGCAGATTTTCTAGTTTTCTCTAATTTAAGTCCCGGGTCTGGTATTTAAGTTTTCGGGGCATTACAATATCTCCCCATTGGGAACATTCACCCTAGAATGTTGGAAAACACATAGGAAAGCATAAAATGGCGATCTTTATACACAAATACTGATCATGAAAGCTGAAAACTAGCGTAATTACTATCCCTGAACTGAATCACAAGTATGATCATAATTCACTAATCATGCACCTGTTCATTAACATTAAAGAAATTGAAACACACGAACTAAAAGCAGTTTTAGGAAAGGAGTTGATACCTTGAACTAAAAGTAAGTCGGAAGGGAACAAATGGGGGTATCTAGCCATCATATCTGCTTTAGCCTCCCAGGTAGCCCCTCAACATGTTGATTTCTCCATAAAACCTTAACTGAAACTACCTCCTTGTTACTCAGCTTACGAACCTGATGGTCGAGGATCTGGACTGGAACCTCCTCATGTGAGAGACTATCTTTCACTCCCACACGGTCCAATGGAATAATTGAAGTTGGATCACCGATGCACTTCTTCAATAGTGACACATGGAATACAGGGTGCACCACCGCCAACTCTGAAGGTAATTCCAGCTCATAAGCCACCTTGCCAATTCGCCTTATAATTTTGTATGGTCCCACATACCTCGGGCTGAGCTTTCCCTTCTTTCCAAATCTCATCACCCCTTTCATGGGTGAAATTTTTAAATAGACCTAGTTATCCACAACAAACTCTAATTCTCTTCACCTCACATCAATATAAGATTTCTGACGGCTCTGAGCTATTTTCAATCTTTCCCTGATGAGTTGTACCTTCTACATATCTTTATGAACCGAGTCTGGCCCGATTATAGTAGCTTCACCAACCTCAAACCATCTAATAGTAGACCTGCACCTCCTACCATACAATGCCTCAAATGGGGCTATCTAGATACTAGAGTGGTAGCTGTTGTTATACGCAAAGTAGATAAGAGGTAAGGGGTCATCCCAATTGACCTTGAAATCGATCACGCACACTCTCAACATATCATCGAGGGTCTGAATAATCTGCTCAGCTTGCCCATCTGTTTGCGGGTGAAAAGCTATGCTGAGCTTGACATGGGTACCAAGTCCCTTCTAAAAAAACTTCGAGAAATATGAGGTGAACTGGGTACCCTTGTCTGAAATTATGGATAATGTCATCCTATGAAGTTTGGCCAACTCCCGGATACAAATCCTAGCACAGTCCTCAGTTGAACTGTAGTTTTAACTTGGAGGAAATATGCTGAATTAGTCATCCGGTCTACTACTACCCATGTAGAATCATGTTTCCGGTGAGTTCGAGGTAGACCCGTAATAAAGTACATATTCACTTCTTCCCACTTCCACGTGGGTATGCTGATATCTTGCATCATACCTCCACGTCTTTGGTGCTCTACCTTGACTTGATGCAGTTTGGGCACTTAGCTACGACTTCGGCGATGTCTCTCTTTATGCCGTTCCACCAATAAATATCCCTCAAATCATGGTACATTTTAGTAGCACCAGGGTGGATTGAGTACCTCAAACTGTGTGCTTCCGCGAATAACTGTGTTCTCAAGTCACCGATGTCTGATACACACAATTTGCCCAGATAACGGAGCACACCATCTCCCCTTTTGTAGAAAGCCTCAACCTCTTTCCTGAGAACCGCTTCCTTAAGTTTAAGATGGGATCTTCATCTTCTTTGGACTTAACTTCAACAACCAAAGAGGAATCTGACCCGCTCGCTAATTCCTTTTTTCCTTCCTCAATATGAGCCACGCTACCCACAGACACTCTAGGGTATCAGCCACCATATTGGCTTTTCCCGGGTGATATAGCACGCTCATGTCATAATCCTTCAGGAGCTCTAACCACCTTCTCTGTTGAAGATTTAGGTCCTTCTAATTGAATACTTATTAAAGGCTCTTGTGATCGGTGAAAACATCCATGTGAGCCCCATACAAATAGTGTCTCCATATTTTTAATGCAAATGCCACCATTGACAACTCCAAGTCATAAGTAGGGTAACTCTTTTCATGAATTTTGAGTTGTCTGGAGGCATACGCTATCACCTTACCCCTCTGCATTACAACGCAACCAAGTCCAACTCTAGAAGCGTCACAACATACTACAAATCCATTTGATCCTTTTGGTAGGGTCAACACTGGAGCGGTAGTGAGTCGAGTTTTTAACTACTGGAAACTCTTCTCACACATATCTGACCATTGAAATTTAGCCTTCTTCTAAGTAAGCTTAGTTAGAGGAGATGTGTAGAAGAAAAACCTTGCACAAAGTGTCGGTAATACTCAGCTAGACCTAAGAAGCTTCTGATTTCGGTTGGGGAGGTAGATCTGGGCCAGTCTTTTACTGCTGCTATCTTTTGAGGATCAACCTAAATATCCTCACCCGAGACCACATGACCTAGAAAAGTCATGGACTTCAACCATAATTCGCACTTGCTGAACTTGGTGAACAACTGGCGGTCTCTAAGTGTCTGAAGCACTATCCTCAGGTGATTAGCATGCTCTCTCTCATTTCTGGAGTATACCAGAATGTCGTCGATAAATAGAATGACGAATCCAGATACTACTTGAAGACTCTGTTCATTTCGGTCCATAAAGGTTGCAAGGGCATTAGTTAGTCAGAAGGACATAACCACAAACTCATAGTGACCATATTGAGTCCTGTAAGCAGTTTTAGATATGTTACACTCCCGGACCCTTAGCTGGTGATACCTCGACCTGAGATCTATTTTGGAGAAATAATTGGCTCCCTAAAGTTGGTCAAATAGGTCATCAATTCTGGGTAGGGGATACCTGTTCTTGACTGTGACCTTGTTCAACTGACAGTAACCTATGCACATTCTAAGGGTATCGTCTTTCTTTCACATGAATAGAATTGGAGCACCCCAGGGAGAGATGCTGGTTCTGATAAAACCCTTATCAAGAAGATCTTTTAGCTGCTCCTTCAACTTTTTAAGTTCATCCGGACCCATTCTATAAGGAGGAATGGATATGGGCTGAGTATCTGGAGTAAGGTCTATACCGAAGTCAATTTCCCGTTCAGGAGGAACTCCGGGAAGATCTTCGGGGAACACAAAAATTCACTGACAATGGGAACTGACTGGATAGTTGGGGTCTCACAGTTGGAATCCTTGACACGGAAAAGATGATAAATACATCCCTTAGAAATAAGCTTCCTGGCCTTAAGGTAGGAAATAAACCTACCCTTAGGTGCTGAACTACTGCCCATCCATTCTAGAGCTAGCCCATTAGGGAACTGAAACCTGACAACCCTAGTTCTGCAGTCGACTGAGGCATAAAAGGAGTGTAACCAATCCATACTAAGAATGAGGTCGAAGTTGACCATTTATAACTTTACAAGGTCAGCTGGAATGACTTTACTGAAGACTGAGATTGGGAAGTTTCTATACACCTGTCTGGCTCTAACTGACTCACCAACTGGATGGAGACTGAAAATGGTTCTGGGAGACCTCTGGACTGATATCAAACTGGACTACTATGTAAGGAGTCACGAATGATAATGTGTCCCTCGGATGAAGAAGGGAATATACATCTAGGTGGAAAAGATGTAACATACCCGTGACCACATCTGACAAGTTCTACTGATCCTGATGAGCTGATAATGCATAAAGACGATTTTGGCGCTGACTGCCCTCCATACCTGATGTATTAGCCTGCTGAGCGGGTCGGCCTGCTGGTGCTGCTGCGGTGGTGGATCGTGACCTTCTCCGTCCTGTTGACGGGCATTCCTTAAGCCGGTGACGAAGCTGTCCACAACCAAATCAGCCCTCTCGACCTTGAAAACACTCTCCAGGGTGGTTCTTGCTGTAGTTGGGGCAAGTTGGATACCTGTTATCGGCACTATAACTATGGGACTGAGAGCTAGATGCTCCAGCCATCCGGTCCTGGCAGGATCGGAAGGTAGGGGCGTTGGCTGAGTTGGGTGTTGGAGCCCTCTAATGCTGCTGCTGTGAGTGGCTGCTACCGCCAGACCTCTAATGACCTTAATTTGATTGGCTAGTCCTTGCCCACTTGTTCTTTCCTCCATGTCCCTCAATTTTTCGGCCTCATTCTGCTGGGCATAGACAATCAGGTTGGAGAGGTCAATATCCTTAATCAGCATCACTATCCTGTACTCTTTGAGGACCAGGTTCGACCCCCCATTTACAAATTTCAGCATGTGAGCCCATGGCTCGGCCACCATCTCTAGAGAGAATTTGGACAACCTGGTGAACTCTAGAGCTTACGCTTCTACTATCTGGTTTTCCTGTCTCAAATTCATGAACTCCGCTACTTTCGCCTACCTAAGCTCCCGAGGGAAGAATCTGTCCAGGAAGGCTGTAGTGAACTCCTCCCATTCCACTGGTCCTACTTCTACTGTCCTCCCCTCCTTCCACTGCTCGTACCAGACTTGCGCTACACCTTTCAGTTGGTAGGCAGCCAAGTCCGCACTCTCTGAGGGACTGACACCCATAATTCTGGTGATCTTCTTAATCTCATCCACAAATCCTTATGGGTCCTCTCCCACCTTAGATCCATGAAAATCTGGAGGGTTCATCCGGGTGAAGTCCTGCACTCCGGTAGCTTCTGCGGAATCATTATTGCTGATTAGAACCACCTGCTGGTTCACCTTGTTGGTAACAGTTTGGGCGAGCAGCTAGATGGCAGCCCTAAATTCTATGATAGACACCGAGTCTTCTTGAGGGGCTGCTGGGGCTGGTGGGGCAAGTCGGTGAGTGTTACCAGCCTTTCTTCCATTACCACATCGTGAAGGTATGATTCACTGAAATGAAATGGAACATAAGTTAGGAGAATGATTCAGGAACTGAATTTCAACGCACGAAAAGGAGTATGAAATAAAAGGAATTTTCCTAATAACATCTCGTAGCCTCCTCGTCATAAGCTGGGCGTGCTTCACACCCATGAAGAGGACTCTACTTGATGCATCTTTCAGACATCTGAGGATACTCTAAACCTAGTGCTCCAATACCAAGTTTTTCATCCCCGAGCTTACACCCTAGACAGAACACGGTACTTGGAGTCACAAGTAACCCTAACTCAACCCCTGTTCTATCATACACTGAACCAGCCTCAAGCCTCAGTGAATGCAGTGCAGCAGATTTGGTGTGAAGTGTGCGGGAGCAGTGAGCACTCAGCTGAGTGTTGTGGAGAAAATCCTGACTCGGTGAACTTTGTGGGAAATGTACAGAGGAACAACAACAAACAATTTGGCAACAACTACAATTCCAACTGGAGGAATCACCCGAATTTCTCTTGGGGTAGCAACAACCATCAGGGGCAAAGTTCAAGTCAGGGGGCACAGAGGAATCAAGGAGGGCAGCAGAACTATCAGGCACAATATAGAAACAACAATGCACCTCCTCCACCACCATCACCCAACATTGAGGAGATGTTCAAGACGATGATAGCTAACGAGGCTTAATTGCAGGCTGACTATGTGAAATTGGCAACCGAGGTGAAAAACAACCAGTTAGCTACTAAGGCACTTGAATATCAATTTGGGCAATTTGCTGGAGCCCAAAACACCAGACCTAGAGGAGGACTTCCGAGCGACACAGATCCCAACCCCAAGCAGGTGAAAGCAGTGACCACAAGAAGTGGTTTGCAGCTGAAAGAGGTGGAACCAGAAAGACCACCTCAACAATCGGGAGCATCAGAAGTTGAGAGGGAGCAAAGTGATGAGAGGGGGAAGAAAAAGGAAGCTGTATCAGAAAGACCACCACCCCCGTTCCCTCAAAGATTAAAGAAACACAAGGAGGAGGCGTGTTTCAAGAAATTCATGGAGGTGCTGAAACAGGTACATATTAACTTACCTCTTGTTGATGTTTTGCAGGGAGTGCCAAAATATGCAAAGTACATAAAGGACATCATGACAAACAAAAGTCGGTTGACTGAGTATGCTACGGTGGCTCTCACGGAGGAGTGCACTTCTCGGATACAAAACCGACTGCCCACAAAGCTCAAAGATCCTGGGAGCTTTACTATACAAATTACTATTGGGCAGAGTATCCGAGCTCGTGGATTATGTGATTTGGGAGTGAGCATTAATTTGATACCGTCATCGGTATTCAAAAAGCTGGGTCTAGGGAGTCCTAGACCCACAATAGTGATCTTGCAATTAGCGGATTGGTCCTTAGCCAGACCTGATGGCATTGTGGAGGACGTTCTGGTGCAAGTTGGCTCCCTGATCTTCCCGGTAGATTTCGTCGTGCTGGATTTTGATCCAGACGCGGAAGTCCCATTTATTTTGGGACGTCCTTTCTTGGCGACCGGGAAAACACTGATTGATGTAGCTGCAGGGAAGCTAACCATGCGAGCACACGACAAGGTGGACGTGTTCGATGTATACAAGGCCACCAAGCTCCCGATTGTGTACGAGGAACTCTCGGTGATCAATGTGATTGATCGAGTTGATGATGCGCAGATAGTGGAATCAAGAGAGTTAATGGGAAAACCACCGGAGCAATGTAAGCACTACTGGGGTGAGGACGGTGGTCGAGAAAAAACATCCGTCACCCTAGAGGACAACTGAGCTGAATGACGTCGAGCCGCGACGATAAACCAGGCACCGCACGGGAGGCAACCCGTGAAAGTTTTCTTTGTAAACTGTGAATAGATTTCTTTTTCTTTTTCTTGATTAACAATAAAATTTTTAGTTTTATTTTTGTTTTTATTTTTATTTTTATTTTGAGTGAAACCTATAATTCTAACCAATTTCTTGCCGTAAGATGAATTTCAGGTTGAACGGAGGATAAATGTGCAAGAGATCGCAAAGGAAAATTTGAGGTATGAAAATCAATAAAAAGTGGCAAAACTGTGAGCTAGGGCGATAGCTCCGTGTCACGGAGGAGGACCTCCGCGTTACCCTCCGTGACACGTTGAGGTGTATATCTGGAATTTTAAAAACTTTCCAGAATGACCTCGCGATAGCTCCGTGTCACGGAGGGCACGCTCCGCGTTACCCTCCGTGACACGTTGATGTTTATATCGCGACGGGTCACACCGGGTCGCCGGGTGACCCGCGCAATTTTCCCCCTTTTTAACCCCGATTCTACCTTTTTTTCCCTCATTTCTCACACACTCCGCGACCAACCTCCCAAAACCCATCCCCCTTCGACGTGACACGGACTTAGGATAAGAATTTCATCGCGTTTTCATCAATTCTTCGAATTCAAGGAACAATGGCAAGCAGGCAAGAAAAGGGAAAAGGCGCATCAATATCTGGCGCCGGCAGAAAAAGAATCAGATTGGGCACAATGGTCCCAGCAGCACCAACGGTTCCACGCGGCCAACGCCGCCAATATGAAACCAGGTGGGTGACAAAAGAGGGGAAGAAGTGGTATGCAAAGCACAAGGAGAGCAAGTACTTCCCCGAGGAACACATAGCATGGGAACCGTTGGCACAGGAGTTCCCTAGGATCGTCCACAGGATCGAGGCAGCTGGGCTAAACTTCATCTTTGAAGAGCCCAAAGAATGCAACTTGCACTTGATTCGGGAATTCTATGCCAATTGGAACCCGACTCTCAGAAGTCACACCATCAAAATAAGAGGGAAAATAGTTACCTTTGAGCCCCACCACCTCAATGCTATCCTAGGGGCGCGGGACATAGACGCCCACGTGCTTCGACAGCTGAACATCACTCCACCATATGTGGATATCAGACGCACTTTGTGTGGAACCCGATCGACGGCTAGATGGAGCAGACACAAGGAGAGGGGCTACATCAGACTTTGCCCTACTCACAGATGAACAAGGAAGCCAGAATATGGCTTAAGATCGTGTGTTCCTGCCTAATCCCGGGGGTACATATGACGGATGTAACCCGGGATCGTGTATGCCTGGTGTATGCCCTGATGAAAGGGCTGGAGATCAATGTGGGGATGGTGATTATCTCCGCCATGAAGAGAGCCCGGTTGCATCAGGGGCACAGATACAGATTTGGTGGACTACTCACCACATTCCTAAGGGGCCTGGATGTCGAGGAAGAGGCCCTTGACTACATCCCCCAGATGGAGCGGCGGGCCTTAGATGTCACTAAAACTAAGGCACCCGACACCACCCACGGGCCTGCTCTTACACTTGTCGAGCAACATGCTCGAGATGATCAGTACATGGCTCGCATGTACGGGATGCAGATGCTCCAGCTGAGGATAGGCGGGAGGCTGGCAACAGAGGATGAGCTATGGCAGCTTGAGCTAGACTACCCTTTTGGCAAAAATGCTAGGGCTCTATGCCGAGTGGGGCTAGCTTTTGTAGAGCCCACGAATGATGATGTCCCCGCAGATGAGGAGACACGTCGGGAGGACTCCGATGTGGAGTCCGATGATGACGATGGGGGTGATTCAGACATGGGAGATGAAGCAGCAGCACCTGATGAAGAAGTGGAGTATTTTGATTGATCAGGGAGTTCCACCACCCAATTTTTGTGCTATTTTAATTTCTGTGAACATTGGGGACAGTGTTCGATATAAGTGTGGGGTGGGAGTAGTTAGGTGCTAGGTATGTTGTTTTGTTCTGTTGTTGTGCCTGTGAAAAAAAATTTTGTGACCTTGTAATTTGTGATTGTGAAGTTGTTGTTCTGTATTGTAATTATATGTGAATTGTGAAACCGTTGTATGTTGCTGAATGTTGCTAGCTGATTTTGTACATATTTTTGTTTATCGAAATGATCGATATTTTTAAAATTTTTCTTTTTTTTCAATTCTTGGGTTTCTCGGCATTTGTTTTTGGTTCTTTTATCGAGAATGGTCCCATTGAACCGAAGTCTTAGTTAGTGACCGTTCCCTATGATGGATGGATGACGACCGTCTTAAGGGAAATGTAGTCGTTAGGAGTAGATTTTTTATTTTATTTTTTTAGTTGTTTTTCTTTTGTGGGTTGCATCCCAAAACCTGTAGTTACTTTATGGTTGCGGAATTCTGGTTGCGTATTGTACATGATATTTGAAATGCAAAGGTGATTTGTATGGAAGCATGCAACTTTGTAAATATGTTGAGATACCTAGGCCAGTGTGATTGAGGCTTAATGTTTGAATTCTTGTAATTAGCTGATTGAAGAGTCCGTGAATATGTCTTGAATTGAGCATGTGCAATAAGTGTGAAGTGAGGTTTTGTTTTTCCATGCTATTGTGAAGTGTCTATAACTTTCCTGGTGTGTGTACAAAACGAAATGAAGGAGGTGTATTGTAGGAAAGGATGTAGGCATTTCTTTGTTTTTAACCGAAAGTTTTTCTTTTTCATTATAGTACCCACCTTGATTGTACACCCTAGTCAGCCCATTGAGCCTTTAGCCTATTATTTGTTTCTTTTGTCAAAAAGTTGTAAACCGAGCTTAATCCCTTCTTTTCATTAGCCGTAAATTTGATCCAAAACTTTTAAGCGCTGAAGAAGAGAAAATTTTTTTCCCAAAGTGTCAAAGAGTGAGAATGGTGAAAGAAAAGAAAAGCAGAGTGATGGAAGGAAAGAAAAGGTTAAGGGTGCACTTGTTATAAATAAACTATCATGAAGGTGTATGGATAATCTTTGTTGTTGGGTCAAGTGTGCTTAATAAGATGGGCCAAACTAAAGACAAAGTTCAAGAATGGGAGGACGAAGAAAGAAACAACGCCCACGAGTTGGATGGGGTGTATTGAAAAGGCCCTTAAGGATGCTAGTGACTATTATTGGCTAGCCCAATATTTACTAGTTCCGTAGCTTACATTACAACCCGTTAAAGTCCTACGTGATCTTACATCACACTTCTTTATATTAGTGGAGTAATACACTAAAGGCAAGCTTATGGGTCGTGACATGATGCATGTGAATTCTTTTGGGAGAGAGAGCGAAATTGTGTTTATATGCCCCTGCATGTAATCGTTTGAGTTCGTATGATCAAAAAGGGGAAAATTCTCTTGTGATTGTGAGGGAACATGCTTGATGAGAGATTAAATTTCGTGTCGGACGTCTTGATCAGTTGATTTGCATGAGTTTGCCAATATCGAGAGTCGATTCTTAAGTCTAGGAGGCCTTGATGTATTGAAGGTCCTTGCATTGATTGGACCATGCGTGTTTTCTTGATGATTTGCTGTATTGAATAATCGGTATGACCGTAGCATAAATTGTCGAACCAAAGTAGCGAGGTTGGGGTGTAAATTGCATGAGGTGTAAGATTTTTGTTCGAGGACGAACAAGGATTTAAGTGTGGGGTACATTACCAACAAAGTTCACTGAATCAGTATTCGCACCACAACACTCAACTGAGTGATCATTATTGCCGCACACTTCACACCAAATTTGCTGCACTACATTCACTGGGGCTTGAGACCGATTCATGCTCATATTGCTAAAGTAGGTGTTGAGTTGATTCTGTAACGCAACTATCTGTGCAGCGATAGCTGTAAAACCATCCACTTCCAAGACTCCTGCCGCTTTCCTTGTTCCTCCTCTAGAAGAGTTCGCATTCCACTCTGGATTTCCCTGTGAAATACGGTTTAACAAAGTATACAGCTCCTCATAAGTTTTTTCTAATGCTTGTCCCCCTGCTGCTGAGTCTAGCAAAATTTTTGTGTGGGGTTCCAAACCCTCTATGAAAGTATGCACCAGCACCTCATTGGATTGGTGATGATGAGGACAATCCCGCAACATAGATTTGAATCGTTCCCAAGCTTGATACAGATTCTCCCCCTCTCTTTATTTAAAACTTAGAATTTGACTTCTAGTCTTGCTGTTTTATCGGATGGAAAGAACTATATCAAGAATTTCTTTGCAAGATCATCCCAAGTAGTGATGGAATTAGGTGGCTCAGCTTTCAGCCATCTCTTTGCTTCTCCCAAAAGTGAAAATGGGAATAATGTAAGCCTAACGTAATCGGGTGACACTCCAGCGGGGATGTAAGTGTCACTTATCTCCAAAAGTTTTGGAGATGTTGTTGTGGATCCTCGTGAGGGAGACCTGTGAATTGCCTGTTGGTGTGCAACAATTGCACCATATTCTGTTTAAGCTCGAACCTCCCTCCTGGCTCAAGTTTGCGAATGCTAGATGTAACGTTGTTAGCATGTGGGATTGCCACTTCGCGAACCGGCCTAGCTGCCATTTCCTCGGGCACTAACACTGCCCTTACAATTGGTGGATTCTGTTGTTGCTCCAGGATTGTTTGTCTGAGCAACTGTGACTTTCTCTCCAGAGCTTCTCTCCTTTGACGATGGAATTGTCTTTCCGGCTCTAAGTGTGAATCCACCAGCTCCTTGTCTCTTGCTGGTGTTCAACAGAATTCAATATCTGCAAAAGACAGGCTAAGAGCAAGTTGTCAACACTAATAAGAAATCATAAACTAACACTTAAGAAAACAATTTTACCAATTGCCAGACCCCGGCAACGGCGCCGAAAACTTGTTCGGTGGTTTGGAATGCCTACACGCAAGTGCACATGGTCGAACAAGTAGTAAAATGGCTAGAGTAGCCAAGTATCGATCCCACAGGGACTGGACCAAGGTAATAATCGAATCAAGTGTTAATAAACTCTAACTCTAATAATGCAGACAACAGTTTCAAGAAGATTTTGGGAGTTTGTTTCCTAATTTATACTAATCTAAAACAAATGTACAAGTTGAGTCTGAACTATAGTAATGAGCATGCTGAGGCTAAAACGAACATGCAGGGAAGCAATTTATTGATACAAATCGGTTAATCTTTCCTTCGGTTGCTAGTTAAGAATTATTGCCTATGGATTAATACTCTCGTATTTAACCCAACTTAAGAATCATGAATCTTCCACCTACATTTCTGTGATAAAAAGAAATTCATGTTCTAGCCGTACAAAACCGATTCCTTAATTGACTAATACAACTTTCAGATATATTTCTATTCTGAAGGTAAATCAATTCTCAATTTTTCAAAACCAAGAAGAGATCATATCCTACCAATTCACAACTTTCCAATTTCTTTCTCTTTCGAGCGCAAACTGAATTTCTTAGATATACATTAATATTGGCCAAACATTAATGCAGTAAGAAGAAGAATTAATAGAACAACCATAGAAGAAAAGATGAAAAACCAAAATGATCAATAATTATATTCCACTACAAATGTTCTTAACCTCAGCAAGAAGTGAATTTAGCCACTCATTTGTGGATTAAACATCATTAAATGAGTGTAAATCATATAAACAATTGAAATAAAGGAGAAAGAGTTAGAGAAAAACCCTAAGATTTTCGTCTCCTCAACTGCCTGTAACACACGTTCTTGCTCAACCAAGTCAGAATTATTAAAAATAAACCTAAGTGTGCTATTTATACTAGGGGGAATTTTTCCCGGAATAACAAGCAATGTGTCACGGAGTGCATCGCGGAGCACTGCCTCCGTGACACACCACAAACGCGGACCCTCACCGGAATCCGGTCCTCCAGGTAATTATGCCCAACGTGCCACGACGTGCAATGCGGGGCTTGGCCAACGTGCCATTGCACCAACGTGAACCTTCACTGGAACTTGGCCAATTTTAATCATCCGAGGCAGAATGCCTCCGCGATGGCAGCGTGACACGACTCCATCATGGAGCCCCTTAATTTGCTGCATTTCCTTGGCCTTTGTACTGCTCGCTTCCGAGTCCATTCCCAATTTCTCCCAACATGCATCTTAGCTTCCTAAAATTACATTTTTCCTGCAAAGCAACACTAATCATGTTGGCTAGTATAAATTAATTTTTTAACTACAAATCACATGAGAATATACAAATATCGATGGATAAACAAGATGAAATGAAGCATTTGAGTATCACTTGGGCATATAATTCAGCCCAAGATCAAGGACTCACCAACTAGAATAGCTGAATTCTTCGGAGGGTGATCGGCTAGTGAGGCTAAGACTGAGATCCTACAACTGTATCATAAAATAAATTAGCATAAAAGTATGCGTCAGTACTTTGCATGTACTGAGTAGGTGAGAGAAACATAACACCATGGAATAAAAATGCTAAACTGAAATGACGTACAATGACCAACTAAAGCTACTGAACTGAATGACTGAAATAATTGAGACGGTCTGAAAGACCTTTTAATGGTCAAAGCATGTTCTCAATCTGGGATACTGATCTGAACTGAACCGAACTAGATTGAAATGACTAGTGGAAGAGTCTATAACCGATATATAACCACGTGATCTAAACGTAGAGTCTGATGTATACACCCCATTGGTAGGACCTAATCAACCTTGCCAGGTATAAAGGCATTAACTAGATGATCACAAGAGTCTGGGCCCAATCAGGCGAATAAATACTCTAACCTACGACGTAGTTCTAGGAACCTGGGTGCGCTGGAACCCCGGTCCGCTCAGTGCTAAGTCCTATTCCCACTGGATAATCCTAGCCTGAATACTAAGTTGATAGCTCAAAACTGGGTCAATGAGCAGTCAGGGATACAAATCTGAAAGCACCCTGAGGGTCTTATCGGACCAGATTTTAAAATTGGGTTCTAAGACTGGTCAGAGCTGCTTATCTAAAAGCGTCGTAACCGTCTACAAAACAAACTATAATCTAAAATAAGGTCTTAAGGTGAGTCAGAGCTGCTTATCTAGAAGCGTCGTAACCGTCTATAGAACAAACTAAAATCTGATATAGGGGTCCTAAGGTGAGTCAGAGCTGTTTATCTATATTGTCATGACCACCTAGTGGACCAATAAAAAACTGAATTCTAAATCTGATTCTGATAACTGGGAGGTACTACTAACACCTCGGGAATTTCTGTAGCCAAACTGATCAGCTGACATTTTTTGACTAACACTGAGAATTCTAGGATTCTTACTAAAAACTGAACTGACAATAGTATAATTTCGTTTCAATGCTCCTAAAAACATGGGAGTCCACAACACTGATAAATATAATCAAAATTTCGATATTGAAGCACTAATGCATACTTCAATACTTTCTAATTCAAGAAAAAGGGCTAAATTTCACTTCACAAGATTTAATTTTATTTCAGTCATAAACTGGTGGAAAAGTACCTATAATTAACATGGTATAATATTCCACATGATTTAGACGAAGTATGACTAGCAATTTCTAGACATTCAGTAATTTCAAGGCTATAACTGATAGAGAGAAATAGGGAGGAATTTGGGGACATAAGGGAAGAACTATTCCCTTGTTGAATTCCCACATACTTGGTGAAGAAGCCTAAGAATTTCTTAAGAATCTGAGGAGAAGTACACTGCCCTAGTTCTTGCTCTGAGAGTTCCTAAGAGAATTTTATGATTTGTTTTATGAAGATCTGAGTGGGGAATGAGGAAAGAAACCATTTAACCCCTCTAATAAGTCTAAATATATGCATAAAACGACATAGTTTAGAGTCTAGGAGGGAGGAAATTAGTAAAAGACCCTTGAAATCTCACAAGGAAAATTGATTGTCAGTCCTCACGGGTGACCTAACGGGTCGTGGTCAGTGACCATGACTCGTGGTCATACTCTTGAGGTGCACTGCCTGGAACCCACTGATGGTCACCACGAGGGACCTAACAAGTCGTGGTTAGTTACCAAGACTCGGGGTCACCTCTCATGGACTACACTTCCTAAATATCCCAGGAGTCCCCACGAGTGACACCACTACGCACGGTGTCCCAAATGAGTCGTATTGAGGACCTGTTGGGTACAACGTCAACCTCCTATAACTCTTAACAAAGTCCTAACCACGAGTTACCTAACGGGTCGTGGCATGGAAGACGACTCGTGGTGATAAGTCGTTAGGCGCACTGCCTAACCTTTCTCAGTTTTATATAATTCTTTACCACAAGCCATATCACGACTCATCGGGATTGACCACGACTCGTGGTCACACCCGTGGTCACCCATACACCAAATTTCAAACTAAGATCCAATGTATCACCACGAGTCACTTAACCACTCGTGTTCACTCCCCATGGGTCACAGAACAACTCGTTCTGTGACCTAGTGCAGATTTTCCAGTTTTCTCTAATTTATGTCCCGGGTCTAGTGTTTGAGTTTTTGGGGCATTACAATTTCTAGAAAGTTTCTTCGTGAGAAACCTCTCTCTAACTCTCCCTTAAGTGTTCCAAGTGTTCCTAAGGTATGAAGCCATGGTTTAACGTGATTTTGATGTCGGGATGTTGGGAGCTTGGTGTAGTCCATGGTTTGGTGTCTTTTCCGGGCTGTTGGTGGCCTATTTCATGGTGATGCTGTCGGTAAAACTTCTTCCTTGGGTTTTATTTGTTATCTAGGTTGGTTATATATGTGTTAACCCCATTAGGTAGTTGTCTCGGAGTTTCTATCATCGAATTCCTATGAATCATGTCGGGTAAGCTTCATTTGTCTTTGTTTGCTATTGAGTTGTGTTGGCTGCATGTTTGCAGAATTTTGGATTGCCTTTAGGTATTAGGTTCATTTTGTTGAAGGCTCAATTTCAGCTAGTCTTGAAGCTAAGGTATGTTAGGCTTGTCCTTCCCTTTGTCGATATGAATCCATAGTTGTTGTCGTCCGTGTTGACGTGTATGTTGGCTGTTTTGTGATGGCTTGTGTTTTTTATATTATTCAACTCTTGTTCTGCTGTTTAGATGGTGATAAAGGTGTGTATAAGGTGCTGGTTTGGTTGGTGGCTTAGGCTTGAGTGTGGAGAATCATAGTCATGGTAAATTGTCAGGCTCGTGACGAGAGGCCCTGTGTGAGGTGTGTGGTTCTTGTATAAAGTTGTGGGATGTTTGAGTGGATGATATAAGGTGATAATATTGACAAGTGAATGAGGGATTAGAGTGGTTAAGGTTGATGGTTGCAATGATCTTTTGTTATATTCTAATCGGCGATCGTGTCGATGGCACGTGATGGCCGTGGTGACACTTGGGCTGATTTGTCTGTGTCCCTTGATGTTCATGGTAAGTACAGTGGCATGTGGGCTATTTGTAAACATTAAGGATAGACTAGTTAGGATGGTAATCCTTATCTTGGTTATTCGCTCATCGGTGGATGACTAGACGTGAATGAATAGTATTGTGTTGTAATAGTCGGGTTGTGGGGTTTGAGATCCATTTGTGGGCTATTTGAGCATGTATTATTATTTTTTTTTATTGTGTATGTTATGTTTGAGGCCTTGTGACTTGTGGATACTCGATGCATGAGAGTTATTCCGGCTAGGGATCGAGCCCCAGGTGCCTTGTGGCTTATGGATACCCAATGCACGAGAGTGTTTCTGGCTGAGGGGTTGAGCCTAATGAGTGAAATGACCTACGAGGATGAGAATAATGTCCTCCGCCATGTTGAGTTGAGACATGATTCGAGAGTGGTACGACATGTCTGAGCCTTCCTGGGGTCACGATTGGTTTTTCCAGATGGATTGTGCTTCGCTAATTATGCACAACCGAGAGAGTGTCTGACAGTGCTTGATTGATGATGTTGATTAATTGGTGTTTACTCTTTATTTTCTTGGGATTACACTATGGTTGTTGTTTGTGTTATATATCATCTGATAACAGTGGATGCTAGATGTTGGCTGGTGTTAGCTGAGGCCATTGAGAGGTCTAGAGGCGATGACAAGTGAGCTAGGTTGGCTTGGTTCCGTGGTAATGTAATTTACTTTTGGACTTACCGGGCTTATGAGGGCCAGGTTGCTTTTATGTGTGTACTTGAGTTGAGTTCACTTTCTCCTATATTTGGTATATTTGTTTATCTCTATCTTTGTCTTCCAATTGTTCCTGCCTTTCATGATCAGTACATTATTGTCCTAACACCCTAGTCGGGGCGCTGCATTCATGCCTATAGGTGATAGTGGGCTGTTAGATCAGGTTCTTTGTTGCTGAATGGAGTTCCAACTGAGTCAGTGTGCTCTAGTTCTTTCGGAGTTTCCAGAGGTTGAGTTATGGGTAGTTCGGGGCCCTTTCATCGACAGTTGATTTCTGTTATATTTTTAGAGGCTTGTAGGCACTTGTTGTAGGTGTAGTGTCATTGTTATAGGCCTGGTGGGCCATGTTGTATAGTTTTTCTTCCATTTCGTGGCCTTGATGGCATATTGTATTTATTTTTCTTGGTTAGTTAGGTGAGCCAGATTTCGTTATAGTCTATTATCTTATTCTAATTGTATAGTTTTTGTGTTGTTGAACCTCATCGGTTCTGGAATTTGTTTTACTTTTTTGGCGTCGGGTATGCTCATATTAGGGGTGACATCAGGTGCCAGTCACGCTTCCCCGGGTTTGCGGTGTGACAGACTTGGTATTAGAGAAGTTCTTCCTAGGGAGTCTATGAGGCGTGTCTAGTAGAGTCTTGTTTATGTGTGCATTGCGTAGTGTACCTAAAACAGAAGGCTATAGGACATTGAGGATTGTTACCCTTCTTTTTGGATCGAAATCGTTCGAGAAGTCAAATGTCGTAGGAGTCGGGTCTAGACTCGCATTTGTTGACTTTTCTAGGGAATACTTGTAATATGATGGATGAAAGATGGACAATTGCTAAACATGGCGGCAACAAAGATTCTTACTCTGATTATGGTTAGAGTGCTGTCGCGTCTCGGCATGGTGCAAGGTTTTGTTGTTTGGATTTATTTGTGGTAGGCTTTTTTTGTGAGGTTATGTCGTGTGATGCCGTGATGTGTCAGCCATTGAGTTGGAGTCGTGTGTGTCGTCCAACATTCGAGAATGAATGTTTCTAAGAGGGGAAGGATGTAACACCCCGGATAATTTGAGCGATAAAATCGCGCTTTAGAGGTAGGACTAAGAGTACCTAATAGGATAATAAGGAAGTTTTATGAGTTATTTGAATCACTCTATGATGATATTTAATATTGGACGTCGATCAAGTTATAGAACAAAATTCGAAAAAGTTATCGCAAAATTTCCTTCTTGAGATTTCTTGAAATTTAGGTCAAATGTATCAAAGTGTTTCTCCCAATCTATAAGGAGTTAGGGGATTTGCGACCTATCAAATTAAATATCAATGAGTCTACTTTCCAGCGCATCAAACCGTTCCTCAATCCTCCTTAGGAATAGAGAGTTATGCGTGTTTTCGTGAGGCCACGCAAGCAGGAACGTCATGAGGGTCTAAGGCGGTGGAAAGCTATAAATAGTGCCTTGGTGGGTTATTCTTCATCCAAATTCATTTACAGCAAGTTTCTTCGTGAGAAACCTCTATATAACACTCCCTTAAGTTTTCTAAGTGTTCCTAAGGTAGAAAGCCATGGTTTAACATGATTTTGATGTCGGGAAGTCGGGAGCTTGGTGTAGTCCGTGGTTTGAGGTCTTTTCCGGGCTGTTGGTGGTTGTTTCGTGGTGATGCTGTTGGTAAGACTTCTTACTTGTGTTTCCTTGGTTATCTAGGTTGGTTATAGATGTATTAACCTCGTTAGGTTGTTATCTCGGAGTTTTGTCCGTCGAATTCCTATGAATCTTTCTGGTAAGCTTCATTTTTCTTGCTTTGTTGTTGAGTTGTGTTGGCTGAATTTTGGCAGAATTTTGGAATGCCTTTAGGAAGTAGGTTCATGGTGTTGAAGGCTCAAGTTTTTCTAGGATTGAAGTTAAGGTATGTTAGGCTTGTTCCTCCCTTTATCAGCATGAATTCCATAGCCATTGTCATTCGTGCTGACGTGTGTGTTGGTTGTTTTGTGATGGCTTGTGTTTTTTCTATTATTGAACTCTTGTTCTTCTGTTTATATGGTTATAAAGGTATGTATAAGGTTCTGGTTTGGTTGGTGGCCTGGGCTTGAGTGCGGAGAATCATAGTCATGGTAAATTGTTAGGCTCGTATCGAGAGGTCGTGTGTGAGGCGTGTGGTACTTGTAGCAAGTTTTGGGATGTTTGAGTGAATGAGATATGGTGATCATATTGACAAGTGAATTAGAGATTAGAGTGGTTAAGGTCAATGGTTGCGATGATCTTTTGTTATATTTGAATCCACAATCGTGTCGACTGTGTCGATGGCACGTGACGACCGTGGTGACACTTGGGCTGATTTGGACATGTACCTTGATATTCGTGGTAAGTAGAGTGATGTGTGGGCTGTTTGTAAAGCTTGAGGATAGACTGCTAAGGATGGTGATCCTTAGATTGGTTAGGCTCTCATCGGTGGACGGCTAGATGTGAAAGAATAGTATTGTGTTGTAATAGTCAGGTTTTGGGGTTTGAGAGCCGATTGTGGCTATTTGAGCATATATTATTGTTGTTGTTTATTGTGTGTGTGTTATGTTTGATTCCTTGTGGCTTGTGGATACTCGATGCACGAGAGTTGTTCCGGCTAGGGATCGAGCCCCAGGTGCCTTGTGGCTTGTGGATACCCGATACACGAGAGTGCTTCCTGCTGAGGGGTTGAGCCCAATGAGTGAAATGACCTACAGGGTTGAGAATAATGTCCTCCATAGTGTCGAGTTGAGACATGATTCAAGAGTGGTTCGACATGTCTGAGCCTTCTTGGGGTCACGATTGATTTTCCCAGATGGATTGTGCTCCGCTAACTGTGCACAACCGAGAGTGTCCGACAATGCTTCATTGATGATGTTGATTAATTGGTGTTTACTCTTGAATTTCTTGGCATTACACTGTGGTTTTTGTTTGTGTAATATATTATTTGATAGCAGTTGATACTTGATGTTGGCTGGTGTTAGCTGAGGCCATTGTGTGGTCTAGAGGGGATGATAGGTGAGTTGCGTCAGCTAGGTGCCGTTGTATTGTTATTTACTTTTGGACTTGCCGAGATTGTGGGGGCCAGGTAGGTTCTGTTTGTATGTTTGTTTGTACTTGCCAAGCGTATGGGGGCCAGAGGTTATATGTAACTTAAGTTGGGTACTCCTTCTGCAATATTTGGTATATCTATTGATCTCTAACCTTTGTCTTCCAGTTGTTCCTGCCTTTCATGATCGGTACATTATTGTATTGACGCCCTAGTCGGGGCGCTACATTCATGCTTGCAGGTGATGGTAGGCTGTTTGATTAGGTTCTTGGGTGCTGAATGGAGTTCCAGCTGAGTTGGTGTGCTCCAGTTCTTTCGGAGTTACCAGAGGTTGAGTTATGGGTAGTTTGGGGCCCTGTCCCGGACAGTTGATTTATATTATATTTTTAGAGGCTCGTTGACATTTGTTGTGGGTGTATGTCATTGTTATAGGCTAGGTGGGCCATGTTGTATAGTTGTTCTTCCATTCGGTGGCCTTGACGACATATTGTATTTATTTTACTTGGTTGGTCAGGTGAGCCAGTTTCCGCTACAGTTTATCATCTTATTTTGATTGTATAGTTGTTGTGTTGTTGAACTTCATCGGTTCTGGCCTTTGTTTTATTTTTTGTGCATCGGGTATGCTCATATCAAGGGTGGCACCAGGTGCCAGTCACGCCTCCCCGGGTTTGGGGTGTGACATATAGGTCCGTAGAAACTACCTTTATTGAAAGCCTAGGACACTTAGAATTGGCGAATTCATTTCCTCTCCATGGCCTAACAAATTTAGCAAAATTCTGCAAGCCTCTCATGTACTTATAACTCAGAGAAGTCGTTATGATTGTCATATTATATTCTCGAATGGAAAATAAGGTACTAAAAACTCATGACCTCATTTTTGCAACGAGGACTAAACTCACTTATGTTGCCATTGTTCATTATGGTAGTACGTAGATAGTAACCAAATGATCTTGTCCCTATTTATACGACCAAACACCATGTTTTCAACCATACTATAGCCTATTTGAGGATAATACCAATGTATTCATGCATGTTTTGAATGATTTATGCTTGTGGACTAATAAATGCGATTAGACTATTTGAAGGTGGAAAATACAATAATTTCAGCTTGATTTTGCAAATGCATACTCGGAGTTAAAGTATGGGAAGTTTAGAAAGCTAAAAATTGATGCAGGAGGTCAATTTCGTGCCTCATTGGAGATTGGTTACGTTCAACAACATGTCACAGTGCCTTGGTGGGAAAATTAAATTTGGAAGGCACAAAATAGTGAGCCTCTGTGATAGCAACGTGCCACAGAGGAGGTTTGGCGTGATGGCCACCGTGACATGTTGAGGTGTTGCAAGCGTTTGGAGGTACAATGTCTAGTGAATGACCGCATAGGGGTGTCACAAAACACATTTGGCGCGATCAGCTCCGTGACACGGAACTTTGTTTTTCCAACTTGCGTGCATTCCAGTGTTTGTCTGTGATTACCGTGTCATGGAATTCTTACTCCATGATGGCCTCCGTGACACAGAGCTGGGTGATCGTTGTGTTATTTTTCCCCTATATAAATAGAACACTTAGATATTTTTATTTCATTATTAGAATTTTACCAAGAACATGGAAAAAAGGCAGTTGAGCTGAAGAAAATTCTAGGGTTCATCCTCTTCTCTTTTATCTTAATATCAATTGTTCTTATGCTAAAAACATATTCAGAGTTGTTTAATCAAAGAATGAGTAGCGAAATCACCTCATTTTGAGGTTGAGGCTACTTGCATGATTGTATAATATGATTTTATTTTCAGCTTGAGCTTTTTTCGATCTTGAATTCTTGTTCTTCTATTATTGCTTCTTTGTATTTTAGTTTTGGCCAACATTAAGATAAATTCATAACTTAGTGTGAATCCGAAAGGAGAATTAATATGGTAGAACAAAGAATAGGGGAATGTGTTCTGGTCTTTGCTGTAAATTAAAGATAGGATTCGCGTGTGGGAGAGAAATATGCCTACAGTGCCACATTTGGTTAAAGAAGGAAACAAATTCTTATAGACCTAAGATGAATTATTTCATACAATTTAGTACATGTAGTTGTAAAGTTCATTTTTAGGTAATATGCTAGAGGTTCGAAAGAACATAGTCAGACTTTAAATCCTTATAACCATCAACCAGATAGAGAGTGTAGCTGAAGAAAAATACATGGCGTACATGATCTCATCCCATGCCTTAACCTTAGAATAATATTTCTTATTGATTTAATCAATGTCCTTTAATTTATTGATTGTTACTTTCATTATTTACATTTATCAAACTCATGAATTTTTGGGTTGCATACACACTTGTGTGAAATAATCATGAATACTAAAATACAAAAATCACTAAGTCGTTAGTCCCTATGGGTTTGATATGAGCTTGAAAGAGCCACTATAGTACTTGTACGACCACATGCACTTGCGTGCGCTTGGGCAACAACAAGTTTTTGGTGTCGTCGCTGGCGACTTGGAAAATTAATGAATTTGTGAGTTTTAGTTCTGCTATTTTTTGTACAAGTACTTACAACTTGATCTTAGCTGCTACACTTGCTAGTATAATGTGATTTCTGAAAGCTGGCATGTGACATAGAATTAGTGGATCCATATTTGAATCCTGAAAGACAGTAACATTTATTGAGGAGGGAAGCTCTCCAAAATTTTATTCCACTAGTTCCATAGGCTCCACTCGGGGAAGATCCACCAGTTAAATAGGAAGAAGTTTTACCAGATAGGTTGGCAGCGAGACCAGTGCATGAAGTGGAAATTCCACACGTGAATAATGTTATCTCTAGCATACGCAAGCCGGAGCCAGGGGGTATATTTTAGCTAAAATAGAATATGGTGCAGCTCTTGCATACCAGTGGATAGTTTATAGGTCTTCTCCACGAAGGCCAGCAGCAACACCTACAAACTTCTCTGGAGATAAGTGGCACGTACATACCCTATGAGTATCATCAGACTATGTGAGGCTTACGTTATTCCCAGTTTCCTTGCTTGGGGAAGCAAAGAGGTGGCTGAAAGTTGAACCACCTAACTCTAAACAACATAGTATGATCTGGCCAGGAAAGTTTTGATCAGGTTCTTTCCTTCTAGAAAGACGACAAATGATTGTGATATAGTGAGAACCTGTACCAAGCTTGGGAGAGGTTCAGGTCTATGCTAAGAGATTGTCCTCACCTTCACCAGTCAAATGATATGTTGGTGCACACTTTTATAGAAGGCTTGGAGCCCCACACCAAAATCCTCTTAGACTCTGCAGCTGGTGGGCAAGCCTTGAAAAAGACTTATGAGGAACTATATACATTGCTGAACCGCATTTCAAAGGGCAACCCAAAATGGAATGCTGAAACACCTATAAGTTTGGTGAAGAGAGCGGTAGGTGTTCAAAAGGTAGATGGGTTGACATTTATTGTTGCACAAATAGCCGCACTTCAGAATTAGATTAACATTCACTTTGGTAACATGAAGTTAAGGCAGCATGATGTGGTGTGAGTTTACAGCACTTTTGATGCTTAAAACTTAGAAAATAGCATAGACTTAGATATGTATATATGGATATGAGGCACTTTTACTTTTATTTTAGGGAAAATAAGTGTTGGAACAAAAATGTGCAAAAGAGGCTTTAAAATCCAAAAAATCAGCAAAAGTACAAGTCTCAGTATGATTCATAACTTGATTGTACGAGCCGTACTGAGAACTGTGAAGAAAGACAGAAGGCTGTAGTAAGAGGAAAGCAAGATACGACTCTTAGTATGATCCATACCATGATGGTATGAGCCGTAACTAGAGTTGTGGAATTGTTCAGAGAAAATTGCACAAAGGAAGTCTCTTGGTACGGATTGGCTCATGGATCGTAGCACCAACATATGAACCGTACATTGAGCCATGGTGAACTTCAGAAGATTCTTCAATACATGGCAGAACTTCAGACACAACAAACAATATGAGTCGCAGGAGGAAGGTACGAGTAGTACCACAATCATGGAAAATTTCAGAAGATGTCAGAGTACTCAAGGCCAAACCACGGAAGCATTGTACGACTCGTAGGACTGTGGTACAAGTCGCACCAGCTTTCCAACACATAGCTAAATCTGCAGCAGCCAAAGACATACAAGAAGCAGGCATGACCTATACAATCCTACTACGTGTCATAGGTCCTGTGTGACACAACGCCAAATATGGAAAATTCCCTGTTAACTTAGGAAATAATGCCTATATAAATATCTTTTATGTTTTATTTTAGTTAGAGAACATCGAAACGAGGTAGTAGACCTGTGAAGAATATTATTTGTGAATTTTTATCAAGTTTTGAGGAGCAATTCTTGGGATCAAATTCTTGATTTCCTACATTGCCCTAGAGATTATTCTTTGATAATCAAATTTGATTTTCTTCCACTTGTTGCTGTAAGTATTTAATTATGTGCTTGTCTATAAATGAAAATTGTGATCTTTCAACCATGAGAGGCAAAAGCCTCCACAACTAGGGGTTGTGGGAACCATGGTGGATTAACGAAATAGGGTTCCATAAAAGTGATTCAAAATCAATGTTAAATGATTATAATGTATTCTCTTCATCTTTAAACGTTTCTTAATAGTGTAAAAACTTAGGAATTGTCCAAATTCTTTACTTTCTTGGACCCAGAGAAGTAGAGAATAGGAAAAAAGAATAATAACAAAGCCTTTACCTTTATGATCATAGTATTAACTTGACCTGTGGTCTCAAGATAGTAAAATTTGAAACATATTGATAATGGTTAGTTTGAAATCGCTCATGAGAACTGACCCGGTGATGAGTAAAGTCATCCAATAGGGATGAACCAGTCATTTGGATGAACCCTAGTTATTAGTTCTACAAGAATTGGGATTTGATCACGTGTGTATACCCAAAGTAGTCATAAACCCATGGGGAACACTTACCCTAGCTGTTTGCAAATCTTGATTTAAATCGCGAATATAACCTTGTTTTAATATTGTTTTCTTTAAAACCCCCTCAATTTGGAGATAACTCACCAACAAGTTCAATTACCGACATTAGTCTAGATCTTACCTTATTCCCTGTGGGTTCTATCCAAACCTCTTAGTTGGATTCGTTATTGACAACGATCGCTTCATACTTTGTCAGGAAGTGTGAGTTTGAGAATTAACAAAAAGTGGCATCGTTGCTGGGGAATACGACTAAGATTATATTAATTGCTTGTAATTGACTTTTGGTTTTTATTTCCTGAATTATGTTTTCTTTTTATTTTTAGATATCCACAGGTTGTCGGTTGGTGAATGCCAAGTACTTGTCAGAGTGGAAACCCCCTGATTTCATTGGATCTCAAACTCAAAAGAACACTGTGAAAGATGGAAAACCAAGAGCAAAGAGATGCCCGTATAGTTGAAGCAGCTAGGCAAGACGAGCTAGCTTGGCAAGCTGCACTTCAAGATGCGGAGGATGATCGTGATGATGTTGTTAATGCTAGTAACTATGGAGGGGTAACAAAGGTCAAAGATATGCCGCTTAGCTCTTCAATGAAGATGACCTGGACATTGAATAAGTAGGGTCCGTCGGAGCTATCGTACCACCACCATTTCCTGCTGGGGATAAATTTGATATCATTAGCACCATGATCCAGTTATTGAATATGAAAGGGGTGTTTACTGGTCACACAACTGATGATGCCAACCTACACCTGATGAACTTTGTTCGAATATGCAAGGCGTACAGGTTGCCCAAAGTCAGCCGTGATGCTATACGGCTAAGAGTCTTCCTCTTTTCTCTTTCTGGGGAAGCCAAATAATGGTCAATGGAGTTTCCAAATGACTCCATTACCAATTGGAGGGAGCTCAAGAAAGCTCTCTTAGAGAGATTCTTTCTACTCTTTAGGATGCTGTAGCTTAAAGACGAAATCTATGATTTCCTACAACAGAAGACTGAGGCACTCCATGAAACCTGGTTGAGGTTGAAGAAGAAGTTGACCAAGTTCCTGAACCACAAAATTCCTAATGACAATCTATTGGAGATTTTCTATATGTCATTGCACAATAGTACAAGAACATTAGCAGGCATAGTGGCGGGAGGAGCACTGATGAGCCACACCTGGGAGCAAGCTGACCGTAACTGAGAAAAAGGTTCAATCGTTGATGGATAATGTAAAGCCTTGGGTAAAGGCTGAGATTGAGTCAGTTGCATAGGCCCTACATGCTAGATTATATGGGTTCAAGAGTAGATTCAACATGCACATGGCCGAGCAGACAAATTCGGGCAACCTCCATGAGGAGTTGGGAGCTCTTCGGAGCCATGTGGATGAGTTGTCATCACAACGATAGGAATTATAGCAGCCCCGCTCTTCCTAACCTCGATGCCGCTATTGATAGGGAGCTTGATTTGGCGGCTTATTAGGAGCCCACAGGAGCAGAAAAAGAGAAGGGAAAAAGAGGGTGTCTGAGGATGTTGGAGACGAGACCCCAAAGAAGAAGAGGAAAAGAGAGAAAATAGAGCGCAAGAAGGCAAGATTGGAGAGTCAGTAGACTCACAACGTGTATCAGTCGGAGCTGCTTGAGAGAGCTAGAGGAGCAGGTAGCTCCACCACAGCCCAGGCAGGGCTTGCGAGTGGAAGGGACTCTTCGAGTGAGCCACATTCAGCCTCGATGATTCTAGAGGCTGTAGAGATGGCTGATATTGCCGAGGGGGTAACCACTCGCGCTATTGATACACCATTAAGTGCACCGGCCAGCGCCAGTGCCAAGATTACATTAGACGTACCTCCTCAGCTGGACGACAAGAGTGCTTAGGGCACCACAGGTATGTTCCCTTCCCTCTATTTTTACATTCTATTCTTCGGGCATGAAGCATGTTTTTCAAAAAGGGGAGGGGGTGTACTTGTATTTTTGAATTTTTGATTCATCCAAGGGTTTCTTTTGTTGTGTTTCTTTTCCCTCGGGCATGCTATCTAGTAGAAATGGCATGTTTAGGATTTTATTTTTGTGATTTTTGTTTAATTATAAAGTATCTTAGGAGTACTCAGCCAATAAATTGCACTAGTTTTGAATTTGAAAAAAAAATCTTACCATGTTTTGAAAAACTTTTTTATGATTAGTTGTGTACTTGTGATTGCAAGTAGGATTTCTATGGATCTTTTTATGTCATTAAGTATATTAGAATGTGTAGATTTTGTTAATCCATGATAAACCAGATAGGTAGAGTGAATGCAAGTCATGTACCATAAGTGAGTGAGGTCTAATACCTAGTTCAACACTGTGTAGAGGATCTAGAACTTTCCCGGTTCGTCTTTGCATATGTTTTAAGATGGTTGGTTAGGAAAGCATTAGAGGCCGTTTTTGTTTAGCCCATTTTAATCTTAAATGACCCTACCAAAATGATATTATACCTTTGATCCCGATTTTGAGCCTTAAATAGACTATTTTTCTTTGATTAACCAATAAACCCCACCCATTTTTACAATGAACCTGTTTTGGCCCTGGTCCCTCCTTGGACATTGTGAACCTCAACATAGGCAAAATGCCTTATGTTGAGGGTGGATAGAGTAGGGGTGCATAAATAGTGGAAAGTTGAAAAAGGAAGAGAAAAGAAAAAAAGGTGAAAAATGAGGTATGGTGTGACAAAAGAAAAAGAAAAAGAATAGAAAAATTGAAAAAGAAAATACAAAAAGTGAATGATGCATGAAAAACTTGAAGAAACACACCACACTCATACAAGTGCATAAAAAGGGTGAAAGGGGAGGAAAAAGTTGGAAAAAGCAAAAAGGGTGAAAAAGTGAAAAAATGGAGCCACATATATGTAGTGCCAAGGAAGGGTTTAGTCACTTAAAAAAAATTTCATATCTACCATACCCAGCCTGAAAACCTACATTACATGCCAAAGCAAGTCCTATAGTGATCCTAGCATGACGATTTGACAAACTAAAGTAGAGAAAATAAGGGCAAGCCTATCGTATCCGATATGCAGTATTTGAAACTTCTTTTTGAGAGTGAGAGTCTTACTTGATCAGTCCCATGTTTGATATTTTACTGTATCTGTGAGTGGGGGACTTCATTTGCTGTGAGAGTATATGATTTGTGTTTAACTCTACCAGTTGTCTGTGTAAAAAGCATTGGTGATGACTTGGCTATCTATTAACAGCAAGATGACATACCATGGTCCCTATTTATCATGTTTTATGGTTACTTGTGATCTTGGGCAGATTTATATGCCCAAGTGATACTCAAACGTATCATTTTTACCTTGTTTGTTGTGCAATGTGTATATAATATCATGTAATTGGTAATAAAATGTGAATTTATACTAACCAACATGATTAGCATTTGTTTTGCAGGTAAATGTGATTTTTAGGAGCTAAAATGCATGTTGGAACTATGTCGGAGTTGGACTTGGATGCGAGCGTGGAAAAGACCTTGGAATGCACATTTTATAAGGGCTCCGCGATGGAGCCGTGCCACGCTACCATCGCGGCAGCACACTGCCTGAACATGAATTAAAATGGCAAATTCCAGTGTGCCTTCGCGTCAGCTCCGTGGCACGGAGAGAGGCCTCCGCGATGGCCTCCGTGCCACGTTGAGGTTAATTTACCGGACCCTGGAAATTCCAGTAAAGGTCCGCGTCCACGCCGTGTCACGGAGGCAGTGCTCCGCGTTGGCCTCCGTGACACGTTGCTTGTTATTCCGGGAAAAATTTCCCACTAGTATAAATAGCACACTTAGGTTTATTTTAATTAGTTTTTAGTTTTTAGACTGAGTTCAGAAGTGGAGAGCAAGGACGTGGGTTAGTAGCAGTTGAGGAACGAAAAAGCTAAGGGATTTCTTCTCTTCTTTTCTTCTTTCTATCAATTGCGTATGATTTACACTCATTTTAGGATGATCAATCCACAAATGAGTGGCTAATTCTCTTCCTTGCTGAGGTTTTGAACATGTGTAATGAATTTTGATTGTAAATGATATGGTTTTCTTCTTCTTCTTTAATGTTGTTCTATTAATTCTTGTTCTTACTGCATTAGTGCTTGGCTAACATTAATGTATATCTAAAAAGTCCAATTTCACTCGAAAGAGTAAGACATTGGAAAGTTGTGAATTAATAGGGTATTGTTCTTAACTTGATTTGGGAAAATTGGGTTTTGATGTGCTTTCCTGATAGAAATATACTTGAAAGCCGTATTAGTCAATTTAGGAACCGGAATTGTAGTGCTAGGTCATAAATTGCATTTGATCACAGAAATGTAGACGGATGGTTTATGATTCTAAAGTGAAATTAAATACGAGAGTCTTAATTTCTAGGCGAATGTTCTTGGCTAGCAACATGAAGAAGATAGTAACCAAATTATCATGCTTATCGAATTCATTACTTGTTCTTAACCTTGGCATGTTCATATCCATTGTCTAAATTCACAAGTAAATAGTTGTTATTAGTTGTAGTATATATAGTTAGAAACAAAAACTCAAGTAACTCTTGGTTACATTGTTGTTAGCATAATTAGAAGTTAAATAGGAATATAGTAAACTAGGAAATTTTACGTATCTTGAGCCTCCTTGGATCGATACTTGGCTACTTAGCCACTTTATTACTTGTTTGACCACGTGCACTTGCGTGTCGGTTTATAATATATAATACCAACCTAGCAGAAAACCGCGAACAAGTTTTTGGCGCCGTTGCCGGGGAGGCTAGGCGATTTGTGAAATTGTGTTTAGTGTAAATTTACTGTATTTTTATTTTTTTTTCTTAAGTGTTAACAACTTGGTCTTAGCCTGTATTTTGCAGATTTTGTTTCTGTGAACACTGGCAAGGGACAAAGAGCTGGTGGAATCTTACTTAGAGCCTGAACATGAATTTCATAGTCAACGTAGAGAAGCTCTACGAAAGAAGCTGCAGTTGCTTAAACAGTCTATGATGGAGCAACAAAATCCACCAGTTGTGCGGGCAGTTTTAGTGCCCGATGAAGCAGCAGCAAGGCCGGTTCGCGAGGTGGCAATCCCACACGCTAATAATGTACATTCTAGCATCCGCAAACCAGAGCCTGGAGGGAGGTCTGAATTAAAGCAGAATATGGTGCAACTTTTGCACACAAGCGGGCAATATACCGGTCTCCCTCATGAAGATCCACAACAACATCTCCAAAACTTTTTGGAGATAAGTGACACTTATATACCCGCTGGGGTGTCACCTGATTATGTTCGGCTCACCTTATTTCCATTTTCCTTACTTGGTGAAGCCAAGAGGTGGTTAAAAGCTGAACCACCCAATTCTATATCAACGTGGGATGATCTTGCACGGAAGTTTCTTATCAGATTTTTCCCTTCTGGTAAAACAGCCAGACTTAGGAGTCAAATCCTAAGTTTTAAACAGAGGGAAGGAGAAAATCTATATCAAGCCTGGGAAAGATTTAAATCCATGTTGCGGGACTGTCCTCACCATCATCAGTCCAATGAGGTGTTGGTACACACATTTATTGAGGGTTTGGAACCCCACACTAAAATTCTGTTAGATTCAGCAGCTGGAGGGCAAGCGCTGGAGAAGACCTATGAGGAGCTGTACACTTTGCTCAACCGAATTTCACAAGGCAATCCAGAATGGAATGCAGATTCTTCAAGAGGTGGAGTAAGGAAAGCAGCGGGAGTGATTGAAGTGGATGGATTCACAGCTATCACTGCACAGATAGCTGCTTTGCAAAATCAGTTAAACACTCACTTCAGCAATATAAATTTGAACCAGCCTTCAGCTTCAGTCAATGCAGTTCAACAGATGTGGTGTGAAGTGTGTGGTAGTAGTGAGCATTCAGCTGAATGCTGTGGTGCAAATCCTGATTCTGTTAACTTTGTGGGCAATGCACAGAGAAATCAGCAGCAGTTTGGTAGTGGCTACAACTCAAATTGGAGGAACCATCCGAATTTTTCGTGGGGTAGCAACAATCAACAAGGCCAAAGTTCAGGGCAGGGGATGCACATAAACCAAGGAGGGCAACAAAATTATCAAGCTCAATTCAGAAATCACAATGCCCCTCCTCCACCACCATCACCTACCATTGAGGAGATGTTCAAAACCATGATCGCTAATCAGGCACAATTGCAGGCTGACTATGTCAAATTGGCAGCCGAAGTGAAGAACAATCAGTTGGCGACCAAGGCTCTTGAATATCAGTTTGGGCAATTTGCTAGTGCCCAAAATACTAGACCCAGAGGAGGACTACCTAGCGACATGGATCCTAATCCGAAGCAGGTAAATGCAGTGACCACGAGGAGTGGTTTACAGTTGAAGGAGGTGGAACCGAAAAGACCGCCTCAAAAGTCAGGAGCAGCAGATGTTGAGGGAGAGCAAATCTCAGATAAGGGGAAGACTAAAGAAGCTGAACCAAAAAGGCCTCCACCCCCGTTCCCTCAACGACTTAAGAAACACAAGGAGGAGGCGTGTTTCCAGAAATTCATGGAGGTACTTAAACAGGTACATGTTAACTTACCTCTTGTTGATGTCTTGCAGGGAGTGCCAAAAGATGCGAAGTATATTAAAGACATCGTGGCTAACAAAAGTCGTTTGACTGAGTATGCCACGGTAGCTTTAATGGAGGAATGCACATCCCGTATTCAGAATAGGTTGCCCACAAAACTGAAAGACCCTGGAAGTTTTACTATCCAGCTTACTATTGGGCAAAGTATCTGAGCTCGTGGATTATGCGACTTGGGGGCAAGCATAAATCTGATGCCATCTTCGGTATTCAGAAAGTTAGGTCTAGGAAGTCCTAGACCTACAACGGTAATCTTGCAGCTAGCAGACAGGTCTTTAGCTAAGCCAGATGGCATTGTTGAGGATGTGTTAGTGCAAGTAGGCTCCCTCATTTTTCCGGTCGATTTCATTGTTCTGGATTTTGAACCAGATGCTGAAGTCCCATTTATTTTGGGACGACCCTTTTTGGCAACCGAAAAGGCATTAATTGATGTAGCTGCGGGTCAACTCACGATGCGAGCACATGACAAGGTCGAAGTGTTCGACGTGTACAAGGTACCCAAGCTCCCGACTGTTTATAAGGATCTCTCGGTGATCAACGTGATTGATCATGGGAATGCTAATGGAATGAGTGATTCCCGAGAGTTACTAGGAAGGCCACCGGATAAGGTTGAGAACTACTGGGGGGATGACCATGATCGGGACAAATCGTCCATCTCCCTAGTAGACAAGTGAGCTTAAAAGACGTCGAGCCGCGACGGTAAACCAGGCGCTGCACGGGAGGCAATCCGTGAGAAAAATATTTTATTTTTCTTCTTTTTGCACAGTGTAGTTAGTTTTTATCTTTATTTTTGTTTTAGTTGTTTATTTCCAATTTTTATTTTTCTTTTTCTTTTCTTGATTAGGTTTAGATTTTCATTTTAGTTAGTATTTTTTTTTATTTTAGTTAGGGAAATCTATTAATTTAACCATTTTTTGTTTAGTGAGGTGATTTTCAGGTATAACGGAGGAAATATACATGGAATCGAGAAAATTAGGCAAGGTATGAAAAATCAAATTAATTGAAGAAACAGTGCACTGGCGCGTTGGCGCCGTGTCACAGAGGCAGTGCTCCGCGTTGGCCTCCGTGACACGTTGAAGGCAAAATCCAGATTTTTCAAAAATCCAGTAAGCCAACGCGTTGGCTCCGTGTCACGGAGGAGGGGCTCCGCGTTACCCTCCGTGACACGTTGCCCCTTATTCAGTGCCGGGTCACACCGGGTTGCCGGGTGCCCCGCGTGTTTTCTTTAAATATACCCCCGATTTTGCCCAATTTTTCCCTATTCCCTCTTCCCTCCGTGACCAAACACCCATTCCCCCCTCCCCAAGCACCGTGCCACGTTTCAAGGCAAGGAAAAACATCAATTTTCTTCGGTTTTTCAATTCAAAGGTATGTTTTCATCGTCTATCTCAATTTTTTTGGCGATTTTTGTCAAATTTGGGCATGTGAGGTGAGATATATCACCCTAGGTAGAAATTAAACATGAATGTTGGATTATTTGTGATTGATATATGTTTGAATTGTTGTATTTAGCGTTTGAACTTATCGATTGCATAAATAATTCGAAATTGATCATAGAATGGTATTCTAGGGTTTGGGTTGTTGAATTTGCCTTGGGCACTTGATAATTTGGTGAATTCGATGCCGGGGTGTGTTTATTATTTGAGAGAAGTCATGGTAAATATTGTGTAAATGTTAAGAAACGACGAATTCTCGAATTTTTGCGGGAAAATGCATAAAATGTGTGAATTGGTTAGATTGTTTGGATACGTTTGTATATAACATGTTTTTATTGTAGTTTTTATTTTGTTGTTGTTTTTTGTTGCTTGTGCGATGTATGAATTGTTAGCGATAGTAGGATTGGGATTAGCTGTATGAAGTCTGAGTAGTACGCTAACCGTTATGCTGTCGAAATTTTGTTGTGAACGCACTAAGCATGAAGTTATGATGCTGTCTGTGGTGTACTTAGAGTTATCTTTGCCGTAATTTTGTAGAAGTAGCTAAGGCCTAAGTGTGGGGTAAATGTTGTGTAACCCGACCTTAGCCGAAGTTAACAAGTTTTTAGCTTAACGTTGTGCTTGTTTGTGTAAATTGACAGGTACAATGACTAGCAGACAAGATAAAGGCAAGGGTGCTTCTACCTCAGGCACAGGTAGGAAAAGGATGAGACTGGACACCGCAGTCCCAGCTACACCCGCTGTTCCGCGCGGCCAACGCCGCCAATACGGAACAAGATGGGTCACCGATGAAGGGAAGAAGTGGTACGCGAAACATAAAGAAAACAAGTACTTCCCCGAGGAACATATTGCACGGGAACCACTCGCACAGGAGTTCCCTCGCATTGTATAGAGAATCGAGGCAGCTGGGCTCAGCTTTATTTTTCAGGAGCCCAAGGAGTGCAACCTTCACTTGGTCCGGGAATTTTATGAAAACTGGAACCCGGCCATCAGAAGCCACACTATAAAAATCAGAGGGCAGATTGTCACTCTGGAACCCCAGCAGCTGAATGCCATCGTTGGAGCGCGGGACACAGACGCCCACGTTCTCCGCCAGCTAAACATCACCCCACCGTACGCCGACATCAGACGTACGTTGTGTAGGGCTCGATCCACAGCCCGATGGAGTAGACATAAGGAGAGGGGTTACCACCAGACTCTGCCTTATTCGCAGATGAACAGGGAGGCCAGAATCTGGTTGAAGATTGTATGTTCGTGCTTGATCCCGGGAGTCCATATGACAGATGTGACCCGGGACCGTGTCTGCTTGGTGTATGCCCTTATGAAAGGGCTTGAGATTAATGTCGGGGCGGTTATAATATCCGCCATGAAGAGAGCCAGACTACACCAGGGCCACAGATACGGGTTTGGCGGACTCATCACCACTTTCCTCCGAGGCCTCGAGATTGAGGAAGAAGCCTTGGACTATATTCCGCAGTTGGAGCGGAGGGCCCTCGACGTGACAAAGACTAAGGCCCCGACACTACACACGGACCAGTATTGACTTTGGGCGAGCGACATGCTCGTGACGATCAGTACATGGCCCGTATGTTTGGCATGCAGATGCTACAGCTACGGATTGGTGGGAGACCAGCCACCGAGGAAGAATTATGGCAGTTCGAGCTGGACTACCCCTTTGGCGAGAACGCCAGAGCCTTATGTCGGGTAGGGCCAGCCTTTGTGGAGCCTACAGATGACGATGTCCCTACTGATGAGGAGACACGTCGTGAGGACTCTGATGTGGAGTCCGATGACGACGATGGAGCTGATTCAGATATGGGCGACGAGGCCGCAACACCGGATGAGGAAGTCGAATATTTCGACTGAGCAGGGAGTTCCACCACCCAAAATATTTGTGCTTTGTATTGTTGTGAACACTGGGGACAGTGTTCGATTTAAGTGTGGGGTGGGGAGTAGTTAGATGCTGGGACATAGGCTCTAAATTGCTGTATATTTTTCCTTGATGTTTATGAATGTTTGCGCTTTCCCTGTTGTGAACTGTTTGGTGATGTATCTGTATATATTTGTTGTGTGGTTAATGATGTGTGTTTTTGAAAGTATGGTTGCCATTGTGTGTGTTTTTTTTTCCTCTATCGACATGATCGATATTTTTCAAAAATTTTGCGAAAATATTTTGCACTTGTAAATATTTTCTTTCTATCGAAATGATCGATGTGTTGCAAAAAATTTTCGATTTTTTTTATTTTTTTTGGGTTTCTCGGAGTTTGTTTTCGGTTCTTTTACCGAGAATAGTCCCATTGAACCGATGTCATAGTTAGTGACCGTTCCCTATGATGGATGGATGACGACCGTCTTAAGGGAAATGTAGTCGGTAGGAGTAGGATTTTTATTTGTTTTTTTAGTTTTTCTTTGGTGGATTGCATCAATGAACTGTAGTTGCTTATGGTTGCTAAAATTTCGTTGCGTGTTGTAATTGATGTTCAAAATGTGAAAGTGATTCTTTTGAAAGCATGCAATTTTGTAAATATGTTGAGTTACCTAGGCTATAGAATTTGGTTTAGTATGATTGAGGCTTAATCTTGAATTCATGTAATTGACTAATTAAAGAGTCTGTGAATGCATCTTGATTCGAGCATGTGCATGAAGTGTGAAGTGAGGTTTTGCTATTCCATGTCATTGTGAATTGTCTAGAACTTGCCTGGTGTGTATACAAAACGAAATGAAGGAGGTGTAGTGTTGGAAAGGATGTAGGCATTTCTTTGTTTTAACCGATAGTTTCCATTTTTTTCTTGTCAAATTCTACCTTTTTATATGTTGTATACCCTAGTCAGCCCGTTGAGCCTTCAGCCGATTTCTTTCTTTTGTCCAAAAGTGTATAAACTAAGCTTTATTCCTTCTTTTCATTAGCCTTAAAGTCTATAAGAAGCTCTTAAGCGCTTACAAAGAAAAGAAAATGTTTCCCAAAGTGTTAAAGAGTGAAAAGAGTGAAAAGAGAAAGAAAAGCAAAGTGAAGAAAGAAAAGATGATGTTGAAGAGGCACTTGTTGTAATTAATTGATAGTGAGGGTACATGAAAACCCTCTGTTTTGTGTCAAGTGTGTCTGATGAAATGGGCTGTACGAAAGTAAACCAGCATGAATGGGGGAAAAAGAGAAAAGAGAGGAACAATGTCCAAGAGTCGATGGGAATGTGTTGAAAAGGCGCTTAAGGATGCTAGCGACTATTATTGGCTAATCCAATATATATATACTAGATCCATAGCCCCGTTACAACCCATTAAAGTCCTACGTGATCCTATATTGCATTTCTTTATATTAGTGGAGTAATACACTAAGGGCAAGCCTATGGGTCATGACATAATGCATGTGAATTCTTTTGGGAGAGAGAGTGAAATTTATTTGTATATGCCCCTACTTGCATGTTTGTGTGCTGCATGAACATAAAGGGGAAGTTTCTCTCGAGTTGTGAGGGCACATGCTTGATGAAAGATTGATTTTAGTGTCGGATTTCTTGATTAGTTGATTTGCATGAGTTTGCCGATATCAAGAATCAATTCTTAAAGTCTAGGAAGCCTTGATGTATTAAAGGTCATTGTATTGTACGACCAAGCATGTTTTCTTGATGATTTGCAAAAATTGAATAATCGGTATGACCGTAGCGTAAATTGTTGCACCATAGTGACGAAGGTTGGGATGTAATTTGCATGATTTGTGTATGTGTTGTTCGAGGACGAACAAGGATTTAAGTGTGGGGTAAGTGATCTTGGGCAGATTTATATGCCCAAGTGATACTCAAACGTATCATTTTTACCTTGTTTGTTGTGAAATGTGTATATAATATCATGTAATTGGTAATAAAATGTGAATTTATATTAACCAACATGATTAGCATTTGTTTTGCAGGTAAATGTGATTTTTAGGAGCTAAAATGCATGTTGGAACTATGTCGGAGTTGGACTTGGATGCGAGCGTGGAAAAGACCTTGGAATGCACATTTTATAAGGGCTCCGCGATGGAGCCGTGCCACGCTACCATCGCGGCAGCACACTGCCTGAACAGGAATTAAAAATGGCAAATTCCAGTGTGCCTTCGCGTCAGCTCCGTGGCACGGAGAGAGGCCTCCGCGATGGCCTCCGTGCCACGTTGAGGTTAATTTACCGGACCCTGGAAATTCCAGTGAAGATCCGCGTCCACGCCGTGTCACGGAGGCAGTGCTCCGCGTTGGCCTCCGTGACACGTTGCTTGTTATTCCGGAAAAAATTTCCCACTAGTATAAATAGCACACTTAGGTTTATTTTAATTAGTTTTTAGTTTTTAGACTGAGTTCAGAAGTGGAGAGCAAGGACGTGGGTTAGTAGCAGTTGAGGAACAAAAAAGCTAAGGGATTTCTTCTCTTCTTTTCTTCTTTCTATCAATTGTACGTATGATTTACACTCATTTTAGGATGATCAATCCACAAATGAGTGGCTAATTATCTTCCTTGCTGAGGTTTTGAACATGTGTAATGAATTTTGATTGTAAATGATATGGTTTTCTTCTTCTTCTTTAATGTTGTTCTATTAATTCTTGTTCTTACTGCATTAGTTCTTGGCCAACATTAATGTATATCTAAAAAGTCCAATTTCACTCGAAAGAGTAAGACATTGGAAAGTTGTGAATTAATAACTTGTAGTGCATGTGATGATTTGGTTCATGGGAAAAATGGTCAAAAGTTTTTTGAGTTTATAGTGCAAGTTTTGGTTGATGTTGGTTGTAGTATCCTAGGTATATTTTCTAGTTAAGCATTCTGTTTAATTGTTATTTTCTTTGTCTAAGGAATGCAAAAGTCTTAAGTTGAGGGTGTTGATGTGCTGTGAGTTTACAACACTTTTGACTCTTACAACTAATAAAATAGCATGGACTTAGGTATGTATATATGGATATGAGGCACTTTTACTTTGATTTCAGGAAAAATAAGTGTTGGAGCAAAAATGTGCAAAAGAGGCTTCAAAATGCAGAAAATCATCCAAAGTACAAGTCTCAGTACGAGCCGTAACTTGAATGAACGAGCCATACAAAGAACCGTGATGAAATTCCTATTATATCCCAGAAGCTCAAAGATCAGACCTGGGAGTGGAAATGGAAAAATTAGGAAATTGATGTTGCAGGCACAGAACGAGTAGGGGGATGACTCGTGAGGAGACTCCACGAGTCGTCAGGTGGCCCATGGGGAGGCCTGGGAAAGTGAAGGAGTGAGGTCCCCACGAGTGGGGGAACAACTCGTGGAAAGCTACCACGAGTCATCATTTCCACGAGTCATTATGTCAATCGTGGGGTGGAGTTGGACGTTTTACAGGAGGATGCCCAATGTATCGAACGGATGGGACCCCACGAGTTGTCATCCATACCAACGACCTGTGAGGTAAGTCGTGAGCAAGCAAAGTGGATTTTCGTGGATGTTAAGGCAGTGTACTTGACAGGATGTGACCACAAGTCATGGTCACGGGGAATGAGTCATTAAGTCATCCTTTACAAGCCCCAGCAGTCATGTCATCCAGTGCACTTGACGGGTGACTCAATGAGTCGTTACCCGTCCTGATGAATCGTCAGGTCACCATTTAGGGTCACTTGGCAGTTATTTCATGTTAATTCAGTAAGGGTCTTTTCGTAATTTCTAAGTTCCTAAGACCTATACTACGTCGTCTAAAGCTCGTTTTAGTGGGTTTAGAGCAGGGTAAAACCTATCCTAAGCCATTATTCTCATGCATGTAAGTTTGAAGGTTTGAAGTGGAGGTTCAAGGAAAAATCCCAAAGTTTCCATTGGAATCTCAGCTTGGGCTAGTAGAGGGTGTTAGAATTCACCAATCCGAGGTATGTAAGGCTATGAGTGGGTGTTTTCTTCCACACCCTTGCCTAATTTCTATCAAAATATGACAAACTATCTATATTCAAGTATGGGATTTTGCCCAATTGCATGATTCTTCAATCTCTATATATGGGTATGATTAGATTGTGTATATATGGGTGATCTAGGAAATTTTGTTTTCCAAAATTTGAATCTAAAATTCCCATGGATGATGAGTTTATAAAAGAAGGGATTTATTATAAATGTGTGGTGATGATGAGATTGATGATGAAAAGTATGTTTGTAAATCTACCCACGATTATGTTGTTATTTTCAAAATGAATTGATTTGATCCAAGTATGATAAAATTTTGGGTGATGCCCACATGTTGATTTAAAGTGATGATTTTCCCAGCATAAGCTTACCACATTATTCGAAGTGAAATTTCCCAATTTTTATTATAAATTTTTGCTTGTGGTTTATTTGAAATAAAGCCTTCTATATGCATGAATTCATAATTGAGATGTATGTCTTTATTGATCTTTGTCAATGGACAATGTTGAGCTTTATTTTCATATGATGTCGAGTCTATGCATGATTTCATTATGAGCTTTGTCAATAGACAATGTTGATCTTCGTTTCTTACGATGTTGAGTTATGCATGTTTTCATATTGAGCTTTGTCATTAGACGATGTTGATCTTCGTCAATAGACGATGTTGAGCTTCGTTATATATGATGTAGAGCATTGCATGTTTTGGGAGAAGAGTCTAGCACCAAGAAGGTTAAGGGTCGATCACCCTATTCCCCAGAACTACGCGCCAACGTAGGTTGATACTATTATACTATTGGGACCTCCCTTGTGAGTTATCCCCGACCCGGTAGGCCCTTTAGCTTGATATCGATATCATGGTATCGTCCATTGCTCTGGCAAGGTTATGGACGGCTCTACCCACTTGAGTGTGATAGTTGGGACCACGTAAGATATATGTCGTATGTCAGTTAAGTGATGAGTCTCCCACTGTCTATATCATTCGTACTTGCATGTTCATTTCTCATGATGATTCCTTACGAATGCATGTTGAAGAAGAAAGGTTTGACTCATTGTTTAGCTTTTGATATAAATGTTATGTTTGGCTTTGACTCATTCAAGTTAGTCATGATGTTGTAAAGCTAAGTATGTTCATGTCATGATAAGATTTCATTTTAAGAATGAATGCATGTGGCCCTTATACTTATACTCAAAAGCTTTTGATATGTATGAATTGCTCTAAATGAATTATTTTTACTTAAGCGGTTTTACTTACCTTGCATACTCGGTACGTTCCACGTACTTACCGCATAATTCTATGTTGCATCATCTCATGATGCAGGATCCGATTCTCAGGTTCAACCCCGTTCGTAGTCGCTGCTCAGAGTTAGCACCTGCTTCATTGGTGAGTCCTCTTCTTTTGAGGACTAGACCTCAGTTGTTTTAGATGTCCTTTCAGTTTCAGTATTGTTGAGCTAGTTAGGGTGTTGTCCCATCATCTCTTTCAAATTAGAGGCTTATCAGACTTAGACGTATATTCAGCTTCAGATATTTATTCTGTTGTTATATTAAGTTTGACTTCCGCTGATTTTATTCTCCATGTTTATTGAATGAGTTGGTTGAATGCTTATGCCATGGGTGGACTTGGGGTCTCTCGGGGTCCCTTGTCCCATGTCTACGATCTGGGCGTTCGTTTGGTTCGTGACAAACTTGGTATTAGAGCCATAGGTTTTGATGTGTCCTAGGGAGTTTGAAAGCCTAGTTGGGCAGAGTCTTTTTCAAGGGTGTTGCCACACCTATGACGAAGAGGCTACTAGACGTTTTAGGAAATATTCCATTCTTTCATGATCTATGTCGTGCGATGAAAAGCCTTTCTATCCTTCTAATTCATACTATTCGCGATTGCAGAATCATGGCTCCTCGAAGGATGAATGGAAGGTGGAATGGAGGTGTTGAAGGCCACAAGGATGGAAACGGTCATGAGCATCAGCCAGCCCCACCAGTTCAAGAGCCTCAGGCACCAAAGCGAACCTCTCATGCTGAGTTCCGAGCTTCCATTCAGATGCTTGTGCAGGCCTTGATGGCTCAGGTCAATCAGCAGGCCATTGCTCATGTTCCTCAAAATGGAAATACCGTGGAGGCCAGAGTCCGAGATTTCTTGAGGATGAACCCGCCAAAGTTCTTAGGGTCCAAGGTAGATGAGGACCCGCATGACTTCATTGATGAGATTGTCAAGATCACCCATGTTATGGGTGTGAGCAGTGTTGAGTGTGGAGAGTTGGCCTCCTACCAGTTGAAGGGGGTTGTGCATATTTGATTCCGCCAGTGGAAGGACAGCAGGGTCGCTGGGACAGGTCCGGTCACATGGGAGGAGTTTTAGGTTGCATTACTAGATCGGTTCCTCCCTCAAGAGATGAGGGAGTTGAAAGCAGTCGAGTTCGTGAATCTAAAGTAAGGGAGGATGACTATTCAAGAGTACACCCTTGAGTTCACCCGCCTATCTAAGTATGCCCCGGAGTTAGTGGCTGACCAGCGGGCATGGGTGAGCAGATTTGTGCATGGTATAGCAGGATATTTGGACAAGGACTGTAGGACAGCTATGCTCCATCAATACATGGACTTCCCTCGTATTGTTTTGTACGCTCAGCAGATGGAGGCAACACATTCGAGGGAGAGGGAGGCCAAGAGGGCCAGGACTGAGGACCATAGATTTTCTCAACAGAGGTCCGGTGGTGGACATCGATAGCAAACCCTCCAGAGACCATAAACCCCAACATCTTCAATGTTTAGTGTGCCATCTAGGCCTTCCGACGTATGCCATTTGTGCTATGCAATGCACTAGCTACCTTCTAATGATGCATGATGGCTATATTTCATGACATGGAGGAAGATTATGTGGATATATTTATGGACGATTTCTCTATTTTTGGTAACTCTTTTGTTGTGTGTTTGTAGAATCTAGATAAGGTCTTTACTAAGTGTGAAGATACAAAGTTGGTGCTGAATTGGGAGGAGTGCCACTTTTTAGTCAAGAAAGGATTGTCCCTTGCCAAAAAGTATCACAAAGAGGCTTAGAGGTTGATCATACCAAGTATAGGTTATTGAGAAGTTGCCACCACCAGTATCTGTCAAGGGTTTCCCCAGTTTCTTGGGACACGCTAGGTTCTACAAATGGTTAATTTGGTATTTTTCAAAGATCTCCAGACTGATGTGTAGACTACTGGAAAAAGACGTAGAATTTGAGTTTAGGGCAGAATGTGTTACTGCTTTTGAGGAGCTAAAGAAGAAGCTAGTGGAAGCTCCTATTCTAGTTGCTCTTGTTTGGGAACTGTCGTTTGAGCTGATGTGCGATGCCAGTGATGTGGATATGGGTGCAGTACTGGGGCAGAGGAAACAAAATATTTTTCACTCCATATACTATGCAAGCAAAACTCTAGATGCTACCCAGGAAAATTATATTGTCACATAGAAGGAGATGTTTACATTGGTGCATGCATTAGATAAATTCAGATCCTATCTTGTTAGGACAAAAGTGGTGTGCACATGGATCATGTTGCAATTCGATACTTATTCAATAAGTAGGATGTCAATCCCAGGTTGATTATATGGATATTATTGTTGTAGGAGTTCGATTTGGAAATTCGAGACAAGAAGGGCAGCAAAAATCAGGTAGCGAACTACTTGTCGTGGTTAGAGGACAGGTCACATATGAGTGATGACGGGCGTTTTCGAGAAGAGTTCCTTGATGAGCAGCTCTTGGCACTAATTGTGGTGGAACTCCCATGGTACGTAGACATAGTGACCCTGATTGTAGGTGGAGTGTACCCACCAGAGGCAACTGCTCAACAAAGAAAGAAGCTAAAGTATAAGTCTCGATTATACATATGGGATGAATTGTATTTATACAAGTAGTGCCTAGATGAAGTAATGAGATGGTGCGTTCCAGAGAGTCAGGTGACACAAGTGTTGAGAAGTTGTCATTCTTCGCCTTATGGCAGTCATGATAGAGGAGGACGAACTGCCCATAAGGTGCTTCAGCCAGGTTTCTTTCAACCAACTTTATTCAAAGATGTAGTGGCATATGTCAAGGCATGTGATCAATTCCAGAGGATGGGCACAATCAGCAGGAAACATGAGATGCCTCTACATAACATCTTGGAAGTAGAGGTATTCGACGTTTGGGGATAGATTTCATAGGGAAATTTCAATCATCATTTGGTAATCAATACATTCTAGTAGAGGTGGACTAAGCGTCCAAGTGGGTTTAGGCCAAAGCTTTCCTGACTAATGATGCCAAGGTAGTGGCCAAATTTGTGAAGAAGCAAATCTTTTCGAGGTTTAGAATCCCATGAGCTATTACCAACGATGGAGGTTCGCACTTTATAAATAACTTGTTTCGAAACCTATTGGCGAAGTATGAGGTCCGACATAAGGTTGCTACAGCATATCACCCTCAAACTAGCGGACAGGTTGAAGTGTCGAATAGAGAAGTCAAGAAGATTCTACAGAAAATTGTGAACACTCAATGAAAGGATTGGGCAAGCAAATTAGATGATACTTTATGGGCGTATAGGACTGCCTATATGACGGAATTGGAACTTCACCGTATCAGTTGGTCTATGGGAAGGTCTGCCACTTGCCTGTAGAGCTTGAACATCAGGCATACTGGGCCGCGAGAAAGTTGAACATGGATCCTGACTTGGCTAGAAAAGAAAAATATTCCAATTTTATGAACTTGAAGAGTTTTGGTGGCACGCCTATGAGAATGTGAAGTTGTATAAAGAGAAGACCAAGAGATAGCACGACAAGCACATAGCGCCTAGAGTCTTCGAGCAAGGGTAGATGGTATTACTATTCAACTCCCAGTTGAAGTTATTTCTAGGGAAGTTGAGGTCCAACTAGTCTGGACCATTTGAGGATGCTCGAATGACCCCATACGGGGTAGTTAAATTTTGGAAAGAAGATAAAAGCGCCACATTTTCGGTGAATGGTCAAAGATGCAAGCATTATTTATGGTGAGGGCGTTAATTGAGAGAAGACATCTATCACTCTATCTAGCAAATGAGTGTGAGCTGGGTCATGCCGAGACGGTAAATCAGGCGCTGCACGGGAGACAACCCGTGAATGTAATGTAATAGTTAGGTTTATTTTTGAAAAAAAAGTCATGCCACGACAAAAAATATGGTGTTGGGTGGAAGGAAACCCATTATTTTCTAATTTATTTGTGTTTGGATGTAATACATGATGAGGGGGAGCTTAGAATTGAAATCGGAAATAAAAATATGCATTGCAACAGCCAAGGTCAAGCCCGAAGGTGCAAGGTAAGTGCATGTCCGAAAAGACCTCATCCAGCGAGTCTACATGTTGTCCCCATGTCACGGGGCCAAAGTCTGATTTAGGCTCCAGTCCATGTCACATAGTTGTTCCTCCGCTACAGACTCCGTGACACGGTGTAATGTATTGTTTTGCCAATTTCATTAAGCAGATAGGTCAACCCTCCCCATTTCTACCCTTTTTAATTCCCATTTCAGTAATTTGGCCCTAAAATACATCAAGTAGTGCGACATATCCTGAATTCCCCTTCCCTCTCCAACGTAACATGCATCTAAATCTTCCCAATCTCTTCTCTCTTCATAAGAATAAGCTCCCTAAGTAAGGTCTCTTGGTTTCATCATTCTTCTATTTCGATTTGTTTGGTTGAGCATGTGGGTTGGAAGAGATGAGGCAATAATTATGTCTACATTAGCTGAACTTTGTAGAATCATGCTTTTGTTGGATAGATCATGGTTATATGTGTTGATATTTATTTCTTGCACTTGATAGACCAATGACTGCTTGTATTGTACTAAAAATTCTGGTGGGTTTAAAGAATTTGTAAATCAGGGATTGAAGAATGAAATAGAGAAATTCATGCCTACATTCAAATTTGGTGTTGTTCAGATTGTTAAGCGTGCACTGTTTTATTTGTGAATCTGTGAAATATGGGCAAAATGAACGCATGGTGAAATGGGAGGTACACTTGGGATAGACACAACTTGGACATGAATTTTCATTACTAACATGTATTATTTATCTCTATGTGTTTGCTTCTTCTTAGCGAGATAGGGCTATTCGATTAGCTTTAATAAAGTATGGATAGTGTTGTCGGTTGTACATAGATAATGGGAAATTGTTGAGTGGGTTGTAGAATGTTGGGGCATGAAAGATGATAGTACATACTACACGATATCTATGTTCCATTGCGCCAAAATTATGTTCCTTGTAAATGTGGGCATGAATACATTGTAAATGTTCCTGATTATGAGTTCACAATTGCTCAAAGTATGAATAAAGCAATATGAACTTCAAATAAGTTCTAATGTCTTGATTATAAGTTACTAATTATATGAAATATAATTAATACAAGATAATTGCCAAGTTGAATCTCACAGTACAAATTGCCTAAAGTGACAAATGTTGTATATCATTGTGCTTGTTTAATCTTGTTAAATTGCTGACTGTGTTTCCATATGGGAAAAACTAGTCGTTGTGGCATGATAAATGGGAAGTCTGAGTATCCAAGAATTGTGACTAGTGAACCCATTCTAGCAACTAAGTATGGGGTGACCACTAAAGCCCTGACTTAGTGTTGTCTAGCCTTGTTAAATGCCTAATAATATGGTCTGTTTGTTTTGGTTGAGCATGTACAATGTCTTCTAGGAAAGACAAATGAAAAGATGCTTCGTCTTTCGGTGGAGGCCAAAAGAGGATCAGATCAATCGCAGCTATTTTAGTAGCCCCAATGGTTCCCAGGGTCGAGAAAAAGCAATGTGGTACTAGATGGTTGGTTGAGGAAGGAAAGAAGCGTCATTCCAAGCATAAGGAGTCCGGGTACTTCTCGGAGGAGAGAATTGATCGGGAGAGTTTGCTACAAGAATTTCTCTGGATAGTGCAGTGAATACATACCTTGGGCATGGACTTTATCTTTAAAGAGCCCAGGGAATGTAATTTGCACATGGTGCAGGAGTTTTATGCAAATTGGGATCCAACGCTTTGCAGCCGCTCCGCGAAGATCTGTGGTCATGTAGTCTGATTTGAGACACATCACCTCAATGCCATCTTGGGTACTCCAGAAACAAACCCATATTTTCTTCGGCATCTCAATATTAACCCTCCATGTGCTAAGATTTTCCATGTACTTAATAGGCAGCGCTCTACTGCTAGATGGATCTGCCACAAGGATAGAGGTTACCACTACACCTTGCCTAATGCCCAATGAATAGAGAGGCACAAGTATGGCTCATGATTGTGTGCAGCTGCCTCATCTCACGAGTGCACGTGACAGATGTTACCAAAGATAGAGTTTGTTTGGTCTACGCACTGATGACTAACATGGAGATCAATGTTGGTGTTGTGATCAAGTCGGCCATGAAAAAGGCGCGAGTGCACCTGGGACATAGGTATCACTTTCGGGGTTTAATCACCACATTTTTGAGGGTCCATGACATTGAGGAGGAAGCATTGGAATATAGGCCACGAGTTGAACGAGGCACAATAGACGTGACCAAAACAAACGTGCCTGATACTATATATGGGCCTGTACTCACATTAGTCGAGTGACATTCTTGTGATGATTCTTATGCTGCCAGGATGTTTAGGCTGAAAATATTGCAGTTTCATCGGGGAAAGGCTAGCGACTGAAGAAGAGATAAGACAGGTTGATATTGAGTATACGCTCAATGCCCATGCTATGACTATGTGCCATATAGGGCCAGCCTTTGTAGAGCCATTGGATGATGATGTGTCGAAAGACGAGAAGTGATGTCGAGAGGACTCTACCATTCAGTCGGATGATGATGAGGCTGCGAAATATGTCATCAGCGATAGGGAGCTTGCCCAGATGAGGAGGATGATACAGTGGTTTGATCAGGGAGTCTTCACCATCCTAACTTTTATTTTATATTGTGTTGTTGCAAGCATTGGGGTTAGTGCTCATTTTAAGGGTGGGTTGGTCATATTGTGTTTGTCTATTTACGTGATTCTCTAAGAATAATTATGGCTTGTAATGAATGGTAACAAAGAAACAATATGTGACATGTAGCTAGGAACAAGACTGGTGCTTGACATGTAATAACTGGTAATATTATTTGTTTATATTCCTATGTTGTTGCTTGTAATTATTGTTTTTTATGTTTCTCTGCTTTTGTTTTTGGTGATTTTCTGAGAATAGTGCTGTTACACCTCAAAAAAATTTTGGTAATTATTTGATGTTTGTATACTATATTTAGAGAAGTACGGGTTATATATTGGTCGTAGGTTACAACAAAAATGTGTACGAATGGAAAAGCAAAGAGTATGTGAAGTTTATAAGTTAGGGTCAATTTTAAACGACCATATCTCCCAATATATACTTAATTAGAAGCCCCACGACCTATTAATTTAAAGGCCTTTGAGTCTAATTTTCAGAATATCAAACAACTCGTCAATTGATGTTCTTAGTAAGAAGTTATAGGCATTTTATGGCAGCAGTATCGGGCAGTGACATGGCCACCGCCCTAAAAACGGCCACCGCCTAACACCTTTATATCTTAAGTTTTCTATTATGATATCATTTTCAACTTTTACAGATTTGAGGTTTTTGTTTACCCTATGGAATCCTCTCTCTTTTCCAGTAGCAAATCCTAAAAAACCAAGAGGAAATCTCTCAAGAAAACACCAACAAAACTCAAGCAAAAGTTGATGGAAGTGAAGGCAACGTTGTGGTGAAGTTGTTGCTGCCTTGTAGCTTCGTTTGGGCAGTGTTATTGCAGCATATTTGGGACTACTTTGAGCTAAAGTTATACTCCATCTTAGAAGGAATTGTTCATAAGAAAGATTAAGTAAATTCCTTCTTTTGAAATCTCTAATAAGTCTATGGAATTTTTGAAGGAAAACTAGAAGAAAGTTATGGTTTGTATGTTGACTTGTAGTACTTGTTGTGCTGGTATATTGATGCGTTTTGGGCAGCAAGATTGCTTCGATATTGGGAAGTGATTTGGAGGAAAATACTCCTATTATATCCAAGGATATTGTCATGCAAAGGGTAAGTATTTCTAATTGCTAAACTTGCCTAAAAATCCTAGCTAGAGCTAGAAGTTGGAGGTTATGTTGGCTTGTCGTTGTTGCTATGTTGTTGTTGAAGTTCTGCTCGTTTTGGAAGGTTGGAACAGCTGTATTTTGATGAGAATATACTCTATATTTGTGGGAGTGTTTCATTAGAAAAGAGAGGTAATTTCCTACCTCTATTTTCCCTCAAAGTTGTGGAAACAAGTTGAAATAAGAAATGCTAAGTGTTGCCTTATTTGTTTGTGTTGTGACTGCCTATTGATGTAACATTTTGGCTGGATAAATTGTCTTGAAACATCCTTTTCACTTGGTGATAAACTCAACTAATTTAAGAGGATAAGTTATGATTGTTGAAAGAAAGAAACGACATAAGAAAGCTCGCCCAAAAAAAGGTATGTAAGGCGCTCTTTGTCTCTCGATTTTCAAGCACAAATTTATGCTGAGGATGAATCCAGCATTCCCCTGTACTTGAGATTCTCTAGTATCATATTATGGTACTTCCTAGTTGTTAGAATTACTAGGTATTAAATTGTGTATTTGCTAAAGAGTTGGAACACATGAATGTAAAGTGGAGAGGGCAATTTCCTTCGATTATGGTCATAGTGGTAAATTGAGTCTAAAGTCCTCTCAGCGTGGGCACTGTAAGGTGGTTGTTTATATTATGCTATGTCTTTGTGGTGCAAAAGTTGTTTCACATTATAGTTGTTGAGAAAATTGGTAGACATGAAAAGACGACGATGCGCGGACAAACCTAATATTTGAAATCGCTTTTAACTCAATAAGGGCTAACAAGGATAAAGAAATGGAATTTCCTTATATAATAGGTACCTACCCTCTTATATGCATGTTTTAAGGTACCTTTGGCCATGAGAAGGTTCCCCGATCCCTCTCCCTTAAGCTAAACGACTAATTAATGCGTTTCTTAATTAACCGATACGTTAAACTTTCAAAATAGAATTCGAATGGGTAAACTATTGAGATTTATTTGAAACCATCTTATTGGCAGTTTATTCACAATATCTTGATGTTATCAGGTTATACGAAAATCATAATCTATATACGTTTATGCTTACGTTCATATTACGCGCTAAAGCGGCAAGGATTGCTTTTAAAAAGTCGCTATATGTTTATTTGAGCTCTTGAGTTATGTAGACCAACTAAGAATTGCTTAAGGCTTTAAGTTGACACAACATATGTTCTTTGAAGGTTGTATATGTGTATGGAAATTAACCTAGGTGTAAAAGTTGAAGCGCTAGTAGCATTGGAGAGATAGGAGTAAATGTTAGACCTTTTAAGGTAATATGTGAGTTATATGCCCTCTGTCTGTAGTTGATTTCAAGAACCTTTGAGCGACGTTAAAATATGAGCAACACGAAGTTTAAGATATAAGGTTGGAAATTAGGTAAAAAGGTAAGTGCGTATAAAAATTGCTAGAATAGTGAACACGAGAGTAAATAATTAAGTAGGGAATGACGAATCCTGTTTGGAAAAGAAGTTATGAAGAATACAAAAAGTAGAGCTAAAGGTTGTTAACTTAGATGATAAGTGTTACGATTATTAATAAGTTAGGAAAATGTCTAGCAAGATTTACCCTGTTCAAAAGACGTTTAGCAAAAAAAAAGTTATAAATAAAGTTGTTTATGTTCAATTGTGTTAGGCTAATGAAAGGCCAGTAAAATGTTAAGTTCTTAAGAAATGATTAGAATAGAATATTTTGAGATAGTAACTCATGTTAAAGAGAAGTTCTTCATTGTGCTTTTTAATAAATTATCTTTGATTATTTGTTCTAAAAGTTGGATTAACTTTTCATGTTTTAAAGGGTTTTTTTCTTGGAAGTTTCTAAAATGTTTATAATGCCTCTAAGATTTTCTAAGCTCCTCATATATTGAAGTTTCACAAAAGCCTTTCCTATGTTGTCTAAAGCACGACTATAGGTCTTTATTTATCTTAAGGCAGCGCGTAGACAGTTGCCTAGCGTTTTTATGTTAAAGAGCTCCAAGTTTGAGATACGCTAGTTATGTCTTCATATTCATAAGTTACCTTGAGATGTGATATGATGTGCGAAGAATGGGGTGCGCTCGCATTTCTTGATATGAAAGTATGAAAGTCAAATGAGTATAAGCACGAAATGAATGTTAAGATTGTTAATAGAATATGTTATGTCAAGCTGTTCCTCTCTGTTCCTCGCGTTAGTATTGCTAGGAGATTTTTAAAATCATGAATGTGTATCTACACATTCTTTATGATATTCCATTCCTCGGAGCTTCCCTGGAATTCATGCACAACATATGTATGTATTTAAATGATAAATGAAAGACCTATATGTGTATGGCATAATTGTAGAATTTGGGGTCATGGTTAGATCTTACACATGTTATAGTTACTGAGTCGACATATTTCTTTGTTGTCGGTATACAGATAGTCTATATGAGTGCTATCAGTTCCATTTATGATTGCGATTGAGATTCATTTTTATTGTACCCCGGTATGATAAACAGTTGGAGATATCCTTATTTTACCCCGGTATGGTACACCGACTGGAGATGTTTTTATTTTACCCTTGTATGGTACATCGGCTGGAGATATTTTTATTTTACCCTGGTATGATACGCTAGCTGGAGATATCCTCATTTTACCCCGGTATGGTACACCAGCTGAAGATATGTTTATTTTACCCCGATGTGGTACACCGGCTGGAGATATTTTATTTTACCCCGGTATGGTACACCGACTGGATGAATTTTATATATAGATTTATGATCAGCTGGTCACTAGCATTACAGTTATAGTTTCTTTCTTGTGCATTTCTTAATTGCATTTTCATCTCATCATAGAGTTATTATCAGGTCTCGATTTCCAAGATTCCAAGTTGTTACTATTCCTTATTCCTGGTTCACTTATCTTGAGTTCACTTATGTTATAGTGAGATGTTATCAATTACAGATTGCAGAGTTCCAGGTTATATCTATCCTTTATATGTTTATGTATTGAGTAAGTTATTAAAGGATTATTATCTCATGATTACAGTTTCAGCCTTACATACAAGTACATTTCATTCGTACTGGCGTCCCTTCGCTTGTGGACACGCGTTCGTGCCGCAGGTGCAGGTAGAGATCAGGATTGTCAGTTGCAGTAGCAGTTCGTGAGATCAACAAATGTGTTCGTATGCTCCTTTCTTCCGGGTGCTAGGGCTTAGTTATTTATGCTTGAGTTTTGAGATGCAGTTATGGGTAGGTCGGAGCCCTATTTCGACCATCAGTCAATTTACTCTTTAGAGACTTTGTGGACTTAGTGTGTATAGTGTTATTCAGTTTGTTGCCTCATCGGCTTAATGTTGCTTGGTTTAACATACTTATTGCCTTGGTTGCATTTCAGTTGTTTACCCTATATTTTTGAGACCTTATGGGTCCAGTTATACTCCAGTTGATTGTGACAGGTGGCCTAGATGGCCTAAGTGTTACAGTTACAGATCTCATATAGTCGGCTTCTCGACCAATCATGAATCGAGTGTCAGTTGCGCCCTACACTAGTTTTAGGGTGTGATAGACTTGGTATCTGAGTGAAGTCGTATCCTAGGGAGTCCACAAGCCGTGTCTAGTAGAGTTTGCTTATGGGCATGTTGTGCACCATACTTATAATTAGGAGGCTACAGGACATTGAGGAGTTGTTTCACTTTGTTCATTAATAGATCGTGCTATAGAGCAAAGATGTAAGGGGTGTTTGAAATCTAAATTGTGCTTATGTTTTTGAAATCACCTGGAGTAAGGCAGATGGCTACAAGATTTATCGGCACTCATGCTTGAAAGGGTCTTAGTCGCCCTCATGCCGATTCGAGAAATGTATTATATGCTCGAAGTGCATTTTGTTTTACTCCCCATGTTATAGTTCCTCTAGTTCCAATTAGAGCTACCGTGGGAAGGGATTCAGCCCCTCATGTTGACCCAATTTCAGTAGAGCTAGGAGGAGGTAGAGTTGTTGATCGTCCAACACCATCCGGTATATCAAAGGGACAAGATTTTGAGAAAAGAATTTCAGATGTTATCCCGAGTAGTGAAGTTTCAAAATCAACAGCTTAAATTAATGGCAGGGTCTAGGGGAAATACTTTTCAGAGCTCTAGTGCCTGGGAGTTTTGAGCCTAAATCCCCTAGACTTCACGAATCAGTACTGACCACGGGAACTTCGATGGGTTTGAGGTAATCAATTTTTGTACCTAGAGCAGGGAAACATGAGTATTCTCGAAATATAGTCTTAGGTTTAATTATTTGGCTCGATATGCTTCAGATAGGGTGCAAAATATGAGGGATATAGTATATCAATTGTACTAGGTTTCGGACCCCATCTTGTTTGAGAGTGTTCGGGAATGTCTACCCAAATAGATATGACTATTTCTTGGATACAAGCATTTACTCAGAAGATAGAGGAATCTGATTCACCGTCTCTAAGTACCGACAGAGAAGTAGAATAACATGGGGAGACCAGGTCAACAGGATTATTTAAGGCCACATGTAGTGTTTCAAGGCCCCAGGTGGACAAACATTCGGTTTCTCCTAGAGATTTAGTTCCTTCTTTGTCCCTAGATCAGGCTTTAGTTTCTGTTATCAGCGTCAATAATGGGCCATGGTAAAAGCAAGGATAAAATCACATCTTCAGATTTAACATTGATCTTGTACCTTAAGTAGTGAATGGAAAGTGGTATTGGAGTTAATCATCTACTGTGGTAGTGTATAAATTTGCTTATGGTTAGAAAAGTTCATCAATTATGTGTTGTTAAGGCACGTCTGTCTTATATTAGATAAATAGATTGAGTTGAATAAGTATAGTTTGATATGAAGCAGCAACTAGAAAGGATATGTTTACGAATACATGGAATGTATGTTTATGACAGAAGACAAGGATGAGTTAAAGGTGTTATGACATTCAAGGATGAATATTTCTAAGAGGGGGAGGATATTACACCCCAGAATTTTTTTGTTGATTATTTGATGTTTGTATGCTATTTTAAGGGAAGTACGAGTTGTATATTATGATGTGTCGTAGTTTTACGGCACTTTCGACACTTAAAACAAAGAAATTATGCACATTCCGAGTATATTTATATAGGTATGATGTGTTTTGTGTTTAATGTTGCTGGAAAATAGGTTCGGAAGTGAACTGGGTATATTTATGCTGAAAATAACTGAAAGGGTGACTGCCACGCACTTCACGAGTGGTTGGAAAGTAGCACGACTCGTTGCTGAAGGTGTGGGCAAAAGATAAATTTGCAAGATGCAAGATAGTGTGCCTGACGAGTTGAGGGAACAACTCGTTACATCTGGTAACAAGTCGTGAAGTAAGTCGTGAAGGCTGAGAGAGAAAATCTTAATAAAGGGACTAGTGGAGTTAACGACAGACAGAACGAGTCGTCACGTGATGAAACAACTCGTTGGCAGATCGCTAGAACAAGGCGTAAGGTGCACTGGAATTTTTGAAGTGTTAGACAACAAGGGACCTAACGACTCGTGCCCAGGCACGACAAATCATTAGGTGACTCGTTGCCACAACCGGATACGATGCTGAGGATGACTATTTTAAGAAAGGCACGACTCGTCAGAGGTCCCAACAATTCATCATCGAGCGCGTGGCCACTGCCGACCTGGTTTCCAGTTTTAGTTAGGAAAAGGTTTTCTTGGAACTATAAATACACAGTTTAGGTTTATTTTCGAAAAAAATACGATTATTATTATTTTTCAAGAGGATTTTGGTGTTGTACGATTGTTCTTGAGTCAAGAAACAAGGTTTACAATTTTGTTCTTGAATTTAAGGATCAAAAACAACATTGGAATTTATTTATCAATTTTGGAGTTTTATTCAATCTACTTGATTTTTCTTCTACAATAATTTGTAAGTTGCAATTATGATTTATTCAATATTTTGTAATTGTGATCATACAAGCATGAGTAGATAAACCCATAACTAGGGTTGTGGGAACCAAGATGAATTAACACAAATAGGTAAAATATTTAGTGATTCTTGAACAGAGTTTTATGCATGTATTGTTTTTCCCTTTGTTTTGATTGATTCTTGATGGTTCCAAACGTTAGGAATTGCTTTATTCTTACTTACCGGACCAAGGAGGTAATGAATGGGAAAAGAGATTAACAATAGATATTTGAGGCTATGAACCCTCATCTAATAGCTTGAACTTGTCCGGGGATAGCTAATTCGATATTAAGGATAACGGTCAATTAAAATACACCCATATACGGTCCAAGTTGCGTGGTGATAATCATCTAGATAGAGGACCAACCATTTACGTGAACATAACGTACAAATATTGCATGTTAAACACCAGAATAGATCACTAGTGTATAAGCCTTGTGGTTATGAATTTTGGGGAACACAATCTTAGTCAAGTTGTTAATTGAATACAAGCCGAATTTGATCTAAGCATTCAATAGTTTCACTTTTTTTTATTATTTTATTTCTTTCCCCCTTCGGAAATAAGTAACTCAATAGTAACAACCATTCACATTAACTTATGTTCTTACCATATTCACTATGGTATTGACATCAACCTTTGTTGGGTTCTATATTTGACAATCGACTGCGTATATCTCAATTGTGAGGTGTAATTTGGTTGACATCAAATTTTGGCGTGGTTGCCAGGGAATACAGCTAAGGCTTTTGTTAATTGTGTTTGCTTTACTACTGGTTCTTATTTCTTTTTTTATTTTTCTTTTGTTTTTGGTTGCTTAACATGTCTTAAGTTTATGCATGCCCGACTAGGAGCCAAGGAAATCCCCTGGTTCCAATTGATCATGAACTCGAGCAGACGTTAAGAAACCTAAGAAGAATGGCCAACATCCAAGAGCAGGAAACCGTGGACCAAGCCACAACGAGAATGTTGGTTGAAGAGAAAGCTCGGGCTAGAGATCACGAGTTAGCTAGAGTTGCTGAAGAGTAGCATCTAGCTGCAGAAGGAGAACATGCTAGAAAACCCAGAGGTCTAGAAAACTAGTGACACTGGTATTTTGATGAGGAAGATGATGCTGATATAGATGAAGCCGGTTCCACTGGAGCTATAGTCCTTCCTCCTTTGCCTGCTGGGGAAAAGTTTGACATTACAAGTGCAATGATCCAACTGCACAATATGAAGGGAATATTTGCGGGTCATGCATCTGATGATTCCCACGCTCACTTGACAAATTTTGTGGGGTATATGTAAGGAATATAAACAACCGGGGGTGAGCCAGGACGCAATCAGACTGAGGTTATTTCCATTCTCACTAGGGAGTGAGGCAATGATGTGGTTGGATGAGCTGCCGAATGATTCCATCACTACTTGGGGAGAGCTTAAGAAAGCTTTTCTTGAAAGGTTCTTCCCACCATCCAAAGAGTTGCAGTTGGAACATGAGATATATAACTTCAGAAAGCTAAATTCTGAGGCACTCCACGGGACCTGGCTATGTTTCAAACAAAAGCTCAAAAGGGTGCCAAATCACAGGATTTCAAATGATACATTGTTGAAGATCTTTTATAGGTCTCTGAATGCCAATACAAAGGCGGTGGCTGATACCATCTCCGAAGGAACCTTTATGAACCACAATTACGCAGAGGCTGTTGAACTGCTAGATAGGATCACCAAAACCAATCGAGCTTGGCACACTAGAGAGTCAAAGATTCCTGCTGGTTCTTATGCGGTTGGTATTTCTACAGAACAGAGGAGAAAAGATGAGGAGCTTGATCAAGATATTGTAGAGATAAAGACCACTAAGGGGTTTCTTGCCAAGCACTTGATGGGAGTCGGAGCAGAAAAGGTAAATGTTGTGGGTTCTCAGGGTAAGGCCCCGAGAAATGATGGTTGTGAATCTGAATCTGAAGAAGAAGCTAATTATTTGAATGATCAGAGGGCAGGTTTCCAGACCAACACCCAAGGGTCAAACCAAGACTCTTGGTGTCAAGGTCAAGGAAACAAAGATCGGAACTTTTGTAAGGATAATAATTACAATAGAGACCAATACCGAGATAATGGAGACTGGAAGAAGAGTGAGGAGTTCAAAAATGATAGGAGCGGTCTGTATGTTCCTCATTGAAATCGTGAGCCAGAGTCCAGTGGTTCAAGGGTTGAGGACATGCTCCTCAAAGTACTCAAGTGGATGGAGACAACAGATAGACAATTTAAGGAGCTCCACGCTGATATTTCTGGTTTATATCAAAAGGTGGAGTCACATGTCGTGGAGATCAGGCAGATTGAGCAGCAGATGAGTCAGATGTTTGTTGTAATGAATCAGAGGAAGAAAGGGAAACTTCCCAGCAACATAGTGCAAAATTCAAAAAATGACAATCATTGCATAACGGTCACAGCTAGGAGCGGGAAGTCCACAACTGATCCTCCTAAGCAGTTGTAATTAAAGAGTCAGAGAAGCCCATTTTGATGAATGATGATAGTGTAGCGTATTTCGAAAACCCAACCTTGGTTGGGGATTCAGATGTGAAAACTGCTCCCAGTAATGCAAAGGAGCAAGGAGCTACCCATGGGAAGGAGAAATAGGCACAACAAAAAGTTACATCGATCCCTAGACATCCTCCTCCTTATCTACAGCATTTGAAGAAGAAAGTCGAAGATGGGAAGTATCAAAAATTTATCTCTATGCTTAAGAAGCTGTCGGTGAACATCACATTAGTTGAGGCACTTGAGCAGACGCCCGGATATGACAAATATGAAGGACCTCGTCACCAGGAAAAGGACTGTAAGTTTAAAACCTGCCAATAATCTGCACCACTGTGGTGCCATAACTATATGGGTCCTAGCTCAGAATAAGGAAGACCCAGGTGCGTTTACTATACCTTGCACCATTGGGGATGTTGAGTTTGCAAGGGCGCTTTGTGACTTGGGAGCTAGCATATATTTGATGCCGCTAGCAGTTTTCAAGAAGTTAGGCTTAGGAACCCCCACACCGACTACTATAAGGCTACTTATGGCTGATAGAGCCGTTAAAAAGATTAGCCAGACCATGAAACAGCCAAGGGAATTCAGCATAGTCTCAGAACTAGATGATGGAGACAAATTACTTGACGAATTTTGAGTAGTCAAGAGACTTGTGTCATGCTGCGACATTAAATCGGGTGCTGCATAGTAGGCAACCCGTCGAGGTGTTCTGGTGAAGTTTGAGTAGCCAAAACACCCATGTCGTGCCACGACCTTAAATCAAGCACTTCTTGGGAGGCAACTTATAAATGTAAGAAATATATAGTTTTTACATTTTTTGATGGGTGCAGGGGATTAAGATGGAAAATTTGAAGTTGGAACCAAATGCAGTTTTGGTGAAAAATTGTCAAAGAATGAGTCGTTGTTTGACATGACGACTCGTTCGGTCAAATCGTGAAGAGAGCTACATAAAACAGGGGAACAACGGGTGGCTTAAAGATTCATTTCTTTAGGAAACGAATCGTGAGGTCCCCTGTCAAGTACACTGGAGAACAGTCAGAATTAAAAGGAAATGGATAAGAATGGCTCACTCAATGAATCGTTCTGAGACGAAACAATTCATTAAGTGACCCGTAATGAAGCCACACCAGTCCAAGGACCACGACTCAGGCCACGACTCGTTGGGTGACACCACGAGTCGTTGCTTAAATTGTTAGGTCCTAGGTATGTATGTTGAACTCAAGTCAAAAAAGGAAGGGTCAAAATGAGTCGTTTCATCACGTAACGACTCATTTAATCAGTCGTTAGGGATTTTAATTAATTAACGTCCTACCTGACCCAGGACTGGAATAAGGATAATTTTTAATTTAAAACCCATAAAACCCGATTCATTTACTTTCTCACCACTAAACTTAAACCCAAATAACTTGCAATTTCCCTTGTCTTCTCCTTATACTCAAACCCATCAAAAAATCCTCGACCTTGCACCTCCAATCTTGAAATGCACACACGATTGCACTCCATCGTTGATCAAGCATATTGTGAGTAATCTTTCCCATTAAATTTTGAATATCTTTACATTTAAACAATAATTTTGAGGACCCATGTTTTGAAAGAAACTAGATTTATTTCCAGAAATGTTGTGCTTGTGCAAATCTGTGCCTCTTGATGTTGATGAACCGTATGAAGGTGTAAACAACTAAATTTCGATCGTATATACACTGGATTGGTTTTAGAATGTGAAGTCTGTGTTTGTCGAGTTGAAAAATAGGAAGAAGATGAAGATGAATGTATGAGTGAATTGAAACTCTTGAGCACGAGCTACATCACGAGTCGTTGGATCACCAAATGACTCGTTGTATAGCTCGTCCTGAGTGGAAAAATTAAATCAATGAGGCAGTGTACCTAATGGCTAACCTAACGACTCGTTGCCTTTGGTAATGACTCACTGGGACCAGTCGTAAAGTACACTGACACAACTTGAAGGAAGTCTAATTTGGGGTAACGAGCGACCTCACGAGTCATTTCCAATGGCAACGACTCATTTTGTCACTCGTCAAGACCACTAAGCACCAACTCAAAAATGTTTTTTGTTTCATCTCATATTGCATACTAACGATATTTCCACAGGTACAATGGCTCCAAAAGGAACACCAAAGAAAGGCCCAATAAAGAAACAAGCACCTGAGCGCAGTTAACCTTCATACCGTAGACTGTGTGATGATCCGTCCTCCTCTGAAGAGTCAAATGGCTATGAGGAAGAATATGACATATTAGATGAGAAGTTAGTGAGGAGACCCACCAGGGATAGGGCTCAGCAAACTTCAAATCCGACAGCCCTGATCGATGCTCCCACTCCACTAGCAAGGGATTCACCTAGCCGCACTGATGTTAATGCCAGGGCTGTTGCTGCACCTGCTCCTGAGGCTTCCACAACTGGGCTAAACACAGAGAGAGTTGACGATCTCAGCGAGGGGACTCTGATAAAGAACTGACTGAGACCTCAGACACATCAAACGAGTAACCACGAAATATGTGGAGGTGGTGTTCATGGGATGCGGGCCATATATAACAGAGATATTGCTCCTAATGAGAAAGGCAATCCGAAGAGGAGCACAGACGAGGAGCTGAGGCTAATAACTACAGGGATAAAAGACCTTCTAGAGCTACAAACAATGTTCGATAAGTACAGGTTCGGGTGGTTGACCGATTCATCAGGTAGCTACAACCCGTGCTTAGTCGGAGAGTTATATGTGGCTTATGCAGCAATATTGCAGCGGTTGGCATTAGGGGGGTAGGACTGGAAAAAGAGGCTCGCCTTAAATCAGGTGTTAGTACGAGAGACTCCGGTAGATATATCTGAGCGGATAATCTCCAGGATGCTATATGGACCGGATTATCATTGCTATGAAAGGTTTGCTAGTTGAATGGCTTCATGGTACAGAGTCTCAGATAATGAAGGCCACACTGAACTTTCAGGCAAAATTTTGGTGGTCACTGGTGCGGGACAGGCTGGTACCAACCAACAATGATAATCTCCTCTCACTTGATAGAGCAGCATTGGTAGCAAGTATAATGGAGGGGTATGCCATCAATTTCCCGTGATACATTTGCTGAGGAGATTAGAGAGCGGGCAATCAATGATGGTACTACAATCCCCTTTCCCTGTCTTATTGATAGACTTTGTTGGGAGTCAAAGGTGCCGGAGCTGCCATCAATTGACCAAAGAATAGTGGTCCAGAAGATAACTGATATCAGGTTGATTCGAGATGACACTAACCCAGTATCGAGGGCAAGGACTCAGGAAACTGCATCCGCTGGAGCAACCATATTAGCAGAGGCATTTGGAAGCGGGATGTATACTGCTGCAGCACAGTTCACCGAGTTAGCGACTGAGCCTATTGAGGGCAGAGAGACAGGTAGCCAGCCTGAGGCTATAGATGTAGGGGATACCTCCACACCTGCTGATGTTCCCTAGTCATCATCTACAGCAGTAGCCCCAAGACCACCAGTTGTGCCTCCACAAGCCACTACAGCCAGCCTAGTTACGATTTTACAAGAGTTGTTAGTTGATATGGCTAGGCAGCTAGCTAAGGCCAAAAAGTAGTAGGCACACACGACTCTACAGGTTAAAGTTCTAATGGAGCAGGTAAAGTCGTGGGTGTCGAAGGAGTTGGAGAAATTGTCCAGTTCTATCCATGGCTGATTGGACCCATTTCAAAGAAAAATGGATGAGCGCCTTGCACAGTTACAAGCTTCGGAGTTTTCAAGATGGCACTCAGAGCTAGGAGCACTTAGATTGGAGGTGCAGGACTTGGCTGCATGACAGGTAGCTACAGTACCTCCATCCGTACTTCCTGTGATAGACGATGAGTTTGAAGAACACGTCCACCAATTTTTGACTTTATCACGGAAGAGACGGTGGCACATGATAAGGGAAAAAGGCCTTGTGAGGAGGCAGGTTTGGAAGATGATGCTTCTCTACTCCATCAGCAAAAATGAAAGCAGAGTGAGATGGAGAAAACGCTGCATGAATCGAGAGAGGAGGCTCGCTAGAGAGCCGAGACTGAGGCAGTGAGAGTTCATGGAGAAGGAACGAGTTCTGTTGGATCTGAGAATGCACTGGGTCAAGCCAGTAATGTTGGAGATAAGATTGGAGGTGTAGCTACATCCTCCACCGACCAGGTAGCTGATACCTAGGTCGTACATGTATGTTCCCTATTTCCCTAGTTTTGTATGATATATATGCGTCGAGGGAGACACATGCTTTCTTGATGGGGCTGGGGAGGTATACATATGCATTCTTTTTGCTGAACGTAACCCGAGGGTTTTTCTTACTGGATATCTTTTTCCACTGGTGTTTCATATCTAGTAGAACCGGCACGTTTAGGATTTTATTTTGTGTTTTTTTGTGTCAGTCGAAAGAAAGTTAGGAAAACTGAAGGCAGTTAAGAGCTTAAATTGTTGATTTTTGTTGATTGATAATTTGATACCCTTCCGAATTTTTTTTTATATGTGTGTGTGAAAGTTGATGAGTATGACCTTTGTGAATATTTGCATGGCATTGAAATTGTGAACATGTTTACCATTGTATGGTTGTACCTGAACTAGCAATTAGTAGAAGTGATGATGTTGACCCGTGCTATGTGTGATTGAGGTTTAATAACTGAATTCGGTTGTGTGTGTCAATCTAGAACTTGCCTGGTCAGTCATACCGAGATTGAGGATAGAAAACTAGGAAAGGATCATAGGTCATTTTTGATTTATGAGCCCACTTTAGCCTTAAAAGACAGACCAAAAGAGAATAAAAATCCCTTGATCCAAATGTTTGAGCTTAAATTGACCTTTCTTTTTGTTTACACCAATTCACCTGCCTGCTTTTATTAAGAATGAACCTGCTTTGACCCTGGTCCCTCCTTGGACATTGTAAACCTCAACTCAGGAAAATTGCATAAGTTGAGGGTGGCTACTATAGGGGTGATTAAGAAGAGTTAGGAGATATGAAAATTGGGTAATGAAAAAGGAAAGAGCGGGTGCGGTATGCATAATGAAAAGAAAGAAATAAAAATTATTGTCAAGAAAGCAAGAAAAGAAAAGAAAAGAAAAATGTGACATCAATGAGTGCTTCAATAAAGTGAAACTGCATCCTTAGTGCAAAAGCAAAGAAAAGAAGAAGTAGTGAAAGGAAAAATGGGAGAAAATAGGAAAAAAGGTGAAAAGTGGAGCCAAGAGGTATGTAGTGCCAAGGAGGGTTGAGCTACTAATTCCATATGTACCATACCCGAGCCCGAGCCTACGTTAAAAGCCTAGAAAGTCCTATAGTGATCCTGGTTACTTGTCCGAAAATCGAGGTATTGAAAGTAAAGGCAAGCCTATGGTAATGCATGCACACAGTTGAAATTTCTTTGTGAGAGCGAGTGAATCTTACCTAGTCGCAAGAGAAATTTATTGACATAATTATATACACACGTGTGAGTATGGGACTTCTTTGAGGTGAGAGCATTTGGTCAACAAAATTGTCTGCAAATTGTTTGGGTCAGTGTTATAGATTTATGTGCGTGGTTGCAAGTGACAGTATTTTGCCATGTTTTGGTTCCTATGTGTTATGAATGGAAATTTTCATATGCATAGTGATTTGAGTTGATTAGATGAGGGAGGGGTTATAAAATTTTGATTTGATGAATGAATGGGACTATTGTAAGTTTTCTAGAGTTCTTTTGATTGAAGTGTCGAAGTAGTTTATTTTATTTTATTTTATTTTATTTTTTCTTGAGGACATGCAAAAGTTCTTAGTTGAGGGTGTTGATGTGTCGTGGTTTTACGGCACTTTTGATGCTTAAAACAAAGAAATTATGCACATTCTGGGTATGTTTATATAGGTATGATGCGTTTTGTGTTTAATGTTGTAGGAAAACTGGTTTGAAAGTGAACTGGGCAATTATATGCTGAAAATAACTGAAAGGGTGACTACCAGGCACTTCACGACTTGATGGAAAGAAGCATGACTTGTTGCTGAAGGCATGGGCAAAAGATGAATTTTGAAGATGCGAGATAGAGTACCTGGCGAGTTGATGGAACAAATAATTACATCTAGTAACGAGTCATGAAGTCAGTCGTGAAGGTGGAGAGAGAAATATTAACAAAGTGACCAGTGGAGTTGACGATAGACATAACGATTCGTCACGTGATGAAATGACTCATTAGCAGATCACTAGAACCAACCGTAAGGTGAACTGGAATATTTGAAGAGTTAGATCACGAGGGACCTAACGACTAGTGCCCAGGCACGATGAGTCATTAGGTGACCCATTTCCACAACTGGATACGATGCTGAGGATGACTATTTTAAGCAAGGCATGACTCGTTAGAGGTCCCAACGATTCGTCACCTAGCCCGTGGCCACTATCGACCTAGATTCCAGTTTTAGTTAGGAAGAGGTTTTCTTGGAACTATAAATACACAATTTAGGTTTATTTTTGAAAAAAGCCGATTATTATTATTTTTCAAGTAGGATTTTGGTGTTGTACGATTGTTCTTGAGTCAAGAAACAAGGTTTACAATTCTTTTCTTTAATTTGAGGATCAAAAACAACATTGGAATTTATTCATCAATTTTGGAGTTTTATTCAATCTACTTGGTTTTTATTCTACGATAATTTGTAAGTTGCAATTATGATTTATTCAATATTTTGTGATTGTGATCAAAACAAGCATGAGTAGCTAAACCCATAACTAGGGTTGTGGGAATCAAGATGAATTAACAGACATAGGACAAATACTTAGTGATTATTAAACAAGGTTTTATGTATGTATTGTTTTTTCCTTCGTTTTGATTGATTCTTGACGGTTGCAAATATTAGGACTTGCCTTATTCTTACTTACTGGACCAAGGAGGTAATGAATGGGAAAAGGAATTAACAATGGACATTTGAGGCTATCAACCTTCATAAAATAGCTGGAACTTTTCTGGAGATAGCTAATCCGATATTAAGGGTAAGGGTCAATTAAAATACACCAGTATACGGACCAAAATGTGTGGTGATAATCATCTAGATAGGGGACCAACCATTTAGCTGAACCTAATTTACCAATATTGCATGTTAAACACCGGAATAGATCACTAGTGTATAAGACTTGTGGTTATGAATTTTGGGGAACACAATCTTAGTCAAGTTGTTAATTGAATACAAGCCGAATTTGATCTAAGCATTCAATAGTTTCACTTTTTTTTATTATTTTATTTCTTTCCCCCTTCGGAAATAAGTAACTCAATAGTAACAACCATTCGCATTAACATAAGTTCTTACCAAATTCCCTGTGGGATCGACCTCAACCTTTGTTGGGTTGTATATTTGACAATCGACCGCTTATATCTCAATTGTAAGGTATAATTTGGGCGACATCATATTGGTTGTAGGTGACAAGGGAAATGTGTATGAATGAAAAAACAAAGAGTATGTGAAGTTTATAAGTTAGAGTCAACTTTAAACAACCATATCTCCCAATATTAATGAATTAGAAGCCCCACGACCTATCAAATTAAATTTTTTGAGTCTAGCTTTCAGAACATCAAACGGCTCATCAATCGGAGTTTGGAGTAAAAAGTTATAGGCATTTCATGGTGGCACTATCGGGCAGTGACATGGACACCGCCCTAAAAATGGCCACTGCCAAAACTACCTTTATATTTTAAGTTTTGTGTTTTGATATCATTTTCAACTTTTCCAGATTTGAGGTGCTTGCTTACCCTCTAAGATCCTCTCTATTTTCCAGTAGCAAAGCCTAAGAAATCAAGAGGAAATCCCTCAAGAAAACACCATCAAAACTCAAGCAAAAGTTGATGGAAGTGAAGACAACGTTATGGTGAAGTTGTTGCTTCCTTGTAGCTTCGTTTTGGCAGTGTTGTTGCTGAGTGTTTCGGACTACTTTGAGCTAAAGTTATATTTCATATTATTAGGAATTGTTCATAAGAAAGAGTAAGTAACTTCCCTCTATTGAAATCTCTAATAAGTCTGTGGAATTTTTGAAGGAAAACTAGAAGAAAGTTATGGTTTGTAGGTTGACTTGTTGTAGTTGTTGTGCTGTTATATTGCTGCGTTTTGGGAAGCAAGATTACTGCGTTATTAGCAAGTGATATGGAGTAAATACTCCTATTATATCCAAGTATATTATCATGCAAAGGGTAAGGGTTTCTAATTGCTAAACTTGCCTAAAAATCATACCTAGAGCTAGAAGTTGGTGGTTATGTTGGGCTGCCTTTATTGGTATGTTGTTGTTAAAGTTCTACTCGTTTTTAAAGGTTGGAACTGCTATATTTTTATGAGAATATACTCTATGTTTGTGGGATTTTTTCATGAGAAAAGTTAGGTAATTTTCTACCTCTATTTTTCCTCAAAGTTGTAGAAACAAGTTGAAATAAGAAATGCTAAGTGTTGCCTTATTTGTTTGTGTTGTGACTACCTATTGATGTAATATTTTGGCTGGATAAATTGGATTGAAATATCCTTGCAACTTGGTGATAAACTCAATTAATTTAAGCGGATAAGTTCTGACTATTGAAAGAAAGAAACGACGTACGAAAGCTCGCCCAAAAAAAAAGGTATGTAAGGCGCTCTTTGTCTCTTGATTTTCAAGCACAAATTCATGCTGAGTATGAATCCGGCATTCCCCTATACTTGAGCTTCTATAGTAGCATATTATGGTTCTTCCCAGTTGTTAGAATTACTTGGTATTAAGTTGTGTATTTGCTAAATTGTTGGAACACATGAATGTAAAGTGGAGAAGGCAATTGCCTTCGATTATGGTCATAATGGTAAATTGAGTCTGAAGTCCCATCGACGTGGGCACTGTGAGCTGGTCCTTTAGATTATGTTATATATTTGTGGTGTCAAAGTTGTTTCACATTATGGTTTCTAAGGAAAATTGGTAAACATGACAAGACGACGACGCCCAGATGAACCTAATATTTGAAATCGGTTTTAACTCAATAAGGACTAACGAGGGTAACAAAAAAAATGGAATTTCCTTACAATAGTTACCTACCCTCTTATATGCATGTTTTAAGGTACCTGGTCCATGAGAATGTTCCCTAATCCTCTCCCTTAAGCTAAGAGACTAATTAATGTGTTTCTTAACTTACTGATACGTTAAACTTGGAAAATAGAACCCGAATGAGTGAACTATTGATATTTCTACTGAACCATCTTTTTTGGCAGGTTATGCACAGTATCTTGATGTTAGAAGGTTATACGAAAACCATAATATATATACGTTAATTCTTACGTTCAAGTTACACGCTAAAGAGGCAAGGATTGCTTTTAGAAAGTCGCTATATGTTTATTAGAGGTCTTTAGTTATCTAGAACTCCTGACAATTGCTTAAGGCTTTAAGTAGACACGTCGAATGTTCTTTGAAAGTTGTAGATGTGTAAGGTAATTAACCTAAGTGTAAAAGTTGAGGCACTAGTAGCAATGGAGAGATAAGAGTAAATGTTAGATCCTTTTAGGTAACATGTGAGTTATATGCCCCTGTCCATAATTGATTTCAAGAACCTTTGAGAGACGTTAAAATATGAGCAAGATGAAGTATAAGAGATAAGGTTTGCAATTAGGTAAAAAGGTAAGTGCGTATAAGAATTGTTGGAATAGTGAACACGGGAGTAAATAATTAAGTAGAGAATGACGAATCTTATTTGGAAAAGAATTTAACATGAATACGAAAAGTAGAGATAAAGGTTGTTAACTTATATGATAAGTGTTACGATTGTTAATGAGTTAGGAAAATGTCTAGATGGATTTACCCTGTTCTAAAGATGTTTAGCAAAAAAAAGTTACAAAATAAAGTTGTTTATGTTCAATTGTGTTAAGCTAAAGAAAGGCCAGTAAAGTGTTAACTTCTTAAGAAATGATTAAAATCAAATATTTTGAGATAGTGACTCATGTTAAAAGAAGTTCTTCATCATACTTTTAAAAAAAATTATCTTTGACTATTTGTTCTAAGAGTTGGATTAACTTTTCAAGTTTTAAAGGGTTTTTTTCTTGTAAGTTTCTAAACTGTTTATAATGCCGCTAAGCTTTTCTAAGCTCCTCATATATTGACAAGTTTCACACGAGCCTTTCTTATGTTGTCTAAAGCGTGACTATAAGTCTTTATTTATCTTAAGGCAGCCCCTAGAAAATTGCCTAGGGTTTTTATGTTAAAGAGCTCCAAGTTTTAGATACGGAGTTATGTCTTCCTGTTCATAAGTTACCTTGAGATGTGATATGATGTGCTGTGAATGGGGTATGCTCACAATTCTTAATATGAATGTATGAAAGTCAAACAGGTATAAGCACGAAATGAATGTTAAGATTGTTAATAGAAAATGTTATGGGAAGTTATTCCTCTCTGCTCCTCATGTTAGTATTGCTAGGATATGTTTAAAATCATGAATATGTGTCTACACAGTCATTATGATATTCCAGTCCTAGGAACTTCCCTAGAATTCATCGATAGCATATGTATGTATTTAAATGCTAAATGAAAGACCTATATGTGTATGGCATAATTGTAGCATTTTAGGTCGTGGTAAGATCCTACACATGTTGTAGTTTCTGAGTCGGCATATTTCATGGTTGTCAGTACACAAATAGTCTATATGAGCCATCAGCTCCATTTATAATTGTGATTGAGATTTATTTTTAATTTACCCCAGTATGATAAACCGGCTGGAGATATTTTTATTTTACCATGGTATCGTACACCGACTGGAGATATTTTTATTTTACCATGGTATCGTACACCGACTGGAGATATTTTTATTTTACCCCAATATGGTACACCGACTGGAGATATTTTTATTTTACCCCAGTGTGGTACACCGACTGGAGATATTTTTATTTTATTTTAGTGTGGTACACCGGTTGGAAGAATTTTATATATGGATTTATGGTTGGCTGGACGCTGGCATTATAGTTATAGTTTCTTTGTTGTGCATTTTTTAATTGCATTATCATCTCATTATAGAGTTATTATCAGTTTTCAATTTCCAGGATTCTAGGTTGTTGCTATTCTTTATTCCTGGTTCTGTTATCTTGAGATCACTTATGTTATAGTGAGTTGTTATCAATTACAGGTTGTAGAGTTCCAGGTTATATCTATCCTTTATATGTTTATGTGCTGAGTCAGTTATTAAAGGATTATTATCTGATGTTTGCAGTTTCAGCCTTACATACCAGTACATTTCATTCGTACTGACATCCCTTCGCTTGGGGACCTGCGTTCGTGCCGCAGGTGAAGGTAGAGGTCAGGATTGCAAGTTGCAGTAGCAGTTCGTGAGATCAACAAATGTGTTGGTATGCTACTTACTTCCTAGAGCTAGGGATTAGTTATTTATGCTTCAGTTTTGAGATGCAGTTATGGGTAGGTCGGCGCCTTGTTCCGTCCATCAGTCAATTTACTCTTTATAGGCTGTAATACCTCAAAAATGCCTAACATTAGATCCAAGATCAAAAATGGATGTTGGCTGAAAATGGGGAAAAATGTTGTAGGACGGACGACCCAATGGATTGTTGGTCCAACCAACGTCCCGTTGGAAGCAGTGATATCACGCCTTTCATGGTTCTACCCTTGGACATGATGGGACCTCCCTTCTGACTTTCCCCTTGCCCTAATAGGTTCTTTTCATAGTGATATCACGCCTTTCATGGTTCTACCCTTGGAAAGGTACGAACGCCTCCCGACTAGGGTTACAAGTCGGGCTCCATATGTGCTCATATGGGGCATGTCGGTTATAAGAATCTCCCACTTTTCCTCATGATTTATCCATGTTTAGGATTATGTATATTGCCTCATGTAATGTCAATAAAGCTTTTCTCTTATGATTATGATTACAACTAAATTATGAATATTTTGAAAACCTTGAGCCTTATGTTATCGTATACTATTAATGTTATGAGCATGTTGTACTACTATTATGATCATTTATGAGTTTCTATATATTTTAAATGTCCATTTTACTTACCTTGCATACTCAGTATATTCCACATACTAACCGCATACTTTCTATGCTGTATCGTTTCATGATACAGGACCCGATTCTTAGGCTCATATCCGTCAGTAGTCCATTTAGAGATAACTTTCAGCCCTTTTGGTCAGTCCTCATGTTCTGAGGTCCATATGATCAGACATTGATGTTCCTTTTGTTTCAGTTTTATCGGGTTAGTTGGGGATGTTGTCCCATCAACCCATGTGATATGATAAAGGCTTCAAGAGTAATTGTAGTACTCAACTGATATGTAATTCTAGTACGTTCTTCTTATCATGCTATGTTATGTTATGTTTATGTTTATGCTATGTGGTATGTTCGATATTGAGCTTTAAGTAATATGCAGTTAGATGAGTGTTTATGCCATGGGTCGACTTGGAGTCTCTCGGGGCTCCATGTCCCTTCTTACGATCCAGGTCTACATTCGGATCGTGACAAACATGGTATCAGAGCCATAGGTTTGAAGTGTCCTAGGGTGTCTGAAAGCCGCATTAAGTAGAGTCTTTTTCATGTGTGTAAAGTGAGTTTCCAAGAGTTAAAGACTCGACTCACCTCAGCACCAGTGTTGACCCTACGTAAGGGTACCGATGGGTTTGTGGTATATTGTGATGCCTCGAGGATTGGCCTTGGTTTTTTATTAATGCACTACAAAAAAGTTATAGCCTATGCTTCCAGGCAACTGAAGGTCCATGAAAAGAACTATCTGACTCACGACATCGAGTTAGCGGCGATAGTATTTGCCTTGAATATTTAGAGAAACTATCTGACTCATGACCTCGAGTTGGCGGTGGTAGTGTTTGACTTGAAGATTTGGAGACACTATCTACACGGGGTATACGTGGATGTGTTTACGGACAACAAAATCCTACAATATGTGTTTAGCCAAAAGGATCTGAATCTACATTAGAGGAGGTGGTTGGAGCTCTCGAAGGATTATGATATGAGCGTCCTTTATCATCCGAGGAAGGCTAATTTGGTGCCAAATGCTCTTAGCTGGCTTTCTATGGAGAGTGTGACCCATGTAGATGAGGAGAGGAAAAAGTTAGTGAAGGTTGTGCATCGGCTTGCATGACTAAGAGTTTTTCTTGTTGACTCGATGGATCGTGGTGTCATTGTATAGAATGGGTCAGAGTCTTCCTTGATGACCAGGGTCAAAGTTAGACAAGACAAGGATCCTATTTTAGTAAAGTTGAAGGAAACCATTCAGAATCAGAAGGTGGAGGTCTTCCCCCAAGGGGAGTTGATGACTTAAGGGAGCGGATGTTGCACGAGGCTTATGGTTCCAGATATTCTATTCATCTAGGTGCCACCAAAATGTACCGTAACCTACGAGAAGTTTATTGGTGGAATGGCATGAAGAAGGACATAGCGGAGTTTGTGGCTAAGCGCCCGAATTGTCAACAGGTGAAGGTTAAGCATCAAAGACCTGGAGGCGTGCTTCAAGAAATTAGCATTCCTACTTGGAAGTGGGAGGAAATCAATGTAGACTTCACTACAGGGTTGCCTCATACTCGTCGATAGTATGGCACGATTTGGCTTGTCATAGACATTTGACCAAAGTAGCTCATTTTCTACCAGTCAAAACTGCTGATTCAGCAGAGGATTATGCCAAATTGTACATTTGGGAGTTAGTGCCCTTATCCATTATATTAGAAATAGATACTCAGGTTACCTCCAAGTTTTGGAGATCGTTACAAAAGGGACTTGGTACTCTGATCAAGCTTAGCACAACATTCCACCCGCAAATAGATGGTCAGGCCGATCGAACCATTCAGACTATTGAGGACATCTTGAGGGCGTGTGTGATTGATTTTAAGGGTAGTTGGCATGATCATTTGCCTTTCATTGAGTTTGCATATAACAACAACTACCATTCCAGCATTCAGATGCCCCATTTGAGGCTCTCTGTGGGCGAAGATGTAGATCGCCTATTGGTTGGTTTAAAGTTGGTGAAGCTAAGTGGATAGGACCAGATTCAGTCCATGAGTCTATGGAGAAGGTTTAGCTTATAAGGGGAAGGTTGAAAACAGCTTAGAGTCGTTAAAAGTCCTATGCGGACGTGAGAAGGAGAAAGCTTGAGTTTGAAGTTGATGATTGGGTGTTTCTGAAGGTATCTCCCATGAAGGGAATGATAAGACTAGGGAAGAAAGGAAAACTCAGTCCCCATTATGTTGGTCCATACCAGATTATGAGACGGGTTGGCAAGGTAGCATATGAGTTGGAGTTTCCCTCAAAATTGGCTTAAGTGCATCTAGTGTTTCATGTGTCGCTTTTAAAGAAGTGCATGGGTGATCTGGCTTTGGTTGTTCCGGTGGAGAGCGTAGGCATAAAGGATAGCCTCAGCTATGAAGAGGTCCCGGTGGAAATACTTGATCGTCAGGTTCAGAAGCTAAGGAATAAGGAGGTAGCTTTGGTAGAGGTTTTATGGTGAAATCAGCATGTTGAGGGAGCTTCATGGGAAGCTAAAGCAGATATGATGGCTAAATACCCACATCTATTCCCTCACAGCTCAATTCCAGCTTGAGGTACTAGTTTCCTCCTTAGTATTCTATTCAGTTTCATGTTCAGTTAATGTGTTCCAATTTCTTTTATATTGATGCATGTATGTGTGATTTATGAATTCAGTTCAGTCATGTATTCTAGTCCGGAGTCAGTTACTCCATTAGTTTTCAGCATTAGATGTTCGATATTTGAGATGTCAGTCATTTTCCCCAGCTTTCAGTATGTTTATTCACATTCGAGGACGAATGTTCCTAAGGGGGAGATATTGTAATACCCTAAAAGTTCCTGAAGCTAGACTCAGGAATTGGAAATGAGAAGCAGCAGAAATCTGAAATTTTTGCTTTAGGACGTTGCGGGTACGAGTCGTAGAAAGGACCCACAACCCGTAGGAATCACCCGTATTAGCGGTTATGAGGGAAGGAGTTGGAACGATGGGCCTTGTAATGACCCATTAGAAAAAGGTACGACTCATAGGTAGGAGTTGTGGGCTGTTTCTGGAACAGTCAGGAATGGGTAGTACGAGTCGTGCTACGACTCGTGGTGAGGAACAATGAGTCATTGTAAGTACTCATGGGAAGAGAAAGGAAAATTCCCCAGTCAAGTAACGGATGGAACCCACGACTTGTAGGAGGAAGGTACGAGTAGTGGTGTGACTTGTGGGAAGTTCAGATGCAGTTTCATCAGAGGAAGTAACGAGAGGTTATGATGGGTCATTCTTTGATGTAACGACTCATCCTGTTGAGTCATGGTATCAGGACCTAAGAACTGAAGAATGAGGGAAGGGAAGTAACAAACAGTCACCATGAGTCATGGTAGCAAGGTACGACTCGTGGTATCACTCGTTGTCACTGGCAGTGTGTATTTTTCTGTGAATTATCAAGAGTTTTTCTGTAATTCCTAAGCTCCTAAGGCATAAAGTACGTCGTTTCAAGCTTATATAAGTGTGTTTTAAGAGGGTTTAACTCATTCTAAACCTATTCCTCTCTATGCATGCAAGCCTAGTAGTTTCTAAGATTGATCAAGTTTAGGATTCATCAAGTTCTTCCCAAATTTCCTTTAAGCATTCAAGAGGGTTATGTAATATGAATTTTTCAGTTATATAGGTTTATGAATGGGTGTATCCCATCCACTCCCATGCCCAATCCCTTTTCAATTTCATGTGATTTCTAAGTTTATGAATCTATGGAGTTTTAATCCAACTTGTGAATTCTCTAAGTATCTATCATAGGTATTCTTTATATATGTTTCTAACGTTGAATTATGATTTATGGGCATATTTTATAATGTTTTCAATTAAAAATTTATGATTTCAAAGTTTTACAAATAAGATGCCCATCTATGGAAGTTCATGGAAAGATGAGATTATGATCTATGTTTCTAATTAGAGTATGATTTCGAATTACCCATGTCTATGTTCATGTTTTGAGTAATCAAAGTCTATTTCAAGCATGTTTAAATATTGGGCAAGCCCATATGATCAACTATGTTTTATGATTTATATAAATTTCATGTTATTAGCTTACGACATGATTTTGTAGTCTAGACTCCCACTCTTGTTCAGCTTGTGGTATGGTTTGAGCCAAGTCTCTTCAAGTTATGTTTTTAGAATATGGATGTCATGTCATGATTCCGCTTCGTCGAATCAACTTCGTTGAAAAATGATGGAGAGCATATTCATGATTTTGGGAGTAGTGTCTAGCACCGAGTAGGCTAAGGATCAGTCAACCCTATGCCTCAAAGATACGTGCCAACGTAGGTATGTTCAGATTATTTGAGACCTCTCTTGTGAGCTTCCCCTACCCCCAAGAGGCCTCCAGCTTGATATCGAAATCATGGTAGCTGATCACGGGCAAAAATAGCATGCCCGAGATACGCTTTATGACTTAAATTAGTCTTGTTTATCTAAGTTATCGTATACATTTTCATGTAATTTTAGATGAAGTAAAGATATGTGCTAACCAACATGATTAGCCTTTGTTTTGTAGGTTTTGATGACTTTTGAGTAACTAATCCATGAGTTGGTGAAGTAGAGGCTTGGAAACGGAATTAACACGCGAACGTCGGCGAAGAGGAGGCACAAAATAGCCCACCGGCGCGTCGACAACGTGCCACGACAGGTGGCCTCCGCGACCAAGGGCTGCCAATGCGCTGCCCAGGCAGCGTGACACGCTGCCAATGCGGCAGGGTGCTGCCCGGGCCAATTTCGGGTGATTTCCAGAAGGCTTCCGCATCCGTAGCGTGTCACGGAGGCCGTGCTCCGCGATGCACTCCGTGACACGTTGCTTGTTATTCCGGGAAAGAGTCCTACTACTATAAATAGCACACTTAGGTTTATTTTTCAGAATTCAGACTTGGTGGAGCAAGGACGTGGGTTACAGGCAGTTGAGGGACGAAAAAGCTCAGGGTTTTTCTCTCTTTCTTTCTTCTTTGAATCAATTATTTGTATGATTAACACTTATTTTAGGATGATTAATCCATAAATGAGTGGCTAATTCCCTTCCTTGCTGAGGTTATGAACATTTGTGATGAATTTTGATTATTGAATTATATGGTTTTTCATCTTCTTCTTCCATGTTGTTCTATTAATTCTTGTTTCTACTGCATTGGTGTGTGGCCGACATTAATGTATATCTAAAAAGTCCGATTTCACTCGAGAGAGCACGAAATTGGAAAGTTGTGAATTAATAGGGTATTGTTCTTAACTTGATTTGGGAAAATTGAGTTTTGATGTGCTTTCCTGGTAGAAATATACTTGAAAGCCGTATTAGTCAATTTAGGAACCGGAATTGGATTGCTAGGTCATAAATTGCATTTGATCACAGAAATGTAGACGGATGGTTTATGATTCTTAAGTGAGATTAAATACGAGAGTTTTAATCTCTAGGCTAATGTTCTTGGCAAGCAACAGGAAGAGAAGATTAACCAAATTATGATTATAATCAAGTTCATTACTTTTTCTTAACCTTGGCATGCTCATATCCATAGTTTCAATTCAAAGTAGATAGTTGTTAATAGTTTTAGTATATAATTTATAAACAAATTATTTAACTTTTGGTTACTTTGTTATCAGCATATTTAGACGTAAGATAGAATATAGTATACTTAAGCAAGTTTTACTTATCCAGAGTCTCCTTGGATCGATACTTGGCTTACTTAAGCCACTTACTACTTGTTTGACCACGTGCACTTGCGTGTCGATTTTTAAACCCCAACAAACGCACCGAACAGTAGCGTTCTTAGCCCTGGTAAGGCTTTTGGCGGCTCTGCCTAGTTGAATGTAATGGTTGGGACCATGTAAGCTCTATCATGGTAATGTCGGTTACATGATGAGTCTCCCATTGTTCCTCATAATTTCAGTTATGCATGTACATCAGTCATGATATTATATTTTCAGCAGGTTGATCCAATGTTCAGTTTTACTTATGAATACTCAGTTTCAGTTTTGGGTCATTCGATTCTATTATGTTTAAATCATGTTTTCAGATAATAGCATGCAAGTCCTGCTCTTAGAATCTTATGATGAAATGTTTTATGATATGCATGATTTCTAATTTTACTTACTCGATGATTTTACTTATCTTGCATACTCGGTACATTCCATGTACTGACTGTATACTCTATGCTGTATCATTTTATGATACAGGCTCAGACATTCAGGCCTAGTCCCGCCGTTAGCCAGATCCTCAGCAATAGCATCTTCTAGCCAGAGTTGGTGAGTCCTCACCTTGAGTACCCTTCTATCAGTTTATGATCAGTATTTTCAATTTCAATCTTAGTGAGTTAGTTGAGGTCTTGTACCATCAACTCGTAAGTATGTAGAGGCTTATCAGACATAGTATGTTTCAGTTCCAGGTTTTTGTTATGTATTTAGATATTTAATGCTATCATCTTTTCAAACTTCCACTATGTGATATATATATATATATATATACATGCTAGACTTCCGCACTATTGTTATGTTGAGTTTAGATATCATGTGCATGCCATTGGTTGACTTGGAGCTCTCGGGGTTCTTTGTCCCGTGTCTCGATCCGGGCCTATGTTTGGGTCATGACATCCGTTCAGCCTGATCGTCTATTTGCGAGTGAAAAGATATACTAAGTTTGATTGGATTTATACTTTATCGACTTATTTCATATCATGGTTCAGGCGTTAAAAATCAGTGAGGTTTACTCTTCCTTTTCGATGCCCTTGGAACTACCGTCAATGGTTTACTAAATTACTTCTTGGGAATGTTCAAAAAAACAAGATTACTACTGGTCGGGACAAAGGGTCGCGATCTCGCGAGGGTTAGCTAACCCCAAAAACCCATCCTCAGTTCGGATTGCAGGCTGCAACTCGCCTGCATGAAGCAAGAATCGCTAGTAATCGCCGATCAGCCATACCAAGTCTCTTTTGAAACGATCTCCAAAACTGGGAGGTAAGCTGAGTACCTCTATCTTATATGATGGAAAGGGTTACTCAATGCAACTAAACTAACTCTAGAATGTACATTTTGGCATAATCCTCCACTGAATCGGTAGCTTTAATCGGTAGAAAATGAGCTGCTTTAGTCAACCTATCCACAATCACCCATATAGATTCATACTGTCGATGAGTACAAGGAAATCCTGTAATGAAATCCATATTGATTTCCTCCCACTTCCAATTAGGGATACTAATGTCTTGAAGCACATCTCCAGGTCTTTGATTCTCAACTTTCACTTATTGACAATTCGAAAACTTAGCCACAAACTCTGCTATGTCCTTCTTCATGCCATTCTACTGATAGACTTCTTGTTGATCATGGTAAATCTTGGTGGCACCTGGATGTGTAGAATATCTGGAACCATGAGCCTCATGCAACATTGCCTCCCTCAAGTCATCAACACCCCAAACACACAAATGACCCTGATATCGTAGTACAACATCTCCCCCTTAGGAGAAAACCTCCACCTTCTGATTCTGAATAGCTTTCTTCAACTTTACGAAAATAGGATCCTCGTCTAGTCTAGATTTAACTTCAGTTACCAAGAAAGATTCTGATCCATTCTGAACGATGACACCACCATCTACCGATTCAATAAGACGAACTCCTAATCGTGCAAGCCGATGCACATCCTTCACTAACTCTTTCCTCTCCTAATCTACATGGGACACACTTTCTATAGAAAGCCTTCTAAGACTGTCTACCACTACATTAGCCTTTCTCGAATTATAAAGGACACTCATATCATAATCCTTAAGAAGCTCCAACTACCTCCTTTGTCTTAGATTTAGGTCCTTCTGGGTAAACACGTACTTTAGGCTTTTGTGGTCCGTAAACACATCCACATGGACCATGCACAGACAGTGTCTCCAAATCCTCAAGGCAAATACTACCGCTGATCTTGGGCAAATTTATATGCCCAAGTGATACTCAAATGTGTCATTTTTACCTTGTTTTATCTATCGATGTTTATACATTCTCATGTGATTTATAATAAAATGTGAATTTATACTAACCAACATGATTAGCGTTGTTTTGCAGGTGAAATATAATTTTGGGAAGCTAAAATGCATGTTGGGAGAGATTGGGGTTGGACTCGGACGCTAGCAAGGAAAAAAGCACTTGAAGGCACAAATTAAAGGGGCTCCGCGATGGATCCATGTCACGCTGCCATCGCGGATGCCTTCTGCATGGATATGGAATGTTTGCCAAATTCCAGTGAAGGTGCGCGTTGGGGTCGTGGCACGTTGGCCTAGCCCCGCGTTGACGCCGTGCCATGTTGGGGCTTAATACCTGGACAACCAAATTCTAGTAAGGGTCCGCGTCAGTGGCGTGTCACGGAGGCAGTGCTCCGCGATGCACTCCGTGACACGTTGCTTGTTATTCCGGGAAAGATTTCCACTAGTATAAATAGAACACTTAGGTTCATTTTTAATAATTCTGACTTGGTGGAGCAAGAACGTGGGTTACAGGAAGTTAAGGGGACGAAAATCTCAGGGTTTTTCTCTATCTCCTTCTTCTTGAATTCAATTGCTTGTATGATTAACACTCATTTAACGATGTTTAATCCATAAATGAGTGGCTAAATCCTCTTCTTGCTGAGGTTAAGAACAATTGTATTGAAATGTAGTTATTGATCAATTGGTTTTTCATCTTTTCTTCCATGGTTGTTCTATTGATTCTTGTTCTTACTGCATTAATGTGTGGCCAATGTTAATGTATATCTAAAAAGTCTGGTTTCACTCGAGAGAGCAAGAAATTGGAAAGTTGTGAATTAATAGGATATGATCTTTTCTTAGTTTGGGAAAATGGAGAATTGATTTACCTTCAAGATAGAAATATACCTGAAAGTCGTATTAGTCAATTAAGGAATCGGTTTTGTATGGCTAGAACATGAATTTCGTTTTATCACAGAAATGTAGGTGGAAGGTTCATGATTCTTATGTTGGGTTAAATACGAGAGTTTTAGTCCATTGACAATAATTCTTGACTAGCAACCGGAGGAAAGATTAACCAAATTGTATCAATAATTTGTTTCTTTACATGTTCATTTGACCTCAGCATGCTCATATTTATAGTTCAGACTCAAATTATATATATTCATTTTAGACTTAGCATAAAATTAGAAACCAAAATATCAAACTCTTCTTCACACTGTTGTCTGCATTTTTAGAGTTAAAGTATAGTGACAGTTGATTATTTTGTTACTCTAGCCCAGTCCCTGTGGGATCGATACTTGTCTTACTTAAGACACTTTACTACTTGTTCGACCACGTGCACTTGCTTGTAGCTATATACCCAAAAGCACCGAACAAGTTTTTGGTGCTGTTGCCGGGGACTGGCAATTGGTAAATTTTTCTTAAGTGTTAGTTTACTATTTCTTCTTAGTGTTTATAACTTGGTCTTAGCCTGTATTTTGCAGATACTAATCTCTGTTGATCACTGGCAAGAGACAAGGAGCTGGTGGACTCATATTTAGAGCCTGAAAGACAATTTCATCGTCAAAGGAGAGAAGCTCTAGAGAAAAAGCTGCAGTTGCTCAGACAAACAATCATGGAGCAATGATAGAATCCACCAGTTGTAAGGGAAATGTTAGTGCCCGAGGAAATGGCAGCTAGGTCGGTTCGCGAGGTGGCAATCCCACATGCTAACAATGTCACCTCTAGCATCCGCAAACCTGAGCCAGGAGGGAGGTTCGAGCTCAAACAAAACATGGTACAATTGCTGCACACCAACGGGCAGTTCACAGGTCTCCCTCATGAGGATCCACAGCAGCATCTCCAAAATTTTTTGGAGATAAGTGACACTTACATCCCCGCTGGAGTGTCATCAGATTATGCTAGGCTTACATTGTTCCCATTTTCACTGTTGGGAGAAGACAAGAGGTGGTTGAAAGCTGAGCCACCTAATTCTATTACTACGTGGGATGATCTTGCAAGGAAATTCTTGATACGATTTTTTCCATCCGGTAAAACAGCAAGACTTAGAAGTGAAATTCTAAGTTTTAAACAGAGAGAGGGAGAGAATCTGTATCAGGCTTGGGAGAGATTCAAGTCTATGCTGCGGGATTGTCCTCATCATCACCAATCCAATGATGTGCTGGTGCACACTTTTATAGAGGGTTTGGAACCCCACACAAAAATCTTGCTAGACTCAGCAGCTGGGGGAAAAGCATTGGAGAAAACCTATGAGGAGCTGTATACCTTGTTAAATCGTATTTCGCAGGGAAATCCAGAGTGGAATGCTGATTCGTCAAGAGGAGGAACAAGGAAAGCAGCAGGAGTCCTAGAAGTGGATGGTTTTACAGCTATTGCTGCATAGATAGCTGCTTTATAGAATCAACTCAACACCCACTTCAGTAACATGATAATGAACCAAACTCAAGCCCCAATGAATGTAGTGCAGCAGATTTGGTGTGAAGTGTGCGGGAGTAGTGAGCACTCAGCTGAGTGTTGTGGAGCAAATCTTGATTCGGTGAACTTTGTGGGAAATGTACAGAGGAACAACCACCTACAGAATGGCAACAACAACAATTCCAACTGGAGGAATCACCCAAATTTCTCTTGGGGTAGCAACAACCACAAGGGCAAAGTTCAAGTCAGGGGGCGCAGAGGAATCAAGGAGGGCAGCAGAACTATCAGGCACAATATAAAAGCAACAATGCACCTCCTCCACCACCATCACCCCGCATTGAGGAGATGTTCAAGACAATGATAGCTAACCAAGCTCAATTGCAGGCTGACTATGTGAAATTGGCAGCCGAGGTAAAAAACAATCAGTTAGCTACCAAGGCACTGGAGTATCAATTTGGGCAATTTGCTGGAGCCCAAAACACCAGGCCTAGAGGAGGACTCCCAAGCGTCACGGATCCAACCCCAAGCAAGTGAATGTAGTGACCACAAGGAGTGAAGACCACCTCAACAATCGAGAGCAGCGAAAGTTGAGAGGGAGCAAAGTGATGAGAGGGGGAAGAAAAAGGAGGCTGAACTAGAAAGACCACCACCCTCGTTCCCTCAAAGATTAAAGAAACACAAGGAGGAGGCATATTTCAAGAAATTCATGGAGGTGCTGAAACAGGTACATATTAACTTACCTCTTGTTGATGTTTTGCAGTGAATGCCGAAGTACGCAAAGTATATTAAGGACATCGTGGCAAACAAAAGTCAGTTGACTGAGTATGCTATGGTGGCTCTTACGGAGGAGTGCACTTCTCGGATACAAAATTGGTTTCCCACAAAGCTCAAAGACCCTGGGAGCTTTACTATACAAATTACAATTGGGCAGAGTATCCGAGCTCGTGGATTATGTGATTTGGGAGCGAGCATTAATTTGATGCCATCATCGGTATTCAAAAAGTTGGGTCTAGGGAGTCCTAGACCAACAACAGTGATCTTGCAACTAGCGGATCAGTCCTTAGCTAGACCTGATGGCATTGTGGAGGACGTGCTGCTGCAAGTGGGCTCCCTTATCTTCCCGGTAGATTTCGTCGTGCTGGATTTTGAGCCAGACGCGGAAGTCCCATTTATTTTGGGACGTCCTTTTTTGGCGACTGGGAAAGCGCTGATTGATGTAGCTGCAGGGCAGCTAACTATGCGAGCACATGACAAAGTTGAGGTATTTGATGTGTTTAAGGCCATGAAGCTGCCGGCTATACATGAGGAGCTTTCAGCAATCAATGTGGTTGAACAAGAAGAAATTCGTCAGATTGTTGAATCTCAAGACCCACTGGAAAGAGTGTTGATGAACTCTGATCAGTTTGGAGATAGAGACGCTTATGAGGTGGTACAAATGCTGAATGAGTCACAAAGGCATCCGAGGAAACAGGAATTTCAGTCTTTGATGAGATCTCTAGAACCATTGCCGAAACTATCCATTGAGGAAGCACCAAACTTGGAATTGAAAGAATTACCTTCCCATTTAAAATATGTCTTTCTGGGGGAAGATGAGACGTTGCCGGTTATCATCTCCACAGAATTGACGGAGGCACAAGAGAAGGAAGCATTGGGTGTCCTCAGAAAAAGGAAGAAAGCAATGGGTTGGCAAATGTAAGATATTCAGGGTATCAATCCAGCTTTTTGCACACACAGGATTTTCATGGAGACAGAAGAGAAACCAACTGTTCAGCCGCAACGAAGGCTAAATCCAGCAATGAAGGATGTGGTTAGGAAAGAAATAATTAAGTGGCTTGATGCAGGTGTGGTCTACCCGATTTCAAACAGTGAATGGGTCAGCCCCATTCAGTGCATTCCAAAGAAAGGAGGGATGACCGTGGTCACCAATGAGAAAAATGAGATGATTCCTACACGAACCGTCACAGGCTGGCGGATTTGGATGGACTATAGAAAGCTTAATGAAGCCACAAGGAAAGATCATTATCCTATCCCATTCATTGATCAGATATTAGATAGGTTGGCTGGACAGGAATATTATTGTTTCCTTGATGGGTACTCTAGTTATAACCAAATAGCCATAGCTCTGGAGGACCAAGAGAAAAATACTTTAACCTATCCTTATGGGACATATTCTTTTAGACGGATGCCATTTGGGTTATGCAATGCACCTGCCACATTCCAGAGATGCATGATGGCTATTTTCCACGACATGGTGGAGGATTTTGTTGAGGTATTTATGGATGATTTTTCTGTTTTCGGTAATTCGTTTGCTACTTGTTTGCAGAATCTTGACAGGGTGCTGGCTCGCTGCGAGGAATCCAACCTTGAACTAAACTGGGAGAAATACCATTTCTTAGTTAAGGAGGGTATTGTCCTTGGCCACAAAGTGTCTCGCAAGGGGTTGGAAGTCGATCGTGCTAAGATCGAGGTTATTGAGAAGTTACCACCACTTGTGTCGGTGAAAGGTGTGCGCAGCTTTCTTGGGCATGCAGGGTTCTACAGATGGTTCATCAGAAACTTTTCCAATATTTCTAGACAATTATGCATATTGTTAGAAAAAGAGGTGAAGTTTGAGTTGGATGATGAGTGTGTTAAAGCATTCGAGGAGTTGAAGCAGAAATTGATAGAAGCACCTATCCTTACTACTTCGGATTGGGGACAACCATTTGAGTTGATGTGTGATGCGAGCTATGTGGCTGTGGGAGCTGTATTAGGGAAGAGGAAAAATAGAATGTTTCATTCTATTCATTATGCAAGCAAAACGCTGAATACGACCCAAAGTAATTATACAGTCATAGAGAAGGAGATGCTAGCATTGGTGTTTGCATTTGACAAAGTCAGGTCCTATTTGGTGGGTTCAAAAGTAGTGGTGTACACCGATCATGCAGCAATTCGGTACCTGTTTAACAAGAAGGATGCTAAGCCCAGGCTGATCAGATGGATCCTGTTGTTGCAAGAGTTCGACCTCGAAATTAAGGACAGAAAGGGGAGCGAAAATCAGGTGGCAGATCACTTATTGCGACTGGAGAGCCGGTCGCATGTGAAGGAATGTGATAACATCAATGAGGAGTTCCCGGATGAGCAGCTCTTGGCAGTAGGGGAAGCTGAGGTTCCCTGGTACACAGACATAGTCAACTTGTTGGTGAGTGGAGTTTACCCACCTAAGGCGACAGTCCAACAGAGAAGAAAGTTGAGGCATGATTGTCGGTACTTTATTTGGGATGAGCCATACTTATTTAAACAGGGACTGGATCAGGTGATGAGAAGATGCATCCCGGAGAGTTAGATTGCAGAGGTGTTGAGGAGTTGTCACTCTGCATTGTATGGGGGGCACCATGGAGGCGAGCGAACAGCGCACAAGGTTCTATAGTCAGGGTTCTTTTTGGCCTACACTGTTCAGAGACTCTATGGCATACGTCAAAATGTGTGATAAATGTCAGCGTACAGGAACGATTGGTAGGAGACAGGAGATGCCACTACAGAATATACTGGAACTAGAGACCTTTGATGTATGGGGCATTAATTTCATGGGCCCGTTCCCACCGTCATTTGGTAATCGTTACATCTCGGTGGCTGTAGATTATATATCAAAGTGGGTGGAAGCAATAGCTTGCCCCAGGAATGACAACAAGGTGGTAACAAAATTTGTGAAAAAACACATTCTCACCAGGTTCGGGACACCTTGAGCCATTATCAGTGATGGAGGGGCTCATTTTGTCAATGCAAGTTTCAAGAAGCTACTAGCCAAGTATGGGGTGCGCCACAAGGTGGCAACAACATACCACCCCCAAACTAGTGGGTAAGTAGAGGTGTCAAATAGAGAAGTGAAGCAGATTCTCCAGAAAATAGTGAATACACAACGGAATGACTGGTCAAGCAAACTTGATGATGCATTGTGGGCATACAAAACAGCTTACAAGACACCGATTGGAACTTCACCATACCGGTTGGTCTATGGTAAAGTGTGTCATCTGCCAGTGGAGCTAGAGCACCGAGCCTTCTGGGCCGTGAGGAAATTGAATATGGGCTTAGAGCTAGCGGGCAAGAAGAGACTAATGCAACTCAGCGAACTTGAAGAGTTCCGCTGGCATGCTTATGAGAGTGCTAAGTACTACAAGGAAAAAATGAAAATGTGGCATGACAAGCATGTGGTGCATCGTATTTTTGAGCCAGGGCAGAAAGTATTGCTCTTCAATTCAAGATTGAAGCTGTTTCCAGGAAAGCTGAGGTCCAAATGGTCGGGGCCATTTGAGGTGGTCAGAATGACCCCGCACGGGGCAGTAGAGTTGTGGCAAGAAGATCGTAGTGCCACGTTCTTGGTCAATGGGCAAAGATATAAGCATTATTGGGGTGAGGACGGTGGTCGAGAGAAAACGTCCGTCAACCTAGAAGATGACTGAGCTTAAAGACGTCGAGCCGCGACGGTAAACCAGGCGCTGCACGGGAGGCAACCCGTGAAATTTTCTTTGTAAAATGTGAATAGATTTCGTAGAACAAGAAAAATGAAAAAAAGAAAAAAAAAGAGGAAAAAATAATCAAAAACAAAATTTTTATATTTGTTATATTTTTTTATTTTTTAGTGAAACCTATAATTCTAAAAAATTTCTTGTTGTGAGATGAATTTCAGGTTGAACGGAGGATAAATATGCAGAGAATCGCAAAGGAAAAATTGTGGTATGAAAAATAATCAAAAGTGGCAAAACAGTGAGCCCACGCGTTACCCTCCGTGACACGTTGAGGTGTATATCGCGACGGGTCACACCGGGTCCCCGGGTGACCCGCACGAAAAAACCCCCTTTTAATCTAGATTTTCCCTCATTTTTTCCCATTCCTCACCTCCTCCGCGACAAACAACCTGAAATTACCCCCTTCCCCAACGTGACACGGCCTAGGAGTTCAATTTTATCAACTTTTCTTCGATATCATCGAATTTAAGGTATGTTTGTTAACTTCATCTCATTTCTTACCTTATTTTGCCGATTTTTAGCATATGAAGTGAAGAAAACTTGCCCTAAGTAGAAATTAAGCTTAAATTCAATTGAGTTATTGTTGATTGACGTTCGTAGAATCATCGTGATTGCATGAACTCGAAAATTACATAGCTTGATAGGATTTTTAATAAAAGCATAGCTAGGGCTTGAATTTGAGTGTGAAATGGAAAAATTGAGTTGAACTTTGGAATTCTAGCTGGGTTGTTTATGTTGGGTGAGATGAGTCGGTTGTGCTAACTGTGATATGCTAAAAGACCGACGGATTTTTGGGTTAAGGAAATTGTGGAAATTGCAAGAAATGGATGAATTATAGGGATTCATGTAGATAAATTCTTTTCTTGTTTCTTTGTTCTCCTTGCTAAGTGCTATGTGATGAAATGTTATCGATGGTTATTATTGTGACTAGCTGTATGAAGTCTGAGTAGTACATAGAATGTATACCATCGAATTCTATGAATGCACTAAGCATATTTGTTATGTTTTGTTGTTTGTTTGTGGAAATAAGTACGATCTTGCCGTAATGTTGTGATTTTGGATAAAGACTAAGTGTGGGGTAGCCTAGCTTAACCCAACCTTAGTCGAAGCTAATTTTAATTGGCTTAACATTGAACTTGTCTGTTTGGTTTGACAGGAACAATGGCAAGCAGGCAAGACAAGTGAAAAGGCGCATCAACATCAGGCGCCGGAAGAAAAAGAATTAGGCTGGGAACTACAGTCCCAGCAGCACCAGCGGTTCCAGGCGGCCAACGCCGTCAATACGGAATCAAATGGGTGACAGAGGAGGGGAAGAAATGGTACGCGAAGCACAAGGAAAGCTAATACTTCCCCGAAGAACACATTGACAGGGAACCGTTGGCACAGGAGTTCCCCAGGATTGTCCATAGGATCGAGGCAGCCGGGCTGAATTTCATCTTTGAAAAGCCCAAGGAATGCAACTTGCACTTGATTCGGGAATTCTACGCCAACTGGAACCCGACTCTCAGAAGTCACACCATCAAGATAAGGGGGCAAATAGTCACTTTTGAGCCCCACCACCTTAATGCTATCTTAGGGGCACGGGACACAGACGCCCATGTGCTTCAAAAGTTGAATATCACTCCACCATATGCGGACATTAGACGCACTTTGTGTGGAACCCGGTCGACAGCTCGGTGGAGAAGGCATAAGGAGAGGGGCTACCATCAGACCTTGCCCTACTCACAGATGAACAGGGACGCCAGGATATGGCTGAAGATTGTTTGTTCCTGCCTAATCTGGGGGTGCATATGACAGATGTAACTCGGGATCGCGTATGCTTGGTATACGCCCTGATGAAAGGGCTGGAGATCAACGTGGGGGCGGTGATTATCTCCGCCATGAAGAGAGCCCATTTGCATCATGGGCACCGGTACGGGTTTGGTGGATTAATCACCACATTCCTGAGGGGCCTGGATATTAAGGAGGAGGCCTTTGACTACATCCCGCAGATGGAGCGGCGGGCCTTAGATGTCACCAAAACTAAGGCACCCGACACCACTCGTGGGCCAGTTCTAACACTAGCCGAGAGATATGCTCGGGATGATCAGTACATGGCTCACATGTATGGGATGCAGATGCTCCAGCTGCGAATAGGTGGGAGGCCGGCAACAGAAGAGGAGCTGTGGCAGCTCGAGCTAGACTACCCTTTTGGCGAAAATGTCAGGGCTCTATGCGAGTGGGGCCAGCTTTTGTGGAGCCCACGGATGATGATGTCCCCACAGATGAGGAGACACGTTGTGAGGACTCCGATATGGAGTCTGCTGATGATGATGGGGGTGATTCAGACATGGGAGACAAGGCAGCATCACCTGATGAAGAAGTGGAATACTTTGATTGATCAGGGAGTTTCACCACCCACTCTTGTGCAATGCTAATTTTTGAGAACACTGGGGACTGTGTTCGATTTAAGTGTGGGGTGGGCAAAGTTAGGTGTTGGTTGCTGTTGTTTTTAATGTATGTTTCTGTTCTGTTGTCGTGTGTGTGATAAAATTGTGACCCTGTGATTGTGATGGGTATGTTTTGTATTGTAATTAATGTGAAGCTATTGTGTGCTGTTGAATGTTGTTAGCTGGCTTTGTACATATTTTTGTTTTATCGAAATGATTGATATTTTCAAAAAAAAATTCATGAATTTTTAAATTTTTGGGTTTCTCGACGTTTGTTTTTGGCTCTTTTACCTAGAATAGTCCCATTGAACCGAAGTCTTAGTTAGTGACCGTTCCTTATGATGGATGGATGATGACCGTCTTAAGGGAAATGTAGTCGTTAGGAGTAGATTTTTTTCATTTATTTTTCAATTTTTTTTCTTTTGTGGGTTGCATCCCAAAACCTGTAGTTACTTTATAGTTGCGGAATTCGGGTTGCGTGTTGTACATGATATTTGAAATGCAAAGGTGATTCGTATGAAAGCATGAAACTGTGTAAATATGTTGAGATCCCTAGGCCATAGAGTCAATTCAGTGTGATTGAGGCTTAATGTTTGAATTCTTGTATTTAGCTGGTTGAAGAGTCTGTGAATACGTCTTGAATTGAGCATGTGCAATAAGTGTATGGTGAGGTTTTGGTTATTCCATGCTATTGTGAAGTGTCTATAACTTTCCTGGTGTGTGTACGAAATGAAATGAAGGACGTGTATTGTAGAAAAGGATGTAGGCATTTCTTTGTCTTAACCAAAAGTTTCTCTTTTTCATTATTGTCTCCACCTTGAATGTACAGCCTAGTTAGCCCATTGAGCCTTTAGCCTATTATTTTTCTTTTGTCAAAAATGTGTAAACCGAGCTTAACCCCTTATTTTCATTATCCGTGAATTTGATCCAAAACTCTTAAGCGCTTAAGACAAGAAAATAATTTTCCCAAAGTGTCAAAGAGTGAGAATGGTGAAAACAAAAGTAAAGCAGAGTGATGAAAGGAAAGAAAAGGTTGAAGGTGCACTCATTATAAATTAAATATAATGAAGATGTATGAATAATCTTTGTTATTGAGTCAAGTGTGCTCAAAGATATGGGTCAAAATAAAGACAGACTTCAAGAATGGGAGGATGAAGGAAGAAAAAATGCCCATGAGGTTGATGGGATGTTTTGGAAAAGCGCTTAAGGATGCTAGTGGCTATTATTGGTTAGCCCAATATTTACTAGTTCCATAGCTTACATTACAACCTGTTAAGTCCTACGCGATCTTACATCACATTTCCTTATATTAGTGGAGTAATACACCTAAGGCAAGCCTATGGTTCATGACATGATGCATGTGAATTCTTTTGGGAGAGAGAGAGAAATTGTGTTTATATGCCCCTGCATGTAATCTTTTGAGTTCATGTGATTAAAAAGGGGAAAATTCTCTTATGTTGTGAGGGCACATGCTTGATGAGAGATTAAATTTCGTGTCGGATATCTTGATCAGCTGGTTTGCATGAGTTTGCCAATATCGAGAGTCGATTCTTGAGTCTAGGAGGTCTTAATGTGTTGAAGGTCATCGTATTGATAGGACCATGCGTGTTTTCTTGATGATTTGCTGTATTAAATAATCGGTATGACTGTAGCTTGAATTGTCGAACCAAAGTAGCCAGGATGGGGTGTCAATTGCATGAGGTGTAAGATTGTTGTTCGGGGACGAACAAGGATTTAAGTGTGGGTTAAGTGATATTGGGCAAATTTATATGCCCAAGTGATACTCAAATGTGTCATTTTTACCTTGTTTATCTATCGATGTTTATACATTCTCATGTGATTTGTAATAAAATGTGAATTTATGCTAACCAACATGATTAGCGTTGTTTTGCAGGTGAAATATAATTTTGGGAAGCTAAAATGCATGTTGGGAGAGATCGGTGTTGGACTCGGACGCTAGCAAGGGAAAAAGCACCTGAAGGCACAAATTAAAGGGGCTTCGTGATGGAGTCGTGTCACGCTGCCATCGCGGATGCCTTCTGCCTGGATATGGAATTTTTGCCAAATTCCAGTGAAGGTGCGCGATGGGGCCGTGGCACGTTGACCTAGCCCCGCGTTACACGCCGTTCCATGTTGGGCCTTAATACCTGGACAACCAAATTCCAGTAAGGGTCCGCGTCAATGGCGTGTCACGGAGGCAGTGCTCCGCGATGCACTTTGTGACACGTTGCTTGTTATTCCGTGAAAAATTCCCACTAGTATAAATAGAACACTTAGGTTTATTTTTAATAATTCTGACTTGGTGTAGCAAGAACGTGGGTTACAGGCAGTTAAGGGGACGAAAATCTCAGGGTTTTTCTCTATCTCCTTCTTCTTGAATTCAATTTCTTGTATGATTAACACTCATTTAACGATGTTTAATCCACAAATGAGTGGCTAAATCCTCTTCTTGTTGAGGTTAAGAACAATTGTATTGAAATGTAGTTATTGATCAATTGGTTTTTCATCTTTTCTTCCATGGTTGTTCTATTGATTCTTGTTCTTACTGCATTAATGTGTGGCCAATGTTAATGTATATCTAAAAAGTCCGGTTTCACTCGAGAGAGCAAGAAACTGGAAAGTTGTGAATTGATAGGATATGATCTTTTCTTAGTTTGGGAAAATTGAGAATTGATTTACCTTCAGGATAGAAATATACCTGAAAGTCGTATTAGTCAATTAAGGAATCGGTTTTGTATGGCTAGAACATGAATTTCGTTTTATCACAGAAATGTAGGTGGACGGTTCATGATTCTTAAGTTGGGTTAAATACGAGACTTTTAATCCATTGGCAATAATTCTTGACTAGCAACCGGAGGAAAGATTAGCCAAATTGTATCGATAATTTGTTTCTTTACATGTTCATTTAACCTCAGCATGCTCATATTCATAGTTCAGACTCAAATTATATATATTCATTTTAGACTTAGCATAAAATTAGAAACCAAAATATCAAACTCCTCTTCACACTGTTGTCTGCATTTTTAGAGTTAAAGTATAGTGACACTTGAGTATTTTGTTACCCTAGCCCAGTCCCTGTGGGATCGATACTTGGCTTACTTAAGCCACTTTACTACTTGTTCGACCACGTGCACTTGCGTGTAGCTATATACCTAAAAGCACTGAACAACCGCTGTCAACTTGAGGTCGCGAGTTGGATAGTTCTTTTCATGGACTTTCAATTGCCTAGAAGCATAGGCTATAACCTTACCGTGTTGCATTAATACACAACCAAGGTCTATCCTCACGGTGTCATAATATACCAAAAACCCATTGGTACCCTCAGGCAGAGTCAACACAGGTGCTGAGGTGACTCCGGTCTTCAACTCTTGGAAGCTCTTCTCACAGGCCTCTGGTCATTGCAAATTCATTTTCTTCTGGGTCAACTTAGTCAACAGTGCGACAATGGATGAAAACCCTTCAACAAACCTCTTGTAGTAACTAGCTAAGCCCAAGAAAGTTTTGATATCCGAAGGTATCACTGGTCTAGGCCAATTCTTCACTGCTTCTTTCTTTTGAGAGTCCACCTGTACACCCTCACTTGACATCACATGACCTAAAAATGCTACTGAGTTTAACCAAAACTCGCACTTTCTGAATTTAGTATACTAATGGCGGTCCTTAAGAGTTTGTAGCACCACCTTCAAATGAGCGGCATGCTCCTCCTCTCTCCAAGAGTATATGAGAATGTCATCTATGAACACAATCACGAACATGTCCAACTACGGCTTGAACACCCTGTTCATCAAATTCATAAGGAGCATTAATTAGTCCAAAAGACTTAACTACAAACTCATAGTGACTATACCGAGTCCTGAAGGCTGTCTTCGGGATGTCACTCTCTCTAACCCTGAGCTGATGATATCCGGATCTGAGATCTATCTTTGAAAAACACTTGGCACCCTGAAGTTGGTCAAACAAGTCATCAATTCTAGGGAGGGGATACCTGTTCTTGACTGTGACCATGTTCAACTGTCGATAATCAATACACATCTAAAAGTAAGCATCCTTCTTTCAGACAAAGAGAACTAGCGCAAACCACGGGGATTTGCTAGGTTTGATGAAACCGTTGTCTAAAAGATCCTTCAAATGCTCCTTCAACCCCTCCTTCAACTCCTTTAGCTCAGTTGGATCCATTCTGTAAGGAGGAATAGATATAGGATGCATATCGGGAAAAAGGTTAATAGCAAAGTCAATCTCCCGCTCGAGAGGAATTCCCGATAGATCGTCTAGGAACACTTCTGGATATTCTCACACTACAGGAACTAACTGGATAGTCGGGGTTTCAGAGATAGAATCCTTAACCCTAACTAGATGGTACAAGCAACCTTTAGAGATCATCTTTCTAGCCTTAAGGTAGGAAATGAAACGACCTACAGGCACAACTGAACTACCCTTCCACTCTTGGACTGGCTCACCCAGAAATCGAAACTCTACCACACGGGTTCTACAATTTACTGAGGCATACCATGCATATAGCCAATCAATGCCAAAGATAACATCAAATTGTCATGGATAGCTCTACTAAATCTACTGAGGTGAATTTTTGAAGGATTGTTACAGGGAAATATATGTATACTCGTCGAGCTATAACTGAATCACCAACTGGAGTAGAGATTGAGAAGGGTTCTGATAGGATTTCGGTACTGACTCCAAAACTACTAGCAACATAGGGTGTCATAAAAGATAAAGTAACCCCTTGATCTAACAATGCATATACATCAAGGTGGAATACTCGTAACATACCAATGACTACATCTGGAGAGGCATCCTGCTCCAGACGAGATACGAGGGCATAGGATATGTTTTGGAACTGACCACCACCTGCACTAGTGGATGCACCCTGCTGAGCTGAGCGTGTTGGTGGGGCTGCTAAACTAGTGGATGGGTCTCGACCTCTATCATGGCCCTGTCTAGCTGTTTTGAACAATCTCTGAGCATATGTCCGGGCTTTCCACACCCAAAACAAGCACCTGTACCTGCTAAGTACTGACCAGTGTGCCTCCTGCCACCCCTGTCACACCCTAGAATAATGGGCTCTATAGATCTACTCCCCTAAACTCAAGTGCCTAACGTTCATCCCCTCTAGCGCCTACATCTGGATGGCACACTTGCTGCTGATGGCACTGCGGCCAATGATCTCCGGTGGGATTGCTGATGATGCCCACCACCAGGCCTCTACAAGGAGAACCCAAAACTGTTAGTCTTGGCCCTCTTGGACTCTCTCTCCCACTCACTAACCTATACCGCCTCTATCTGTTGGGTGTACAGAAATAATTATGAGAAGTCCATATCCTGATGGAGCATAGCGATCCTGCAATCCTTGACCAAATGGTCTGCTATCCCATGTACGAATCTGCTCACCCGAGCCCTCTGATCAGCCACCATCTCTAATGCATATTTTGATAGGCGGGTGAACTCTAAAGCATACTCCTGGACCTTCATGTTGTTCTTCCTCAGGTACATAAATTCAGCTGCTTTGATCTCCCTCATCTCTGGGGGAAAGAACCGATCCAAGAATGCAGTATGAAACTCATCCCAGCCAATAGGATCCACTCCAACTGTTTTGCCATCCTTCCACTATTTGAACCAGATATGTGCAAACCCTTTCAACTGATAAGAGGATAGGTCTGTACACTCCTCTCCTATCACCCCCATATCTAGGTGATCTTCTGAATCTCATTAATAAACTCGTGTCGATCCCCATCCACCTTCGATCCGAGAAACTCCGGAGGGTTCATCCTAAGAAAGTCCCTGACTCTTTCCGCTGCCACATTCCCATTCTGGGGAATATGCACTACCGCCTGCTGGTTGACCTAGGCTGTCAACGCTTATGTCAACATCTGGATGGCTGCCTTAAAATCAGCATGGCCAACCTACTCGGGCACATTATCCTCGGGGGCTGGTGGGGCCTACTGGTGCACTCTCCATTTCTATTCTCATGGCCATTTCCATTTCCATTCCTTCTTCCATTAACTCGGCGAGAAGGCATGATTCTGCAAATGCGTATAACACGAGTTAGAAGAATAGAGAGACATTTAATCGCACGACATAGATCAAGAAAGAACGGAAGTTTCCTAAAACATTTCATAGCCTATTCATCATAAGTGTGGCGCACTTCACACCCATGAAAAAGTCTGTACTTAACATGGCTTTCAAACACTCTAGGACAATTCAAAAGCAAATACTCTGATACCATGTTTGTCACGATCTGAACATACGCCTGGATCGAGACACGGGACAAAGATCCCCGAGAGGCTCCAAGTTGACCCATGGCATGAACATAATAACTAAACTCAACATAAATAATTACAGAAACTCTGACATTTGAAATAGCAAAATTCTAAAAATCCAATAACATCTAAACAAAAAGAAAACATAATACTGATTAGAAACTAAATACATGCTATGTCTGACAAGCCTCTAAAACCTGACGAGTTGATGGGACATGACCCCAACTAACTCATTAGGATGAAATTGAAGATATTGAATACAAGATGATAAAAATGTCTTCCAAGGATGAGGACTCACCAACCGGCTGAGTATGCTAGAACATTGAGAATCTGGCTAGCAGTGGGACTAAACCTGAATGTCTGAGTTTGTATCATAAAATGATACATCATAGAGTATGTGATCAGTATTTGGAATGTACTGAGTATGAAAGTTAAGTAAAACCACTAAGTACGTAAAACTGAATTCATGCATATCATAAAATATATTCAAGATATGATTCTGATAGTAAGGCTTACATGCTATTAGCTAAAAGCATGATTTAAGTATATCTGAATATCATAACTGAATCGAATGACACAAAACTAAAATTGATAATCATAAGTAAAATTGAAATTGGGTCAAACCTGCTGAAAATATAATATCATAACTGATGAACATGCATAACTTGAAATCATGAGGAACAATGGGAGACTCGTCATATAACCGACATTACCATGATAGAGCTTACGTGGTCTTGACTAGCACACTCAAGTGGGCAGAGCCGTCCATAGCCTTGTCAAGGCTAAGGGCGCTGCCATGATATTTATATCAAGCTGAAGGCCCTCGGAGGCAGGGAAAGCTCACAAGGGAGGTCCCAAATAATCTGAACATACCTACATTGGCACATAGTTCTGAGGCACAAGGTTGAATGAACCGTTAGCCTAGTTGGTGCTAGACACTACTCCCAAAACATGCATATGGTCTCCATCATTTTCAACGAAGTTGAACTATCATCTATTGAAGAAACTGAATCATAACATAATTATACCTAATCTAAAGACATAACATGAGGAGCCTTGGATCAACCATACCACAAGTTGAAAAGTGGGAGTCTAGACTCCAAAACCATGTGGTAAGCTAATAACATAAAATTAAAGTAAATCATGAAACATAATTTATCATATGGGCTTGACCAAACTTAAACATGCTTTGAAATAGACTTGATAGTCAAATACATGAATATAGACATGGGTAATTCGAAATCATACTTTCATCGTGAACACTTTATCATACTTGAAATATAGATCATAATCTCAAATCTTCATGAACTTTCTTAATAGGTCATCGTAATTAAGAGAATTTGAAATCATGAATTTGTAACTAAAATCATCATAAAACATGCCCATGAATCTTAAAAAAATATTAGAAACATGAATAGATTTCATCCATGATGGATACTTAGAAAATTGCACAAATTGGGTTAAAACCCCATAGATTCATCAACCTTGAGTTACATGAATTTAGAAGAGTATTTGGGCATGGAAGTGAAGGAATACTCCTATTCATAATCCTATATACCTGGGTACTTTGAATTCCACAACATCTCTTGAGAACCCAAGTGATTTGAGGAAGAACCTAAAGAATCCTCTAGCTTGCTCTTCAATAAACTCCTCGATCTTGCATGCATGGAATGGGGAGGTTTAGAATAGGTTAAGCACCCTTAAAACCATTCTAACTGGGCTAAAACGGTGTAGTTTAGGACTTAGGAGATTTGAAATTATGAAAACACCCTTACTAAAATGCAGGGAAAGTACACACTGCCAGTCACCATAAGGGACACCACGACTCGTGGTATACCTAACGGCTCTTGGTGACTCAGTTGTGAAGTATACACTACCCAAAGTTTCACACTTCAAATCCTGCTCCTGGCCAAGACCAAATCCATGAGTCGTGGAGTCACTTCACGACTTGTGACTGCCTTTCATGGCATCTCCGAGAACTTAAACCTTGAACCATAGACCATCTTGACCACGATTCTCTTAACAAATTGTTGCACTAACCGCAACTCGTTGATTCTATCGTGGTTACACCCTGACCATGAGTTCCTACCAATTCTTCCTTCACTTTGTAAGTCACTTAACGACTCATGAAGTCTCCTCATGGGTCACTGCGACTCGTCTTATGACCTAGTGTAAAATTTCTTATTTTCTCCATTTGAACCCACGGGTCTATTCTTAGGGCTTTAGGGGTATTACATTAGTAGCCAAATGGGGCGACGGTAGAGCCTCAACCACCTCTTTAGTAGATCCAATAGCCTGTCAACCTCAGCAAGGCACATTAGTTGGTGCGAATAGTGGACAGCATCAGGACTGCTTCTATTCCCTATCATCACGTCAAGATGGGGAAACTTTGCAGAGGTAGTCACAGGTATGTAATGAGCTTTTCATTCTGATCCTTGCATGTTGTTAGATGCATGAGTTTCACTATGAAGTATAAGATCCCTTTTTGCATCTTAGTATGAGATTTGTCCATGGATGGTATGAAATGGTTGTAATTATGAAGCCTTCAGTGATAGATCTAGAGGCGAATGGGAAGTCAAGAGTTAGTAATGTATCCTATCCTTGAGAAAGAATCCAAGAGACTTAGCATGATGACTTTAAGCTAAGAGGAAGATGATAAGTTGAAGGGCCAAGTCAAGTCTTGAATATTCAAATAGGAAGTTCCAAAAATAGTATCTATGGGATGTCGATCCATTCCTATTCTGGTGTCTTCCTCAGGTTTTTGTTATACCCCGGGAATCCAAGGATCAGGTACAGAAGTGAATCAAGAAAAAAATTGGAAAATATTGCAGCAGTTGCAGAACGGGTCAGTTAATGACTCGTGAGGAGGCCAAATGAGTCGTCAAGTGAGTCGTGGGGAAAGCCTGGGATGATGAGGGACTCAAGGTCCCCACGAGTGATGTAACGACTCGTGGTCAGACATCATGGGTCGTCATGTCAGTAGTGGGCTAGTCCTAGAGTAAGATAGTAAGGCTTATCTGGTATGTACTTAACGGATGGTACCTAACGAGCCGTCGTCAGTCCTAATGACCCGTTAGGAGGGCCGTTACCAAGACAATTGAATTTTCATGAATAATGAGGCAGTGTACTTGATGGGTGAACCAACGAATCATGTGCCCTGGCAACGAGTCGTCAGGTCGTCCATTAGGATCCCCTGACAGTTATTTCCTGCCAATTCATAAGGGCCTTCCCGTAATTTCCTACACTCCTAAGACCTAAACTACATCGTTTGAGGTTGGGACATGGTATTTTAAAGGGAAATCAACCATGATAAGTCTCATTTGGATATTGTAAGTGTATAGAGGAAGGAGGAAAGGGAAATTCAAGTGTCTTCTTCAAGATTCTTCAAGAGCATACCTAGGGTTTTCAAGGGAGTTGATAGTCTCAAAATTTCCAGGTATGTGGGGTTTTGAATGTGTAGTTTAGTCCCTACCCATTCCCAAATCTCCCTAATTCTATGCTTAGAGTTACCAAAATTTTATGGGTCTTATTCAAATTTCATGATTTCTTAAAATGTGAAATGAGCTTATAGTAGCATGTCGAATTTGTGGAAATTTTGGATTTTATTGGGCTGATTGTACTTGTTTATTCTATATTTCATGACATAAATCTCTAAAAGTATGGATACCCAATCATGGGGAATTATTTAGTGAATTTCATGGTCAAGATGATCCCGAACGCATGAACAAGTTTCTCTTACATTTTTAAGCATGTCTTCAAGTTTCAATTTCCCATGTTAGCATGATCATTTTTTTATGATTTTTAACATGTCAAGTATGTTTGACACTATGGGAAATGCCCGCATGTCTCTTATGAATTATACTACGATTTTGGCCGGCTCATGGGCCCAATTCCATGGCTAGTAATATAAATTCTCAAGTATGTCATGATTTCCACGTTTTCACAAGCCATTCATGTCATGTTATGAATGTTATGAGCACGTTGCATGTTTTGGGAGTTGTACTTAACAATGAGTAGGTTAGGGGCCTAGGTTACGCCCTGAATCTCAAAACTACGTGCCACCATAGGATTATGTTTGGGAACTCCTCAATGACTGTCCCCCATGCCCTATAGGCCTTCATGAGTGATATCACGCCTTTCATGGTTTATACCCTTGGCAAGGTATCAACGTCCTACCAACTAGGCGCATAAGTCGGACTTCATGTGTGCTCATGTGGAGTATGTCGGTTATAGAAATCTCCCATTGTTCCTCATGGTTTTGAAATATGCATGATTATGTTCTTTTGGCTCAAGTTATGATTTATGAAATGTTTTCCCCGTATGTTATGACTTTGACGGGTTTATGAATAGTTTTTTTGAAATATTGAGCCTTACGATATACTTATGATTTTGGTTTTATGATCATGATGTCCCCACTCCTATATATTTTATGTTTTTAAGCATTGTTTTGCATACCTTAATAGTCAGTAATTTCTGAGTACTGACTCATATATTTTTAGGATCTAGTCATAGGCTCAGCATCGTCCCTAGTTCATGCTCAGTTTCGCTAAATCTCCAGTGGTGAGTCCTCATGATCTGAGGGCTTCATGTTCGAACTTGTTAAATTATCTTATGTTTTCAAACTATTTGGGTTAGTTGGGATCTTGTCCCTTCAACCCGTCTTTTATGATTAGAGGCTTTCAAACTTATGTGTAGTACTTTGTCGTTGATATATGTCTTTCGGTGTGTCATTCCTTAAAATTCATGATACGATTTTCAGTTAGTTTATCATTGTTAAGTTAAGTTTTCCACTGTATATGAATGAGTTTTGTGTTATGCTCATGCCATGGGTTGACTCGGGGTCCCTCAGGACTCGTTGTCCCGTGTCTATGATTCGAGTGTACTCTCGGGTCGTGACAAACTTGGTATCAGAGCAATAGGTTTAGATGTGTCCTAGGGAGTCTGAAAGCCGTATTAGGTAGAGTCTTTTTTCATGGGTGTGAAGTGCGCCACACTTATGACGAAGAGGCTACTGAACGTTTTAGGAAATGTTTCCTTCTTTCATGATCTATCTCGTGCGGTCCAAATCTCTCCCTCTTTCTAATTTGTGCATTTCGCGATTGCAAAAACTTATGGCTCCTAGAAGGATAATCATAAGGAGGAACAAAAATGACGAAGGCCGCGGGGGTGATAATGATGATGGGCATCAGCAAGCCCCACCTGTTCAGGAGCCTAAGCACCCGAGCCAACTACCCATGCCGAGTTTCGGGTGGCTATTCAAATGCTAGCGCATGCCCTAACTGCCCAGGTCAACCAACAGGCTGTTGCGCCTATTCCTCAGAACGACAATGCAGCGGCGACCCAAATCAAAGACTTTCTGAGGATGAACGATCCCGAGTTAACAGGGGCAAAGGTGGACGAGGATCCATACAAGTTCATCGAAGGGATTTTGAAGGTCACTCAGGTCATGGGAGTGACAAGTGAGGAATATGTTGATTTGGCCTCTTATCAGCTAAAGGAGGTCGCTTACATTTGGTTCAAGCAATGGAGGGATAGCAGGGCAACGAGCGCAGTCCCTATCAGCTGGGATGAGTTTCACATAGCCTTTCTTGACAGGTTCTTCCCTCTGGAGATAAGGGAACTGAAAGCTACTGAGTTTATCAACCTTAAGCAAGGAAAGATGACGGTGCTGGAATATTCACTTGACTTCACTCATCTATCAAAATATGACCAGAAGTTAGTGATGGACCAAAGGGCGCGAGTGAGCAAGTTCGTGCAAGGAGTAGCTGAGTATCTGAACAAAGACTGTAGAACAACCATGATATATCAGGATATGGACTACCCACAGATAGTCCTTTATGCTCAGTAGAAGAAAGAAGATCATACGAGGCAGAGAGAGGGCAAGAGGGCCAAAACTGATAGCCATAGGTTCTCCCAGCCTAAGCCAAGGGGTGAATTTCACCAGCAGTCCAAACATAGGTCCACTACACTAGCACCATCTTCAGCCAGTACTCCATCCAGGCCACTGGACGGTCAGAGGAGCAGGGCCTCAGGTTCGAGGAGTCAAAACAGCATGCGCACAGATCGCACATTCCCATCTTGTGCTACATGTGGCAAGAACCACCCAGGGAAATGTTTGGTGGGCTCAGACGCTTGTTTCGGGTGTGGCGAACCCGGACATAGACTTAGGGTTGCCCTGTAGCTAGGTCAGGGGGTAGTGGAGCCCGCACTTCAGCCATCCCAGTAGCATGTCAGACTCAGCAGGGTGCTCCAACTGGCTCAGCTGGCGACCAATGCTAAAATCGATTTTATGCACTAGGCTCTCGACAAGAGCAGGAGACTTCTCCCAATGTGGTTAAGGGTATGTTGTGAGTTTATTATATTAATGCTTATGCTTTATTATATCTGGGTTGCCACATTATCATTTGTGACACCTTACATTGCTAGTTACTTTGGAGTCAGTCCTGAAATCTTGTCCGAACCATTTTCTGTCTCTACCCCGATTGGTGATTCAGTCGTAGCGAGGCGGGTATATAGAGGTTTCCCTATTACAGTATTACATAAGGTTACCTCCGCAGACTTAGTAGAATTGGCTATGACTGATTTTGACATCATCTTAGGCATGGATTGGTTGTTTGTATGTTATGCTTCTGTTAATTGTAGAACTCGGGCGGAGGAGTTTCGATTTCCCGGTGAACCGGTTTTAGAATAGAGGGGTGATTCAACGGTGCCTGTAGGTCACTTTATCTCCTATATCAAGGTTAGAAAGATGATTCCCAAAGGTTGTATTTATCACTTGGTTAGGATTAAGGATGTCACGTCTGAGACCCCGTCCATTCAGTCAGTCCCTGTGGTATGTGCATATCCTGAGGTATTTCCAAATGATTTAATAGGTATTCCTCCCCAGAGGGATATCAATTTTGAAATTGATCTATTGCTTGACACGCAACCCATATCAATCCCTCCCTACCGCATGGCCCCAGCAGAACTAAAAGAGTTAAACGAGCAATTGAAGGATTTGCTAGATAAGGGATTCATTAGATCGAGTAAGTTCCTATGGGTGCCCCAGTGTTGTTCGTCCAGAAGAAATATGGTTCCCTGTGGATGTGTATTGACTATAGACAGTTGAACAAGGTCACCATCAAGAATAGATACCCTTTACCCCAGATCAATGACTTATTCGACCAGCTTCAGGGTGTCAAATATTTCTCCAAGATAGATCTCAGGTCTGGGCATTACTAGCTCAGAGTTTGGGAGAACGACATTCCAAAGACTGCTTTTAGAACCTAGTATGGCCATTATGAATTTGTTGTTATGTCTTTTGGACTAACCAATGCCCCTGCAGATTTTGTGGATTTGATGAATAGGGTATTTAAGGCATACTTGGATATGTTCGTGATCGTGTGCATTGATGACATATTAATATACTCTCGGAGTGAGAAGGAGCATGCTGCAGACCTGAGGGTAGTACTCCAGACCCTGAAAGATAACCAGCTATATGCCAAGTTCAGCAAATGTAAATTTTGGCTGAAATCAGTTACATTCTTGGGGCATGTAGTGTCAAGCGAAGGTATAAGGGTGGACTCCCATAAAATAGAGGAAGTAAAGAACTGGCCCAGATTGGTAAACCCTTCTGAGATCAGGAGCTTTTTGGGCTTAGCGGGTTACTATCGGAGGTTCGTGGAAGGTTTCTCATCCATTGCATCCCCATTGATGAGATTGACTCAGAAGAAGGTAAAGTTCCAATGGTCGGAGGCTTGTGAGAAGAGCTTCCAGGAATTATAGGCCAGACTCACTTCAGCATCGATGTTGACTTTACCAGAGGGTACCGATGGCTTCGTTGTATATTATGATGCTTCAAGGGTCATAATGGAATGTGTATTGATGATGCACGGGAAAGTGGTGGCATATGCTTCCAGGTAGTTACAAACTCACGAGAAGAATTAACCAACCCATGATCTTGAGTTGGCCGTAGTGGTATTTCCTTTGAAGATATGGCAACACTACTTGTATGGGGTTCATGCAGATGTTTCCACATACCATAAGAGTTTATAATATGTGTTGACACAGAAGGAACTAAATGTTCGGTAAGAAAGGTGGTTGGAGCTACTCAAGGACTATGACATGAGTGTCCTTTACCACCCGGGTAAGGCCAACATGGTAGCAGACGCCCTTAGTAGTCTTTCTATGGGAAGTGTATCACATGTGAGTGAAGAAAGGAAGGAGCTGGTAAAGGAGGTACATCGACTTCCACGATTGGGAGTTGGACTAGTTGGCTCAACCGATGGTGGGGTAGTAGTTCAGAACAGGTCAGAGTCATCCTTGGTAACAGAGGTGAAGGCTAAGCAAGATGAAGACCCAATATTTGTAAAGTTGAAAGAAGCTATTCAAAATCAGAAGGTAGAAGTCTTCTTAAAGGGGGGAGATGGTGTACTTCAGTACCAGGGTCGCTTTTGTGTCCCAAACGTAGGTAATTTGAGAAGCCGGATGTTGCATGAGGCTCACGGGTCTATATATTCTATACATCCAGGTGCCACCAAAATGTATAATGCCTTGCGGGAAATCTACTGGTGGAATAGCATGAAGCGAGATATTGCAGAATTTGTAGCCAAATGCAGAATTGCCAAACAAGATATCAGTATTCCTACTTGGAAGTGGGAAGAAATCAATATGGACTTTGTAACAGGTTTTCCCCCGCACTCGTAGATAGTATGACTCCATCTGGATTGTGTGGACATGTTGACCAAGGCTGCTCATTTCCTACCGGTCAAAACCACCAATTTAGCAGAAGATTATGCAAACTTGTACATCTGGGAGTTGGTTAGGTTGCATGGAGTTCCCTTGTCCATTATATCAGATAGAGGTACACAGTTCACCTCTCAGTTCTAGAGGTCTTTTCAAAAGGGACTTGGTACTCAAGTCAAGCTTAGCACGACATTTCATCTGCAAACCGATGGGCAGGAGGAGCGAACTATCCAGACTCATAAGGACATGTTAATAGCTTGTGTTATTGACTTTAGGGGTAGTTGGGATGAGCATTTTCCCCTTATTGAGTTCGCCTACAACAACAGCTACCACTCCAACATACAAATGGCACCGTTCGAGGCCCTTTATGGGAGAAGGTGTAGATCACCCACTGGGTGGTTTGAAGTTGGTGATGCTTTGTTAGTGGGGCCACATTCCGCTCATGAGGCCATAGAGAAGGTTCAGCTAATAAGAGAAATGCTGAAAATGGCTCAAAGTCACCAAAAGTCTTATGCAAATGTGAGGAGAAGGGAGCTTGAGTTCGAGGTCGATGATTGGGTATTTCTGAAGGTATCTCCCATGAAGGGAGTAATGAGATACGGAAAGAAAGGGAAGCTCAATCCCCGCTGTATTGGCCCATACAGGATTATGAGGTGAGTGGGTAAAGTAGCCTATGAGTTAGATTTACCCTCAGATTTGGCTTCAGTTCATTCCGTATTTCACGTATCTCTCTTAAAAAAGTGCTTGGGATACCCAGCATTAGTGGTTCCGGTGGAAAGTGTTGGTGTGAAGGATAGTCTCAATTATGAGGAAATTCCTGTTGAAATCTTGGATCGTCAGGTCCGGAAACTGAGGAACAAGGAACTAGCCTCAGTAAAGGTGTTATGGAGAAATCAGCATGTCGAGGGAGCGACGTGGGAGGTCGAAGAAGATATGATGGCTAAATACCCCCATTTGTTCCCTATCGGCTCAGTTTCAGTTTGAGGAATCAAATTTTTTCCCTAAACCTCTATTAAATATTTCATGTTCTATTCATTCGTATAAGTTTGTTTTATGATATGATATATGTATGTGATGTCTGAACTCAGACCAGCTATGTGGTTCTCTTCGGGGTTAGTTGTTCCGTCAGTTTTTGGCTTGAATGTCAATGATTAGAATCTATATATAGTGATTGTTTGTTTCTGAGTTTTCTGCTTGTTGGTAACATTCAATGATGAATGTTCACAAGGGGGAGATATTGTTATACCCGAGGAGTCTAAGGATCAGGTCCGGAAGTGAATCAAGAGAAAAACTAGAAAATGTTGCAGCAGTTGTAGAACGGGTCACTTAACGACTCGTGAGGAGGCCAAATGATTCATCAAGTGACTAGTGGGGAAAGCCTAGGATGAAGAGGGACTCGGGGTCCCCATGGACGATGTAACGACTCGTGCTCAGACACCACAAGTCGTCATGTCAGTCGTGGGGTAGTCCTAGAGTAAGATAGTAAGGCTTATCCCGTGTACTTAACAGATGGTACCTAACAAGACATCATCAGTCCTAACAACCCGTTAGGAGGGCCGTTACAAAGTCAATTTAATTTTCATGAACAATGAGGCAGTGTACTTGACGGGTGAACCAATGAATCGTATGCCCTGACAACGAGTCGTCAGGTCGTCCGTTAGGACCCCTGATAGTTATTTCCTGCAAATTAGTAAGGGCCTTCTCGTAATTTCCTACACTCCTAAGACCTAAACTATGTCGTTTTAAGGTCGGGACATGGTATTTTAAAGGGAAATCAACCATGATAAGCCTCATTTGGATATTGTAAGTGTATAGAGGAAGGAGGAAAGGGAAATTCAAGTCTCTTCTTCAAGATTCTTCAAGAACATACCTAGGGTTTTCAAGGGAGTTGATAGTCTCAAAATTTTGAGGTATGTGGGGTTTTGAATGGGTAGTTTATTCCCTACCCATTCCCAATTTCTCCCTAATTCTATGCTTAGAGTTACCAAAATTTTATGGGTCTTATTCAAATTTCATGATTTCTTAAAATGTGAAATGAGCTTATAGTAGCATGTCGAATTTGTGGAAATTTTGGACTTTATTGGTCTGATTTTACTTGTTTATTCTATATTTCATGACATAAATCTCTAAAAGTATGGATGCCCAATCATGGGGAATTATTTAGTGAATTTCATGGTCAAGATGCTCCTGAACGCATGAACAAGTTTCTCTTAAATTTTTAAGCATGTCTTCAAGTTTCAATTTCTCATGCTAGCATGATCGTTTTCTTATGATTTTAAACATGTCAAGTATGTTTGAAACTATGGGCAATGCCCGCATGTCGCTTATGAATTATACCACGATTTTGGCTGACTCATAGGCCCAATTCCATGGCTAGTAATATAAATTCTCAAGTATGTCATGATTTCCACGTTTTCACAAGCCATGCATGTCATGTTATGAATGTTATGAGCGCGTTTCATTTTTTGGGAGTAGTACTTAACAATGAGTAGGTTAGGGGCCTAGGTTACGCCCCGAATCTCAAAACTACGTGCCACCGTAGGATTATGTTTGGGAACTCCTCAATGACTGTCCCCCATGCCCTACGGGCCTTCATGAGTGATATCACACCTTTCATGGTTTATACCCTTGGAAAGGTATCAACGGCCTCCCGACTAGGCGTACAAGTCGAACTTCATATGTGCTCATGTGGAGTATATCGGTTATAGAAATCTCCCATTGTTCCTCATGGTTTTGAAATTTGCATGATTATGTTCTTTTGGCTCAAGTTATGATTTATGAAATGTTTTCCCCGTATGTTATGACTTTGACGGGTTTATGAATATATTTTTTGAAATATTGAGCCTTACGATATACTTATGGTTTTGGTTTTATGATCATGATGTCCCCACTCCTATAACATTTATGTTTTTAAGCATTTTTTTGCATACCTTACATACTCAGTACTTTTCGAGTACTGACCCATATATTTTCAGGATTTGGTTTGCAGGATCAGCATCGTTCCTAGTTCGTGGTCAGTTCCACTAAATCTCGAGTGGTGAGTACTCATGATCCGAGGGCTTCATGTTTGGACTTGTTAAATTATCTTATGTTTTTGGACTGTTTGGGTTAGTTGGGGTCTTGTCCCTTCAACCCTTCTTTTATGATTAGAGGCTTTCAGACTTATTGTAGTACTTTGTCGTTGATAAATGTCTTTCGGTTTATCGTTTCTTAAAATTCATGATACGATTTTTAGTTAGTTTATGATTGTTAAGTTAATTTTCACTGTATATGTATGAGTTAGTGTTATGCTCATGCCATGGGTTGACTCAGGGTCCCTCGGGACTCCTTGTGCCATGTTAAGATTTGGGTGTACTCTCGGGTCGTGACAGTTTTAGGCAACATTACACTCTACTCATGCCTATGTTTAGATTTCCAGAATGATAGGTCACCACTTTAGACAGTGATCCCAGTCTTACTCTCAGTCATATCAGTTATCATGTCAGCTATTTAGATATCAGAAAGTAGTTTCGGGATTTATAACTCCATCCTTACCAGCTTAGTTCCAGTTTGAGGAAATAGTTCCTCCTTACTACTATACTCAGTTTCATGTCAGCTTCATCTCCTTCAGTTCTTCTCATGTCTCAGCATGCATGTATAATCCATGAATTCAGTTCAGTCACGTATTTCATGTCCAGAGTTAGTCACTCCGTTAGTTTTCTATTATGGCTATTCAGTTTGGGATTGCAGTTCCTTCCCTATCCTTCCAGTATGCTTGATCTTTATTTGAGGATGAATATTCCCAAGGGGGAGATAATGTAACACCCCAAAATTTTCTAAGATTAGATCCTAGATATATAGTAGAAAACCAAAAAAAACAGACAAAAATCCCACAGTACGAGTAATATCACGACTCATGGTGAGTAACCACGGATCGTTACTTGACCAATAGGGAGAAAAAGATGTTTTAGGGTTTCAGATACCACGAGTCAAGGGCCGACTAGTGGTAGGGTGGTACGGTTCATAGTATGGAATCGTAAAATGAGGTTCAGGGAAGTGTTCAGGATTTGTTTTAAAGACCTCAAGCCTTAGTACAACTTGTAGGGAGGTGGTACGAGTCGTAGTATTTTTCCGTGATTAGAGAATGACCAATATGGATTTGCATGTACAAGCATCAAGTGACAGATCGTAGGATCATGGTATAGTTCATACCATTTATCCATAAGAAGAGATATTGTAATGCCCCAAACTTTCTGGCTAAGTTTGAAATCATTTTAGATATGTGGATAGACCTGAACCCAATGAATTTCATGGAGACTAAGTGTTCAGATGAATTCCTAAGTGTTAGAAGTGCATTATATACAAATTAATAACCTAAGGAACCTCTAACATAAAGTTGAGTAGAGAGCTTTCCTACCAATTGAGTTTTTCATATAATCTTTTACTAGGGTCAACTTTAAATGATCATAACTCTAATTTTGTGAAGCTTTTTGGGTGATCCATCATATAAACTTTAAGCTCTTTGAGTTTTCTTTTCAATGCATCTGGACTTATATCAATCGGAGTTCGGAGTAAAAAGTTATGGCCAGTTTACTGAAGTACTATCAGGTTTGATGGACAGGACTAGACAGTCACCATGAATCATCGTACGACTTATGGGATGTAGGTATGACTCAAACCAAGCACCCACAGCAAGAGTTTCAGCAAGCTGTTAAGCCACCCAGAAGCCATGAATGTCATACCACGACCCGTGGTATCTTACTCGTAGCATTGGATGGATAAATTCTTAAGAATGTTTTACCAGGGGTATTTTTGTAATTTTTAATGCTTTTAACTCCTAAAATAGGTCATTTTAGGCTTTCTATAGGACGAATTAAAGGTATTTTCCAATCCCAATCCCTCATTCTACTCAAAATCATTCGTAATTCATCTTCTCTCTTCTTCTCTCAAGGCTCAAGAACTAGGGTTTTCTCTCCAAGGTGCAGCAAGCTTCATGATCTTTAGGGGGATCCTTCAACCAGGTTTGTGGTACTTCAACAAGGATTCCTTTTACCCTTGTGTCCTAACTATGTTATTTTCATAAACCCTAGAATCCTTAAATTCTAGAAAGCATGTCCTAAGGTTTCAATTCTACGTATGAATTCTCTTATGTTAGTCATGTCTTTCAAGCTTCACATGGTCAATAACCATGTATGCACATGATTTCCTTCCTCAAAATTCATGATTTATGTGTATGATGTGATAAATAGCATGATTTCTAAGACTCAACCATGATTTAGCAGTGTTTTCGAAAATATGATCCGTTTGAAATAAATGATTCTTAATGTGTTGTGGATTTACAACACTTTCGACGCGTAAAATTGAGGAAATAAGCATGGAATTAAGTGTGTTTATATGGATATGAGGCACTTTTACTTTTTTCAGGGAAAATAGACGTTGGAGTTGAATTGTGCAAAAGATGGAGAAAATTACAGAAAAGTTGCTATGTACGGACCTCAGTATGAGCCGTACATCCCAGCACGAGCCGTATTGAGAGTCATGGAAAGTTATAGGATAAAAGTGTCGAGGAAAAGGAAACTTATGGCTCATGGTATGAGTCATACCATCCTGGTACGAGCCATACCATAGCAGTCATAAAAAACGTCAGAAGATTTGCACAGGCCAAGTCTCCTATTACTAGTAGCAACCACGAATCGTGAGATCTACCTAAGACCCATACCAAGGAGCCATGGAAAAGTTTAGAAGATGTGAAAACTGGCAATTCTCAAGGTACAAGAATGAGTCACGGGTCATAAAACTAAGGTACGAGTGGTACCAAGCCATTCGTGAAAAAATTCAGAAGATTGTGATTCTCAGTATCAAACCACAACTAATTGTACGAATCGTAGGTTCATGGTATGAGTTGTACCAGTTCCTAACACTTAATCAGATTCAGTAGATGCTAGCCAATGTACGAGTCAAAGTACAACTCATACAATCTTTTTATGGGTCGTAGGTGAAGTCGGCGGCGGTTCATTAGTTTTCCCTGTTTACTTAGGAAAAGGTTCTAAATATTTGTATAAATACTTTTTAGGTTATTTTCAGTCATAACAGGTCTGAGAACATGGAATACAATGAGAAAAATTATTGTTCACTTTCTATTCAAGTCTTGGAGATTTTCTTGCTTTGATTTTTTCACCGTTCTTGAATCATTCTTCATAAATTCTTGCAATAACCAAGTGGGTTTTCTTACAATCATCTTTGTAAGTATTAAATTATGTGTTTGTATGTGAATGCTTATAATAATCTTACAATCATGAGAGGTTAAAACCTCCATAATTAGGGTTGTGGGAACCATGGTGAATTAAAAAACTAGGGTTGCACAAAGAGATTCTAAACTAATGTTAAACTCTTGTATTGTATTCTCTTCATCTTTAATGTTTCTTAATGGAGTGCAGCATTAGGACTTGCCTGAATTTTTTACTTTCTTGAACCTACAGAAGTAGAGGATAGGAAAAGAGAATTACAATGAAGACTTAATCTTTATGGGTCATTGTATGACTTGAGCTGCAATTGAAAGATAGATAGTTTGGGACAAACTGATAACAGTGGAAGTGAAATCGCTCATGAGACCTAACCCGGTGCTTGAGTATAGTCATCCAATAGGGACGAATTAGTCGTTTGGATGAACCCTAGTTATCAAGTTCTACAACTAAGCATTAGGATAGATCACAAGTGTAAAACCCGAAGTAGTTATGAATCCATAGGGAGAACTTACCCTAGTTAATTGCATAATCTCGATAAACAACAATCAATTCTCAATATTGTCATATAATTGCTTTATAAAGCCCCCTTTTGGAGACAACACACTTAAAAGTTTAAATACTAGCGTTATTTTATATCTTGACCATATTCCCTATGGGATCGATCCCAACCTTTGTTGGGTTCTTTATTGACAACGTCTGCATCATATTTTATCAAGAGTGTGATTTAAGCACTATCAATTCTTCCCGTGATTTCAGTACATATGATTCACACTATGATTTGAGTCTATGATTTTCATGAATTCAGTATTATTAGCATGTTTATGGTTCTCTAGACTCTCAAGCTTCTTGCTAGTTAGAAAGAAGCCCTGATTAGTCTTAGAACATCAATTTTTAGCCCTTAATAACAACGTGTTTATGGTACTTTAGGCTCTCAGGATCCTTGTTAGATAAGGTGGTTCTAACTAGTCTTAGGACATCAACTTCAGATTTATTAGTTTACATGTATCCTTGTGTTTAGTTGGTAGTAGCACTTCATACCTAGAAGGCCAAGGTTCCAGTGCACCCAGGTCTTAGAACTACGTGTCGCCGTAGGATAAGGGATTCTCAATATTAGATAATGTTTCCCTTAGCTAGAGGAATAAGGGATTCTCGCTAGTAAGAGTGTCTCCCTCTCCTTAATAGACACATGCAAGGGTCGTTGTTAGTGGAGATTGCTTCCCTCAGTTCACGACTGATATCACGACAGTCATGGTTCTTACCCTTGGCAAGGTATGAACACCCTCCCAACCAGGGTTACAGGTCAGTCTCCATGAGGCTCACATTGGAGTTTGTCGGTTAATAGGCTCTCCCACATTACAATCTCAGTTTTAGTTCAGTATAGTTTATAATTTCAATTACATCTTCAATTTTTAGTGCATGCACATAACCCCTAAAAATCAGTTTCTCTTGTATTTTATTCATCTATTTTAAAACTAGCATATCATGTCAGTATCTATGCTTCTCAAATAGGGTCGTTGTACTTTACCTCAGTTATATATTCAGTTCAGCCTTTGCTCAGTTTACTAGCATATTTTTAGCTTCAGTTACTTTTCTCACATTCTTAGTACATTCAAAGTACTAACCGCATACTCTCTATGCTATATCATTTTATGATATAGATCGAGGTAGTCAGACTCACTCTCTAAGTGTCTGTAATGCTAATCTTAGGTGGTTGGCATGCTCTTCCTAATTTCTGGAGTATACTAGAATGTCGTCGATAAAACAATGACAAACATATAAAGTTACTGCTTGAAGACCCTGTTCATCAAATCCATGAACTTGTAGTGACCATACCGAGTTCTGAATGTTGTTTTTGGTATGTCACACTCTCTGACCCTTAGCTGATGGTACCTTGACTTAAGATCAATTTTGGAGAAACAACTTGCTCCCAGAAGTTGGTCAAGCAGGTTGTCAATTCTGGGTAGGGATACCTGTTCTTGACTGTGACCTTCTTCAGCTGACGGTAATCTATGCACATTTTGAGGGTACCATCTTTCTTACACATGAATAGTACTGGAGCACCCCAGGGAGAGATGTTCGGTCTGATAAAACCATTGTCAAGAATATATTTCAATTGCTCCTTCAACTCCTTAAGCTCAGCTGGATCCATTATGTAAGGAGGGATGGAGATGGACTGAGTATCTAGAAGGAGATCTATTCTGAAATCTATTTCTCGTTCAGGGGGAACTCCGGGAAGATCCTCCGCAAAAATATTTGGGAGCTTGCTGACCACTGGAACTGACTGGATAGTTGGGGTATCAGAGTTTGAATCCTTGACCCGAACTAGATGATAAATACATCCCTTGGAGATGCGTTTTTGGGCCTTAAGGTAGGAAATAAATCTACCCTTAGGAGCCGAACTGCTGCTCGTCCATTCTAACACTGGTTTATTTGGAAACTGGAACTCTACCACTCTAGTTCTGCAATTGACTGAGGCATAGCAGGAGTGTAACCAATCCATGTCGAGAATAAGGTCAAAGTCGACCATGTCTAACTCTATGAGATCAACTAGAATGACTTTATTCAGGACTGACACTAGGCAGTTTCACACCAGGCTGGCTCTAACTGACTCGCCAACTGAGGTGGAGACTGAGAATGGTTCTGAGAGGACCTCTGAACTGATATTGAACTGGACTACTATGTAGGGAGTCATGAATGAAAGAGTGGCTTATGGATATAGGAGGGCATACACGTCTAGATGAAAGAGACGTAACATACTTGTGACTACGTCAGGTGAGCTCTCCTGATCTTGACAGGAAGACAGAGCATAGAAATGATTTTGGCGATGACCGCCATCTGTACCTGATGTGTTGGCCTACTGGAGCTGATGATGTGGTAGATTGTGATCTCCCTTGCCCTGTTGATGGGCACTCCCTAAGCCGATGTCAAGGCTACCCACAACCAAATAGGCCTCTCGACCCTGAAGTCACTCCTCCGGGTGGTTCCTACCACACTTGGGATAAGCTGGATACTTGTTCCCAGTACTGTGGGCCTAAGACTGAGTGCCAGATGACCCACCCCTCATATCCTGGCGGGATATATCATGCCCCACTTTGGGAGGAATGATTGGCACCTGGTGCCCTACTAGGACCTGGACTACTAGACTAACTGAGCCTAAGCACTTCTGGTGCCAGGATGGCTCTAACTCTGGATTCAAGAAAACGACGGGCTATATAACGGTTGTAAACACAGCCTCCGGCCGACAAGGCCTATAGCCACCTGTAAGGATATAAACAGCTAACCAGAACAACCAACTACAAGGGATCCTATGGGGGTCGACAAGGCCACCATGCTGTCTAGTTATATCTGAGAAATGAAATCGAGCACTAAACTGATCTGTGACCGACAAGGCCACTAACTAACTGAATAAGGACCCACACGGCCATCACATAAAATCTGACCACAGGGGATATGATACGATCTACAAGCATTTAAGAATAATAAGATGGTTGGGATAGGGCCCCGGCCTACCCATACTATACAATCAAAAGGAGAGAAAACCTCTGTCTTTCAAGCTCCGGATGAAAGGAGCTGAAGGCTCTGTATCGCCTACTGGAACTATGAGGGATCTGCTCCTCGTCTGTCAGTACCTATAGGCAAGTAATGCAGTGCCCCATGACAGGCGTCAATACCACTGGTATTGAGTATGCAAAGCAACAACTGAAAATAACTGAATGTAAATAATGAAACTAATAGTAAATGGAGCAATAAGAAAGACAGACTGAAACTGACTGGAATAGTGGGTTCAGGACTAACCTTAACTATTCTGAAGAGAGTAGGAGTAATACCTGGTAACGTGGCGTCCTACTCTCTATCTAACCATAACTAAAATAACATGACATAACATAACACAACATAAACCTTACCTAGCCCCCATAAGCCAGAAGGTACAATCATCACAATCTATTTACCCTTACCCAGGTCATACCACATCACCTAGTAACTATAAGTAACCTGCCGATCCCCTGGGTATGCAACTTGGGCCCGTTGGGCCCCTGACTATAATTGTACTTGAGGTCACAGGACTCCTGAAATCAACACCCCGGGTGCAAGCGCTCGACGGGAGTGTATAAAGGCCAACCATGGTAAAATATGGGGAAAATGGCATCCCATCTTCGTCTGTAGCGGAAGGCATGCCACTCCGTAGAGTGACGTATCCTCGCCCTTTGGAAGATGAGTCGATACAACTATTAACCCTGGGGCGGTCACGGAAGCTAGGTAATCCAGCCCAAAATAATACAATCAAGTCTCGACTGATAGCAATGACTGCATATAATACATACTGAATTTGATAATAATAATATAATCTCTGACATCCTGTACTAAATCTCATATTAAAGCATGTTATGACATTTCTGAAATAATCTACTGAGACTTATGTTGTTTTACTAAGTTTCATGCTAAACACGATATAATATTTCTGACGTGCTTTACTAAGTTTCATACTGAGTATGCTATACTGTTTCTAAAATACTCTACTGGAATATATACTATTTTACTATACTGGGACAACTAACTTTCCGAAAGAAACTGGCTTTACATACCTCGACTGTCGGCTTTCTGATTAACTGGCGTAGCTCAGCTAATATTCAACTATTTCCCCAACTATGATCATATTCACGAAAAAATAGAAGTAACTTCATTATTATACTGGAAGAAGACAATACTTTAAGTCCATATACTGACTATTCTTCATTATCGAAGAACAGTGAAAAACTTGTAATTTCTCGGAAGTCTAGAAGGGAGAAATACTCACTTTAAGCCTGGGAGTGTATTAACACTAGTTTGGAGCAATTCCAATCACTTTGACTAGGCGGGATGACGATTCGCTGGGCGAATTTCGCGAAACTAACTCCGTAGAAATGCTCCCTACAGCCTTATACTTCGATACCCGAAGTTAATTTGAATTTGGACGGTGTTTGGCAGTGTAATCGGAAGAAAATTGTGTATTCTCTTCGTCCCTATCTCTACTAATCGCGTGGTATATATGGAGAATGATAATAATCTTAGGGTAAGGCCTATAGATATACTTGCAGCAAAATACATGGCAACGTGGCACGCTGGCCAACGCACCATTTTGGCTCCGTGACACATTGGCTAATGCATAGGTCCCAGCTCCGTGCCACTTTGCCCCTTTGGGCAGCGCGGTTCGGCCTCCTCTTGCAAAATTCCAACTTACCACTCATTTGGCCTTTCCCCGGGCCCTTTTCTCGCACGTATGACATTCTAAAACTCTTAACCAACATGTGAATAGGTCGACTAAATGTTAGAAACTTATGGGGTGTAACATCCTCCCCCTTAAGAACATTCGTCCTCGAATGTTAACTTCTGCTTGCAATTATCTTAACTTTCCACTATTTATTCTGGAGAAATTTTGGCAGAGTCTCCCCTGTAATATGGACTATCCGAAAATCCTGAAACACAGAAAAGTCCAATACAGGTACTCCACATGATACTATAGCATTTATTTCACAATAAACCGAAGTCAACTATCTCAAGTATACATGAGTATAATGCAACTCATAAAATAGCAATAACAGCATACCTCTGGCTGACTAAGTCTGGAATAACTAAGGATATCTGACTTTCATATCTTCTTCATCTTCCCAAGTCATCTCCTCTCGGTTCCTATTATGCCATAATACTTTGATAGAAGCAACATCTTTAGTTCTTAGTCTACGGATCTTTCGGTCTAGTATGGCTACTGGAACTTCTTCATAAGCTAACTCTTCTGTAACCTGAACATCTTGGACTGGGACAATTCTGGAGGGATCTCCTATGCACTTTCTCAGCATTGATACGTGGAAAACTGGGTGGACAGATTCTAATTCTGGAGGTAAATCCAATTCATATGCCACCTGGCCTATCCTTCTGCGAATTTGATAAGGCCCAACAAACCTCGGGATGAGCTTGCCTTTCTTTCCAAATCTCATCACACCCTTTATGGGCGAAACCTTCAGGAATACCCAGTCACCCACATTAAATTCCAAGTTTCTGCGCCGCACGTCAGCATAAGATATCTGGCGGCTCTGAGCAGTCAGTAGATGTTCCCTGATAAGCTTTACTTTCTCCTCTGACTGATGAATGATATCTGGCCCAATTAATGCTGATTCGCCTACCTCATAGCTGGAGATCTGCACTTCCGCCCATATAACGCTACATAAGGCGCCATCTGAATTGCTGAATGATAATTGTTATTATAGGCGAATTCAATAAGCGGTAGATGTTCATCCCAACTACCTCCAAAATCTAAAACACATGCTCGTAACATGTCCTCGAGCGTTTGGATGGTACGTTCTGCCTACCCATTTGTCTGAGGTTGAAAAGTTGTGCTCAGGTTAACCTGCGTCCCCAAGCCTCTCTGAAACGATTGCCAAAACCTAGCCATAAACTACGCCCCTCTGTCAGAAATAATTGACAATGGAACACCATGCAGCCTGACTATTTCTTTAAATATACAGCTTACCATAATCTTCGGCTGAAAAGGTAGCCCTTACTGGAAGAAAATGAGCTGATTTTGTCAACCTGTCAACAATTACCCAGATCGAATCATATCTATGCCTGGTGCGAGGTAATCTTGCTACAAAGTCCATGTTAACTGCTTCCTATTTCCATAGAGGCACAACTATATCCTGGGTCAGTCTGCCTAGTTTCTGATGTTCAGCTTTTACCTATTGGCAATTGGGACATCGTGCTACAAATTCTGCTATCCCCTTCTTCATTCCTAGCCACCAGTAGATTTCTTTTACATCGTGGTACATTTTCGTCGAACCTGGATGGAGAGAATAACGAGCATAGTGTACCTCACCCATAATTTGCTGGTGAAGCCCTGCAACATCTGGAACACAAAGGCGATCTTAATATCTCAACACTCCATCCTCGGTTACTTGAAAATCTGTCACCTCTCCTTGATGAACTTTGTTTCTGAGCTGAACCAGGCTAGGTTCTTCATACTACCGTTCCTTCACTTCCCCGACTAATGATGAAACTGCGGTGTTCTGGATTACTGCTCTATTGTCTCCTGTTTCTGCTATACGAACGACTAAATTGGCTAACTGATGTAATTCTCGATCCAACTCCCGCTGCTCGGGATGTAAGTATGACAAACTTCCCATAAATTTACTTCTAAGAGCGTCTGTTACCACATTGGCTCTCCCTGGGTGATATAAAATATTCACATCATACTCTTTCAACAGCTCTAACTAGCGACGCTACTGCAAATTCAACTCTTTTTGGGTAAAGATATACTGTAGGCTTTTATGATCAGTGAAAATATCCACGTGAACACCATACAAGTAATGTCTCCATATCTTCAAGTCATGAATTACTGCGGCTAATTCCAGGTCATGGGTAGGGTAGTTCTTTTCATGCTTCCTCAGCTGCCTGGAAGTATAGGTAATCACTCTACCATGCTACATCAAAACACATCCTAACCCAACATCCAAAGCATCAGAATAAACTGCATAACCCTCTGTTCCTTCTGGTACTGCTAATACTGGTGCTAACGTCAATCTGTCTTTCAATTCCTGGAAGCTCCGCTCATAAGCCTCAGTCCACTGGAATTTTGCTGCCTTCTGCGTCAGTTTGGTCAGAGGTGCTGCTAAAGTGGAAATCCTTCCACAAACCTTCTGTAGTACCCGGCTAATCCCAGGAAACTACGTACTTCGGTCGGAGTGGTAGGTCTGGGCCATGTTTTTACTGCTTCTATATTCTGTATCCACCTGTATACCAGCGCCTGACACGATATGACCCAAAAAGGATACTAAATTCAGCCAAAACTCATATTTAGAAAACTTGGCATATAGCTGGCGTTCTTTGAGAATTTGGAGCACTGTCCGTAGATGATCCTGGTGGTCTGCTTCTGAGCGAGAATACACTAGAATATCATTGATAAACACTATCATGAACAAGTCCAGGTACGGCCTGAAAATACTATTCATTAGGTCCATAAACACTGATGGAGCATTCGTCAGCCCAAAGGACATGACCAAGATTCAAAGTGGTCGTATCTGGTCCTGAAGGCAATCTTTGGAGTATCTCTTTCACGAACCCGAACTTGATGATATCCGGACCTTAAGTCAATCTTGGAGAAATACCTTGCTCCTTGTAACTGATCAAATAAATCATCTATTCTGGGAAGCGGGTACTTATTCTTGACCATGACTTTGTTTAGTTGCCGAAAGTCTATACACATATGGAGGGAGCTGTCCTTCTTTCTCACAAACAAAACTAGCACACCCCAAGGTAAGGTACTCGGCCTAATAAATCCCTTATCTAGCAAATCTTTTAACTGCTTCTTTAGTTCTCATAGTTTCGCAGGAGCCATCGGATAAGGGGGAATTGATATAGGCTGAGTGCCTGGTAATAGATCAATTGCAAAATCAATTTCCCTTTCTGGGGGAATACCAGGGAGCTCATCTGGGAATACATCAGGGAACTCATTAACCACTAGAACGGACTGAAGAATCGGAGGCTCTGCCCGAATATCCTGGACTCTAACAATGTGATAAATGCACCCCTTTGCTATCAACTTCCTCGCCCGAAGATAGGAAATAAACCTAACTTTTGGCGTAACTGTACTATCTTTCCACTCCCATACTTCCTCCCCTAGAAAGTGGAATCAGACAGTCTTGGTCCAGCACTCAACATTGGCATAACATGGAGCTAACCAATCTGTACCCATAATGGCGTCAAAATCAACCATTTCTAGCTCTATTAAATCTTCTCTAGTCTGACTACTGGCAACCTCTACTGTACACCCCCGATATACCCATTTGGCTATGATAGAGTCACCAACGGGTGTAGATACTGAAAAAGGTCGCCGAAGTAATTCTGACACAATACTAAACTTTCAAGCCACTAATTGTGTAACATAGGACAAGGTGGATCCCGGATCTATCAACACATAAGCAGGGTAAGAGGAAATAGTTAGTATACCTGTCACAACATCTGGTGACATCTCTAAATCCTGTCTCCCCGGTATTGCATAGGTACTGTTTGGCCCCGCACCTGAACTGGAGTCCCCTGATCTGCCTCGGCCTCTACCTGATGAAATTGAGGGCCTGCGCCCTGTTGGGGATGCTGGAGCTCGCGACCCTGCTGATGACCTATCCTGTCGATCTCGGTCACCCTGACCCCTAGCCAGACAATCTCTCATCAGATGACCCTCCTGGCCACAAATATAACATCTTGTGGAGCCATATCTGCAAGATCCATAGTGGTGTCGACTGCAAATAGGGCAAAGTGGTAGTGTATACCTGCTCTGCTCTGCCCTCCCCTCCTGTGGTGAATCTACTGCTCGCGAACTACCGCCGGTCTCTGACTGCCCTCGGTGATTGGACCTGCCCCTCTGCTGTTGTGATGGAGGTGTGGATCTAGGCGGCCTATCTGATAACCACAGCCTTGGTCCTCCCCAGGCCTCCCTCTAAAAATCAACTAACTTGTCTCTGCGGTGCTGTTCCTGACTGGTTCTCCTGATTTCCCGTTGCCGCTGTGTGATGCCCTCAATATTTTGAGCAAATGCCTGTACTCGAGCAATATCCATGTCCTCTCACAGAGTAGGCATAATACAAGTCTTAACATATTCTGGATTTAGCCCCATAATGAAATGGTGTACTCTGGATGGCATGGTATCCACAAAGGCTGGCGCATATCGGGCCAACGAATCAAACCACAGGGCGTATTCTCGAACACTCATTGCCTCCTGCTCCAGGTGTAAAAACTGATCAACCCGGGCCTGTCGAATCTCCCGTGGTAGGTAATGATCCAGAAAAGCCTCTGAGAAGCTGGACCAGGTCGGAGGGGAAACATCTCTTCCTCGGGACCTCTCCCAACTCTCATACCACAGTACAATGATGTCTTGTAGCTGGAATACCGCCAATTCAACTGACTCTGTGGGTGTAGCATGCATTACCCTGAAAATCCTCTGCATCTGATCTAGGAAATCTTGGGGATCCTCTGTTCGATCTATCCCTGTAAACTGCGGGGGACATAATGCCAGGAATTCTCGGACCCTCGAACTACCGGGCCCTCTTGATGATTCTGCAATTGTAGATGGAATCGACTGACGCTGAGCAGCCATCATCTTGCTAACATGACTACTACACTCCTGACCTCCTAGTCAGATGGTATAGGTATAGGAACTGCCGGAGGTGGTGTCGTCCCAGGTGGCGCCTGATGTGATGGAGACTACTGGGAAGATCGAGACGATGCCTCTGTATCGCCCTCAGATCATGTTAATTCTAATCGAGGCTGAGGCATCCTACTGGTGCCCTCACCTGCTGTTGTATCCAATCTTCTTCCTGTAATAGGATGTCGTTGATCTGACATTTTATCTGTAGCCAAAGAGTATAGTAAGCTTTAGGGACTCAACCCTATACTGTACTGCTCTATGGCACGATTGAATAAGAAGAAAGAGTAATCATCCTGTCATGCCTTGCAGCCCCCTGTCTATAGTATGTGGTGCACAACACATCCATAGACAAGACTCTACTTAGCACGACTCTGATACCATGTTTGTCACGCCCCACTTTGGGAGGCATGACTGGCACCTGGTGCCCTACTAGGACCTGGACTACTAGACTAACTGAGCCTAAGCACTTCTGGTGCCAGGCTGGCTCTAACTCTGGATTCAAGAAAACGATGGGCTATATAACGGCTGTAAACACAGCCTCCGGCCGACAAGGCCTATAGCCACCTGTAAGGATATAAACAGCTAACCAAAACAACCAACTACAAGGGATCCTATGCGGGTCGACAAGGCTACCATGCTGTCTAGTTATATCTGAGAAATGAAATCAAGCACTAAACTGATCTGTGACCGACAAGGCCACCAACTAACAACTGAATAAGGCCCCACATGACCATCACATACAATATGACCACAGGAAATATGATACGATCTGCAAGCCTTTAAGAATAATAAGATGGTCGGGACAGGGCCCCGACCTACCCATACTATACAATCAAAAGGAGAGTAAACCTCTGTCTTTCAAGCTCCGGATGAAAGGAGCTAAAGGCTCTGTATCATTGACTAGAACTACGAGGGATCTGCTCCTCGTCTGTGAGTACCTGTAGGCATGTAATGCAGCGCCCTATGACGGGCGTCAGTACCACTGGTACTGAGTATGCAAAGCAACAACTAAAAATAATTGAAAGTAAATAATTAAAGTGATAGTAACTAGAGTAATAAATAGACTGAAACTGACTGGAATAGGGGGTTCAGGACTAACCTTAACTATTCTGAAGAGAGTAGGAATCGTACCTGGTAACGTGGTGTCCACTCTATATCTAACCATAACTAAAATAACATGACATAACATAACACAACATAAACCTTACCTAGCCCCCATAAGCCAGAAGGTACAATCATCACAATCTATTTACCCCTACCTAGATCATACCACATCACCTAGTAACTATAAGCAACCTGCCGATCCCCTGGGTATGCAACTTGGGCCTGTTGGGCCTCTAACTATAACTGTACCTGAGTTTGGAGGACTCCTGAAATCAACACCCCAGGCGCAAGCGCTCGACGGGGGTGTATAAAGGCCAACCATGGAAAAATATGGGGAAACTGGCATCCCATATTTGTTCCTAGCGGGCAGCATGCCACTCTGTAGAGCGACGTATCCTCGCCCTCTGGCGGACGAGTCGATACAGTTATTAACCCTGGGGCGGTCACGGAAGCTAGGTAATCAAGCCCAAAACAATACAATCAAGTCTCAACTGATAGTAAGGACTGCATATAATACATACTAAATTTGATAATAATAATATAATCTCTGACATGCTGTACTGAATCTCATATTAAAGCATGTTATAACATTTCTAAAATAATCTACTAGGACTTATGCTGTTTTACTAAGTTTCATACTAAACACGCTATAATATTTCTGATGTGCTTTACTGAGTTTCATACTGAGTATGCTATACTATTTCTAAAATACTCTTCTGGAATATATATTGTTTTACTATACTGGGACAACTAACTTGCTGAAAGAAATGGGCTTTACATTCCTCGACTGTCGGCTTTCTGATTAACTGGCGTAGCTCGGCTAATATTCATCTATTTCCCCAACTATAATCATATTCACAAAAAAATAGAACTAACTTCATTATTATACTGGAAGAAGACAATACTTTAAGTCCATATACTGACTATTCTTTGATTTATCGAAGAACGGTCGAACACTCGTAATGTCTCGGGAGTCTAGAAGGGAGAAATGCTCACTTTAAGCCTGGGAGTGTATTAACACTAGTTTGGAGCAATTCCAATCACTTTGACTTGGCGGTACGATGATTCGCCGGGCGAATTTCATGAAACTAACTCTGTAGAAATGCTCCCTACAGCCTTATACTTCGATACCCGAAGTTAATTTGAATTTGGACGGTGTTTCGCAGTGTAATCAGAAGAAAATTATATATTCTCTTCATCCCTATCTCTACTGATCGCATGGTATATATGGAGAATGATAATAATCATAGGGTGAGGCCTATATATACTTGCAGCAAAATACATAGCAACGTGGCACACTGGCCAACGCGCTGTTTTGGCTCCGTGCCACATTGGCTAACACAGAGGTCCAAGCTCCGTGCCACTATTCCCCTTTGGGCAGCGCGGTTTGGCCTCCTCTTGTGAAATTCCAACTTGGCACTCGTTTGGCCTTTCCCCGAGCCCTTTTCTCGCACGTATGACATTCTAAAACTCTCAACCAACATGCGAATAGGTCGACTAAATGCTAGAAACTTACGGCGTGTAATAGGATCAAAGGGTTGGGGCGCTGGCTGAACTGGGTGTTGGGGCTCTCTGCTGCCGTTGTGGGCGACTACTACCGCTAGACCTCTGATGGTCGAAATCTGACTGGCTAGTCCTTGCCCTTTTGTTCTTCCGCTCCATATCCTTCTTCTTTTCGGCCTTAATCTGCTGGGCATTGACAATCAAGCTGGAGAGGTCAATATCCATAATCAACATCGCTGTCCTACACTCCTTGAGGACCAGGTTCGACACTCCGTTCACAAATTTCAACATGCGAGCCCTTGGCTCGGCTACCATTTTTTGAGCATACTTAGAAAGCCTAGTAAACTCCAGAGCATACTCCTACACTGTTCTGTTGCCCCGTTCAAGTTCATAAACTCCACCATCTTTGCCTCCCTTAATTCCCGAGGGAAAAATCTGTCCAAGAAAATGGTGTGGAACTCCTCCCACTCTACTGGTCCTGCTCCCACTGGCCACCCCTCTTTTCACTGGTCATGCCAGACTTGCGCTACCCCTTTTAGCTGGTAGGCAGCCAGGTCAGCACTCTCAGAAGACCTAACACCCATACTACGGGTAATCTTCCTGATCTCATCCACGAACTCCTGGGGATCCTCCCCTACTTTGGATCCCTGAAAAGATAGAGGGTTCATACGGGTGAAGTCCCGCACCCGCGCAACTGCTGTAGACCCGTTCATGTTCATCGGCACCACCTGCCGGTTCACTTGGTTGGTGATAGATTGGGCTAGCAGTTGAATGGCCACCCTGAATTCGGCAGTAGATACCGAATCATCTTGAGGATCTACCGGAGCTGGTAGGGCAGGTCTGCTGGCGTTACCGACCCTTCTTCCATTACCGTGTCTGGGAGGCATGGTTCACTGAAATGAAATAGAGCACGAGTTATAAGGGCGTTTCTGGAATTGAACTTTTACACACAATAAAGAGTATGAACAAAAGAGAGTTTTCCTAATAACATCTCGTAGTCTCCTCGTTATAAGTGTGGCGTCCTTCACACCCATGAAAAGGACCCTACTCGATGCGGCAGACAATCCGAGGATACTCTAAACCTAGGGCTCTGATACCAAGTTTGTCATGCCCCGAGCCTACACCCTGGACATAACACGGTACTTGAAGTCACAAGTGACTCCAAGTTAACTCTTGGTCTATCATACACTGGTATTCTAAGTAAAATTTGCACAACAGAAATTTTGAAGTAATAACATAAAAGCATTTTTTTGTAATTTAAGATAAAACTCAAAACATGAAATCTAAACATCTGCAATCTGAAATCCTTCTAACTGATGAGTTATTGGAACAAGCCCCCAACTAACTCTAAGTATAAATAAAGCTGTAATCTAACAGTAAGAAAATGAAATAAGGCCCTCGAATGATGAGGACTCACACTTCAACTGCGGCTGAGGAGGATCTGAATCATGGAGGCTAACGCTGCTGAGTCTAGGAACCTGCAACTGTATCATGAAATGATACAACATAAAAGTATGCGTCAATACTTTGAATGTACTGAGTAAGTGGGAGAAAGCAAAACTGAAATACAAAGTCTGAACTAAAATGGCATGCAATGGCCAACAAGTAAGCTGGACTGAACTACTGAGGTAACTGAGGTGGTCAAGATGACCCTGCCTGATGGCCAAAGACATGCACTAAGTCTGAGAGTTCTGAGTCTGAAATACTGTACCGAATTGAGCTACTTATACTTAGATTGAACTGGACCGAATAGTGGGAGAGTCTGTAATTGATATATAACCACGTGAGCTAGATGTGGAGTCCGGTATGTGCACCCAACTGATAGGACCCAATATACCTTGCCAGAGTATAAAGGCATGAAATGGGTGATCACAAAAGTCTGGGCCAATCAGGCCAAGTAATACTGTAACCTACACTGGCAAGGTATTTCTAGGAACCTGGGTGTGCTGCAACCCCGGCCCGCTCGGTTCTAAGTCCTACTCCTACTAGAAAACCTAAACTAAACTACTAGGCTGATAGCTTGAAACTGGGGTCCAGGACTAGTTAGGGACATATAATTGAAAGTACCTTGAGAGTCTTATCAGGCAAGATTCTGAAACTCGGTTCTAGACTAGTGAGAGCTGCTTATCTGGAAGTGTCGTAACTATCTAAGAACAATTTGTAAACTGAATTGGGATCCCGGGGCTGGTCAGAGCTATATATCTAAAATGTCATGACCGCCCAATGGACCAATAAGCTAGATTCTGAGTCTAATTCTGATAACTAGGAGGCACACTAACACCTACGGAAAAGACTGAAGTCAAAATGATCAGTTGACAAGTTCTGAATAGCTCTGAAGAGGTTCTACATTCTAACTGAACTTAACTACTAAGCAGCTAAAAGAGAACTCAACTTATTCCCACAACACGGAAATTCCATAATATGGCATAATCTTAAGAATTAAAGAAGTTTCATCCGTCAAGGCTAGAATCATCTTATCAATGGAATATTTACTCAACATATATATATATATATAATTACTAGGAAATTCATCCCCAAAACATACTTTATACAATAGACGGAAATTTAATATGCAATAATTGTTACTCGAAAATTAGAGCTTAAATTCACTTTGGAAAGAATATAAACAATTTAGGTAAGAACTGATGGAGATCATATCAATAATAAGCTAGGATATCATTCTATGTGAAATTTACGGATAAAAACATGTAATTTCTTCGTATTCGAAAGCTTAGGGCTAAAACTGATAGAGAATTTATGGGAGGATTTTTGGGGACACAAGGGAAGGACAATTCCCTTATTGAATTCCCACATACCTGAGTAAATTTCCCTGTAGAAAGATGCTTGAATGGCTGCAATTGGTGAGGAACCCTAGACCTTGCTTGAGAGCTCTTAAGAGAAGACTTACGCAAATTTTTCTGAAAGTCTGAGTGGGTATGAGGGGAAAAGCGTTTAACCCCTCTAAATCCCTTCAAAATAATCCCAAAATGACGTAGTTTAGAGTCTAGGAGAGCAGGAAATTACTAAATAGCCCTTAGAAAATCGCTGGGAAAATCTGCCAAGTGACCTTAAGGGGTGACCTAATGGGTCGTGGTGACTAAGGCTGGCAACAGATCGGAATCGGAACCTACCGAAATCGTGTCTTACCGGTGCTGGATCTGTTACAAAACCAGACCAAACCGGATCGGACCCGGTTCCCTTGGCATCCCTAGTGGTGACTGACCACGACTCGAGGTCACACCCGTTGGGTATACTGCCCAGGTTCCTCTGTAGGTCACCACGAGGGGCGTAACGAGTCGTTATAGGTGACCACAATTCATGGTCACCATCCGTCAAATACACTGCCCATTTAATAAATTCCTGACTCAGGCCTGACCATGAGAGACCTAATGGGTCGTGGTCAGTGACCACGACTCGTGAAGTCTCTTGTTGGGTACACTACTTCTCACTTTACACTTCTATTTCCCCCTTCCCACGACTGACCTAACAAGTCCTTGGGTCTCATAACGACCCATTAGGTGAGTCATCCTGTAGCATTTCTGTAGATTTTCCAGATTTTCTGATTTAAGTCCCAGATCTAGTCTTTGAGTTTCCAGGGCATTATAGAAGCTCTGACCAGCTTCAGGAACCTAGCTCCAGATTATAGTTTGTTCTTTAGACGGTTACAACACTTCTAGATAAGAAGCACTTAGGTATTCTTGACTAGTCTTGGGCCCTAGTTTTGAACTATCAGCTTATTAGTCGTCTAGGACTATCCAGTGGGAGTAGGACTTAGCACCGATCGGATTGGGGTTCCAGCGCACCCAGGTTCCCAGAACTACATTGCCATCGTAGGACATATTTTTATTGGCCTTTTGGCCCCAGACCTGTGATCACCCAATTCATGCCTTTATACCCTGGCAAGGTATATTGGGTCCTACCGATGGGATGTATACATCGACTCCATATCTAACTCACGTGGTTAAATTTCATTTATAGACTCTCCCACTAGTCAGTCAGTTTATCTCAGATTAGTCAGTTTAGTTTCAATTTGCTTAGTACAGCACAGTTAGTTGAGACTCAGAAATTTCAGATTTAGAGAATGTCTTTGACCTTCAGAAAGGGTCATCTTGACCATCTCAGTCTATTTCAGTTATTTCAGTTCAGTATATCAGTTGGTCATTGCATGTCATTACAGTTTAGTTATTCATTCCATTGTGTTTTGTTTTCTCCCACTTACTTAGTAGATTCAAAGTACGGACGCATACCTTTTATGCTGTATCATCTTATGATACAGCTGCAGGTTCTTAAATTCAGCGCTGTTAGTAGATTTACTCCGATGATATTAGTAGCAGTAGTGGTGAGTCCTCCTCTTTCGAGGATTATATTTGATTTGCTTCAATTCATTTTCTTTTAGTCAGACTTTAGAGTTAGCTGGGGGCTTGTCTTAGCAACTCATCATTAGTAAATAACATTCAGATAGAATTTCAGATGTTCAGTATTGTTGTTCTTTCACTTGTATGAACTTATTAAATTAGTTTTTCTTAAATGATTTCATTATTTATAGCTTCCTCTATATTTTTCTCAGAATTGCCAGTGTTATGATAGACCATGGGTCGACTTGGGGTTACTTGTGATCCTAAGTACCGTGTCTCATCCAAGGTATAGACTCAGGGCATGCAAACTTGGTATCAGAGCACTAGGTTTAGAGTATCCTTGGATGTATGAAAGCCGCATAAAGTAGAGTCCATTTCATGGGTGTGAAGCGCGTGACACTTATGACGGAAAGGCTACGAGATATTGTTATAAAAAATCTCTTTTGTTCATACTCTTCATCATGCGTTGAAATTCAATTCCAAAATTGTTCTCCTAATTCGTGCTCTATTTCATTTCAGTGAATCATGCCTCTCCGACATGGTAACGGAAGAAGGGCCGGTAACATTCACCTTCCTGCCCCATCGGCCCCAACAGCCCCTCAGGATGACTCAGTGTCCAATGCTAGAGTTCAGGGCGGCTATCCAGCTGCTCCCTTAGATAGTTACCAACCAGGTGAACTAGCAGGTGTTTTCGATCAACTATAATAGGTCTACAGTAGCTGCCCGAGTGCGGGACTTCACTTGGATGAACCCTTCAGATTTCCATAGGTCTAAGGTGGGAGAGGACCCATAGGAGTTCATGGATGAGATTAGAAAGATCACTTGGATTATGGGTGTTAGTTCCTCATAGAGTGCCGAGTTGGCTACCTACCAGCTGAAAGGAGTAGCTCAAATCTGGTATGAGCAATGGAAGGAGGGGAGGCCAACGGGAATAGGACCGGTAATGGGAGGAGTTCACTACTGCCTTCCTAGATAGATTCTTCCCTCAGGAGCTCATGGAGGCGAAAGTGGCGGAGTTTATGAATCTAAAACAAGAAAATAGGAAAGTAGAAGAATATGCACTGGAATTCACCAGGTTGTCTAAATATGCTCCAGAGATGGTAGCCGAGCCAAGGGCTCGCATGCTAAAGTTTCAAATTTGGTCCTTAAGAAGTGCAGGACAACAATGCTTATCAAGCACATCGATCTCTCCATCCTCATAGTTCATGTCCAACAAATTGAGGTAGAAATATTGAAATATTTGGAGCGAGAGAACAAATGGGCAAGAACCGTCCAGTCAAATTATGGCCATCAAAGATTTGGCAGTAGTAGCCACCCACAGCAGTAGAGGGCTCCAGCACCCAGCTCAGCCAGCGGTCCTACTTTTCGATCACGTAAGGATCAGAGGGGTGGAGCATCTGGCTCTCAGTCCTAGAGCTTCAGCGCTAGCAATCGCTACCCACCTTGCCGTAAGTGTTGCAAGAACCATCCAGAGAGTGTCCTTAGGGTATAGAGGGTTGTTTTAGTTGTGGACAGCTTGGTCATCGGCTTAAAGAATGTCTGTCAGCAGGATGGGGATGGTCACAATCCACTACTTCAGCAGCTCCATCAGGCCAACTAGCTCAGCAGGCCAACACTTCAGCTACAGATGGCGGCCAGCGCCAAAACAATTTCTATCCATTATCTTCTCGTCAGGATCAAGAGAGCTCACCTGATGTGGTCACGGGCATGTTATGCCTTTTTCATCTAGACATGTATGCCCTACTAGATCCAGGAGACACACTTTCATTCATGACTCACTATGTAGCATTCTAGTTCGATATCAGTCTAGAGGTCCTCATAGAATCATTCTCAGTCTCCACCCTAGTTGGCGAGTCAGTTAGAGCTAGCTGGGTGTATAGAAACTGCCCAGTCTCAATTCTCAATAAGGTCATTCCAGCTGACCTTGTAGAGTTAGAAATGGTTGACTTCAGCCTTATTCTTGGCATGATTTGTTACACTTTGGTTATTCCTCAACTGACTGCAGAACTAGAGTCACAGGTTTCAGTTCCCTAATGAGCCAACTTTTGAATGGACGGGTAGTAGTTCTGTGCCTAAGGGTCAATTTATTTCCTACTTTAATGCCAGAAAGCTTATCTCCAAAGGGTGCATTTATCATCTAGTCCAGGTCAAGGATTCCAGCTTTGAGACCCCAACTATCCAGTCAGTCCCAGTTGTCAGTGAGTTCCCTATGTGTTTCCTAAAGATCTTCCCCGAATCCCTCCTGAGCAAAAAAATAGACTTCGATATAGACCTTTTCCCATATACTCTGCCCATCTCCATCCCTCCTTACAGAATGGCTCCAACTGAGCTTAAGGAGTGGAAGGAGCAGCTAAAAGACCTTCTTGATAAAGGTGTTATTAGACCCAATATCTCTCCCTAGGGTGATCTAATACTATTCGTGCAAAATAAAGACGGTATCCTTAGAATGTGTATCGATTACCGTCAATTGAACAAGGTCACAGTGAAGAACAGGTATCCTCTACCCAGGATTGATGACTTGTTCGATTAGCTTTAGGGAACCAGTTGTTTCTCCAAAATCGATCTCAGGTCGAGGTATCATCAGTTAAGGGTCGGAGAGTGTGACATACCTAAAATAGCTTTCAGGACTCGGTATGGTCACTACGAGTTTGTGGTTATGTCCTTTATACTCATAAATGCCCCTGCAACTCTTATGGACCTGATGAACAGAGTCTTTAAGCAGTATCTAGATATGTTCATTATCGTATTTATCGACGACATTCTGGTATACTCCAGAAATGGGGAAGAGCATGCTAATCACCTAAGAATAGTACTTCAGATACTCAGAGACCGCCAGTTGTTCGCTAAGTTTAGCAAATGCAAATTCTAATTGAAGTCCGTGACTTTCCTAGGTCATGTGGTCTCGGGTGAGGGTATTCAGGTTGATCCTCAAAAGATAGAAGCGGTGAAAGACTTTCCCAGACCTACCTCCCCAATCGAAATTAGAAGTTTCTTAGGTCTATCCGGTTATTACCGATGCTTTGTGTAAGGCTTTTCCCATATAGAATCCCCTCTGACTAGGCTGACTTAGAAGAAGGTGAAATTTCAATGGTCAAATGCGTGTGAGAAGAGTTTCCAGGAGTTAAAAACTCGACTCACTACCTCTCCAGTGTTGACTCTGCCGGAAGGATCAGATGGGTTTGTAGTGTATTGCGAGGCTTCCAAAGTTTGAATCGGTTGCATTCTGATACAGCGGGGCAAGGTCATATCCTACGCCTCTAAACAGTTCAAAGTTCATGAAACGAATTAGTGGACTCATGACTTGGAGTTGGCAGCGGTGGTGTTTGCATTGAAAATATGGAGACACTACCTATAGGGGTCTCACGTGAATGTGTTCACCGATCACAAGAGCCTTCAATATGTGTTCAGTCAGAAAGATCTTGATCTTCGACAGAGAAGGTGGTTGGAGCTACTGAAGGACTATGACATGAGCATACTATATCACTTGGGCAAAGCCAATGGGGCGACTGATGCCCTAAGCAGAGTGTCTATGGGGAGCGCGACTCATGTTGAGGAAGGCAAAAAGGAGCTGGCAAAGGATATCCACAGATTAGCTCAGTTGGGAGTACAGTTGGTTGATACAGCTGAGGGTGGAATAGTTGTGTAGAGTGGATCAAATTCCTCGTTGGTAGTTGAAGTTAAGTCAAGGCAGGATGAAGATACCGTACTTCTTAAACTGAAGGAAATGGTTCGTAGAAAAGAAGTGGAGACTTTCTTCCAAGGGGGAGATGGTGTACTCTATTACCAGGGTAGATTGTGCGTACTAGATATAGGTGATTTGAAACAACAGATATTGGCTACAACACACAGCTTGAGATATTCCATCCATCCTAGTGCTATTAAGATGTACCACGATTCATGGGATATTTACTGGTGGAACGGCATGAAGAGAGACATCGCTGAATTTGTAGCTAAGTGCCCGAACTGCCAGCAAATCAAAGTAGAACACCAGACACCAGGAGGTATGACTCAGGATATAAACATACCCACATGGAAGTGGGAAGAAGTAATATGGATTTTATTGCGGGTCTACCTCAGACTCATTAATAACATGATTCAATCTGGGTCATAGTAGACCGGATGACTAAGTCAGCACACTTCCTCCTAGTTAAAACTATAGATTCAGCTGAGTACTATGCTAGGGTATATATTAGGGAGTTAGTCAGACTTCGGTTCCCTTGTCCATTATCTTAGACAGAGGTACCGAGTTCACCTCTCACTTCTAGAAGTCCTTTCAGAAAGGACTTGGTACCCTGGTCAAGCCCAACAAAACTTTTCACCCACAGACAGATGGACAAGCTGAGCAGACTATTCAGACTTTAGAAGATATGTTGAGGGTGTGGTGTTCGATTTCAAGGGCAGTTAGGATGGCCACTTGCCTCTCATCGAGTTTGCGTACAACAATAGCTACCACTCCAGTATCCGGATGACCTCATTTGAGGCATTGTATGGTAGAGGTGCGGATCTCCTATAAGATGGTTTGAGGTTGGTGAAGCAACTGTAATCGGGCCAGACTCAGTTCATGAAGCTATGGAGAAAGTACAACTCATTAGAGAAAGATTAAAAACAGCTCAGAGCCGTCAAAGATCTTATGCCAATGTGAGGAGAAGAGAATTAGAGTTTGCAGTGGATGACGGGTCAATTTGAAAATTTCACCCATGAAAGGGGTGATGAGATTTGGGAAGAAAGGAAAACTCAGTCCGAGATATGTGGGACCCTATAAAATTTTGAAGTGAATTGTCAAGGTAGCTTATGAGCTGGACTTACCCTCAGAATTGGCATCAGTGCACCCAGTATTCCATGTGTCACTATTGAAGAAGTGCATCAATGATCCAACTTCAGTTGTGCCATTGGATAGTGTGGGAGCGAAAGATAGTCTCTTGTATGAAGAGGTCCCAGTTCAGATCCTTGACTGTCAGGTTCGTAAGCTGAGGAACAAGGAGGTAGCTTCAGTCAAGGTCTTGTGGAGAAATCAACATGTAGAAGGAGCTACACGAGAAGCCGAAGTAGATATGATGGTTGGATACTCACATTTGTTCCCTTCCAGTTTAGTTCCGGCATCAGGTACTAAATTCCTCCCCAGTACTATATTCAGCTCCGTACTCATCAACTTTATTTAGATTTTCTATGTGCATTCTAGTTGCATCAGTTCTATTAGTATGGTTAAGTCAGTTCGAAGTCAGTTACTCCTTTAGAAACCAGCTCATAGTCTCAGTCTAGAAATCTTAGCTCTTTTCCTAGTTTTACCGCAGTTTTAATCTTCATTCGAGGATGAATGATCCCAAGGGGGAGATATTGTAACACCCCAAAACTTTTCTAGATCAGACTTAGGAATTTCAAGAAAATTCAACAGAAAAACAAGAAAAATTATTTTCTTAGAATGACTGAGACAACGAGTCATGGTCAGCTCCAATGACTCATTGTGTCAGTCGTGATGAGCAGGTCTTGGTATCTTGGGAACCAACGACACAAGGAATGACCCGTTGTGAGAAACAATCAGTCGTCCTACCAATCGAGGTTTCCCCCATCTCAAAAATCTTTCCAAGGACCCCACGACTCAACCAATGAGTCGTTGTTAAAACAACAACCCACTGTGAGAGTCGTCGGGTGAAATCTCTGAAACCCCCTTCCAGGGAAGATGAGAGGAAACAATAACTCGTTGTTTCCCACAATGAGTCATTGTCAACACCCATTGTGTCAACTTATACTTTTTAATAAAACCTCTCTAGTGAACCTAACAACTGGACATGACAACCCATTGGTTCAACCAATGAGTCGTTGTGTCACCTGTTGCTTAGCCTTCTAGTTTCCATTGTACATTGGCCACGGGAGGAACCAACAACCCGTTGGATCATCCAACAAGTTGCGGTGACCGCTATTGCCAGATCCAGTGCCTTCTCATCCCGGCAGTGGAACCAACAAGAGGTCCCAATGAGTCATGGTCTTAACCAACGACTCATTGAGTGGCCCGTTGGGACCCTGTCGACCGGATTTCAGATTTAACTCCTAGGGTTACTTTTGTAATTTTCCACCTACTTAGTCTCTAAACTAAGTCAGTTTGGGTTTAATCAGGGGTTTTAGAGGGGGGAACAGACGTTTCTCTCATTTTTTTCATCTCTTCAACAGTTCAGCATAAAGTTTCTCTCAGAAAGGCTCAAAGAAGAAGTTAGGAAGATCGATCCTTCTCAGATTTTTCAAGGAATTCTCTCGAGTTTTTCCATCACCAAGTATGTGGGAATCCAACAAAGGAATAGTTCTTCACTTGTGTCCCCCAAAAAATCTTCCCTGTCTTCTCTATCAATTCTAGACTTGAAACTTTCGAATATGAAGAAATTACATGTCAGACTTCGTTTAATTCATGTATAACATTGTTTACGTTAACTTTAGATATTTTCCATCAGTTTGTGACTATGTTGTTGCTTGTTCCTGTAAAGTGAAATCTAACACTAGTCCTTAAATGTAGAAAAACTAGAAACGTGCATAAGTTATTAAATATTAAAATTTTCTTGATTCTATCAGTGTTGGGGATTCCAATATTGCTAGTTTGTATTGAAACTCTGTCAGATTTATGTTAGTTTTGTTTCAGTCAAAATGTTAGAATACTCAGTGTTAGTCAAAAATGTCAGCTGACCAATTTGACTACAAAAATTCTCGAGGTGTCAGTAGTGCCTCTCAGTTACAGAATTAGACTCAAGTATCGATTTTTAGTGGTTCTTTAGGCAGTCATGACACTTTCAGGTAAGAAGCTCTAACTAGCCTCAGGACCCCAGATCTAGATTACAGTTTGTTCTTTAGACAGTTAAGACTTAGAACCCACTTACAGAATCTGGTCCGATAAGACTCTGAGAGTGCTTCCAGATAGGTATTCCTGACTAGTATTGGGCCCCAATTTTGAGATCTTCTTAGTAGTCAGTCTAGGACTATCCAGTGGGAGTAGGACTTAGCACCGAGCAGACCGGGGTTACAGCGCACCTAGGTTCCCAGAACTACGTTGCCACTATAGGACATAATTTTTATTGGCCTCATGGCCCCAGACCTGTGATCACCCAGTTCATTCCTTTATACCCTGGCAAGGTATATTGGGTCATACCGATGGGGTGCATACATCAGACTCTACATATAGATCACTTGGTTAAATGTCGATTATAGACTCTCCCATTAGTCAGCTCCGTTCAGTCTCAAATTAGTCAGTTTAGTTTCAGTTTACTCAGTTCAGCACAGTTAGTTGAGACTCAGAAATCTCAGATTTAGAGCATGTCTTTGACCCAGACAGGGTAATCTTGACCATATCAGTCTATTTCAGTTATTTCAGTTCAGTATATAAGTTGGTCATTACATGTCATTACAATTCAGTTATTTATTCCATTGTGTGGTGAGTCCTCATCTTTTGAGGACGGTATTTGATTTGCTTTAGTTCATTTTCTTGTAATCAAACTTTAGAGTTAGCTGCGGGCTTGTCCCAGCAATTCATCATTAGTAGATGACTTTCAGATAGAATTTCAAATGTTCAGTATTATTGTTCTTTCAGTTGTATGAACTTATTAAATCAGTTTTTCTTAAAAGATTTCATTATTTAAAGCTTCCTCTATGTTTTTCTCAGAATTGCCAGTGTTATGATAGACCATAAGTTGACTTGGGGTTACTTGTGATCCTAAGTACCGTGTCTCGTCCAGGGTATAAACTCAGGGTGAGACAATATTGTACTCTATACTTTCAGTATGTTGTACTGGCTTTACCATTGATATTCTATAGCATATTATGTTATAATCTTACTACACACGGAATAGTATGATATGCTATTGTGAAATATAATGTTGTGTAATTAATGAGTTGATTATTTGATTTTAATCTGTGTGGTACAGTGAGAAACTGCGTCTATAAGGTTATACTATTGTTTACTTGCAGGACTGTATCTACCTTCATCCATTCTGTGAAAATTATAGTAAGTCACTGTTTAGTAGCAAAATGCATGTGATTTTGGGTATAGAATGAGATGTTGAGGTGTATTTACCTGACAACGAAGAAAGAGTATCCATCAAGATGCCAACTTTGAATAATGTTCTCTTTATTCTGAAATACAATCTCTACAAATGTTCTGTAGTCTGCTACCATAACTGCTATGTCAAGGTGTATATGTCTATCTGCAGGCTTATCAGGGGTGATTCCAAGTTTGAATACTCCTTTGATATTGTATTAGTCTAATAGCTTAAGAGGCGTATCAGCAGGAATGAAGGATACCCCATTTTCTGCATATCTCTATTTTCAATCAACTAGGCCAACGAAATTTGCTAGTCTTATTGTTGTAGTGGCATCGATCTAACCATAATAGTAAGAGCCCTGAGGGTTTGGTCATGGCCCACTTGCTGCAAGATTATTCCTGAAAATCATAGAAAGAATATGTTTCACATTGCACTCTATCTACATTACCGTTGTGTTCTCTCTAACAATTTAAAAAGATTTTAGACGAGATGCTCACGCATTTCAACAAAGAATTCAAGAAAGGTGTCATATCTGATAGAACAGGCTTGATTAATGTCAGTGGTTGGCCTTGGAGGAGGTGATCTAGAAACTGGCTTTCTGGAGTTGTTGTAGTGAAGAATGGTTGTGGAATTGAGAATCTGTTAGAGATCTACAATGACCATGATTATTCCTTAATAAATAATGAACCGGAAACCATTACGTATCATTTTAGTAAATCTGGTTATTATCTCAGTAGAATAGAACTTTTCAAAACATAGTAATTTAAGAAAAAATTATATTTTTTGATTTAAAATATTTTGTTCACCTGCTTTGCCGGTTCATATGCCAAAAATAAAGCAGAAGGGATGTAGAGACTGGTAGTTGGATTGAGTCGAATGCTACGTCTGGTCAAAAACAGTGGTTTGACAATGGAGCTACCTAGATGTAGAAGCACGAGAGAAGTGAGACACCAAAGTTTCCTGATCAAGCAACAAAAACATTGAAAATATATAAATAAAAAGGAAAAAATGTAAAATAAATAGAGGAGGAAAATGTCATTACAAAGGTAGCAGTGGCACCTGATACCTGCATATACCAATTTCATCAAGATTTAGTCCTTCAGTAGCTTACATTAATCAACAACTTTATATCATTGGTAATGAAAAAGCCCATATCATTAGCAATGAGAAAGCCAAAATAAAATGGCAAATCAGATGGTTATGAAACTGAATTGCCTGAGGAATCAGGAGAAATGGATGGAACCTGGGGAGGGATGCCTATCTCTAGAAGCAAAGGTCCCAAAATGAATCCTACACCACGACCAAGCAGTCCACCAACTACACCAACCAAAATGCCACAGAAACAATAAAGAATTAACTGATGCACTTTCCACCTTATTATCACATGTCTTCTTGACATGATCACTGTTGATCCCTCGCACAAGCGAACTGCTTGATATGCAAAAGCTCCTGCAGTAACAGGGACCTGATAATTAGGAATTATCTTAGTCAAAACTCTCTTAACAAATACCTGCAAGAGGTTTAAGATCCAATATGCTATTGAACAAGTTGATGTATAATTCTGTAAAGAAAAATAAGACATTTCCATCAATATGCTAATAATGCAAGACAACATAGAATACAATCTAGAAAAAGTAAAAGCCCGTAGAAATAGGTATGGAGATAAATTTAAGAACCTTGGATACATGCAAAACCAGGATAAAGATCCAGATAGCAATAGGTACGGTGATATCCTTCCAGTACACATTGTCAACATCCGGACCTGGAAAAGCTCAACAAATCAGCACAAGAGAACATTTTTCAAAAAGAATTACTATATGCTCCTACTTAAATAGTTAAAAATTGAAGTTCCATTTAGTTTGTTTCTTTGGAGAATAATAAAGTTGACAGCTTGGGAACTCAGAGATGGGAGTAGATCTTAAAGCACTCGAAAATAGACCATCGAACAAATCCCTTAAAATTACAGTTGTTATGTAGATGCTTTTGTATAAGGTTGAAAGTTATGATAAATGGCATTTAATGTCAAAGGATTTCATATCAATTTCAAGGTAATATAAATCTATGTATTTTTATTCCAGGAGTTTTCATGTAGGCGTAGAAGTAAATTGGAATAGAAAAAAAGGGAAGTAAAAGGTAAATCAGGACACGGGTAATCACCTCTGATGCCTTATAAACCTCTTTTTTAATTGTAGAACCATTATTTGGACCTTCGGGTAGAAGTTTATATGCTACTTCTTCAGCAGCACCACTTGATTTCAGTTAATACTATAACATAAAACAAACTGATCATCTAATTTCAGTTAATAATATAACATAAAACTAACTGATCAAATACCCCTGCTGATATTCAAGAAGATGAGACAAATAGTTAAACAACTGACTGCTAGATTCCAAGTGTTTGACAGCTTCCTGGATGTCAAAATAAGAAGTGTGAAGGATGTATTAGAGAGACACAATCTTCTATTATACTCGGCAAATCAAAGAATAGAATAAGAGACAACCTTTCTTTATTATGGTTTCTCTTTTCCATGTCTCAACAACCTTGAAAAATGCCTTACTTGATGCGACTGCAAGTACCATAACTAATCAGAAAAATTCTCTTGATGACTATGGTGGGAAAAATTTGAAACTTTAATCATCGTCTTACCTACGGAAAGAATGACAAATAATACTGTAACCATCCACTCTACAAAAACTACATTGAGAACAACTCCCGTACTGATACCCAACAAAAACATTATTGATAAATCATTTATACATAACAAATAGAATATAAGCTCAAATGAAATAATGTCAATCTGTGCTTATCTCAAGTCTGTTGGGTTGTATAGTACTTCAAGTGTATACCTGCATATCCCGAAATAGAGTAATGGTAGATGATCATAATCAATTAATGATTAGTACGATTAAATAACACTATGGAGAGAAAGGAAGAAATACCTCGTCGTTGTTTCAGCTTGTGGGCATAAGTTTCGGAATACTTCTTTGTAAACAATATTTTTAATGAACACATAGTCTTCTATGTTGTTGTCAACATTTAGTATAGTTAATCCTTGTCGTGTTGTTACGCGAGATACTGCTACATATAACTGTCTATGGGTAAATACTTGTTTTGGAAGATACACTACAACATGGTTAGGAGACTGTCCTTGACTTCTATTAATTGTCATGGCGAAACTGTCATGACCCGAATATAGGCCTGGATAGAGATACGGGATAAGAAACCCCGAGAAGCTCCAAGTCGACCCATGGTAAGAACATAGCAGCTAAGAGCATACAACAGGCGGAAACTGATAAAAATAAAATATGCTTATGCAGAATACTGCATACATGTCAAGCTAAAAGAGAGTCAACAATGTCAAGATGATTTTTTACATATTGTCTGATAAGCCTCTAATATAACTAATGATCTGATGGGACACCATCCCCAACTATCTCGACAAAAGTCTGAAACTGAAATAACATATCAATGGATAACTGAATGTCCTCGAAGGATAAGGACTCACCAATACTGGCTAATCAGGCCTAAGGGGAAAGCAGGACTAATGATGCGGCTGAGACTGATCCCTCGGACCTGTATCATGAAACGATAAAGCATAGAGTATGCGGTCAGTACTTAGAATATACTGAGTATGCAAGGTAAGTAAAATGGACAGTTAAAATACATAAGAGTTCATAGGAGTAGGACAACATGAACATGAAGTAAATATTATAGTATAAACATGAGGGCTCAAGGTTTTCAAACCATTCATAATCTAGTCATAATCATAGTTATAAGAGATACCTTATAAAAACATAACTTGTGCCAAAGTAACATAAACATGACAATGTATAAATCATGAGGAATAATGGGAGACATCGTCTTAACTGACACCATCATGATAGAGTTTACAAGATGCCCCAACTATCTCGCTCAAGTGGGTAGAGCCATCCCACGCTTCCCAGGAAAGGAACGTGCATGATATGATATCACAAAGGGGATCCATGAATACATATACCTAGGTGGCACGTAGTTCTGGGACCATGGGGTTTACTTGAACGAAGGGTCTACTTGGTGCTAGACACTGCTCCCAAAAACATGCATACGAGGCTCATATCGTAATCGTGAAATCATTCATGAAGTTCATGGACAATTAAATCATGACATAATTGATCACACTTGAAATACATGATTAGCGATGAATAAGGGCGTGTGAGTCGACCAAAAGTCATAAATTCATAAATCATGAAGAATATACATACTTCTGACACTTCATATACTTGACATTCATAAATCCATGAGGACTACTTCAAGAGAAATCATAACATGAATCATAAATCATAATTTAGGCTTAATAAGATCAAAGTCATAATATAATCGTAAATTGACTTTTTATGTAACTTTGCATAATTGGGCATAGATTGACTTGAATTTGAAATCATAAAACTTATAATCAATGTTAATATAAAATCTATCCATAAATCTTAAAACAACATTTAGAACATGAATGAAATTGACCCATAATCAAATCAAAGAGAATTCCATAAGTTTGGGCTTAAAACCTCATAAGATCATCAAATTACTTTAATACTTGAATTCATAAACATAGAGGGGAATTGGGGCATGAGAGTAAAGAGAAACTCTCATTCATAATCCTACATACCTGGGTAATCTAATCTTACACTCTCCCTTAAAAGCCCAAAGGAATTGGAGAAGGAATTGGGGAATTCTCAAGCTTGATCTCCAAATGAAATACTTTAAACTTGCATGCATGGAATGGAAAGGCTTACGATAGGTTAAGGACTCTTAGAATCCTTATTAACTGAGTTTAAAATAATATAGTTTAGGATCTTAAAGCTCAGGATTCACGAAAATACCCTTAATGAAAAATCTAGAAATTGAACACTGCCAGTAATCACTAACCTCAGCACGAGTCACCATGAAGTAACAACTCGTGGTCACCACTCGTGATCAATACTGGCCACCTGTCAACTTATTGGATTCTCACTATGACTTCATCCCACGAGTCGTAACATCACTTGTTACTTCACCTCCCTCATGACCCTGACCATGAGTCATACCCACAAACCACGACTCGTGGTGTGACTCATGGTCTGGACCATGTACTCTATGTCTTCTCCACGATAACTCCTATGACTCGTCCTTCCTTCCCATGACTCGTACCACGAGTCGTTCTGAGTCAAAATCTCAGATTTTTTTCTGCTATTCCCATTTTAAATCCCGAGTCTAGTCTTAAGCTATATCTCCCCTGGGAACATTCATCCTCGAATGTTGGATAAACATACTGAATCATTGAGGAAAACCTCAGTCCCAAATACTGAACATCTAAAGATGAAAACTGACAGAGTGGCTTAACTCTAGGCTGAAATACATGACTGAACTAAATTCATGAATTACACATATATGCACTGACATGACAGAAACTAGAACAGATGGACTGAACATGAAACTGAATAGAGTACTAAGAAGGAAACTGATACCTCAAGCTGGAACTGAACCGAAAGGGAACAGGTGCGGGTATTGAGCCATCATATCTGCTTCATCTTCCCACGTAGCTCCCTCAACATGCTGATTTCTCCACAAAACTTTACTGATGATACTTTTTTGTTTCTTAAATTCTGAACTTGACGATTAAGTATTTCAATCGGAACCTCTTTGTAGCTAAGGTTGTCCTTCACATCTACGCTCTCCACCAGAATAACCAAAGCCAGATCACCCATGAACTTCTTTAAAAGTGACACATGGAAAATGGGAAGTACTGAAGCCAATTCTGAGGGCCACTCTAACTCAGAGGCCACCATGCCAACACGTCTCACAATCCGATATGGGCCAATATAACGGGGACTAAGCTTCCTCTTCATTCCAAACCTCATCACTCCCTTCATGGGAGACACCTTCAAAAATACCCAATCATCAACTTCAAACTCAAGTTCTCTCCTCCTCACATCTGTATAGGACTTTTGGAGACTCTGAGCTGTTTTCAACCTTTCCCTTATAAGCTGAACTTTCTCCATAGCCTCATGATTTGAATTTGGTTCTATAAACATAGCTTCACTGACTTCGATTCAACCAATAGGCGACCTATATCTCCACCCATAAAGAGCCTCAAATGGAGCCATCTGAATGTTGGAATAGTAACTATTGTTAAAAGCGAATTCGATAAGAGGTAAATGATCATCCCAACTACCCTTGAAATAAATCACACATGTTCTTAACATATCCTCAAGAGTTTGAATGGTCCGTTCGGCCTGACCATCTGTTTGTGGGTGAAACGCTATACTAAGCTTGACCTGAGTACCGAGTCCCTTCTAAAATGATCTCCAGAAATGGGAGGTAAACTAAGTACCTTTATCTGATATGATGGACAAGGGCACTCCATGCAACCCAACTAGCTCCCAAATTACAACTTAGCATAATCCTCCACTGAATCGGTAGCTTTGACCGATAAAAAATGAGCTTCTTTAGTCAACTAATAACATCCAAAATACATTCTTCTTTATGAAGAAGCGTGAATGGTCTTTGTAACAAAAAAAATATCCTGACGGATGTCGGGCTAGAATCCTACATAGACTAACAAGTGATATACGCAAGTGTTGTTTGGAAAATTTAAATTAGTTGCACCACTCAAAAGAAACAAAAAAGTATATATTTTGGGTTAAACTTGATGTTAACAATATGGTATGGATTCTAACTCAACTAATTAGAATAGCAAAATAACCAAAGTTGTAGATAATAGTGAGAGGGACTACAGGTGTGGTTTAGATGATGTGCTAATCAAACAAGGCTATGCTAGATCATCTCATCATTGAAAATTGTGTAAATAACTTGGAAAGGTGGGCATTCTATTCTTTTCAACCTCATGAATGCCTCTTTTTAGAGTTCTTGCGAACCACCAGACGCAATTAAATCGGCCCAATCAAATTTGGAGTAATAGCTGCACTATCTCTAACTATTAGCTATTAATTAGGAGTGTAATATGGGTTTGGCTATATCTATCCCAACACCACAACATCACATCCATTTTCCCTACCAAATTCACTCCCAATACTCAATTCTTCTCTTTCAAGCAGAAATCAAGTAAGAAAAGTAGACCCACATTTGCAACTATAGATCATCATCCATAAATTGGAGAGAACTTAACAGATTTACACTAATTAAGCAATATTGAGATGAATCTAGAAATACCCAATCTAATTAAGCACTCATCACCACAAACTTCTAGTTTATGATTTAGCTACTCATGGTTAAGAAACTAAAGAATATATTCAATAATAAACACATTGATTTCATTAATAGGAGCAACAAAATCAAATTCAAAAATATGTCTGTAATAATGGTGATACCTATCTAAGGAAGAAGATGAAGAAAAGAAAAGCAATATTCAACAATCTCCGCCAATAGAATTCTACTTTCTTCCAAAGCAAAAGGAATATTCAAAAAGCTAAAGTAAGATCTGATATGTATAGAGTACATTCTTCTAGACTATATATAAAAATAGGGAAACCAATCTCCTCTTTTTCAGTGTTAGATGCAATTTCCCCTATTCAAGCATTTTGTCACTTGTGAAAGCACTGGTGGTTCACTAATTACATTTTGCATACCACCATCTGTCATCTTCTGTACTTTCAATGATTTCCAATAGCACCCGGCGACGCCTTTGGTAATTCACCGGCCTCTAACCGCGCTATGTCGATTACTTTCCTCCTTGGTGCAACAAGTTTAGGCGCCTGTAGGCGATTTAATCGGTGAGTCGTAGGTTGATGTCCATGACCGCTGGATGCAATTGTTCCTCAAAGTACTGGTCATTTGCATTTGGTCAGCATTTCACTGGAGTCCTCCGGTGGAGCGCCAGTTTTCACCTGATTTCCTTCTTTTTACTCCACTTCTTGCTCTTTTTCTTCCACTCAGATGTCTACACATAAAAAGACAAAAAGGCATAAAATTCATCTAAATGACTTGAAAACTAAGCTAAAGTTCATGCTTAAGAGCCTAATGAGTTGGTAAAATACCAACTCATCAAACTCCCAAACTTGAACCGTTGCTTGTCCTCAAGTAATGCAATTCTTATTAGTTGAGAAACATGCAACTCCACATGAATTTATACATCAATGACCACATAATTCATGACAACCCAAAAATTCTCACCAACTTATAAAGAGAAATAAATTCCCCCAAAAACAAAAATGGAAACGTTTCAAGAGGCCACAATAATTCAAAGACATGATTCACAAGAGCTCTCATTCTGCATAACAAGGGCATACCTTATCCACGAAGTATCTATAGAATCTCAATTCATAATCATTGCACATTCAAAGTTTTCCTTAGAGCTCGCATTTCTCATGAATTACACACACATTTATCTTAATGCAATTGTGTCCTTGAAAGGAATGATGCCACTCACAAAAGAGAGAATCCCTTTTCTTTATCATGAATCATGCACACACACAAGGTATTGTAGGAAAAGATGATTAGGCTCACTCTCCCAAAAGAAATCTTCATGCACACAACTTGACCCATAAGCTTGCCCTTTGTGTAATTCACCATTAATGTAGAGCAACTGCACTCAAAATCACTTAGGACTTGTGGGTCATAATGAAGGCTAGGGCTAAGGGTAGGATAAATGTTTAACTTTAGTAACTAACTCCTCCCTAATGCCTTTTCTTTAGTGACTAATGCCTCCCTAATGCCTTTACAAATGCTTGTAACATCCCACCATCTTGTTTGGATCACTTCACTTTATTTCTCCTTGTTCATCATCTTCATCATTTGTGTAACACAAGCCACCCTTATAATATCTATGAATTTCATATTTATCCTTATTTATGCAAGAGATAGCACCTATTAACTATTCTTCCTCTTTTGATGATTTGAGGTCTTTCAACCCATCAATTCACTCATCTCATCACAATTTTGGTGCTACCTCAAATTTAGGTTTCTAATTTTTTCCCCTACTCTTTGCTAACCCCCAAACTTAGGCCTTTGCCTCATTCAACATTCACTCCCTTATTGCTTCCATTTCTTGGGCTTCAACCCCCATTTTTCATTGTTTCATCACTAGAAATTATGGAGGATAGGTGCCAAAGAGAAGCATTAAAAAAATGATCATTAGGCTTGTAATGTGTTTTTCAAAGAAATGGTCCAAGGCTCAAACATTGGCTATCAAAGATTAATGTTCAAGGAGGTCAATTTGGGTTACGTGACTTAACAAAAGAGGGCCTAAGATCATGTTCTAACTGTAGCTACATCTAGAATTTCACATTGAGTCACACTTAGGGCAAGTTCTAGACAAGAAGCTATGCATGCGATTCGCAAAGATCCTTACCACACAACGCACCAAATCTAAAGAGTCCACAAAAGTCATTATCATCACAAGATCTTGATTCAAGACATTAGAGCATGCAAATTCATGAGCCAAATAAGGAATCTACAATGTATGAAAAAGAGTGCTACATTCTCATTTCAAATGCCCATTTTTCTTTTCTCATTTTCATGCCACATTTCAAAAATTTTGGTGGTACCTTTCTAAAATCCTCCACAAAAGACTCAAGAAAGACATGGCATTTTCCATTAAGAGTGTCTCCTCAAAATATATCATCGAAAAGAGCCAACTCGGTTCAACAACAAAATAAAAGAAAATGAAGAAAAATAAAAAAAACTGCTCCTCGGGAAAGAACCACGGTATAAGAAAACCCTTGGAGTTTGATTACTATTCTACTATTTACATAGGCGAACAAAAGAGTTTTGGTCAAAAAATAGTAATTGACGATTCAAATAAAGAGCCCTTTTCCATCACTAACACACTAACATCCAAAAACTCATCAATTTCATTCATTTAGATTTTATCAACACAACTAGCCTGACAAGGGCAATCATCAACAATAATAAAAATGAGCCTAACAAAGGCTCACAATTCTCCATAAAATATAAACAAAATCCCGACAAGGGCTACATCAAATCATCACAAAATAAAACATAAATGATCCCCTAGAAAGCACTCATCCCATCCCCAACTTAAGGATTACATTGTCCTTAATGTATGCATGAAAAATAAAGGGAGCGAAAGACTCCCTGAGTTGGTCACTCCTCATCATCTACGTCATAATCTGCACCTATTTCTACCTCACCTCAAAGCCTGTATCACCTGGATCCTCAGTGTCATCTCCCAAGATCTCGAACAAATCATCTAGAGGGCCTCAAATTGTAGAAGGGGCAGCCATTGCAATGTCAAGAGAACTCAAATCAGGAACCTCCACATATGTTTGACTCTTCCACTCCCTTTCTTCAGTTCAGAGAGAGGTGAAAACCCCCTCCACATCATCTCTCCTCTTGCATAGTGTGGTCACACTCTCATACATAAATTTCATCTCTCTTTTAACCGTTCGGGCGATGAGAGCATGGAGCCAATATTTGAAGCTGACTCTCATGAGAGTTGGTCATTTCCACCAGCTTGTGGAGATCGCTTTATTAGGAAGATGTTGGGGGGGGGGGTGATGCTCCCAGCATAGGTACATTAGTCGAGGTATGGCCTGAAGCTTCTTGGTGAGGCATATTCAAATCTGGGTCTTGGGGAGATTTCTCAGAACCATGAGAACCCTCAAACAAATCAAAAGCCTGCATCCTCTTCCGTTTGACTGCGGGTGCCTCAGTATCTCTCTTCCGGCCTAATGTGATTACACCCAAAGCAGGGATAGGGGTCTCATCCGAGAACAGTGGTACTCTAGCTTGCAAGCACAATTGAGAAATCAGCATGGCATATGGTATGGAAGTGCTGTCCTATCTTTCCTTCCTCTTCATTTTCTAAATCACAATCACTCCAAAGTTTATGGGCATCCCTGACATGATGCAAGCTAAAAGAATAGCCACTTCCAAGATGACCCGCTACTCATTTTTAGAAGGCATGATGTGACCACAAATGAAATCTAGACACAACATGGCTTCAAATTTCAGGTCATAGCGAGAAATTTCACCCATAGTAGCCTAAAAAGGTGTGTCGGTCGCAATGATAGGAGCTATCCAAGTGAATTGATTCTTCATGTCAGCAATCCTGGACATATACTTTGAGCTAGTGTCAATCTCGTCCTCCCAGAATAGATAGTTGATGACTGCTGGAGTGATGTGTACCTCCACCCCTTGTACCATGACTGAAGGTAAGTAAGGGAATTCATCGACCTTACCTCTGTGGTTCATGCTTTCCTTCCTAGCCTGGTAGGAAGCGTAGAACTCTGGCACCAAGCTTGAATAATAGTCTAGGAGAGGATTGGCAAAAATATTCCAATTCCTGTCCGTGAAATGAGCGTTGATGTTGGAGAGGTTACTGCACAACCCCATCAAGTCAAACCGCTTTTCTACGGTGATTGAGAGGCCTTTGCAGATGGTGTAGTGCCCCTTCATATCGGGCACACAAAACAAGATAGCCTCTCTAGAGTTGGTGGGCATTGCGGAGGCCTTTGACTTTCCCTTGCCCTTTGTGGAATAAGAAGCTGGAGCCTTGCCCTTACCGGTGTTCCTAGATGAAGTCATTTTCGGCAAACACGATGTTAGTGGCACTTTTTTATAATAAAAGGAAACATCAAATAACTATGCTAAAATTTCAAAGGAGAAACAAAGATGGAGAATTAACATTCAAAGCACTGGCAGCACCAGCGAAACACCGATGAACCGCAGGAGGGTGTCCGTTGACCACCGGTGAGAAATAGAAAACTGGGGTAATAGCTATTCCTTCGGTCATAGAGAATCGAATCATCAGTCCCAATCCGCAAATTGTCAATGTAACGTGGGATCAAGGTAGTGGCCTGAAGCTAATATTAGCCCAAACCGGCATCCCATTGGTGTTTCACCAGACTCGATCGGCGAATAGCCGATAGTCATCATCCCCAATTCATCACCCTGAACTCTAATATCACAATATCTCAAATACTCACACAACATATCAAATCAATACCTCTACACATGAGAAGGGTTAAAACAACGATTTACCCTAAAAAATGTCATCACCCAATCTATCATAAGGCAAAGTATGTCCTTTTAATCCCTTTTTGGGTTATTCAGACTTCACCCTATTTAACTCTACACAAGAATAACAAATTAACCCCACACCCATTGCCGCATCAAAACTCTATCATCCCACTAATTTCATATATCAACAAGGATGGTATCCATCATGAAAATATTAGAGAGATGGGTAGTAAAGAGGAGGGGAATGTATGTCATAGCCACATGTATATGCAACCAGAGTACCATTAATGAGAAAGTAAGAAAGTTAAGGGTACATTACCATTCTTAAGAAAATGTTTGGCAGAGACTAGCTGTGGAAGCTTGATAATGCTCAATGGAAAACTCTTGAGACTTGTTTAGTATAGAGGAATACTGTGAGTGTAGTGTAAATTAGGTAGAAAGGGTGGGGGATTTTATAGGTGAGAAGGTGAGAACGTGGTTGGTTGAGGAGGAGATGGATGGTTAATGGTGTGTTAATTGTATGGGAAGTGGAATAGAGGGAGTTATGGGAATATGGAAAGGTGGGGTGTTGGAAATATAAAAAGGAGTGTGGGGAAGTGTTAAAAAGAGTAAAAGGGGAGTCTAAGGGATGTTTTTGCAGATTAGGGTGGCTAAAAATAGATTTTGGGTCAGGTAGGTCCGACATTTGGTTAAGATTTTAAAATAAAACCCATACCTTCACTGGCGTTATACCAATGATCGCTAGTTGGGTACAATGGTTCGCTGCCTTACCATCTCATGCTTGATTTTGTGCCCAGTTTACTATCTTGCAATCGGCGATTGACCAGCGATTTGTGAATTAGGTTCTGCATTTCACCGGTGGATTGCCACTTGGGCACCCACTTCTCAGGTATTCTGGCTTTCATCGATAGTTAAGCGGCAGTACACGACTTTGCATAGGCGTTTCATTGGCTCATTCACCGGTCTAACAATTGTGTTCCCAGGTTTCTACTTATATGCTCAAGGGTGCGGTGAATGCATCTGACTCGGTAATTCGCCAGGCCTGCCTTGTTTTTTTGCTTCCTCTCCTTGCTTCTCACCTAATTAGTCCTACAAAACCAAAAACAACAATGGCATTAAAACATTCAAAATAAGACACTTGGGTTGCCTCCCAAAAAGCGCCTTAGTTAGCGTCATGGCCGACATATTTCTCATTCAGCATTCATTATTCGAAGGATAATCCTCTGACTCAGCCTCCTCCATATCAACTCCGCTATACTCATTCTCCTCATGCAGCAGTCCAATCACTTTGCATTCATCAGGAGGTTCCACGGATTGACACACCTTTAACGTAACCTCTTCATCTCCAACCCCAAACTTGAGCTCCCACAACTCCACATCTACCAAAGCTCTACCCATGGAAAGCAATGGTCTCCCCAGGATGACTGGAACTTCTATATCCATTTCACAATCAAGAACCACAAAATCAGCTAGTAGAATAAATTTATCCACCCTCATCAGTACATCATCTAACACACCCATAGGTTTCTTGATGGAACGATCAACCATTAACAACCTCATTGATGAGGGTTTGGTGTTCCTAAGCCCCAATTTATTGAAGATGATGAGGGGCATCAGATTTATTCTTGCGCCAAAATAGCAGAGGGCTTTCTTAAACACACATATCCCAATAGTACACGGGATTGTGAAGGCTCCCGAATCCTCCCCCTATAGGGACAAATTTTTAATCATCATAGCACTACAATGATGCGTTGTCTCCCCGGTGCCCACATCTACAACCTTCTTCTTTTTCAGTAGCTCCTTTATGAACTTGGAATATCCGAGCATTTGAAGTAAGGCGTCCACCAACAGTATCTTGATGGACAATTCACTGAACATATAGATAAATTTACTAACTGATCATCCTTCTTTTTCTTAGCTAACCATTGTGGATAAGGAGGTGGATCTATTGAATCTTGTTCTTTATCATTTGAGGCCTTCATGCCTGCTTCTTCTTCATCAACATTTGAGGGCACTTCATCAGCCTCTCCCTCACCTTCATCTTCAACATTTTCAAAACCACTTGGTTCTTTTGGAACCATATTAGATTCATTTTCATCATTTGTTTTAGGAGCAACAACCTCCTTACGCTTCACACCTGCATCTCCAACCATTTTACCACTCATCATGACAATGGGCATGCATTGATTATCTTTCTTCGGGTTTGGTATTGTATCACTTGGGAGTGTTCCCTGCATTCGGGGATTCATTTGAGAGGAAAAGTGGTTCATTTGAGCTTCCAAATGCTTAATGGAGGCTGAATTAGAACTCACAGTTTGGGCAAGGTTAGACACCTTCATTTTTAGTTCCTTGACCTTGCTGTCGCTTGATTCTACTTTCTTGAGGACTCTAGCTAACATCTCTTAAATTTTAGAGCTACCTGCATTGCTTACACTTGGATGATTTTGAGCGTTCTCATCTTTAGGAGGGGGAATGTATGGGTTTGAACTTTGATGATAGCGATGCCCCTCTCGATTTTGCTCTCTAGTGCCCCATATTTCGTTTCTATCGGGCCATCCTTGTGCTTCGCGGTTTCTCCAACCTTGGTTCTCTTTCTGTGGGTGACAAGGGCCTTGATTAGTCCCTTGAAACCTGGGTCGAGAACCCCCCATCTGATTTGCCATGTATTGGCACTCTTCATTGTATCTAAGTGGTGACGATTCTCCTTCAAGTGCAATGGACCTTGCATACCTACAACATTCACAACATTGGGCCCTGCCCCCGTCACATGTTTTGTCATTATCTCAAGCTACATCATCATTTTATTAAGGTTCTCATCTCGCTCTTCATCTCTATTTCGCAACTCGGCTGCCAACACACTAGAACCACCATTATGTGTCGATACATTGATCTCTCTCGTATGACATGCCCAATTTTTCTTTGTCATTCTATCCAAGAGGGCATTAGCTAACCTATATGTCTGATCCATAATTGATCCTCTGGCTAAATTATTGGCAACGGATTTGTGAGTCTAGGGATGGGTAAAAGCTTTGAAGGAGCACTCCATCGGGGAGACAATGGTTGGGGAAAAGGGAAACCTTCTTCTTGAACCTTAGTCATGCTTCATGCAACGGTTCCCCTGCTCTTGCCTAAAGTTCATGATATCATCCCTCAGCTGCAACATTATTGACAGAGGGAAGAAATGATCTAAAATGGCTTTAGTTAATTCTTGCCACAATATAATACAACCAAGAGGGAGTTCCTCCAACCATATAGTCACCTCTCCCGTTAGGGAGAATGGAAAGAACCTTAACTTGATACACTCTTGATTTATATTTGTTATGTTGAAGGGCTGGCAGATCTCTAAGAAATTCCTCAAGTGGTGATTTGCGTCCTCACTCAGTTTTCCCCCAAAGAGACCTTTCATCTGTAGCAAATGTAGCATTGTACTTGTGACATGGAACACGACATTCCCTATCGTGGGTGGTAGGCGAATGGCTCCAGCAATTTTAGGCATCACCAGGTTATCTTCTTCGTGCTCCATATTACCCTCAACTGAGCTATCCCCTTCTTGTGAGTGATGACTCATATGACTTTACCCTACTAATCTCAGCAAGATTAACATCAACAACTAAGATGCAAGACTAATTCAAATTAACAATCAACACAAGAATATCAAGCGCTAGTCTCCGGCAACGGTGCCATTTTTGATAACATACAAAATACACTTTTCTTTACTAAGAAGCGTAAACGGTCGTTGTATCAAAATAAATATCCCGACAGATATCAGGGATGAATCCCACAGAGACTAACAAGTGATATACGTAATTGTTGTTTGGAAAATTTAAATTAGTTCGCACCACTCAAAAGAAACAAAGCAGTAAATATTTTGGGGAAACTTGATGTTGACAATATGGTATGGATTCTAACTTAGCTAATTAGAATAGAAAAATAACTAAAGTTGTGGACAATAATAAGAGGGTGGTTTAGATGATGTGCTAATCAAATAAGGCTATGCTATATCATCTCATCATTGCAAATTATGTAAATAACTTTGGCAGGTGAGCATTCTACGCTTTTCAACCTCATGAATGCCTCTTTTTAGTGTTCTTGCGAACCACCAGACGCAATTAAATCAACCCAATCAAATTTGGAGTAATAGCTGCACTATCTCTAACTATTAGCTATTAATTAGGAGTGTTAATATGGGTTTGGCTATATCTAGCCCAACTCCACAACATCACATCCATTTTCCCTATCAAATTCTCTCCCAATACTCAATTCTTCTCTTTCAAGAAGAAATCAAGTAAGAAAAGTAGACCCACATTTGAAACTATAGATTATCAATTGTAAATTGGAGAGAACTTAACAGATTTACACTAATTAAGCAATGAGATGAATCTAGCAATGCGCAATCTGATTAAGCACTCATCACCACACACCTCTAGTTGATGATTTAGCTACTCATGGTTAAGAAACTAAAGAGTATATTCAATAATTAACTCATTGATTTCATTAATAAGAGTAGATAAATCAAATTCAAAAATATGTCTGCAACAATGGTAATACCTTGCTAAGGAAGAAGATGAAGAAAAGAAAAGCAATATTCAACAATCTCCACCAATAAAATTCTACTTTCTTCCAAAGAAAAAGGAATGTTCATAAAGCTAAAGTTAAGATCTGATATGTGCAGAGTACTTTCTTCTAGACTATATACAAAAATAGTGTAGCCATCTCTTCTTTTTCAGTGTTAGACGCAATTACCCCTGTTCAGGCATTATTTCACTTGCAAAAGCACCGGTGGTTAACCGGTTACATTTCATGAACTGTCCTTTGTTATCTTCTACACTTTCAGTGATTTCCAGTAGCATTCAGCGACGCCTTCGGTGATTCGCCGGCCTCTAACCACACTAGGTCAATTACTTTCCTCCTTGGTCTAGCAAGTTCAGGCTCCTGTAGGTGATTTAACCTGCAAGTCGCTGGTTGATGTCCTCCACTGCTGGTTGCAGTTGTTCCTCAAAGAAGTGGTCATTTGTATTTGGCCGACGTTTTGCCGGTGTTCTCCGGTGGAGCGCCGATTTTCACCCGATTTCCTTTTGTTACTCCACTTCTTGCTCTTTTTCTTCAACTCAGATGTCTACACATAAAAATGGAAAAAAGGGCATAAAATTCATCTAAATGACTTGAAAACTAAGCTAAAATTCATGCTTAAGAGCCTAATGAGTTCGTAAATTACCAACTCATCATCAACCTATCCACAACCACCTAAATAGAGTCACACTGTTGACGAGTATGAGGCATCCCTGTGATGAAGTCCATGTTGGTTTACTCCCCCTTCCAAGTAAGGCTACTAATGTCTTGAAGCACACCTACGGGTCTTTGGTGCTCAACTTTCACCTGTTGACAATTCGAACACTTAGCTACAAACTCTACTATGTCCTTCTTCATGCCATTCCACCAATAAACTTCCTGTAGGTCACGGTACATCTTGGTGGCACCTGGATATATAGAATATCTGGAACCATGAGCCTCATGCAACATCTGCTCCCTCAAGTCATCAACACTCAAAACACATAAATGACCCTGATATCATAGTACACCATCTCTTTCTTGGGAGAAAACCTCTACCTTCTGATTCTAAATAGCTTCCTTCAACTTTACCAAAATAGTATCCTCATCTTGCCTAGCCTTGACCTCGGTCACCAAGGAAGACCCTGATCCGTTTTGAACAATGACACCACCATCTGCCGAGTCAACAAGATGAACTCCTAGTCGTGCAAGCCGATTCACATCCTTCACTAACTTTCCTCTCCTCATCTACATGGGACACACTCTCCCTATAAAGCCTGCTAAGATGTGTGCCACTACATTAGCCTTTCCTGGATGATAAAGAACACTCATATCATAATCCTTAAGAAGCTCCAACCACCTTCTTTGACGTAGATTTAGATCCTATTGGGTAAACACATACTATAGGCTTTTTTGGTCCGTAAACACATCCACATGGACCCCGTACACATAGTGTCTCCAAATCATCAAAGAAAATACTACCGCCGTCAACTCGAGGTCGTGAGTTGGATAGTTCTTTTCATGGACTTTCAATTGCCTGAAAGCTTAGGCTATAACATTACCGTGCTACATTAATACACAACGAAGGCCGATCCTTGAGGCATCGCAATAAACCACAAACCCATCGGTACCCTTAGGTAGAGTCAACACTGGTGCTGAGGTGAGTCGAGTCTTCAACTCTTGGAAGCTCTTCTCATAGGACTCGGACCATTGAAACTTTACTTTCTTTTGGGTCAACTAGTCAACGGTGTTGCAATGGATGAAAATCCTTCTACAAACCTCCTGTAGTAACCAACAAAGCCAAGAAACTCTTAATATCTTAAGGACTAACTGGTCTAGGCCAATTCTTCACAGCTTCTATCTTTTGAGATTCTACCTGTATACCCTCACTTGACACCAAATGACCCAAAAATGCTACCGAGTCTAACCAAAACTCACACTCGCTGAATTTACCATACAACTGGCGATCCTTCAAAGTGTATAGAACTACCTTCAAATGAGTAGCATGCTCCTCCTTGTTTCGAGAGTATATGAGAATGTCATCTATGAACAAAATCACAAACATGTCCAAATATGGCCTGAACACCCTATTCATCAAATCCATAAAAGCTATAGGAGCATTCTTTAGTCTAAAAGACATAACTACAAACTCATAGTGACCATATCGAGTCCTGAAGGCTGTCTTCGGGATGTCACTCTCTCTAACCCTGAGCTGATGATATCCGGATCTGAGGTCTATCTTTGAAAAAAACTTGGCATCCTGAAGCTGGTCAAGCAAGTCATCAATTCTGGGGAGTGGGTTACCTATTCTTGACGGTGACCTTGTTCAATTGTCGATAGTCAATGCACATCCGAAGGAAACCATCCTTCTTTCGGAAAAAGAGTACCTGTACACCCCATGAAGATTTTCTAGAACTAATGAAACCCTTGTCTAAGATATCCTTCAGCATCTTCAACTCTTTTAACTCAGCTGGAGCCATTCTGTGAGGGGGAATAGATATAGGTTGCGTATTGGGAAGAAGGTCAATATCAAAATTGATCTCCTGCTAGGGAGGAACTCCTAGTAAATCATCTGGAAACACTTCTGGATATTCGCACGCTATAGGAGCTGACTAGATAGTCGGGGTTTCAGATGTAGCATCCTTAACCCTAACTAGGTGAAACACGCAACCCTTAGAAAAATTATCTTTCTGGCCTTAAGGTAGGAAATGAAGCGACCTATAGGCACCGGTGAACTACCTTTCTACTCTAGGACTGGCTCACCTGGGAGCCGGAACTCTACTTGCACGAGTTCTACAATTTACTAAGACATAATATGCATATAGCAATCCATGCTAAAGATAATATCAAAATCTATCATGGCTAGCTCTACTAAATCTGCTGAGGTTACTTTTTGAAGGACGGTGACAGGGTAATTTCTGTACACCCGTCGAGCTATAATTGAATCACCGACTGGAGTAGAGACTGAAAAGGGTTTTGATAGGATTTTGGGACTGACTTTGAAACACTAGAAACATAGGGTGTCACATAAGATAAAGTTTCCCCTGGGTCTAACAATGCATATACATCAAAGTGCAATAATTGTAACATACCAATGACCACATCTGGTGAAGTTTCCTGCTCCTGACAAGATGCAAGGGCATAAAACCTATTCTTGCACTGACCACCACCTACACTAGTGGATGCACCTGATAACTCTCAAACCACACCTCTTACTGAAGTATGAAGCGGATGTTATCAATAAAGATCCCAACTAGAGGTTGGGGTTGATCCAATAAGGAATATGGAAGGATATAAAAGAATGCTAGTTCTTAATCTTTTTAATCAATTCTTTCCTAAGAGGGGGGGATTTGTAAAATTAATAAGTAACAATGTTGAGAAATTGATAGTTGTTTTCAAATTATTGCAATTAACTAGAGTAAGTGTTCCCCATGGATCCTTAACTAATTCGGGTTTTACAGTAGTGATCTGTCCCAATACTTTACTTTGTAGAACTGATAATTTAGGTTCATTCAAATGACCGACCAGTCCCTATTGAATGACTATACTCAATTACTCGACCAAGTCTCATTAGTGATTGTAAATTAACCGTTATTACTAAGTTCCAGATTTTACTATCCTACGACCGTAGCTTAAGTTAATATAGTGATCATCAAGATCAAGGCTCTGTTGTAATTCTCTTTTCCTAATATCTACCTCTTCGACCAAAGCAAGTATAGAATTCGGGCACTTCAACGTTACGCAACAGTAAGAATCGTCAAAAATGAAGAGAATACAATACACGCGTTTAGTATTGGTTTAGAATCACTTCTTGCAAACCCTAGTTTGTTAATTCACCATGGTTCCCACAACCTAGTTGTGGTAGTTTTAGCCTATCATGTTCATAAGTAAATTAATAGCATAAATAAAAACTAAAATTTAGACTTACAACAATGATTGGAAGAACCATTGCTTGATTAATGCCAAAAATTCGGAAGAACAACTTTACAATCGTATATCAAAGTAAAACTTCAAAACTTGTTCCAAACTTTAAAACTTAAAACTTCCTAGTTGAAGACTTGGCTACTTGAAGACTTCCTCTAAAGCTTGGCTATTACATGCAAATAAAGGGTATTTACAATAGTAGATTTATGCTTTGCTTGTTCCTTGATGAATTTGACTTTGGATTTAAAGTTCCTTTTCCTAATTGAAGTGGGAGACCCATTTTTTGGCGTCGGAAGCCTTGTCCGCGTCACCGCAAGATGCTGTGCATCCAGTGATGCTGCGCACATGCCAACGCGCCTGGAAAGAAGTTGTTGCGCGCCTGCCACTGTGCGGGGGAAGGGCTGCTGCGTGCCTGCTGTAGCGTGGGAGACCTGGTGCCTCGTGCCTACTGCCGTGCCTGGGAAGGCAGTGCCTCACGCGGCCTATAGCGCCTAGGAAGGCAGTGCCTCGTGCGGCCTGTAGCGCCTGTCTTGCTATTGCCTCGTGCGGCTTGTCGCGCGTGCGTGGTATTGCACCATATATTTTTTTCTCTTTAATTCTTGCGTAGTGCACTCCTTCTTCAACTTCATCCCAAACATATCAAATACACCCAAATCTATAACTTTTATCCCTAAAAACATCTAATCACATGCGTTAGCTAATTTCACAAATATATAACATAATCACATGCAAATACACATAATTTATTCTCAAAACATAGTAAAGTACGGGAAAAATATGTCTATGAAGTGCGTAAATACGCCCTTCATCAACACCCCACACTTAAACTGTTGTTCATCCTCAAACAATCTATTACTTCCCTTTTCACATTTAAGCACAAAATTCATCCTACGAATAGGTCTACTTGCACTTAGGATCATGAGACAAATCAATGAAGCTCAAAAAACTCACTCGCACGCATATAGGATCAACATTAGAATGTCAAAGTTCGAAATCACTTAACTTTTGAAAACTAACTCATCAAGACATATTTTGGGCCAACATGAATTATATGTAATTTAGCAATCAAGATTAACCAAGTCTTACCATTGTGCCCTTCAAAATTTGGAGAGATGCCCGTTCTCACACAAGATATAAGTCAATATAAACTTGGGCATAAATAAAATAATTTCCGCTCACTCTCCCAAAGAACTCAACATACATGCAAACGACGACTCATAGGCTTGCCCTTAGTGTAATATTCCGCTAATATAGAATTATGAATCAAGGATCAATTAGTACTTTTTTTGTTCGTAATGTAGGCTAAGGGACGGGTAGGGACTATTTGGCCAAGATAGTGACTAATCTCCCTAAGCACTTGAATACTTCACAACACTTTGATTTTTTAAGCACATTCTTCAATTTCCAAATTTTCTCCTTATACCTCCTTTTATTTTTTACTTTTTAAACTTAGGTGACTAGTGGGGATTTTTCTTTTCATCATTGAGCTCATTCACACACATTTTTTTCTCTTCTCTTTTCCTTTCTTCTGCTCCCACCCTTTACGCACCCCTACTCTTCCACCCTCAACTTAAGCATTTTTCTTATGTTGAGGTTCATAATATCCAAGGAAGGACCAGGGCCAGAACAGGTTCATTGTAAACAAATGGGTACGGTTAATCGGTAAATCATGACTTTTTTTCATCTTCAATTTTTCAAAGCTCTTTCTTCTTTTTGTTTTCCCACTAAAAATCACCCTCTTTGTTTAGCAAAATTTCACCTTTTTCTTTTCTTCCAATTCACCACACTTTTTAGCTTTTCCCTTCACTTTTCTAATGATGCTCCTTTCCTACAAAAATTTTTCATTCAAGTGCTCTAGGAGTCATTTGGATCAAATACAAGTCAATAGATCAAAAGGGATTCAAGCTTGTAATATGGCTATCAAAAAGAATAGGCTAAGGCTCAGCATGGCTAACTAGGATAATTACAATCAAGGTGTTATACCCCGTAGGATTCCTGGTACCTAGATGATCTATTTGCACGTTGGTTAAGCATATTTGAAGGCCATACGTGCTAAAGATAGGCCCGGGAAAAGATCGGATGAGAAACCAGTCGAACCATCGCGGAAGGAGCCGAGGCAGAGCCCCTCTGCGATGGCAACGTGTCACGGAGGTGGGGCCTCCGCGTTGGCTCCGTGACACGTTGGCCTTGTCCAGGACCAAGTATATAAAGCCCCACTTCGGTTTTAAATCATATCATTCTTATAAAATCTCCAGAAAACAGAGAGGAAAAGTCAGGGGAAAGAAAAGAACGAAGAGGGTAATATATTTTCATCCGATTACGCTGCCAAACGTAGTCCAAACCCAAATTAGCCTAAGATATCGAGGTATTTAGCAGCAGAGAGCATTCCTACGGAGTTAGTTTCGTGAAATACGGCCGACGAATCGTCGAGCTACCAGACTAAGGTAAGTGGATTTGCTCCAAACTAGTGTCTATGTGTTCCTAGCTGTGAAGTGAATATTTCTCCCTTCTGGACTTCTGAAAAATAGCGAGTTTTTGACCGTCTTTCGATAGGCCTAAGTTTAGGCTATAATTATATTGAAAGTGATGTCATTCTTAAGAATAAAGTTGTATTTAGTACTGATTGACATATATATGAATGCAGCTGGGAGGAATAGCTGAAATACTGGCCAAGCTATGCTAGTTAGTCGGGAAATCAGAAGCAAAGGTATGTAAAGCTAGTTTCCTCGGCAAGTTAGTAATCTCGATATAGTACAGTAATTTAAAGGCCGGTAGAATGTTCAGAAGTCATGTGTTATATTTATTACGAATGTTGGTACGATATTAGAAGCATCATGTTATATTTTGCGCGAAACTTGCTAGCACGATATAGACTCTAATACAAGTGTTAGGAACTGCACAGCATGCTCAGTATGTGATGTAGTACAGAATGTTAGGATTATCGTATTCAGTTTGAACCTAGTAAAGCAATGTAATACCTGAAGGGCATCTCAGAAGTAGAATGATAGGTTAAAATGAAGTGTAGAAAGCATGTTAGAAATAGTAAATCATGTTACTATAAAAACTCAGTATACAGTATGGTTTTCAGTAGAAAAACTATATCTTGTTCAGCATTAGACCCAGCACAGTATGGCAGAAGATTATATTTATACGCAGATACTATTATTAGTCTCAGCTTGTATTAAGTACATACATATTACTATCACTAGTTCAGCATACAGTATGTACAAATACTTTATTATCATTAGCTTCAGTATGTGGGATATGCAGATAGTATTACTAGTCGAGACCATTGTATTGTTTTGGGGTTGGATTACCTAGCGTCCATGACCGCCCCAGGGTTAATAGCTGTATCGACTTGTCCTCCAGAGGACGAGGATATGTCGCTCTACGGAGTGGCATGCCGTCCCACAGGGGACGAAGATGGGATGCCAGTTTTCCCCATATTGTGCCTTGGTCGGCCCTTATACACCCCCGTCGAGCGGATACGCCCGGGTGTTGATTCAGGAGTCCTCCGGACTCAGGTACAGTTATAGTCGGGGGCTCAGCGAGCCCAAGTGCATACCCAGGGGACCAGCAGGATGCTTATAGTTATTATACGAGATGGGAAGACCGGGGTAGAGGTATAGATTGCGTGCTGGTTGTACCTCCTGGCTTATGGGGGCCGGGTAAGGTTTGTGTGTGCTATGTTCTGTTATGTTATGTTATGCCATGTTATAGTAGATACGAGTAGATCGATAGTAGAACGATACATCTCCAGGTATGACTCCTACTCCTTTCAGTATAAGTTAAGAGTAGGCACAACTTTATATTTTCAGCCAGTTAGTCTATTCTTTCTTATTTCAGCTTCATCAGTTGTGTTGTTGTTTTCAGATATTTCTTTTAGTTACTGCTTTACATACTCAGTACCAGCGGTACTGACGCCCGTTTGGGGCACTGCATTACTTGCCTGCAGGTACTCATAGATGAGGGGCCGATACCTCGTGATTCCAGCCAGCTCACAGGGTTATCAACTCCAGTCATCCGGAGCTAGATAGCTAGAGGTCTATCTCTTTTCTTTTGTTGTACAGCATGGGTAGGCCGGGGCCCTATCTCGACCATCTTATCAGTATTCTTAGAGGCTTGCAGTCTGTATATATTTCCCTGTGGTCAGTTGAGCCGGTCGTGTGAGGCCGTGCAGTTGTATAGCTATTAGTACTTTTACTTCTTTTATGTTGGCCGTGTGGGGCCATAGCTTAACAGTAGTGGTGACCTTTACGGTCACGTAGCTTTCTAGTATTTCATTGTTGAGTTACACATAACTAGACAACATGGTGGCTTCTTTGGCCCGCATAGGCTCCCCTATATTGAATGTGTTCTGGTTAGCTGATAGTACAGGTACAGGTGGCTATAGGCCAGTTGGCCGGAGGCTGTATTTACAGCCGTTATATAGCCGGTTGGTTTCTTGAAATAGAGACAGGGCCAGCCAAAAGCACCAGACGTGCTTAGGCTGGACCATTTAGTAGTCCAGAGTCTAGCCGGCACCAGGTGCCCGTCATACCCTCCAAGGTGGGGTATGACAAACTTGGTATCAGAGCAGGTCGTGTCCCAAGGAGTCTTCAAGTCGTGTTAAGTAGAGTCTTGTCTATGGATGTGTTGTGCACCACATACTATAGGCAGGAGGCTGCGAGGCATAATAGGATGGTTACCCTTCTTTCATACTCAGTCGTGCCATAGCACAGTACAGTACAGGGTTGGTCCTTTTAAAACTTATCATATTCTTTGAATACAGATACAAGTCAGACCAGTGAAATCCTATCCCAGGCAGAAGATCAGATATAGCAACAGGAGAGATCATCAGCCAGTTACAAGGTAACTATAGCAGCAGGAGGAGGTAACAGGGACCCCCAATGTTATCTTTTTATTGGTACCATCCCCAGTATATGTCGATAACTTCTGAATAGGAAGTCATAAGCGTAACGTATAAATGAGTCGATTTATTTGTTATATATATATATAAGACCTAATTAAGATAGTAGACAGTATTAGATTATCAGATAAGTGTGAGAAAGAGAGGGAAATGTAGGATTCCCACCTCCATTCCTTCAGGTGTGGTACAGTTCCATGTCTTCGTTTCGTTGCAGTAAGAAAACGTCATTCCTACCCCTTAGTTTGATCCCGGTGTAGCAAAGGGAATAAGGATTGAGACGATGTTGCCCAAAGCAGACAGTAAGTGAAAGGTGGATTGGTTGATTCCAAAAAGTGTTAGAAAGAGTAAGGAGCCCTTATGATTATGTAAGTTGTGCAGATCCTCACGGTAATAAGTCAGAAGAGCAAGTAAGACTACTAACTTACTCGAAGTGGGTGTAGGAGATCCGTCAATGATGGACTCCCAGTAAGAGTCAAGTTCAAGTCAGGAAAGGGTTGAATCCGCCGTGGCATGTTAACGACGGCAGGGTATGTCTGCAAGATAATAGTTATAATTTTAGCTGTGATATCAGAAGATAGGGAGATTATATGAATAAGATGGGTCCGACTGCAAGTTAGAAGAAGTATAGGTTGGAACTTGACTGGCAACCTTATTGACAGTGTAAGGCAGGTACCTTGAACCCCATAGCCCAGTTTAAGGAAGATGAAGGTGAAGAGCATGAATACTAGATTTTGAAGGGAAATCAGAATCACCTCTAGATTGATAGAACACCGTGTATTAAGGACTAAACCTTAGATGAACATCTAAGAGACAGTAAGGTTGTAGTTTAGAATGTTGCAGTATGTCTGCCCAAGGAGAAGGTAAGAGGGTAGCGAACCAGAGACTCCAATCTAGTGTGGCCCAGAGATAAGGTCCAACAGATAGTCACGGGCCTTAATATAATGCCATGTAAGGCCACGAGGTTCGGATGTTGACCCCACATTGTAAGAGTGGTGAAATTTCAAATAGCAGATCATAGTTAAAGTGCCTGTGTGTGTTGCTTCCAGAATGGAATAAAAAAATCATATGAAATGATACGAGAGGATATGAAATATCATTAGACCATAAGAGCGGTATATCATATGCAGTATGAAATTCAGTAAGGCATGTTAGAGATTACGTATCACCACAAAATTCAGTATGTATTGTACATAGTTGTTGATATATAGATATCTACAGATGATAGATATGATGTAAGTAGTTGGCAATGGGGGTTACAGTCATACAGATTTTGGTTAGCTGCTAAGAAATATATATAGATCGTACTGCAGGACCCCTCACTAAAAGAGAGGGGGGCATGTTAAGTGGTCGTACATCATTTTCCCAGTCTTGTAGGTGAGAGTCGGCCTTAGTCAACCTAGAATCTATTATGCGGAACACCCCGCAAGTTAGCCGACCGTCTTCGTCAGACAAACCTGTGGGTACCCCAAGAAAGAGTCCGTATCAGTAGTCAGTGACGGACTAGTACTCCAGCTGGTTCTCGTAAGGTATTCAGATACAGAGCCCTAACTGAAGGCCAGTCTTTACAGAATGGCTCATAAGATCGAGAATTTCCAAGAACAGTAATATAAATCCAAGGGGGTACGAATAAGGCGTAAGAAATTGGTAGTGCTTTGCTAGCACAGTGTTTACTAAGACAAGGAGATCGGTAGGTTCCCTATGAAGATCCAGGGACGGATCGCCTGAGAGTAGGTTGGACTAAGCACAACATCACAATTGTTCAATTAGGAGGACGAAACAGTTAGCTGTCCACAACCTCGCAGTTATGCATGAGCTAAGATGTCCGAGTAGGACATGTAGAGCATCGTTAGACTACTACAGCATTCGGATCATCTAACCCAGCTATTTAGTTAGTCGAGGTTATTCAGCCAGACTATTAGAGATCATGATCATTGTCAGGATCCTCTTATCAGATACGGGCACATGGTGTGCAGATAGTTGTTCAGGTTATCTCAGCAACAAGTAGCCTTAGCATGCGGCCAGAAGGCCAGAAGGCCAGATAAGCTTTAGCTATACCAGTAGATTACTTGTCAGATTCTCCGGTATAATAAACCAGTATGACCGTCAGTTATATGTGAATTTTTCTAAATGTGAATTTTGGCTGAGTTCAGTAGCCTTTTTGGTCACATTGTGTCGGAGGATGGTGTACAGGTAGATACACAGAAAATCGAAGTAGTGAAGACATAGCCCAGACCTACCACTCCGATCGAAGTACGCAATCCCTACGGTTAGCCGGGTACTACAGAGGGTTTGTGGAAGGATCTTCCACCTTAGCAGCACCTCTGACTAAATTGACACAGAAGGCAGCAAAGTTCCAGCAGACTGAGGCATGTGAGAAAAACTTCCAGGAGTTAAAAGACAGGTTAACATCAGCCCCAGTGTTAGTATCGCCAGGAGGTACAGAGGGTTGATGCAACATGGTAAAGTAATAGCTTATGCTTTCAGGCAGTTGAAGAAACATGAAAAGAGTTATCTTACCCATGACCTGGAGTTAGCTGCAGTAGTTTATTCCTTAAAGAGTGAATATTTTGTATCACCCAGGAAGGGTTAATGTGGTAGCAGATGCCCTTAGCCGTAAATCTATGGGGAGTTGGCATACTTGCAGCCTGAACAGCGAGAATTGGCCCGAGAAATACACCAGTTAGCCGGTTTAGCCGTTCACATAGTAGGAATAAAGGACAACAGAGCGGTATAACAGAATGTCGCAGTATTGTCTTTAGTGGTGGAAGTAAAGGAACGACAGTATGAAGACCCTAGCCGGGTTCAACTTGAACACAAGGTTCAGCAAGGAGAGGTGACATATTTTCAGATAACCGGGGATGAAGTGTTGCGATGTAAAGGCCGCATTTGTGTTCCAGATATTTTGGGGCTTCGCTAGCAGATTATGAGCGAGGCGCATTACGCCTGCTATTCTCTCCGCCCAGGCGCGACGAAAATGTACCATGATATCAAAGAAAACTACTGGTGGCCAGGTATGAAAAGCAAAATTGCTGAATTTGTAGCTCAGTGTCCTAACTGCCAACAGGTGAAAGCAGAACATCAGAAACCAGGCGGTTTGACTCAGGATATAACTGTACCTCTCTGGAAATGGGAAGCAGTGAATATGGATTTTGTAACAGGATTACCCCGTACTAAACACAGGCATGACTCTATATGGGTGATAGTGGACAGATTGACAAAATCAGCTCATTTCCTGCCAGTAAGAGCTACTTTCTCGGCTGGAGATTATGCTGAGTTGTATATCTGAGAGATAGTCAGATTGCATGGAGTGCCAGTATCCATTATTTCAGATAGAGGAGCACAGTTTACGGCTAGATTTTGGCAGTCGTTTCAGAGAGGTCTGGGAACACAGATTAATTTGAGCACAACATTCCATCCTCAGACAGATGGGCAGGCTGAATGCACAATTTAGACGCTCGAAGATATGTTGCGAGCATGTGTGCTGGATTTCGGTGGTAACTGGGATGAGCATTTGCCGTTAATTGAATTTGCCTACAATAATAACTATCACTCAGCCATCCAGATGGCGCCTTTCGAGGAATTATACGGGCGAAAATGCAGATCGCCGATTGGTTGGTTTGAAATAGGAGAATCAGCGTTGGTTGGCCCAAACATTGTTCAGCAGTCAGAGGAAAAGGTAAAGCTTATCGGAGAACGTTTACTGAC